>CM029637.1:19048780-20548780 GCA_017311315.1 Dendrocalamus latiflorus
TCAGCATGCCCATGACCGTGGGCACGGCTATCCAGGATAGATTATACACTCTGCAGAGGTTGTACAGCTTTACCCACAAGACACGATCATCCCATATTGCCACCGGTTTACACACTTCCTTAGGTGTGCGGCGAGGAGTCGTGACAAGGCCTTTACAATGCAAAACCTTCAACCTGGTCGAGCCAACTCTAAGGTTTCACCCCAGTAAGGAATCCACCAGACCGGGACCCCCTCTTGAGCCTAGACGAGATTTCTCATGGCTTAACCACGCTCGCCCAAGTGAGACTTCACATGGCACCAACCACGCTCACTTTCAACCTACGACTTGACTCAGATTGGGACCTCGCAAATTATTCAGCCAGGGCTGTCCCATACCAGCCATGTGGTAGTACGATTAGGGCTTTGCAACAGTAGCTCACAGACCGGTCCTTAATCTGACTCAGGCCCAACCACATACCCCCGTGCACGACAGTCAACCACTGCGGCTCCAACCAACAGGGCATGCCTGCACCCACCACTCTAACCAATTGCCTAAGTCTAAACCAGTTTCACATTTATTTTCAAAATAGTTTCATAAACCTCATTGACTCACCAAAGTCAAGAGTTCATAACAAAAGCGTATCATTTTATGTGAAAGGGTTTGTCATTTTATGTGAAAGATATCCCAAAACAAACATTATATCTATGCAGTCTAAGCATTTGGTATAAATTCCTCTAGCCAACACTAATGTATTAACTAGAGTTTAAATCTAAGGTGACAAGATATCAGGGGAAATCAATATCAAAGGAGGTAATAACAAGCAGGCAATAACTAAATTTAAAACTGAATTGAAATACGCTGAATAGAAATATGCATGCAATATAATTTAAATCAACATAATTTTATTTGAAAATCTGGGATCAACATGATCAAGGAGGGTGACTTGCCTTGTTCTTCAAATTGGTTCAAACCTTCGTCGAAGAAATCTCCCGAATCGTCGAAGTCTACACGTCAAAACAACCCACCAAATTCAAATAAACTCAAATTAAATTCAAATTGAACTCAAATATTTGAATTGAGGCTAGAAATTGATAGAGGGGAATTTTTGATGAATTTAGAAATTTGAATGGGCCAAATCGGAGTTAAAACGAGGGAGAACGGGCTCCGGGAAATTTAAAAAGAGAGAAAATGGAAAAGGAGAATTTCTGGAATTATTTTTATAAAGGAAAATCTGGATTATTGCGCCAACTGACGTCAGCCTGGGGTAAACCCCACTGACAGGTGGGCCTGGTCCATGGACCGAGCCCACGGAAGGAGGGAGGCGCTGAGGTGGCGGGGTGGAGCTGACCGGGCGGGGAGGTGCCGAGGTGGCGCTGGCGTGGCGCTGCGTCACCAGCCATGACGCCGACGTGGCAGGGTGGCTGGGGTGGCGCACAGGGTGGCGGCGACGGCGGAGCTCCGGCGGGCGGCGGCCGGCGGCGAGTGGCGCAACGGGGAGAGTGGGCTGAGGGGAACTCGGGGGAGGGCGCAAGCTCACCGCGGATGACCGAAGGCGGCCGGCGGCGAGCAGAAGCGGCGGCGCGCTCGGGTCTCCCAGCGCGGCGGCGGCTCGGTGGCACTCGGGGCCGGAGAAGAGGCGCACGGGGCACGGCGGTGATGCGAGGAAGCCGGAGAGGCTGACGGCGAGGCTCGAGGAGGAGCGAGGCGGCCGGAATCGCTCGTCGGAGCGGCGGGCAGCGCTCGGGAAGAGGGAGCACGGTGCCGGCGCTCTCGGGTGGCGGAGGGGGCGAAAGGAGGGCGGAGCGAGGTGGGGCGAGATGGGGAGGAGCCGGGCGGGGGCTTAAATAGGCTCGGGGAGGGGAGGGTGGCCGAGGATTTCCCGTCGGAGGCGAGCGGCGGTTGCGGGCGGAGTTGGGGAGATGGGCGCGAATCCGGCGGGGAGGGGGCGCGCGGGTCCTGCGGGGGAGGTTGGGGAGTGGGCGGCGCACGCGGGAGGTGGGGAGAGGCCGGGAGATGCGCGGGCCATTGCGGGAGGCGGCGGCGCTCGCGGGGAAGAAGGAGGCCACGGGGAAGACGAAGCCGACACGCGGGCCCGGGGTGGCAGAGAGAGGAAGAGGGGAGGCGCTGACGGGTGGGACCGGAGGCGCAGAGAGAGGGAGATGAGCGGGAGGCGCGGGCGGCCGGGATGGTGCCGCGTGCGCGGGGGCGGGATCGGGCGGCTGAGGAAGGGCGCCGGGTGGATGGGCCAGATGGGAGCGAGGGGGTGGCGTGGCGCGCATCGGGCGTAGCCACGTGGCGAGCGCGGAGGAGGGGTAGGCGGAAGGAGGCGACGGCCGGATGGCGGCAGCGTGGATGGATCCCGGTTGTCCACGTGGCGGCCGGAGAGGGAGGGAGGGGATAATTAATTTTGATTTTGGATTTTGGATTTTTAGAAAGCACAGAAAATACAATAAGCCTCAGAAAAATACCAAATAATCTCCAAAATTTCCAGAAAATTTCCTAGAATTTCCTGGAGACATTTGGAACCTAATATAAATATTTCCAACTAATGTTGATATTTAATTTTTATACTTAAAATACTTTTTAATTTTAAAAATAGGTTTTGAATTCCAGAAAACCAAATAAGAGCCAAATAAATCCAAATAATTAATTTAAAGTAGAATTTTTATATAAAATCAAAATATCATTTTATTTAATAATAATTTTAGGTTTTTCTGAAATACTTTTCAAATCCAGCTTTTTTTAAAAACAGAAATCCAGGGCAAATCCAACTTTAAACTTTAGGCACAACAATACTTTAATTTAATTCAGATTTTATTTTAATATTATTTATTTATTCATTACTTCATTTTAATTTTAATAAAAACCTGGGCTGTTACAAGTTGTCATTCATTTTATGTGTGAAAGGAATAAGTTGGATTTTGCTCAAACAATTTATTTTCTCATGATGGTTGGATGATATTAATTCATTCATTTATTCAGTTAATAATGGCACGATATGTTCTGATATTTATGTGTTGATTGTCTACTAATACATATTAATAAAGTATTTTATATTAGAACACGTGTGACGCCCTGTGGAAGAAGTGTTCTTAGCTAACAGCCGCACAATGAATACCATCTTGAGAGAGACAAGATTCTTTCAGTCGATTAGTAAGAATGCCGGCAGCCTTACAACAATTGCCGGTAGTGATGCTTGTATAATAGGCTCAAGAAGAGCCACAATTATACTCCCAATGGGCACAACTTTGATCATCCAAGAAACCTTATTGTACCCAGAATTGAATAGAACTCTCCTAAATTTCAAGGATATTCGCGCTAATGGTTTTCACATTAAAACTGAAGAAGACTATGGTAAGGAATACCTGCTCATTACAAAGTGTGAAGTAAATAGAAAAAAGGATATTACAAAGACTTTCTTCATTTGAGACTAGTCTATACTACGCTAATATTAAGGCACCCGTAGCCTATACTGCCCTAAAAATAATATTTAAAAGCTCTGAACTCTTCTGTCTTTAGCATAATAGATTAGGGAACCTAGGTCTTAGGATGATGAGAAATATAATTAATAAATCACAGGGACATAATATCGATATACATAATTTTTTGAATCAAGAAAATTTTGTGTGCCCCGCATGTACCACCAAAAAATTAATTACTAGACCTTTTGCTCTGAAAGTGAAGGATGAAGTCCCTACATTCTTGAAGCGCATCCAAGAAGATATTGCGGTCCTATACAGCTAGGGATGAAAACGGTCGAAAACGATCGAAAAACTCCTCAACCGTTTTCTACTTCTACATTTGAATACGAAAACGAAAGCGAAAACGGTAAAGCCGGACACGAAAACGAACGCGAAATTACGGAATATCGAGAATTTCGAAAACGAACCAATTCGAGCGGTATTATGTCGAACACGGTCGGTATACGAAAATTTAATACGGAATACCGACCTGTAGGACCAAGTGCATAACAATTAACAAGTGACCAAGTACATAACAATTACCAAGTGCATGATCAAGTTCAAGTGCATATAATAATTAACAAGTGCATGACCCTTGGTCTTAAGTATTAACACAATAGCCGACACAAATACAAATACAATACAAGTCTAGGACAAGCAATTAACAGCTAGCAGAACATCTACAGTTCATCAGCATCATCCATGAGGTCGGGATCGGTTTCCATATCTTTTGCTTTCTCATTGTCCTCCTTAGAGTCCTCATCCCCCTCCTTGTCCTTTTCCTACAAGTTTACAAAGTGAATTAAAATTAGATGTAGCAATAGCATATTTCAGAGCAAGCAGTCAATAAACATACACATACCTTAATTTTCAGTTTAGCCACAACATTAGCCAAAGCCTCAACCTCAAGATCACTCACAATTGATCCAACCATTTTAGAATCTGAACAAAAAATTTGGTATTCCGTATTTCGAATTTGGTATTCCGTATTTCGAACCGAATTCGAATTTGTCCGAATTTTATACGGTATATTCCGAATAAAATGTAGAAAAGTAGAAAACGGTCGGAAAACGCCTAAACCGTTTCCGCTCCGTTTTCGAATTTGGTATTCCGTATTTCTAACCGAATTCGAATTTGTCCAAAAATACGAATTCGATCGGGTCAAATGTAGAAAACGATGCGGTTCGGTACGGGATATTTCCGTTTCGTTTTCATCCCTATATACAGCCACTGTTAGGGCCATTTAAATATTTTATAGTGCTCATCGATGCTTTCTCAAAATGGTTGTACGTATGTTCATTATCTGTGAGAAACCATACTTTTACAAAACTGATCTCGTAGATAATTCAAATTAAAAAATTCCCTTATCATCATATAAAGCCCATCAGAATAGACAACGCTAGATAATTTATTTCAAAGGAATTTGATGATTATTGCATAGTAATAGGCATTAAAGTTGAGCATTTTGTACCGCATGTCTACACCCAGAATGGACTAGAAGAAATTAATTAAGAGAATTAAATTTATTGCCCAACTGCTTTTACAGAATTTTAATTTACCAACTACATGTTGGGCATGCAACAACTCTCACCAACTTAAGACCATCGGCATATAACATCCATTCATCTATGCAACTAGCGCAAATATCAACACTGAAATTTTCTCATCTACGTAGGTTTAGGTGCAAGGTTTATGTACCTATACCCCCTCCACAGTATACTACAATGGGCCCTATCCGAAAGTCTAGAATATATGTTGGTTATGAGACAACATCCGTAATCAGGATTTGGACCCCATGACAGGAGATTTGCAAACAACCTGTTTCATTGATAGTATATTTGATGAGGAAAGTTGCCTGACATTGGTGGGAGGAAATCAACCCCTTGATAAAAAAAATATTGGAAAATTACGTGGCAAGCCACAGGAATCCATGCACATGATCCGTGCACTAGTGAAGCAAATAGAGAAGTCCAGAAGATCATTGATTTGCAAGCATTAGCAAACCAACTATCTGACCACTTCAGTGATTTAAAGAGTGTAACCAAGTCACATGTGCCTGCACGCAATGCATCGGAGAGGGTTGAAATACCAAAAAATTGAAGGTATCCTTAATCCCATCCAGAGGCCTCGTAATAAAAGGACAAGAACTCCGGCCCCTCGAATCCAAAGTAACCGAGGACGCCTGGTGAAAAAGGATAAGGATTTGACATAGCTAATCACTGAAGTTCCTCAGAACTAGAAGGAGAGCCAGTTGAGACCTGACAACAGTGTGAAACCTTCAAGGAAAGGCATACCAGATTTGAACATTCCCATGGAGGGAGAAACTAACATGAATGTGTGCGCACGCATCAGAGCTGAAAAACTAAAGGGACTTACCCGACAACTGAAAGGAGCGGTGAGCAAGTAGAAGCAATAAAAGAATCAACCAATGATGAAATAACTATAAACTATATGCACATGAGGGAATTTATGAATAGGACAATAGCCAATGTTGATATTTATTTTGCAAATAAAATTACCACAATCATCGATCTTGATCCAGAGTCTGCATCGCTTCCTGAATGCAAGAAAAGATCAGATTAGGAGGATTGAAAAAGGGCAATAGGAACTAAATTATTATCTCTGAACAAAAATAGGTGTTTGGGCCTACAAGCCGCACGCCACCGCTTGAGCACCTCGTAGGGCATAAATGGTATTTGTTCGAAAAAGAAATGAGAAAAATAAAGTTATAAGATATAAAGCAAGGCTTGTTGCACAAGGTTTCACTCAATGACCAGAAGTTAATTATAAAGAAACATATTCCCCGGCCATGAGTGGTGTTACCTTTAGATACTTAATCTTAATGGTAGTAAACCTGAATTTAGAAATGAAATTGATGGCTGTGGTAACTGCATATTTTTTTTATAGAAACTTAGATTCAGACATTTAAACGAAGGTGCCTAAAGGTATCCTTGTCCCGAACCAACACAAAGAAATAGAAACCTTTACAGTGTGAAACTCGGGAATTTACTGTATGGACTTAAGTAATTAGGCAGAATGTGGTATAATTGCTTTTGTGACTTTCTATGCAAGAAAGACTACACGAACAATGAGAATTGTCCCTGGCTACACGAACAATGAGAATTTTCCTTGTGTATTTATAAAACGACCCTAGAATGGATTTTGTATAATCTTAGTATATGTAGATGATTTGAATATCATCGGAACCTTGGAAGTTAAGGAGACGAGTTCTTACCTGGAGTCAAAATTCGAAATAAAAGATTTGGGTAAAACCAAATATTGTTTAGGTTTGCAGCTTGAGCATGCCCCTGAAGGGATATTAGTACATCAATCTGCATACACTCAAAAGGTGTTAGAAAGGTTCAGCTTTGAAAAGGCGTACCCATCAAAAGTATCGATGATCAGGAGATCTTTACAACAAAACAAGGATCTGTACCGACCTAAGGAAGAGGGGGAGGAAGTCCTGGGACTGGAATTCTCATACTTAGGTGCAATAGGAGCACTTGTGTATTTAGCAAACTGCACTAGACTGGATGTTGCATTTGTCATAAATCTATTAGTAAGGTATAGTTCAGAACCTACCAAAAGGTATTGGCAAAAAATAAAGGAAATCTTCCAATACCTTCAAGGAAGCAAAGACCTTGGACTGTTCTACAGGAAGAATCAGGACCTGAATATGACTAGCTATGTAGATGCCGGGTACCTATCAGACCCGCATACAGTTAGGTCACAAATAGGTTATGGATTCCTGTGTGCTGGAACTGCAATTTTATTAAAATCGTCTAAGCAAAGTCTTGTATCGACTTCAACGAACCACTCAAAAATCATAGCACTGTACGAAGCCGCACGAGAATGTGCTTGGCTTTGACAAATGATTCACCACATCCAGCAGTCATGTGGATTGAATATCGTCCAAGCTCTCATAATTATCTATGAAGATAATACAGTTTATGTTGCACAAGTGTAGACGGGTTACGTGAAGAGTCATCTCACAAAGCATATCAACTCCAAGCTCTTCTATGTTCATGAATTACAAAAGATGGATGAAATTAAGATACTGCATACTAATTCATGTGAAAATCATACAGATTTATTCACTAAGTCACTTCTAGCATCTAACTTTGAAAGGTATATACGTGAAATTGAAATGATGAGATTTAAAGAAGTGTAGAACTTAGGGGAGATTCTTCTCGAGCTCACTATTAAAGCTTGATCATGAAGATCATATTAAATGAAATTAGGTGAATTGTACTCTTTTTCCCTTGACGAGTTTTCGTGAAGTTTCTCGGCCAATATTTTTAATAAGGCAATTCGTGCAACACAACACAACATATATCATGTACTCTTTTTAATTTTTTTCTACTATGTTTTTATGGAGTTTTGATGAGGCATGAATGCGCCAGATGAGTGTCAAGGAGGAGTGTTGGAAAACTAGGCCTGGGCCTGGCCCATTGGTGGGCACCCTCCACTTAGTCTATAAATAGAGGGCCCCATATCATTTTAACTTGTACTTGAGAAGAAGAATGAAATAAAGAAAAGAGTTCTTTCCCTAACTTTTTGTTCAATTCTATATTTTTTGTATTACTCTGTGATTGATCCATCTATCTTGCTTAGGAGGAATCACTCGGACTGAATTCGCTAGCGATGGTTCCTCAAAAGTATGTTGCCAAAGAGAATAGACACTAACCAGTTGTAGTAAGTTGCCTAAAATAAACAAAGATAAACCAGACGAAATTGCCTTATGAACTTAGCATCCAAAAGGTGAGTTTTGCCAAGTGTATCTAAGAATCTAAGTCTTTTCGGCTTTCCGTCGATTTGTTACTTTAACCTTTTTAATAATTATTATATATTAGATTAATAAACTATAATAAAAAACTATAAGTCATATTTAAAAAAAAACATACGTAGACTTGTACCACCTCTAAAAATCCAAGATTAGCATGTCAACTCTAGGTTGATGGACTCGTAGACGGAAGCATGCATGTAGGGACCCATATTTTACAATCCGGATTCCTCTGTGATTTCACCGCACTATTCCCTGGATCAGTAGATAGTTCTCACAGATTACAGTTCTGAATATCAAAGTACATATCATGCGAAAGCGTAAATATAATAGTAGACTTACTCATGGGCCGATTAGGCCGAAATCATTAAATTGCAGCAGCGGAAGAACGAATCACACAGGTGGGACTTTCAGGACTTGCCCACAGGCAGCCAACTGGAGGTTCGCGACCTAACCCTTAACATCTTCATCTTCTCTGCCATCATGTTCAATCATGTTGCTGAGGTGAAGTGACCTGATTCTGGATTTGTTGTGCAAGCGAGTGTGAGCAAAAACCACCGTGCTCCGTGAGCCAATACACAGAATGAAAATAAATAGTATGCATGGCTTATCAAAGGAGAGGCTCGGGTTATTTTATTTGCCAAAAATCATTTTTAGTAGCATTATTATTATTTAATCATAGTGTTATTGTTGCTACCTAAACTCCACATAACGATTGCCATAATTGACTTAATCCACCGAAAATACACTTTCTATATTGTTTGCTGTCTAAAACTCCAAACAGGGAGTGACATCATTTAATTTAATCCACCGATCATGCACTTTCTATGTTGATTGCTGTCTAAAACTCCAAACAACGAGTGATATCATTTAGTTAATCCATCGATCATACATTCATTGCTGCCTAAGATTCCAAGCAGTGAGTGTAATCCTTTATTTAGATCCACCAATATCTTTTGTATTCTAAATTCCTAACAATCCAATCTTGTGGTTGCTATTCATCACCTCTTCACTTTTGACTCTAACGATTATCCATCATGATTATTTTTAAATCTACCGATATCATTTATATCAGGACTTTCTAACAATTCAATTCTTTTGTTATTGGTCCGAAACCATAACTTGCTCTTCCAATAATCAACTTTATTTTCCATTAGCTATCTCTAACTAATTCACTAGTATACCTCCACCAAGAATATCATTGATCAAGTTTACGATTCACTAGTCTACATCCACCAAGAATATTATTGATCAAGATTATACTCTAATAGTTGTTATCATTCCTTCAATTTCCCCAAAATTCAATTCATCCATCTGGTATTTGATCAAATCCTATTAATCCCATCTTCGCCAACATCTCCCAAGAATTCATATTAGATATCAGTGTTGTAATCCAGCAATTACCTTTGCACTCCCTAATTCTCCAAAAATCATTTAAATCATCTATCTAACCTATATATTCATTTAGGCTCCACCAATTTATTTCTTCCAGAATCCACACTATCGTTTCCTTTTTATGATTGACATGAATCCATCAATATCTTTATGTATTTGCCCCAAACATGCATCTCCTTTACTCACGACTCTATTTATTCCTCCCTATATTTCATTTTATGGAAAAAGAAGCATTTTATTGTTGAAATATGATACATAAAAATTTCCTGAGACTTAGCAGTTTTGAACAAAAACATAATGTGTAAGAAAATGCAATAATAATAGCGATCCAAATTCCATCCACCGTTACATGGCATCCGCACCATATGCTAACATTTCAGCGTTATAACCGCTTACATTACCACTGGGATGACACCCAGGACAACTCAAATCAGGGCTTTCCACTGCCCTTCACTTTTCAATTCCACCCACAAGGTTGTTTTTGAAACAGAACTATATCTGGTTAAGTTCCCATGTCCGCCCTTGACCGTGGGCACGACTATTCGAATAGTTTTGACTCTGCAGAGTTTGTACACTTTCACTACAAGAGACAATCAACTCATTGCCCCACACGATTCCTTAGTCATGTGGTTGAGCAGACCATCACAGTGACTTTTCGAAGTATCTAGTCCCTTTTGTCATCTCACCCTATGCGCCGTTCTCACTTGTGGTGGGTCCCATACGATGCACGGGATGTTCCCCACGGCTACTAGCGCTATTCGGGCTCCACTCCCCTCAACGCTAGTACGACTGGGAAACTTCACCCTCCACTCGGTGTCCCTTTAGATCTTCTCTTGCCCTTGCGTATCCACTCCTATCCACTACCAGTGAGATGAGTCCTGGGTTTTGATAAATTTACTTAGCCAAGTTGTATTTTACAGACTTGTGGTTGTACTGTTTTACACAGGAGGTCATGACAAGATTCAGTCCTTAGGGGTATCTGAGCGGTTCTACCACACTCCATAATTTGTGCTTCCACTGCACCACATACTAGCCCCCAAACCATCCGCTCAGATATTTAAGCAAATTGGGATTTTTGGGAGCATAAAATAATCATGTCAAAATATACCAGTCATTCCCACCATGACTGTCCAAACCAGTTTCTCATGATTAAAAATGATAATGATGCTTGGTGCATTTCAGCGCCCTCGAGTGTCTAAGCAATACTAAGCATGGCGTATAATTACAGACTTATTTTTGAAAGGTTACTATTATAATTTTGTTAGGGCGACAAGGTTCGCATATTCAAATATTCCAAAGCAGGTGTGATATTAATTAAGGTAAACAATGGGCATATAACTAGAATCTTAAATTAAATATGTATTTGCATATAAATTAACAGCATGCAATTTGATAATTTAAATAAAAATAATTTGCAGAAAATATAGGTTCAACATGATCAAAGTATTGACTCGCCTTGCGCGGTTAACCGCGGTCTTGAGCTCACACAATGCTTTCTCATTTGATAGGCTTGAGCTTTTTTTGTCTTTGTCTTCACCTCGATCTTGGCCTCACTTGATCCATAGAATCTCCAAAACTCCAGTTTCTAATTACGCGATAAACGACTGAATCCAAATAAAAGCAAATAACTCAAAAGATCCAAATAAATTCAAACAAACTCAATTTAGCTTTGTTATGAGTTAATGGGTGATTCGGGTGATTTGAGGCAAGGCCGGTGGTAGAATACGATGACTTGATCTTTTTACTCATAATCTCTTTTATTATTTTTGTATTTATCAAGGAAGTTCCATGAGTTAGATTAGACCTATGAATTGGTGTGCAAGATTAGCAGAGCAATATTTTGTCGAGCGCTAATATTCAGGGCATACATTATGATTAAGTGTAATCTTTATTAAGTTTGAGTATCTAACCATAGTCATATTTCTTCACTATTGCTTTGAATAATTAGCCTCTTAGGTGATGGCTCAACCATATTAATTATGCATACATGAGCTAATCCAATTATAAATATTAAATAGTCTCATTTACATCCTAGTTGATTTTTATTAACTGACACGAGTTAACCAAAAATTTAAATGAGCTTCAAAAATCTTGGTTTCGGTTCTATTGGATAGATCTCGAATTTAGAAATTTGTCTCACTTAATTTGAAGTTAAAACGATTAAATTATGCCCACTTAAAGTTCTCAGTCCAATTAAACCCAGAAATATTAAAACTCTGACAGGTGGGTCCCATTTTCTATCCTTAAGTTTCTGTTTTATTTTTATTCTCATTCTCTGTGCCCTTGACATGTGGGACCAACTACTGTTCTTAATTAATGGTGGAATCCATATGTCAGTGAGGGGTTTTTAATTAATAAACCAATTTCAGCACTTATGACAGTCATTAACAATTAATTAGCATTAATTAACCACTGTTTGAAACTAAATAAGCTTACTTATATTCTAGTTCATTTTTAACACTTCCCTTAAACATTTTTAATTTTTCCTAACCACCCCCTTCTTCACTGTAGCTCGGCAAAAATCCAAAAAATCATATTCTATCTTTGCGGCCGAGGGGATCGAACTCAGGCCGCATGGGTGAGCGCGCGCTGGGCTAGCCATTCGGGCTCGGGTATTACCTGACCGAAACGGTGAAGGAACGTATTTGAGCTGAATGTGGGAGAGGCTGATGCAAAGCAAGTCGGGGGTGGTACGGCCGGTGGCGCCGCCGGCGAGGGAGGGTTGGGGAGGTGCCGGCGGTGGGTAAAACAGATCCTTGGCGTCACATGGAAGCTGCTGGGGCGTCGGTGGGAACCGAGGAACGCCGGAGCTAGGCCGACGACGTGCGACGGCAGCGGCGTGGAAAAAGGCTCGGCGCCGGCAAGGTGGGGTGGCGGGGAGCTTTGGCCGGCGGTGGGAACGGGTTGGTGGGGCCACGGTGGAGCTCCTGGGCGGCTGAATTGGCCGGAGATGGCTCCAATCGGCCGAATTTGGGTTCGCTGGAGCTAGAGGGGAAAGAAACGGTCGGCGGTCGGTGGGGCTCTAGAGGCCGATTCCCGGCGGTAGGAGGAAGTGGGGGAGGAGGCAAGGTGATTGGGGGCGCGCCTTCCTTCTTATGGAGGCGGAGCCGACTGGGCGGCGTGGGCGTGAGTCGACGGGGCCGGCGGGGACAGCGGAAGAACCGGGCGGCGTTGCAGGCGGTGTGGCGACGTGCTTGATGGAACGAGACAGGGTTCGGGAGACCGGGCAGCGCAGGACATGGCGCGAGGCATGGTGGGGTGGCAGGCGGCGCTGATGTGGGCGCGGCGGGCGCACAGGAAGAGGAACGTGGAGCAAGCTCAGCCGGGAGAAAAATGGAGAAAGGGGAAGAAAAGAAAAGGGAGGGAGGAGAAAGAAAAGGGCTGGGGCCCACATGTAATAGAGAGAAAAGAGTGGAGGAAAAAGGCTTAGGAATAATTTTTGCAATTTGAATGCTTTTGATTTTATATTTCTTTTTCATATCTAAAATTATTGATTTCAATTTTTGACTTTTAACTCGAGTTTTGATTCAAGTATCCAGTTATAAAATTTAATAGTCATCTATTTTCGATTTTATCTAATTTGCCCTTGGATTTTGATTTTGACACTATTTTATTATGAGTTGTATATATATAAATTTTGAATATTCAGCCGTGGATTTTGGTTTACTGATTGAATTAAAAGAAGAGATTTTTGATTTAGATATTTATGGATATATTCTAATATTCTTTATGGATTCATTTTATTGAACTGAGTTTGAATTCAAGGTGTTGGTACTTTGAATCCATGATCTGTAATGACATTTTTTATTTTTATAATTTACAAGACTATTATTTGCATTTGGGGTATCCTTATTAATTTGTATGCCACAAACCTCAAAAAGTTTCGAATAAACATTCAGAAAAAAATTTGAGTGCTAGCAAAATGCAAGAAAATTTTTGAAAACTCCACATTTTTGAATATCCAAATTTTGGGATGTTGCAATGCAAATGTCTTTTCAAATGCGAACGCTAAGTAAAAGCGGGAAACATGTTATCTCAGGGCCATAAAAGTAGTGTCAAACAGTAGAACATTGTGGCAAAACCGCAGAGTAGTTCAGTGCAAACCGTATCAAAGTACTACCTTTTACTGTAGCGATTTACGAAGCATGCTGCAGCATTGGTTTTTATCCCTTCTTTCAAAATCCAAGGGCTCAGATCTACTTGAAGGCAATTTAGTGTGCTTCTATGCCTGGCAGAGGATACGAATCTGGAAAACGTGGCTGTACCTGACATGCATCTTTTACGAATACATACTAGTGCTTCATGTATTTTTAGTTTGAATGTTTCCAACGGTATAGAGTTTCACTAAATTTTATCAAATTTCGCTCTCCCTCCTCCCCCGTTGCTCCCCTCCCCGCCTTCTTACCCGATGCTGGCTGCAGCTTCACATCCCTTCTCCGCCTCCCCCACCCCTCCTCCCCCATTAGCTGTCGGCAGTAACCTCACCACCTTGTGCGCCGTTGTCTCCCCCTCCCCGCGACCTCCATCTCACCTAACTTAATATTCAGTGCGCCACCCTCTGCCACTGCCCATGCCCTCCACTATCATCTCCCCGACCTTCCTCTACATTCGGGGTGTGTGGTGAACCCGTCGGTGGTTGTGGCACCATCGCTCCTCTTACCAGAGCTTGAGAAGATGAGGGAGAGAGAGCTAGAGCGCTGTAGCGAGGGGCATACCATCGAGGCTAGAGCTCGAGTGCAACTGATCAACCTTGCCCCGTCAGGGAATGATCATATTCGGTGGTGCCACTGTCAGGGATGGCAAAACGCGACGACGCTATGACCGTAGACAACGGATCCAGGGGCAGTAGGCTCGATATCGGTCAGTGGTGAAGCTTGCTTCCGCTGGAGGACAACTCGATCTGGCAGTGGTAGCCCCCCATCAATGTAAGGAAGAGAAGAGAGAGATTGAGAGAGAAGAGCCGAGTGAGAGATCGAATGACAGGGAGCTATACCATCATTTTTGAGCCGAGTGAGAGATCGAATGACAGGGAGCTATACCATCGTTTTTAAGTAGAACGATATACGGTTATTTAGTTTTTCTCTTTCAGTTTTACACCCATGCTTAATAAGCTAAATAAACGCTAGTCTATGCCATCGGCTACATACATAGGGAGCTATACCATCATTTTTGAGCCGAGTGAGAGATCGAATGACAGGGAGCTATACCATCGTTTTTAAGTAGAACGATATACGGTTATTTAGTTTTTCTCTTTCAGTTTTACACCCATGCTTAATAAGCTAAATAAACGCTAGTCTATGCCATCGGCTACATACATAGCCGTAGTAGTATCCGTCCGATCAAGATCCAACGGCACTAGAATGATCCACCCCCATGCTAGTAAACCCCAGCCGCACTGACCGCAGTGCCCCTGCAGTTCACACATACATTCCATCTATAAATCCCCCGTCCATCGCCACTCCCGGAACGAACCCAATCAGACACAAGAAGAGAGCACCCCTCTTCGTTGCCTCGATTTCAATCATAGGCCGGCTCGAGGTGCCGCGCATTTCAACGCAGCACGGCTTGTTTACTAGTATTCCCTCCTCCCTCCCAAATCATTACAGATTCCTTTTCGAAGAATCGAGCTATGCCAAGCCTAGTTGTTTTTGTCTGGTTGGGCGGTGCTGTGCGTTAATGGCGGTTGACCTCCTCTTCTGCCCCCCCTCCTCCTCGCGCCTTTAAATTGGGCGGGAAGAAGCGTCCGTGGTGAGAGGCGCGAAGCAGAGCCCATCTCTCGTCTCCTCTCGCCATTTCTTGGTGCTTTAGGGTTCTGAGTGATCGATCGAGCCATCAAGACCCGTGTGTTTCTTGGCCTCTCCCTAGTTCTCGGCCTGCTCTGTTCTTGGATTTTCTTGGTGTCCATCTTCAACTCTCCATAAGCATCATCATCATCATCAACATCATCAGCTGCTGCTGCTTATACTTCTTGCCATTTCTGAGGTGATTAACTCTTCCCGTGATGCTTTGTGCTCTGCAAGATTTTGTTTTCGTTTGATATGCCGCTTTTCTCTCTTCTCACATGTCCCGGCTTGCTTTGTTTGCTTGGTGCAGCAATGGCGTCGGAGATGCTTCTTGCGAGGAAGGGCAGGCTCAAGCAGCGCTACGACAACGAGTACCGGCTCGTCGCAGGGTGAGTTTATATTCCACTTAGCTAGCTTAGCTTCTAATGCTCATCTCAATGGAGTATACTAGCAGCTCTGCACCTCTGTTTCAAATGAAATCCATTTCTTGTTCCAAGCTGTTCTTGTGCTGATGAGTTGTGTCATCTTGTACTTTTGAGCAGATGCGTGCCGTACCGTGTGGACAAAAAGGGGCAGCTTGAGGTGCTCATGATCTCCACACCAAATAGGAATGATCTGGTGTTCCCAAAGGTAACAACCACTAACGGCAACATCATGAACTCAGCTTCAGTTCAACTCAAATTCGTCTGCAACGTAATCAAGACTGGTAGTAGCATAATAGCATGTTCTGGTTGAATGATCAACTGCTCTTGTCAGGGTGGCTGGGAGGACGACGAGGACGTCTACGAGGCGGCGTGCCGCGAGGCGCTGGAGGAGGCCGGATTGAAGGGCAACATCAATGTAATTCACCTTCCTTTGATCAACCTACTATCTATACATCTACTCCCTTCTCTCTTCTGTACATATGCTATTCTTAATTTCATAAAGAACTTTTAATTGTGAGCTGAACTACAAGCCATGAAGTATATGTGTTTGTCACCCATGAAACAGGCCTAATCTTGATCAATCTTGAATTTTTTAATAGACTACGCGACGACACGTCAGGCGTGTGTAGCATATTCATGTGTGCTGAATGGAAATAGGCTAGTGGCCGATGACTTCTGTTCATCAGTTGTGCTAGATGCTTCGAGTGTTTTTAGCAATCTTGCTAGCCCGTCTGAAAGGTACGTGCTTGATCGCGACGGCACCTGTCTGCGTCGTTACGTGGGGAAACACGGACCTAGCAAGTAACCAGCGTAGTTTCAAGATTTTATGTCCTTCATCCGCTGTGTCACTCGAAGCCCTGTGGATGATAGAGCTGATGGTGCAAGATACTTCTCCCAGTAAGCTGAATTGACCTCTGCAGACCTGTAAGGGTGCTTAAGTACAGAGATCGGCGATTGATAGCGAAAGGGACGGGGAAATTTCTCTATTGACAAATTTTGCCGGGAGCGTTTGGTGGGTCATAATCAACAGGAGATAAGACATGGCTGTTGACCTATTGACTTAATAAAACTGTAGAACATGAGTTAAAGATAAGCATACCAATTGCACAATGTGGTGCTCTCTTTCCCTAAAATTATACTTTGTTTTCTAGTTGGGGAGCCCTTGGTGTGAATCATTGCTTCTTTTATTCGTCTTTGGTTGGTTTGTCGTCAGAAGACTTTGTCCCTGGGAACGATTTTTCAGAGATCTGGGTCAATAGATTGCTATCACAGATTGCTATCATTTTATCTTGTGTGTGCATGGCCGGCCAATGTGCATGTGGCGTGTCTCCAGTTTGCCCAACACCAATTTAAGATGATCTGCTGTCGGTTATGTATTTGTGTTAAATTGTTAGTGAGTTCTTTTTTATGAATTACCTGGTGCTACTATTTTCTGGTGCCTGAAGAAGTCACTGATGATTGTTTCCTGTTTCATTATTCAGAGAAGCTCACTGGGAATCTGGGTGTTCAGGAGCAAGAGCAGCCAGAACAGCGATAGCCCCAGGGGCGCCTGCAAAGGCTACATCTTCGCGCTCGAGGTCACCGAGGAGCTCGAGTGCTGGCCGGAGCAGGAGACCCATGGCAGACAGTGGGTGAGACATACTGTTCATCACATGCCAAAGCTTCACCTATGTGTCATTTCAACGCCATTTGCTAGCTCAGAGCTAACAGTTGCTATTCAAAACAGGTCTCCCCAGCGGATGCATACCAGCTCTGCCGGTACGAATGGATGCGCGAGGCGCTGACGGCGTTGCTGGAGCGTTTGTCCGTGATGCAGCCGGTGGTTAACCCTGCACCAGAGCTGAATGAGCACACCGGCATGTACATGATGCTGAAAGCGGCGACCGCGGATCGAGCCTTGGCGCTTTGCTGATTCTTGTTACGCGGATGACTGACGAGTACATTTTAGCTGCCACTACCTGATGACAAACTCAGAAGTCAGAATCATCTGATGATCTTTTCCTGCATCTTCTTTTTGTCGTTCTAATTAGTGGGCTTTCTTTTTAGTGCATCTGCCAATGCTTTCTAATAACAATAGTGTCTGCGAAGCCGTCGTCTGGAGCCTCGGTCACAGCCATTTCCTGAACTTGGTATTGGTTGGCCTCTGTTCAGTGCTGAGAGCCCTGACATATGGAGGCCATGTTCAGCTTGTTAGATCAATCCAGTGGCTGTTACTGGGGTCCCACTGTAATCTCTTTGTTCTGTAAGGTGAAACTCTTAGGTCCACCTAAGTTCTCTCCTGTAAATGTTTTACTTTGTGCTCTCAAATGAATTTCCTGAAGTAAATGAATAACTGTGAATAGAGTTTTCTTACTCTTTGCAGTTCATCTTTTACTGTCTTGTTGTTGTCCTTGTTAATGTTGGTACAAATGTAGAATTACAAATCGTCCATCCATCGTTATGGTTCCTGCGTGCTGGCTCCTCAATGTTCTAAGTTTCCTTCTCATTTTGCGCGCTCTCTCTCTCTCTCTCAATATAATATCATACACCTATCCCCATTCTGCTCTACTTTAAATTTTCTATATTTGAGATAAATTTGAGTGCACAGGACCAATACCGGTAATTAGAGGAAGATGAATTATTTGTAACACCCCGTTCATCCTCTGGGCCTAGAGTGCTACCATCATTGCATAATAATACCACTTTTAAACATCTGCTAAACAATTTAAGCAAACTCTACTTCTTCATGAAGCAGCGACCACTTACACTATACCATTTTTAAGCAACTATTCTAACTTACTAGTGGAGTTAAACATATTAACAAAAGCTGGTTAAGTGACGTGCTGCAAGAACGTGAAGATATTCATACCCGCCGTTCATGTCGTCCTCAACGGTCACCTAAAAAACAAAGTAAGGGTGAGTCAAAAGACTCAACAAGCACATAAAAACGTTAAACACTACCAAAACATGAAAGCAATTTAACCAACCATAACATACTCCGCATGCATTGTCATGTTTATATCATCATTCTCCTGTTTCCACATTAACCATAACATACTCCACATGCATTTTTATGTTCCAACATTACCATATCATCAATACAATGCAACACTGCTCTACATGCATATTTGCTCATCACATTGCATATACTGGTATTGCCGCGTAAACATCCGTCGATGTTCACCCAAAATCTTGGGCCCATCTATATCGACACGGGGATCTCTCCACTCCCATGGAGGCCTACCGAAGTAGGTCTTACTCAAGAGTGCTCCAGATTAGTCAACTAGTTTTACTTGAAGCTAGAGACTTTTTCACCACCCTAACTCTTGAGTGCACATGATGCAAATGCAGGTGCTCATTGTCTTTGTCATTTGCATCAGTATTATCATTGATATGGTGGTATCGCTGCTCACCCCGTTCCATTACCATTGTCATCATTAAAATAATATCATCATGTCACGTAAACATTGGAATTCCATATAAGCATCATCATATTCTGCAAGCATCGCATATTTCATAAATTTTACGGTCTACCGCTCTACCATGCACTTGCCTGTTAACCAAGCGGAGCGAAGCGACGTGCGGAAGGCGTCGACTCAGGACCTCCACCTGAACAAGCAATTAGCCTGACTCAACACATTATATCGAAAACTATGCTTAAGCAAGCGACGACAACTCTACACGTATAACCCGATCTTGGGAAAAAAACGCCTGAGGTTAAGGACCCGTCGCGCATGTACCAACATCCATTTTTTCCTTTCTTTTTCTCCTCTTTTCTTTTCTTTTCTTTCCTTTTTTCTATTTTATTTCTCTCTCTTTTTTCCTTTTCTTTCTTTTTCCTTCCCTTTCTTCTCTTTTTTCCTTCACTCGATTTGGCCGATCGGCCTTATCCCCTTCCTCCTTCCTTTCATTTCTCTCTCCCTCTCCATTGAGTTCGGCCGAACGGCCGGCTCCTCCCAGGTGACGCGCGGCCGAGCTTGGGCTAGCCATCCCTAGGTTAACTACCGACCGACCTCCGCACGCCTCCCCACCTTCCCCTTCTCCCTCTTGTTCAAGTGACGCCGCCACCGCTGGGTTCATCGGCCATGGCACGACGGCCGGAAGCTTGGCTCCGGCTCCTACGTTGCCCCCGCCTTCTCCTCACTCTTCCCCTCTCACAGATCCGGCGGTACCTTCCTCAGATCCGGCCGGCCACGGTTGGATCTAGCCGCTCTCCGGCCGGTGGATTGCTTGCGATGCCGCTCCTCCGCCCCCCTTCGGCTCACTGGCCCCGGCTTGCAGCCGGCCGGGAGCCCCAGCGCCTTCTCCCCCTCCTCGCTACCCTTCCCCTTTCCTCGCCGCCAAGGTCTACCTCAGCTTATCTAAGGTACATCCCCTCCCTTCACCAACTTTCTACCCTCTGTGCTATGTGCGATGTGCCATGAACGAGCTAAAGGTATGGTGAGGGAACCTACCTGGGTGTCAGGCTAGCAAGTGGTCGTTGATGAAGGTCATGGCGATGGAAAGGTTCGGGGTCCCCGGCGGTCGTGGATGACCTAAGTCTTCACGACCGTCATCCTTGCTCTGCCGTCGTCCCCCTACTGTCACCCTCGAGCTCCTTGCCTCTGGTCACTCTCTTCCTCACTGTCTCTGTGCGGTGTGGCTGCCTTCTGCTTGGCTTAGGCTTCTACTTTGGCAGAGAAGGGAAAGGCGTAGGAAGTAGGGTGGGTTGGCTTTCTTTGATGCTTGACTTTCAGATTAAGGTATGAGGTCTTTCAGATTTATTCTCACATGTCCTAATAAGGTAATTTAAGCAAGAGTTCAAGTAGAACTCACACAAACATAACACCATAAATCTAACTCAAGAACAAACAAAACCAATTAAGAATGCAAACAAGAATATGATTAAGACAAACATTTGATCTATTTTCAGTAGAGAGTAAAGTTTACATACTTATGAATGTTTACAAGGTGCAGCCAAAGCACCACTATTTTCTCTCTCAAGTTTTCTCTTTCACAACTAAATAAGTGGACAAGGTAGTAGAACAAAAACTTAAACCCTAGAATTCTTGGAACTAACACCTTTTCTCCTCCCTTTTAATAACCATAACAACCCTAATGGGTCTAACCCATTAAGACACTGGAGAAATTTGATAACCCTATTAAAATGGGTTTTACATACTCACACACGTTTCTTAAAGCATTTACAAGAATCAACTCGCTAACACCTTATCGATTGGTTCACTTAGCAATTTTAGCTCTCTTTGACCTAAACCACTTTTTCTTTGCACCTCTTCGCGTTGTAATTTTGATCAAGGCACCAACCTAGTATTTGGCCAACTATCAAAATACCTCTGATGAAGCTTCCAGACACCATTCCTTGACTCTGTCTTCACCTTCACTTCAAAGCATCTCCGTGTACTTTGACATATAGCCCTTGTGCTAAATGACTAGCCGTCACATTTTCACGCATTTGGTCTCCCCTGAAACGTCTCTACGTGCACCAGTCTCGTCACTTGGTGCACCAAATATTCTCTGTTTTTTCCGCTTGAGCCATATAGCCTCATTCGGGCTTAAATGACCACTTGGACCTCAGCTTCCCTTACTAGTCCTAGTTCATTACCATCGACCGCTAATATTCTCCAAGCTACCTGTATATCCAAAGACCAAGCAACCATCTTGAGCACAAGTTCCATGCACTTGACTCATATTAGTCAAAATCATGTATCATGCAACACCACACAACCAACTAATGCCACCCATACCATGCACATACCCATCCAACTCAAGATCCATTTTCACTATTCTCTGGTTGCACCCCACCAGTTTGACCACATTCTCCATGGCTATCAAACCATCAGCCACTGGCGAGTCTGACCGCTTAAGTCCATCAGAAAACACCCTCTATAGAATTTCGGCTAAACTCTATTTAGTTTTAGGTCCAGTTTCCAGTTTTAATGACGCCTAGTACAAACTCATCTATAAACAAATCTACACAAGTGTTTAGTGTTCATTTTCCTAAAATTTCATGGCCGATCTAACCGCTCGCCCCATGGCAATCAGGCCATCAGCCATTAGCCGGTCTGACCGCCTGAATCCTGACAACACAATCTGAAATATGAATTTTCTAAAATTTTTGTAAAAATTCAAATTCAACTTAACCAAAGTGCTAATTGTTCATCATAAATATATTATAGACCTTCACATGGTCTCTCAGTGCATTTATTACTGAAAGTAAAAGACAAATGAAAGTAAAGCTTCAGGGCCGATTCTTTTCAGCTTTTAAAATCTGCTTTTCGGCTTTTCTAAAGTGACTAACTTTCAAACAGAGTGTCTTTTTAAGGTAGAGTCTATAAGTTAACTGTAGTACACACTGTGACTTCATTTATATCATCCAAAATCGCACTTGAATTTCTGTTACTTCATACCCTCTCTCACGAACAGCTCAAAAGCCGTAAGTCATAAACTGAAGCTAAAATGAAGAGACCCTCAGACTTCTAGAAGTTCATGTATAATCATATAATTTTAGATTACTGTTTTCAAACAACAGTTATCCAACGAGCCTTACGGTAGTTGGGCAACAACAACAGTTATCCAACGAGCCTTACGTTAGTTGGGCAACTTACTAACCAACTCGGGCTTTGTACAGTGAAAAGTAGGATAATAATATAAGAAACAAGAAAGGAATGAGTAAATTGCCTCCTGAATCCGGATTCTTGAGTTTGTTGGTGGGCTGGGCCGTCCCAATTGAACTGTACTCCAATCCAGAAACCACTAATACTGAGGTTGGCAATTTGATATCCTCTATCATTGCTAATTTGACATTGTCCAGGGCTTTAATATGTAAAACTAAGCCGGCCTGTCTGTATTGCAGCCAAAAAACTGGTACCATTTCAACCTGAAAATGAATTCAGTACCCTGAATGTAGGACAGTATGTATTGGATTAGTGAAATTAGGCATGGCAAGTTGATTTCATCACTGCTAATTGTCAACTTGTTATGGTACAATGTTTGCTGCAGAAGTTTGTACATTTCACCTGAAATGACCTGACATCTGAGTTTAGTCTTGTGGATTTCTCCTAGATTTTAGACTTTTGTATATAAAAGAATAAGAACAACCATTGTAGCAAATGACATTGTGTTTTTCTACCTATTTTAGTGCAGAGAGCCGTGCCTGCAGACGCCTTTGAATTCAGAGAAGGCGTACATCCAAATACTTAACGCATTTGTACTTGCATTCCATTATAGTCTCTAGGTTATTGACATGGTCCAGAGCTGGAGATCAGGGTAAGGTAACAGCCGGCACACCTGCCAGCCGAAAACATTGTTCAGTTTTGCCTTTGGATCATGTCTCATGCTCTGAGTTTAGTCTTCAAACTTTTCAGAAGCCTGAGTTCTGGAAAGGTGTATACTAGAAACTGAAGTTTGTGGCTATTCTTTATGCAAGAAGTAAGAAGTTTTGCTCTTCATTTTCAAGAAAGTATGAACAATTATAACCATCCAGAGAGATACAACATTGACTTGGTCTCAAGTAGGACTGTAAAAAAAGCTCGAGGCTCGTAAGCTACTAAGTTCGGCTCACTCTAAACTCGATTTAAGCTCGCCTCAAACTCTAAATGAGCCAAGCTTGAGCTTAATTCAGAGCTCGCAAGCTTCAACAAGCCGAACTCGAATAGCTCGTTAGGATTCAATTTAAACTTTAATATTGATGCGTATTAACATTCATCGAGCTTCCTCGAGCCAAATTCGAGCTTTTCTATTGTTGAAAATCAGTACATGTTGAATTGTTTTTTTACTGTTATCGAGCTTACTCTAATCGAACTCGAGCTCGAGCTTTTCTTATTGTTGAAAATTAGTGCATGTTAAATTTTTGTAATTGTTATCGAGCTGAGCTCGAGCCTAGATACAGACTCAGACCCTAACTCAAGCTCGCTTGAACTCAGCTCGAGTTTCTACCGAGCTCGAACTTAGGAGGCCAGGCTCGCTCGAGCTTGGCTTGTTTGCAGCACTAGCCTCAAGTTAGTTTATGCTAAGAAATCTGCCCGTAATTTGATAAGGGGGGGGGGGTACGCATGGCGGGGTGGCCCATAGTATTGAACTCACACTTTCATGAACCCCTAGTTGCTTTGCACTAGCTTTGTTTGTTCCTAGCATGACACTAGTAGGTCACAAAGTGGGGGCTATATTTCTTTGTGCTGGAGCTAGTGGATCTGCCTATGCCTTATGGAATCCAAGAATTTTGCAAATCCAAGGCGTGATTAATCGTAAATGATAATAAACACTAACTCCCCTAATGGGTAAGTTCAATCCTTCCTTGTCTGCCCCTAAATAAATATAGTTTCAAACATCGACACGGTCTTGAATACACACAATTTACCATTAATTTTTCTAATTATGTGTTTGTAAAACAGTTAAGGAATGGAGTGAGTACATCGCCCCACAGAGTAGCTATACTACATGGTGCCATGCACATCTTTTTTTATTGGTGAAACTTATGTTAGTTTCTTGAATTTAATTGAAGATGCAAGTTGCCACAAGCCATGTTTGCTAAGGGACAAGGCCATTTGCATGCTTTCTAATAGAGTAGGTTACTTGTTTTTGCTAGGTCCTACCTTGGAACTATCCAATGCCCTACCAAACACAAAGGTGGATAATGTTAGACCAGCACATAACGTGCATGGCCCGGAGTCCAGGCAATTAGCAGATTGGCACGGCAGATATCTAAGAGTTTGTTTCCATGTTTAGTTTTGCTATCCTCGGCATGTATCCCAACCATATTTGGTTAGGCTCTGTACTATAAATTCTCATGCCCATCAATGGAAACGTTAAGTTCAACCTTCTATTTCTCCTTCATGGTATCAATAGATTTTAGATCCTAATCCTTTGCTTCCGCCTTCTCACACCATGACTGGCCCCTCCGATGCCGGCCAAGCGGTTGCCGTGGATCAGGGTACTCTCTCCACCTTCTCCCCCGCTCCGGCACATTCATCTTCCTACGCCATCGTCGGTGATGGATCTCGCATTCCCATCACTCCCACTAGCGCCACAGCTATTCAGTTTCCTTCTCATTCTTTTCAACAATGTTATCATTACACCCTCAATTATTAAAAATCTCATCTTTGTCCATCGCTTTAGCATTGATAATCATTGTTCCGTTGAATTTGATCCCTTTGGTCTCTTGGTGAAGGATCTTCGAACCAAGAAAGAGATCATCAGGTGCAATAACCATGGTGATCTCTACCCACTCCAGTGGCTGCCCTCCACTCATCATACCCTCTCCGTCACGTGCCCTTCTTCACATCTGTGGCATCGCCGTCTCGGACATCCAGGAGCTCATGTCTTGTCGCACCTCACTAGTACCTCTCAGATTTCATATACCAGCACTCCCGACACCACCCTATGCCATGCATGTCAACTGGGTCGGCACACCGTCTCCCTTTTTATTCATCTACTAGTTGTACCAGTGCTGCTTTTGAACTCCTGCACTGCGACTTGTGGACCTCGCCTGTTCCCAGTATTTCTGGTTACAAATACTATCTTGCAATTCTCGATGATTTCACTCATTAATTGTGGACTTTTCCACTCCGTCTAAAATCTAAGGTGTTTGACATTTTTCGGCATTTCATTGCTTATGTCCAAACTCAATTTTTCACCACGATCCGTAGTTTTCAATGTGACAATGGCGGCGAATTTGACAACAATACTTTGCGGCATCATCTGTTATCCTATGCCATCGCACTCCGTATGTCATGTACACACACTTCCCAGCAAAACGACAAAGCCAAGCGTATCCTTCGCTCCACAAACAATGTCATCTACTCCCTGCTCTTCCAAGCCAGCATGCCCCCATCCTTTTGGGTTGAGGCTCTCCACACAGCAACCGTTCTACTCAATCTCCAACCCACCAAAACACTGTGCTTTGGAATCCCTCATCAAGCCCTCTTTGGAGTCCCACCCGAGTACTCCCATCTCAGAGTCTTCGGCAATCTGTGCTACCCTAATCTCTCGGTCACTGCCACTCACAAGCTTGCCCGAAGATCCTCAGCTTGTGTCTTCCTAGGCTACCCGGCGCATCACAAAGGATATCGCTGCCTTGATCTCACTACACAAAAAAATCATTATATCTCACCATGTGATTTTGATGAACATTCTTTTCCATTCTCTACAATGCAGTAAACTCCCGTGCCCGCAGACTTTGATTTCCTCACTATATCATCACATGATGTACCGGTCATCCCTTCCCCAATACGGCGTCCTGTTACCTCCGTTGCACCAGCGAACCCCATGCAGGCCACCGATCCCATGCATGTGGCCTCCCCGGTGCCTACTTCGCCTACTTTCGCACCCACCCATGTAATGCCTCCCGTGCATGCTACTGTGCCTCTGCATGGCCTGGCCGTCATCATTGATTGCACCACCGCTCCCCCGCCCGAGGCCGAACAAATTGTTCCCATCATCAACGATCATTCCATGACCACCAGAGGCAAGCGTGGTTTCCATTCTCCTATTGACCATCTCAATTTGCACATGGCCACCCTGTCACCGATTCCCTGGACTTATTGTGCAACGTTGAACGATGAATATTGGCGCCTTGCCATGCAGCACGAGTTTGATGCCTTGCGCGCTAACAACACTTGGGATTTTGTCCCTCGACCCACCGGTGCTAATGTTGTTACAGGAAAATGGATCTACCGCCACAAGTTGAAGCCTGATGGCTCCCTAGATCGGTACAAAGCCCGATGGGTGCTTCGGGGTTTCTCCCAGTGGCCCAGTGTTGACTTCGGTGAAACCTTCTCACTGGTTGTGAAGCCGGCTACAGTGCGCACTGTCCTCACTATCGCGCTCTCCAACGATTGGCCGGTCAATCAACTCGACATCAACAATGCATTACTCAATGGCACACTTACCGAAGTCGTCTACTGTCAACAACTGCCCGATTTTGTCGACAACAGCCGCGCCGACCACGTCTGTCGCCTCAACCGGTCACTCTATGGCCTCAAGCAGGCTCCCCGTGCTTGGTTCAGCTGCATCGCCAGCTTCCTAGCCTCCTTGGGTTTCATCGCCTCCAAGGCCGACCCGTCGTTGTTCATCTACAAGTGCGGCTCCGACATGGCCTACCTTCTACTGTATGTCGATGACATCGTCTTAACGGCGTCCTCGACTACACTTCTTTGCCGAGAGTTCTCCCTCAAGGACATGGGCGATTTGCATCACTTCCTCGGCATCGCCATTCTACGCACTGCATCGGGCTTCTTTCTCAGCCAGAAGCAATACACCGAAGACATCCTGACATGCGCGGGCATGAGCACCTGCAAGCCTTCGTCAACGTCGGTCGACACCAGCGCCAAGCTCTCCTCCTCAGGTCCTCCTGTCGCTTGTACCACTGATTATAGGATCATTGCCGGTGCTCTCTAGTACCTTACTTCTACGTTCCCGGACATCGCGTACGCTGTGCAACAGGCGTGCCTCCACATGCATGACCCTCGGGAGCCACATGCTAATCTCCTCAAGCGCATACTTCGGTATCTCAAGGGCTCCATCGACCATGGTCTTCAGCTCCACCAAACGTCGCCAGAGTCCCTTACTGCCTACACGGATGCCGACTGGGCCGGCTGCCCTGACACAAGGAAGTCTACCTCCGGCTACGCAGTCTTCCTCGGTGACAACCTTGTGTCATGGTCCTCCAAGCGCCAGCCAACGGTGTCTTGCTCCAGCGCAGAGGTGGAATATCGTGCAGTCGCCAATGCCGTCGCCGAGTCTTGCTAGCTTCATCAACTCCTGGTCGAGCTCCATCGCCCCCTCCAGAAAGCAATAGTTGTATTCTGTGACAACATTAGTGCGGTGTATCTCTCAACCAATCCCGTCCAACACCAGCGGATGTCCGGGAACGCGTTGCCCTTGGAGAAGTTCGTATACTACATGTTCCCACATCTTCTCAGTATGCTGACGTGTTCACCAAGGGCCTGCTAACCAGGCCCGGCTCTGGGGGTAGGCCGGGGGGCGCCGGCCTAGGGCCCTGGGCCAGGGAGGGCCCACCCCCCGCGCGCAAGCCGCAATGGCCCAACGCCCCACGCCAGAAGGCAGAAAGCACGACGCTTCGACTACTATCGGCTGAACGTGAACTACGTCCGCGGCAGTCGATTTGAGCAGTTGAAGGCATTTGAAAATGTGTTTGGTTTCTTATTCAACTCAAAAAATCTAAAGTCTCTGGATGATAATGATCTACGGAGGTGTTGCACTACTTTTGTACAAGCTTTTTCTCATGATGGGTCATCTGACGTTGAGTTCAATGATTTTTTCTCTGAATTAAAAGTGCTGCAAGTCACCTTGCCAAATGATAAGATGTCGGCATCTGAGATTCTTCAATTCGTTACAGCTGCAGATTGCTACCCAAATGTCTCTGTTGCATATCGAATTCTTCTAACTGTACCTGTGACTATAGCCTCAGCTGAAAGGAGTTTCTCAAAATTGAAATTGCTGAAAAACTATTTGCGGTCTACTATGTCACAAAAAAGATTGAATGGCTTGGCTATGTGCTGCATTGAGAAAAATATCTTGAACGACATTGATCTCGATGTTATTATTAATGATTTTGCATCAAGAAGTGCTAGAAGAAGTTCCTTTTTATGAAAGACATTGGATATTTGTCGCTCCTATTTGAGGTAAATTAATTCTTACTAGTTACATTTGGTTTATAAACTAGTTAGTACCTAATTAGTTTATCATGTTAGAACTATTGATTTGTGTCACTTTAGACAATATAAAGTTTAAACTGCATATTTTATAAGTAGAAAAAAATTTATAGTAAAGGGCCCATAGAGCCGAATTCGCCCTAGGGCCCTTGAAAACGTTGAGCCGGCCCTACTGCTAACCAACATCTTCAAGGAATTTTGCTCCAGCTTGAACGTTCGGCAGGCTCCCGTTCAAACTGCGTGGGGGGTGGTGGGGGGGGTGTTAGACCAGCACATAATGTGCATGGCCTGGAGTCCAGGCAATCAGCAGATTGGCACGACAGATATCTAAGAGTTTGTTTCCATGTTTAGTTTTGCTATCCTCGGCATGTATCCCAACCATATTTGGTTAGGCTCTGTACTATAAATTCTCATGCTCATCAATGGAAACGTTAAGTGCAATCTTCTATTTCTCCTTCAGATAAGAGATCATATGAAAGCAACCTAGCTCTGTATAAGTCAAGCATGTGCACATATAATAGATCTTCAGCGTAGAAGTTAAGAAGTTCTGCCCCCTCCTTTTTCACTACCATGATTAGTCAGCTCTTAATTAATTAGCTTCTACTTGCACTGCATCTTTGTAGAACATAAAGGTGTAGTACATTTTGCCGTTAACTAGTGTTGCAGAATACATTGTTTCAGATTTTTTCAGTTGAAGTTTTAGTCCTAATACGATGGTTGTAGCTTGTACATCGATAGAACCCAAGTATCCTTACTGTTGTGTATGCATTTGCGCTACATTTTGTGGAAGTCTGAAATGCCTGCGTTTACTATCTTATCTTGTGTGTCAAAGAACATGCAGTGCATATAGGAGGGTGTACTGTCTCATGGAACAGCTACTTTATAGAGCATGACAGAGGTTCTTCAGAACAACAGGTTTGTTGAGAACAGGTTAGAGCAGTTCCCGTTCTTTTCCCTCAAGCACATGATTTTATTCTTCCTAGGCTCTTGTTTGTTCTTGTCAGGATGTGCTTAAAAGTCATGTTCCATTTAATTTGTCGTTTTTCTGCTTTTGAATGAAGGAAGCATCAGTGAAGTTGCCAGGATACCTTCTGAAGAAAAAAGAATTCACAGCTCACGAGGATACAGTTAGTCGTAGGGTTTGGGATGCTATTAGTTGCTAGGATTTTAGTCATAGACCCGTTCTGATACTCTGTAAGTTTGTAGACTTGGGAAAGTAATGGTGTAATTCTGTAGACTTGGGAAAACAATTGTAATTAAATAACTTGAATAATCTTCTTCAGGACGTCAGCAGCATAAAAGAATTGAGAATAAACTGAATATTCTAAAAAGTTAGCCATCTTTGCAAAAGTATGTCAAAAATATTGCCATCAGTTTATGAATTCATTTGTTGCTACAAATCCTACATGATGTTTGTTATAAAGATTACTGATCCTGAAAACATAGCCCCTGTTGTACTGTATCAGGGTAACTTGTGGTCTAATCTATGCAAAATGCTCTCCAGTATCAGACATTGCTATTCTTTCACATCATGTTATTAGATCCTAATCCTCAAGCACAACACATAATACGCTAGCTTGCCATGTAGAACACCTAGGGTTTGGGGTTTAGGAAAACTCACGGTCGCCGATGAACGCCATGAGCGAAGACCTCGTGCCTGCGTGATGCAGGCGTGGGGATGAGTCGGTGAAGATCCGGAGAGCTTGCGGTTCGGGGTCGCCGGCGTCGTCCTGCAGTGGCGGTCGGCGGCCTTCCCGTTGCTTGACAGCGCGTAGTAGATCGGTTCATTAGGGTTTGTTCGAAGTTTTGTGACTCTCACGGGAACGACGTCAACCGGGAGAGACCAGAGCTCCAACCTATTTATCTGGCGCTGTGCAACGGGGGACCGTAACCAAAAACGGTTAGCCCCCCCCCCCCCCCGATCAGGGCGCGTAGATGTGGGTATCACCCCACATCTCCCTCTTTTGGCCGTTTGGCCTAGATCAAAACCTAACATTCTCCCCCTTGATCGTAAGGCTAAACATCATAAGCCCTCTCTCAATAAAAGTTCACACCAAAGTAATGCGTCACAACAGTCAATTAAGTACGGCTGGACAATCAGTACTTATAGTGCTCCTTTTTATATCAATCGGATAACATAATACTTCATGGGAGTTGGTTACTTTATATGGTCCTCTTATTACAGGATCACGGGCTCTCCAATAAACCCATGCCGGCAACATGATCACGAAAAATATTGGGTGGTAAGCCTTTTGTGAGCGGATCCGCAAGCATAAATTTAGTTCCAATATGCTTAACCTTAATTGTTTGATCCTGTACTCTATCTTTCACAACATGATACTTTATGTCAATGTGCTTGGCAGCTGCACTCGACTTGTTGTTACTCGAATAGAAAACTGCGAGTTGATTATCGCAGTACAGAATGAGTGGTCTAGAAATGCTGTCTATCACTCTCAATCCCGGGATAAAGTTCTTAAGCCATACAGCCTGCCCGGTAGCCTCATAACATGCCACAAATTCAGCCTGCATTGTCGACGATGCAGTAAGCATTTGCTTTACACTTTTCCATGAGATTGCTGCTCCTGCGAGGGTGAAAATATAACCTGATGTGGACTTCTTAGTGTCTTTACACCCCGCAAAATCAGCATCAGAATAACCGACAACCTCAAGGTTATCGCTTTTTCTATATGTGAGCATGTGACCTTTAGTGCCTTGCATATAGCGTAGGACTTTCTTAACGGCTTTCCAGTGGTCCGGTCCTGGATTTGATTGATATCTACCAAGTATCCCGGTAACAAAAGCTAAATCAGGACGCGTACATACTTGAGCATACATAATACTTCCGACAGCAGAAGCGTAAGGTATAGCCTTCATCTAATCAGATTCATAGTCATTCTTTGGGCATTGAAATTTTCCAAACTTATTGCCCTTAACAATAGGAGCAGGCGAGGCAGAGCATTTATGCATATTGTATCTCTTCAGTACTCTGTCAATGTATGCCTTTTGTGATAAACCTAATGTTCCTTTGGACCTATCTCGGTGAATTTCAATACCAAGAACATAAGATGCTTCACCGAGATCCTTCATATCAAAATTGGACGAGAGAAATCTTTTAGTTTCCCGCAGCAAGTCCACACTGCTGCTGGCCAATAATATATCGTCCACATAAAGAATTAAGAAGGTGTAATTACTCCCCCTGAACTTAACATATGTACAATTATCAACATCATTCTCCTTAAATCCAAATTTCCTTATGACTTCATCAAACTTAAGGTACCATTGCCTAGAAGCTTGCTTCAGGCCATATATGGATTTCCTTAGCTTGCATCCCAAATGTTCCTCGCCTTCCACAACAAAACCTTCCGGTTGTGTCATGTAAACGTCCTCATACAAGTCTCCATTCAGGAATGCAGTCTTAACGTCCATTTGGTGCAACTCTAAATCAAAATGTGTTGTGAGCACCATTATGATTCTAAATGAATCTTTGGTTGAGACAGGCGAAAAGGTTTCATTATAGTCAACGCCTTCTCTCTGTGTAAACCCTTTCGCTACAAGTCTCGCCTTAAACCTTTCGACATTCCCTTTGGAGTCACGTTTTGTTTTGTAGACCCATTTGCAGCCTACTGTTTTGGCTCCATTAGGAATTTCCACTAAGTCCCATACACCATTATCGCCCATAGACTTAATTTCATCTTTCATGGCATCTAGCCACTTGGATGAATCCTTACTCTTCATAGCTTCCTTATAAGAGCTAGGATCATCCACCTTCCCAAGATCATCCTCATTCAAGTAAACCTCATAATCACTTGGGATAGCAGATCTCCTCACTCGTTCTGATCTCCTGACAGGTTCATTAGCAGGCTCATTAGGCTGTTCATTAATTGTCACAGAGGGCTGTGAAGGCTCATCATTAGGTGCCGCACTTGTACTTTCAGAGCCCTCAACAGAAGGAGTAGCCACAGAATTAACTGGAGACGCAACAGGAGTTGCAACTACAGGATCAATTGTGGGCACAACCAGTTGGGGCATAGGAAAATCAGTCTGTCGGATTAGCGGTGAAGCAACATAAATCCGCTTCTCCTCAAGATCAATTTTCCTAGGCTCCAAGTTGCCACTAATGCCATCATTTTCCAAGAACACGGCGTGTCTTATCTCTACAAATTTTGTGGTACGATCTGGACAATAGAATCGGTACCCATTAGACCTATCAGGGTAGCCAATAAAATGGCAACTCACAGTATTGGGATCTAATTTCCCAATTTGTGGGTTAAATACTTTAGCTTCAGCTGCACAACCCCACACATGGAGGTAGTTCAAACTTGGTTTTCTCCCAGTCCATAATTCATAAGGTGTTTTAGGTACTGATTTACTGGGAACCCGATTGAGTATGTGTGCAGCAGTCTTTAATGCTTCCATCCATAACTTTACAGGCAAAGTGGAGTAGCTCAACATACTTCGAACCATGTCCATAAGTGTGCGGTTTCTTCTTTCCGCTACTCCATTTTGCTAGGGATCACCGGGCATTGAGTACTGGGCGACTATACCATTTTCTTGTAGGAACCTGGCAAAAGGACCAGGAATCTACCCATAAGTTGCGTGTCGCCCATAATACTCTCCCCCACGATCCGAGCGCACTACTTTAATCTTTAGACTGTGCTGATTTTCAACTTCAGCCTTAAATATCTTAAATTTATCAAGCGCTTCCGATCTCTCTTTAATAGGATAGATATAGCCATAACGTGAGTAATCATCAGTGAATGTAATAAAAGAATCATAACCATCCACTGATGTCACAGGGAAAGGACCACATATGTCAGTTTGAATTAATTCTAAAATCCCTGTGCTTCGAGTAGCACCTTTCTTTATTTGCTTTACATACTTGCCTTGATACAATCAAGACAATGATCATCCGAGTCATTAAAGTCTAAAGGGTGGAGAATTTCATCTTTAATGAGACGTTCAATTCTCCCCCACGAAATGTGGCCCAAACGACAGTGCCACAATTTCGACGAAGTCTCATCAATTCGCTTGCGCTTTTTATTCACATCACATACATTCATGGATATAAGAGAATCTTGCAGGGATAACATATAAAGCTTGTCGTGTCGGATGGCACAACCAACATTATCATTATTAAAATAAATCAGACACTTTCCGTGTCCAAAATTACAAGAATATCCATCATTATCTAATAATGAAATGGAAATTAAGTTTCTTCTCATCGAGGGAACATAAAGAACATTATTAAGTTTCATTACAAAACCATTATTCAAAACTAAAGAAACTGATCCAATAATAGCTTGAATTTCGGCTTCCATCCCATTAGCCACTCTTAGGCTTCTTTCCCCTCTGAGACTTCTCAACATATGGAATCCCTGCAAGGAATTCGTAACGTGCACAGAAGCACCAGAATCAATCCACCAAGAATTTATAGGAAAATCAGCATAAAATGCTTCATCAACAAAAGTAATTTCATAAGTACCTTTCTTGGCGAGCCATTTCAGCCATCCAGGACAATCATCTTTGAAATGGTCCTTTGACTGACAAAAATAACACTCATCATTTTTCTTCTGTCCATTTGAGCTCCCAGGACCTGAAGCGTTTTTAGACGCCTTAGGATGCTGTGGGTGCTGTGGCTTCTGTTGCTTCTGATAAGGGAGTAGGCTTGCTCCTTCTTTCCCTTTCCTTTGTAGCCACCTCTATTTCTAGAGGGACCAACTTTATTTGAGGAGCCGACTTGATTCACAAAATCAGTAGCCCCCTCAGCTTTGAGCCTCTCTTCCTCCTGAGAAACATTAGCGATCAACTCGCTCATAGTCCACTTGTCCTTAATGGTGTTATAGTTCACCTTGAAAGCTTCAAATTGCTTAGGAAGAGACATCATAATGTAATGGACAACGAAACCATCAAAATTGCCATGTCCATTGTCTTAAGTCTGGCAGCAATATTGATTATGGTCATAATGTGCTCACGGACATTTCCAGTACCATTGTACTTAGTGTTACTGAGCCTGTGCATTAGTGTGGTAGCATAAACTTTAGATGACCCCTTAAAGTGATCCTCGATGGAGGACAAATAGTCCTTCACCCTTTCCTTTTCAGGGATTGCTCCCCTTATGGCTTCACTGATGGAGTTCTTCATTACAGCAAGTGAAACGTGGTTAGACCGCTCCCACTTCTCAGCATTAGTTTTATATTCCTTCATTTTGTCATCAAATTTGTCCTCCCCTTCAGTAGGAGCGACATGCTCATCGAATCTGAACGCGTAGTCCAGATCCAAGAGCTGAAAAGTCGTCATAAGTGTAAACTTCCATTTCTGGAAGTTACTGCCGTTAAGTGGCTCAATAGCATTAACTTGAGCGGAAACAGAAGCAGCTAAAAAATATAAAATTTACATTAGGAAAGCGCATAATTAATTTGCATGGAAATTAACCTTACGTTGGTATGGTTAACAACATGCTCATAAGAATTTTTCGCATCACCGTTGGGCAGAAACGAAAAATTTAACATAATTTATAGCATGCAATTACAATTAACGTTGGTCAAAGAGTAATAGCATGGCAAAATTAAACATAATAACAAACATAATTGATAACATGCAATTACAATTAACGTTGGTCCAAAAGTAATAGCATGTAAAAAATAAACATAACCCTCTAATTGAATTTCTCGTTGGGTCCATTCAATTAGGGGCATGACATCAGGCAACGGAAAAAAATGACATAATATTTTTCAGCAGCTTAAAGACATTATATAGTAATATTTTCATGAGTGACATCAAACAATCATTAATTAAACATTAGGTATATCATAAATACATGAAATATACACTGAAAATAAAACCCAACAGCCTAAAGTATATACCATAAATCAATTTCATGTGTATATATATAGGAAATACATAAGATTATGGCTGCTGGGCCAAAAACCCAACAGCCCCTCCCCGTTTTTTTCCGGCCTATGAAACAGCCTTGCGGCTCCACCGGCCCATCAGTGTGCCGGCCAGCCCATCAGTCCCCGTAGGCCATCAGCAGTCCCAGTCGGCCCATTAGAGCTCGCCCGATCTCGGCCACCCATCAGGATCCGACGGCTCGGAGTGAATCTAGCCCAGAACAAAACCGCCGGCGGCCGGCTCCCCACAAAACCCTAAGGGGCATTGTGCTCCACTCCACCCGAAAAACACGGACGGGCGACGGGGGCGGCAGCCCGCGTGGAGCGAGACGGCGCAGCGGTGGCCCGAGGCGGCGGCCCCAACGGCGCGGAGCGGCAGCGACCCAGCCGTGCGACGGCGGCGGCTCCTGCGCGCGAGGCGCAAGGCGGCGAGCGGCGGGAGGGGTACCTCTCGGCGGCGGCCCCCAGCGGCGCGCGGCACGGCAGGGCGGGAGGTGTCGGCGGCGGCTGCGCCAGCAGGAGGCGGCAGCCCCGAAGCGACAGAGCGGCGGGCGGGGCGATTCCCACATGGCGGCCGGCGACGGCGCTCTTAGACGCCCGAAAGCCAAAGGTCTCCCCTCCCCGTTTAATTTTTTTTTATTCGGGTCTGAGGGATTTGGGGAAAAAAATCCTAGGGTTCATCATGATTTTGCGTTCTAGGGTTCGGGATTCATCAAACTTTTGGGGAACAAATTAGGGTTTGCAAACATCCTCCGATTCCCCTCCTTCTAACTTGCTACCCGAGCCCAAGAACAGCCCTAATCCGAGACATAAGCATGCAAAACGATAGCCTAGGGTTCTAGGGAAACTAGCGAGGCTCTGATACCAAAAATTAGATCCTAATCCTCAAGCACAACACACATAATACGCTAGCTTGCCATGTAGAACACCTAGGGTTTGGGGTTTAGGAAAACTCACGGTCGCCGATGAACGCCATGAGCGAAAACCTCGTGCCTGCGTGATGCAGGCGTGGGGATGAGTCGGTGAAGATCCGGAGAGCTCGCGGTTCGGGGTCGCCGGCGTCGTCCTGCAGTGGCTGTCGACGGCCTTCCCGTTGCTTGACAGCGCGTAGTAGATCGGTTCTTTAGGGTTTGTTCGGAGTTTTGTGACTCTCACGGGAACGACGTCAACTGGGAGAGGCCGGAGCTCCAACCTATTTATCTGGCGCTGTGCAATGGGGGACCGTAACCAAAAACGGTTAGCCCCCCCCCCCCCCCCGATCAGGGCGCGTAGACGTGGGTATCACCCCACGTCTCCCTCTTTTGGCCGTTTGGCCTAGATCAAAACTTAACACATGTGACTCACTAGGAGCATGTAAGGATTGCATTGACTTGACCCGCATGCATGTACAGATTTTTGACGATAGAATCACCTGGTTTCAGATTTCTCCTTTACGTAATTATGTGGTTGTATCTAGGACTCATTGTCTTAAGAGTAAATAGTACTTTGCACTAAGTACTTTGCACTAAGTAACTTGTCATTTGTTTTACTTTACACTATAGTTAATCCATACTTTTACTTTACACCAGAGTGGATCAAATAAAATTTTACTTTGCATTAGCCCAACCTTGTTTAACTCAAAGCCTCAAACAGGCTCTACGTAATGACAAGTCGGTATATATAATTTGATTGCTTTGTTCCTTCAATTTGATTGCATTGTGCATTTCATTAGCTACTGTAAAGTAAAATTTTATTCGGTCTACCCTGATGTAAAGTGAAAGTATGGGTTAACTCTGATGCAAAGTGAAACAAGCGACAAGTTTCCGGTGCAAAGTGCAATTTACTCTTATCTTAATATCTATGAGATCAGGAATTGCTGAATATTGTATTGTATTTTGATTCCACAAACTCTTTTCAGCATGTTAATGTTTCCGGGTTGATAATGGATTTATCTTCAATAAAAAATTTTAGACTTAACAGTCAAGAATTTCATCACATCTCTGTGAGACCATGTGGAGGTCATCCCATGGTTGTGATGAGCAATTGAATTTTGGTTCAGATAGTTTGCGGAGTTTAAGTTTGGTTTTTGAGAGTTTATAATTTTTTAGTTACATTTTGTTGTTGGCAGTCTGACCAGCATTGAGGCCGTGGTCAAACCAGATAGGAGTGGTCTGACCGGCCTAGGGCTGGTAATCAGGTCGGCTGTGGGAGGCAGCGATCAGACCGGCTGGCCCAAGTAGTCTGAATGGCAGTTAGACCGGCTAGAGCTTGCTGTCTGACCAGCCCCGGTGTTGGTCTCAGCTGAGAAGTGGTAATTTGGGAATTTTGGTCTTGGTTTGATTTGGTTTGACCTAGGTCGGTACATATGTGTTGCATGATGTATTTTATGGACTAACATGAGTCAAGTTGCGAAGAACTTATATCCAAAAACGGTTGCTTGGTCTATTGTTGTGCAGGTAGCTTAAAGGCGACTATGGTCAATAGCGGGGAGACTACGATTAGGTTGGGGATAACTGAGGTCCAGAATAGTTACGGATGCTGCATGGCATAGTTGAGCTCAAACAAGACATAAGATGGACAAATATCATAAAAGGTGAAGTTTGAGCAAAGATCGTGCTACATTAGAGATGCATGTTATGCTTTGCGGTGATACTTTTAGGATGGAAGCTTTGAGGTAAGTGTTCTCATTGTCATCAATTTGGAAATATTGATAATTGTCTCGTACGGTGCTATGTGATGGTTTGCTTGTTTGTGTTGGCTGTATGACTCCAAAACTACATCATAATGAGGCGGACGGGAACGAGACTAAGTTAGGAGAACTTAAATCCAAAGTGGTCAAGGAATCGGGACTACGCTCAAGAGAAACCGAGATCCAAACGATCAAAGACCTGTCGAAGATGACTGAGGCTTGCAGGATGATTATAAGCCAAGATTACAAGAAGTCAGGGTGAAAGCTACTGGTGGAGGATATGACGAGCAACAACAAGGTGGGACGGGACTAAACTTAGGGAATAGCCAAGATTTTGTGCGGTCAAGGAAGCCAGGTGTTGTTATGATGCGAGGAAAGGTATGTGGTGTGCCAAGTACTTGGATCCATTTGCAAGCGAGAACGGTTCGATGGGATCCAAATGGTTGAGAGGCTTAGCAGCAAGTCATTGGAGCCACATGAACTTGAAGATGGAGCATAGAGTTGCTTCAAGATGAAGGAAGTAGGAAGCTTCGTGGAAGACAGTAGAGGGACTTTTTGTAATTTGCCAATACAAAAAAGTGGCAATGTGCAAAATCGCGGTGTTGCCCTAAGTGGTTTATGTCTTATATGTACTGAAATTGCTAAGTGGATCAAATATTGATTTACTAACGGGTTAATGGGTGTGTGTGTACTTTGAGAAGTGTGCAAGTGTAAGTGTAAAACCTAGAATGGTGTTGGGTTAACGAGTTAGCCCATGTAAGTGAATAAAACCCAACTAAAGGGGCTAATTAGAGTTTCTCATGTGCCTTCATTATAAAAGGGTGGAGAGGGTTGGCTTAGGGTTAAGCCATTCATGCCAAATAGAGAGGAGTTAGGGTTCTTGGAGAGAATATTTTGGGAGATATGACAGGCTCTTATGGTTGAGCTTTTTATCATCCTTAGAACTTATGTGTAACTAGGAAGTGACTGTAAATATTCATCTCTAAGTATTACTATAGATCAAAATTCGTCTAAGTCTCTCTCTTGTGCTCAAGTGATGCAATCTTGCTTTGGCTTTGTTTTTGTTGCTTTCTCTTTCCTTCTTGATCTTTCTATATTCCAAGGATATGTAAGTGACAATAATGTTTCTTGGAGATCAGATCTCATCTATCTAGACACTTGTTATTTGCAAGTTCTGGTGTTTGTCCAGTTTTGGTTCAAGAGAGGGTGATTTTGGGTTTTTGGTCTTGTGGGCATTTTAGTTTGAGTTCTGCTATGATCTAGGTTGTTATGACACATGAGAACCCATCTAAGATCATCTAGATCATCAAGGACTGCGAGTAAGAGCAGATCGAGGTTTTCCTCTTTTGCCCGATTTTAGTGCAACCTTCCTTCAAACAGAAAAAGGTTGAAACTTTGACAATAATTTTCTTGATCATTAGTCAGAATAAACTCCTGACATCCTAGAGAATGTGCATATCAAATTTCAAGTGATTTTTAGCCTTAGTTTGAGAGTTAACTCATGTTTAGCTCGGTTTTGGTGCAACTGAGCTTCAGGAGACAAAAGATCCCAATTTTCTTAAGTTCTTTCAAGTTCTTTGGTTGGGATAGGTTCTTAAGGTCATTATCTAGCCTTGGTTCAAGTTTCAAGTCTTTTAAAGTTATAGATCAAAAGTTTCGTTGATTTTTTATTTCAAATAGTGCAGAAAATATGCTCTTTTCTTAGCTAGAGGTCAAACCACAACTACTTAGAGGTCAGACCACCAACTAGCTAGATGTCAGATCACCATATAGCTAGTGGTTAGACCGCCCCCTGCTCAAAGTTCAGACCGCCAAGGCTTGTCAAGGCACGTTTTGCTCGGTTTTTCCTAGATATTTTTTTGTAGGTGATTGGTCTCTGATTTTCATAACTTCTCATAGTTATTGAAGTGAAGAAATTTGCTTTCTCCTTTAGAAAAGATTTGAAAAAACTTTTATCTCGTTGGCTCTTATTCACCCTCTCTAGTTACCGTTCTTAGTTCTACAATCTCTAACAAGCAAAAAGAACACCTGATCAGATCATCATGGCAATTAAGTTGGAACAACAAATGGACATAAACTTTACTTGAGCTTGCATAGCAGAATAATAAGATTCATTGATCCTGTTTATGGATCTTGCTGCAATGATAATAGTAAATGTGGTCTCAGATCTGGCAAAGATATCCCTTTCACCTTTCATGCATCTTGGATAGGGCAAAGCTTGCTTTTGTCAAAAGATTTTCTAGAAGATCACAAACACATTAGCAGAGAGAGAGGAAGCACCTAAGTCTTTTCCATTGCCTTCCCATGCAAGATTAGACTGATCACCGGGCTAAGTGGAGGACATCACCTCAGGCTTAAGCTAGGAGAGTCGTCTTAAGAAGCTTGCAGTGCACACTGGCCACTAACTTATTTAATTAGTTACCATTAGAAAATTTAGCCGAGAGTCTTGCCTGACATGTTGCCCATAACTAGTTTGGACCCATTGGTAGCTTCTTGCCTTTCTTACATCAATGCATATGTAGGAGAGAGAAGTTGAGCTTCTGCTAAGCTAGACCCTCTCATGGGTGAGCTTGTATTAAAAGTGTTGCCATGGGTCCTTAAAGGTGATGGTTGCTCATGGAAGTGATCAATGATTAATTTGGCTGAGATTGCAGGCACATGTATATGGAAGGGGCAATGATAATCCCCTTATATTGTCAAACTAGAAAACTAATAACCTGCATGATTAGTAACATGATAGGTTGATCTTAAAGGGCCAGTAAGATATCACAATGCAAGTACTTATGGCTTCTGATTTTAGTTGAGCTTATTGAGTTGAATTAAACTATTAATGTCGGCATGGAATTTTCAGTTGATTGCAATGCATTGTTTATTCTTATATACTTCATAAAAGAAGGTAAAGAATGTTTAATATATACTAAGAAAGATTAATTAGTGATGGTACACAAACAAAACAAAAGTGATAACACCCTACCAGGCTGAGGCTACCATACATCTGCATCATAACTGAAATTGCCATGGCACCTCCCTTTTGAGATGGCTACTAATGATACCAAGTAGGTAGATAGCTAGATCATCTTGGTTAATTTTTACTAGTTTGTTGTCACCAATATCTTTATAATATATACAATTTGGAATCTTTCAGAAAATCTACTAGCTAGCTAGCTAGCTAGTACAGCTTGTTTTTTTTTTTTGCCCCTTTATTTCAGGTAGTCTACTTGGATGTATTGTGTCGGTTTTCGTCACATGGTTTTCGGTACTGGTAAATCAAAGATTCTGTATGGCTAATCTGATCAGCTACATATATTCAAACTAACTGCCATAACCACCACTGAAATTATAACTTGATTAAGCAGTACGTAATTGGAGAAATCAACAGGCTAGAGCATCTCAGCTTCATTCTTTGAAGACTTTGGTCATAGATTGTTCTCTTGCCTATTGAGTAATAACTCAAAATGAAAGTTAGATCAGAGGGAGCTGGTCATAGTTTTTGTTCAGAAGTAACATGGGCTGAATTGTCTGTTTTTCCGAGTGTCAAGCAGAGAGGGGCGCCTGGTACCAAATGCCACAAAAGTCATAATACTTAATGCCTTAAGATACTATTAATGTCCTTTTAAGCAAGATGGTTCCATATATGCAAAGATCTGATTGTCAGTTAAAAAAGAAAAAAAGAAAAGAAGACCACCTAAGGGCACTGAAATATCATATTTTAACAGAAACCTTTAGAGGTACAATGAATCAAAAGACTACTTTTGTCATGAAAATTTTTTGAGGCCTTAAAGAAAAGGAGGAGGGGCATCTAAAAGAAAGGGAAGGGCACATGCTAATCATTTATCTGAGCCCAACTAATCATGTGAGTTCACTTGTTCCATGGTCCCATGCATATATGTTTTTCTTTGAGAGAAAAATATGTGTTACTTCTTTTCTTTTTGCATCTCATGCATTAACTAAAACATCTCTTCCTCTCATCATTAGAAGCTTCATTCGCATCAGGGGGCAATCATAAGAGGCCCTAAAGTGTTTCGCATGCATGATGCATCCACTCATCTGGCCTTTCGTCGAACACGCGCATACACTCTGATCTGAAGAATCGATCGACGAGCACAAGCTTAGATTTTGTGGCAATATTTTAAGGCAAAGGCCGCTGCTTAATTATTTGCGAGTGTTGTGAGCGCCGGTGATGCATATAATTTGAGTACTTCAATTATTTTTGAGATTTCATCGATTTTGATTTTTGGCAACAAATTAAGAAAAAAATATAGCACACACTCCATTTGGAATATAGGAATATCACAAGAAATATGTCAATTCCCTCGTGAATCGGAAAAAATCCCGCGTCCCAAATTGAGTCTTAAAATTATAAGTTGAATTGAAGCTGGAATATAGCGAAGATGTATCAACTAAGAATACTGATTTAAGAAAACTAAGAATACTTCTAATTATAATCAGGGTTTTCAATACCGGTATGGATTTTTTACCGGAGGTGGCCGATACAAGTGATAATTGAAAATTTTCAAGAACTTCGGGCCGAAATTTTCAAAGAAAATTTGAATTTCAAACTAATTTTGGCCGAAAATCATCGTTGGAAATATCGTCCAAAATTGTTAAAACAAATTTCACATACAAATTCTTCTATGTTTGATAAAATTCATGCAAACCAAGTTTTCATAATTAGTTTGCAATTTAACAGGGAGGGAGGGCGATACAACCGATATTTCCGATAACCGCCGGATTATTAGGACTGTGCTTATAATAGGAGAACACAACAAACCCATCAGCATTCCTTGATGTAGCTCAGATAAGCTTACATGCCCTACTGCAAGATATGGGCCCCAAAATGTACAAACAGATCTTGTTAATTATACATACAGAGGTCATTGATCCAAAAGTAGTTTTAATTAAGATGGCATGTGAACTAGCGGCGACAATGTAAGCAGCAACACCATGGCCTCAGTTACCCCCTGCAGCCCCGGGCCATTTGACCTTGACTTGAGAGAGAGAGAGAGAGAGAGAGAGAGAGAGAGAGAGAGAGAGAGAGAGAGAGATTACAGCATGCTTGGTCGGTTTGGAGCTCGTTGCAAGTTGCAAGGGTTGATGAGGATTAGTATATGGAGGACCACAGCTTGGTCGGTCTGGAGCTCGTTGTACGTACGACGTCCCACGTTATCGTGCCCCTGATGGTTGGAGCACAAATTAAATCTGCCCCAGGAGAAGCAGCTTAATTAACCAGTCAAAGAAACTGGACCGAAGAACGGAGTGATCGATTTGACTAATTTAATTTAGTGCTCATATATAATTGAATAAGAACACTAAAAAAATCCCTTTCGATTTTTAGCTCATTCATTATTAAACTCGGAAAAGGTAGGTTATGTTTTTCTGATAATGACTGATGTACAGCCCCGCTCATTTCAGTTTCAGCTTCTGGCTTATTTTTTACTATTAATAAATTTCGCCTTTTTTTTCTGAACTTTTGACTTTTTTAGCTTTTTTGCCGGTTCTTTTTCCCGTATTCGTTCACGTTGTCCGTAATGAGCTAACATATTTTTCTATTTTTATTTTTTTTAAATTTAATTATACTAAATAAGCCACCTTCAGCTATAGTAAAATTTCAGCCGCTACAGTGCAATTTCAGCCATGAGCCACAGCTTTTTAGCCCAACCGAGCGGGGCTGGCCAATCTATATACTCCACGAGAGAAACATGGACGAAATTAAGAACAAAATTGGGTCCGTCACTGACAAGACTATGGCTCTGTTCCAAAGTATTATATGGCTTTTGATTGAGATGACACCGTAACGGCTATTAGCTTATTTAAAGTATTCAATTAAAAGGAAAATGAAGAAAAAATAAAAACAACATTATATCTCTATAGGTTATTCAAAGAAAAAAACTATATTAACAAATCAACGTCTCCTAAACAGCTTTTTATTTATAAAAGTTAAAAAGCCAGGCCATTGTGCAATCACACGATCGAGCACCCACACAGGCCTGTTAATTGATCGACCAGATCTATCATGCACCGGCAGACGTAACTAGAAATTAAAGCTCCATGTACCGCAAAACGCTGTATGATCTCCTACACTGTTCGCAGCAGAACACTGCAGATTCATGCGCCTCTGGTAACGAGAATCACTTGCGGCGGTTTCAGTTGCTGGACCCCAAGGATTATGTGAGTGTCTTCTCTCGCGAGGTCAGTTTGGTTTCGATCGATCAGCTCATGACTGCTTATTTTTTCGATCGATCGGCCGTTCGACAGGGAGGCGATGGAACCACGGAGATCGATCGTCGAGCGGCCGGCAACGTATACCCGCTGCTAGCGCTGCTGCTGGCCATGCATGCGTTCACAAGGCGCTGTGCCTGTGCGTCATGGTCGGCGTAGCGCGTTGTACGTGGTGAGCCTGGGGCGGCTGTACCTGAGCCGTTCCCGCCTACGAGCGGATCACGAACGTCCTGGCCGCATGCACGGCGGCCGGCATGCCGTGCCATGCCATGCATCACCGTCACGAATACCATTAACTGGCTTGCAAAATTCTCAATTAATTACTGTACAAAGCTTACTTTAACTTTTCCCTACAGGAAATTACAAACTACAGCAGGAAGTATATGTAATTAAAACCCATGGTGGCTGTAGCCAGTAGCCTAGCTAACTAGCAATACACAACATGTTTTCCAATCTTAGGGTCACATAGCTAGGAATCGAGAAAATTCCTGTGTTCCAGTTTGGGCATTAGATCAAGGTTCTCGCATATAACTTACGTCCGGGAGATATATGGATTGAAATGTGCATAGTGTTGCATATTCCCCCTAGGATTTAACTTGTATTATTATATGGATTGAGGGAACTAACCCCTTATACAATCATGTACCCTCCTTGCATCCACCAGTCCAAATCATTGGGTTGACCACCTTTGGTCGCCCCCACACAGAATCAAGCCCAAAGCGACCCCTGCCTTTCCATCTCTCCGTGATCACCACCCTCATACATCCGTGATAATTGATATGTATGCCATATCCTCCAACTAATCATTTACTAATTAAGATTGGTTAGTCGATCGATCGACTATAACAGCAGCTAGCTAGCAGAGTACTGCCATATAACGACGGATCACCTTGATAATCCATCCTCTGAGCCTGTACATGATCATGGCCAACCTCCACAGCACTAAACTGCCCCTTTTCGCTTTCCCGCCCTTATATATACTCCCCCATGCTACCGTCCCATGCAGCGTTCATCCATCCAACAACCAATTCAACCACCTTTCTCTCTCTCCTCAACATCCAACACGTCTCTCTCTCTCTCTCTCTCTAGCTCTATCTGTAATTAACATGATGAACTTCTCTTCGTACTTCTCGTCGTCGTCGTCGTCGTCGGACAAGAAGTCGTCCAAGCGTCGGCAGCAGGCGGAGCAGCAGCAGCCGGACGCCAACCCGACGCGGTACCTCGGCGTAAGGCGGCGGCCGTGGGGACGGTACGCGGCGGAGATCCGGGACCCGGCGACCAAGGAGCGGCACTGGCTAGGCACATTCGACACGGCGGAGGAGGCCGCCGTCGCCTACGACCGCTCCGCGCGCTCCATCCGTGGAGCCCGCGCCCGCACCAACTTCGCCTACCCGGACCTGCCCCCCGGCTCCTCCGTCACCCCCTACCTCTCCCCCGACCTCACCTCCGGCGACGGCTCCGCGCAGCTCCTACAGCCCTTCTACGCCGACCCCGTCGCTGCGCTGCCCACCCCGGCAGCGGCCGGCGGTGCCGTCGGAAACGAGTACGTGTACGGCGCCACCCCTGACATGTCGTCGCTTATGGACGACATCGCCATGCCTGACGACCTGTCCGTGATGAGCGGCGGCGATACCGGCGGCGCCATGGACATGTCCATGTACGGTATGGGCGGCAATGGCACCAATGCCGGCGGCGGCGGCGGCGGGTGGTGCGACGCGTCGGAGTTCGGCGCGTACTCCTCGGCGCCGGGTGCGCACGGGGTGTACTTCGAGGAGGGGTACGTGCACAGCCCGCTCTTCTCGCCTATGCCGGCCGTCGACGACGCCGGCGCCGACGGATTCCATCTCGGCGGCTCGTCGTCCTCCTACTACTACTGATGAACCACGTGCGTCGTCGTCGTCGATCGACCGCCTCTGCGCCCGCCTGTGGACTGCGGCGTGATGAGCTCGCTGGGTGTGCTTAGCAGTTTACTACTTACTTCGATTATATATATATATGCCTGTGTTGTCATAATAATCCGTCCATTTATTTTACTTTTCACTTCATGGGCCTAAATCTTCCGTTCTGGGGATCCATGGGCCTTTGATGCTCGGCCGCATTGCGTTTTTTTTTTTTTTTGATTCTCCTGTGTTATTTTTTGGGAGCTTGATTTGTTGCATGTATGAATATGATCGTTCAGTCGGCATGCACTCGGGTGTTGCTGGCGCTTCAGTGTAATATTATCCCTGTTCTTATGCATATTAATCTGGCCATTTAATTGCATTTTCTTCGTGCAAAATGACCTTCTTACCCATGTATTTCTCTTGCGTGACCGTATGACCCATTTATAAGTACTGGAAATTGGCCATCTTCTATCAGATTTCCTTGGCACCTGCGCCCCCAATGTGTACAGAGATTTACTTGAGGCCTGAGAGATGCTCAATGTCGGTGGGTGCAGCGCGGTACTTGTTCTCCATCCCTGCGTGTTGGGATAATAACGTAAATAGAAGCGCACACAAGAGAAACATATGGTAATAAGTTCATTTCGCATAAAAAAGTACAATTTAATGGTTATTATGGTATATTGTGAAGTGGTCAATGTTTAGAGTAGCAAAGAATTGAATTTAACCTTTGGAGCGACAAATCTTAGAAGATGATTTTGTGGTATGGCAAATAATCAATTTTCCCATATTAATCTACCTATCTTCTTTTGCTAGCTTATTCTTTCGAGGGATTATCGTCACGTGAGGACTTTCACAAGCATATTTTTATGTGAAATCCTCTGTGCCACTTCTAAATGAGACATGTAGTATATCTATTTACTTTTAGAAAAGAAATAAGCCTGATTTACCCCTTGATCTATTATGGTGTGGCCACTTAACCTCTGAAATAAAACCCGGATATTCTACCCTCTGACCCCTCGAAACCGGTGTTTTTGTAAGCAGTTTTGCCACGTGGACGTTGACATGGTACTGACACAGCGATTGCTAAGGAAATCAAACACATAAAAATCTATTACATAGTGGGTCCACATGTCATGAGCACTGCCCCTTCTTCCTCCCATCATCTTCCCCTCCGTCTCTATCTTCACCCAAGTCCATCTCGAGCATCAATCGAGCACAGCAACCTCAGCCCTCTGGAGTAGTACATACCAGGAGCGGAGCCACACCCTAGACATGGTAGGCTTCAGTTCAGGATGTGAAAAAATATCTAATGTATAGTCGGGTAAATTCAGTCCAGTCTAGATAACATTTTTATGATCCAGCCCTGATAGACTAGATCATTCTACCATTGAGTCCGGAGCGTAACCAAATTCTGGCTCCGCCACAGGTACATACGACTGCGAGAATTAATGGTGGAGTCGATCGTCTAGCCTCTATTAGTTGACATCGTTGTGTACGCCATTTTGTGAATTTCCAATCTCTTTTTCAGTTATTTTCTTATTTGTTTTGGATAAGTTGGGCTGCCACTGTTTGCTTTGTTAGACAGAATCAAAGCATCACTGCTGCCACATTTTGGCAACGAGAGGCTTCTGATCTATAGGAGAATGTGATGGATCCGTGCGGCACCTGGGCGGAGAGCTGATGGAGACGATCGAGCCGCAGCTAGGAAGATCTGGCCGGCCTGTTGGATGACGGCGCCGGGCGGAGACGAACGTCGCCAGAGACGAAGGTGGCAAGTGGAGCGCCACGGATCCGCGTGTCGCCGTGCCGCCCACGTGCGGTTGCGTTGCCCAAATGCACCGTCCTGCCGTCAGAACTGGCGGCGGGTTCGGTGGCAGCCGGCCGGGTGAAGGTAGCCCGGGCGTTGCGTTGCAGGGTTTGGAATTTCGCCGGATTCCCGGAATTCCGTTCTTTCGGTCGGTCCCTAAATAAATTTGTCCCTTTTTATATTTTCGGTGCATTGATTAGAATTTTGCCCAAAAATTAAAATTTCAGTTAAATTTTGTCTAAAAATTCAGATTTTGGTCAAATGTTGTCCAAAAATTCAATTTTTTGTTCAACCATTTTGTCCTGAAATTTAACCAAAACTATTGAATTTTGGTGATTTCGATGTGTATCTAAAAAAATTAAAACAAAACTCAAAATCCTCGAGGGTTTGCACTAGCAGGGGAGAAGTAGCCCGAGAGGACAGAGGGTGAGTGTTTGTCTTTCATGGGGGTCCATCAAGCCAATTTTTTTTGCTGACTAAAACATCCATGTGTTGGCCACGTATGCATCCAATGTGGCAAAACCACATTTAGGGCCTGTTTGGTACAGCTCCAGATTCTCATTTTTCAGCTTCTGCTCCAGATTCTGTAAGAATCCACTTCTCTGAGAATCTGGAGCTACCTCTGAAAAGCGTTTGGCTAGTGGATTGGCTCCAGATTCTTAAAAGAAGAGATTGGAGGGAAATAGACCATATTACCCCTAGTTGTAACCATGAGATTTTGATTTAAGCTGTATACCTTAAAAAGGCCAATAATCTCATTAATTTAGTTTTCCTAAATTGTATGCATAAAACTAATTGTATGAAAGCCACTATAGTACACTGGAGTTACGTAAACACTACAAGATTACAGAAGAAATTTATTTCACTCTACACAATCACATTTTCGATAGAAATCACGAAGCTTGACTGCTAGAGATTTTCAGTGGGTGATGAACAAAGAACCATATCATCAGTTACAATTGTCTTCCAAGCAAAATCACTCTCACAAACACAGCATCCACATCAATGCAATCTTTCCTCCCAGAGCCCATTTAATCATCATACCCTCCCCCTTCCTTCGCCCGAATCGGCAACCGCGCTCATGCCTTCCCCTTTCTCCATGCCAAGTCCACCCAGCCTCTTCTCATCTTCCATTCCCTTCAGATGCCCGGCGGCCTTCAGTGCCCCGATATTGCTGACATTGCCAAATATCAGCACAATGATACCAAGGAAGCTGCCCAGGAATGCAGCAGCAAATGAAGTATGTATGTATGTACTGGGATATCACTGTACATATTATGTATGTACTGGGATATCACTGCCATGAACCTCTGTACAAGCATGAACCTCACAAGCACGAACCTCTGTACAAGCATGAACCTCTGTACATACATCCATTACACATACCTGTACTGAAGAGGCGGCGGCAGCGGAGATCTGGAGGGAGGGGCGGCGCCGGGAGACGGGAAGGGGAGAGGGGGCGGAGGAGGGCGACGTCGAGAGACGGGAAGGGGAGAGGGGAAGGAGGAGGGGGGCGGCGGTCCTGAGGGGCGGAGGGAGGCGCGCGGGCGTGAGAGGGGCGGCGGAGATCTGGAGGGAGGCGACCGGGCGGCGGCGGCGGTGCTGAGGGGCGGAGACGGGAAGGGGAGAGGGGAAGGAGGCGGGCGGCGGCGGTCCTGAGGGGCGGGGGGAGGGCGGCGCCGGGAGACGGGAAGGGGAGAGGGGAAGGAGGCGGCGGCGGAGATCTGGAGGGAGGTGGCCGGGCGGCGGCGGCGGTGCTGAGGGGCGGAGGAGGCGGCGCCGGGAGAGGGGCGGAGGGAGGCGCGCGGGCGTGAGAGGGGAAGGGGAGAGGGGAAGGCGACGGGAGAGGGGAAGGCGCCGGGAGAGGGGCGGAGGGAGGCGCGCGGGCGTGAGAGGGGAAGGGGAGGGAGGCGCGCGGGCGTGAGAGGGGAAGGGGAAGGCCGGGTGACGGGGTGCGGGAGGGGGCTGGTTTTTGGTTTTTATATGGTGGCATTTTGCGGGTAAATACTATGAACTTCAATGGGTTATTGTATTTAGGGTGTGTTGGCTCCCCACGAGAATCCACCTCAACCCAGCTTCTCCTGAACAGTTCATTTTGGAACCTGCTCCTCGCGAGAAGCTGAATCTGGTCATTTTGGGAAGCGGGTTGTTTGGCACAGCTCCACCTGATTCAACAGAGAAGCTGGGAGCAGGAGTTGTACCAAACAGGCCCTTAGAGATCTCCACGTCAGCAAAACCACCCACCAAACCTAGTCTAAGGGGCTATTTGCTGTGATTTTAATAGTTTAAAGGTAGGATATCTGGTTTCATAGTTCAATAGTTAAGTGACTAGAGCACTGTAGTTCAGAGGGTAAACTTATTCCTTAGAAAAAGTTACAACAATGCTAGATGCACATGCACACGTCACCATGCCCGCGTGTGCACACAGGAGGCAGACCCACCAGAGGGTAGGGATGGAAACAGATTGAATACGAATTGAATAGTCTCAAATACGAATACGAATCCATATTTTTAAAATAAATATGGATATGAATACAAATTCATATTTTAAAACGAATACGAATTCAAATATTCTCAAATGTGAATACAAATCGAACGTCGTAACGAATACGAATTCGAATCGAATATGTACTTAATTCGGTCGAATGCGAATATCCTAAAACTTTTGTAATAAATCTCGGTAGAACAAATTTATGTAACATGACTACACGTCTACATAAGCTAGCAATATAGTGCATAGACTTGGAAATTATGCAAAATAATTTTCATTTCTTATTTGTGAACCTTGGTTCATCAGAAAATTGCTTCCTACAATCATCCCCAGGGAGATCGCCAGGGATGGAAATGGATCAAATACGAATCAAATAATCTCAACAAACATTCTCAAATACGGATACGAACATTCTCAAATACAGATTTTGCTTATCATATTCACGTTTTCTCATATACGAATATCGGATAAAACAGATTATCATTTACTGTTTCTGTTGTGACTATGGGCCAAACAATAAACAAGGGAACTAGTGAGGTGAGTATGAGAAATGAGCTAGTCTGGCCTCGACACTAAGGCTGGGATATGTATTTATATGGCCACATGGTCCGATTATAATAATACCCCAACAGTTATATACTATGCTAGGGACATATATGTCTTTATATATGTTTTACTGGGCCTTTTGGCCCAACAGGCCGAATGGGCTTAAGTAGAGGCTGCTTCTACAACAGTTTTCCATCCCTAGGGCTGGTGCCTTGATTTGGGCCTAAATTTGTTACGTGGCCTGCACGCTAGGTGTTTACTGTTCTTGCTGGGCCAACCAGCCGAGCCCAGTACCCCACCGAACCCATTACCCCTATATCCTATCTCACTCTGCAGCTGTCTCTCTCCCCCACCAAATTCCCCAGTCCACCAGCTCCAGCTGAGCATCGAACTGATGGAAAAATTCTATTGTGCGGCACGGTAGGAGCGAGGAAGGCTGGCCGGCAGGCAGCGGCTCGGCAGAGTCAGCACACGCGAGAACTCCGTCTCGGAAGGTATTCGTAATGGGGGAAAATCCATTTTCCAATTTGTGATTTCGTTTCAAGCAATACAAGTAGCAGTACTCATGCTAATCAGAGATCATACTAATAAGAGCATAAATCAACCAAGTAGCAGTACTCATACTAACAAGAGCATGAATCAACCAAACAGGGCTAGAGTGGATTTTAATCATGATGAAATCATTGTTGATCTAGTAGGTCACTCATGGGGCAGACTGCGTAGTAGCACCTCATTTGGAATTTCGTCCTCACTTCGTCTAAAAGGGTTAATCCAACAGTATTGTAATTTGTGTCAACATATATTACATACTAGTGTAACTCAATTTAAATTGACAATGCGGTAATAATTAAAAGGTGAAGTGTTACATTCTCCTCCCTTAAAGGGTTGAAGCCCCACTAGCAATGTGTCCAGAAATGCCTCTCAACGCACGACTCTGGTTGTGTGCCGCTACAGGGCCACATGCACACGAGGCTTGCACAGCAATAGTTGATATTCTAATAACATTTGTAATACTTTGCAGCTCAAAATCCATTAAAAGCACAACCCACCTGTAAGGCGAACACGTCCAAAAATGTTAACGTCCATTAAATGAGGGTTTCCATCCTCACTTTGTCCAAAAATGTTAACGTGAAAGTGATACAATTTGGATCAATACATATTACATATATGCTAGGTGGTGATCATTTCAGTTTCAGCTTTTAGCTTCTGGCTTATTTTTCACTATTCATAAATTTCGTCTTTTTCTAAACTTTTGGCTTTTTGTTGAGCTTTTTGCCGGATTTTTTCCCTGTATTTGTTTGTATTATACGTAATGGGCTAACATATTTTTTATATTTTTTAATTTTTTAAAATTTAATTATGCTAAATAAGCCTCTGTCAGATATAGCGTTTTTTCAGTCAGCTATAGTGCTTTTCAGTCATAAACCACTCAAAATAAGCCAAAATGATCTACACCGCTTCTAATACTGATGGGAGTTGTACCCTAACAACCCCGCTTCTACACCGAAGACTTTGTGACCTAGGGCACTATGCACTTAGTCAAGAGCAAAATGAACTGCCGATATACACGCACCTGATGCTCGATCGATGCTCCTTATCAGCCAACAGTACTTAGACAGAGAAATTGACAAGGAGACGCGTGGCTCGTTCGTACACTTGTGGCTTGATTCGACGCACTCGAAAACATACACGTCGACCGTACGTGGTCCCCTTGACGTGCTGTGTCGCCACCTCTTCGATTCATTCGATGTACTTGATTACTTTGGAACCCACAATTAAGACCCTAATCAACTCGACTTCGGCTTCTGGCTTCTAGCTTATTTTTCACTATTCATATGTTTGTTTGTATTATACATAATGGGCTAACATATTTTTTTTATTTTTAAATTTTTTTAAATTTAATTATACTAAATAAGCTTTTGTCAGCTATAGTGCTTTTTTCAGCCAGTTACAGTGTTCTTAACCATAAGCCACGAACTTTTCAGCTGAACCGATCACCACCTAAGTTCGTTGCCATGGGACGCAGTTTCACGATGCAAGACCATGAAAAAAAATCAAGAGCGTAGTTGTTGCAATTGTTTTCACTTTATACGAGATTAGCCTGTTTTAATTAATGCTCCGAGCGGGTTGGATAAAGAAAAACGTACATATTTTGCCGGGTTCAGATATCGGATAAGGATTAAGAGTCAAAATACAAATCAGGAGCACTCTTTGCCGGGTCTAAGATATCTGAGGATGTCCGGGTCAAATTAACCATATATTTCTACTATTTAAAAAAAAAGTTAGTGGCAGTGATTTATCTATCCCTTCTAATGTTCTTTGCACCTCTCTAAAAAATTTCTAATCAAAATAGAAAAAAAAAATTTTGTTGTTCTTTTGAGTTTATAGTTTAGAATTTCTCTCAAATAAACAGACGGGGCGAGTTCTTCACCATCGTTTCGAAATGGCTTATCAGAATAATCTTTTAAAAGCGATTTATCATCTTTCAGTTCATTCGTAAGAACGAACGTTCGTACAAAAGTCAAAAATTATAAACCATAATTATAAATTTTAAGTTGTAACCGAAAATAACATATAAATCCTCTAAAAAGCCAGAGCTCTACCGGGGGTGCACGGGACAGCCGAAGGTGTCGAGGCTCTACCGGGGTGCACCCCACAGCGTCAATAATCAATGACAATTCTGAGTGACGTACTGGTCAGTGATGGTTCTTGAACACATGTCGATCACTACAAGGTAACAAACAGGCAAAAGTACATCTGTTGTTACTGTACCAGCTCTACTACTTGCCAATCGAACGACTGCGACATGCAGAACTAAAAAAAATAAAGTAATTCTCATCAAATCAATCGACCAATCCTGACTAGACATTCCGCTCGGTTGGGCCAAAAAGGCCAAAAAGTTGTGGCTTATTGCTGAAATTACACTGTAGCAGCTGAAATTTCACTGTAACTAAAGGTGGCTTATTTAGCTGTAGGATCGTTGATAGCAATCAGAGGGGGTAAATGATTGCAACACACAGCGGAAACTTTTTTTAATTTTTAATTTTCTGTCTTTTAATTGTTTAAAAAAACCAAAAATAACACATATTTTTCTTGATTTTACTGTAGCAATATTGTAGCGGTTACTGTAGCATACTATACCAAAGTACTGTATCAGTTACTGTAGCAAATTACTGTAGCAGCGAAAACTTCCGATCAGCGAAACGTGCACGTTTTTGCTCAATCTTCCAATCAATTTTTAATTAAAACTAATTTATGTATGTAAGTAACAAAAATAGCTAGACATAGATCAATGCATGGAGAATCTATAGGAATCAAAAAACCTAGAAAAAGGATAATAGGTGCGAAATAAAAAACTCACAAACTTTATTCAAAAACTGCGGGCACTATTCATCCATGTCTCAACTTCTATCCAGCCGCCACGCTCTGCTTTTTCTCCTATGTTTTTTCCTCTTCGCGCCGTGCAATTACAGCGCTGCCGCACCATATTTTTATACATACGAGAAAACCGACTGCTACTCCATACCGACTACCGGCCACCTATTCAAACTCCAGCTAGCCACGCATACGGACACCAACTCCAAACTCTTAACCCTAATACAACTCGTTCAACTGGGCTTAACCTTTTTTTACCTCAACTAGGCTTTTGGCCCACTAACTTTTAAGGGACTCAAACGCTTTCTAACACGGGTTTTTTCCAGAATTCCAACCTTTCTAACGCATCACATGTCGAAGCCTCCAGGACCGCACCTCCTGTAGCTTCTCCACGCATCATCCACCTTTGATCTTCATGTGCTCCAAGTATGAACCCGATCATCTCGTGACCTCCTTGACCGTCTGAACCTCGGATCTCTCCATCCTAGTCCCGGTCCACCTTGTCACTGACCATGATCGCCTCCATGCTCAACCTGCACATGCAAAGACCAAAGAACATTTTTCCGGCACAAGTTCGTCTCAACTTGACTAACATCAGTCTGCACACACACAACACAACTCGCATAACAACGCTAAACAAAATCACTAATTATTCATCATAATAAATTAACCATTGTCAATTATTCATCACTAAAACATCCTAAACCTAACCACATGGTCTAACATTAGCGTAATTAAATTTAAAAAAAAATTAAAAATAAAAACATATGTTAGCTCATCACGGACAACACAAACGAATACCGAAAAAAAGAACCAGCAAAAAAGCTCAAAAAAGCCAAAAGTTCAAAGAAAGATGAAATTTATAAATAGTGATAAATAAGACAGAAATCAGAAGCTGAAGCTGAAAGGAATATGGCCATAGGAGCTGGTAGCCGGCACGTCCAGTTCAGACGGGGATCGAAACGAACGCGAAAGTGAAGTGAAATGAAAGCTGACTGAAAATAACTGTCAATAATGTACAATCCATAGCAGACATCATATGGGTATGTAGCTGGTGTTGTTTTGTGAGGAATGCTGGTTTTCATAGGGAAATCTTAACAAAACTACAAAAGCGTGTGTACCTTCTCTCCTCCTGTCCATCATATCTTGGAATTTACAAGGGTACAGAGAGAGAGAGAGAGGCAGGACGTGTAGAAAGCAACACCAGTACACCAAACCTGAAAATTGGAATATGGTGACAATTTGCATTTTTCACCAAGCTTATAAGTATCTAAAAATTCTCAAAAAATTTACCGGATGTAGGGAAGCTATGTGCTATATCTCTACAAACTTTCAAGATTAAACTCAATCACATTTGTGAGATATGTAAAAGATAAAAATACTTAGTCAGACAGTGAAAACACTATTGAAGTAAGTATTTATTTTTTTTATTTCGCAAACAAGAGTGAATTCGATCTTACAAGTTTGCAAAGATACAGAACATATCCTCAGTCTCTTAATTTTCAAGAACTTCTAAGTTTGATTTTCACGGAATTTTCACCAATTCGTTGCCTGCATATATACGCGCCTATGTCGATCTAGTGTACACGGCAACACACCGTCTTCAGTTTAGACTTGAATGCTGTGCATGATAGTATGTGGTTGTCTATTACTCCATGCATTGTTTGCACAAGAATCACCCCTAATCTGTTCCCTTTGTAGATCTGATTTTTCATGTGTTCTTTTTAAAATCTGTGCCGTCAAACTCTGTAAACTTTAACTATTAAGGTTTTTAAAACTATCTAGATTGGCTATATGAAAACTATTTTATTGATTTATCGTAAACTACTTTTATAACATTATCATTTTATTAGCATATAATGGAACCGTAAATAGTAAAAAAACGTTAAATAAAAAAGTAGGAGGGAGTACATGTTAATTACTGCTACGAACCAGTACGAGAAGAGAGTCCCATGTCCCTTAGTGCATCCAAACGATCGACTCGGTGCACACATAAAATGTGCCCGCCCATCAAAACAAGGAACTAGCAACTAATACTTCACTATTCTCTAAAAACAAATGATAGTGAAGGCAGCACAAAGGACGCTGATGATTATGACTTACTTTGGACACCGGAGGGAAACAGACCATTGGAATCTAAGTACAGTTTGCTCGATTCAGCTGTATTTTTTTAGGTCGTCGATGACAATAAAAAAAGACGAATAATTGTAATTCCTCGAAGAAGTCTTTTTCAAAATTTACCGTCTTCTTTTTCCTTACCTACTAATCACTGAGAGCTCACAAAAAACCAGCAAGAAACTAAGAAAAGAAATATTAATTTTTACCTCTTCTGTTACTGTTCTTCTTATTATTTTATTTTGTATGCACTATTGATCTTAGCCAAGAAGCAGATCACTCGTGACTTGCTTCTCTTGGCAGGGCAATAAAGTACTGCTGCATGTGCTGATGCCTTGACGTTTGCAACCAAAACAAGTCTTGCTTTTGACTTGTGTTGGTACCGTCCTACTCAAACAATAGCAAACCGTGCCGATACGGCTAGGGTCTATCGTACTTCATGTCACTTCGTTCCGTGTCGATTCGATCTAGTTATCTTGCTGTGCCATACCGTGCTGGCCTGCCTCGCCTCTGGCTAGGCCCAAGCATGGCCTAAAGCCCGCCGTGCCAGCGTTTGTACCGTGCCAGCCTAAGCCAGCCTGATGTAACTATACACGATGAAGGCGGCGGCGACGATGGTGGTGGCAGCCATTATCTTCCTTTCTCTCGTACCCACCTCGTTAAAAACTAGTTGAAATTGAATTAGTTGCATAAAAACATGGACACACAATAACATAAATATTTCGAGAAAAAGTGAAATTTCTTTGATATTTTAAAAATGTAATGTTACTGCCTCGTTAAAAACCTTATGCCCCAGAGTGGGATTTTCTGAGTAAGGAAAAGAGTACAGTAGCAATATATGTGCATACTAACTATGACAACATGCGTACATAGTTTTTACTCATCAATGTCTAGGTCGTTCATACGTTTGAGGTCAGCATATGTCTGTACGATTTTAGGATCCTCCAGTTGATGATATTGCCGCTCTTTGGCTAATTCTCAGTCTTTGACGCATGTGATTGCCTCCACCATCCTGGGCGTAAGGGATAATCTCTTTTCTTCGATTATTCTCCCTACCGTGTTGAACGTCGCTTCTAAAGAGACGGTGAACACTGGCACCAGGAGAACATCCTGTGCGAAATATAACAGCACAGAAAATATCCGCTTGTTGTTCTTCCACCACTCGGGCAAGTCTATCTTGCTTCTACCAGTAAGACTAGGATCAATATTTGTAAAATCATACTCCAAGTAGTGGTTCAACTCTGAAACAGAATTTCACTTGGAGGCTACCTGAGACTGAGAGGACAAAGAAATAGACTTGCTCTTTAACTTCTTCCATAACTGTGATGTTAAGCTTGTCTTTTCTTGTTGCGTCTGCTGTGAGGCCTCCGATCTTCTACTGCTGCCAAACTTATCATGATACATACGAAAAACACGAAAAAGCTCCTCTTTGACATGTGCAAAAGCTTCCAAATAATCAAGGCCAAGACATTCACCTATTCTCTCTATGCCAACCTATAAACCTGTCAACTTTTTTGTAGAATCGAAAATGATAGCAAAGTAATATAAGTGTGAAATAGAACCAAAATATTTAATAATTTTTTTCTCCATTGCTACGACGACATGGTCTAAAAGGAGATCCTCCCTAGATTTGGCAATTTTGTCTGCAATCAACCAAATGAATTCTATAACTAAGTAAGAGGTAAGATAATCGGAGTCGGAGTTGGGTTAGGTGGGCTTGAGACGGTCAAAAGCCTACATGTATATTGGACGGATTTTGGGACGAATAGAAACAAGCAGTTATATGGTGGCAGATTGATTATGGAATAATGTGGTTTTGGTTTTATCAGGTTTTGGTTTGGTGGAATGGAGGCTAAAAATGGATTCATGGGGTCAAAATGGTCAAAACAGAGGTATTCTTGATTTTTGAGCTTTTAGGATGAACAGTAATTACTATAGCAGTCTATAGTGTTAGGCCACCCATGGTGAATAGTGCTGCGTGGCCCAACGACTTAAAAGAAAATCAGCCTCATGGGCCGACCACTACGGCCTAACGCCGTGCAGCCATTCAAACCTAGGCAAACGCGCACGCACACACACAGCCTGCACGCGAGCGACCCACACGGCCCAACTAGCTTCTTCCCTCCCCTCGTCTACCTACGCCTAAAACCAACAAAAAATAGAGTACGGTAGTGACCGACACAAATCGGCACTGCCAAAGCTCATCGACGGTAATTGGTGGTACGGACGAACTCTATGGGTTATGGTGGTTCGATTTTTGGAGGTTAGGAGGCGTGGGAAAAGGCTGTAACAACCCAGATTTTTATTAAAATAAATAAATAAATAAATAAATAATAAAAATTAATTAAAATAAAATTTAAATAAGTATTTTTGTGCCTAAATTTTAAATTTGGATTTGCCCTGGATTTCTGTTTTTGAAAAAGCTAGATTTAAAAAGTATTTTAAGTGAAAACCTAAAAATAATTACTAAATAAAATGATATTTTGATTTTATATAAAAATCTTATGTCAAATTAATTATTTGGAGTTATTTGGATTTTATTTGGGTTTTCTGAGTTTTCAGGAGTTTTAAAATCTATTTTTGAAACTAAAAACTATTTTAGAGATAAACAAATATAATACCAACATTAGTTGGAAATATTTTTATTAAGTCCAAAAAGTCTCCAGGAGGTTCTATGAATTTTTCTGGAATTTTTGGAGTTAATTTCATATTTTTTTAAGCTTTATAGAATTTATTCGGGTTTTCTGAAAATGAAAATCAAATTAAAAAAAACTGAAATCTCTCTCCCCTCCTCCGGCCGCCACGTGGACAGCCGGATTCCACCCACGTCACCCCAGATCCGCCTCCCCCTCCTTCCGGGCCAACAGGTGGCCGGCCCAGATCAGTCGCACCCCCCACTCGCCCGGCCCATCTGCCGTCCGCGCCCCCTCTCCCCGCTTGGCCGCCCGATTTGCGCCCCTCTGCGTGGCACCATCGGAGCCGTCCGCTCCTTCCCCCTCTCGGCCCCGCTAACAGGCTGGGCCCGCCTGTCAGCTTCGTCCCCTACCCCGCCTCCTCCTTCCCCGCGAGCGCCGCCGCCTCCCGCAACGGCCTCCGCCCTACCCGGCGCCTCCCCTCTCTTCCGCCCGCGCCGTTCGCCACGTGCCCACTCCCCCGTCGACCGCGCGCCCGTTCCCCACCTCCCCACTTCCCCGATTCGGCCGCCCGCAACCGCCGCCCCCGCCTCCCACGCCGGCGACCCCTTCCGCGCGGCCCCGCTCCCCTCCGCCCTATAAAACCCCCTCCTTGGCCGCTCCTTCTCCTCACACCACCCTCCCCGTTCCTCCGCTCGAGCGCCTCTGCCCCGCATTGAGCTACCGCTGCCGCCGCCATAATTGCTCCGGTGAGCAATTGCGCCCGACCCGATCGCCCTCGCGCCTCGCCACCGCCTCCGCGAGCTTCGCCGCGCCCGTGCGCACCCCGGCCGCCCCTCAGCCGCGCCCCTCCGCCACCGGAGCCCACTCACCGTCACCACCTGAGTGTCACCGCCGCCCTTCCTCGCCGCCGGCTCAACCCCGGCCGCCTCCGGTAAAACCTGCCCCACCTCCGAGCTCCCCTCGCTCCCCTCTACCTCCCTCGGCCCTAGCCGCCGTTCGCCGGCGAGCCGCCGCTCCGGCCGACATGCCACCGTGGCAGCAGACGTGGCGCCACGTCGGCGCCACCTAAGCGCCGTCCCGCCCCGTCGGCTGCCACGCCACCACCCCGCCATCTCAGCGCCTCCCCCCTCCCGTGGGCTCGGTCCATGGACCGGTGCCCCACATGTTAGCATGACTCCCCGGGGCTGATGTCATGCTGACGCAGAAAACCGAATTTTCAGTTGAAAAATAATTCAGCTGAAATTAAAATCTCTGTTGACGCAATAATTCAGATTTTCCTTTAGGAAATAATTCCCAAAAAAATCAGTTTTTCATTTTCTCTGATTTTAAACTTCCCGGAGCCCGTTCTTCTTCGTCCTAACTCCGATTTGGCCCATTCAAATTTCTAAATTCATCAAAAATTCCCCTCTATCCATTTCTAGCTTCAATTCAAATATTTGAAGTCAATTTGAATTTATTTGAATTTGGTGGGTTATTTTCACGTGTAGACTTCGATGATTCGGGAAAATTCGACGACGAAGGTTTGAACCAAGTTGAAGAGCAAGGCAAGTCACACTCCTTGATCATGTTGATCCCAGTTTTCAAAATAAAATTATGTTGGTTTAAATTATATTGCATGCATATTTTTATTCAACGTATTTCAATTCAGTTTTAAATTTATTTATTGCCTACTTGTTAATCCCTCCATTCAATTTGAATTCCTCAATACCTTGTCACCTTAGAATCAAACTCTAGTTAATACATTAGTGTTGGCTAGAGAGTTTAATCAAATGCTTAGCCCTGCATAGTCATATAATTTTATTTTGGGATATCTTTCACATAAAATGACGAACCTTTCACATAAAATGATATACTTTTGATATGTACTCTTGACTTTGGTGAGTCAAGGAGGTTTATGAACTATTTTGAAAAAAAATATATAAAACCTGGTTTAGACTTAGGCACATGGTTAGATTGGAGGGTGCAGGCATGCCCTGTTGGTTGGAGCCGCAGTGGTTGATTGTCGTGCATGGGGGTATGTAGTTGGGCCTAAGTCAGATTAAGGACCGGTCTGTGAGCTACTGTTGCAAAGCCCTAATCATACGACCACATGGCTGGTATGGGACAGCCCTGGCTGAATAATTTACGAAGTCCCAACCTAAGTCAAGCCGTAGGTTGAAAGTAAGCGTGGTTGGTGCCATATGAAGTCTCACTTGGGAGAGCGTGGTTAAGCCATGAGAAGTCTCGCCTAGGCTCAAGAGGGGGTCCCGGTCTGGTGGATTCCTTACTGGGGTGAAACCTTAGAGTTGGCTCGACCAGGTTGAAGGCTTTGCATTGTAAAGGCCTTATCACGACTCCCCACCGCACACCTAAGGAAGTGTGTAATCTAGTGGTAAAACGGGATGATCATGTCTTGTGGGTAAAGCTGTACAACCTCTTCAGAGTGTATAATCTATCCTGGATAGCCGTGCCCACGGTCATGGGCATGCTGAGTAAAGGTTTTTCATGGATTAGATTTTGTTTTTCAAAATATTTTCGAAAACCTTATGGATGGATGGAGTCCATGAGAGAGTGAAAACCTTATGGATGGATGGAATCCATGAGAGAGTGAAAACCTTATGGATGGATGGAATCCATGAGAGAGTGAAAATCTTGTGGGAAGATGGAACCCATGAGAGAGATTGGAAGCTTGTGGATGGATGGAATCCACGAGTGTTTGGAAACGTGTGGATGGATGGAATCCATACGTGAACTTTTGGAAAAGATGGTCCGGATGAGATGCCCGTGAATAGGTTGGTGTATGGTCGGAGCCTGCACTGATGATATTATTTTCAATTACCAGTATTGTTTTTACTTACTGTATTAAATTCAGCATTTTCAATCTATCTACTGTATTTCATTAAATGTTGTTTTATGCAAACTAACCCTATAAGCCTTCCATTGAAGCCTTTATCATTATATTGCATTCTCCGTGTGATTTGTGGAGTACAAGTTTGTACTCACCTTGCAATCTCCATACAGAGGAAGACGACGTCGACTACGGTGAAGATCAGGACGAGTAGGCCGCGTCTTATTATCGTTTGCCTGTGGGCAGGCTTGGGCTTCGCTATTTATCAGTTTGCTTCCGCAGTTATTTCCTTTATTTATTTTGCCAATGGGCGTTGATGTAAGACTTGGCCATAATACCGTACCCTTTATTTAATATATGAAGTCATTTGTGCTTGGTATTTATCTTTGTTGTAATGTGTGCACTAGCTGATCCTGGACTAGTGCGTCACAGAGGATCCAGGAGTCGTTACTCCGGGTTCCGACAAGGCAATGGTGGCCAACGGCAAGGGGAGGATCTACGATCTCCACCATGGCACAGAGGCTCTCCGGTAGTCTTTCGATGAGGGTGAGGCCACTTTAACCATCTATAGGACATGAGAAACATCAAAGCAGTGAAGGATTTGGCTGAAGAGGCTTGGTTTGGGCTATCCACAATGGAGGCTTCACGGCCGGTGGAGGCTCATGGTGCTGGAGCTACTGAGGACATGAGAAGGTCTAGTGGCAATGGCTTCGGGTTCGCGGTGGTCTAGGGAGGCTATGGTGGCAAGCAATTGAAAAGTTGTGGTCGGAAGCAAAGAAATGGCTAAGCGGCCTTATTGGCTCAGGGGAGCTCGATGGTGGTGGTGTGGGGGCTAAACGGCGAGGGGAAAGGCGATTTGAGCATCTCGGGCATATAGGGAAATGATGGCGGTGGTGGCTTGCTTTCTAGGATTTTGTGCGAGACTATCCACGGAGGGGCACTTCGGCCGACGAAGGTCCAAGGCGGCGGCGGTCCACAAGCTCGGTGAGGCTATGGCAAGACTATGGTTATACTAGTGGGGTCCCAAGGATGCTACCAAAGTAAGGAATAGAAGAGTGAAAGTCCAAATTGAAGAAATGGCCGTGGCGGACAAATGGGTGGTTCAGTGAGGTACTAGAGGTGTTTGCGAGGCAGATTGGGTACTCAGCTGGGCTAACAAGCAGGAGGATGGTGGTGGAAACAGGAAGCCGAGTTCGGCGGTGCTAGCGCGTGGCAAACTTGGTGACGGTGGGGTGCGGTCGGTGAGGCTGGCTTGCAGGTGAGTTGACAGGGTAGTACTACAGCCTTAACGGTGCCACGCAGGCTGACGGGAGCGAAGTATGGCGGGTGAGAGCGCGCGTCAGCCGCACGGCGCATAAAATTGTGGCGGTCATAGTGTTTGCACGCTAGACACTAGCGTGGCGTAAGACGGAGAGACGTCTAGCCACTCATGAGACGATGCGTTGGACGACTGGTTCGGCATGGTGTGAATGGCGGAGGGTTTTGTGGTGTGGGCGAAGCAAGGGCGGCCGCGTAGCCGGCATGGTGCAAGGGAAGGAGGCGGCGAAGAGAAGGGAAAGGCAGCTGGTCAAGAGGGGAAAGCGGGGGATTCAAAGGAATTTGTCAAATTAGGAAAGAAAACAGAATTCAAAGAAAATTTAAGAAAGTTCAAAATTTTGCAAATTTTCGTTATGTTTCACAACCTTCTCGATTGTCTTGATGAACTTCCCGGCCTTGCACCACAGGTTCTCCGAGAGCTTGTCGGCGTCGAACTTGCCGGTGATCGTCACCTTGCTGCTCTTCTCAAACTCGGTCTTCTCGATGCAAAACTCACCTGCGTGCGTACACACACATGCATGTAGTGAAAGGTACCAAAATGTACGTATCGACCAGCAGTTATATATATGTGGTTAATTTAGGCCCCGTTTGGCACAGCTCAGCTTCACTAGTGAAGCTGTTTTTTTGGTTTCAGCTTCACGAGCAGCTTCACCGGTGAAGCTAAAACTGTTTTGGAAAACTGTTTGGCAAAACAGCTTCATGCATGGCTGAAAGAGGGCAATTGTCCAAGATGCCCCTATCTACCTGACTTGTTCTAACATTTGGAGTTGTATGTTTGTATATGGTCATATGAATTAAAAAAATAATATATTTGAATGAGTATGAATTAAAAAATTTAAATAAAAAATTAAAATCATTAGAGAAGTGCGAACGGGAGGAGAGGAAACAGGCGTGGGGACCCAGTGGCAAAGTGCTATAATTTCTGTCAACTACAAGGGCAGTGGGTTCCTAGAACTGCGAGCCTGAGGGAGACAGCTGTGAAAAGCTACTATTTTCAGCTTCACCCCACCCCATTCCCTTGTGAGAGCATGATTTAAGGAGCTTCATCCATGAAGCTATTTGCAAAAAGGGTGTTTGGCAAAAAAACAGCTCACAACAGCTCATGAAGCTGTGCCAAACAGGACCTTATCATTCCAGGAATCACAGTGTTTACTCTTACATTATTGTCAAAACTTTTCAGCCTAAGAATTGATATTTTCTAGATAGATACGTTCGTATATTGGAGGCAGCTCAGGACCTTTTGGATCTTTGTCTTGCAACGGCTGCATTCCTGGTTTATGGTGACGATTAACTTGGGCATCTGCAAACAGAACAAAAATATGTAGCGCAATGTTTCTCCATATATAACAAGCTAGCAAAAGGATAGGGTCAAGCTTGCAATACTTTTCTTGCTGTTGTTCTTCGAGCAATAAGCAAAATAAACGAGCTGATCAGTCGGCAATATGCATGAGCTAGCTAACATTTCGATTCTTGAAATAGGGAATTGCTAACTAGTGCTTGAGTGTTTTTTTATTGAGCATTCGAATTTCTCACCGTAGAATTTTGCCTCGAGATTCGTGCTTCACCTCCCTCTCTGGCTCCGGCGGCGGCAAGTTAGGATTAGGGTTCAAATTCGAGTTGAGTTCACTTGAGCCCCCACATATTTAGAGGAAGGTCGGGGCAGTGGTAGACCGGCGGTGTGCAGCGCCTCAGCCGTGGGTCGTAAGAGAGCGATGGGTGGTGGTAGTCGGCGGGCGCGATAAGGATGAGTGGTTGGGAGGCGGTGGCTGATCCGACAGCGGTAGCCATCGAAGAAGAGGAAGGAGGCCGGCGTAGGGGGTGTTCCTGTAGAGGAAGGAGCTGGGGTTGCAGGGCAGCTCGCCGAAGAGGAGGAAGAAGGGTGGCGTGGGAGGGAGAGAGATGGGAGCAACGACAATAGAGGCTCACTAGCAGGTAGCACCAGTGCCAGGGACGACAATGGAGCCATGGCTAGGGTTAGGGGAAGGGAGCGGCTATATATAATTTGAAAGGATGGATGAGATCCAATTAAAATTCAAGTGCTCTTTGATGAAAAAAAAACACTCGTATACCAGTAGACACCCTCTTGAAATAATGTAAGGTGTTGAGTGAGAGGAAAAGAGGCGATGTGGGTTGTTGGCGAGGACTGAGGAGAGGTGTACAGAGGCTTGCCTTTGCTTTAATTTATAGGTACACTCTCTGCCTAATTTAATTTCATTTAAAAACTACCATGGGAAGGGAAGGACAAGGAAAAGGACTAATTGGCCAAGAGGACGTACATCTCGCTCTCATGTGTCCTCACATTTTCTTACTTAGTTTTCGTCCTCCTTATGTCTTCTTAATTTCATGTACTACTCTTTTTGGTACAGGATCTTGCTTTCGGGCAAGTCTCGGCTAGCCCAACTGCTTAGCCCAGGCACGGTTGTACGACTGTTTTCTCGGACCAGAAAGCATGCTCTGTTTTGGAGAGGTGCTGCCTGTAACATACTACGTACGTACAAGGTCCCAGAATGTGCCCTTGATACATTGATATACGACCCATTATTTCTTGGGGCCCAATTGCTTCCAACCTAAGCAGGCCCACACAGCGGCTCAGATACAATTTTTTTTTAAAAAAGAACAAACCTTTAAATTGCTATCGTATTATAGATATAAAACCCAATAAAATCATAATATTATTAAAGTATTTTTCGAGATAAATCTGCATATGATTTTTCAAGCATCCAACCAAACTATTTAATAAGATATCGATGGATAAAACTTAGAAAGTTTGATTGCATATATCCCCGAAACGATATTCTTCAGCGAGACTAGAGAGTTAAGGCTGGGTTCTTTTGGGTTTCAAGTTGACTTATATTTGTATTGTCTACAGTAATTAGCTTTTAAACAATCCATTTTTTAATATAGGATCAATAGGAAAATTGTAGTAAAAACTGTATTGAGTTTAGCTGTATCGACCAAAACTAAGCAGGCCCACATAGCGGCTCGGGTACAATTTTCTTTTCAAAAAACAAAAAGAACAAACCTTTAAATTGCTATCGTATTATAGATATAAAACCTAATAAAATTATGATATTATTAAAGTGTTTTTCAAAACAAATCTACACATGATTTTTCAAACATCCAACCAAACTATTTAATAAGATATCGATAGATAAAACTTAGAAAGTTTGATTGCACGTATCCCCTAAATGATATTCTTCTGCGAGACTGGAGAGTTAATGTCGGGTTCTTTTGAACTTAAAGTTGATTTATGCTTATACTGTTTATATTAACTAGCTTTTAAACGGTGCATTTTTTCAAGACAGGGTCAATAGGAAAATTGTAATAAAAAAATATACTGAGTTCAGCTGTACCGACCAAAACCGCATGCGACTAGTTATCTTTGTGTGCTGCTTCTCGCGAACAGTCAGAATTCAAATATTTAAGTCATAATCCATCAACCTAAAAGAACCCATCTTAAATCTTAGACAATCAAAATGTTCTTATCCCGGTCACTTTTTCTAACTTTGCATCTTGTGTCACGATTCGTGCTCTGGAGGGCCTTCGCTCTCCTCTACGGCCGCCCCGGCGGCAGGGAGTCGTGCGGTGCAAGAGGGCGGTGGGCGGCGGGCTGTGTTAGCGTGGTAGCCCCACCAAACTAACAGTAAGTCTCAACGCCGCCACACCATCAATCCATGATATCACACTTTGTATATATGAACGAAACGGTTGTTGATCGAGGTTCACATGTATGCGTTGCAAGATAAGCTCGAAGGACCTGTCTATATAGACAAGAAGGTCAATCGCCACAGCAGCCGCGCTTCCTTCGCCTTGAGCAGACCTGTCGAACGATCGATGTCGATCCGAGCGAGTTTGGTAGCGAGTCCAAATCGGATGGACCAAAGCGAAAACAATCGATCGAAACGATGCATCCAGAGCGAACTGTCGACGACCGGTATGCTCGCAGGACACCAACAAACAAGCTTAATTGCTTAGTTTCAGAGTGCCAAAGTGCAAGCTTAACTGTACCAATAATTCTTGATGTCTTGCGTGGAAGTTGCAGGCCGCCCTTCTGTGGGTACCATGGAGGGTTAGTTAGAAGGTGGCTGTTTGTCTGTGACTGCTTTTTGTGTTTAGAACAGTGACACTGCTTTTTGAGAAGAAGATGAACGACATCATCTACAATCAGCAGAGGTACACTGCACATAGTCCCTGAATGTTACCCGGCAGATATTGATAGGTCCACTAATCCTAGCGAGACACACCAGGCACATAACACGCACAACTAGAATAGTGGTATTACAGCTTGGCATTTACATGCATGTACGACACTGGTGGAAACATGCATGTGTACTACTTATTGGCACACATGAGTTTTAGACAAGAAAACAGCATTAGCGCTGTGTAGTCATTCACAGGTGACCTCACTTAACAGGAAATGGGTTTATTTATTAAAAAAAGAGATATTAGTTCTATTAGTTAGATAGGGCTTAAAACCCATGACATGGACTTTTGTCAAGTGTCCCTCTCAGGAGTGTCCAACATCTTTTTTGCAAATAAAAAAAGGGTGTCCAACATCCAACAGCACTGACTACTTGCCAAGTGACCATGCTTTTGATACATCCTTGGATGCATGTTTGTATGGTTTGGACCTCCCTGAATATGTGAAGGGTTGTCCATAGGACCACCCTAGAACCAGGCTATCCATCTCCTCAATCCTCTGGTTGTGCTTGTGGCCTGTGGGCTCTGTGTTGTTGGCCATTGGCCTACACAATCTATCCATCCATCCTTAAATCAACATTGTTCCTCAACCTTTAAAAAAGACCAACATATCTCGTTGACGTAGGCTCGTGATGAAGGGTTCAAGAAACCAGCAAAAAAATTTAGAAACCCAAATTTGGATTTTTGAAAAAAAAAAAGAAGCAGGGCTAGTTTTCGCCAACCACTAGGTAGGTTTTTATATATAAAAATTAGTTTCCTGAACCCTGATCATGAATCATGAATTCATGATTTGTTCGTGTGCACATACAGTTGTCGAAACCACTCCAAGCCGTCCGGATTGTTAAGCTAAGTTAGGAGAGGTAGCTCCATGTAGGGTTATAAACGAACCGAGCTCGAGCGAGCCCATCCTGCGAGGCTCGAGCTCGACAAAAGCTTGAGCTAAGCTTGAGTTAGCAATCGAGCTTGTAGGTGGGCTCGAGCTTGGTTCGTGTAGGCTTGGTAACATATGACTATCAAGAAACATTCATAAATTTTCAAGAGGTTCACATGAACAATAAAAGGAGAAGGGGTTGTTCATGCCCAGATTAGTGATGACTGATAAGGAGAAGGGCATCGGCGTCCGCAGGGGAGATCGAAGACAGGAGAAGGGCGTCGGCAGTGGAGGAGTAGTGCGCCGATGCTCAGTGGCGAAGTTGCGGAGGAGGGTAGCATCGGCCGTGTCGCAGCATCCCTGGCTCTGGCTACTTGCATTATCGCTTGGGCTGGGCGGGTGGGGTCAGGGCATTGGGGTCACTGTGTCAGGGGCACCGAGCAAGGGCAGGGATTGGGGTCGCCGTGTCGGGTTGGGGGAGGTTGTGCCAAGTCGAGGGCTGCTGGGCAGAGACGGAGCAGGCCAGAAGGGGATTGGGGTCCCTGGATCTGGGGCAGCCATTGCCGGGTCAAGATTTAAATCGCATGGTTGGGAATGGGATTTGGGGACTTGGGGGCTGGGTGGGGAATGGCTCGAATCGGATGGCGAAATGGGTGGTCGCCTGGTCGGGTGGGTTGGGCTCGGTGGATAATGTTGAGGTCGGACCTAAGGTTTGAGGAATGACCGAATAAGCACTGAGTTGAGGTTGAGCCAAGCTTTGTCAAACTATTCGAGCTCGGCTCAAACATGCTCGCGAGCTCACAATGGGGCTCGAGCTCGATTCGTTATAAGCTCGAGCCAAGCTCGAGTCAAGTCTAGATCGAGCTAAGCTTAAGCAGTTCATGAGTCTCGAGTTCTTTTACAGCCCTAGCTCCATATAGTGGTGTAGCCTAGCTAGGGTTTGGAAAACCATCTTGTAACCGACTGGTAAACTTGAACGGGACAGGTTCCATTTTTCAAGTTTACCCTCTAAACCTCCTCGTCTCTTCTCATGAACTCCTAGTTGAATGCCCGTGCATTGTTACAGATTTTAAAATTTTATCATACTACATGTTTTAAAACTTATGGGTGGTAAAATTTTTTAGAATATGCATACAAACATGTTCTACAAGTTTTTAAACCCGTCAAGTCGAAAACCGTCGATCACACCTCATGGTCGTAAGTCAGAAGACATCGACCACACCTCGTGGTCGTAGGTCAGGAGCCCTCGAGCACACCTCGTTGTCGTAAGTTGGAAGTTGTCGACCATCGTGCGTGATCGTAAGTCTTGAGCGGTTGACCATCGCTGGTGGTTGTAAGTTGGCAGCGGTCGACGATCAATCGTGGTCCTAAATCGGGAGCCATCGACAATGGTTCGTGGTCGTGCATCGAAAGCCGATGACCATCGTTCGTAGTCGTAAGTCGGAAGCCATCGAGGACACCTCGTGGTTGTAAGTCAGAACACATCGACCAGTGCTCGTGATCGTAAGTCGGAAGACATCGACCAAACCTCGTGGTCGTAAGTCGGAACACATCGACCAATGCTCGTGGTTGTAAATTGGAAGCCGTCGATCATACCTCGTGGTTATAAGTTACAAGTCATCGACCATCATGCGTGATCGTAGGTTGGAAGCCGTCGACCATCGGTGGTGGTCGTACGTTGGCACGCCACCGGTGCGCTTGTGCACTGTCGCCCGACTACCGGCGCCAGCCTGCTCTGCCCGCCCGACCTGATCAGCCCTGACTTCGACCACAGCCCTTCGACGTTGACCACGACCCCCTTTGACCACGGCCCCGACTTCGACCACGGCCCCTGACTTTGACCACTGCCCCCTTCGACTTCAACTACTATCCCCTTCAACCACTGTCCCCTTTGACCACGACCCTTCGACGACGACCAATTCCTCCTTCGACCACAGTTTTGACTTTGACCACAAATCTTCGACTTCAACCAGCGCTCATGGTCGTAAGTCAGAAGACATCGACCACACCTCGTGGTCGTAAGTTAGAACACATCGACCAGCGCTCGTGGTCATAAATCGAAAGCCATCGATCACACCTCATGCCCAAAAGCATTTTACAATCCATGGGGAGTACGAGACCTTGTGGGTCTTGCCATCGAGGGTGGAGAGCTCAATCTTAGGGGGTGACCTGAGGGTAGGCGATAGGGATGTCCAACTAGAGGGGCAACTCATAGCAGCGGAGGTTATGGACGAACCAGTAGGTGCCCTCTAGGTTGGCGCTAGAACTACGACCATAACTGCTACGACCACGTCCATGGGCACTATGACTACGACCATGACCGTGACTTTGACCACTACCCCCTTCGACTTCGAGCACTGCCCTCTTCGACTGCGACCACTGCCCCCTTCAACCACTGTCCCCTTCGATGTCGACTACTTCCCTCTTCGACTACGGTTTTGACGATGACCACAGATCTTTGACTTCGACCACTACCCCCTCAACCACTATCCTCTTCGACCACAGCTCTTCCACGCTGACCACTTCCCCCTTCGACTACGGCTTCAACTTCGACCAAGGATCTCCGACTTTGACCACGGATCTTCGACTTCAACCACAGCCCCCTTTGACCACGGTCCTTTGACGTCAACCACTTCCCCCTCCAAACCACTAGCCGCTGTCGCCGAGCGTCGTGCCGTTGGTTGGAGAGGCGATGGGAGATGGAATTGGTGACAGCGCCGAGGAGGAGGAGGCGCGGCACGATGGTTCGGGGGAGAGAAGGAGGCAGCGATTGCGGGAGGTGGAGGTGGGGAGGCGGTAGCGGGCAGATGGGGAGAGAAGGCGGTGAGCGAATGCATTGGGGAGGTGGTGGGTGAATGCATTAGGGAGATGTGGTGCTATTGGGGGTAGTTGGGGGACTACGACCAGACGTTGCCGCATGGGGAAGGAATTGGTGGCGGCGCCGAGGAGGAGGGGGAGGCGTGGCACGAGGGTTCGGGGAGAGAAGGAGGCGGTGGTTGCAGGAGGTGGAGGTGGAGGTGGGGAGGCGGCGACGGGCAAATGGGGAGAGGAGGAGGCGGGCGAATGCGTTGGGGAGACGACGATGGGGGGATACGGCGCTGCTGGGGGAAGTTGGGGGATTGCGATCAGATATTGCCGCTTGGGGGAAGGAATTGGTGGCGATACTGAGGAGGAGTTACGGCACGACGATTCGGGGGAGAGAAAGGGGCAGCGGTTGCAGAAGATGCAGTGGTTGCGGGAGGCGGAGGATGCGGGGGAAGAGAAGTGGAGGAGAGCGGCTCACACATCGGTCCGACCTTTTCTACGAGGAGCGGAAGAACTACCTACATGCGGATTTAGACGGCTGATCTTTGATCGAACGGCTAAGAAAAGAGGAGGGAGAACGGACCGACGACCACCAACTCACATTTTTAAGTGGTAGAGATACCAAAATGCTTAGAATTGCTTGTAGTTATTTGTACTCCAACCTCAAATATGCAAAATAAAAAAATCATATTCTGAAAAATTAAAAAATGGCCAGCCTTTAACCATTTTTTCGCCGGTAAAGCGCTAGCAGACCCCTCAGGTTTTTCCCTAACTGGAAAATGAAAAGCCCAGTGAGCCAGAATTTCTTTCGGAAACAAAGCCAGGAAAGTTGTTTCACCACCAATTCCTAGTATCTGCAGACTGCACAACTTGCACTAGTTGATTGAAGCAAAAGCTAGCTGGTCGAAACTTTGTACAATTTATTACACGAGATGAATTAACACAAACAACAATATTACAATACATGCAAATTAATTAACACAATGACGATTCAAAGCATAGTAAGTTGTGACCACGTCGTACGTGTACAGTACACAAATGACACCGGACTAGGCTACTAGCATCAGTCCCGCATTATTCCGATTTCCGAGACACGAGGTTGCTGACGTAACATCACACCGATGCAAAGCAACTGCGGTAATAGTAGTAAGTAATAATCACATGATGGAGCATGCGGAAGAGTTGTCCTCGCAAACGGTCACCCGCCACGGCGGCGGGCACCAGGGCGGCCAGGTCGGCGGGCAGATAGGCGGGCAGGGCGGCTGGCAGATGGGCGGCTTGTGGCAGTCGCCGTCTCCGGGCTTTGAACAGTCGCACGGCGGACGCGGTTTGCAGTTGCAGCAGTCGCACGGCGGCCGCGGGGGCGGGTGCGGCGGAGGCTTGTGGCAGCCGCAGTCTCCGGGCTTTGAACAGTCGCACGGCGGACGCGGTTTGCACTTGCAGCCGTCGCACGGCGGCCGCGGGGACGGGGGCGGGGACGGCGGAGGCTTGGGGCAGCGGTTGCACGGCGGCGGCGGGCACTGGCTCGGCACGGGGTATGGCAACGGGTACGGGAGCGGCACCACGTTGCAGTCTGGTTTGGGCGGCGGCTTCACAACAGGTGGCGTCTTCGGCGGGGGCGGCCATACGTCGACGATCTCGATCCCATTGACGACCTTGCAAGCCTTGCACATGATCTTCCTGCGGAGCTTCTCCGCGTCGAACTTCCCGCGGACGATCACCTTGTTGAGCTTCTCGTCGTACTCGATCGGCTTGATGCAATACTCCTCTGCGTTGTATATATATTAGCACGATTTGTATATTTATCTATGCGCAACTAAACATAAGCAAATCGCACTCTAAATTTGGAGAAAGTGCATGGTTAGTGTGGAAATGAATTAATTAACGAAGCATGTATTTGATAAAAAAAATAAAGAAAGCAACCATGCATATATACCCAATATTTATCGAACCTTCCATGAGTAATGCAGAAGTTCCATAGGAATTTATTTTTGCAGCAAACCGTTCAAATAATCCACAATTATTTCCTTCAGGATGGCGAAATTCAAAGAAGGGCCTTAGTTTAGGAAGCGGTTACTTTCCTACTTGAGAGGAACAAAATGATTTCTTATACAATCTTGCATAAGAGAAAACTGTTTTGATATGTACAGTTTGAAGATCACCACAAGGAACCAGGTTAGTTTCACTGTAATATACCTTTGAGGCATTCCAGGACTTTCAGGATCTTAGCTTTGCAGCGGCAGCATTCCAGGTTTACCGAGATGACCAATATAGACATCTGCAAACAAACAAACAAACGTACAGATAAACAAATTTGACCAATCATGCTAACTTTACTCCTAACAAAATTAAGGAAATTTTGTTGCCGAAAGTGTCCTACATATGCCGATTCTGAATTTTTGAGTTTGTTTAGTAACGAAATAAGCGTTTTTTAAACTAAGAAAAACTAAACTGTAAATGCTGGTCAGCACGACGATCAGTACAACTAGTAACAGCAACGATCAAATCAAGGAAAAGACCGGGGATTTCAGCTCACGTTTCGATTCTGAAATGTTGCCGATGAGTAGGAGAGAGGAGAGGCAGGGGGAAGAGAGAGAGAGAGAGAGAGAGAGAGAGAGAGAGGTATAGGAGGAGAAATGGAAATGATGGAGCAGAGGTGTGAGCCTTGCGTTTCTTATGTAGGGGATACGCCGGAGGCTACCGAAAACGCTGATGTGGTCTTTCGTCCGTCGGATCGCATCTCGAGGGTTCATGTTTCAAGATGGGCTATGAAACCTACAGCAATAGATGGAAAAGGACTACATCTGTAAAGGACAGTTTGGTCCTCCTCACACCTTGTCCTCTCCCATTTTGTTTCTTGATTTTTTGTCCTCGTGTTCTTATCTTCCTCTCACAAGTACATTTCGAATATGAATTTCTCTTGAGAACTTTAAGCAGGTTGCTCTCCCTGTGGAAATTTCCTAAAACCAGCCGACACATAGAGGAAATGCACTATATATATATGGACTTCTTGCGATAACATTAAATTGTGTTGTTTTTTTCCCCGAGAAAATTGTGTTAGTTGTGTTGAGTTACAAATTTTCCCATGATAAAAAGTGTTTTGAGGGAATCATTTTTTTAGTACATCCCTGATCCCTGTGCATTTAAAAATATTTATATTTCATTATTATTAGTTTATCCTAAGCTAGGTTGGATCATCACTACTCTGCACTGCTTTGCTCGATTACAAGAGAGTTTTCCCGTGGTGTCAAAAGATGTAACTCTCAAAAATGCATGAGGTTTTGGGTTTATTCTTTTAGGCTATGATTTATTAGTCTGATAAATAGTAATTACTGGAAGAATATAAAGGCCAAAGCTACTAAAAAAATAGGGCCTTTATATGTTCTGCCTAACGTGATGTCCATACAACAACATTCTTCCCTTCTTTTTTTCAAACCAAACATTCTTCCCTTCTTCCTTTAGTACTCTTAAGAAAAGTATTCTTCTGAATCATGCTGCAAACTGTTCTCGAAATATTATAGGTACGATTGTAAAACTAATGAAATGAATAAGAGAAAAAGTATTCGGCCCCATGTAACAGCCAAAAAAAATGAAGGTGGCTTGCCGGAGAAAAACATTCTCTGCGGATGCCACTAAACTCCCTCCTTAGAGGCGGAATTGTTTGGGGTTTTTTTTTTGCTTATAGCTTTTTTTTATTGTTGGGTACTATAGCTAATTTATTTTACACTATAGCTTCCAGTGAATTTTTTAGCGTAATTAAATTTAAAAATAAAAAACAGATTAGTCACGAACAATACAAAGGAATAGAGAAAAATAAGAAAAGACAAAAAAACCAAAAGGCCAGAAAATAAGATATTAGAAGCCAAAAGTTAAAAACTAATGCCAAACGAGTGAGGCCTAAATTTTGCCCACTAGCCACCAACACCAATCTCAAAGCAACTAATCCTCTCTGCTTTTCTATCCCCATCTCCTTCATCTCAAGAGAGCATGGCACTGCAAAATCTCCGGTGAAGCATGGCCCCAGCTAGGTGCGTGGCAGCGAGCGACATGGGCTGGCCCGACGCGATGGGCGATGCGGATGGGAGCGGACAAGCACGGGCGAGCGCAGCGGCGGCAGGCAGCAGGCGGTGCGGCATAGCTTCATGGCTAGGCGGCTCCGGCACTAACGGCGGCGGTCAATGCGGCGGACAGACACGGAGGGCGACGAGGCGGTGTGGAAGAGGCCAGACAAAGTGCGGTGGTATAGCTCCTATACAGGGCGGGGTGGGCCGGGGGAGGAGAGATTGGAGAGTGAGGGGTGGAGAAGATATGGGGTGGAGAAGAGGAAGGGTGGAGATAGTTGCTTTGAGGGGTGTTTGAAGGACACTTTGTATACATCATGATTCAGAAATAAAATTTAGATCTATTAAAAAATCTCGACGACACGTTCTTTTTTCAGATAGTCTGTCGGTGAGCGAAGCCAAGGAAGGCTATTTCCTCGTTCCGTGCGGAGACCAGCAGCAGTGATCACTTTGTCAAACCGTCGTCAGCACGTCCAATGCTTGTCCTCACGTGAAGCCATCAAGCATATTTTTATCCATCAGACTTTGCATGCAGGATTAAAAATCAAATGGCTTTCAGATGTTTCTACACATAGCCGTTACTTTTGGGCATGAGGAGAGAAGAAAAAGGGATTAGTGAAGGTAATTAGAGGTAAGTGCTAATTAAGTTTTGGTAGAGATAATTTGTGTGGCGGCCATGACGCGAACCAATAGAGACATGGACAGTTTCTTTGTTTTCTAATTAAAGTTTGTGAGTTTTTGAATTCGCATATATTATCTTTTTTCTTTATTTGATAATTTCTAAAGCTTCTCCATGCATTGATATCTATCTGTGATTTTTTTACTTATATACATGAGTTAGTTTTAATTAAAAAAATTGATTATGTGATTGAATGTTAAGCATTTGTTTCCGTCTGTGTTATCTAGCGAAGTCTATTTTTCGGTGCTACAGTATATCGCTACAGTGCCAAGCAGTACTGCTACAGTACGATCGAGGAAAAACATTGGTTTTTTTTGTTATTTTATTTTTTAGATTGAACGATTAGAAGATAGAAAATGTAAGAAAAAATTTTTACTGTGCGCTGCAATCATTCACCCCCTTTGACTACCATCGACGATCTTACAAGTGGTATCAGAGTAATGTTGCAATGGCGTCAGATCGGGAACGTCTTTCAGGTAAGCTACCGTTTTTTATGGATCAGATTATCTTTATTGGAAAACGCACATAGAGGTTTTTCTTCAAGCATAAGGTAATTCTATTTGACAAAAAATTGAAAATATATATGAAGTACCTTCTGTTATTACAACTGAAAATTCATCTGATGTTGAAGCTAATGCTAAGGCTAGAAATATTTTTTGCAAGGTTTAAGTAGAAACGAGTTTGTCAGAATTGCTCACCTTAAATCTGCAAATAAAATTTAATCCACTTTAGCTAATTATCATGAAGGATCTAAATCTGTTAAAGGTATGCGTCAGAATCAATTTAGAAAGGAGTATTCTAAATTTAATATGAAACTTAGAGAATCAGTAGATGCACTTTTGGATCACTTCAATACAGTTGCTGATATTCACACGAAATCACCTGATACTTCTCGTTTTTCTCATTTGCGATGTGAGTTAGGTGTGTTTCATCTTTTGGGATTATTCTGAGGGGACCTTGTTGTTTAAAAATTTCAGAAGTTTTATTTATTATACTTGTCAAATAAGTTAACAAGTCCAAGCCATTGAAATTAAATGAGTTGTAGAGTTCTCTTTATCATATTTACTCATTTGCTATGTAGCTTTGATCACGACTAGTTATAATTAATTTGCTATACTTGAACTAAAATATGACATGGCGGAATACTTTGACTAGATTGATTATAGATAGCGCTTTACGATATTCATCGAAAAAGATTAGCTTGATTGTGAGTCTTATTTTTAAATCTTGGTTATGAGGCTCGCATGTTTCATATTGCAATCTTTTTATGATCACTCAATTTGGCGTGTTATAAAAAAAGAGCAAAAGACAACTGAAAAGATGTATGCTTCAAGCATACCATGGTACACAAAAAGAAAAAGGCACAAAAAGTGCACAAATAAAAAGAAGTATGCTTCAAACATGCCACATGCCTATGAATTGAGTGTGGAGTAATAGGTTGTTATATGAGACTTCTAACTCGTCTAGACTTAAAATTTGCTTCACTTTTAGGTTTTGACTTTTTGTTGTGATATCGCATTATGCTCTTTATAATTGGTTTGGTTATTGTTGAGATGACTGTCATTAATATAAATTGCTTAATCATGTTGAAAACCTTGTTTTGATATTGCTATATGATATATGATTTTATATGATGTAGATAGCTCTATTAAAAAATATAGCTTGATTGCTTTATTAAATCAATGGACAGTGACTTGGATAATTACAAAGTTTCTTGATTTTTTTACTATCATTGCTCCTTCTTAGAATTATTATTTCTTTGAATTTTCTTGATGATTATATTGCTAAAGGTGGAGAGATTTGGTGTGTTTTGTGAGAAATCAAAGAGAATGGAGAGATATTGGAGAAATTTGCTAAAATTGTCTTTCTTGTGTTGAGGGTGAGAGTTTTGAAGAGATTTGAACATGTGGCTTAAAATATTTTTTCGGCTTCAGTTCTTCACTTATATCTAATTAAAACTAATTCATCATGCTATCTTGAGGTGTTGTCAATGTATTCATCAAGGGGGAGATTGTTAGACCATGTGGCTAGGTCTAAGATATTTTGGTGATGAATAATTGATGATTTTGTTTAGCGTTGTTATGCGAGTTGTATCGCGTGTGTGTGGATTGATTTGGTCAAGTTTAGACGAACTTGTGTCGGAAGAATGTTTTTTAGTCTTTGCATGTACATGTTGAGCATGGAGACGATCGTGGTCGGTGACGAGGAGGACTGGGACTAGGATGAGGAGATTTGAGGTCCAGACGATCGAGGAAGTCACAAGATGGTCGGACTTATGCTTGGGTCACATGGAGATCAGAGATGGATGATACGTGTTGAAGCTACGGAGGTGCAGTCCGGAGGCTACGACACGTGATGGATGATGCGTGGAGAAGCTATGGGAGGTGCGGTTCTGGAGGCTTCGACACGTGACGCGTTAGAAAAGTTAGAATTTTGGAAAATCCGTGTTAGGAAGGGTTTCGGATCCCTTTGCTATTGGAATTGGATTAGAATTTGTAGGCTTAGACTCAGCCTATGTTTTGGGCTCTAAACTATAAATAGAGATAGGATTAGGGGCTAACCCTGTGGTTTTGGAGAGGTTAATTTCGTGCTAAGGTTTAGGGGTGTTTGAAGGACATCTTGTATACACCATGATTCAGAAATAAAGTTTAGGTCTATTAAAAAAATCTTTGATGGCGCATTCTTTTTTTCAGATAGTCTGTCGGTGAGCGAAGCCCTTAGGAGGGCTATTTCCTCGTTCCGTGCGAAGACCAGCAGCAGTGATCACTTTGTCAAGCCGTCGTCAGCGCGTCCAATGCTTGTCCTCTCGTGAAGCCATCAAGCATCTTTTCATCCATCAGATTTTGCATGCACGATTAAAAATCAAGTGGCTTTCGTATGTTTCTACACACAGCCGTTACTTTTGGGTATGAGGAGAGAAGAAAAAGGGATTAGTAAAGGTAATTAGAGGTAAGTGGTAATTAAGTTTTGGTAGGAATAATTTGTGTGGCGGCCATGACGCGAACCAATAGAGATATGAACAGTTTCTTCGTTTTCTAATTAAAGTTTGTGAGTTTTTAATTCGTATATATTATCATTTTTCTTTATTTGATAATTTCTAAAGCTTTTCCATGCATTCATATCTATTTGTGATTTTTTTACTTATATACATAAGTTAGTTTTAACTAAAAAATTGATTATGTGATTGAGTGCTAAGCATTTGTTTCCGTCTGCGTTATCTAGCGAAGTCTGTTTTTTGGGTGCTACAGTAGATCGTTACAGTACATTTGAACGATTAGAAGACAGGTCGACAAGCACACGGTAGCATTTCCGGATCGTTTACCGTGATGATCAACGTCGGCATCTGCAGATCGACAAGCACACGGTAGCACGAACAATCAGATCTGATCAACCGCAATCAATGAACACACACACGAACGTCTGCATGTATCTGAATGTTTTAGCACACATAGCATCTCTCGCTCCTTCATAGATCATGCGTACTGACCGATCTTCATCGTCATCTCAAGGGATAAAGGGCTAGCTAGCAACCATGCATGCATGTCCATGTGCAAGTTTCTGCACTTCCTTTCTCTTGCCTTTGAGTGCAGTGGCGGATCCAGGAAAATTTTTTGGAGGGACTGAAGTACCTTCAGCTCGACCTCAGCCCTTACTACATTATACATCCATGGCTAAAAATTTAGGGGGGCTCCAAGGGTCCGGTAGCGGTAGGGGGACTCGAGCCCCCCGCCCCTGTTTGAGTGCATGATAGAAAATACCAGAACAAAAAAGAGCAGAGATAATGGAGCGATCAGTACCTTTGCGATTCTGAAGCAGCGTCTTCAGGTGCCGAGTCGACAGGAGAAGGAAATGAAGTGTCATGATGCGCGCGCCAGAGCCTGCCTGCCTAGCTACATGCCAACGTTTGGTGCCGGGATCACGTCTGGGCGGTTCGGGTCTTGAGTGCCGTTTGAAATCAGGTGCAACGCAATGCAACGAGAAAAAGAGTATTCATGTTGGATGTAGGCTAGAAGGTGAAAACAAATTCAGATTCAGCTAGATTATCGGACTATCGAATCCGAATACTTAATATTCGAATCTGAATAGAAAAAAAAATCTAAATTCGAATGTTGAACTGGCGAATTAAGTTTCGCATGTCAGATGTGAACCCGGTATTGTCTTATGCGGATTCGGTAGTCTATATCCAAAATTTGGACCACTTTAACTGGTTATCATGAAGGATCTAAATCTGTTAAAGGTGTGCGTCAGAATCAATTTAGAAAGGAGTATTCTAAATTTGAGATGAAACCTAGAGAATCAATAGATGATCTTTTTGATCGCTTAAATAAAATTGTTAGTGATTTGTAATATATTGATGCCACATATTCTGATTCTGACAATTCTCGTCAAATTTTAAATGTTTTGGATATGTCTGTTTGGAATATGTTAGTCACTACCATCAATCATTCTGTTAAAATGGAAACACTCATTTTGAATGATATTTATTAAGCGTCTTAAACTTGAAAAATTTGAAGTGAAGTTTGAACCAAAACAAACTGTATTTAAATCTGCAGGCCTTGTGCAAAATTAGAGATGAGATTAGGGGCTTCCAGACGTGACGCGTTAGAAAAGTTGGAATTTTGGAAAACCCGTGTTAGGAAAGGTTTCGGGTCCCTTTGCTGTTGGAATTAGATTAGAATTCGTGGGTTTAGACTCAGCCCATGTTTTGGTCCCTAGACTATAAATAGAGATGAGGTTAGGGGCTAACTCTGTGTCTTTTGGATAGATTAATTTTGTGCTAGAATTTAGAGGTGCTTGAAGGGCACTTTGTAGCCACCATAATTCAAAAATAAAGTTTAGATTTATTAAAAAAAATCTCGACGGCGCGTTCTTTTTTCAGTGTCGGCGAGCGAAGCCAAGGAAGGCTATTTCCTCGTTCCGTGCGCAGACCAGCAGCAGTGATCACTTTGTCAAGCCGTCGTCTGCGCGTCCAGTGCTTGTCCTCATGTCAAGCCATCAAGCATCTTTTTACCCATCAGACTTTGCATGCAGGATTAAAAATCAAGTGGCTTTCAGATGTTTCTACACACAGCCTATGAACTACCCCAAATTAAAGTGCAATCTGATACAGGGAAGGAGGGGGACAACACTTATACCAATCACATCTTGCATTCCTAGGCCCCGTATGGAACTCGAGAATCTCACAAGGATTTCGTAGAAAACGGTTTAGCTTCCGTAGGAATTAGAAAGATATCCATATCTAAGTGCCTTACATCACAGTAAATTGATTTATCAGCATATATAAACTGGACATGTAACCGGTTAGGCACCAGCACAGCACGGTAAATTGATTGATCAGCATATACACACTGGACATGCACTTATCCTCCACTATTTTGTAGTGTTACAAGGGAAAAAAAATTATGATCATGCTCTGAATTTTATAGGCTCGATTTTAAACCTGACAACCATGAAACAGCAGTATCCAGCAACACGCTATATAGCAAGCACTCAACTATTGTACAGAAAACATGCTCCAAATTCACGACGTCCATGGAATTAAAGAGGAAGCAAGGACTACATTCATTGAGGCATTGAAATACAGAGTCACATCACCAATCACAACTACCTCGTAACAGGGAACGAGTTATGATGCAGACAATTACACTAAACCCAATCACAACTTGGATTCTTGGGTCATGCTCCTTACACCAGGAACAGTACTGCACAGTACATAGGAACCACCACACAATGGCATGCATTCGTCTTCTCCTTCCATCGATCATGACATCCTTTTAATTTGAAGCGGCTCAAGAACGTACTGATGCCGTAAATGTAGTTGGATAGACATCATATCGCTCTGACGCTGGTTCGATGAGCAACTGATCGATTTGAAACTAATCAACAGGAATGCAAGTACGGTGCGACAGCGGCGGTTCAATTATTGCTTTGATCATTTGCAGCTACATGACGGCGCAGGCGCCGTAGGGCGGGCTCTCCTCGCAGATGACCAGCGGCGGGTACGGCATGCGGTACGGCGGGTAGGAGCAGCAGTGACACGACGGCCACGTCGGACACTGGCACGTGGGCGGCTTCGATGGTTGCGGCGGCGGTGGTGCCGGCGTCGGAGTTGGCGGTTTATGGTGGCACTCGCAGCACGGAGTGGGGCAGCTGCCGCACGGCGGCGACGTGGAGGGGTACGGGTAGGGGCACGGGTAGGGGTAGGGGTACACCAGCTCGGGGTCGGGCTCGGGGTCGGGCCCGGGCTTGGCGACCTCGATGTTGCAGATGATCTTGCCGGCCTTGCACCTGAGCTTGCAGTAGAGCTTCTCGGCGTCGAACGGCCCCGACACGTGCACCTTGTCCTTCTCGTACGTGATCTTGTCGATGACGAACTCGCCTCGATCTGCACTCGATCGCACGCAAATTAAGCTTGCGTCGTTAGCTATATATGCATGTGATTGGTCGATATTAACCCTGAGGAAAGAAACCGAGCAGAAGACGAGGTATTGCTAGTAGCTAGTACCTTGGATGCAGCAGAGGATCTTTTGGATCTTGGTGCTGCAGCGGCAGCATTCCGGGTCGTTTACCGTGATGATCAACGTCGGCATCTGCAGATCGACAGGCACACGGTAGCACGAACAATCACGTCTGATCAATCGCAATCAATGGACACACACGAACGTCTGCATGTATCTGAATGTTTCATGCATATTGACCGATCATCACCATCATCCCAAGTGATAAAGGGCTAGCTAGCAACCATGCATGCATGTCCATGTGCAAGTTTCTGCACTTCCTTTCTCTTGCCTTTGGGTGCATGATAGAAAATACCAGAGAGAAAAAAAGAGCAGAGATAATGGAGCGATCAGTACCTTTGCGATTCTGAAGCAGCGTCTTCAGGTGCCGAGTCTACAGGAGAAGGAACTGAAGTGGAGGCCTGTGAGGCGGGTGTGGTGTTATATTTGTCGTCTGGCCATGATGCGCGCGCCAGTGCCTGCCTGCCTACATGCCACCGTTTGGTGCCGGGATCACGTCTGGGCGGTTCGGGTCTTGAGTGCCGTTTGAAATCAGGTGCAACGCAATGCAACGCGAAAAAGGGTCTGTTCATGTTGGATGTAGGCTAGAGGTGAAAACGAATTCAGATTCAGTTAGATTATCTGATTATTAAATCTGGATACTTAATATTTGAATCCGAATAGAAAAAGATCCAAATTCAAATGTTAAACTAGCGAATTTTCGTATGTCGGATGTGAATCCGGTATTGTCTGACGCGGATTCGGAGCCAGATATCTAAATAAGATCTGGATTCGACATATATAATAGCAGCAGCTAACTGATACATATATTTTGCATTTGACCTTCAAATTAGGTATATTATATATGTATTTCGATCATTTCGACAAGTCTCTCGTCATGATAGAATCTAATTTGGCATTTTATGTTTTTATTTTGGCACATCCTCAATAAAACTTTTTGTATGATTTTTTTAGCCAAATTTGATATGTTTATAACCCATTTATTTGCAATATATCTATAATTAGTTAGGATTAGTGAAAATAACACTAATGATCAATGATTACGTGTAAATTAGAGGAAATAGGGCATAAATATTTCTATAAAAGTGGTATCAATTTGCTAAACTTCATTGTGCCATATGATATGAAGCTATCATCAGAAACTGTATTATACAAATACGTGAGATGAATATTTTGTTTGTTACTGTCAACATTTAATACGCAGTTACATGTTAAGTCAACTATTTATTAATTTAAAATGCTAAAACAATTCAGTGTTATGTTTTAAATAGGAGAAGCCATGAATAATTATTGAAATCCGATCAGATTTTTAAGTATAATTCGATCCAAATTCGTATCCAACATTTGTCTGGTCCAATTTCGTATCTGACATTCGTCCGATGCATATTCGAATCCAAGAAAAAAAATATAGATGCGAATATGGTTTAAACACTATCCGATCCATTTTCACCCCTACATGTAGCCAGCGGCTTTTAACTACGGCTGATAATTTTTGATTGAAAATAAATAATATCGACTAAAAGAAATTGCTTTTAGAATGAGAGGACGAATGGTAGGGAAAATAAAAGAGTGGCACGTGCACGAAACAAGAGTAAGAAGAGTGAGATACGTGATACACCTGTCTATACCTTATCTCTGAAGCGAGATGGAAATAAGATGAGTGATCAAGAATTCGTTTTGAAAAGTCGGGTGTTAATAAAAACATGTCATCGCCTGTACGTAGGTATTTGGTGCCGGATCACATCTCAACGGTTGGGGAAGTTTTGAATGCTGTTTGGAGATACGAGAAGGGTGGCAATGGGTACGGCAGCGAGTCCGGCCGGCTCTCCGTGCGCAAGGCGGACGGCTCGGTCAGTTCTCGCTGCTGAGTTGCATGCAGGATCAATTGTCTAAAAAGTTATGCTATTAAGAAAACACAACTAATATACTTCACATTGCACTCTTGTTTTCTTGCTGATCTGTTTTCTTTTCTCGTCGTCCTGACCGGCCTCCTTATTTGACGATAAATTTAGCACTGTTCTTTAGGTACAGTTTGTGTGTACAGGAGGTACTTACTGGTACAATTTCCATCGGAGAAAAACACGGATGTGTGCCTGGTGCGAATCAATAGCATCGGTGTTAGGTACCAGTTCAATCGTGTTAAACAATGTTCGTGGTTTATATATGCTGAATAATTAGCAATTATTTCAAGTTAAAGTTTAAATTTACGAAAATTTGTAAGTCTTGACCGGCCATAAATAATTGACTATCAGACCAGCCCTCTACACTTTTGGATTATGAATATTTTGATCATTCTCGATTTAACCCAAAATCTTTTAGTGTGGTAGTACCAGTATTTAGAGTGCGGTATGACCATAGGTTCGATCATGCCGACTTATAATAGGCGGTACTTATTTTCCAAATAGGTATATTTTAGGTGCATAACTTGAGTAGTCAGATGTGCTCGGCCTTTTTGGTGAAGCCTCTGGTTTAAAAACAAATGTGCAAAAAAGTAATGTGTTTCCTATCCAATGTTCAGAGGATGACATAACAGCTATTCAAAATCTTCTACCCTGCGAGCTGAAGGATTTCCCTTGCAAATACCTCGGAGCCCCTCTGTCATTGAGGACTGTATCAAAAGTTCAGCTGCAGCCTTATATTGACCGAATTGCTGCACGTTTGCCCAGTTGGAAGGCTGATCTGTTGACCAAGGAAGGACGGCGACTTCTGGTGCAGCATGTTCTCACCTCAATGTTGATCTACCTAGCTATGGCCATTGATCTTCCTCCTTGGGCCATCAAGTCTATTGATAAAATAAGAAGGGGATTCCTTTGGAGAGGAAGGAAAGAGGCCAAGGGTGGTCATTGCCTGGTGGCGTGGCCCATAGTTTGCCTCCCCAAAGAGCTTGGTGGTCTGGGAATATTTAATCTCCGAAATCTTGGTTGGGCTCTTCGCATGAGATGGCTGTGGTTGAAAAAAACAGACCCTAACCGTCCGTGGAATATGTTTCACATCTCCGTCCATAATTGTGTCCAATCTTTCTTCTCTGCTGCTGTGGTTTCAGTAGTGGGCAATGGTGCAGCGACGTTTTTCTGGACAGACAGATGGATTCATGGCCAGAGCATTGCTGATTTGGCTCCCCTTGTTTTGGCTTTGGTTCCCAACAGGAAAAGGAAGATGAGGACTGTTTTAGAGGCTCTATCAGATCACTCTTGGGTTAGAGACATCCAGGGTGCCTTGTCGGCTGCTTTCTTTTCAGAGTTCCTAGCGCTCTGGGACAGCATCTCTGAAGTTGTGCTACAGCCAGAGGTAGAAGACTCCCATGTGTGGAGATTTTCAAGTGATGGGCAATATTCAGCAAAATCGGCTTATGAAATTCTATTTCGGGGTATGGTGACTTTCAGTCCCTATGAGAGGATTTGGAAATCTTGGGCTCCCGGTAAATGCCGATTTTTCATGTGGTTAGTTGTCCGAGACAGGTGCTGGACAGCCGATCGGCTAGCAAGAAGAGGCCTCCCACACCCGACCTGTTGCCCCCTTTGCGATCAAGAGGAAGAAGATATCAACCACCTGCTATCAACTTGCGTCTTTGCCCGTGAATTCTGGTTCTTCCTCCTACGTAGAGTGGGCTTGCAATTGCTTACCCCCCAATCTGATGAGACTTCCTTTGATGCTTGGTGGGAAAGAAGTTCAAATGCAGTGGTTGTTCACTTAAGAAAGGGCCTCAACTCCATCATCATTTTGGGAGCTTGGACTTTGTGGAATATTCGTAATCGGTGTGTGTTTGATGCTGATTCTCCAAACCTAGCTAGAGCTTTGTTGTTCGCTAGTGAGGAGCTTATTTTTTGGAGTTTGGCAGGGGCACAAGGAATCAATTTCCTCCTTGCCCTGGGGCCGAATGGGAGTTAATTTTGGGTCGAGGTCGTCTGTTTTGTGTATTTAGGGCGCGTCTGTTTATTTTGTTTCCTTTGGTGTGAGTGGGTGTGTCTTGTTAGGGTTTCTTTTCTTCTTAATATAATGATGCGCAGTTCTCCTGCGTGTTCGAGAAAAAAAAAACTTGAGTAGTCAGATCAGCCATGGAGGCGATGGCCAGCGGCAATATTTGGTTGTTGCCGTCAACGCCTATGGCCGTCAGGATCTACCCCTTGTATTTGCCTGTCAAGAAGGTCCCGTCAACTGAGATCACTGGCAGCATGTGCCTGAATGCCTCAATGCAAGCACCAAATGCTAAGAAGGCTCTCTGGAACACCGCATATCCTTGTGGATGGCTTGTCTTCCACGGCGATATACGTTCCCGGGTTCCTTTCCTGCAACACCTCAAGCATATGAAGAAGATTGTTATACGCCGCCTCGAAAGACCCGAAATGTTTTTCCAACGCCTTCTGCTTGGCACGCCACGCCTTCGCGTAGCTAATTTTGTACTTGAATTTATTCTCGATAGCTACCACGATATACGTGGCCTCCATGTCTTTCTTCTCAACAATTTCTTCATAACCTCCATGTCTTTCTTCTCAACAATTTCTTCATACATCAAATTGGCTATAAAGGTGGACGTTAGGTTACGATGCCTCACCAAAACACTATTGAGAATGCAAGAGTGCGGCTCCACCTTTGACACAATCCAGTGAGTCTCATACTTAGGTCTCCGTGCATGCACCCTTCAAGGACAACCAGCATGCTCGTACTTCACAGTGTACTACTCCTAGCTTGATTTCACGACACGAAATGTCCGCTACATTGAAAGGGCCTACAACATGATGGCATCTTGCAGTACTTCCTTGTCAGCAAACATAGAATGCAACCGAACCTCTGTTTGATGATACTCCCACGCTGATTCATGCTCATCATGCGCGGAAACACCCTCAGCGTTAAACCGGTTTCATTCCTGCGGGATAGGAACTTCATCCTCATCCGAACTGTCTTCCTCATCGTCCTGTACAGCTTCCTCTTCAGCCCATGCCCTCTGGTCATCACAGTCCATCTGCTGCACAATGTACTCAATATGCTCCCCTTCATCGGCATGTCTAGTTCCCTCCGTATGGCTTGACCATTGCACCTCTCCTCCATGTACCGCATCGGCTTCAACACGAGAAACTTGATCATCTTCGCCAACATGCGGCTCGCCCGTGCTGCTAGCACCTCCCGAAGCAAGGGCGGACGCATGAGGTTGCGCAGCTGCTTGTAATGAGCATGGTTGCACAAGCAGGACACACTCGTATCCACGACGCCGACACCCTTGCACAAAGCCCTTACACGAAGCAGTGCGCACCAATGTCTTCAGCTCCCATCTGATGTCCGTGGGAGACCGGCTCCAAAACCCTTGCACGACGACACTGCACACCTCGGGGTCCAATGAAAAACTCCGTGTGAGCCAATGCAGCACATCTGCGATTCAAGCATTCTCGCCATCCGGAAGTACAAGAGTGACTTGCGGAAAGCCGCTCAAATCCACACCATTCGAACCTTCACGAATGGTTCCAACACCGTAATGCACTCTCAATGTAGTGGCTACTGCCATTGATGATGTCAGCCTACATATACGTTTCAATTTTGCGACATGTCAAATAACATCGCACAATACTAAACTTTGTATACTAAAAATTGTGTTACAATTTCTATACTATAAAATGTTCCATACTAAAAAATGTATACTAAAACTTTTCTATACTAACATTTCTATACTAAAAATGTACTAAAATTTCTACATCTATAATTTTTACTAACACTAACATTTCATAAAAATAATACTGCAAAATACAAAATAATCAAAACATACCTGAATCTGAGGATCTAAATAGATGGAATAGCTTCCATTCATCCTTCCTCCCTCACCTCCTCCTCTCCTCCTATCATGTCCTCCTCTCCCTCTCCTCCTCTCCCTCTTCTCCCTCTCCTCTCCTCCTCTCCCTCTTCTCCCTCTCCTTTTCTCCCTCTCCTCTTCTCCTCCTCCTTTTCTTCCCTCCTTCCGCTCCTCTTCTTTTCTCTTCTTCTCTCCTTTCTTCTCTCTTTTCTTCTCTGTGCGCAGAATGAGTGAAAAATGCGTAAGCAATGGTGGCGCCCGAGTGAGCTGCCTTAAGGCCCCCTTGTCACCCTGGCGTTGGGCGACTGCAATTACAGTCGCCCAACCGTACAGTGACTGCAATGCAATCGCCCAACGCTCAGGAGACAGCAATAATTCGCCCAACCATTTGGCATATTTCCTACGTGTCGCCTCTCGGTTGGGCGATAGGCTCCAGTCGCCCCCCTCTCCATTGGGCGACTGAAGCCTATTTTGTAAAAAAAATCCCGCGGGTATATTTCTGTAATTTCGAATAAAATATAGATTATTCGTACAAAAATTTCCTGCGTTTTCCAGGCAATGAAAGCTGATAGTTGGATGCACCCTAGAGTTGGCGCATTTCACTATGTTTTTTTGTTTGTCACAACTACATATTGATATGGTCTGTGATTAGGTATGGGTCTGAGGACCGAGGGAAGAGTGCTTGTCCTCATCAAACCGTCGACAGGGTTCTTCCTTAGTAAGGTAGAGAGGTCCTGAGACTTGATTTTAGAAGAGAAGGGAGGCTAGAGGCTTGCTTGATTACTCATTGCTTGCCTCCAAGCAGGCAAGCATTATAATAGGACTTATTATATAGAGAGCATGGATGTCAAGGCGTCGCCTTGGCGTCATGGTAGTCCAGGGGACACCATGGAGGTTCTCCTTGACTTGGCCATGCCCAAGATGGCCATCCTGAGCTCCTCTGTTCTCTCCTTCCCCACTCCCACCTTGTGGCCATCCCCCGTCTTCCTCAGCTCCGACTAGCGGGAACAGCCGGATCTAGCGGGGAGATGGGCGGGGATGATGGGTTGTGGTGGTGGTGTTCACGAAGACAGGTGGATTCGACGGAGACAGAGCGGGAGGTGGCGGTGCAGAGAAGCTGCACTGGGGACAGGAGGCAGCAGGGAGAGGAGGTGGCGTCAGGTGGGCGATTGGGGATAGGAGAAGGCACTGGGAGGGGAGGGAGGAGAGGAGGCAGCTGTGCCGTGGGGGAGCGGCACCACGGGGGAGGAGGCACGGCGTGACGACGGTTGGGGACGGGGGAGAGAGAGGAGTTGGGAGTGTTGTAGATGGGAGTTGGGAGTGAGTTAGGGATAGAGATAGACGGGACTCAAGAGTGAGTTAGAGCTAAGGAGTTGGGAGTTGAGGGGACCAAATTGTAAAGAAAAGATTTTTGGAGGACCTGGAGAGGAGATCGAACACTTCTAGTTGCTTCACCATTTCTCGCCTGGGCGAGGTGTCTCTCCGGCGCCGTGGTAGCCAAGTAACAACCATGATAGAGAGCTCTCTTAACAATTATATATAAGATCTAGCTAAATCATAACTTTCCTAACTAATAGATAAGATATCAATTAACTAATCACTATTCTAGGAAATTAATTAATTATTTAGGGAAATATATATTCTTATTTAGGAAGATAATTCCTTCCAAATCTTAATGCTACAGCACATAGGTACTGTTTACGCATGCAGTACTAGCGACCATAGCACGTATACTCGTCAGTGTGGTATTTCTGTGGTGTAGGTGATGCATCAGAGTCGCAGAAATTTTTTTTCTGCAGCACCATTCGTGAGCGATTAAAAGAGGATGATGGAAGGGAAGCAAACAATGTTACTTCTGTAATCAAGATGAGACAAGAAACCATCTGTTGTTTACTTGCACCGGGATCATAATTTGCCAATGTTTCCCAGTTGAACATTCAGTAACATCCCTATCTCCACTTGTTTCAGCTTAAACTTCTAGCTTATTTTTCATTATTTCTAAATTTGCCTGATTCCCACCCAATCAAATCTTCAGACTGATTCTATTGTGAAATGCAGGAATCCTTATGTCCCATGAATCCCAAGAAAACCATACTCGAGTGTGTTGCTTCGCTCAAACAAACAAGCAACGTTTCAAAGCAACTTATCAAGATTATTTTTTTTTGAGTAAAGTCCATTACCGGTCCTTAAACTTTTTATGCTGTGTCATCCCGGTCCATAGACTTTTAAAGTATGCCATCCCGGTCCATAAACTTCAAAATGTGTTATTACCGGTCCTTAAACTTTTTATGCTGTGTCATCCCGGTCCATAGACTTTCAAAAGTGTGCCATTACAGCTGGACCCGTAACAGGTGGTAATGGCACACTTTGAAAGTTTAGGGACCGGGATGACATACTTTAAAAGTCTATGGACCGGGATGACACAGCATAAAAAGTTTAAGGACCGGTAATGGACTTTACTGTTTTTTTTAAATAGCTTATCAATATACAGTTTGTTCACACAAATATTTACGTTAGGACCAAAAGCTATAAGCCATAATCGAGAATAACCTAACCATTCTCTTTTTAAGATGATTCAATTGCGCACAATTCATGGTATTATAGGTTTTACGGTAAAAAGTTGGCATGTAGCCGAATGGCTAAGTGTGTAGACGTGCGTCTAGCCCAACTTACTGAATTTAGAAGCACATATGTGCGAGTTCAGTTGGAATGTGTCCACTCTTGAGGCCTTAGATGCCTCCAACAAATTCCCAACATATGCGTATGACGTGCGTTTCCGTAGATGGTGCGAGTGTGATGTGTATTGAGTATGTATCCACTTTATACTCTAAAAAATAAAAGTAAATGAAAATGAAGAACTCCACATCTGCTGAAGTAACATTTTTTTATTTTGTCACAGTCAAATACAACAGGCTATCATGTATGGAATGACTACACAAATGTTCCAAGGAGGAATGTAAATGCGTCTCTCAATGAGATTATTCCTTCCACGAATCTAGTCCTCGGTTCAATAATGACAAGCCGCCGCACCCCTGATAAGACACATGGAATGTCAGAACTAAGAAATATAAACCAATGTGGCAAAGCTATGTTAAAATTATAAATTTACAATGACCTATTTCATGTAATATGCAATCCTCACTTGCTACCTATATGGCCATGCACATGAATTACAAAAACTAGTACCTGGAATAGACAATTGCTCCAACACCTCAAGTAAGGTACTCGTGCTCAAACAGGTATGGCACTGTCTTCGGCCATTCACCTGGTATTGTAGCTCCAAAGCCTAACAATGAGTGAAAGGTAGAGTGAAATTATTATCTCATAGAGAACAAATTCACTTATCTAAAAACACCTCAGTGATTCAATTATTAATGCAACAGAAGTTATATTTAAACAAGCTATTGGGCACCAGCCAGGCCAGATAACTTCAATGTTTTGTTTTGTTTCCTCACATTTGATGAACTGAACATCATAACATAAAAGCCTTGTGTTATCTGTTTATCTAACACATCTAACAATTAACTGATCATCAAAATGGAAAATCACGGGAATGCAGGTCTCCATATATGTATACATGTCAGTACAATTGAAAAGAAAGAGGGAGGGACATACATGCTCCACGGTCACTTGCTCAAGTTCAATGCGAGTGTAAACATCATTCTTCGCCAGAGCCATGATATCACTGTAGAAATTGGTTAAGATTGAAATATAATTCTTCAAAGTGAACAACAAATATGACAGTTGCAAAATAATGGCAATATGGCATAAGATAACTAAGTCTTTCCTTTCTCTTAAGATAGTGTTGCAAAATATCATGTCAAAGCTGCTTTGTTTGAGTAGATCAACTCAAGATTTTATGGAAATTATACAGAAAACATTTCAAAAAGGACCAAATGAGATAAATAAAAAGGAAACATTAGCAGATGGACAATAAAGCTGAAGGTTCTTTGGGACAACACACACTAATTTAAACCAGAAATGAAACAAAGATTGTGCCGAATGGACCCAAAAGTTAGTATGTCTGTGTTTCGATATTCAGGGGACAGCTTCAGTACATGCATCCCATTCTATTATCTTATTATTAAATGGACCAGTGATGGGCAGATGGACAATAAGGAAAGCAGTGCACATTTCGAAGCTCAGGATGATTGTCAGTATGTGGTAAAAGTTCTCTCTTTAGGAGCTTAGGAAGATGATCAGAAAAATAGTAGCAGGACAAACAACCTAGGTTTACCAACTCCTGAAATTCTAAAAACTTATAATGCTGAGTGTGAGATACTACTAAACTTGTACCACCTTCTGAAAATCAGATGAACCCAGTCAAACTAACCAGGGATTTAGAGACAACTCACAAGACTCTTTTTTTCAAACTGAAACACATTGGTCATGTGCATCTTGCTGTGAAGGGAATAGACAGATGAGGTAGATAGATAAAGATCTAACTAGGAGAAATGAGGGCAGTGGGTAACTAAATAATAGTAAAAGGGTCACATGTAGGACTTCATGACCTTTTTACAAAATCAGAAAGGGTTTATGATTTTCTAACAATACATCATTATCCCTCAAACATGAAGGTAATAAGGAATAGCTAATCACTATATTCTTATCATATTAAAAAGTTCACATCCCCCCCCCCCCCCCTCCCAAAAAAAAGCTGTAGCTGCCCAAAATAATTCTTTCAGTGAGACAAGAAAGGACCAATTTCTATCAGTAAGGTCTTATTTTAAGGTCCATCATGTCATTGCACAAAGATAAATAGTGTGTGTTCAAGCTCCAGTGGACAACTTCATCAAGCATAGGTCAATTGATTCCATCAATACAAAAAATAGACCAGCATACCTGCATGACAAAAGAAAATGGTATGGTATGCAACTATGCAAACCTGAGTGAGTAGACATCGAGGAGGGAGCCATTCTCATCAACGATAGGAATTGAGCTGACTCTATCTGGAGGGGAAAAAGAAGGAAGCAAAATTTAGTAGCTGTTACTTCATAAGGATGTAAAATATTATTTCTAAATATTACAACAGCAACTTAAGAAACAGCACATACAGTTCAAAAAGGAACAGGCTTAAAGGAGAATCTCAACCTGGAAGAATAAGTTAACCTCATTCTTGTATTTTAAGCATTTCGAATGTGCTTGGTACAAGTTTAGCTCACATCACAACCTTACATCATAAGTCGTCTGTGTGAATCCCTAGAGTTAACAATACTAATCAATAACCTTCAAATATAAAGCAATGTTACTACCTCAGTCACTAGGTTCTCCTATTGGCCTAGTAAAGGCAACATTTTCCAAATGAGGCAGTGAAGTAACAACGATACAAAATCAACTATGTAGGCATCAAAATGTGTTTTCCCTTTTGACTAGAATCAGGTTCTCCCATAATCGTGTATAAGTTTTGTAGTGTTGCAATTTGCAAATGCCAACAAACAGAATAGCATCCAAAGGATATGAATTACTACCAAGTTTCATCCTGTGCTATACTGCTACCATGGTAAAAAAACTTCCCTGACATGACAATCATATAATTCAGACTGTACAAAAGGTAGTACTATGTACTCTTTAAGTACTACTACCATGATTTCCAGCTCTGGGGATGTAGGTCTACTCCAAATTCTTTTTATTATGTGCTCAACGAGACAATGAGAGAAGCATAGATATTTGTAGGGAAGACAGTTCACAGATCATCTGTAAAGAAATCTAGACACTGAAAACTGTTCTTGCATGTAATATTTAGCAAATATTCTTGATTACATATGCCCCAGTATTATGTCTCTATTGTAGGCTTCCAGAAATCCAACAGCTAAAAAACTGATAATTATGAATATAGCTGTCCAAATTGCTCAGTTCAGACTTCGAAAAGTATAATTCAAGGGGGAAATTCAGAGTACATGTTGTCAAAACTCAAATGTATCACTTTAAAAGATGAACACTAATGTAATGCGTGCAAAATCCTACCTAGCATCTACGATGTAACAAATTAAAAGGCTTTTGTACATGTCATGTGGTACAATTTATTTCATACCTTGACTGTTGTATTGAAATTGATTATATGCATTATTCAAGAAGAACTAATTGTTAAGTGTGTATGTATAGAGAATCTAGTGTCTTGGCCCATGTAGCCCATGAACCTCAAGTGTGTGTGTATATCGCCTCAATAATCAATAAGATGCATATTTGTGAATAGCAAAATACCTCTCTTCCTCTCTAAATTAACATGGTATTAGAGCATATCTAGGGTTAGGGTTTCCCACCTTTTCCGCCGCTGTCGCCAGGCTTGTCGTTGGCGTGCTCCAGTGATCATTGTCAGCATGGTTGTCACAGCGTCGCCAAGTCTTTTGCCTAGGCATTGTGGCAGTCTAGAGAGTACGCCATGGACTTTTGCCGTTCTCTCCTCCCCCACTCCCATCCCACGGCCGCCCCCATCATCCTCGGCTTCGGCTGGTGGGAACAGCCGGATCTGGTTGGATTATAGCTGAGGGCAGTTGGATTCGACGGGGAGATAGGTGGGGACGATGGGTTGCGGTGGTGGTGTGCACAAAGACGGGTGGATTCGGCGGAGACGGGGCGGGAGGTGGCGGCTCGAAGAAGCGCACCGGGGATAGGAGGCGGCGAGGGGGGAGGTGGTGTTGAGCGGGAAGTTGGGGACGGGAGAAGGCACCGAGAGGGGAGGGAGGAGGGGAGGCGGTGTCGAGCGGGCGGGCGCTGCGGAGGAGGAGGCACGACGCGACGCCGGTGAGTTCAGGTCAGAGGTGAGTTCGAGAATTGGGACTGGGAATTCTAAAGTGAGGACCTAATTGCAAAGAAAGTGATTATAAGATACTTGGAGGACCTAGTTGATATTTCACATTGACGGGTTGGATTAGAAAACGCACAGTTGTTCGTCGTTTCGCCTGGACAACGCCATGGCGCCTCTTAGATGCCGTGGTCGCCAATTCCGCCATGACAACCATGACTATCAGCTCTATCCATTGTCCTCATCATCTATCTGGTCACGCACGAGCTCAATCCTTCGTCTCTTAGCTCTGTTTTGCTGCCGCCAGTCGTCGATTTGGCTACCGCTACCGGATTTGTCGGTTTTGAGCTCTGGATTTGCGCCACCGGCTCTTCTTCATCATCGCTGGCATCCTCACGTCTTCCTCGAGCCTTCAGCTCGAAATCTAGCATCCTTGGCGTCGTCCTTGCATGCCACTAGCTTGGGATTGGTTCGGTTCCCCCGATAACTTGATTTCCTCCATCGATTGTCATCAGGATTCAGCAGCAAGATATGTCTGTGGAGGATTATTGCATCACTCTCTCGCACCATAGGGCTTTTGGAGCTGATGGCTAGGAAGCATCGATACTCCACTGAATTGCCGTACTCGTATCCGATATGGTGATACGTTCCGATACATGGCGATACGATATCGGCGGAGTATCGGTGAATTTTAGCCAAAAATTTTGAAAAATAGCCCGATACGTTTCTGATACGTTGCGATATGTCGTCGATACATTTAGCCGCATGGCCCAACAGACGAATTCAGCCCACTCGCGCTAGTACTTCTCTAGACTCTAGTTTCTAAACCCTAACCCTCATGGCTCACACCACACATGCAGTCTCACTCTCGCATCCCAACTCCCTGCAGCAGCCGCTCCCCGCTCGCTGCTGCCTAGAGGTCTCCTTCGCCAGCCGCCGCCCTTGCCTGCAGGTCTCCCTCGTCGTCCATCGCCGCTTAGAGGTCTCCCTCGCCAGCCGCCGCCCCTACCTGCAGGTCTTCTTCACCGGCCGCCGCCCCTTGGAGGTCTCCCTCATCGGCCACGCCACCTGGAAGTCACCCACCGCCTGGAGGTGTCCCTCGCCGGCGGCCACCGCCTGGAGGTCACCCACGCTAGCCGCGCCGCTCGCCCCTCGGCCTCCTCTTCTTCCTCATGTTAATCATCAACTAACATTATAATTTGATCTTCCATATCCATCACATACTGAATTTAGAGAATCTTGCATGGGATTCTGCAGCTCCTAAAGTTCGTCCATCGCCAAGGTGACCAAGTACATTGGACTTGCCTGCGCTCAATGTCGTCATAAGGAGCTTATTGATGGTATTGAAGAACTTGTTAAGTTCTTGATTGGTTGCCTTTTTTATGTTCAGTGTTTTCCTGCAATTTGTGTTTGCCTCTTCCTATTAGAACTCACCAAATTGATTATGTTAGTACTCCTCAACTTCATCCTTAGGGATGGTGTAAGTGAGGGGGGTTCTCACAAGTATTGGAGAAAGAAATCTGTGGAATTGAGAAGGTAAACTTAGTTTCAGGAGATGCTGTTTGAAAAAGTGTTCATACTCATGACTGAATATTCAGAGTTCTAACCCATTGTCCGTCTCAGGCATGGAAATCGCTAGATCATGAAAGGTGGATTTATATGAAAGGTGCAACACTGATACTTTCTGGTGGCGAGGACACAAAAAGAAAGAAACCACATGATCTTCACATGTTCGATGTGAAGCCATTCGGCTGTGAGAGGTCTCCACATTTTTTTAATTTTTAAATACATATATACTTGTCGTATCAACGTATCCTTGTTTTTGCAATATATTGTATCGAGGTATCGCTATATCCGTATCGCCGTACCTGTATCGTGTATCGAGGCATCCTAGGCCGATGGTACCCAAGACCATTTCTTGTTGTTCAGGATGTGTGGCCAAGGATGTCTATGAGCAGCAGACACTCATGTATTTTTTGTGTGATGGGACTCCGTTCAGAGTATAGCCGATTCGCACTCAGTTGCTCAACTGTGTGACTCATTCACTGGTTGAGGCCCTCTGTCTTGATTGTTGAGGAGACACATCTCCATTCACTCGGTGCTATTTCAGCGTCATCACCACATGGTCTTTTGGGTCTTCCCAAAACAAGATCTACTAGAACCACCACCTCAAAACCGGGCATCTGCTCCCACTGCAAGATTGGTCATCGTGTTGACAGATGCTTCATGTTACACCTAGACTTGCTTGCTGACTATCGTGCCAGACACTCCTCTGATTGTCGTCGTAGAGCACCTACTGGCTCTAGTAGAGCACCCACTAGAGCATCTACTAGGGCAGTCACTTCTGCTATGACTTCTGTGTTTTCTAGCTCAGGCTCAGGATCAATATCTGCTATGATCAAGGTTCTAAAAACCAGTAAGCGGTACTCGACCGGTCACCCAACCTAGTAGTGATTATACAACATAATCGTCCTATTATGCGACATAACCAGCCCGATTATGCAGATAACCGGCTAACAGGTAGGGGCACCCGTTACTTGTATACGGCCTAGTAGACCCGTTTTTAGAACACTAGCTATGACTATTGTGATTGCATCATCTACATTGAGTGCTAGTCGCCATTGGGTTCTGGACTCGAGTGCTGCTTTTCATGTCACTTCAAATCGCACTCAGCTCAGTGGTTGTACACCTGTGACGGACGGTATATGTGTTCAAATAGCAGGCGGTACACTATTACTCATCATGGCACTCTTTCTACATCTCACTTCTCTATTCCCAATGTGTCCATTGTTCCTAAGTTATCTATGAACCTTCTTTCTGTTGGTCAATTGACTGACATGAACTGTTTTGTTGGATTTAATGACTCCTCTTGTTTCATTCAGGATTGTCAGAGCAGCAGAGTGCTTGGTTTTGGCCATCGCCGTAGAGGCTCTCCTAGTCTATATTTTGGACTCTCTACATCTTCCTTCCATCCGTACCTTGAAGGTCTCATTATCATCTGTTATGTCATCTTCTCATTCTCCTATTGGTTCTTCATTTAGCAAGTGGCATTAGGTCATCTATGTGGATCTTGCCTTACCACTTTAGTTCATCAGGGTTCCTTAGGCCATGTCACGTTTGAGTCTAGCTTTCATTATACTGGTTGTAAGCATGGTCCTACCTTGTTCATTCACACATCTCAGTGGAGACGTACTCTACTTATGCTATATGTAGATGATATGTTGATTACAGGAGATGACATGGACTATGTGGCATTTGTCAAGATGGAAATTGAGTGAGCAATTTATGATGTTAGACTTACGACCACTAAGCTATTTTCTGGGGATTGAGGTTCATTCTGATAGCGATGGCTAGTACCGAGAATCGCTATGTTCAAGATCTGCTTGCTCGATCTGGTAGACTGATACTCGCATTGCTGCTAAACCTATAGAGCTCACCTGCAACTTCATCCTACAAACGATGTACTACTGACGTCCTTCCCACTAATCAGGTTGTTGGGAACCTTGTTTATCTTACTGTCACCATGCCAGATATTGCTCATGTTGTACATGTGCTTAGCCAGTTTGTTAGTACTCCCACTTCAGTCCACTATGTTCACTTTCTTTGTGTGCTGACATACTTGAGGGAGGCTGCATCTAGACATCTATTTTATGCCAGTTCGAGTTAGCTCCACACTTACTTTGACTCCATTTGGGTGAGTGACCTGTTGATTGCCGTTCTATCACTGGCTATTGCATGTCTCTTGGTACTTCGTTCATTGCCTGAAAGTCCAAGAAGCAGACTACGGTATCACCCTCTAGTGCAGAGGCTGAGCTTCGGGCGTTTGCCACTACCACCTCACAGATTGTATGGCTTCGATAGCTTTTGGCTGATCTTGGTGTTCTTTGTGATGACCCTACACCTCTATTTTATGACAATACAAGCGTCATTCAGATTGCAAGTGATCCGGTTAAGCATGAGTTGACAAAACACATTGGTGTTAATGCATCATTCATAAGGTCTCATTGTCAGCGGTCAACCATCAGCCTCCAGTATGTATCCTCAAAGCTTCAAGTTGCGGATTTCTTCACTAAGGCTCAGACTCGAGAACAACACCGGCTTCATCTACTCAAACTCAGTGCCTTAGATCCTCCTGATCCACCTTGAGTTTGAAGGGGGTGTTAAGTGTGTATGTATAGAGAATCAAGTGTCTTGGCCCATATAGCCCATGAAGGCCCATAAACCTCAAGCGTGTGTGTGTGTGTGTATCTCCTCAATAATCAATGAGATGCATAGTTGTGAATAGCAAAATATCTTTCTTCCTCTCTAAATTAACACTAATCACATACTTAAGTTGATTCTGTAGCCAACAATCACCGTGCTATGGTCATAAGAATCAACTGGGAAAAATAATATGTATACTGGCATTTGAAATGTCAATTATATGGTACCTTCAAGCAGCAAATCCAGGCAGGAATTTAGAGGAGCACTCGGTCGCAAAGTTCTAAGCTGTCTATTACTTGCCCTGCCAGTATGTGGCGACCATGTACCAATAGGAATACTGACAATCTGATTTTGCAGAAATGGATAACCTCCAGGTTGTTCTTGGAGCCTTGAGCAAAGAACTAAGTACACCATTAAGATAAAGTGAGATCAATTTGAGGCACAGGTAAAACTAAGAGAATGACCAGTCATAGTCTTATAAAATAATACCGTACATTTCAAAATCCCCGGAAGGGTTGCAAGATTAAGTAAAGGCATCCCTGATGAATCCGGCAAGGACTTGAAGATAGGAACTGAAGATATTTCATTTCTAGTTATAGTCAGTGCCACATCCATTAAATTATCTGAATCCTTAACCTGAAGAAAGACATGTAGCACCATAAGAGAAAAAATCACAATTATTTACTAGTAGTGTTAAAAGAATTGAAACGCAGACGTGATTCCATCAATGTTCAACTCCTATCAATACAGAAGATTCAAAGTATCAGGGCCTGTTTGGATGTGGGGGGTTTGGATTTGGATTAGCCAGGCCTAATCCTGCCAAATCCAAACAGGCCCCTAGTTTAGCTGAAAGAATTGCAACAATGACATGTAGAACACTCATTCTGCAGTGCCAAGTAATTATAACAAAATAACATTCCAAAAGTAAAAGACAGGAGTCATATGAACACCAGCCTTGATCAACACCACCACATCATTCATCATTGGCACATAGATTTTTCTACAAGCACTTTGACAGATTTTGAGGGGGAAATGATAGTAACATTTACTACTGTCCATTTATCCCACTTTCAAGATATCCGTCAATTTGTACTTCTTCTGCCCAAAAATGGCATTAAGCTTAGCATTGTGTTTCTTGACCATATAGAGAATTTCTTACAAATATTTTTTCCCTATTTTGTCGGTGCTGATCTGAGACTCGTTATACAGCAAATCAAATGAAAGAAGTATGGCAAATAAATAGGAAAAATACATGAATTAATGGCCTTCTCTGCATTGCAGCAACATCAGGCCCCGCATAAAACTGCAGTTTTGCTTCTTTCCAAGCAGAAACTGAATGCATTTCAAGCTCCTCATGGCCAAGAGCTCGAATGTTTCTCTGCAACTGCAGACCCAACAATTAGTAAAAATGTAAAATTCTTGAGAGAAGGAGAAATACAGTAATTCAATCTCACCTTTCTTAAAATTAATACAAAATCAGAGGCAGTTAGCATGCCTGTTATGGTTCGCTGTTGATCATCCCAAAGAGGACCCAAAGCAAGGCCCTAGAACAAGAAAAGTTCGATTGTGTACTAGTCGTACAGTATTTAATTGACAAGGGAAAATCAGATGTTGGCTAGTGGACCACACCGTACATGAATTATGAATACATCAAGGACAAATGATAATTTACCAGACAAATAGAACCTTAAATGGGAACAATTGCTTATTTGTCAGTTATTCTAGGTAGTAGGTAAAGATAAAGAAATGCCTGCTGCTAGATGAAGTGTTTGCTCAACTGTAAAATGTAGAAAGAAATAAATGAATTGCTTCTAAAAAGGAGGTTAATTCTTGCAAGCATATTTTCTAAAATTCTTCAATAGCATGATGATCAAACATAGCGAAGTTCAAATGAGAGTAAACAAGCACCGAAAAGAGAAAACTAAATTATAGGAACAATTCTTGCAAACACATACCTCATCATGCATGATTTTAAATGCTTTCTTGACAGGAAGCTGAGCATCCAAAATTGCTAACTGAAATGCTTATATGAAATATGATCATTCACATGGTCCAAAACAAAGTGTTGATCACAAAAGAAGAATCTCACCTTGCTAGAATCAGGAACAACATCATATATGGTATTATGTAATAATATTTCAGAGACCCGATGGTGGAAAGCTATCTGCATGCCTGAGTTTTGAGATGATGGTTCTGGGGGCATCTGTTTGGAGATTTATGGCATGGTACATAACAGACCATTAGTTATTAGGAAGATTCTACTATTGTCCAAATGCAGGACAGAAAATACAATGTGAAACTTTGGCACATACTGTTGTCAAAATAGTACCCTCATCCATATTAATTCCTCTGATGGAAGAAAGCTCTGGTTGCACAACCGGGTGTGTATTATTTTCTACAAGAACTTCATTGCTGATCAGCCCCAATTCACCGCGTACACAAGGTTTAGTCTCATCACACCTCCAGACACCATCAACCAAAAATCGGTACTGAATTACACCAAAAGACCACATGAATGTATGTAAGAGCAACGAAAAACAGGAGCAGGAGAATATTATATGACAATGGGCACACTTTTCACCATTACAAGATCATGTTCATGTTGTTTGCTAACCTAAGAATGGAACCAAACAATCACATAATGAACATCATAATTCATAAGTGATAGGATGTCCAATAATAAGTGAGCGATTCTCTACCAAAGTGCAATGTATCCAACAATTACTTAGAAAGTGGGTTGTTAAAGCATAGCAGCAAAGCACTTTTATAGTGGATACATATAGTGTTGATATAGCAGGCACGTCATGTTTGGCTACATCTAGTCACTCAATCTTAAAAGCAAAACATCCAAAATACAAAACCTGATATGACAATGCCAAAGATCTAACACTTCTATTAATTGCTAGATAAGAATTCAAAAGATCTTGAAGAAATACATCAAAACAATGGGTTGCTAAATAAGAAAGTAGTTAAAAGGGTCAACGAACATGGAAAGTCCAGGACAAATTTGGTATAAATGCAAGTATTAATTGCTTCCAGCAAAAAAGAGGCGCAATAAAAAAAACCTAGAAAAGATGGGATAGATGGCAAACATGGAAATCTGAAAAACTAAAGTGCCTTCGTACTAAGTGCCACTACACACTACACATTACAAATGGCATTAGAGGGGCACTTCGATGCTGCAACTGTATAGACACTCAAATCTACAGAAACCATTATGTAACGTCCTCCTCCGGAACTATGGAAACGGGAGCGGCAAACTGGTCCCCCCTATGCTAGGCATACCCCTAATTGTACACGAATCTGTTTAACCCTTAACGACTATTTCCCTGTGGACTAATATTTACAATATAGGTATGCATGTATATGGTTATGCAATAGGCAGAACTCCAGACCGCAAAATGATGCAACTTCAACTTGAATTCTTATTATTTTCATACAAGTCAAACTGCAAAACTATATTTGTCAAAGCAAACGAATGGTGCAGGTGAAACAAGGGCAACAGTCAATCCAAGTTCCGCTTTCTCTCAGAAGGCCAACTTTCCATTATTCAAAGGGAAGGGCTTCTTTCCCCTCAAATCGCAGTTTTTTTTTCTTTGTTAGTACAATGCTCTATAATAAGTTGCAATAATATCAGAAATAAAATAAACAATAGTCACCTGTGAGAGTATCTTGATAAAGATATGGCATAAATACATCTAGTACCTAAATTCTAAGGCATCATTGATTCAACTTTCTTTTACTACCGTCATACATGGTTTTGTTAAGCTATTATATTTTAATCTGCTAGTGCACAGGGCATAGAATGATAAGCACTTCAGTATCATATATTACCAAATAAAACATCATTGATGTTAGACCAGTTCTAGACCTAGTCCTTTTGATTCTATGTCTAACCAGGGGTTTTTCATCTGGCTGCTACACTGTAATATGATCACTGCAAAGCAGCTAGTAAGGTCCGCATAAAAGTGTCAACAGCGAACACTACCTGATACCGGTATACCACGTATGATGCATATCGTTGAGATCATCAGATGTATAGTTTAATCACTAAGTGCATTTCATGTCAGATCACCAGTTCACAGTTCACTAACTATAAGCTCTCCAATCTCCACCTGCCACACTGAAGGCAACTGGGTACAGGCACAGCTGCTGCGCATAGAATAGTTCATCCCAAGAAATGGCTACATATTTTCCTACGTGTTCAAGGATCGTCAGTTCCACCTCGCATTTAAGCCCAGATGCATTGCACCAGCACGTCTCAATGGCCATCCACCACAACTACCAACTAACCTTAGACACATTGCCGCCCAAACATACTTTCGACAAAAGAGGCACGCCAAGATACCAAGCGAAATCAGGCCGCTAAGCCCTCACCGATCGCAATTCGATCCTACCCGCTTTCTCAACAATCATCAAAAGCTCTTACAAGCATGCCAATCAAGAACTAACAAGCCTATCACAAGTATAACAAAGCAGCACCATAAATATACATAATCAAAGCGAAGAGCGAGCCCAATCCGAGCAATTCGAGCATCCCACCTGATAAACCCCGGGGGGAAGATCGAACACCACCTGGAACTCGGCCCCGACCAACCCCATGGGCCACTCCCTCCACCTGCGCGCAAACACACACACAAGAAAACAAAATTCAGCATTACCACCGCAGAAAGACCCCGCCTTTCGCCCAAACCCCGCCCCAAGATCGAATCTTTCCGACCCACCCGGTGAAGCTGCCGCACAAGGAGGCGCGCTCGCCGCCGTACGGCCACACGAAGCGGCGCAGCACCATGGAGAAGCCCGGGCCAAGAACCCTAGCAGCAGCCTAGCGCCCCGCACAAAACCCAGGCCTAGTCGAGCCCCGAGTCCATCCAATCCAAGAAACCAGCCCGGATTGGGTTTAAGTAGTAGTAGGCGAGGGCAAGGATGGTATGGATTAAATGAGGTAAAAAAAAAAGAGGAAATTTTGCGTGAGGAGGGAGGGAGGGAGGGAGGGAGGGAGGGAGGCGGCGAAGCAAGCGAGGAAGGAGTGAGGAGGGACGGCGGAGAGAAAAAAGCGTTGGTGTAAGCGTTGGAGCGTGTGTGCGGGCGTTTGTTTGTTCGCCTTCGCTTTGGGTTGGTTGTTGGAGAGTAGCGTAGTCTAGTGAATTTCTTCTCTCTCTTTTTTTTTTCCTTTCTCCGTATCTGAATTTTTTGGGGGGTTTTGGTGTGTTGGTGGTTCTTGGGGCGGCAGGTGATCATTGGCCGTTGCTCCGGGCTTTGGGGGGGTTTTTTTCCTACTTGGGCTGTTGACATGTTGTGGTTTTTTCTTCCTCTTTTCTCAACTTTTTTAACCTTTATCTTTTTTTACTTTTATGAGGGCTTTTTTTGGACTTTTATTGAGGAACTATGGTCTGAAAGGGGCCTTTTTTGTTTTTAGTGTCGTCGCATTATATAGAGTAGAGATGCTCGACTCATAAAAATTTATACAATAAGCCGTATAGTGCTAACAGAGAATACGTAGACCTTTCGACATGCCAAAGACCATGTGTAGATGAGGTATTACATAAAATAGTTTGACCGATGAGTAAAGAGACGGCGAATAGCAACAATATTGACACCATCACGGTTCACGGACATTGTGGTTCGCAACTAGAGAAGTCAAGCAACAAATGACAAATACATCGGCTATCTCTTATGTAAGCATTACGGGTTGGAATCCGTCCAGCACCAACCAGTCATCTTCTCTAACATGGACAGTAACTCGACCTTCAAGGAAGGAGATCATCTTTTCTCATTGAACCTTTGGTTGCAATTGACAAAGACAACTGATGCTACCAGCCTTAATACATGCAAGGGATCAGCTAGAGAAAGATGAAGGGTGACAAAGAGTGTTTATTTATCATATCATTTCGTCTCTCTCTGAGTAGAGAGGAGGAAAGGTAAATTGTTATAAACTTAAAAAAACAGTGGCTACCTTAGTTACATAATTATAGGTTGATTTTCTAGAAATAAGGATTCCACACCTTAAAGTAATGTAATAACCTAAAATACTCAAGACCAAGGCAACTAAATTATATTTTTTTCTAGCTCCTGGATTACTTTGGAGGAATGTAATAACCTAAAATACTCCCCGTCGTGAGGTACAAAGAATCCTCCATCTTTTTTATTCGGCAAACGAAGGAATCCAGCATGACTACATGGGCTTTCTCAGGTGACTAGCATCCACCAAACATCGTTTTGATGTGACGTAATACTTAATTAGATTAGTGGGAAATATATTTGTAGCGCGAAGTCGCAAACTTCCAACTCAGTGCGTGCAAACCAACCCACAGTGAATCAGAACAAGTGGTTATTTCTATGGGGGTGGATTTGCAAAACGTAGAAAGTCAAATTCAGTTGGTATCAAAGTGAAATAGAGATAACTGGATAAGTTTGTTATGACCTTTATATGAGTAAATAGAATGGTTTTCTGTGGTATCATTAGTAGCTACGTCCTACGTGAATTTTTTTTGTACAGATAATCTATTTTTTATTCGAAATTACAGAAATATACCCGCGAGAAAATTTTTTACAAAAATAGGCTCAAGTCGCTCAATGGGAGGGCGACTGGAGCCTATCGCCCAACCAGAAGCCGATTCTGTCCCTGTCGCTCTACCATCAGGCGACTGCATCCAGTCGCCCTCCCATTGGGCGACTTTAATGCAGTCGCCCAATGGTTAAGTGACAGGGACCAAACCTTCGCCAAAAATAGTGAAAATTGGTGGAGATATTCTTCATTGATCCAAAAGCCTTCAGAAAAAAATTTGAGCAATTTCGGCTACGGGATCAAAAGTTATAGCAGTTTCAATCACTCCCCGTTTCCTCTCTTTGTGTTCCTCGATTGCTATAACTTTTGATCCCGTAGCCGAAATTGCTCAAAAAATTTTCTGAATGCTTTTGGATCAATGAAGAATATCTCCACCAATTTTCACTATTTTTGGCGAAGGTTTGATCCCTGTCGCTTAACCATTGGGCGACTGCATTAAAGTCGCCCAATGGGAGGGCGACTGGATGCAGTCGCCTGATGGTAGAGCGACAGGGACAGAATCGGCTTCTGGTTGGGCGATAGGCTCCAGTCGCTCTTCCATTGGGCGACTTGAGGCTATTTTTGTAAAAAAATTTATCGCGGGTATATTTCTGTAATTTCGAATAAAAAATGGATTATTCGTACGAAAAATTCCGTCCTACGTGCGCTTAATCTGAATTCTGAAATCAGTATATAGGAGTGATAATTTCTAAAAGACACTGTTGGGATAAAGAAAAGGGGGCTACAGTATCAAGGAAATGAGAGGAAAACCTAACAAAATAAAAGGCACAATAAAACTAAAAGGGAATACAGCTAGATCGTTCCATTTCGTACCGATGACTGCGATGAGGATCAATCAAGTACTAGCGATTTAGTTGACCTATAAGACAAAAAAAACAACTACAACTTGTTACGGGGAACCTACCTTATGCCAGAAACGGAATCCTGTAGGGTGTGGCACGCGAGCAGTGTAGGTTTTGTTTACACGCGTGCGCATATAACAGCGATACCATGGTGCTCAGACTTTATAATTGGATCTTTTTATTTATGATTAAGACTTTCCATTCTGATATATTATATATCATTACATTTATATGCATCTAAAAGCAATCTAAAGGCAGTGAGGCCTAGTGCCCAGACATCATAATGCCTCATTTCAGCATTATATATATATATAGTATAAATAACAGGGGCACCATGGTGCCCAGACTCCATGAGTGAGACTTTTCATCTATGAGTGAGATCTTCCATCCATAATTAAGACTTTCCGTCCATGTTAATGACTTCCTTTCCATACTATTATACTAGCACGCATCTAAAAGCAATCCAAAGGCAGAGAGGCTTGGCGTCCCATTTCAGCGTCCTTTATATATATATATATATATATATATATATATATATATATATATATATATATATATATATATATATATATATATATATATATATATATATATATATATATATATATAACAAGGGTACTATGGTGCCCAGACTACATGATTAAGACTTTCTATCCATAATTAAGACAGTATCAGTATAAATAACAAGGGCACTATGGTGTCCAGGCTCCATAATTAAGACTTTCTATCCATAATTAAGACTTTCCATCCATGATTGGGACTTTCCATCCTGATATATTATACATCATTACACTTGCACGCATATAAAAACAATCCAAAGGTAGGGAGACTTGGTGGCTAAACACTATAGTGCCCCATTACACACACACACACACACACACACACACACACACACACACACACACACATATATATATATATATGTACACACACTAGCTGAATACCCGTGCGTTGCTACGAATTTTTAAATTTTATCATACTACATGTTTTAAAAATCACGGGTGGTAAAAAATTTTAGAATATGCATACAAATATGTTCTAAAATTTTTTAATCCAAAAAGTAAGTTGGAAGCCATCGATCACACCTCGTGGTCGTAGGTCGGGAGCCCTCGAGCACACCTCGTCGTCGTAAGTCAGAAGCCGTCAACCATCGCGTGCGATCGTAGGCTGGGAGCGGTCGACCATCGCTGGTGGTCGTAAGTTGGCAACGGTCGACGATCGATCGTGGTCCTAAATTAGGAGCCTTCGACAATGGCCCATGGTCGTACATCGGAAGCCGACGATCATCGTTCGTGGTCGTAGGTCAGAAACCATCAAAGATACCTCGTGGTCGCAAGTTAGAACACATCGACCAGCGCTAGTAGTCGTAAGTCAGAAGACATCGACCATACCTTATGGTCATAAGTCGAAACACATCAACCAGTGCTCATGGTCATAAATTAGAACCCGTCGATCACACGTCGTGGTTGTAAGTTAGAAGTTATCAATTATCACGCGTGATCATAGGTCGGGAGCGGTCGACCATCACTGGTGGTCGTACATTGGCAAGCATCTGGTGCGCTTGTGCCCTGTCACCCGACTGCTGGCGCCAGCTTGCTCGGCCCTGACTTCAATCACGGCCCCGACATCGACCACTGCCCCCTTCAACCATTGTCCCCTTCGACCACGATCCTTCGACGTCAACCACGGCCCCCTTCGATCACGGCACCCTTTGACCATGGCTTCGACTTTGACCACCTTGTGGGTCTTGCCATCGAGGGTAGGGAGCTCGATCTCAGGGGTGACCTCAGGGTAGGCGACGGGGGATGTCCAACTGAAGGGGGAACTTGTAGCGATGGAGGTTGTTGACGAATTAGCAGGTGCCCTTTGGTTGGCGCTACGACTACGACCATGACCGCTATGACCACGTCCATGGGTGCTACGACTACGATCATGACCGTGACTTCAAGCACTGTCTCATTCAATTTCAAGCACTGCCCCCTTCGATTTCGACCACTGCCCCCTTCAATCATTGTCCCATTCGACCACGGCACTTGGACGTCGACCACTTCCCTCTTCGACCATGGCTTTGACGACGACCACGGATCTTCAACTTCGACCACTGTCCCCCTTGACCACTGTCTCCTTCGACCTTGGCTCTTTGACGCTAACCACTTCCCTCTTCGACCATGGCCCCTTTTGACCACGGTTTCGATTTCGACCAAGGATCTTCGACTTTGACCATAGATCTTCGACTTCGATCATTGCCCCCTTCGACCACTATCCCCTTCGATCATGACCCTTCGACGTTGACCACTCCCCCCTTCGACCACAGCCCCCTTTGATTACGGGTCTTCAACTTTAACCACGGATTTGCGACTTCGACCATTGCTCCTTTCGACCACTATCCCTTCGATCATGGCCCTTCGATGACCACGGCCCTTCGACGTTGACCACTTTCCCCTTCATCCACCGCCCCTTCGACCACTGTCCCCTTTGACCGTAGCCCTTCGACGTCGACCACTTTCCCTTTCGACCACGGCCCCTTTCGACCATGGCTTCAACTTCGACCACAGATCTTTGACTTCGACCACTGCCCCCTTCGACCACAGCCCTTCGATAACCATGGCCCTTTGACGTTGACTACTTTCCCCTTTAACCACCATCCCCTTCGACCACTGTCCCTTTCGATGTTGACCATTGTCCCTTTCGACCACGACCCTCTGACGTCAACCACGGCTTCGACCTCAACCATTATCCCCTTCGATGACTACAGCCCTTCGACATCGACCACTTCCCCCTTCGACCACCGCCCTCTTCGACCATGGCATCGACTTCGACCACGGATCTTCGACTTCGGCCATGGCCCCTCAACCACGACCCCCCTTCGACCACAGCTCCGACATCGACCACGGCCTCCTTCGACCATGGCCCCGACGTCGATCACGGCCCCCTTCGACCATGGCCCCGACGTCGACCACGACCCTTCAATTTCGACCATGAGTCGACTTTTTCCATGGCCCTTTGACTTCGATCACTGCCCCTTCGAGCACAGCTTGGACTTCGACCACGACCCTTTGACTTTGACCATGGCCCTTTGACTTCGACCGCAGATCGACTTCATCCATGGCCCTTCGATTTTGACCACTGCCCCTTCGACCATGGTTTGGACTTTGACCATGACCTTCGACTTCGATCACAGCCTGACTTCAACCACAGCCCTTCGACTTTGACCGCGGACCGACTTCGTTCACGACCCTTTGACTTTGACCATTGCCCCCTTTGACCACTGTCCCCTTCGACCACGACTTGGACTTTGACCAGGCCCTTCGACTTCGACCACGGCCTGACTTTGACCACGACCCTTCGACTTCAACCATCGCCCCTTCGACCATGGCTTCAACTTTGACCACGGATCTGTGGCTTCAGCCACGGCCCCCTTAAACCACAGCTTCGACTTCGGCCATAGCCTCTTGACTTCGGCCACGGCCCCATTCGACCACGGTACCGACTTCGACGACCAGCTTGGGAGACCAAAATCGCCAAACAGCGCAACGGGCTCCGAGCGAAGAGCAGGAGGAGGTAGAGAGGCTCACCGGGCGAGCGATCGCTGGGCGATGGCAGCGGGGGGGAGAGCCATGTGGGCGGGCATAGTAAGAGAAAGCCGCTGCCATCGCCGAGTGCCCTTCTCTCTGATCCACCGGCCGCTGTCACCAAGCGCCATTCTCTCTGATCCATCGATCGCTGTCACTGAGCGTCGTGTTGTTGGTTGGAGGGGCGATGGGAGATGGAATTGGTGGTGGCGCCCTGGAGAAAGTTGGGGGACTGCAACTAGATGCTTTCGTGCAGTGAATGACTTGGTGGCGGCACCAAGGAGGAGGAGGAGGAGGAGGTGCGGTATGAGGGTTCAGGGGAGAAAGAGGCGGCGGTTGCGGGTGGTGAAGGTAGGGAGGTGGTGGCAGGCAGATGGGGAGAGGAGGCGGGGAGAAAATGCATTGGGAAGACGGCAACGAGGGGATGCGACGCTGCTAGGGGAAGTTAGGGGATTGCGACCAGACGCTGTCGTACGGGGAAGGAATTGGTGGCGGCGTTGAGGAGGAGGAGGAGGCGCGGCACGAGGGTTTGGGAGAGAGAAGGAGGCGGCGGTTGTGAGAGGTGAAGTGGTTGCGGGAGGCGGAGAATACGGGGAAGAGAAGAGGAGGAGCGTGGCCCACGCGTCGGCCCGACCTTTTCTACGATGAGCGGAAGAACTACCTACATGCGGATCTGGATGGCTGATCTTTGATCGGACGGTTGAGAATAGAGAAAGGAGAACGGACCGACGACCACCAACTCACATTTTTATAATATATATAACAAGTGTTTTAGACACCTATATGTCTAGACAACAAAAGAAATAATCATTATTGTGCTTATATCAAGGATATAAAAACATCATATACATGGTGTTTTATCATATGCTTATCAATTATATACGTATCAAACAATTCTTAATGTGGGCGGTTAGGCACCCAAGTGCCTCATGTATTTTACCACATGTATATAGGAAAAATGTATTTTACTCCCGATGTAGTTACTTCTATCTCTGATATATCACCTAAACAAACTTAACATACTACTTTTATCACTTTGAGTATACTCATATACTAATTATAAGATACTTCAATGTGAACCGCATGAAAAAATTGCAAGAGAGTCTATCGTTTAAAGTGTATTTTATAAATACCTTCATATACATACATAAAAAGAGTATATCTAAAAAATATACATACCACATAGATAATCTTATATACTACACATACATACCTTTCGTTATATGAGACACTCCCTGCATTTTGAGATACGACATAGAGAGTACCTACTCCCGAAAATAGAAAAAAGGCTTTATATATATAGTATAAATAACAGGGGCACCATAGTGTCTGGACACCAAATTTCCTTGTCTTTAGATTGCTTTTAGCACGCATTTAAAAACAATCCAAAGACAGAGAGACTTGGTGCCCAGACACCATAGTGCCCCTGTTATATATGTATGTATGTATGTATGTATGTATGTATGTATGTATGTATGTATGTATATATGTATATGTATATGTATGTATGTATGTATATGTATGTATGTGTATGTGTGTATATATATATATGTATATGTGTGTGTATAGGATGAGTGTTTCATGCACCTTGGTGCCTAGGCACCCATATCAATACCCGTTGATTTGCTTTGAGATTCGCAACGTTTGATGTGGGTATCTTCATATACCCATAAAAAAGTATATTTGAGATGTCAAACTCCGAAAAAAAATTAAATTCAACTTCAGTTTAATTAGTTTGAACTACTTTTATGGTATATACTCACTGTAGTCGCATTGAACTCAAAGTAGTTCACACTAGTTTGAACTGAGTTCAAAACTTACTTACCATAAATATATCAAGGGTATAAAACATTTCCATACCCAAACTCAAAAAAATTATCAATCATATACGTGTATCGGACGGTTCTTGATGTGGGTGCCTAGGCACCCAGGTGCCTTATGTAATTTTCATATATATATATATATATATATATATATATATATATATATATATATATATATATATATATATATATATATATATATATATATATATATATATATATATATATATAAAAGAGGGGCTCCATGGTACTTAGGCACTTAAACCAACGGCATCCAATTGCTTTAGAAGTCGTGAAACACTAAACGGGTATTTTATGAACAAAACCATATTTAATCCGTTATGCTCTTTGCATGCTGGTCAAACCTTGTAATTTGCACGCGGGATAGCTCTTTCCATATCTTGTACATACAGCATTTCAATTAAATAAGATTCCGATTGGTTTTCAAGATTTTTTGGCTGTGTGTCGTTCTTTCCATTTAAGCGCGATTTTGCACCGTACGCACTTGCTAAAAATGCTCTCACACTCATTAGCATAATTTTGCCCGACTCATTTTTGCCCATCCTCTCCAAAGCTTGATTACCGGGTCATTTGCCTGACGTCTCAAAAGCTTTGTTTCTCGCTCATCAATCCAGGTATACGAGTTCTCCAGAGGAATTAACTTGCTCAGCAGCAAGATCGAGATAGTAGTATGTTACAATATGTTCATGACAAGTGTTAAGGTCATGAGAGATGGTAGTAACCAAGTTTGTACTACACTACTACTAATTAAGAATTGTAGCGGAGATATACAAGTGATTACCAACAAGCAGAAGTGCGGTTGGGATGCCTGTTCTTTTGGGGAGACTGGCGAGCAGTGGTACTCCTCCCACCATTCAAAGCTCTGAAAAATCTTGTGCATGTACGGTGTAACCTCCTTACATGATAGCAATACAAGTTCAATGATGAGGCAAGAAATCAAATAATTGTCAGACCATTGCACGGAAAACCTGTTGTCTCACATATATTCTGAATATCCTTCACTAATAATTGTCAAACCGAAATCAAATTCAAACATACTCTCATCTATAAAAAAATCATGGGAGTATATACCCATGACCTATTTTGTAACATACCCTTTGAATTTCTTTCGCTACTAATTGTGTATGTGAACTGAAATTCTAAGCCTACTCTTTTAACAAACAAAGCCATCGTAGTACATACCCAAAACTGCTTTCATGGAAGTATATACCAATAATCACATATATCATACATACAAAACTACAAGTATGGAATGCTATTTGTACTGTTCTTTCCATTCCTAATGAAATGGTTGACACAATTAATACACATACCTAATTCACAAATCACAGCAACAAATCAAGGATTTCGTTAAATAATGGCACCTTAATTCACAAATCACCAGATGCAACAGTTAATTACACATTAATATACTAGCAAAAGAAAATCAAGTTTTTCTACCTTTTATCTCAGTACTAGCTAGTGGGTTTATCCAATAATTCTCATACCCAATACAAACACACACATCTTAATATGATCCAAAGGTCAGGAGGTATGGTGTCCTGACCCCATGGAGCCTCAATTCAGTGTCCTATACATACACACATACCCTTCGTTATATGAGATGCTCCCTATATTTTGAGATACGACAAAGGGAGTGACTACTTCCGGGAGTAGAAAAGAGAATATATATATATATATATATATATATATATATATATATATATATATATATATATATATATATATATATATATATATAGTGTGTATAGTATAAATAACAGGGGCATCATGGTGCCCAAACTCCATGATTGAGACTTTCTATCCACGATTGAATTCCTTTCCAAATTGATGCTTTTTCGAATTAATAAATGTTAATAGATTTGCCTGATATATTATATATTATTGCACTTGCACGCATCTAAAAGTGATCTAAATACAGAGAGGCTTGGTGCCCAGACACCATGGTACACACTTTCTATCTATGTTGTGAGATACGACATAGGGTGTAATTACACCCAGGAGTAGAAAAGAGGCTTCCATAATAAAGACTTTCCATCCATGATTGATTTCTTTCCAAATCAATACCTTTTCGAATTAACGAATGTTAACGGGTTTGCCTGATATATTCTATACCATTGCACTAGCACGCATCTAAAAGCAATAAAATGGTAAGGAGACTTGGTGCCCAGATACCATGATGTCCCATTTTTGGGACACCAAGGTGCCCGGGCACCAAGCCTCTCTGTCGTTAGATTGCTTTTAGATGCGTGCAGGTGCAATACATTAGGTAACCTATTAAGATTCATTAATTCGAAAATGTATCAATTTGGAAAGGAATCAATCATAGATGGAAAGTTTTAATTATGGAGCTTGGGCACCATGGTGCACCTGTTATTTTGCCTCTATATATATATATATATATATATATATATATATATATGTGTGTGTGTGTGTGTGTGTGTGTGTGCGCGCGCGCGCGCGTGTGCGTGCGTGTGTGTGTATGGGAACATATGCTCTGTACTCAACCTTACGGTGCATTCTAACTAAAAAAAAGTCACAAAAATTTTGAAAAAAATTCTACGTGTACTTCCAAACTTGGTTTATCTATGCATAAAATTTTAAGTTCAATTTCATTCTGTATTAAGAGTAATAAAAAAGAGAAAAAATTTGACAAGTTTGGAGTCTCAAATTTGTCAGTTTTTTTCTCTTTTTTGTTACTCTTAACATAGAATGAATTTGGACTTGAAATTATATGTGTGCGCGCGTGCGCGTGTATGTGTGTGTGCAGTTGCGCTAATGAGCTTGTGCATGCACGGTACGCACGAATCACTGGTTGCACCTGCATGCACGTCATAGCTTCCTGGTGCGGTTCATGTGTAACTTGTTTGGTGCGTAATTTCATGAATTATCGATTATAACTTTTTGTATATGAGATAATAAATTTATAAATATAAGTAACTTGATGAATTATAGATCATAACTATATATTCAGGAGATAGTAACTTTTTTATAACTAACAACCCTACAAAATTCCAAAAAAAAATTGACACAATGGGTGGTTACGGTGTGACACATGCATGCATGTAGCAGGAGAGAGAAGAGAATAAGTGCACTTGACTTGTCATTTTTTATTTTGTTTATAAGCTAAAAAATAAAATAACTCTTCACCAAAAGTCCGATTTGTGACCCATTTGCACTATTGTGTTCGAAATTACGAACTTAACAAAACAAGATCAATGTCGAATATGTTTCGATGCCGCGAAATACGTGTCATTTTTACTACTACTCAAAAATAACTTTGTTGTCAATAACCAGTAACTTTGTGTAAAGTTACTATGAAGTACAGATATATAAAGTTGATGTCGTACGTGAGTGAAGTTATGTCAAATACATATAGAGATACTGTTAGTTTTATAGTGTTACAACCGACATTAACTCTACATGTATTTGGCAGTAACTTCATTCACACACTGCAAATACCTTTCTGTACGAGTTATTTTCTATTGACATGTGTTGTGGTTACAGACCAAACACACACACAGAGAGAGAGAGAGAGTATGGTAGTGGAGAGTTAGGTGAGCAATAGCTTAGGGTTTTTCTCATGGCCCGTATCATGTATATATATATATCCTCATGGGGAGTGTTATTTACAGTGATACCCTTACATCTGAACATCTCCCTCAGGGGCGCTTTCGTCATTATACATGTCCCATTTTGGGCCTTACAACCTCCTAACAGGCCTGCTGGGCTTAGGTGGGGGCCATCCCTACAACAGGAGCCTCTCATGGTGAAGGGCTTCACGGGCCGAAGCCATGTTGCCGAGCCCTTTGGCCCCCTCCGTCCCTGCGGTCTGTGAGCTTGCTTAACGCTTGGTGGAGTGTATTGCTTGGCGTAGTATTCGGCCTACCGCGAAGGCACATCGCTGGGCGAGTTGGCGGAGTCGTCCTCGCCCCGGGGTCCTCCAGCTGCGGGTCAGAGTCGGAGCCGAAGTTGGAGCCGGGAGGGAGGCGAGGTCAGACACCTTTGACGGGCGTGGCCTGCTGGCGAAGTATGGCCGCAACCTGGTCACTCGGGCTCCCCTCGACTGCAGGCTCCTTGGGTGGTGGAGTCGAAGCAGAGGCGGAGACGAACCCCGCATTGCGGACTCTCCTGGGGGCAAGGTGTGCGAGACTTATGCGCATAACCCTGGGCGATCGAGTAAGGTGAGGGGCTCCGCCCGACCTGATATCGACATGGCTGGCGGCGCCGCGGTCCGCCGTGCAGTAGTGCGCTTTAATGGCGCCTGGAATCCTGCTACTGCAGACGTACGCGCTGTTCCCTCGGGGGGGCACACGTGACGAGCCGCGATTGGTGCGTCGTGGGTTGTCAGCATTCGCACGACCGTAGCCTTTCGCCCCTTCCCAAGGGGCCGGGGTGCCACGTACCAGTATGCGCGCCCAGCTGTTTGCAGCTGCGCTTCCCGATCGTAGGCAGTCGAACCGCTGGGCTCCCGCCAGTCGCGCTTCCGCATGTGCGGCCGCCTGTTGAGGTTCCCGCCGGCTCCGGGACGCAGCGAGTATATATATATACGCCATCGTCCTACGCCACCCTTCATAGGGCCACACCCGGGTACGGCTAGAATGATCTTGGTCTCGAAAATAGGCTGCCTCTGTTCATCTGCATTCTTTGAGGGGACTGTTTTGCGGCAGGATTAGCGCGGATGGGCATTGTCATGGAATGTTGATGAACAGAAGGATGCCTATTTTAAGTTTCAAAAAAAACTTATCTTCGTCCTGGCGCTGGACGCTGTGGTCCGTCGGCTGCGCTGTGCTGCTGCATATGACGCGCGTTCCGGGGACAGCTAGGGTGATCGTGCCCTTGTAGATAGGTCTTACTCAGTCCATGCACACTCTTTGATGGCAAAGGATGGTGATGGACTGATGGAGGCCTATTTATGGGAGTTCGGTCAGAGCCTACTGACGATGGCCGATCTCGCTTCTCGACTGAGTGCGCGGTTCGTTTGGGCCTTCGGTGTCCGGGGGCTTGGAGTTTACTTGGCGGGGCCGCTAGTTGCCCTGGCCACCCTCCACCATAGGTTCTTTGTGCTGCGAAGTCGAAGTCAGAGCGGAGGCAGACCTCGCGCCACAGATTCCCCTAGGCGCGGGGTGGTTGCGGCTCCGCAGTCCGGTAATGCGCTTTAATGACTCCTGGAATCGCACCGACCCTGAGATGTCAGGCTGCTGCAGCTGTGCGTGTTGTCCCACCGGGAGTGTACACGCGGCGGGTTGCGATTGGCGCGTCATGGGCTGTCAGCGATCGCACGACTGCGACCATTCGCCCCTTCCCTAGTGGGGCGAGACGCGTGGCAGGATGCTATTGGCATGCTGTGCACTATCCGGCGGATTTGCATCTGTGCCTGTTCGGTTGCGTCGGTTGGAGTGCCACTGGTTGAGCTTTCTGTCGGCCCTCGGCGCGACGAGTATACATGTGTCAGTTTCCTGCGCTATCTTTCGTAGGGGTTAATTCTGATAGACACGGTGATAGGATGGTGATGAAAAGGGATGCCTTTCTCGAGTTTCGGAAAAGACTTATCTCGGACTTGCCGTGGCATGCGGTCACCTTCTCACGAATGGGCCTACTTTTGTTCGTCTGCATTTGATGATTACGCCTTCTGGCGTCAATATCAGCGAGCGGTGGCGAACAAAAGGCGATCCGCTTGAGAGGAATATCGAAGCTTGTTGCAGGGGAGCGCTCCCGCGCCCTCGATCATGAGGGCGCGGGGGTTGGCCCTTCGCTGGTGGAGGCCGGAGGGTTGCGCGGACTTCGGAATCGCAGTGACTTCTGACTTCTTCGTGGCGTCCCAGTGAGATGTCCCTTCGCGGGGACGGAGCCGAAGTCGAAGCCAGGCGCCTTGGGTCCGACGCTCGTGACGGAGGAGACGATCTGTACACTGCTGCGTGAGGGGAAGCTGTCGGACCGCCAGGCGGTGCGGCTACCCGCCGATGATGAGGCGGAACCGCGACCTGAGGAGTCAGAGGCAATCGTTTTCATCGTCTACTTTGAAGCCGGGTTTCGCATCGTAGCCGCGATGGTCGTTGGCGATGTGTTGCGGACCTTCGGGCTGGAGCTGGCGCAACTGACTCCGAACGCGCTGGCTCGCCTTGCCGTGTACAGCTGGGCCTTGCGCTCGGAGGCGTGCTGGCCCAGCGCCTCGATGTTCGCCTATCTGCTAGCGGCACCAGAGCGGAGTCACCGCCTGCGGCGGTGACAGTGTCGGAGCCGCCCTCCTCGGGGGCCGGTGGAACGAGGTCTCCGCCAACAATGGTGGCCGAGACGGAGGTGCCTCCCGCGGAGATTACTAGGGTGGGGCCCGCGCCTACGAGTGTTGCTACTGTGGAGCCTTCTGTGGCGGCTACCGAGGCGGGGCCCTCGCTTCCTCCCAAGGCGAAGCGGCCACGCCTGCGATCCCCCTCATCGGACTTTGAGGGGGTTCGCCGTGGCGGCCCGTGTTGGGAGCTTGTGGGACCCCGACTCCGACACCGAAGCCCTCATATCCAGTGTCCCTCCGGCCCCTTCGCAGGCCACAGCGACCAGGGCGCGGGGGCTGTCGGCGTTGGGCCCCAATACGGAGACTCCCCGGGCCCCAGGGCCGGCTCCGTCTGAGGGGACTGGCGCCCCTGTTAACCCGTCCGAGCCTGCCACCGAAGGTAGGCTACCCTGGCATACCTTGGCGTAGCTTTGCAGTGTTCTCACAGGACTAATTAGTACATCTCCTTGCAGCGGCACTCAACCCCGAGGATGGGCGATCCCTGGGACGCGGGGATATTCCTTTGAGAAGAGCGCCCGATGCTCCCGAGACTGGCGACGCGAACACCGCATACCAGAGCCTAGCGGACTTTGTCCCTCCCCTGGAGGTGTTGGGGGCGTGGTGCGGGATCGCGGATGACGCGGCCGCAAGCATTGACCAGCAGGCGCTGTCAACCTACGGGACGGGGCGCCTTGGGGACGCACTGGAGGTATCAGGAGTGAGAGTAAGTATCTGACCTTATGACGATGTGTGGTCGTTTAGAAGCTCGCTGACCGCTTTGTCGTACAGACCCTTGTCTTAGCCCAGGCGTTGCAAGCGGCTCATGCCCGCGAGAAGGGGGCGCTCGAGGACCGGTTGTGAGTCGCCGAGGAGGCTCTGCGCGTAGCCAGGGGGACGTACTCCGCCAAGGACGAGCGCATCCGCCACTTAGAAGCAGAATGTGCGGAGATGAAGTCATACGCTGAGGCGCTCGTGGCGGCGGCGCGATTATCGGCCACAGCAACGGGCGCGACAAGAGGTTGCAGAGGAGCGAGATGGCTTACTCCAGCAAATCGCTACGCTAGAGAAGGAGAAGAGCGAGCTTGCTACATCTCTAGCGCAGCGAGACCGGACTCTGGGCGACGCATCGGTGGCTGCGTGGGATGCCATGCTGGCCCTGGAGGTTACCCTTGAAGATCTTATCGTCGAAGTGCCGCCCCGCTCCTTCGGGCCCAAAGAGCTATCGCGAACCCTTCGACGGATCGGGGATGAGGCCAACATTGCCCGCAACTCCGCAACGACCTTCGGCAACCACTGCTCCTACGTGACCTCGTGCCTGATATGCGCGCTCTTGCGACACCGGGGCTGCCAGCATGTCAGCAAGCTGGCTGATCCCTGTTTGGAGATGCCGGTCGGGGCCGGGGTGATGTCTGATGCTATGAGCGCTGTTCGCCGCCCCGTGCAATTTTTCCACGAGAGGATCTGGGAGTACATCGGGGAGGCTACGGCGAAGGTCGAGCTGCGGAACAGTATGTACAACGAGGGGAACCTCAGCCTGTGGCAGGATGAGGTCCCGCGACGCGGCGAGGGCGGCCCCGAGGGCTCGGGGGGCGACGCAAACCCACAGGTGTGACGCCATAGTCTCCGTGCATTGTAAAACACGAGCCCCCTTTTTCTTATAAATAAAGTACAAGTTGCCTCACCGGTGTTTTGACTTGTGTGCCCGCATGTCCTGAGTAGCTACCCGACCGGGGCCTGCTGCTAGTTTCTGACCTTGTGACCCGACGGCGTCTTCGACGCTGGCGGAGGGCCGAGGAGTTACTGGACTTCTGGGCGGGCCGGGCGTCTTCAAGTGAAGCCTTGGCGTGAACGCGCATTAAGGAGGAACCGGCCGAGTAGCGGCTTCGAGCACCTGAGGCTGTTTGTACATTTTTATTGCATGCCTTTGTAAACATCTTCCGATGAATATAAATGGGAGGGGGGAGGGGTTTTAGTTGAAAAATATCGCCCATGTCTCCATCCTTGTTTACGACCATACAGTCACGTGGTAGATTCAGGAAACTACACTGCGCTCGCTTGTACGCAGCAATCTGGGTCTAGCCGAGGTAGACGCGCGAGCACTCCGTCCCCTACCCTTCGAAGTGGTGGCAGCGGAGCTGGCACCTTAGTCGAGGTAGACACATGAGCGTTCCGTCCCCTACCCTTCGAGGTGGTGGCAGCGGAGTTGGCGCCTTAGTCAAGGTAGACGCGCGAGCGCTCTGTCCCCTACCCTTCGAGGTGGTGGCAGCGGAGCTGGCGCCTTAGCCGAGGTAGACGCGCAAGCACTCCGTCCCCTACCCTTCGAGATGGTGGCAGCGGAGCTGGCGTCTTAGTCGAGGTAGACGCGCGAGCGCTCCGTCCCCTACCCTTCGAGGTGGTGGCAGAGGAGCTAGCGTCTTAGTCGAGGTAGACGCCCAAGTGCTCCGTCCCCTACCCTTCGAGGTGGTGGCAGCGGAGCTGGCGTCTTAGTCGAGGTAGACGTGCGAGCGCTCCATCCCCTACCCTTCGAGGTGGTGGCAGCGAAGCTGGCGTCTTAGTCGAGGTAGACGCGCGAGCACTCCATCCCCTACCCTTTGACGTGGTGGCAGCGGAGCTGGCGCCTTAGTCGAGGTAGACGCGCGAGCACTCCATCCCCTACCCTTCGAGATAGTGGCAGCGGAGCTGGCGCCTTAGTCGAGGTAGACGCGCGAGCGCTCCGTCCCCTACCCTTCGAGGTGGTGGCAGCGGAGCTGGCGCCTTAGTCACGGTAGACGCGCGTGGTTGGGGTCCGCGTAGTTAACCTGCTCTCCGCGGGACCCGCATCGCGGTTAGCCTCTGTTAAGGCTTGTCGGTGCTCCGCGTGATGCTCGTGAGTGTAAGCTGCCGCTACGTCTCATGCCGACTTTACAAGGCGCATGCGGAGGCGAGCCTCGACTGCCTTTTGCGTGATCACTGCGAGGTGTATGCGGAGGCCAGCCTCTAGTGCGTCTTATCAAGACTTAAGGTGCAGGAAGCGTCAACCACGTGTTGTTTATACTCTGGAGAGTACGCATAGGGATAATACCTATGCGTGCGCGGGAGCGTCCGCGTCTTATTTATACTCCGTAGAGTGCGTGGGACTATCAACCACGCCTTATTTATACTCTGGAGAGTATGCATAGAGATAATACCTATGCGTGCGCGGGATCATCCGCGTCTTGTTTATACTCAGTAGAGTGTGCAGGGATAACATCCGCGTATTATTTATACTCCGTAGAGTGCGTGCGGAGGCGGACCTCAACGCTACGTCTTATTTATACTCCATAGAGTGCGTGCGGAGGCAGACCTCGGCGCTGCGTCTTATTTAGAGTCTGTGGACTGCGCGCGGAGGCAAGCCTCCGCGCGTTGCGGCGGTGAAGTTGCGTGTGTAGGCGGACCTTGACGCTACGTCTTATTTATACTCCGTAGAGTGCATGTGGAGGCGGACCTCGGTGCTACGTCTTATTTAGAGTCCGTGGACTGCGCGCGGAGTCAAGCCTCCGCGCATTGCAGGCGGTGAAATTGCGTGCGGAGGTGGACCTCGACACTACGTCTTATTTATACTCCGTAGAGTGCGCGCGGAGGCGTCCCCCCATGCGTCTTTGTTTATACTCATACCTGTGTTTTTCACAGAGAGTGCGCACGCGAACGCGTGTCTTTGTTTATACTCATGCCCGTGTTTTTCACGGAAAGTGCGCGCGCGAATGCGTGTCTTTGCTTATACTCATGCCCGTGTTTTTCGCGGAGAGTGCGCGCTTGAACGCGTGTCTTCGTTTATACTCATGCCCATGTCTTTGTACTCCGGAGGAGTGCGCGCAGAGGTAATCCCTCGCGCGCTTTTGCGGGAAACACTTTTTTGCAAACGGTGAACTTTATTAAATTTCCTTTTGCGCAGGTGAGCGATTACAAAAGAGTAGGTACTGACCACTGACCACTTAAAGACGGAAATGGCCACAGCTGTCGTTGCCCAGTGATGAGGCGGGGCACAGTGGGAGCCTCTGCTGCTGGGGACATCCGCGTGGAGGCCTAGCGGGGTGCTTTCCGAGGCTGGCAAGGATCTTCGCGCTTGCACACCCGGCCTAGGTGTTTCGACGAGGCTCATGGTGCAGACCTCCGGTGCCGAGCTCTATGCGCCGAGCCATATCCTGATCGCCGTGGATGGTGATGATGGCCCGCGGTCCGGGGAGCTTCATACATAGGAAGCCGTGGTGTGGGACTGCCCCGAGAGAGTTTAAGGTTGGCTGCCCCAATATGGCGTTGTAGGGGTAGGAAATGTCGACGACGTCGAAGCTGGCGTCCTCACTCCTCACATTATCGTCTCGACCGAAGGAGACTTGGAGGCATATCTGGCCCAATGCCCGCAGGGGCTGGCCTCCAAAGCCATGCAGTGGGATTCCCGAAGGGCCCAATCGACTTCGGGGGATCCCCATCTGATCGAAGGCCGCTGCGAACAAGATGTTCGCGGAGCTTCCTCCATCGACCAGGACGCGCCTAACGTCGCATCCTGTGATGACGACCTGGACGACTAAGGGATCTTGATGGGGGAATTCCACGCCCTTAGCGTCAGCGGACGTGAAGGTGATTTCGTGTTGCGCCCACTCCAGCGGTGCTTGTGCTGGGTATGCCGCGACATGATGTAACCTCCTCGCATAGGCCTTCCGCTCCCGCGCCAAGGCGAACTCCAACGAGGATCCCCCGGAGATGACGTTTATGACCCTGCGTTGGGCTCCCTCCGGGGTTTGCAGTTGCAGGAGGCCCTCCTGAGGTTGCTGTACATGGGCCTGAATCCGCAGGGGGCCTTCCTGGGGTTGCGTCCCTTGATCCTGGGGGTGTTGGACGTGAGCCACGACGGGCGGACAGGCCTCAGGGTTTCTGTCTCTAGCGACGCTCTGCCGGAGTGCTGCGATAGTGGTGCACGCACGCGTGTCGTGGATGCCCCGACCGTGTACTTCGCACCACTGCCCATGGTTCTATCGTCGTGACCCCGCCCGCGCCCTTGTCCCCGGCCACGGCATCCTCTGCCGTCACGACCTGCGGGCGCGTTATCCTCGGAGCCACCCTCGATGTCAAAGACATAGCGAGGTTTCTGAGATTTGTGTTGGTCGCGCTTGGGCTTGTCCCCCGACGAGTCTTTGTGCTGGGTATCTTTGCGCTCGGAGGCGTCATTCGATGGCTCTTGCTTACGTTTGCCTTTCGAGGAGCCATCCTCCGGCGAGCCATCGTTTTTCGCCGAGCCCTCCGCCTGATTGGTGTCAGAGTCGTCGCCGTGTCACCGCCGCGCATCCTCTTCCGCTCTGGCGTACTCTTCCAACTTGTCGAAGAGCTTCGCCACTGTCTTGATCGGTTTTCGTGCGTTGTACTCGGCCATCTGCCTCGGGCGGAGACCTTGTATCACTGCGTTGATGACGGTTGTTTCATTGACATCCTTGACCTGGCAGTGTACCTTCGCGAAGCGTTTGAAGTAGTCCCGGAGCATCTCTGAGGGTTTCTGCTTGACTGCGAAGAGCTGGTCCGCATCGACGCGCTCGACGTAGTTTCCCTGAAAGTTGTTGTAGAGCCGGTCACAGATCTACTCCCACGCGTAGATGGAATTTGGCTCGATGGTGAAGAACCAAGAGAGCGCCACCCCCTGCAACGCGAGGTGGAGCCCCTTCGCCTTCGTGGTGTCATCTCCGCCAGCGGCTTCGACGGCGGTCTCATACACGCGCACGAATTCCCGTGGGTCCGTGTCACATTTGTACGCCTCGATGACACTCGGGAACTTGAAGTCCTCCGGCCATGCCGCCTGCTGCAGACCCGCGGAGAGTGGGGACTCCGAGTCCACACGTCGTAGTAGGACGCGGCTGGACGTGGGAGCGTCGCGGCTATCCGCCCTCTCCGGTGTGGGCTCCGATGCGACCACCGGTGGGGCCTGTTGGCTCCGAGCCTCTTGCATGTCCTGCACGGCCCCAAGGAGATCCGTTAACTCCCGCTGAAACGTGCTGAGGGCCGACAGCAGGGCGTTCTCCACCGTGGACGTGGTTGGGGCCATCGGCGCGTCTAGCGGCGTGACCAGAGTGGCGGCAACCATGGCCTGCGCTCCCAGACTGCCCGCTGCGCTGGCGTGAAGGACTCTGGAGTCGGTGACGAAGCCCGCGTTGCCGCCGGAACCGCTCACCGTTCTGCACCGGGTGGGAGAGCGGACACTGTGCCGGTGTGGGCACCGGCATTGCTGCCTCCGACCACCCGAGCAACGCTGCCGGCGACTGTCACGGTACCTGCGGTGGGGTTACCTACCATGCATGGGGCGGTTTTGACTGTCGCAACGGCGGTGGCGGGGTTGGTCGCCGTGGCGGCGGCGGCGGGGTCGAACGTCGCGGCGGTGGCGGCAGGATCGAACGTCGCGGCGGTGGTGGCGGGGTTGAACGCCGCGGCGGTGGCGGCGGGATCGAATGTTGCGGCGGTGGTGGCAGGGTTGAGCGTCGCGGCGGCGGTGGCGGGGTCGAGCGTCGCGACGGTGATGGTGGGGTCGGGCGTCGTGTTGTGAACACCGGTGTTCGCGACCGACACACCCGCATCGCCACCCACGCCTGCGGCTGCCAACGCCGAAGCCCTGGTATTAACGCGAGATTTCGCCGCTCCCACCTTCTTCTTCTTCTTCACCGCCGACGATGAAGCTTTCTTTGGTGCCATCCTTCTTTGGATCTGGAGGCTTGCTCTTGTCCTCCCCACGGACCGCGCCAACTGTTGTGGTTAAAGACCAAACAGAGAGAGAGTATGGTAGTGGAGAGTTAGGTGAGCAATGGCTTAGGGTTTTTCCCATGGCCCGTATCATGTATATATATCCTCATGGGGAGTGTTTTTACAGTGATACCCTTACATCTGAACATCTCCCTCAGGGGCGCTTTCGTCATTATACATGTCCCATTTTGGGCCTTACAACCTCCTAACAGGCCTGCTGGGCTTAGGTGGGGGCCACCCCTACAACAACATGCATGTTTCTCTCTTCTCTCAATGCATGCATATTGATAGTAATTTTACTCACACACAGCAACAACTTTCTGTACAAGTTATTTGCTATTGACATGCATATTCTCTCTCCTCTCAATGCACGTATGTTTGTTCGGCGATTTGGTGAGATCGGGTCAATGGAAGGTGGCAACGCGCTTATTCTACACATATCTACTGATTATTACTCTTATATATATATGTATATATGTATGAAAAATATCTTTTACTCTCGGGTGTAATTACATCCACCTGTAGTATACCACCTAAACAAACTTGAAATACTCCTTTGTCACTTTAGGTATACTCGTATACTAGTTATAAGATACTCCAATATGAACCACACAAAAAAATGCAAGGAAGTCCATAATTTTTAGCATATTTTATAAATACCTTTATATACGCACATAAAAAAGAAGTAAGTCGAAAAAATATACATACTACCTTTGAAAAAATGTTTATACCGCCTAGATGATCTTAAATACTCATATACTACACGTACATACCCTCCGTTACGCGAGATACCCCTATGTTGTGTGATACGATATAGAGTGTAATTACACCCGGGAGTTAAATTCTACAAGAAAAAAAAATAGAAATTAGATAGGGCCATTCGTTTCTTTGTTGTAGCAATGGGCCAAATTTAGCCTAAACATGAAGCCGAGCTTCAGGCCCATTTAGCTAATGGACTCCTACTGTAGGCGCCCATCAGCCCATGTACGCATCAGGTAAACGGATTTCGGCCTTAGAGCAAAACGGACAGCGATTTTTTTTTATTTTTAATGGAATGGAATGGAGTAGATTTCACCACAGGTCATGCCTATTTCTTTCCGGTTTGAACTCTTTTTTCATTTTTTTTCTTATTTTATTTTTTTAATAGAATGACACAGAAAAAGTTAACGGCTGCTATAGTGCAATTTCAATAAAAGCTAAAAGTTACAACCAGAAATTTAAGCTAAAAGCTAGTTGGAGTAGACTTTAAAATTGTTTCCAATTTCCATGGATCTCTTTGAATCATCCCAATTAATCACGTATAGTATGGAGCATTCAAAATTTCAAACCAAAATTTGTGTCGGTTATTAACACGATGGAAATAGCATTCATACGTGTGCAAGTTACACCCTTTTTAAAAAATTACAATTTATCCTATAAATGAGCGCAATGTCAAGTTTTATAGCAGCAACACACATATTGGTTCAAATTTAATTTGACAGAAAAAAGGTCTACTAATTAGTAGTAACACATATTTGACGACTATTATATATGGTCGACGTCCAATTCAAATCCTTGCAATATCTTCTGTGTATTGTATGGTGATCGACCTTTCTCAACTATCGATCGCGGTCCAGCTATCAAGGTAGGCTGCTCTAGCAGCAAAGCAGGGCTTGATCCCCGTATGAATTAATACATTGTTGGCAGACATGATTTTTATCCTTGCAGAATGCGGTGGTATTATATTATATTATATTATATTATATTATATTATATTATATTATATTATATTATATTATATTATATTATATTATATTATATTATATTATATTATATTATATTATATTTCATCTTCATCTACGGTCTTTCAAATAAATTTAACCTTTCAAGTCTTGAAAAAAAGCTACGAATCAGTCCTAGCCAAATGGGCTGCCCGGTACGGCATGAGTCCGAATAGGGCACCACACGATTGAGTTCTGCTAGTCTAAATAAGTTACCGTGCCGTGTCGTGCCGGTCCACGTACCTATCCTCCGACTCAGGCATGGCATAGAGATAGGTCAGGCCATGCAGGGCCATCCCGAGCATGCTTAGCCAAACATGCTACTGATGCTCTATTGATTTTACTACTAATCGTAAGTAATTTTACTGCAAGTCACAAGTAATTTTACTGCTAGTTGCTAAGTTGCAAGTATTTTTATTGCTAGTTGTAAGTAATTTTTCTGTCAGTCGCAAGTAATTTTAATGATAATCACCTGTCCGCGCTCAGAAAAGTGTAATAAGTAATTTTATTGTCAAACATAAGCAATTTTACTACACTACTATATGAGAATTACTATTTATGTCATGTCGAACCGGCCTACCATGTTAAGGTGCCGACTCAAGCAGACACGTCCAGTCGGACCGGGCCAGCATGACCCATTCACTATTCAAGTTGTGCCGTGCCTAGATTAGGCTAATAGTATTGTGCCTCGGACTAGCACGGTTAGCCTGATCTATCTGCCGATCTACTACGAATCCGGTATTTTTTTTATTGAAAATATTATATACTCTTCAGCAAAGAAGAATTGGAGACACCCATTTAATTTTCTCCTATATAAGGTGCAAGTAAGGCCCCGTTTGGCACAGCCGAGATCTATGCTGGATCTGTAGTTTGTTGACTAAATTAAAGTGATTTAAATATTTTTATTTAACATATAATATAAATGAAATGAGTCATGTAAATGCACTTAACATGCCTGCAACTCTAGATCCAGGATTTCCTAGAGCTACAGATGACCAGCTCTAGAAAATCTACAGATTTTCTAGAGCTAGAGCTCTGCCAAACGGGGCCTAAGACGAATATATATGGTGCAGGCATGATAGGAACAACCAATTGCGTGGGAGATGCCATACGGTTTGTACTTTGGATGTACGATAACTACTACTGTATCAAACGATATATATATGTTCCTCTCCATCATGCAAATCTCAGTTAGTACTCGTGACTGATTTGAACATATGATTTGCAACCAACCTAGCTAGCTAGCTATAAGAACTCAATAATGAATATTATCTTCGTATGCTGTGCCGACCAGGAGGACGTTGACATGTTATACGTGTATGTATGGCATCTAGAACAAGGGAAAAATTAATTGTTTTGACATTTCAAACCTCAGGTTAAAGTAATAGCGCTATGTATGCTCTTTTTAGGCTGATGGCATTTGGTTGTGACTGATAATACTTGTTTGTATTTTTTGAGACGATAGCAGATAGTGAAGACGTCAACACAAATAATGCAAACGGTTTTGAACTCAGAAAACCATTTAGAAATTTTACTTTAAGAATTCACGCCGTTTATTTTGACTTTAAAAGAAGCCAAAAAAAGGGAAAGAACAGGGCGATTGTATTATTACTAGGGCAACATTATTTAGCATGGAAGGTGGATGAAGTAATAAGGTGTGAAAACCCACGTGTTCACGTGTGATAGACCCAGATGGAGGCTAGTAGAGCACCCTAGCCACTTAATCCGTTTTTTAAAAAAACCCACTGGTCACAGTTTTTTTCACAAAAATGCCCCTGCCTCCTTCTCTTCCTCTCCCTCCGATCCTCACAGCGTAGTCGTCCCCTCGCCTGCCCATGCTGCCATGCCTCTGCCAGTTCACGCCGTCGTCATCTTCTCCCCCAGTGAAGTGCAACATTCTTCTGTAGCTAGAGAGGGCAGAAAGAAACATTGGACCTTCTTGTCGTTATCCTTCTTTTCTTTTAGAAAATTCAGTAGTCAGTTTTGGTATGCCAAGCCACTAATTTTCAGAACTTACCTTTCATAGAGTCGTGCAAGAGGTTTATGGAATTAATAAAAACATACTTCCACGTCCATCTATTTGCGTGTTTGGGGAGGAGACTTGATAAACATGGCATACAGCGGATGATGATATTATTTGGAGGGTGTGGATTATTTCTAATGAGCTAACTGATCTTGAAAAGGGTAAGAAACATATACTTAGTTCCAACTACAAATAGACAGATGATTGCCAGCATGGAAATATAGTACTTTGCTAATGTAATGTGCTTCTGACTTTTTCATGAATTGTTAGTAGGGTAATGAAGCAAGCCTATTTTGTGCATCGCGTATAACGAGTTTCTACAGTCAAATGTGTAACTACAATAATTGGTGCTAAAACAAGTAGCTGCCGCACAATGTTTCTTCTTTGTCAAAACTATTCTGATTTGTTGTGGTCTCTTTAGAAATATGTGTTTTGTCAACTTGCCAAGATCCAAGAACCTTTGATTGGTGGATGCCATAGACGAATAATAACAGCAAATCTGTAACACCCTCATTTCTGAGAGTATTATGAATCCCTCGCAACTGTCCAAGATTGTTCAGCTGTGAGTTGCATCAATCAAGTGTATAACATTGCCAACAACAAAAGTCGACTTTATTACAATATAAGGGCTTAAAGCCAAGTTTTACAATAGGACAAACGGCCCTTAGATACATTACAGAATAAAAGAATGCCACATGCACACCTGAGCGAAAGACGACCCTAATTCCACACGTCATCGATCTCGTAGAACTCCATTTCTTCGCCTTTGTCTGCCTCCTCATTGCAGGCTATTTCTATTAATGTTTTTAGCAAGTATGAGTACAACTACTGTAACTCAACAAGTTACACGGAGATTACTATTAACCACATGCATGGTTTACCAAGTAATGGGGAAACAGGTTTATTATTGTATATGGATGCAATTTTAGTTGCAAATAGATTTTAAGCATAAAATCACCTTCTATAAATATTGGGGGGTTTTCAAAGTTTGACTACCAGATCATCAGTATTACCAAACCATTCCCAAATCTACTTATGCTTTGTTGTTGGATTCACCCATTAAACATAGCTTCATTTACCAAAAGCACGACGTATTCGAATACAATTGGTCATGACTTTACAAAGCTGCCCTGCTTTACCCACAAGATTTCTTAACTCCCGCGACAGAATTAAGAAAACAAGGTTGTTCGCTGCTCAATTCTTTATATAGCCTCCACCTAGTAGGCTTTCTCAACAAGCTCAGGCCTCTACCTGACTTATCTCAGCCTACTATTGTGTGGAAATCTGATAATCAAATCAATAGTAAAAATTATAATGGCCAACTTCTATACGACCCTTCTTAACTCAGTTCCGTATGGACTCACACTTTGCCTCCGTCTTGCTTATGTAGAGATTCAATCGAATTTGAGCAGCTACTAGACCAGATTTGACGTATCAACACTTCTGGTTGGGCGATCACTATGTTCTTTACTCGGCATAAGGGTCTAGTCCTTATATTTTCACTAAGACAATCTCCTCCCACAAATCCATGTTTACTGTTATTACATTGCCATTGATTTGTAATTCTTGCCTCCACCTTAGGTTAAGGTCATGGGATCCAGCTTACTCCTAAAGCCACCAGCGATCCTCGCTTACCCTGGAACCATTTTCCAAATTCCACTAACAAGTACCAAATCTTTTAGTAATAGAAGATTTTTTTGATTCTCTAAACTTCCATGATTACATTATTATTATATTTAATATTACTATATCTTGTCAAGGTGAATATAGCCATCAAATTAGACTGGGCTTTTTCGAGTGGTAGGACATAACTAGTATCATGTCATTCTAAGCATTTATTGTAAATAAAATAACAGTGCTTAAATAACATAATAAAAATACTGATAAATAGGTAAATAGCGGAAATGTAGGTTCAACATGATCAAAATATGTGTAACTTGCCTTGCGGGTCTACTATTTCAATTAGCTCAAACTCCTCGGTGGGCTGGGCCTGGACTTGAGCTTCTCCTCCCTGCTCCTGCGAAACCTCGACTTCGGAAGTTAACGCAAAACAATTAAAATAAATTAATTCCATGCCCGAAGGATTAGGCTAGGAATAAAGAAATAAAACAAAGAAAGAAAATATGAAAAACTCAAATAAATAGGGTTTTGGGTTTATAGGAGCGCCAAATGGGGGAAATGGGCTTGAAAAATGGGTTGGCGGGCTCGAAATGGTTCTAAGGAGTATAAACATGCATTTTCGGGTTTCGGGTGAACAGTAGCGGGTTCACTGTGCTTATCTGGTTGGTACTATTCCCTGGGCTCGGTCGGTCGGATCCGATATGGGCGAACTGGTTGGGCTCAGCCGCTTCGGTCGGATGAACAGTAACGACCGTTACTGTTCATCTTCCTTCTCTCGCCTGCAAGCGTGTGCCAAAACAGAGGACAAGGCGGCGGCTGCCGACGGAGCTAGAGAGTTTTGCGACGGGCTTTGAGGATATGGATGGGTTCGTGAGGTCATGGGGGTTCCATTTTGGGTAGTGGTAGGCTTGGCGGAGGTGGCAATCGCCAGCGGCGAGCTCATCTTCTCCACCGCTATTTTGAAAATCGGGGGTGAATGAAAGCTTCTCCGGGCAATTAGGCTGGTATTTGAGCTTTAGTGGGGTTCGGGTAGGCTCGGGGAAGGGTTGGGTTGAGCTGGCCACGGTGAGGGGCTTCGGCGGTGAGGTGGTGTTCGGCGCCAGGGAAGAGGGGTGGTCGGGAGGCTATGGTGGCAGTTGGGGGTTGTTTCTGGGAGCTTAGGGATGCTACAGGCGAAGTGAATCGGAGATTGGCTAGTCGGAGAGGGGGTATTGGGCTAAGGCTTGCCTTTTGGGGGTCTTGCAATTGTCGGCAATGGAGACGAAGACGGAGGCTTTGGGGGTGTCGATCTGGTTGTGGGGGCTAATGGCTCGGGTTGGGAAGGGTCGGACGCTTAAATAGGCGAAGAGAGGTGGTTCGGCACAGGGAGATGACCAAGGCGATGGCGGCGCGTGGCAACTTCAGGAGGGCTCGGGAGAGCACGGCGTGGCGATCAAGGGATAAGCTGTTGGCGGTCCTGAGCTGTGCAGTGCGGCGGTCAAAAGAAGCCGGCGCTGTCAGGTCGGCCGGGTCAGCTGTGAGGGCAGAAGGATGAAACCGGGGGCACGGCGGTGGCGGTAGCGGCCGGGATGGCCTAACACGGAGCAGGCGCATTTAATGGGGGTGTACGGCTGCTGGCAGGGGCGAAGCTGGCAGGGCGCGCTGGTGCGAGAAGGCGCGAGAGGGGTGGTTGGCTTGGCGGCGAAGGCAGAAAATCGGGCGGCGGCGGTTTTTGTCGGACGGAGCACAGTGATCGCGCGGTGCTCCCTTGATCAAGCAGCGACGAGGTGGATTAGGGGCAGATTTGCGCGGAGATTGGTGCGGATTAGGCTGATGGAGCAAGAGATCAAAAGCAAAACACAAATTCAATTTTCGTTTTCGAAAATCGGTTTTGTTTCAAAATCATTCAGCACAGTGCACACTGGAGGTAGGAAGAAGCATTTAATTGTAGGGTTACCATGCTGATAGCTATTATTACTATATAAAAAGATAAATGATTTCGTTGAACTTTCGACAATACTTACAAAACTGATATTTTTAATTCAATATTATTATTATTAACTCGTGGAGAAGGTTATTTATTTTCCATTTTCAATGTGGTTATTGCCGAGAATGCACTGCTACACTTTTCAGCTGATACATATATAGTAATTGACGACACGTTCTCATGGTAGGTTCATACAGTTTTTCTCACCGTCCTTTATTATGTCGTAGAAATTAAAGTTACAATCATTTTCCGTAGAATTTTGAAATCACACTTATTTCATCCGATCTAAAATTTTAAATAATAGGATAAAGACGTATATGTTTTTTTCATGACACTCTGATTAAAATAACACCAATCATTAACTTTTTTTCTCTGAAGAAATGCATTAGTCAAAGGTTTCAAGGTCAGAGCCTCAAAAAACAAAAGTTTCAAGGTCAACTCTCAGAAGCACATAAGCTTCCAAAAAGAAGCTTATATTAAGTGATACTACTAAGATTCGCAATCCGTGCACATATCAGTACAATCCGTTCCACGAACCAAACTCAGATTAGTTTTAATCAGCAAGAATCGTCAGGTTCTTCTACAAGCATTACACATGTACATTTTGATGATATTTGTTTAGGGGGGTCAGTGTTAAGCTGGACAAATCAAGATCATGCTTTGCATAAACAATTCTCATGTAAGAATGAGACAATTTTATGCATCTCTCCTTTTTCCTTTTTCTCCCTATGATCTCACCAAGTTAAATTATATACTTGTGTGACTTTTGAAGTCCATTGGACAACAACTCACTTTTCAGATCTTGAGATTGGAATTAACTAGCTAGGTAACCCTTGTTCATAATAAATGCGTACAATGCTGAAAATTATCACAAATGCACAAGGATCATATTCACATTGTTCAATGACATTCCTTCGCGATCCATTGCTTATATGTAAACGTGCGTACACGTAGAAAACCGAACTGTCTGATCAAAAAACATTGTTGTGATACATGAATTGATAACACACAAGCATGATATATGTGCAAATGGACTTCTCAAAGACAACGGGGAAATTTAATACACGAGGCCAAAAACCAATCAAACCATTAGCTGCATGCCTGCCTCAGATGGGTTGCACCTGTGTGCAACTATTGAAGAATGCAGTTTGGATTAATACAATTTTGATGACGATGAACAATCTTTATCAGGGAGGAAACACACTATAATTGCACTATGCATGATCTGGGGAAGTTGCTGAACATATCTATAGTGTAAACTCAGTGTAACCTTTCAGGAAGCCAAGAGACATTAAGTTTTCGAATACCTTGAAATATAGCCTTAATGACAACCGCTTGAAAGATTAATAAACTATACCTCCTTTGTAAAATTGAATTTGAACCCTCAATTAACTGCTTTTAAAATAGCACAATATGTAACATACTCCCTCCGTCCAAGTTTATAAGGCATATGTTCTCTTTACACATAGACCAATGAAATATTAAAAATGACTAGGTTACCCCTAATTATTATCTCTAAACACTATATTCAATATATGCATGTAGAGAATATCAAGTAAAGCTATATATTTATTAAGACCATATAGGGAACATCACATTAATTTTATATTAGAATATAAAATATATTTTATATTTATGGATAAGATCATTTAAAAATGTAATATAAACTTGGACAGAGAGAATATATATATTAAGAAAGAGACTTCTATGGTGTTTGAAAGGTACCATAGCCGTTTATTAGTCGGAATGTGACGAAATTAAAGCAACCTATGCAAATGTACTTAAATGTATATATAGTTCTAAGAATTTCGTAAACTGATACATTTTACTCTCGGGTGTAGTTATTTTCACCTATGATGTACTACCTAAATGAATTTAATATACTCTTTTATCACTTTAGATATACTTATATACCAATTCTAAGATACTCCAATGTTAGCCATATGAAAAATTGCAAGGGAGCACATGGTTTTAAGCACATTTTGCTAATATCTTCATATTCGTACATAAAAAGAAGTATGTTAAAAAATTGCACATACTACCTTAAAAAAATATACATACCACTTAGATAGTCTTATATACTCATATATTATATATCATACCCTTTATTATGTTAGATACTCTCTACTTTACGAGAGACCGTATAGGGAGTAACTAGACACACATATATATGTGTGTGTGTGTTGTGTTTCTATGGGTTCATATGCAAAGGAGAACAGATGCAAATATTGTCTTGGAGCAGACCCTTGGAAACCCTCTTAAAAACATTTAAATCGTTTGGAAAATTCTTCAAAAAAATACAGGTTAATCCTCTACTTTCTACAAATTCGTGCACCTGACAGGTTCTTAAAATTCACAACAAAGGGTACGGAGAGAGGAATTCCGTAGAACTTAGCCAATTTTCAACACAAATATTCATTTTTTAGGATAAACAAAAGATAATTAAAATAATAATTAGCTTCACCTTCCCCCTCCCTCCCTCCCTCTATTTTAATAACCCATGAGTTCAATATTGCATAAATTTAGGTTCAACAAACTAGGTATACCGTAGTCTATTTATTAATGAAAATCCTACAAAACATTAGTAGAAGATACTGATATATTTAATATTTAGAACGATAGCCATCGTCATAAACCTATAATTTATATATGTGACATTTCACAACTCCATCCTATGGTTAGTTAACACTAGAACATAATAAATTATAAATTTCAATAAATTAAAATAAATTATGGTTATCGCAAAACCACATTCATTTTAATTAAGTTATTCCATGGAGATAATACACTGAGATGGAACAAAAGTAAAAAAATAGCGAGTTACCCAGTCCAGTGCTTCAAGTTAAGCCGGGTGTTACTGTTATCTTACCCATTAGCACTGGCTGGCTTAAGGCATGAAAGGCTACCAGCTTGACAAGGTAACAACATGACATTCTTAACTATAATACAACATTATTGCTTCATAATGAACCAATAGATGTAGCCCTAATATTTCAGATGGAAAATGACAATGGGATAGATCAATCCTTGTGACTTGGTCCAAGTAACTAGCTACTACTCGTCTTCTGCTGAAACGTGTGAGAACAAAATACTAATTAGTCAAAGTACTAAACGATGAGGGCCATGCCAGACATGGGTGACAGTGATTTCATAAATCATCTACTCTTACTTTCAAGATGTCAATTGAGCATTCTCCAAATGAAAGGATGCCAATTAAGCTGATAAAGATTTTTTATTATTAATCTTTACCATTATAAAAGTGTGAGTTGGTGGTTGGTCGATTCTCCCTCCTCTTTTCTCAACCATCCGATTTGATCCAGACCATTCGTATCTCTCCTCCTCCTCTCTCTCAAGATACAACCGCCCACCCCTCCACTTTTCTCATCTGCTCGCGCATTCTGGCCACCCTTCTCTCTCTGTCGTTTGCTCTCCAATGTTTGATGTATGAAGTTGGTCAGGCAGTAAGTTCCGTCTCATTATTTTTATGACCCCGTTGCAACGCACAGCTCTCTAACTAGTTACCATAATTCTACACTACTACAAAATGGGCCATCACAGACGGTTCAGAACAGTCATCACAGACGGTTTTCTAAACTGTCTGTATTTATGTGTCAATGATAATCAAAGGTTATCACAGACGGTTTGTGGGCCGTCTGTGATAAAGACAACATAGACGGTTTGTAACTAGAGCTGTCTGTGAAGAAAACTATTATAGACAGCTTGAACCAAAAACCGTCTGTGATACCCACACATCACAAACGGTTCTAGTTACCAACCATCTGTGATTAGTAAGTATCACAGACAATTGGTATATAGAACCATCTGTGATAGTTCTTCATAGACGGTTTATACCACAAACCGTCTGTGATATTTCACTTTATACCTTAAATTTTTTCTATTTTTTTGTTAGCCTCAAGAAATAATGTTACCCATGATTTTTGAAAACAAGCAAATACAGAGGCAAGCACAACAACACATTCTATTACAGGATAACAAGCTAACGAACCCTTCGTGGCACGACGGTGAGGCTGAACAAGACACACTTACGACACTTACGACAAGAGTGTGTTGTTCAGCCTACCGTGGTGCCACAGCCGAGGCGCTAGCTCACGACAGTAGTCGATGTCGTCGAGGAACAAGCAAATACAAAGGCAAGCACAACAACACATTCTATTACAGGGGAGGTGCTAGCTCACAGCGGAGGAGAGGATGCAGGAAGCTAGCTAGTGGATGAACTCACGCGTGACTACCGGTAGAAAGGTAGATGGGGAGTTATTAATAAGGGCCAAGCAGTGGGAGGAACTGGTGCTTGCCATTCGATGTGAAGAGAATGGATGGGTGGGATCGAAATCCTGGGGTATACGCCACAGATCGATGACGTGTCATTATCAGAGACGGTTTGTTATACGAACCGTTTGTGATAATGAAAATCAAAGATGGTTTGGTATACGAACCGTCTGTGATAAGTCAATATCAGAGACGGTTTGGAATATGAACCGTCTGTGATAAGTTAATATCAGAGACGGTTTGGAATACGAACCATCTATGATATTAATATCAGAGAAGGTTTGGAATATGAACCGTCTATAATAACCCTTTAAAATGCGCGCCCTAATCCAGTTCTTCTACACTGTGAGATCCTCTCCTTCATATTCTTCACCAGATTTCTCAATAATGACATCTAATATTCTTTTGATCTTCTTCCTCTCATCTATCCATCATGAGTTGTTCGGCCACAACCTTTCACATGTGGCCAGCAATTTACGTCTGGAGCAGCTCCTCTCCTGACGCCCTGCTCTCCTTCCTCGACTTGCTTCCATTCGTCAGCTGGACCTCATTATCCGCCGTCGACGAAGGTGTCTCGTTGCCGCTCAGGAAAGGGAAACCTCCCTCGGCCTTGTTCTTCTCTGCAATGTGCACAAAGCGGAGGAAGCTCTTGCGGCAGTGGAGAGACGCATGGATAACCTTACCGATCAAGCAGAATCGGCCGATTATGAGGAGGTTATCATGGCATCTTGTTTGAGATTATGGGCCATGCTAATGATTTGCCCAAGCTAGAGGAGGAAGTGGAGAGGGCAAGGACAATCTTCACGTCATTTGAGAACTCAGCGGCTGATCCTCCAACTCCAAAAATCGAAGAAGAAGCATATGAAGCCCAGAAGATTAGGATCTGGGAATATCTTTTTTAAGATTTTTGGAATAAATTTGCCTTGAATTTGACTCTCATTTCAGCAGCTTCTTTAGTTCATTATCAGAGACGGTTTGTTATATGAACCGTCTGTGATGTCTCAATGATCACAGACGGTTGCTAGAACAAACCGTCTGTGATAGTTTAAGCACAGACAGTTCCATATGAACCGTCTGTGATATACCGTCCAGTATAGCCTCTTTTGTAGTAGTGCTAGTAATTGAAAGTAGTTTCTACTCATTGTTTTGCACGAGTGTCAGAACAATTACGAGAAGGGTGCTCATAAATATCATCCAGATGTTTTCTTCTTAACTATCGTCCAGATTTGTGACCATTGGATTAGAGATCCAACGGCCATGAATTCTCCCCTCCAAAAAAAATATCTCCCCCTCCTCCAAAAAAAAGGGTCGTGGATATCTAATCCAATGGTCATAAATCTGGCTGATTGTTAGGAAGAAAACATCCGAGTGATACCTAGACACACCAGGAGAATTCACATCATACATGCTGCATTGTCACAATCAGTTTTGAATGGGTTGGAGGAATGATTTAACTTATGCACCTATGATATTCTGCAAATAATGTGCTTCCATTCACAAGAATGATGCCTGCCTGGTAAAGTCCTACATAGAAATGTTTGCCCAATAATATTTTTGTGAAAATTACACTCCCTTCTGTGCTTTGAACAATTCCTCTTTTGTGTATGTTATATACCACGTATGAAGTATGAACGGTGAATAGATTGATCTGCATGCTAGTGCCTTGCATCTGCCCTACCTACCTCCTAAGTTTGTTCTTTCTGAGTGAACACAAGGACAAGATTAGCAACATTTGTTTTATTGTTAACATACTACTAGTCATTTAACTAAATTACCTTAGACCATGTACAGTAAACTTACATAAGCTATTGTCAGACCCGGATTTTTCAATCCGAATCTTACTGTGTTTCACTGCACTAATCCCTGGATCAGTAGTTAGTGCACACAGGTACATTGCTGAATCATTTCATACATCGCATAATCAACCATTATATTACATAAACTGAAATACACCACGTCGGGTGATAGAGTTTACAAAAGGGGCCGATCAGGCCAATTGTCTTTATTACAAACATGCACAGCGGAATCATAGCAAAAGCAAACCCAAAACCACAGGCAAGCGACTGGAAGGTATTGTGTGCATTATATGTCACCAGCTAACTAGTAACATACGTGCACACAACGCCATATGTCTACTTGTCCATGACTAAACAACGAAGCCTACGCCTTAGTTTTCTTCGTCATTCTTCTCCTCCGTAGCGGGAGCTTCCTCGTAGGCGTAGTGGTCTTGCGCTCCTGTTTCTGGATTTTTGCCGCAAAGCGAGCGTGAGCACTCCGACCCCGTGCTCCGCGAGCCAATACACAGAATGCAGTATATAACATGCATGGCTAATCAAGGATGGCTTAAGTTTATTTTCTTTTTGCGAAGAGTGCTTTTGAATACAATTATATAAAAATTGCTTAAGACCTAGCATTTTGAACACACGTATATGTTGAATGCAGTAATAATAGTGATTCAGATTCCATCCACCATTACATGGCATCTGCACCATATATCAATTCTTCAGCGTTATAGCCGCTTAACTTACCACTGGGACGACACCCAGGACAATTCCAAACCAGGGCCTTACACTGCCCTTCCACTTTTCCAACCCATAAAGCATTTTGAAATAGAACTATATCTGGTTAAGTTCCCATGTCCGCCCTTGACCGTGGGCACGGCTATTCGAATAGTTTTGACTCTGCAGAGTTTGTACACTTTCACCACAAGAGACAATCAACTCATTGCCCCACACGATTCCTTAGACGTGTGGTTGAGCAGACCATCACAATAACCGTTCAAAGTACCTCGCCCCTTCCATCATTTCACCCTATGGGTCGCTCCCACTTGCGGTGGGTCCCATACGTTGTGCGGGATGTCCTCCTTCTGAACGTCTAGCAGCTGGCTCCCCACCCCTGCTAGCCCGCCACAGCAGAACTTCACCCTACCCGGGTGTCCCATTCAAGCCGTCACTTAGACTGCCGCTTGCACTATCCCACACCTCCTCCTGGAAGGATGACTTCTAGGGTCCGGTAAATCTACTAAGCCAAGTCATACTTTACGAACTTGTGGTTGCACTGTTTTACCCGGGAGGTCATGACAAGATTCGGTCCTTAGTGGTATCTGGGCGGTCTACCACTAACCCACTTTGTGCATCCACTGCACCACACTGTGCGTCCACTGCACCACACTGTGCATCCACTGCACCACACTCACACACCCTCGAACCAATCCGCCCAGATATTCAAGCAAGTTGGGGTTTTTGGAAATATAAAATAATCATATCCAACATTTATCAGTCATTACCACCATGACTGACCCAACCAAATTTTTCTCATAATTAAAAGTGATGCTTGGGCGCTCTCGCGCCCATGATTACCTAAACAATACTAAGCACGGCATATAAATTACGGACTTATTTTCGAAAGGTTACTACTATAATTTTGCTAGGGCGACAAGGTTCACACATTCCAATATTCCAAAGGAGGTGTATATTATTCAAGGCAAACGATAGGCATGTAACTAGAATATCAAATTTAGCATGTATTTGCATAAAAATAACAGCATGCAATTTGTTAATTTAAAACAAAGTAATTTGCAGAAAATGTAAGTTCAACATGATCAAAGTATTGACTCGCCTTGGTCATAATGGTCGGGTGCTAGATTATCCGGATCTCCTAGTGCTGCTGCCTCGAATTCTTCCTCCTGAGCTTCGTATGCTATTTACTCGTGCGAAATACCCAAATAAAAGAAAAGCAATCAATCACTCAAAAGATCACCAGAAATTCAAATGAACTCTAAAAATTATGATTTCAGTTCCATTGGACAGATCTTGATTTTAGATGAATTTAGAATTTTGTCTCACTTAATTTGGAGTTAAAATGAATAAGTTATGATCATTCAAAGTTCTCAGTTAAGTTAATTCCAAATATTACCAAATTTCTGACAGTGGGTCCCACATGTCATTTTCTTAATTTTTTTATCTTTTTCTTTATTCGTTTATTACTGTGTCTATGGCCAGTGGGGTCCATCTGTCAGCAGGGGCTCAGTGCAGTCATGCCACTGACCGGTGGGGCCCAGCGGTCAGTGGGCCGCTCTGGTCACACTGGCTGGCAGGTGGGGCCCAGGTGTCAGTCGGGGAAAATAAAAGAATTGCTCGACCGCGCGCGCGGAGCCGGGCTCGAACACGCGACGTGGGAGCAGGAGGAAGGAGAGGATAGCGCTGAAAGCCACTCGGTCGCGCGAGCGTTGCTTACCCATATAGGGTAAGTATACCTTTTGAAGTAGTTCCTGGAGGGAGCCGAGCAGAGGAAGGTCGGGAACGGCGGTGGCCGGCGGCGAGGGATGTCGGAAGGGTTCGGGGGCTGCGTGACATACAGTCCTCGTGCGATGGCGATGACGTTGGTGTAGACGTCCGGGGTGGAGGAGCACGGTGGCGGGCCGGCGGCGTGCGACGGCGGTGGTTCGGGGAGGTTGTCGTCGCCGGCGAAGCTCGGGCGAGGAGAGACCCGAGGAAGGAGGGGGTTGGCTTCACCGCGCACCCGTGAAGCTCTGGGAGCTTGGGGATTGCCCGGAGGTGGCCGGAATCAGCGGGGAGGGCGGCGCCGGAGCTTGGGAAGAAGAAGAGGACCGGCGGCTATTCGGGACGCTATGGCTCAATTGGTTGCAAGGGAGGGGAGAAAGAGGCAATGCGGCATGATTGCGGCTCCCAGGAGGGATTTTTATAGCCGGAGAGGGGAGACACGCGGCGAGGCAGCGGCGACCTCCGCTGCTCACGCGAGGCAGGGGCGACGAACCCAATCTTCCCCGAGATTGCGCACGAGGGCGGTGGCGGGAGAGTTGCGTTCCCCCTCCTGTAACTGTCCTTTTTAATTTGTCCGCGAGAGGAGAGAGGCAGCGGGGATCGGCTGCGCAGAGGAGCGAGCGCGAGGAAGAACTACGTCGCGGGCGCGTGGAGAAGAGAGGAGGAAGAAGGAGAGCGAAGGCGGGGTCCACCGGCCAGAGGGGAGGGGTCCTGGCGCGTGGGGCCGCGCGGCAGCAAGGTGCGGTCGGGGGCGCGGGTCCAGGCGGCAGCGAGAGCGGCGCTGGCGAGCTGGGCCGCGCGGGCGTGCGTCCGCGCGCGTGCGCAGGCCGCGCGTGGAAAAAGGGGCTGCGGAGCGCAGGCGTGCGGCTGCTGGTGGCGGGCTGGGCCGGGGTGATGGCCGGCCCGGCCGACTGTTTCTCTCTTTTTTTATTTCTTTTGTATTTCTTTGATTTTCCTTTTTGGGTATTTGGGTGTGTGTATATAGGTATATATGTATATATATTTTCACTTTTCTTCTTCCCAGAATTTTATATCTTCCCTTTTGCTAATATTTGTTGCATAAAAATTATTTTCTTGCTATATTTTAATTGTATGCCTAAATATTAATCTTCTTTAATTTGCTTGCTCTAATTTTTAGGGATGATATTTTATGCTTATTTTCACTTCTCAATTTGGTAGTTTATGGGTCATCTTTTCAGATTCTTTATTTGATGCTCATGCTTTATTATTTTATGTGTTGATTTCTGCCCTCTTTTTATTTTTGAAATTCATTTTCGTTTATAAAAAGCCAATAAACTCCAAATTCAAATAAAAAGCAAATAAAATAATCCAAAAGCCTAGCAAATTACTATTTATATTTTTCAGGATGTTACAGCTATTTATAAATTTTACCATGTAGACATGGGATAATGTGGAGGAGAGAGAGTGAACATAGAGAATTGTGTCGTCTCTCAGGCAACAGTCGACTGTAACATGAGAAACAAAACATATTGTGTCACGGAGGAGCTATCTATAGAAACATATAAAAAGACAACTCATTGTTGAAGCTGTCTTTAGTACTATTTGTAAATGACATGAACGATATTACAGATAACAGTTATTTATATTATTATATATATCCTAAGTAGCTAAAACCATGGAAGCCATGAAGCCAACAAGATTGCTGCATAGTATACCACATGTGCTGCAGCATTGGATGCAGAATATACTAATAGTGAATGTCATCCCTGAAGCCTCTACAGGTATATAAAAGATCAGTTTTGCTATTGCACAGGCGACTGAATTTTTTTTTATCTTTCAGTCACCTGAAATTGCACTCTCAATCAACTAAAATTGCAGCACCCTAAAAAACACCTGTAATTTTAGGTGATTTAGAGTGCAACTCTCAATCAACTGAAGTTGCAGCCACTTTCCAAAAAAATCACCTGCAACTTTAGGTGACTGAAAGATAAAAAAATTTCAGTCGTTTGTGCAATAGTCCCTCCCATGAAAGATTAGTCGGCATTGACAGGTACAGAATTAGAGGTATCTCAAAACCATTGACATGTAGAAAGAGACAAGGGAAGTCCCATCAAGCATCAGTACGAATGCATTGCACAATGTACGAACAGAGATTACAACTCAATCGATCAAATATGAGAGAGATAAGTTCAAAAGTTCAACAAAAAGGAAGTTAGCAAGACATCTGCAATGGTTGCATTCTCCAAGGTGAAAATAGGCAAACAAACAAACTCTAATATATTTGGATGATAGATATCAACTTTCGATCCAATAATTGCTATCTGCCATGCTACATGTGGGTACTTTGTAGGAAATACTCCTAAATATAAAATAATAAAGAAGGGTAGAACATATCAATTTTCTGACAGTTACTGGCCATTTTGTCATTACATTATATTGCACTAGCTCCATTCATACATCACCTTTCATTATTCAAGCTATATCTTTGTCCTAAGATACGGAATGTGTTATTCCAGGTGAAAATGTAATACCACTAAAATGCAAAGAGAAGAAAAGTGAGAAATGAAATAATTCAAGAGAGAATAAAGGAAATAAAGTAGAGTTTTGCCGTCAGACCCATCGGCTTTTAGAAAACCAAATAAAAGTAGCGCTCTCAGAGGTTCCAAGACCGTCTAGGGACGATCGACACCGTCTCGCGTTTTGGTTCTCATCATCCGATAGGAAATTCCATTCTTACTTTTTTTTACCAACTTACTTGAGTAGAAAAGCCCCAAATAGTGTAGGGCTACCTTTGGACCAAATGGTCCACGAGGCACATAACCAGCTAAGGCTAAATGGGAAGGGCATAAATGGCAATGCACAGAGAGAGTAATGGCCATACCCCTCTTAAGCAGACCAGCCACACAAGCCTCACTTCCATTTCTCTTCTCTCAACCGAAAGCCAAACCAAGGCGAGGGCAAGAAGCCAACCCACTCTATTTCCTGCTCATTTCCCTTCTCTACCAACCATAGTCAAGTCAAGCAAGAGGCAACACCAATGTTTTGCTCGGCCAAAGCAAAAGCTACACCAAGCACCACCTAATACAAAAATCCCAAGGCAGCCACACCGCACAGAGACAGTGAGGAAGAGGGAACCGGAGGAGAGGAGCATGAGGTGAAGGGGAAGATGAAGGAGAGAAGCAAGGACATGGTAGACCACGATAGTGAGAGGAGGCCCAACTGAACCGCAACGCAGCCATCGTCGTCATCGTCAATGAACCTCGTCATCCTCAACCCCTCATTTGGTAGGCCTCCTTCCCTCCCAACCTTGACCAAGTAAGGCTACCACCTCTTCCCCTTGTCCCTTCAAACGCATCGGCGGTGAGCCCGTAGCACCAACGTGAGCCCTTGGATGGTAATGCATGCTCCTCGGCACATGTACTCCACCAAGTCCCATCACGGCGGCCACCTTAGACTTTCCCAGCTGTGCGTGGCTAGGGGCAAAGCAAGACAAAAGTAGCAACTAGAAGAAAATGCATGGAGTAAGGGGTAGAAGTAAACCAAACCGACGCCAATAGAACTGGGTAGTGGCCGAAGGTGGAGGAGGCACCGGGCTTCCGGCAGGCTGCGTGCCAAGGCTAGCGAGCCTGAGAGAGGGCCGATGTTGAGGCTAGGCGTCGAGACTCCCGGACGGCTGCAAGTCGTGGCCGGTGAGCTGGAGGGGAGCAACGACGGCCTGGAGCCAGAGACAGGAGTTGGTGCTGAGTGGCGAGGATCCACGGGAGGCGGCGGATCCAGTCCTGGTTGGCCGAATCCGAGGTGAAGAGCGAGGGGGAGGTGGAGTGGCCTAAGGGGAGGCAGCTGACGACAGGGCAATGGCCGAATCTGGCTTTGGCCGGCCAGGTTGGGAGGAATCACCGGTGGCGCGCTCCAGACCAATGAGCCTGGGATCCCCTCCGCGTTGCGAACCGCCAGGGGAGAGAGAGAGAGAGGGAGTGAGGGAGAGCCATGGAGGAGGAGTGGCCAGCGGCGACTTAGCGGCCGACGGCGAGCAATGGCCGGCGTACCCAAGCGTGCTACAAGTCCAGCCGCTCCGCCTGGAGGAGCACTAGGAGAAGATAAGGCTGTTCGGCCGAACCAAATGAAGGAGAGGGAGAAAAAAAGAAAGAAAAGGGAAAAAAGAGAGAATAAAAGGAATGGGAAAAAAGAAAGGAAAGAAAGAAAGAAAGAAAAAAGAGGAGAAAAAGAAAAGAAAAATAGGGTTCTTGCGCGTCGGGTCCTTAACCCCTGGTGTTTTATGCCAGAGTCAGGTTTTGCGCGTAGGGTCATTGTCGCTCGCTTAAGCACTGGCTTCGTTATGATGTATTGAGTCAAATTAACTACTTGTTTAGGTGGAGGTCTTGAGTCGACGCCGTTCGCACGTCGCTTCGCTCCGTTTGGTTAACAGGCAAGTGCATGGTAGAGCGGTAGACCGTAGAGTTTATGAAATATGCGATATTTACATGATATGATGATGCTTATATGGAGTTTCTATGTTTACATGACATGATGATGTTAATCTAATGATGACAATGCTAATGGAATGGGGTGAGCAGCGATGCCACCCTACCAATGATAATACTGATGAGAATAACAATGACGATGGGTATATGCATTCACATCATATGCACTCATAAAATGAGAACTGGGATACGCCTAGGTGAATTCCACAAGACTTACTTCGGTGGGCCTCCACGGGAGTGGAGAGACCCCATGCCGATATAAGCGGGCCCAAGATTTTGGGATAACATCCACGGGTGTCCACTTGACAATACCGGTATATGCAATGAGATGAGCAAATGAGCATGTAGAGTAGTGCTGCATCACACTAACGATATGTCAATGTAGGAACATGAAATGAAAATATGAACTGGATAATGTATGCGGAATATGTTACAGCTGGTAAAATTGCTTACATGATTGGGCAGTGTTTACCATTCTATTGTGTACTTGCTAAGTCTTTGGGCTTACCCTTACTTTGTTGTTTTTTAGGTGACCGTTGAGGACGTCATGCATGGGCGGGAGTAGCACATGAATAACTTCACGTACTTGCAGCATTTCACATATCAGTTTTTGTTAGTATGTTTAACTCCACTAGTAAACTAGAATAGTTGCTTAAAAATGGTATGGTGTATGTGGTCGCTGCTTTATGAATAAAATAGAGTTCGCTTAAAATAATTAGCTGTTGTTCAAAAATAGTATTATTATACAATGATGATAGCATTCTAGATCTCGATGATGGACTCTAGTAAAATCCTAAAAAGGGTTCTGTGCCCCTTCGGTTGCTTAGGAGACACTAAGAGTCTAAGAATCACTATTTGAAACTAATATCCGTACTTATCCGTACTTGCATGAGCAAAAGTAAATAAAATAGTTGATCACACAGTAAGTATGTCACTATTACGTCAGGTAATTTAAATAATGCCATCTTAACTAAATAAAGGTTCGATCTAGCTTCAATGCTTTCACTAAAATAACAGCAATGAGTGCACGTAAATTAATATTTTATGGCTGTTGAAGGAATCTATGGGCTCAGCGTTATTTGCAGGTTGTGCAATGAATGGAAGTGAAGTCATTTGTCTGTTCATCCCATTAACCAATTAGATTCCTAGTCATCGGAGCCAGCTAGGATCTTCCGACGTAAAGCAGTTGCAACCCTTTGTGCTGACTTTTTCATGAATTGTTTGTAGGGTAACGTGGCAAAGCCTATTTTATGCATCGCGTATATCGAGTGTCTGCACAGAGTCAAATGTGTAACTGCAATAATTGGTGCTAAAACAATTAGCTGCTGCACAACGTTTCTTCTTAGCTGCTGCTAAAACAATTAGATGTGTTTTGTCAACTTGCCGAGATCCAAGAGCCTTTGATTGGTGGATGCCATAGACAAATAATAACAGCAAATCATTCAGTGTATAGTAGTGCACGATAGAGGTAAGAAGCATTTAATTGTAGGGTTACCTTGCCAATCTCTATGATTACTATATAAAAAGATCAATGATTTCGTTGAACTTCCTACAATACTTACAAAGTTGACATTTTTAATTCAATATTATTATTAGCTCGTGGAGAATGTTATTTATTTTCCATTTTCAATGTGGTTATTGCCGAGAATGCACTGCTACATTTTTCAGCTGATACATAGTAATCAACGACACTTTCTCAAAGGAAGTAACTCATGATATGTTAAGAAAGCCCAAAACAGCAAAACTGGTAAATTGATTGATGATGTGAGTTTATTCGAGTGCGATATTCATATCTTAGGTACAAAAACACAAAAATAGAATAAAAAATAGAGATCGTATATACTCCGAGCAAAGCTGACAGGAATAAACAAGAAATGGCAGCGAAATGTGAAGGCAAGAAATTTCTCTGTTTCTTGTCTCTATGAAAGAATACAACGAAATTGACAAAAGATGTGGATGCACATCATTTGGAATTGATATACTGGAAATTGCAGAGAGTAAGGTACTGCAATCAGCATGTGCTGAGGAAAAACAATACAAGAGTCAGATCATATGGAGCGAAATGATATGTATTTTAAACACAAATGTTGGATTGGTATGCAGGTTATATGGAGCAGGATGGCTACAACTCTGAGAGGATGGAAAGTCCTTTGCAAGGATACATGGTGGCCGAAGATGGATCATTACATCTGTCAATTGGAATTCAAGATGAAAGAATTGCCTCAGCTGCCCTGGAAATGAAGAGCTCCCAAGCCTGGCTGATAAGGTGCAAAAAAGAGGTATCCAGCAACAAAACAACTGAAGAAGGACAACAAGTGAAGCTAGAAAACAAGATAGGCTAGTTATGCCTTTTATATTAGAAGTTCAGACTAGCAAAACTGATGTAATATGGGTGGTAGGCTCTATGTTGCCGTGTCCTACTACAATGCTTAGCACTGAAGCAGACATTGCCAGAGAACACGAATGTTAAACTGGTTACATTAACAAAATGGAACCGGGGTGATGACACCCTTTGGTTCTGAAAAAACAATACAAGAGTCTGTTCACCAGATATTTACACAGGCACTTCTTCTAATCAAAACTAGTGACTAATTGACCATTCAATTTGATGCATATTGCTTCATATGTAACTAGTGAGATTACCTACTCCCAGGAGTAGAAAGTCCACCCTCAATACAAATTTTTTTTCAGAAACGTTCTGAAGACTCCATTCCACTGTCAAATCACATGTATATTTTATTTTCCATGCAACACACAAGTACTTGAACCTGCATTGCAATAACCTGTACATCTAAGAGCTCCCCTTCCAAGCCTATATAAGCAGCACAGGCTAAACGTTTCCTGGAAACCCAAGCAGAAGTTTCGAGTTTCACAGATGGCTCTCGAAACTGATAAACAGGAGCCTAGAGAAGCAAACAAAGTCGGCACAAAACTCCAGCGTCATGATTCGCTGTATGGGGATGCGGAGAAATTATCGGACGCACGATCCCATGGTTCTGGGGTGAGCTCCTCCACATCATATTTTGATCTATAATTTTTCATATGCTTAGCCAGTAGAAGGATCTCTGTATACGAACCTTGCTGGGTTTCTCTGCGAAATAGCGCACCACGTCATCTGATCATCCTCGGACGTCCGATCTTGCTCCGATGGATCACTGGCGGTTGGATGGAGTCTGAGGCAAAATAGCAGGAAGGTCCTTTGCTAACGTTTAAGTTCTTTGGCTTGCCTCCCGCGTGCAGTTTTTTACAATCCGGCCCTCGTTTCTCTCCTCCTCCTCCCAACTCCCGCCGCTCTCCTCCCAACTCCCGCCGCTCGCGTTGCCGCCACGCCCTCCTACACCGCCCTTCCGCCGCCTCCGCGCCTTCCTCCCCGTGCGGAAGCCTGCTTCTGCTCGCTTTGCCGCTTCCTCCTCCTCCTCCTCCGCGGCCCATCTCCCCTTCGCCCCGCGTCCACTTCGACGGCGGCCACCACTCTCACCGGCGCGGCTACCGGGAGGGTGAGACGGCGGCGATGTAGATCGGGGAGGGGGAAGTTGAAGCGAGGCTAGGGTGGAGACGACGGTGGCGCGGCGTGCGCGCCCGAGCGGCGGTGTAGGCGCGCCGCGAAGTGAGGCATTCCTTCGCCGTCCTTGAGCTTCTTCTATCTCCGTACGCGATGACGACGGCCACGGTCCTCTCCCTCGCTTGCTCGCCGGTCGCCCGAGGTCCGCCCGGCCCAAGCAGTTATATTTGTTCCTAAAATCTGAGAACAACACAACATTGATCTCTAAACTCAAGGAAATAGGTTTTTGTTGAAACTTGAAAAACTGCTCAGGAGTGTCACCTTTTGTGCTTATTGTCCAGACAAGAAAGGAACTTTTCATTGTTACTGGAAAAAATAGTTTTTTTAATGCTGGGATGAAGATCTTTCGAGAACACACAAAATAATTAGTACTACTGGTATTCAAATCAGCAAGGAAATTACACTTAAAATTCAAACAAACATTTCTAAATTATCACTATGTACTATTTTGCACGACTGATGATAACACAAGATCACAGCGTACAATTTGAACTATAAGGTTTACTAGATGCTTACAGTTTTACACTTACTATGTTTTCACCACATGAAACAGGATAATTGGGTTCGGACATTGCGTTTAGCATTCCAATGCATTGGAGTGATATATGGTGACATCGGCACCTCACCACTCTATGTGTATTCAAGCACCTTCACAAGCGGCATCAGCAATGTCGATGACCTCTACGGAGTCCTGTCACTTATTCTTTACAGCCTTATTCTTCTACCCATGATTAAGTATGTCTTCATTGTGCTGTATGCAAATGACAACGGGGATGGTAAGTTTTCCTTTCCAATAATCCTCTAGGCTAAAGTAACTTAGATCACAACACAACCGAAGTATATCACTATCACTATACAACTGACGTTCGCAATAACCTCCAACCTTTTCCCTTGCTTTCATAATATGACGGGATGGAAAGTGACTATATGACAAGAAGAATTATAGTTCAGGGGCAAATCTATTTGCAGACAAGAAGATATAAGATCATGCTGTTCTACTAGAAGTAATAATTGTGTCAAAAATGGTAGCAGGGTATATTTGATCTAAGCATTTTTTTCTGATAGACAATAAAATCGGCGCTTTACTAGGAAAAAATTACACTCACAACTTGCAAAGTGGATGTCAGTTTTTGCCCTTAAAAAATGGTGCTAGTTTATATATTACACACAGTTATTTCTACAGTCGCTTTTTACAAGAAAATTCTCTTGCAGGTGGCACCTTTGCACTTTATTCATTGATATCACGCTATGCAAAAGTGAGCTTGATTCCAAATCAGCAAGCTGAAGATGCAATGGTCTCAAGCTATGGTCTGGACACGGTATCAACCCCTATGAGGAGAGCTCAGTGGATCAAAAAAAGGCTGGAAAGTAGTACTGTGGCTAAGATTGCAATTTTTTTCCTTACCATCCTAGGCACCTCAATGGTCATCAGTGATGGTGTTTTAACTCCAGCAATATCTGGTAACTACAAGAGGAAATCCCAGTGTTATTTCTACTAGCTATTCACATAGTTTTTCATATTCTCTTTCCATTTTATCTATCTGTGCATGCAAGTAATAGCGGTAATATACATGTTATTTAAAACAAGTAGCTACAAATTTTCATAAAATCATGCTTGATAGTGAGAATATTTTCATCCTAGTGTTAGTGTCAACTCTTTCATGAAGTTTTTCTGTATAATAGTGAGGTTTTTCTTATAAAAAAAGATTTGCACAATGACATGATGACCTATGGTTTGTGGATACTAGTGAGATTTTTCATCATCAAATAAGACTTGCACAATGACATGGCAACCAATGGTTTGTGGATAGTACTGAAATTTTCCTTACCAAATAAGACTTAGTGAGATTTTCCTTATCAAATAAGACTTGCACAATGAGTAGATGCATGACAATTTATGGTTTGTGCCTTTGTGGATTTGTTTCAGTGCTCTCGGCAGTGAGTGGTCTCCAACAGAAAGCACCTCAACTGAAACAGGGTATGTGGAAAAAGCAGCTATTTGACATTAGTTATAACAAAAGAAGAAAAACGTACAACAAAAAATCTTTACATTTTACATTATTTATGTAACCTTTATCTTCAAGGACTATACATAATACCTGGCTAGTAATAACAATCATTTCCTGACCTCAAGTTCTCATTTTTACTGATCTTGTTGCAGACCAAATAGTATGGATCTCTGTCGCTATTCTAGTCGTGCTATTCTCAGTACAGCGCTTTGGCACTGACAAAGTTGGCTACTCCTTTGCACCCATTATTCTGCTGTGGTTCCTGTTCATCAGTGGAATTGGGTTTTACAACTTAATCAAATATGATGTGGGTGTTCTGAAAGCATTCTATCCGAAATACATAGTAGATTACTTCAAAAGAAATGGAAAGGATGGATGGGTATCCCTTGGAGGCATCCTCTTATGCTTTACAGGTGATTTTACATTTTTCAATGCATAAAAGTATATCACAAAATGGATTCTCTATTAGGCAGGCAGACAATTCAAAATAAATTTGGCATGAAACAGGCACAGAAGCTATGTTTGCTGATCTAGGCCATTTCAATATAAGGTCAATTCAGGTATGTACATATTCTTTCTGGGACTGATCAGAAATGATCATATTATAGTAAGCTAGTAACCAATTGGTGAAAGTAATGGTTTATGCCTTCATGATTATCATATTATAATAGCAATCACTTTGTCTTATGTTTCAGCTTAGTTTCAGCTTTGTATTATTCCCAGCGGTATCATTAGCCTATATTGGGCAAGCTGCATACCTTCGGAAACACCCAGAGCATGTTCTTGATACTTTCTATAGATCAATTCCAGGTAAGCTATTTCGGATGATGGTTTCTTCTAATTTGAAAATTGTTTGAATCAAACAAAATTATACCTTGGTTGCAGGACCAATGTTCTGGCCGACCTTCATAGTTGCTGTTTCGGCTGCTATTATTGCAAGCCAGGCTATGATAACTGGTTCATTTGCGATCATTTCACAGTCACAAACATTGGGCTGCTTTCCAAGGGTCAAAATACTCCACACATCAAAACATTACGCGGGGCAGGTGTACATTCCGGAATTAAATTTTGTTCTTGGATTGCTTTGTGTTATAATAACTCTCGGCTTCCAGACAACGACTAATATTGGCAACGCATATGGTAAGACAAATGTGACCTACAGTTATACACTAAGACATCCATTGCATCGCTAATTAAGTTAATAACATGATAGATCTTTTAGACACAATCGCACATATGTTTGTTAGCAAAAAAAAAAAGTCTGTAATGTGATGTTGCAGTCATTTTAAATACAAACTAGTAGGGTGGCTCGCGCATTTGCACGGCTAGATTTGTTTCAAAATTTGTAGTATCCAATGATATAACTTACATGTTTGAGAATATATATATGTGTCTTGTAGGCTATTTAGATTTTTAAGACATCATAAACAATAGAAACCTGAAGGAAAATAGAACATAAGAAACATAATTGACGTATGAGCTTTGATACAAGAAAATCATTGAGCATACTAAATTATTGGTGTTTTTATAAATGTAACTACTCTCCATCATACATGGATCATGTAGCTCTATACCCCTTTATCCATTAGTAACTATTTTCCAAAATGTATACATGCACATGTACATCTATTTTCAAAACATTACGTTGATTATTTGTGCGGCAAATTACCTTATTAGGTTACTTAGTATTAGAGTATCTTACTTATGCATACACTGACACACTATGGACGATCTACCTTGAACTTATATTCCCTTACATGTCGAACGCCCCACAGAAACCGTGTATCTTTTATCTCTTCTCGCCGCTATAACTTTTTTGCTTCAACCTCCAACAGCAAACCTAATTATTGATCGACCCCTCTCAGCTGCTACCTCTTCTAATGCAATACTCTACAACATAGTAATCTTCTACTTCTCTCCAAATATTGTTTAATACTGATTATTGCAACATCAAACACGTATACACGTGCAGCCATCACCGATCCATGCCGAGAACACCTGTCAAGCTATCACTGGTGGCCTTGAGCCAATTCTCTACAACTGCGCTATTTTGAGCTCTTTACCTCTCTGATTCTGTGTGCCTGTGCTTCTATTTGTACAGGTGCATGCATGTATATACACATGCATGATGTAATATGTGCTCGATGTCCTCTTCTTTTGTGTCGGTTGCTCCTCTTCTTTGATGTTGCTATGGCTTCCTCACTAACTATGGTGGCCTCCCATTTTCACCGATGGTGACATGTCTTGTTAGTCACTGCCTAACGATATAGAAAATCTTCTCGCCATCGTTGGTGACGCAGGTGCCCCTCACCAGCGATGGCACGCTCCTAACTACCCGAAGGCCCCATATGGTCTATGGGTCTGTGGCTTTTGGTTACGGCTTGTGGCTTTTAGGCTATTCGTACGAGAGATTACAGAGTAACAAAAACTCATGTGTGGTTTTTGCCGATACAAATGAAGTCGGTACAATATGTATTACAATTAATTAGTAGACCTTATCTTAAAAAGATACTCCGTTTAAAAGCTAGTTACTGTAGAAAATTCGAAAAACAACTTTTAGAAGTCGAAAAGAACAGGTCCTATAGCTCATCTTCAACGCAAACTTCATCTCCTCTCTGCCAAAACTTTCCCATCATCAAGTTTATTTGGACACTGACTTCAAATTGCTAATTTTATTTAATTTATTCTAAATTTCAGCTATTTAGGGATTTTTACTTTGCAATTTTATGGAAACCAAATTGCAAATTTACTTTTCTTTTATTCCTAATTTAAATATTTTTTTTGAAATTTGTATACAAATCCAATTGCTAATTTTTTAGAATACGTATCGAAATCAATTTGCTAATTTGATTTTATGTTTTATTCCGAATTTGGTTATTTTTTTGTTGGAATTCGTATACAAATTCAATTGCTAATATTTGTTTAGTTTTACTTCTGAATTATATTTATTTAGGGATTTTACTTAGAAATTCGTATAGAAATCAAATTGCTAATTTTATTTTATTTTTTATTCTGAATTTCAGTTTTTTCTAGATTGTACTTGATGTGACTATTTTAATCTAGAGATATCATAATCGACGGTATAGATCTTTATTTTTTTTCTCCGATTAACACGAGAATTTCTAGCCCTTGAAAGTAAATGTGATGGTTTCTTTTGACTTTGGTTTAATAAGATAATAGGTAGATAGAAGATAGATAGATTGGAAATCTTCACAAATAGTGAGTACTGGCTATACCTTCCAGTCTTCCATGGTTTTTACCTGTTTTTGGTGCTCTTTAGCCATTATCTTATTTCCTTTTACACGCAAGTAAAAATGTACTATCTATACATTTTTCATGATACAAATTCGTATTGCACTGCTAATCACACCCACATAACCATCATGGGCACAGTAATAGCTTACCTATATTTTATGCTTTCCTATAAAAATTCTAGTTTGTGATGTTTCACTCCATTGGAAAACTTGACACTGAGTTTGTTTTCTGCAGGAATTTGTGTTACTTTTGTGATGATTATTACAACTATTCTGCTGGTAATTGTGATGCTTCTCATATGGAGAGTAAGCATTTGGTTGATTATACCATTCTGCCTGGTATTTGGTCTATTAGAGCTCATCTATCTTTCTTCAGTTCTATACAAATTTAAAGAGGGTGGTTACCTGCCTGTAGCCACTTCTACAGTTCTGGTGGCAATAATGGCTATATGGCACTACGTTCATGTAAAGAAATATTGGTACGAGCTCGAACACATAGTTACAAATAAGGAGATGAAAGAATTGATTCAAACGCGTGATGTGAAAAGAATTCCTGGAGTCGGCTTCCTTTATACAGAGCTAGTGCAAGGCATCTCACCCATATTCCCCCACCTCATCGAGAAAATACCCTTTGTTCATTCAGTACTAGTGTTTGTTTCAATCAAACACTTGCCAGTCCCTCATGTGGAGGCCTCGGAGCGCTTCCTGTTCAGAAGAGTCGAGTCAAAAGCTTCCCGGATGTTCCGGTGCGTGGCACGCTATGGATACAGTGATACGTTAGAGGGGGCCACGGAATTTGCTGCTTCACTTGGTGCCCATCTCGAGTCATATATTGAAGATCACTTGATCACAGGCATGCAAAGTCAAGAAACCGAGGCTCAAATAACCTCCATTGTCGATAGCAACGCACGGCCACGTAAAATGGGGAGCTCCACTGTGTACATTGAAGAGACACTGAGGACCAGTGAACCTATGGAGCTCACCCAAGCTCGCGTAAGCAGCCACTCGGCAAACTCATCAGGAAGGATTAGTGAAGACCAATCCCGCACTATCGCGGAAGAAAAACAATTCATTCAGAGGGAGCTACAGAAAGGAGTGGTCTATATTCTCGGAGAAACCGAAATTAAGGCAGGGCCTAGTTCTTCATTTGTAAAGAAGGTTGTGGTCGACTACATGTACTCGTTCTTGAGGAAGAACTTCAGGCAAGGGGAGAAGGCTTTCGCAATCCCAAGGCAGCAGGTGCTCAAAGTGGGAATGGTCTATGAAATCTAAGCAAAAACCCTGAAGATGTTATCATCGTGGTTTCTCCTGGTGTTTGGTATAATCAGTACGTGTTTGTGTTTACTTAGCACATGTTGCACTTCCTTTTGTAGGATTGGCATCGGCTTTCCTGCATTTCTAGTCTATGACCTGCACAGTTCTCCTGATGGCATGATTTATGTATGTACGCCTAAGCTTGTGCTGTAGACAATGTATGTGTATTATATTGTTCTAAACTAGTCGTCACCCGTGCATCTGCACGGTCTCGAAGTTTCCGTTAGAATCATGAAATTTAATGATTCTAATTTCCCAATTTAACATAATTTATGTATATATTTTAATACCACAAATTCTAAAATTATTTTGAAGGACATTAAACTTCACCTGGTGCACAGTATCTTTCTCTCACACCTCAACCTATATTCACAATGCTCCCCTTTATATATAGTCTCTAATCGATTTCTTATTTAATACAAGTAGAGATTATATCTCACTTGGAAAATCTCCAATTGGATTCTTTTGGATTTTCTAGATTTATTTTTCTAGAGAAAATTGTATTTATGGCGTCCGCAAGGATTTTTGGGTTTTTTTTGGTTTGGTCACTGACAGGTGTGGCCACGATCTATGGACTGGGTTCATGGATCAGCTCGGTCTATGGAATAGTGTATCAGATGACTAGGGCTGATGTGGCAAGCAATGTGATAGACACATAGGATGACACATGGGCAAATAGAGGTGACATTGCGTTGACTTGCGTTGATGACTTGGCAGGCACTGCGGTGGGATGAGGTGGCAGCCTAGGACTTATGTGGCTATTGCGTGGGTGACACGTCAGCTCCTTGCTGATGTGGTGTGCCATGAGGATGAAGAGGACTATAGCATTGGTATTTTCGGCGAGGTACTCGGCAGCGAATGATGCGTGCTCTGGCAATGAATCCTACTAGATTTGGTAGCGTAGCACCTGGCGAACTCATCGGCGAGGTCAACCCGAGCAGCGGTGGCATGGAGCTGCCGCTGATGAGCTTGGAGTGGTGGAGCAAGGTATCACACGATGATGGCGGGTTATAGTGGTGCTGTGACCTCGGTGAGTGACGGGGAAGAAGGAGGGGAGCTCAATGAACCTTTTGGGGAAGATGACAAGGTCGGAGCGCAATGTTGGCGGCGGCAGCAACTTGATGTGCGATGCAAGACAATAATTTCAACAGTGTGAAGCAAGGAAAAGGTCAAAATGGCTCGGGGTAGGAGCTCCAAGACCCGAGGGTGCCTTTTTATACATAGAAGAGGCATGCAGCGATAGAGTATATGACGGACACGACGTGGCATCTTAACGGACTTGGAGAGGAGAGTCCAAGCTGGAGACGATGGCCTTGACAGATGGGGGCCACTAGTCAGCGATGACGCGGGAAAGAAGACGCTGCGAGCATGCGGGGGCGACACATGGTGTGGGAGTTGTGCTGCGCTGGATGGGTCGAGTGACTGTGCCGGATCGGGCTGGTGCGCGAAAGTTGGGCCAGGCTAGAAGGAAGAGATGGGTTGGAAGAAAGAGAATTCGGCCCGAAGATCTAACTCTGGATTTTTGGATTTTCGAATTTTAGAAAATAAGAAAAAGGAAATTGAGTTCTAGAAAATAGCAAATAAATCCATAAAAATCCAAGAAAATACAGGAAAATTCCTTGAAACACAATACTCAAATAAAATACATTTTGAATTAATTAAAGTTTATTTTATTCACATTAAATCTTTTTAGTTTCTAAAAATTCAAATTAAGCTTTAATTAATTCAAGAATATCCAAATGGTTATTTTTATTTTAAAAGCTTCAAAAAGACTATGAATACCAGGATGCTACATATCTCCCCCTTAGACATAATCTCAATCCTATGATTCGGGCTTGCCAAAGGAATAGGTGCACAAACTCTGTTATGAGATTGTAATACCCCAAATTTGCATAAAGGATAAACATTAGAGATAAAGAAGGTTTTGCCGTCAGACCCATCGACCTTTTTAGAGTGTCGATTTAGTATCGCGCGCAGAGGTTCCCAGACCATCCCAGGACGGTCGGCACCGTCTTGAGAGCCGTATATTTAGCGCTCTCAGAGGTTCCCGGACCGCCTAGGGACAGTCGGCACCATCCCGCGTTTCGGGTGTTCATCATCCGGCAAATCTCACCTTACCTTTTTGCCGACTTACCGCTGCAGTAGAAACCAAGCCAACAGTCGTGGACCAAAATGCCCTTGGGCAGTCAGCCAAGTGTGTGAGAGGGGCATGGGCATAAAGCGAGGGTGTTTCGGTCATTCCACAAATGCAAGGGCAAACCCCCCAACCGTGCCCATATATACTAGCTCCATGCAGTCAAGCCCCATTTTCTCACCTCATTTCTCTCGGCCAAGGTAAGAACACAGCAAGGGGAGCAAGCCACTCCCTCCATTCCTTCCCTCTGCCAAACCAAGAATAAGCCAGCCGAGAGCCACCCCAAAGACCAAGCACAAACCGCACCATTTCGGCCAGCACCAGGTAAGCACAAGGTGGGTTTCCACATGCACACACAGAGAGAGTGACGGTAGGGGAGCCGAGGGAGGCGAGGTGGCGCCGGACGGCTATGAGCCAGGGCCGGTGAGCCAAGAGGGCCGACCCGAGGGCGGCGCCGTAGGGGGAGAGGAGGGGTGGCCGGGTGTAGAGGAGGCGGCCGGCGGCCGTTGGCCGTGCCGGCCGGCGGGGCCGAGCGCTCCACTGCGCGCACGGGGAGGCGAGTAGTGGGCAGCCGGCGGGGAGCCCAAGAGGGGGGTCGGCGCCCCACGTGTCGCCGCATCGCCCTGGGGGTTCCCGCGCGCGAGAGGAGGAGCGGGAGAGGAAGGCGGAGCGCCGGCAGCGGGCCACGGGCCGGCGCCGCCGTGCTTGGCCACGCGCGCCGCTGCACCGCCCCGGTCCCGCACACAAGAGAGAGGAAAGGGGGGAATCATGGTGGCGCCGGCGGCGGCCCGGCAGCCCGGCGGCCGGCGCACTCACGCGCCGCCGCGTCGCCTGGGGGCCCGGCCGGTCGGCTGCGCACGCGAGAACGGGGGAGGCCGAGGAGGCGGGGAAGACCGGCGGCGAGGAGGAGCAAGCGGCGGGGAGGGGCCGGCGCGCCCTTGCGCCGCCGCGCCGGTTGGAGAGGCCCTGGGGGCCGAGTGGAGTGAGGAAAGGGGAGAGGAGGCCGGTTCGGCCAGAAGAGATAAGGAGGAGAGAGAGGAAAGAAATGGAAGAGAAAAGAAAAGAAGAAACGAGAAAGAAAAGGAAGAAAGAGAAGAGAAGGAAAAAAAAGAAAAGAGGAGAAAAAGAAAGAGAGAAAAAAAGAGGTTCGGCACCTGCGCAGCAGGTCCCTTAAAACTCGGGCGTTTACGCCAGAGTGGGATTTGCGTTTAAAGTCGTTGTGCTTTGTTCCCGCTCTGGTTTTTGTTATTTCGTTGAGTCGGGTTAACAGGTACGCAGGTGGAGGTCCCGGATCGGAGCCGTCCACGCGTCATCCCCGAGCCTAACCAGGCAAGTGCATTGTAAAGCGGTGAATTCGGGTAGTGATTTCGCTTAAATTGAATGATTTGGGGTAAGATTACCTTTACCGGGAGCATATTGAGAAAAGATGAATAATGAACGTTAAGACATGACAAGTGGAAAAGCATAAATGAACTTGTAAGTGCATGGTAGAACAGTGGATTGTTGTGAAATATTGGTATCTTTATGTCTTTGGTGACGTGTTCTACAGTGACTTATGATTTCGTGCTAATCGTACTTGGATGAGTGTTGCTTATAATTAAGTGCCACAGTGAAAGCATGTTGCATTATGCATTGCACTCATTCACAGACAACAGGACCTACCTCGGTGGGTGGTATACCGGTATAAGCTACAGTTACAGACGCATTACAGATGCATTGCATTGCATTGCATGAAAACAGAACAGAACAGTGATACAGTTACAGATGTATTGTATTGCATAAAAGAGTTAATAATGAAGCAGATACAGGGATAGCGATGTATAGTTCACAAAGATGGGAGGTGATAACCGTAGAATAGTTACAGAGATAGTGGGGTGTAGTCCACAGAGATGGGAAGTGATAACCGATAAGTAGTATAGGCTAAAGAGTTGAGAATGTGCATGAGCATGTGCGTGGGCATATGCATAATAATCGGTGGATGAGAATCGATAAGGATATGAACAAGGGGCATGTGCATGATGAATAGCCCATCGGATCTTGTAATGGTTAAATGGAAGAGTGGTTAATGAAATTGGAATGATTATGGTCTAATGAATGAACATGTTATTTGCTGTTTTGCTTTGTACTTGCTGAGTCGGTGGACTCAGCCTTACTTTGTTGATGTTTTTTAGGTGACCGTTGAGGACGACATGCACGGGCGGGAGTAGCACATGGATAACTGGCACAAACCAGCAGCACTCTTGTATCACTTTTGTCAGTGTACTTTAGCTTTGTTAGGCTCGAGTAATCACTAGAACTGCTATGATGTACCTGAACGCAGTAATATAAATAAAGCTAGTGTTGGTTTTAAATTCTTCTGGTGTTGATGAATTAGTAAGAGTATGCACAGGTGGTAACATCTTGGCCCAGTGAGTGGGCGGGGTGTTACAGAGATCCTCCTCACTCTCCCAGGTAGCTTCCTCCTCGGTATGATTGCTCTACTGAACCTTGCAAATATGAATGACTTTACTCCTAGTCACATGTTTAGACACTTCCCAAATTCTGATAAGGTGATTCTTGTAGGTGAGATCCTCTGGAAGACCTATGGCTTCACTAGTACTAGCTTCTCTGGCATACACAAACACTTTTTCAACTGAGACACATGGAAGACATCATATATCCCACTGGAAGACGAAGGCAGCTGTAAGTGATAAGCAACCTCACCTTTACGCTTTAAAATTTGAATGGTCCAACATATCATGGTGCAAGATTTCCTTTTATCTGAAACCTTTTGACTCCTTTAAATGGGGTAATTCTGAGATACACAGAATTATCTGGCTCAAAACTCAAATCTCGACGACGATTATCTGCATAACTCTTCTATCTAGACTGGGTTGTACTCAATTGTTCCTGAATTAGACAAACCTTTTCCTCAGCTTCTTTCAAACATTCTGGTCCAAAAATTTGACCTTCCCCGGTCTCTTTCCAATTGAGAGGGGTTATGCACTTTCTCCTATACAAAGCTTCAAATGGCGACATTTGTAAGCTAGGTTGGTAGTTGTTGTTATAGAAAAAAAATCTACAAAAGGCAAACATCTATTCCACTTAATTCCATAGTCTAGCACAGAAGCCCTAAACATGTTCTCAAGAATCTAATTCACACACTCAATCTGTCCATCCATCTAAGAATGATATGCTGTGCTAAAATTCAAATAAGTACCCATTGTTTCATGAAAAATCTCCTAAAATTGAGACATAAACTACAATCTACAATCTGATACTATTTTCTTAGGCGTGCCATGGAGACTTACAATTCTTGACACATACAAATTTGCCAACTTATCACTGATATAGGTTGTCTTAACTGGAATGAAATGAGCCGCTAGAGTCAAACGATCCATAATTACCCAAATTGATCCATAATTACCCAAATTGAGTCAAATTCTTCATTTGTCTTGGGTAATTCAATGATAAAATCTATACTAATCTCTTACCATTTCCACTCGGGAATTCTTGAGTTTGCAAGAAGCCTGCTGGCCTTTGGTGTTCATCTTTAATCATCTGATAGACAACACAAAAAGCAACATACTCTGCAATCTCTCGCTTCAAACTAGGCCACCAATACTTTTTCTTAATATCCTAATACACCTTAGTACTGCTAGGATGAACTGAATACAAAGATTCATGAGCTTCCTTGAGTAACAATTTGTTAAGTTCCTTCTAATTTAGTATGCATAAACGCTTCTCAAACTATATGGCACCTTGTCCATCCTTTGTAAAATCTAAGGCTTTACTTTTTCTCATATTGGTTTTGATATCCTTGATATCCACATCATCAACTTGTGCTTTATGAATCTGAGCATCCAGAGTTAGCTGTAACTCCATCGAAGCTAAAAATCAATCTTCAACCAACTCCAAACTAGATACATCTTAGTATTACAGGATGAATCGAATAAAAAGATTCATGTACTTCCTTGAGTAACAATTTATTGAGCTCCTTCTGATTTGGTACACACAACACTTCCCAAACCATATAGTACCTTATCCATCCTCTATAAAATCTAAGGCTTTACCTTTTCTCATATTAGTCTTGATATCCACGCCATGAACTTGTGCTTTGCGAATATGAGCATCTAAAGTCAACTGTAACTCCATCATAGCTAAAAATCAATATTCAACAAACTCCAAACTACGCTTCCAAAATTCTTCATTTAAAGATGGTTAACTTTCTTTAATCATCGCAGTATTACAATAACCCTTTCTGCTCAAGGCATCTGCTACCATATTGGCCTTACCTAGATAATAATAATCCTAATATTATAATCCTTTATCGATTCTAACTATATTCTCTATCTTAAATTAATATCGGTTTGAGTAAATATATACTTTAAGCTCTTATGATTCGTAACAGTTACCCATGAAATAATGGCATTAAAATTTTAAAGCATGTATAACAGCAGCTAATTCCAAGTCATGCGTAGGATAATTCTCTTCATAGGGTCTTAACTGATGCGAAGTATAGGCTACTACTTTTCTATCTTGCATCAACACGCATCCCAATCCTTTACACAAAGTATCATAATAAATATCAAAATACTTGTTGATATATGGCAAAACTAACACTAGTATAGTGGTCAAACACTTCTTTTTTGAAAACTCTTCTCACATTCTAGTGTCCAAACAAACTTGTTTTTTTCTTCAACAACTATGTAAGCAGCCTTGCTACACTGAAATCCTTCAACGAAGCGATGGTAGTATCCTACCATACTAAGAAAACTCCTAACTTGAGGCACTAATATGGGCGGCTTCCAATTAAGCACATCTTTAACTTTTCTAGGGTCAATCGCAATATCTTCTGTTGTCATAATATGGCCTAGGAAAGCAACTTTCTTCATTCAAAACTCACATTTGCTGATCTCTAAGCTTCTGCAACACTATCATCAAATGATACAAATGCTCATTCTCATCCTTAGAGTAAATTAGAATGTCATCAATGAAGATAATAACAAATATATCTAAATATTCCATGAACACCTTATTCATCAACTATATGAAATAGGTAGGAGTATTGGTCAAACCAAAAGACATCACTTTAAACTCATACAAACCATAGCAAGTAGAGAACGCAGTCCTAGGAATATCCTCTGGGCGAATTTTTAGCTGATGATATCTTGATCTCAAATTAATCTTAGAAAACACTCCAGTTCCCTTAAGTTGATCAAACAAATCATCGATCTTAGGTAAGGGATACTTATTCTTGATTGTGACCCTATTGATTGCATGATAGTCTACACACATACATTGGCTACTATCCTTCTTGACAAACAACATTAGGACTCCCCATGGTGATAAATTAGGTCTAACATAACATTTGTCTTGCTGAATCTGCTTCTTCAATTTTACTAACTCATTACCAGGCATCTGATAAGGACTCTTAGAAATAGGCGGGTACCAGGAACTAACTCCATTGAAAACTCCACATCTCTGTCCGGAGGCATCCTTAGAAGATCATTTGGAAATGCATCGGAAAACTCTCTGATAACAGGTACATCGTCCAACATGATACCTCTACTTTGGGAAACCATGGCTTCTCTTGGTTGCTCAAAAGTAGCTTCAACTTCACTTCAATTCCATCTAGGATAACCAAAGTGATAGCTCTATTCCCACAATCCAACATAGCCTGGTGCCTAGCAAGCTAATTCATTCCTAGGATTACATCCAAAGACTTGATATCCAAGATAATGAGATCAGCAAGAAAATCTACCTCTTGGATAGTTATCTTAACTCTAGAACATCCTTGATTTGTATTCAACTCAGAACCATGAGATTAAACTAAAAGAACAAATCTAAGAACAATGGTTCCCAATTGTTGCTTAACAACAAACTTTGAGAAACAAAAGAATGCAAAGTTCTATAATCAAATAAAATTGTGGCAAGTATAGAATTCACTAGAAACTTACCCATCACAACATCTTGAGCTGTTGGGTCTTCTCTTCTATGACATGATTCACCTAACCTCTAGCAACTAATTGTGACATCCTGATGGCTTGATTTGAGGCTTGAGGTGCTCTACGTACCACTTTGGAACAAGGGTGCTGTCTGGTATAGCTCTCAAGTTAAAATGAATTGGTGTAGGGGCTTGCTTCTGCAGACACTTGTTAGCATAGTGACCAGACTCATGGCACTAGAAAAAAGTAACTAATACTGCAAGATTAACATTCTACTAAGGCTGATTGCTGATGTTGATAGGGTGCAATCCTGAAACATTTTGATGAGGCACTAGTGCTGGAGTCTTAAATCCTGACTGTTGAGGCACATGTGCTAGCTAGTATGCACTGAATCAGGCTCTCTAAGACTCATGCAACTAAGCCCCTTGCTACATCATCCTTCTCTTGCAAGATTCCTCTAACTCACAGTGAGACTCCTTAATAAGTATAGTCTTATCCACTATGTTTTGGAAACTGGTTTAGTCATTGCCAACAACTTGAACTTTCAATCCAAGATTAAGTCCCTTCTTAAAGTATTTCTGACGTGCATCATCTATGGCAACATCCTTTCGTGCATAGTGTGCTGACTGAATGAACTTATTGAGATATTCACTCATTGACATGTTATTCTGCTAAAACTCGCAAAACTTTTATTTCTTCATCTCAACCACCCCATCCAAGATATGAGCATGGTGAAAAGCTACTATGAATTCTGTCTATGTGATTTCTGGTGATCCTTATGAGTGGCACAATAGTTCTTCCACCATTATGATGCAATACACTCAAGCTAGTGAGTGGCGTAGATAACTTTCTCTCGATCCGTGCATTGAGCAAGGTTTAGCTTCTTCTCCACAGAATGAAGCTAACCATCTGCCTCTAAAGGCTTGGATGAACTGGAATAAGTAGGCGGTCTAGTCCTTATGAACTCTGCAAATTAGGATGGCAAACAAGCTGGCTGAGGTGCAATAGCTTCTCAATTTTACTGATTCATCATGTTGTTCATATTCTATATCATTGTATTCATGAGCTGTGTCTAGGCTTCCATGAACTGACTTAGAGTTGGATATAAATTGGTTGGAGTTGATTGCGGATCCTATGTTGAAGGATTTATGATGCTGTTGTTCTGAGTATTAACCATCTACTAAGTCGACACCAAGGTTACAAAGAAAAGAGGAAAAGTAAAGATAAGTGGTAAACTCGCATAAGGGGGATAAACTAAGGACAATCCTAAACTAAAAGCACTCACTTAGCTAAAAAATACTAGCAAAATTGCATTAAATTCCACATCAAAGAAAACATTGACATGACTGCAACATAATATATGAGGCAAAACTACAACGCACATCACACACAATTGCAAAGACAAAGCGAATGCTCTGCACGATACTAAAACTATACATGGTTCTAATCTAATGGTTCCCACTCCAGCTTTGCTGCATAAGGCTCACTTGACTCCTTTTCTAAATCGCTGTAGAACACCCACAAGTGGCAAACTTGTGGTGACAGTTCCCTTACTTTAGCTGGAATGAAACGATGAAGATACTCTTGATGATTGCCAATTATGCATCATCTTTCTTCCGAACTAGGAGGAGTACGTGAAGGTAGTGGAACTGGTGATTGTGGTGGTGGTTTCTCCATAGCTTCTTTTTGTTCTGAAGTGTTGAACACTATTGCATACTACTCTTCAAACTTCTGGATGAGCTTGGACAAACTCATTCTGTACAACTTGTAGATGCTTTTAACGTGTACTACATTTAACTTGTAGACTCCGTCTTGAAAAAATACTCCATTTAAAAGTTAGGTACTGTAGTGGCTGCCAAAAGCCAAACGGCTTGTGTCTTGCCGAACAGGGCAATAGTACTTAAATAATCATGAAGAACTTGGCTCTCAATCCTCGTAGTAAAGTACAGTCTTGTCCTGACTCTAATGAATTGGCCCATTGTTGTCTCATCCTTGTGAAATAAATTGGTTGTCTCTTTGATCCAAAACTTCTCAACAAAGCTTGAAGAAGTCTAGGCTAACCTCCACTTTGATTATGGAAAACTTGAGACATCTATTGCATTATAAAGACAAGAAGTCAATTTAAGAATTGAAAACTAAATTCTAGAAAAGGTGAAGATCCAAAACCTTAATAATAAGGAAATAATAGAGAATTACTAGATATCCATTGTGTGGGTTTGATTTAGAAAATAGATTTTGAAAGTTTTTGCTAAATTGACTTTTCTATCTAGGGCTTTGTCCTACGGTATGGCTCTGATACCATCCCTATCGAGACCCAAATATGCAAATATGGACTTTCCTATGTATTTTACACCAGTTTAGGATCATGCTAGCGCACACAGTGAAAACATAGATGGAATATCAATGATGATCATGATTAACTATGAAATAAGCAAATATTATTAATTATCAGAGTAGTGACCTTATGGCCAAACTTAGAAATAATAGCCTAAAGGGCCTAACAAAACTAGCAGTGAAAAATAAAGATGTTATCAAGAAATCGACTGGAAAGTGAAGTCCTATTCCGCGAGGTTATCAAGAATTCTCCTTCAAATACCTCTGGTTGGTATGGTTCTTTTTTAGCAACTGAGCAACAATGGATATAGTCATGAGTACATAGAGTACTCAGCAAGATGTTTATAACAAGCAATATATAATTATGCAAGGCTTATCAAATGATAGCTGAGTGGTTACTTTGCAAAAAGCATTAATTTATAGTAAATACAGTAAATAGATTGAAGTACACTTTGAAATCGATTAGTAAATAAATAATTGAAAAAGAATTGAGTAAACCACAAGTGAACTAACTATTCACTTACCAACCTAAACCCAACCAAAGTTTTATGAAAAATCTACCCTTCGTGTGAAATCACCTATCATTGTTCAGAACTGGAGATATGACTATTTGAATAGTTTTACACTTTACAGAGATTGCACGACTTTACCCATAAGATATGACCATCTCATATTGTCATGCGATTAGCACACTTCCTTGGGTGTGTGGTGGACTGATCATAAGAAAGCTTTTTACAATGCTTAGTCTTACCCTGATTTCACCCACTAAGATTTTGCTACCGAGTAGGTTGACAACCTAATCGGTAAAAACTCCCCCTTGCGCCATGTGGAAGGTTACCAAAAAACGAACTAACCACCCCAAACTAGCTAAATCCATCCCAAACTAGACTTGTGGTTGTACGATAAGACTCAGATCAAAGGCGCATAAAATTAAGTCCTTAGACATTACCTAGACGAGATATCCACATCCCAATATGCTATTTGTACCCACTTTACTGCATGATCACTCGCCCAAGTGAAAACCAAGTTGTTTAACCAACACCAATGATAATACTCATGTCATGGCACACAAATTTTAGAACTGTGGCTGACCACCATAGTTCAATATCTTATTAAGTTAAAATTAATTAATTGATCAACATATGATATGTGTCACATCCCAAAATTTGGCTTTTTGAAAAATTTAAATTCAAATTAATTATTTTAAGGTAATTGGATTTTACTTGGCTTTTATTTGCCTTTCTGGATTTTCTGGAATTTAAAAACTATTTTTAGAGTTTAAAAAAGTAATTCAAAATATGAAAATTAAATACCAACAATAGTTGGAAATAATTTTATTAAGTCCTAAATATCTCCAGGAGCTTCTGTGAATTTTTCTGGAATTTTTGGAGGTATTTTCTTATTTTTCTGAGGCCTAAATAATTTTCTAGCCTTTTCTGAAAATCAAAATCAAATTCTGAAAATAAAATCCCTCCCTTTTTCCTCCAGCCGACGCGTGGACGGCCCAGATCCGCCCACGTCGCCGCTCGGCCTGATCCCGGCCGCACCTCCCTCCCCCTCGCTGTCCAGCGGGCCCGGCCCGTCAGCCGGCGGCCCCGCCTTCCCCTCCTCCTCGCCCGACGCGTGGACGGCTCGAAGGAGCCGCGTCTTCGCGCCCGGCCTCAATCCACCGCCCGATCTCTTCCCCGAGCCGCGTGGCAGCCATCCGCACCGCCCGCCCGCTCTCTCCTCTCTCTCACTGCACGCGGGGCCCACCTGTCGGATCCGTCGTCCCCGCGGAGCCGCCTCTTTCCTTTTCCTTCCCCCTCTTTCCTTTTTCGCCGGCCGACCGAGACCGCGCCGGATCCCGCCTTGCCTTACCCGGCCCCCTCGGTTTTGGAAGTCCCGGACGCCGCCGCGACCGAATCCCCGATCTCCCGGGCTCCCCTTCCATCGGCGCCCCCTCTTTCCGTTTCTCCCCTTTCCTTCCTTTTTCCGGCCGACACACCGGTGAGCAATAGCTCCCTCGGCTCCGCCTCCTCCCGCACCACCTCCCAGAGCACTCCACCTCTCACCCTAAGCCCCGAGCGCCGTCGCACCGCGAGTTTCCCGTGCGCCCACGGTAGGTACTCCGGCGAGCCTTCGCCGCCGCCTCGGTCGTCTCCGGAGCCCGCTGTCGCCACCTCGAGCTTCCTCGCGCCCGGGCGAACCTCCCCGACACCTCAGCCGCCCCTCCCCGCCGCCGGAGCGCCGTCGCGCCGGAGGACCCGAGCCAGCTCCGCCACCTCCTCGTCGCCGGCCTTCTCCGCTCGTCGCCGCACCTCGTCGACCCCTCCAACCGAACCCCCTTCGCTCAAGGATTGCATTTCACGCGTCACCCGAACCCCTCCGACCCTCCCTCGCCGCCGACGACCCTGCCTCCGGTCACCTTCCCCGGCCTCCCCTCTGGCAGGTAACTCAAAAGGTTTGATTGCCCTATATGGGTAGGCAAAGCCTCCCCGCTCACTTGGCTATCACCGCTCGCTCTCCCCTCCCCCGACTCCCTCGGCGCGCGTTCGAGCCCTCGGTTCCGCGCGCGGAGGTTGAGTTTTTCGTTTATTTTCCGGGCTGACAAGTGGGTCCCACCCGTCAGCGGCCGCCGGTCTGCGCTGGCCACTGCCGCCTGGGCCCCACCTCTCTGTGCTATCTCTGACAAGTGGGCCCGGAGTCCAGTGGGTCCCATGTGTCAGAGGCTGAGCCGTGGGCTCACTGTCCAGTGGGTCCCACATGTCAGTGACCGCCAGTGGTTACTGTTCAGTGGGCCCCACCTGTCAGTCTCTCAAAATAAAAATAGAAATTAAAATTTAATTCTCCAGTGGGTCCCACCTGTCAGAAATTTTCGAATTTCTCGATTTATTCAAATCTGAGATTTTCAAATGAGCATAACTTTCTCATTTTAGCTCCAAATCCAGCCATTCAAATTTCTAAATTCATCTAAAATCATAATCTATCCAGCTATGGCCTCTGTTGAATTTTTGGATTTTATTTGAATTTTATTTGTATTTATTTGTTTTGTTGCTTCGTCTTTCCTCGCGTAGATTCCAACGTTGTCGACGATCCCTCTTCACAGCAGCAAGAAGACCCAGAAACCCTGCAAGAAGGCAAGTCTCCTTTGATCATCTTGAACCTATGCTGTTGAAATGTTTTTTAAAATATTTTAAATTATGTGCATTGCTATTTACCTAAAGTCACTAGTTCAAATCTTTAGGAATTAGTTATTCCAACCTTGTTATGCCCTCATTTGACATTGATTGCCATGTACATTGTCACCCTAGAACTCCCTTTGTCTCAATAATGAGATTACTATTAATCTTTGGGAATATTAGAATGGTAGGTTAATGCTTAGTCTTGCTATCTAATAACTTTGGAAAATCTTGAAAATGGGAAATTATGATTTATTATTGAACCCTTGTGTTTGAAAGTGAAGTGACAATTGGAGTTGTCACTGTGATTTTTAAAATAAAATAAAAATGTGAAAGTTGGTTTAGATTAGGGTGGATGGCTGTTTGGGTTGGTGCAGCAAGCACGAGAACTTGTTAAGTGTATGTTCCACCCTAGTCAATTAAGGACCGACGCTTGTGTTTGTCCAAACTGAGCATTAACCGTACAACCACAAGTCTATATGGGTACGACCTAGCTGACTAACTTATGATAGTCTAGTTTAGGTGCCACCAGTGGAAAGTGGGTGCCAGGGATGGACTGGTTATTCACAGTGAGGGACAGGGATTTACTGTACTCATATGGCGCAAGAGGGGACTTCAGATTGGGCGGATTTAACCCTTCTGCGGTGAAACCTCAGCGGGTGGTATCTAGCTAGAATAGAATAAGGTAAAGGCTTTGTGGTATTTTATCTGTGTCTCATGCCAAAGGAAGCGTGTTGACTTTTAGGATAATTTATCTCTTGTGGGTAAAGTTGTACAACCTCTGCAGAGTGTAAAACTATTCGAATAGCCGTGCCCACGGTCAAGGGCGGGCAAGGAATGCATTCACATGGTAGATTTCTGGTTTTGGTTTTAAAAACAAAAGATTTGTATTCCGAGGGTGGAGGGAACTCTCGGAAGGGAATCCTGGCGGATGGAGCCAGAGAGGGTGGATGGAACCCGCAATTTAAAGCTCGACCAATGGTAATTGGTTAGCTAGTGTTGGTAGTTGGAACCTTCACTAGAAAGTTAATTCTGTTAAAACATTTACTTCATTAATTGTTGCCTTCGAAAATAATTAGTAGTAATTGAGATTTCAAATATTGCTTTGTGCAAAAGAACCATATGACCCTCCTTTGTTAAGCCTTGCATCTATGCATTTTTCCCAAGACTTGCGGAGTACTTTATGTACTCACATGCTATACTTAAAAATAACATCTCAGAGGAAGTTGAAGCTCAAGAAGGTGACTACGACTACTGCTTCGCGTGTGGCTGTGATGGATTCTTCCCGGAGGACTAGGTCGCGCTTCCCCAGTCAGTTGCCTGTGGCGAATTGATGGGTCGTCCTCGAGTTTTATTTGCTTCCGCTTTATTTCTTGTGTGCGAGGTCTTAAACCTCCATTGTAATAATGAGACCCTGTGGTCAGTACTCTTATTTACTGTAATAAATCGTTGTTGGTGATGTTTTCCATTCTGTTTGACTGTGTGCACTAGCTTTGATCTGGGACTAGTGCTGTAATACACAGAGGGTCCGGGTTTGATAATCCGGGGGCCCGACAATATGAGTCCTAACGTAACAATAAGCATGGCTAAACATACTAAATGTACAACAAGTGGATGCTAATATTGTATCACTAGATAATTAACCATCCTATGGTGATAATGGAATCATGGCATTCAAATTATCAAAGGAGATTTTATCAAGACAGAGTGATAACTACCAAGCACAAAGTTTTTGTAATAAATTAGCAATTCAGAATAATTTTGAATAAAAATAATAATACTTAGATTAAAACAATAGATTCAATATAATCAAAGGTCATGACTTGCCTTGGCTTTGCTCAGTTACCAATTCTTGATCTTCCATTCCTACTTCTACTTCTTCAAAGACAAGAGAGAAAGCGAATAAAATATAAATACATTTAAATAAAATCCAAAAATAACAAAAATCAGAACAAAAGATAGAGCTTAATTTTAGAAAGAAGAATCATGTCAATCGGAGTTTGAGCGAAAGAAAAAAAAGCTCTCGAAAGATTTAAATCTAAGAAAAAGAAAACCATTATGGCATTTTTTTGGATTTTCTAGATTTATTTTTTAAAAAATAGATTTATGATATCAGCAAGGATTTTTGGATTTTTAGACGAATTATTTTCTAAAGGAAATAGATTTGGTCACTGATATGTGGGGCCACGGTCTATGGACCGGGTTCAGGGGTTGGCTCGGTCTATAGTGGAACTCGGTCTATGGAACAGTGCATCAGGTGACTAGGGATGATGTGCCAAGCGACGTGACAGACACGCAGGATGACACATGGGAAAACAGAGGTGACATGGCACTGACATGGGTTAATGACTTGGTAGGCGCTATGATGGGATGAGGTGATAGCCTAAGGCTTATGTGGCTCTGGCATGGCTGCTGCATGGGCGACATATCGGCTCCTTGCTGATGTGGCATGCCACGTGGACGAAGAGTAATATAGCATGGGTTTTTCCAGTGAGTTTTCTGGCAGCAAACGACACGTGCTACGATGAATCATATTGGATTTGGTAGTGTAGCACCTAGCGAGCTCATCAACAAGGTTAACCCGAGCTGTGGTGGTGCAGAGTTGCCGTTGGTGAGCTTCGAGCAGTGGAGCAAGACGACGCACAACGATGGTGGCCTACGGTGGTGCAATGACCTTGGTGAGGCACAGGGAAGGAGGGGATCTCGGTGAACCTTTAGGGGAAGGTAGTGAGGTTGGAGGCGATCTGACATGGGTGCAATTTCTCACCGATGTTGGTGGCGGCGGCTATAGTATTTGCGGTGCAAGATGGAGATTTCGATGGCGCGAAGCGAGGAAAAGATCGAGGTGGCTTGGAGTAGGAGCTCCAAGGTCGAGGGGTGCCTTTTCATACACGGAAGAGGCATGCATCTGCATAGTCCATGGAGGACACAGCGTGGCATCGCAACGGACTCGGAGAGGAGAGTTCGAGGTGGAGATGATGGCCCTGATAAATGGGGGCCACCAGTCAGCGATGGTACGAGAAGAAGACGCGGCGAGCTCGCGGGGGTGAAACGTGGCGCAGGAGTTGGGCTGCACAGGATGGGCCGAGCGACTATGTTAGATCGTGCTGGTGTGCGGAAGTTGGGCTAAGCCAGAAGGAAGAGATGGGCCCGAAGATTTAAATCCAAAATTTTGGATTTCTGAATTTCAGAAAATAAGAAAAAAGAAATTGAGCTCTAGAAAATAGCAAATAAATTCAAAAAATCCAAGAAAATAAAAAAACTCCTTGCAACACAAGTAACTCAAATAAAATAGATTTTGAATTAATTGAAGTTTATTTTATTCACATTAAATCTTTTAGTTTCTAAAAATTCAAATTAAGCTTTATTTAATTTAAGAAAAATCCAAATGGTTATTGTTATTTTAAAAGTTTTAATAAGACTCTAAAAACTAGGATGTTACACTTCTGCCCCTATACTAGTACTACGAAACATATGCAAGGACTTTGAAGTATATTGTGATGCCTTAGATGAAGGTCTTGAGTGCGTGCTCATACAAGGGGGAAAGATCATGGTATATGTATCGAGACAGCTCTGCCCTCATGAAGAGAATTACCCGACCCACTACTTGGAGTTATCTTTAGTAGTTCATGCCCTAAAAAAATCTAGTGTCATTACTTGATCGACGAGCACTATGACATATACACCGATCATAAAAGCCTTAAATATATCTTCACCCAATCAGATCATAACCTGAGGCAAAGGAGATAGCTAGAGCTAATCAAAGACTATGATATTAGCATTCACTACCACCTTGGAAAAGCTAACATAGTGGCTAATGCCTTGAGCCACATGTTGTATTGCAGCAATATCATGGTCCAAGAACAACAGCCTGAGCTCTGAAGGGAATTGAAAGCACTCAACCTGTAAATAGTGGAGCAAGGCATTATAGTAGCAATGGAGGTTCAGCCAACCTTGGAAGATCAAATCAAAGCCGCACAAAAAGAAAGCTCAGGTGTCCAATGATTCAAGCGCCACATGTGAAGGGAAAAGCTTCCAAGATGATTAAGGATCAGCAAGGGATCATATGGTTTGGAAAACACATCTTTGTTCCCCACCAGACGAAACTCAAGGAATTGATACTTAAAGAAACCCACAACTCAGCATATTCCCTACATCTAGGGAGTACCAAGATGTACTAAGACATGAAGCAGCAGTATTGGTTGCCACGTATGAAAAGGGACATAGTTGAATATGTAGCTTGTTGTGACATGTGCCAAGAGTTAAGGCTAAACATCAGAGGCTAGCAGGATTTCTGCAACCACTTCAAATCCCACAATGCAAGTGGGAAGAAGTTGGGATGGACTTCATCATTGGCTTGCCACAAACTCTATCAGGGTATGACTCCATATGTGTCATTGTAGATAGATTAACAAAAGTCGCCCATTTTATTCTGATCAAGACAACATTTAAGGAAGACCATTTGGCAAAATTGTACATGTCCCTATTGTGTGTTTGCATGGGGTATCCAAAAGAGTAGTCTAAGATCAAGGTTCTCAATTTACCTCAAAATTCTAGGCTAGTCTTCATGAACCCTTGGAACCCATCTAAATTTTAGCATGACTTATCACCCGTAGATAGATAGACAAACATAAAGGGCAAACCAAATTCTCAAAGATATGCTCCAAGCTATCAGTAGCTATCAAAGATATTGGGAAAATGCCTACCCAACACCGAGTTTTCCTACAACAGTAGCTATCAGTCCAGCCTGATGATCTCCGTTTGAAGCCCTTTATGATAGAAAGTGTCGAACTCCTTTACATTGGATAGAAGTAGGGGAAGGCTATATCTTTGGACCAGACACCCTGAAGCAGGCCAAAGAGAAAGTGCACCTAATCAAAGATTGGCTACAAGTAGCCCATTCAAGGAAAAAGAGTTACTCCAACAACCGTCATAGGGAGTTAAACTTTGAAGTCGGCGACTACGTCTACCTGAAATTATCCCCTATACAAGGAATTAAAAGATTCAAGGTCAAAGGCAAGCTTGTACTGTGATATGCAGGATCATTTCCGATCATTACTAAAAGAGTTGAAGTAGCCTACAAATTGGAGTTGCCCGCAAGCTTAGCAGATATGCACGAAATGTTCCACATGTTGCAACTCAAGAAGTGTCGGAAGACCAAGCCCCACTGGAGACCATCAAGTTAAGGAGGACCTAACCTACCAAGAGTGTCCTATCAAGATTCTTGATGTTGTGGAGAAGAAAACAAGGCGCTAGACCACTCGTCTCTACAAAGACTAGTTGAGCAATCACACCATGGAATAAGCCCGATGGGAACAAGAGGACCAATTGAAGATAGATTTCTCCTACCTATTTTCCGATTACGGAAAATCTCAGGGTTAAGATTCATTTTAAGGGTGTGGATTTGTAACATCCCAAACATAAGATGTTAAAAAATGTGTAAAATTTCAAACTTTTTGTTGCATCTTGTTGACATTTGGATTTTTTCTGAATTATTATCTGGTGTTTTTCTGCTGAAGTGAGTTATGACAGTTAACTCAAGGAAAGATATAGAATTAACAAAATAAATTATAATAAAAGGCCGAATCTGAAAAGATGATCCATAAAATAGTATGAGAGAATTTACAATAAAAATTATTTAAGGACAACTTGGGATCACCTTTGAAATCCAAATTTGAAATTTATTTCATTAAAGCAAATCATGAGCTAAAATTTAGAGAACGAAATGTGGGAAGGGAAGCGGAATTGAAATCAAAGTCCACTAGTTTAAATTCTAAATTATAAACCATTTTCAAATCAAGTCCAATTTAAATTCAAGTATGAGTTCAATTCAAAATTTGGGAATTCATATTCCACTACCAAAATTCAGGTCTCCAGTGAAATTTAAAATTCAGAACTTGAATTTAAAATCAAAATTTTGGAATCAAATTCTGAAAACCGTGTTTGAACCCAGCCCACTTGGCCTATCGGACCATTTCTACCTTTCTATCTCTTTGGTGATTATAAAAAGTGGATAGAACCTAGTGATTATAAATGGTGGATAGAATCTAGGTATAAAAAATAGCATATGGTGGATGAAACATATAACTAGTGGGTGGAACTAGCATCTTTAATATTATTGCACTCTTTCACATTGTTTAGAAAACATCGTTTAGTTAAAAAATGTTCAGTCTCAGAAATTTTCTACCTATTGTAAATTTCAACTGGAGCTTTTAGCAAATAAAAAAACATGGGCCATCTTTGTTAAGTCATGCATTTATATAATTGCATTCTGTGTATTGACTCACGGAGCAAGGTTGTTTGTTCTCATCCTCGCTCACTCAATTAACTTAGAACCTGTGGATCAAGACCACTATGCCTACTATGTTACCATCGAACCAGACACAGAAGAAGACGATAGACATTAGGATAATCTCTAGTAGTGTAGTCCTTGTCACAGTTTGGCAGGCTTTGATGGTGATTGTATGCATATCTATTATTTGGATTTTTGGAGAATAGTAAGGTATCATTTGCCTCCAGTCACTTGTCTATGGCAAGGTGGCCTCACCTCATGCTTCTGCTTCCACTTTTGTGTAATGCAAACATTTGGCCTGATCAGTCATATTGTAAACATCCTCCCCCGTTTCGTTTGACCTAGCTTTAGCTAAGCATCGGTAGTCTTAGTCTAGTCCCTGTGGAGAACACGACACTCGCCGCTATTTCAGTGGCAACCCGTGCACTTGCGGGTGTGCTATTTTTGCACGATCAGTGGCACCTAAACTAGACTATCATGAGTTAATCAGCTAGGTTGTACCCATATAGACTTAGGGTTGTACGGTAGTGCTCAGTCTGGACAAACACAAGCGTCGGTCCTTAGTTGACTAGGGTGGAACATACACTTTTGAAGATCTCGTGCTAACTGCACCAACCCAAACCAACCATCCACCCCAATCTAAACCAACTTTCATATTTTATTTTATTTTATTTTAAAAGAACCGTGGTAACTCCAATTACCACTAAATTTATAAACACACGGGGTAATACAATAAATCATAATTTCCCATTTTCAAGATTTCAAAAGGCATTAGATAGCATGACTAAGCATTACACTACCATTCTATTATTCACAAATAATTATAATACTCTCATTATCGAGATAAAGGAAATTCTAGGGTTACAAAGGTACATGGCAATCAACTTCAATTGAGGGCACAACAAAGTTGGATTAACTAATACCTTAAGATTTGAACTAATGTTTTATGTAAATAGCAATGCACATAATTTAAAATAATTAAACATTTCAAAATCATAGGTTCGAGATGATCAAAGGAGACTTGCCTTCTTGCACGCTCTCTTCTTGCTGCGGAGTGGAGAGATCTTCGACAACGTTGGATTCTACGCGCGAAAAGACAGAGCAACAAAACAAATAAATACAAATAAAATCAAATAAACTCAAAAATTCAAATAGAGGCCATATTTGGATAGATTATGATTTTAGACGAATTTAGAAATTTGAATGGCTGAATTTGGAGTTAAAATGAGAAAGTTATGCTCATTTGAAATTCTCGGTTTGAATAAATCCAAAAATTGTGAAATTTCTGACAAGTGGGGCCCACTGGCAGGAATTAATTTTTTAATCCTTTATTTTATTCTTTTATTCTGAGTCTATGACTGGTGGGACCCACTGGCAGTGAGCCCACTGGCCCTGCCTCTGACATGTGGGACCCTCCTGGGCTCTGGGCCCAGCTGTCAGTGGAGAGCGCAGACAGGTGGGGCCTAGGCGGCAGTGACCAGCGCAGACTGGCGGCCGCTGATGGGTGGGGCCCATCTGTCAGCGCGGAAAAATAGAGAAATGGCTCAACCTCAGCGTGCGGAGCCGGGGGCTCGAACGCGCGCCGAGGGAGCCAAGGGGAGAAGAGAGTAGCGGTGGTAACCAGTCGGGCGGGGAGGCTTTGCCTACCTATAAAGGGTAGGTAAACCTATTGAGGGTTACCTGCTGGAGGGCCGGGCAGAGGTGGTCGGAGGCGGGGTTGCCGACGGCGATGGGTGGTCGGTGATTCGGGCGAGGTTCAAAACGAGATCCCGGTGCGGAGGTGGTGCCGATGGAGAGGTCGGTAGGATGCGGCGACGAGCGCAGGCGGGCGGCGACGAGGTAGCGGCGGAGACGGCTCGGGAGCTCCGGTGCGACGGCGCCCTGGTGGTGAGGCGGTTCGGCCAAGGGGTTGAGGGGCTTCGCACGGACGCGGGGGTGCTCAGGGTGTCCTCGGAGGCGCTCGCGATGCACTCCTTTGCCGGCAATTCCTCGCCGGAGGAGATGGCGGCGCACTGGACCGGAGGCGCACGGCGCAAGGGCGAAGGGAAGCTCAGGAGGGCAGAGGAGTGCGAGGTGAGGTGGTGCGGAGGACGGGGCTGCTTGGGGGTGCCTTTTATAGGGGCCGGAGAGGGGACACGGCGCTTAATTGCTCGCCTGATTTCTCGACCGGCGCGGATACGGCAGAGGGATTAAGGAAGGAGGGGGGCAGGGAAGGAAGGGAGGCGCGGGGGTTCAGGGATTTGGTTGCGGCGGTGTCCCGGGGTTTCCAAAACCGGAGAGGGAGCGGAGGGAAAGCCGGATAGGGCGCGGATTCGGTCGGCCGGCGAAGAAAGGAAAGGGGAGGAGAGAAAGGAAGGCGTCTCCGCGGGGGAGACGACGGATCTGACAGGCGGGGCCCGGGTGGCAGCGGGAGCGGGGTGCAGGCGACTGCCGGGCGGGGCCCACGGGTCAGAGAGGAGAGGGGAGCGTGGTGCGGATCGCAGCCACGTGGCCCGGAGGTGGATCGGGCGGCGGGTGCGGTTTAAGTGGGAGGGGACGGCCGGATGGCGAGCGAGGTGACGCGGCGCGCATCAGGCCGGCCACGCGTCGGCCCGAGGGGAGGGGAAGGCGGGGTGGCTGACGGGCTGGGCCCGCTTGGCGGAGGGAGAGAGGAGGGGCGGCTTGGATTGGGCCGAGCGGCGACGTGGGCGGTCCTGGGCCGTCCACGCGTCGGCTGGAGGGAGAGTTTGGAATTTTTATTTTAGAATTTGATTTATATTTTCAGAAAAGGCTAGGAAATCATTTAGGCCTCAGAAAAATATGAAAATACCTTCAAAAATTCCAGAAAAATTCACAGAAGCTCCTGGAGATATTTTGGACTAAATAAAATTATTTCCAACTAATGTTGATATTTAATTTTTCATATTTTAAAATACCTTTTAAATTTAAAAAATAGGTTTTAAACTCCAGAAAATCAAATAAAAGCCAAATAAAATCCAATTACTTTAAAATAATTAATTTGAATTTAAATTTTTCCAGAAAGCAAATTTTGGGATATTACATAAATGCACTATTACACATGTAGGAAGCTATGCTGATATCAGGGATAGGAATTCACTACACCATGGCATAGTATTAAGGGCAATCAAACTACTGGAGAAAACTGATTTGGAAAGCAAATTATCTGCTGAGAATGTGTTTGCCCGTCACTTATTGCCTGCTTGGTAAAGTGCTGCCGAGAAAGACATTCTTCGGTAGATATGTGGATTCCCGACAATTAACTGCCATATATACGTTATTTTTCCCTGGCAGTTAGATGTTTTTGCGGCAGTTAGATGTATTGCCAGTAGTTAACTGTCCTCGATTATCTATTTTCCCTGGCAGATATATTGATAGCATTGGCATGGTTCCCGACAGTTTAGGCACCTAGGAATATACATGTAAAATACAAATAAAATTTAATTATGCCACCAGGAATAGTGAATTTAATATTTTCCCAATAATTTGCACCATTCAACTAGAATTTAGAAAACATACAATTTTCTCAATTGTACCACTTAGAAAATGTCATATCAATAATCAAATATAGCTGCAACATCTAGTCTATGCTTGGCACATGTAAATACTCCAACCCCTTCTACCACAATACTAATCTATCCTTGGCATGTACAAAACATCTATGCAAAAGAAGTCAACAATGAAGATGTCCACATAATGAAATCATCATGTTACCACCATTTGCAAAATAAGGAAGATCACTCCATCAGCAAATAATAACTTCAATAGCCCTTATGTTTTGTACCTGAAAAGAAATTTGAGAAGTCAATAACCACAAACCATACATAAGGCCAAACATGATATGAGCATCAAATAGTTGTAGGGCGACTGAGTGAATCCAAGAGTTGTCATGATAGATAAGAGAGAACAAAAGGAAAGGTGCTTAGTGAAGTGGAATTCAGTGTAATATATGTGCTCTTTCATCTCTGTGTTATTTTTAACCAGAAAGCAATAAGAAGTGCCAGTCATGTCAAAGTTTTAGATATGTGAAGCTATCTTGAGCTATAGAACGAGATGTACAGATAAAAAAATACTAGGTCCTTAGTTCTACTTGCGCTATAAGAAAATAGTTAATATTTTCTTTTGTTATGTCAATCAGTAGCAAGGTTTGTTTGTAGCTTTTTAAAGGAAACCTTGAGCATCCTTCATATATTATCAGAAGTTTGAATACAAATGTAGTGAAGAAGCATCAAGTTGCACATCTTCTGTTTCTTGTTTCTATTATGTTCCATTGCTTAAACATTAGTGGCTAGAAACAAGAAACAGTATAGAACTATAGCACAAACTATCTTCTCTACACTAGCATTCAAAATCTGAATGTTGAAAGCTTAAATTATATAAGATATTGCATACATATTCATAGACTTGTACAACCAACTCAAATCAATTACCAACGCAAAGTTACAGTTAAAATTCATCTACTAGATAATTCATACTATAGAACACTTTTCCTTGTAAAACTTATCTATTTTATGTCATTTACCAAGGAACTTAACAGATGGATGTGAAATTGTGATGCAATAAATAGATTATTGGCTTTTGACTCTAGGAATAATGTTCCAGCTAACAATTATTCAAAGACAAAAATAGATGCTTATATCGGTAACTAAATTATTTACTCATTGGAAAATGAATTAGTCCAACTCCAGCACAATTAAGGTCTCTGATACTTTCTCTAGAACAACATCAGCTATCTACCCAATGGCACTGGTAGCCCCAAAAATATCTCAGTGCATCCCCCATAGCATAGTGAAGCCACTGCACACTAGGAAGTCACCAAAAGACACAGCAAGCACAGAGAGGCCAAGCAGTGGCGGATCTAGGATTTTATCGCGTCTCGGGCTAAATTGTAACAGCCTAAGAACAAATGTGAATTTATACTCATACCACGGCACAATAGAAGTACGCTATAAATACAAATTTAGCTCAACACTTCAACACAAAACATAATAAGAAAAACATGGTAAAATATAAACAATGTAGCCAAATATCCATTAGCATCTCGTGCTTTCACATCATTAAGTAATGACCAGTGAGGGGGCAACCTACATAGCTAATTCTGAACAACAATGTAACTACATATGAATTAGTACTACAATGTAACTACAGAACTACTAATCCCAGCAAAACTTAACCCCATAAGTGACTAATTTTCCAAATCAGGCCATGTTTCTATCTAGCTTTTAAAAAAAACTAACTTTAAAATATAAAAGTTGCAGGCAATGCAAAGAAGCTCACTTTAATTTCAACTCCATAAATTCGTGACAATAGGTTGGGGCATCCCAGCTTAATCATTCGAATGTAAACATGTCTTAAACTTCTATCCCGAGTGAATTAAGCTTGTGGCACTATAAGCAACAACGCTGAAGTAAAACAAAACTTAACTACATATAATATGAGTTGATGTTTTCTGAGTAAGTTGTCAATTCCATATTTTTTAACGTTGCCAACACAAGTAAAAAAATTTAAAAGAACAAATTTTGAGTGGCTCTAATTTCTAAATGAGGTCCACTAGATTGGCTCATAAGTTTTATTTGCTCTGATTTTTGTGAGAACTTGTTGATCTCCAGTGCCAAAATTTAGGTTCCAAGAACTTACTTTTTACACGCATTTCTTTACATACAAAGCCACTTAAAAATCATGTCGTTGTTGTTGTACTTGAACAAGGAGCTCAACAGCTTCAGCACCAATCGTTGTCAGGATCATTACATGAATGATTAATCAAATTGATTCCATTTGGCTGGAGTTCGCACCAACGCTACCAAGCTCTATCAACGAAGACACAAGCTACGCAAAATTGAGTCGAATCCATGCCAAACTTAGGTGCACCTAGGATATGAACAACAATTCTGCACCCTAAGTTTACTGACTGAGCTCAGACCCTTTAGAAGGCGGAATGTACTGGCCCAAAAATCCATTCCTCGGAAAGCATAATGCAATCGCAGAATCAAGAACAGATGCGCTTGTGCAGATTGGGAGAAGAGGGGAGTTAGATTCTGAACCTGAACAGGATGGGTCGCCTTGAATCCGGCGGAGTAGAAACTCTTGAGGCCAACCTAATTGGTGGCGGCGTCAGCCCCTCCGCGCCGTCTTTGGTAGGATGATAGGTTCTTGGCTTTGCCGCGCTGCCGTCCAAAGAGAAAGGTATTTCTGACAAGAGGATTGGAGGGGAGATGGAAGCAGCAACCAACTAGTCGACTCGCCGGCGCTCCATCGACTCGCCGACGTTTGGCGGTGAGCTTGAAGCTAGGTCTCGCTCGAGCAAACTAGTGACAGTGGCGAGGGTTAGCCACCCACCTGTGCTGGTAAATGATGTTGGCGCTGTGGGCTGGCCGCTGATGAATAATGTTGCGCTCTGGGCTTGGCCGCAGCGGGCTGACTGCTAAATTTTTTAGGCCCATATTGAAATATTACCATTACTAATTTTACTGGGCCTCAGGCTAGGACCGCAGTTGTCTTAGGCTGAGCCACTCAACTGCTAAATTTTTTAGGCCCATATTGAAATATTACCATTACTAATTTTGCTGGGCCTCGGGCTATAGCCTACCTAGCCCGAGGCTCAGATCCGCCCCTGAGGCCAAGCATCAGCTCTTCCCAAAGCAAGCTGACAATCAACAAATAAGGTAGTCCATATCTCCTTCGCTTTCATTTTTCCATCGTCTTCACGGGACCACACATGTGAACCAACATGCCCAAATGATGCATCCAGCAATAGTATAACCGAGCCATCATAGAGCAAGGAAGGAGGGGAGTAAAGAGGGGTGTGGGAAAGGAGTAGAGGGGAAGGAGTATACCTAGGTGAGACCTTAGTGGCAATGGCATGTCATCACCGGTAAGTGCATGCACCCGACAGTTGCCTTGTGCTCCCTGGCGCACGGGAAGGCCTCGAGCTCTGTCGTAGCAAACCTCATTGCACACCACCACCAATATCCTTCTGATCACCAAGCAAGCAACAAACCAAATCCACAAATTGAAAATAACTAAAAGTATACCAAGAGCATAAGGAAATAAATGGGTAAAGGGAAATAATTGAGCAGGGTAGGAGTATAGAGAGAAGTAAAAAGGGAGGGTCACTAAAGTTTGGCGCATGGAGGAGGAGGTGCTGGAGAAGGGAAGCCATGGAGGCTAGCGCATGGAGGTGGCGGCGTTGGAGGAGCGGGAGCCATGGGGCGGCATAGTGCTTGGTGGCTGAGTGAGGCAGTGCTAGGGAGTCGGCTATCAGAGCCAAGGGTGCAGGGGAGGCCGATGGGCAGGCAAAAGTGGTCGGGACCGGGCCCTAGGGTGGCGGCACATGGGATTGAAGGTTGGGGAGCGAGCAAGGGGTGGCGACCGGTGGCGTAGGGAGCAGTAGCACCTAGTGGGAGCCAAGCTAAGAGTCGGATTGAGTAGAGGGATTTGGGGAAAAGTAGAGAAGAAGGGGAATGAGTAGAGAAGAGATAAGGCAAGGGAGAAGAAAAGAGAGAAGGTGGGGGCGGCAAGGGAGGTAAGGCGGCGCTGGAAGGTGAGATGGCTAGGGAGGAGGGTGGTAGGGCGGCCGGGGAGGTGAGGCGGCGCTGGGAGGAAGGGGAAAGGAAGAGGCGTTGGGCGAGGTTTCAGAGAAAGGTGCGGACGGGAAGGATTGGGGAATTTGGGGATAAGGTCTTCGCACGTCAGTCATTTTTATTTTCAATTGCGCGCCCAAAGGGATGGCTAGTATCCCCGGTAGATACGATGACTTGGTTGACTTTTTCTAGGGCACATATATTGTAGTTAACATTAAAACATTGCGGTAGATAAATTGTTCTAAACAATAATTATTTTTGGTAGATAATGGGACCCTTAATCTCTTGGATATTGCCGCACATGTCTTGCCACTAATCCAATTTTTCCCTCGCAGATTATTGCCCTTAATACTATGCCATGGTGTAGTGATTATACATCATTACTGCTTAAGACCAACTAATAACATATAAAATATAACAATCTCAACAATGTCTCAATGTAGATCAATCCAACACCATGTTCTCTAATATGTGTCCACAGTATTAATTTGATATCCCCATATTTATGACTGATAAAACGTAATCATCAATCAATACATATGCTGGTCTATAAGTCACTAGTTTCCAGATCAGTGACATCTAACCAATAATCTTTTAGAATTATGTCATACTACAAATAAAGAGTTTAACCAATAAGTCACATACTTGCTAACATTTATAAATGTTAATTCATTCAAGGAACATAATAACATATTATTCAAGAGAATATAAACTTAGAAGTGATACAATTATCATCATGATTGTCTCTAGAGTATATCACTAACAATCTTCCACTTACGCTAGAGCCAATCATACAAGTATATAATACTTATAGTTCTTATGTGTACCTCATGCTTTGGTTGTGAGAGTGGTTTAGTTAACGGATTAGCAATATGTAAATTTGTGTGCACGTTATATATCTTCATATCACCTCTATAAATAATATCACGAATGAGGGAAAATGAAGAAAGAGAAAGAGAGGAGAAAGTAAAATAAAAAGGAAAAGGAGAGCAAAAGAAGGGGATGGTGAGACATGTTGACTATGTCCCAAATCTTTGATCGGTTGTTCCTACCCCTCCCATCTTTTACATACTGCGTGCACTCATTCCTGCAGCACAAAGGGAAAGAAAAAGCAAAAGAAACGGAAGGGCAACGTTTGATCGAACAGGCCGGAAAGCTGAAAGAGAAACGTGATGCAGAGCTCAAAGCTAGTCCTATGTCGTGCAATATCAGCGAAAATGAAATAATAACAAAAAGCATGTCCGAGTTGAACCGGAAGAACAAGCTCCGTGTTCGCCAGGCGCCCAGGGCAACCGTCGCACCATGCATGTTCCGGGCCCACGTACAGTGGCTGGGTGGCGCACCAGAGAGGATTTCCAGACTAATCCCATGTGTTCTTACACCTTGATTCGAGATTTTGATATGAAAAATGCTTAATTCACTTGGAAGATTAAATTATGCAGCACACCATTGGAAGTCAGCGGAGCCCCTGTTAAACGCCTGAGAGCATGTTTTGGAAACACTTTCCGCGTTCCAAACGGGTCTTAAGGGTCTCGACGAAATGGCGATGCATCTGCTCTCCTGATGCCAAATTCAGCAGCACAGCACAAAACGAAGAATGAAGAGTGCAGTCAATTCTCGTCGTAATCATGGTGGTGAAGAGTTGAGCCACTACGGAGTACGGACACCGCTGGACAAGGCCTGAGGCTAGAATCCCAGTACTAAACTCATCTGAATGCTCAGGCCAGGTGACATCTGAATTCTCTGAATAAAATCCCCGCGGCGACTGTCTCCTGATCCATCCATCCTCTTCAGTGTACACCTTTTAGCCACATCAAATTTGCACTCTGCGTGCTGGTTTTTTAGCACATGGATAGGATTTAGTAGTGATAGATTGTGTGAAATATTGATGGACGGATCTGCTACTACTTCGGTTTGAGCAGAAACTGGACACTTCTCTATGTCGGATTTAATTTGGACAACCGAGTAATCGACTGGACAGTGAAATCTGAACACTGAAATGTTTTGTCGATGGTACTGTGTTGCTTGGCTCTGGATTCTGAAATGTACATTCTGCTTGTTGTTCCATCCCATTCCGGAACGCTGCTTCTATAGTTTCGTCGTATTCTAGAGCTGATCATGCTCTGCTGCAACATTGCACTCTATTGTTCCAGAACTTGTGTTCTGGAGCTGATGAACAAATGATTGGTGACGCGCTTCAGTACATGTATTTTTTTACAAATCAATTAAACAAAAATATTTAACTCGCCATGAGAACTAGGCAGGTGTGATTCGGTACTTTCCAGCTTAAAACTGACTTATATTTGTATTGTCTATAATAACTAACTTTTAAATGACATATTTTTTTAAAGTAGGGTTAATAGAAAGATTGTAATAAAAAATACATTAAATTCAGTTGTATCGGCTAGAATCGTATGTGACTATTTTTTTATACGTACTACCTCTCACAAACAGCCCGAATTAGAATATTTAAGCTATAAGCGTAAAAGAACCCACTTTGTATATATAGTATATAACCCGAAACATCCTGATGAGAATAGGACAACCAAGGCCAGGAGATATCTGTGATAATAGTTCACTACCACGGATCAAAAGTGATTTATGTTTTGAGTCGAGTCGACAGGGTGATTTTGTCCTACGGAATAAACCAACCGATCCCATCAGTTCAACATGGGCAGAGCTACAACGACCCGCCAGAACATTGCATGTACAAAACTGGCGATCCAACAGACTAAGGTGATTAACACAACAGTTGTTAGTTACTCTTGACACCCGCCCTTCTCTTGCGGAGTTGATAGGGCGACGAGGGTATCAGCTGCCCGAGCGGCATTGCTGCCAGCAACAGAGCCTGGCCCAGATGATTTATCGTGCGCCCCGCAGTCCCCCGTTACTGCAGTCACTGAAAAGAGGCGTTAGTGCTAGTGAAAAAGAGAATGATATCTGCAACATTCCATTGTTACAGAGTTTTTCAGGCACCATACTCGGTGTAGGAGCATTATAGCCCTTGGTGGCCGCAACAGGCGCTTGAGGTTGTTGGCTTTCTGGCATCCTATCTGCTGCTGGAGACTCCTGGCGCTTTGGGTCGTTCCAGGGTGGAGGATCATGGCCTTTTGGTGCAATGCTCAGTGCTAGATCACAGCCTTCAGTGGTCGAAGGTGATGAATTTCCATGTCCTGCACAATAATGACAGCATTGATGATATAGATGTGGTAAGCAGACTGGAGGAGTGGTACCCGACATTAAATTATCATGGACCCCGCTCAGTTGGGCTAAAAAGCTGTGGCTTATGGCTGAAATTGCACTGTAGCAGCTGAAATTTTACTGTAGCTGAAGATGGCTTATTTGGCGTAACTAAATTTAAAAATAGAAAAAATATGCTAGTTCATCACGGACAACGCAAACGAATACGGGAAAAAGAACTGAAAAAAAGCTCAAAAAAGCCAAAAGTTCAGAAAAAGACAAAATTTATGAATAGTGAAAAATAAGCCAGAAGCTGAAACGAGCGGGGTTATCTGAACGAAATGCTGGGCTTTGTGATACCATACTCAATGAAAGAAATTCCTGGCCTTCAGGAGTCATTCTTGGTGCAGGATTGAGACGCTCCGCACCTGTACATTGAGAATTTCCAAGTGCCAAACTTGGTACAAGAGATTCACAGCCCTTAGGAGTGAAACCCTGGGCAAAAATCCCATGGCGTTTTGAGGCATTAGCTGGTGCTAGAGAAGCACAACCAGGAGGTCCCATGCTTGCTGCAACAGAATTGCAGACTTCCACACCAAGAGATGCAGATTTTCCAGAAATCGTCCTCAAAAGACCATCACGAACTATAGGTGCCATTCTTGCTACAGAAGGATCTCGATTTTTGGCATATCGGGATGCAGAGCTTCCAGGTGACATGATTTGTATAGAAGCGTCCCTGCCTTCGGGTTCCACACCTGGAGAATCCCGGCATACGGCACCAACAGAAGTAGATCTTTCACGCGCCCCATTTGGTGCCAGAGAATCATTGTCTTTGGGCACCATACTTGTTGCAAGGGTACCACATCCTTTGGCGGTAAGAGATGCAGAATTTTCAGCCACTGCATTTGGTGCACATGAATCACCATGGTTACCACTAAGAGTTAATGAACAGCTTCTGCCTGTTTTATCCAAGGATAACTGTTCTGCTTCTGTCCTTGAAGGATCACTTGAAACCACTTCAACAGAAGACTTGTACCATAATGATGGCTGCAATAGAAGCCAAGAACAAAGTGATGTTACAAATGTAAATGTGTCAGCAAAGAAAGGTAGTCAGCCAAATAGCTACATGTAATATCACATATCTGTGCACAACTGCACATAACTGGTGTAGAATATTTAGTCAGATGCTTGAAGAGGAAAGAAGATATCGGAATGATTTATACATGTCTATTACCACAAGTGCTAAAGGACATGCTGCTGCTTGACAGTTTCCTATCAATTTTCCTACCATGAATAATCAAAATTTTCAACTGAAATGTCAAACGTAGATACTTAGCACACAATAACCTTATTTGAGGTGTATTAAGTCATCATTTCCATAAAAGGGTCATAACATGCCACATCTGTCAAACATGTGCACAAGCCATCTTATAAGAACCCGTGCACCATCTAAGTCAAAAGTTGCTAACATTGTGCATTCCCACTGCTCAAGAAACACAAAGCAAAATTCAAAGGAAGTAAGATTTGTACATCTAATGGTTTTGCCTCTGGAAAGATAACAATTGTTGCATCATTGAGAAGACACCTTTCTGTTATGCAGCCAGATTCATGCATTTACATGTCGCATCATCACAGACTGTGGATTTTATGTTGTAAATGCTTGGGACTAGAATATTAGATGCAAGCTTTGTGCATTCAATATAACAACCTCCACAATGTTACTTACAATGAATTCAAAACAGCACAAATTGCATGTGTCGTTCAGCCTTCCTATAAAAACTTGCATTTATGTATGAGGAAACACCAGAATGAGCCTTAAAAGGTCCATTAGTATGGAGGTGAACCAAGGAATATGCATATACAAGAGACTTACACAGTAATGAAGTTTCTTCAAGGCTTCCAAAAGTAGCTTTTCTCCAACTATTATTATCATCTTCTTCACCATTTCTTCACGAGTTATTTTGCCTTCCTGTCAAAAATAAAAAAATGAATGTTTCAATGCCCACCATACCAACCATAAAATCAATACCAACAGACACAACATAAATTGTTGATTAGATAATACCTTCATCTCTTCATAATGATGGAAGATCAATTCCCTTGCTACAGATGATATATTGTCTTGAATTATTGCAAACAGAACTCTGAAGGATATCCATGGGGAAGTTGGTCCCTGACCTGTTTCACACATTACCTGCGTACAGATCAGTCCGGTTGGATAAGTGGAATGCACTGTACACCAAAGCTAAAACTACTTGTCAATGCAAGAAGCAAAGAAGGGGAACTTCTATAAGAACAAACTTCTATTCTCCCACTGTGATCAGTAGACATGCATCTAACTGGAAAACCGGCATGGCGATGGAAAACAAGTAACAAAATTTAAGTTGCCTCACAGGTTCAAGAGTAGAAATATCCACTGCAACTTCCTTTGGTGATGAGTGAAACCATAAACCCTTCAACCCAAGTAAATAATCTGAAAATAAGTGCATCAAAAAGACGATTCACTCCTTCTATCTCAATATGACATGATAAAGGTCTTAACTCTTATTAATCATCTTACTTCGAGCTTTTGGGGCAAGCCTGAAACTAACAAGATATTCCAAACGGATGTGAGTGCTTAGACGAGATGGCCAAATCACGTAACACTTCGGTTTTGAGCAATCGTCAACGCCAGAATCATATATCTCATTGCTTGGAAAAGAATCTTGTGACCCAGGATTCACAGCTTCCATGTTGCCCAATATCACTTGGCACAACAACATATACTGCACTCCTTTTTCATCGACATCACAAAGACCAACGCTGGCAAACAATTAATTGTGATGTAAATACGTGAACTATTAAACAAAATGGTCGAGACATTTAAGTAAAGATAAGGCACCTCGTAAAGGCTCGGTCTTCTGGTGAAAGATAAACAGCAGCACTCAATCCTGCCTTCTCAACAGGTTTCCCAGTGCTGCCCAAACCATTGATCAGAATCCTAACTATGTCATTTTTCCTAGATCCCAGCCATCCATATCTTACATTTGCATCACCACGTTCTTCTTTGGTGGACCTCATTCGTCTTTCAAAAGCTTCAAATCTACACTGTGCAGTGATATCATTCGGAGAGTAGCGGTGGATATGAAGTATGTTATTTGGTGTTGCAAATGGACCCATACCAGAGAGGAAAAGGTCCTGGACAAACAGAAAGCCCTCGCTGCCTCTTTCCACAGATGTGATCTTCTTACGCAATATGTCTGCAGTAGACGATTTCTGAGGAACTGGAGAGCTAGATTCAAGGACAACTTGCTTCACCACTTCAGGAGGACAATTTGCAACCTTATCTAACATTATTCCCTGCACAGTGCCCTCAACATTACCAGCGTCCACTTTAGCCATTTCATCAGCTTCCTCATCAAAGAACAGCGAAGGAAAAAAGCACTTGCCAGTGTCATCAGACCATGCAACAGATCGCTGCTTTCTGGTTTTTAAATTGACCAGGGTCATTGACAAGAAATCAACAAGAAGAGGTTCATCGTCCAACACAACCACAACACTAGATTTATTGCCTCTGAATTCTTCAATGAGGGACTTCATTATTTGCTCAGGAAAATTGTGCCAAGAACCTTGTTTGTAAAACACAATACGGCTAGGCACTCCACTTTTCAGGTAATTAACGCAATCACTGGCAAGGTTAGGTCGCGTGCAACAACAATGACAGCGTTTAGTAGATGAATCAGATGAGGGTCCATTCTCAGCATTGACGCGCCGAGATTTGCACTCTTTTGACAGGCACTCATTGATGAGCTTGCGCTTCAAGCACATGGAATTTGATTCTTTCGGCGATGCCATGGGATGGCTTCGTTCCTGCCAGAAAAAACTGGAGAAAAAAACTAACTCTAATATGATACATTACAGATCTCCCTTCATTTGACCTCTCAGTGGTACAGAACGCCCCTGTATAAGGTAAGGAATGAATGCCTCTCTCATGTACAATACACAATTCAAGAATTTGTGCTGGAAAATTTTATGTAATTTAATTTAGAGGAGCATTTGAATTTTTTTTTTGCAGTTGAGGCTGAAAAATAGTAAAATAGACATGTGAATGACCAACACCAAATATGACTCATTTAGCATGACAGTATAGAGTACAACATAATCGCATTCCAAATGCTAATGTGCAATTGTAAACAGCCTTTACAAAAAAAAATGATTCAATCTTTTTTTGCTATGTTAAGCCATAAAAATTAAAAGCTTTCTAAACAATAAAATACATGAAATTTCAATTTGAGCAATTTCTTGCACAACAATCTCATGAATTACATAAGGAGCAAGACATCCTCTTATATACGTAACACTACAAGATATCTTGATTCAACCTTCTTCTATATTAAGCCATAAAAGTTAAAAAGTTTTCAAATAATAACACTACATGGCATTTCAATTGACCAATGTCTTGCGCAATAACTTCCCATATAACTACTTGATGACCAAGAAATCCTTTTCCATAGGTTCAGCAGAAGACGACAAGCGGTTCACAACACCAATCATTCGACAAACCAAATTTGGTCCAAATTGATGATACTACAGCATGTGTTATCCACTCAGCTAGTGGTAACACACGGCTCGAACCGGAATTAGCAAAAATAACATCCCTAAATGACAAAAGTAAAAGGCATTCAGCATTACCAAGAAACAAACATGGCAGTTTTCTTGTGTATTCATGACAGAATGTGATAAAGCATACGTAGCCCGTAAGCAAAAACTATTCCATAAAGTTAGCACCTTTGCAGCATGCACGCATCCGAACCCTAAAATACTCATCCGCGCACAAACAAATCACATCAAATTCTGAAGGAGACACCACATCTACCAATCCACTCTAATAAACTAATATCCAAACATTCATCAACTTATCCCTAGAAATGAAAGACAAACATGGTCATAATGCCAGCACTCCAAACTACCTGCACCTTCAACCAGAAAGTCCACAGAGAAATCCAAAAGAGCGACACAAAGTAACCGCATGTGCAGGCAAAATTCATCCATCTCCATGTTTGAAAAAACTATCTTTGGCCAAAAATCCACACCATCACAACAACACTACACCCAAAAAAGAAAGAAAATTTGCAGAGGCACATGCCCTTTTTAAAAATCCAACCTTTACTGAAACTTCCATACTATCTACCCTTGCCACATCCAAAAGAAATATTTAAAAGTGAAAAAAAAGCAAATTGGTTGGGAGAACTAGGAATCTCGGAGTGGGTGCTTACGAAGGGGGTGGCTCTCTAGATTCCCATTGCGGGCGACGGGGCGACGTAGAAGGAGCTCACGAGGACTGCACCAACCAGCTGAGGCTCGCTCCCTCTCTCACGCCTCCACCGCTTCTACGGCCGCAGCGATGGGATGGGGGTGCGAGGAGGTTGGGTTTTGCAGGGTGCTAGGGTTAGGGTGGAGCGGGGTGGAGCGGCCGAGGATCGGAACGGGGGATTGAGGCGGCAGGACGAGGACGAGGGTCGGGTTGGGCGGCTGGGCTCCAGCGAGGTCGTGGCGGGCGGGGCGGTGGGGCTTTGGCGGCGGCGAGGGACGATGGGGACGACGGTGAAGGGGGAGAAGAGGGAGGGAATTTGGGGGGGGGGGGGGGGGGGCTGAAAAGCAATTTCTTTTCCGAATGGGAAAAGCAATTTTTGCAGCTTAAACTGCTCGGTTTGGCTTTGGTTTTTAGCTTGTGATTTATTTTTTACTATTTATAAATTTTATTTTTTTCTAATTCTTATATTTTTTTACTTTTTTACCGGTTCTTTTTCCTGGCTAACAAGTTTTTTTCTATTTTTATTTTTAAAATTTAATTATATTAGATAAGTGACCATCAGATTAAGTATAATTTTAGTCAACTATAATGAAATAAGTCATAAGCTATAGTCTAATCGAGCACCGCCTAACTTAGCAGCCTGGCATTTTGTTGGTCTCGATGGGTAGCAGTTATACCGTTGTTAAAGAAAAGTCTGAAATACTTTTATGGAGATGATGATCCATAATCTGTACTACTAATCTATGCTAATACCCTCTATTTTCAACAAACCTACCATATAGCGTACTAGGATCATAAAGCACCGCCATCCACTCTAGTTTTCAGCTCATGGGCCTATGAATCCATATAGGCGGTTGGTTTTTTCTGTGATGGCTGTAGCTAATGTTTTTTTATATTTTTTGAGATGACGATAGGCGATGAAGATGTCGATACAAATGATAAAGGTATTAATATAAATGACACACATATAGTGGGTTTGAAAAGTAATTAAAAAGATTACTTAAGAAAACTAGCCTGGTTGTTATGGCCGAAGCTAAAAGTAATGCAAAAGCCATTTGGAACTGCCTTTGTTCTAGTCTCCCTCTCTCATGCGCCAACATGTGTGACCACCTCAACCAACATGTGTGACCACCTCAATCGTTCCTTTCCAACCCTTGTCAACAGCACCGACATATCACCGTTCATATCGATCCCAACGCCAATTTCGACACCTCACCTGAGAGCCGTTCTTGTCCTTACGACTATCTTGGCATTGACAGCCTCCGCAACTGGGTCGCCGTCGACGAACCGCCGTCCTCGTCACGTATTGCGCAGATCTAGAGCTGCTAGCCGGCCGCCGCAGTCCTCGCCTGAGCCACTGTTGTCGTTGCCGGAGTTAGAGAGAGTCGGACGAAGATGAAAGGGAAAGGGATGCCGTTGGTCGCGCCACCAACTATCCCAAGCACGGTCGGACCACCCCGTACCGGGGGTGTCGATCGGGGATAGCTGCAAGGCAAGGCACGAGTGGCTCCCTCTGCCATGCATGTGGCCGTACGTGCTCACCGACGATTGCCACGCCACCGTCGGCATCGAGATTGAGCAAGGTCAAAGTTTGAATGGCAGGACAAATCGGCGCTTCCCCCATTTTTCTCCTTGAGGAATTGTGCTGCATTTGCAGCCCAGCATAGATGATGGTGACGACGGCAACGATGTGCCAGGTTTTGTCCATCCTGTACTTAATTTCCTCTTTGTTTCCGTTTGAATCTCGAGGACTTACACCGAACTACTACTACGCACATGCAACGCGCGGTCTAATGAAGTCGAAGGAGCCTCCTCCATGTATAATCGTGCTGACACTTCGATCAATTTGGTCGGAGAGAGAACGCAAGAATTTTTTTCATTCGGAACTCGCATTTCAGTGAAGTGAGAACTGAGAACCGAGATCTGCACTGCACATGCATGCAGCTCTCGTTTCAGGGAAGCGTGATCAACCGAGATCAAGCTCAGCGAGGGAGGGGCGAGGTGTTCTACGCTTTTTGCTCGACATGTCTAGATAGCTCTGTGATCTATTGACGATGCCGTTAACATTGCTGCAGCTTCCGAAGCCAAGGAGGCGAGGGCTTTACGTGACAAATATCCATAGGTGAATGCTCGAGAGGACACGGACGCATCCATGCTCGAATCTCCTAGCAACTGTCCTCCGATCCTACGAGACTTCATGTAGTACTAAAATCATTTCAATTCTGTTGGGTTCTGAACATCGAGGCTAAGCTGAAGGGAAATCCAGTGCAAGTTTTGCCTGGCGAGAGCTCGATCTTTCTTCGCCAACTGATCGATGCTGTTGGAGACCTCTCTGGTATAATTAACAACCAGAGCTCTTCGTCCGTTTGCATGCAGTGCTGCATGCCAGCGTTTGATAATTCAAGTAACTAAAACATTGCTCAAGTAAATCAAGGACAAGCGTGTGCTTCTGCCTAGCTATTTTTCGGTTTCGCCCGTTTGTTTCATTAGCTTTTCTTTTCAAGGGAAAGATGCTTCACTTCATGGGCTCCATGGGAACCGACAAAAATACAAATATATATTATTTTATTGTATAATGTAGATTTTAATATGAAATGTATGTTCTTTTTTATATTTAGATAATATATACATTTATATATTATGGTTTATGTTTTGAAGTTATATTTTTATGAGAAAGTATACAAAAAATACTTATAAAGCTATTAATAAAGCCATTTTAACATTTTTAAATAGACATAAATACTATCTTTTCCCATCTCTGCGGGGATCCCTATTGGGGCGGGGAGCCACGGGGAATGGAGACGAGGGCACGTTGTCCCCCACCAACCTTCGTGGGGCAGGGAAAGGGGGCTTGGCAGGGATGCGGGGCCAATCCCCACAATCCTTCGCCCCGTTGCTAGCTTTAGTCACACCAATTACTTCAGGCTATTTAATTTGTGGCCCAAATGAGCAAATCCAAATTTTGGCATAGCCAAGTATTGGCAAAAAAATCGTTATTTAGATTATGATTAAGCCAAAATTTGGTGTTACCAAAAATTTGGTGAGCGATTTTCATGCCCTCGGGTTGCCCATGTGTGACATTAGATTTCATTAGCATTACCAAAATTTGCCACATATCTTTAGGGTAAGAATGAGGGAGCCACCACCTGTTAAATAGAACTAGCTGATTAGGCCGGTCAAATTGTGTGGCTAGTCACCTAGGGATAGCAATTTTCCCGTAGGGGCGGAGTCCCACGGGAATAATCCCCATGGGCGCGGAAGCAAACTCCCCCCACGGGGTCGCGAGGACAGCCAGTTAGTTGACAAGGCAGGGGCAGAGGCCAAAGACCCCCATGGGCCCCATGGGAATCGATAAAATAAAAAATATATTGTTTTATTTGTATAATATAGATTTTAATATAGAATGTGTATTCTTTTTTGATACATTTAGATAAAATGGGCATTTATACATTATGATTTCTATTTTGAAGCTATATTTTTATAAAAAAATATACATAAAATACTTATAAAGTAATTATAAAGACATTTTAATATTTTTAAATATACATCAATACTATTTTTCCCATTCTTGTTAGGATCCCCATGAGGGCAGAGCCCTACAAGGGATGGAGATGGGGCACGTTGTCCCCTGTCAAACTTAGTGGGGCGGGGGCTTGGGGATTGCGGGGCTGACCCCGTAATCCTCCGCCCTATTGCCATCCCTAGTCACACTAATTACTTCAGGGTTGTTTTGTTTTGTGGCCCAAATGAGCAAAGCCAAATTAGTCAAATATTGGCAAAAAAAATCGTTGTTTAGATTGTGACTAAGTCAATTTTTGGTGTTAACAAAATTTTGGTGAGCGATTTTCATGCCCTCGGATTACTTGTGTGTGACATTAGATTTCATTAGCATTACTAAAATTTTGTGGAAAAATTAGGTAGCAAACCAAACAACAGCCAATTTTTTATTGGAATTACAAGTATTTGGTATAATTTATGAGGTTATAGATTTATCTCAATCCTCTATATCCCTACATATGTGCTAAGGGGCGTATTTGAATGCGCACGTTTATGCGTGCGCGTATGCCTTGTAATTGTAGAAAAACAAATAATAATTCGAGATTGATAAGAGTTAATGTACTCAATTAGATAATGAAGGTTCGAAAGTTGCTAATAGGTGAATCATGGTGGATCGTACTGTCTTTTAATAATGTTAACAAACTCTTATCAAATCGATTAATCTAAATAAAAATTAATGATAGTGGGTAGATTTTTTTAGTCCGTAGATTTTTTTAAAGTCGGGAAGAAGATTTTTATAAGAAACGGATATAAAACATGAATTGGAAAAAAAGAACTGAGTTAGCTATATGGAAGGATATATAATAGCTAGCCACCAAATTGCACATGCATATCGTTAATTGTAAATATGCAAGGTATATACTCTATTTCTTTTTACTTGTCGTTTTGGACATCGATATGATCTTCATGATACACCTTTGACCACTACTATTTATAATTATATGTTAGTAAAAATATAACGGCATGGAAGTATTTATGATAATAAATCATCTAATATAATTCTCATGTGAAAAATGTTCCAATTCCGTATAACTGATTACTGTATTTTTGGTATTTTATAAGACATGAAGAAACCAATCTAGAAAGTAAAATTAAAATAAACTAAATAAATAGGAAATTTACGATGAAGATAAACTAACGTGAGCACGTTATCTCAATCTCATCAGTATCGGAGTGCTCCAAAGCCACGTGAAGACTGCAATGCAAGGCAGCGCGGCAGGTCCAGAACTTGCGCGTGGCCGATCTGATCGAGCGTCCCACGCAAGCCAGCATCCATGATCATCTCATATCTAGCGACTTCTTACCCGCCGGGCACGCAAGCGCTTGTACGTGCTGCTGCCCAATGTGATGATCGGCAACGTGGAGGCCCTCCCTAGGCTGAAGTCTGAACAGCACCGGCGTCTCCATCAACTCTGGTTCAGCGATGGACTCCGGATGGAAATTAACTGAAGGCATAAATAAGTTTAGGCTTAAATTTCTATTATTATTTTTTTACTAATTTTAGGTTCCATAGAAGTATTTTTGTTAGATCAATATGACATAAATGATAAAATTTTAATCAATATAGATATAGAATAGAAATTAAGTGCACCCATACCCCACTGGGTCTTTCTTAGATCCGCCGCTGAATTGTGGCCCTCGAGACACCAATATATTTGTACCATATGGATCACCTTCACCGCATCACATCTGCACGAGTAATTTTTCTTGCGGCGGTTCGTGCAAGGCCCAGATGGAGGGCTAGGTTTCGTACAACTAATCAATGTACAAGATATCTCTTCTCTCGCTAGCTTATCTTCTGCTTTTAATCGAAACGTTATCATGCCCGCTCGGTTTGGCTAAAAAATAATAGTCTATGACTGAAACTACACAGTAACTCATTGAAATTATGCTGTAACTAAAGGTGGCTTATTTGACGTAATTAAATTTAAAAACAAATTTAAAAATAAAAAATATGTTAGCTCATGACGGACAACGCAAACGAATACGGAAAAAAACGATAAAAATGCTTAAAAAAACCAAAAGTTCAGAAAAAACGAAATTTATAAATAGTGAAAAATAAGCCAGAAGTTCAAGCTGAAATAAGCAATGCATATAATTAGGGTCCACCAAGTTAAGAAACCGGATGTTTTTCTTTTTAAGAATTTTTAACTATTTATTTTTTTCTTAGTACCTTGTCATCAATGTAATAACAATAATGTAATAGATTTGCTAATCCTTCTATTTCCTCGCTTCTTTCCGGCTTCTTTCTTCTCAAGCGCCGGTACCTAAGGGCACGAAAGATTGATCACTGGCCGCTAGCTAGGTCAGTCAATCAATGGAAAGGTCATGTCATCGGTAATACTAGCTGCTCGCCCCACTAGCGTCGACAGTTGGCGGAAGCAACTCCTCTGAGGTCAGACCCCATTGAGGCTAAATGAGGCCATCTCAGGGATGGCCGACACGTCGTCCTCCTCCGTCCGCACGAATCTCTCCGCGCGATTCTCCCGTGCCGTTTCTTCTCTTCTGTGCAGCCGAGCTGGTGGGGGGATTGGCGTCGGGCGCGTCGGCGGGCTTGATGGCGGAGGGCGCGGAGCAGCTGGGGCGAGTGCTGGTGTCGCTGTCCGAGCTGCTTCACCACCCGCAGGCGTAGGAGCCGCTGCGGCGCCTCGGGCAGTCCCCGTTCGCGGAGCGGTTGCTCGACGACTTCCTCCGCCTCGCCGATGCGCACGGTAGCTTCCGGGAGGCGCTGGTCGCGCTCGCTGCGCTCCATGCCGAGGCGCGCGCCGCGCTGCGGCGGGAGGACCCGGCCCGGTTGGCGTCCGCCGCGCGCGCGTGCTGCGCCGCTCCGGGCGCGACCTGCCGCGGATTGCCTCCTCCGCGCGCGCCGTGGCGAGCAAGGCGCCGCCTCCCCCTCCCGCGGGCATCCCGGCAGACGCGACCGCCTTTGCTGCCGCCATCGCCGGCGCGGCTGCCGCCGTCGCATCTGCCTCAGCCGCCGTCTTCTCCGGCTTGTCCTCCCTCTCCATCACCGCCGCCACGGCCCGTGTCGACGTCGCCACCACGCCTTGCCGGATGCCCTCCCCCGCAAGATTCGCCACCCAATCGGCCACTCCAAGAACCAGCCACCACGTCATCTCCACCAAGCCCTCGCCCCTGCGCATATGGTGGGTGGCCGACCTGATGCGCTAAATGTCGCGCGCGAAGCACCGGTCAGCCAAGAAGCAACACGCCGACGGCTGCACAGGAGAGAAGAAACGGCATGGGAGAATCGCGCGGAGAGATTCGTGCGGACGGAGGAGGCCGACGTGTCGGCCATCCCTGAGATGGCCTCATTTAGCCTCAATGGGGTCTGACCCCAGAGGAGTTGCTTCCGCAGTTGGCACAGCGTGCTCGGCGCCTGTTTTTTTCTTGAAACCTATGGCTTTTGTCTGTAACTTGTGATTTTTAGCCTGTTTGTACGAGAGATTACAGAGTAACAGAAACTTATGTGTGATTTTTGGCTATATAAATAAAATCGATATAGTATATACTATAATTAACTAGTAGACTCTATCTTGAAAAGATACTCTGTTTAAAAACTAGTTATTATAGAAAAGTCAAAAAGTAGTTTTTAGAAGCCGAAAAGAACCACTTCCACCGTGTGTGATGACTATTGCTTGGCTTGAAGGCATGAACCACCGAAACTCCCGCAGTCGCCCGCAACACTGAGCAACAGCCATTCTCTCGCCGGCCGCTTCCTAATCCATCTTCTTCACAATAGAAAGCGCCCGAAGGTTGGCACAACGATTCATAGACTACAGTTGTGCCCAAGTATGTATACAATGGACTGGGAAGTAAAGATCTCAAGTAGCATGGAAAAGATAAGCTCCATATTTATCTTCACCTGCTGCTGAATAAATGCTCGATCCAAAATTTCAACATTATCTAGACCCAAAGTTGATTAGGAAACGTATTTAAATGAGGAACTCGATCCATCACGTTGCCACTGCAAATTACAGTTAGCAGGTGATGAGCTCATCATGAAGCAGTACTACATGAAGTAAATACCAATCAGACAATCATCGATAGCACAAACAAGAGTTTACAAGTAATCAACGAATTCAACATCGCACCACGCAAGTACATTACACAGATTACAATTAAAACATGAGGCACAAGTGTTCACGCTAATTGTGGAAAAAAGCTCCCACTCCAATAATACAGCAAACAAACTTGGTTTCACACAGACCGGGTAGCGCACATTGAAGCGCACACACTGCAACTAGCAAACTGGTTTAGTTCTATAAATAGGCACACCAACGAACAACACAAGTGAAAAGAATTGTGTTTTTAGAAGATATGCATCTGCAGGCGAGGGGAGACGTGCTGTAACTCTATATGGATTCATGGGCAACAAGCATATATGTGGAACAAGTAGTTATGAGGGGCATTCCTCGCAAAAGAAGAAAAAAGCATATATGTGGAACAAGTAGTTATGCAGTTGAGGCTTGGAGGTACATATGTATGTTGCACGGGATAAGTGATAGATGGAAATGGATGTGGATGGCTGGGCGGAATGGAATCACCTACCAGCTTGGTAGATGCATGGATGAGCTTGAGTTGATTCATCTGAGGTAGCTCGTCACCTCGGCGCGCTCGTCGAAGGAGGCGAACGCCGGAGCAAGCTTGGGCTCATAGCTGTCGCGGTGCGGGGGTGTGCCCCAGCACAGCTTGGCCCACCAAGCTCTCTCCCCGCTCACCTCTAGCCTGTTTGGTTGATCTTCACGGAGGCGAGGGAGACGACGCAGGCTCCAGCACCCTCGGATGTGGAGATGCTTCCACATTGGTGCAGTTATGACAGCATCGTCCTCGCGGAAATGCTTCAGTTGTGGCAGCTCTTGGAGGCATATCCTTTGGAGGCATGGGAGCTGATAGGAATCACCTTGGAGACCAGGGCCCGAGAAGATCGTCTTGAGGTTGTAGCAGAATAGGATGTCAAGGGTTGTGAGGCTTGGTAGTGCAGGCCCGCATGGCATGATGTCCTTCAATCTTGGGCAGTCCTCTAAGTGCAGGTGCTTCAGTGATCTGAAGTCGCTGAATGCAGTATAATCCTCCTTTGGTACATAGAAATGAACTAGATTTTTTAGCTGAGAGACCCACACATTTTTTAGTGTGTCCCTCAGTTCAGTTGCTTTCGTAAAAACTTGCTTCATTTGATGGCACCATTGTAGCTTACATTCCTCCAGGTGCTCCAAGTAGTCACTCAGATCATTAAGGCAGGAGACAAAAGTATCATCTGTCATAGTAATCGATTTGGCGATTCCTAGTAGACCACTTAAACCATTGGGGTACCGATCCATTGCTGAGATCTCCACATGGCGCTCGGTTTGACGGATGGGAGGTGTCACAATTGGAACAATAGAAACTCCCTCCGCCGTATAATGACAGTACACATCAGTGTAGTGTGACATTTGATGAACTAATTCATGCAGATTTTTGGCCACCATGTCCTCCTCGTCCTCCAACTTCCTAATTTTGACCATGCATGGTGCAACTCGGATGTAGAAAGAGTGGAGAAACCGTCGATGCTTTACTAAGACCCTGGTGGTGTAACTGAAGCTATGGAACAATCTGGAGTCACTGGTACACACATAAGTGACTTGATCACAATGATGACCAGTTCCATATGCACAGTGATCAAAGCAAAAAACCTTCGGGAGTCGCTGCAGCTTATGCCAAGGAAACCGTCGTAGAGATGGAACATCCATGAGAAGCAATCGCCTAAGCTGGCGTAGATTTGGGATGTCGGCTGGGAGCTCCTTGATAGCCGTAGAAGACAAGTCAAGCTCCTCCAAAGCACCAAGGTCCCTGAAGTCCACAAACTCGAGCTTTCTGCATCCGCGCAAGGACAAACGCCTTATGTGAGGTGCATCGATCAATGAGAAGGATCGAAGGGTAGGATGCCCATCCAATTTTATCTCCGCCGTGCTCAACATGCATCCTTCAATATGTAGCTCAATCAAGCCATGGACTTTATATATTGCCCCTGGGAGTGTCAATTTCTTGTTGTCAATGAGCTTGAATGATTGAAGCTTCTTCGTTTCTTCAAATATTTTCTCACAGAGAGATTTTATTGGAGTCCCTGCGAGCTCGAGTGTGGTTGGATTAGATAACGCAGCCATGGAGGGTGGCAACTCCACAAGGCTGGAGCATTCAACAAGTAAGAGCTCTCGAAGATTTGGCGTGTTTTGGAAGAAATCACGTTGGATAGTGTGTATATGTGAATAGGAGAGATCAAGGTAGAGCAAGTTCATCTTTTTGTTACTATTTTTTTGTGGGACAGATGCCTCGTTATCAGAGAAGCTGCATAGATTTTTGAGGTTACGACAACCTCTGAGGGAAAGCAATTGTAGGTTCAGGAGACACCAAACTGAAGGAGGGAGTGATTCTAGTGGAGTATAAGAAAGGTCAAGAACACCAAGACAAGGGAGATTGACCAAGAAATGATCCAGCTGTGCAAACAAGCTCGATCGTTGTGGGTAATGCCTCAGAACAAGAGCAGATGGGCCAATAGTTTCCTGACTCAACCATTCTCTACTTACATGCCATCCCTGGTCATCCATGAGTGAGATCCATTTCAGTTTCTCCAAATACTCCTTGTCATAGAAAAATTTGTCTATTATGAGGCCCTCTGCAATGAGATTATGGTATGCTAAGAATTGCGCGGCAGTTTCGGTAGCCGCTGCAGCTTCAGTTGCAGGAGAAAAGGGAAGCTGCAGCAACGAGTACTCCCGGAATGCTTGGAGGATGACATTACCAACTTGATAGATACCATGATGCTTGTTGCGGTAGCAGCTGGTCTCCTCTTCAATGCTTTCTTGGACTCTTGGTTTAGTGGCAGTAAGGATTCCTTGGGCGGCCCATTGACGGATTAGCTCATCTGAGGTAATATATGGTGCATTGGAACTTGGATGATCAACATCTCCGCGGGTATTTCCTTGGGGCGGTGAATATCGGGCAAAGAGCATAATGGTGTAGTGGAAACATCGGATGGCCACATGGTGCCAATACTGCTCGTCTCCGTGACAAATTGCAGTGTATATGTACTTGGCCGACTGATGTACCGCGGATAGGATAAGTGCCAAGACTTCATCTTCGCTGAAGGATAGAAGAACCTTGCTCTTGTCGTAGACATCTCGGGAGGTGGTGGAGATTAGCCAGCGAGATGATGTCCACCAAGGCGGGAAAAGCCCCACATTCTCCGAGAAATCGTTGGGCTCCATGGGCTCGTAGAGGTTGTCGACCACCAGCAGGTACCTCTTGTTGAGAAGCTCTGTGCGGATCCGAGGAACTACTGATCCCGACAGGTGATGCCCCAGCAACCGCATGGCTTTCTCTAGCCAGAGCCCGTAGGTGTAGTAGCGCAGCTCATCGACAGCTTCCTTGCGCCTGCAGTACTCTAGGTCGAGCAGCCCGAGCTTCTCTGCCACTGCGACGGTCAGCTGCTCCTCGATGCTCGTGCGCCTGGCGCTTCTCCCTCGGGCGGCTTCTTCCTCCGTGGATGTGGGCTTCAGCTCCACCTTCATCACGTGGTCCCAGGGCACGTCGTCGAATGCCTCGAGAGCGATGCCTGATATTGTCCGTGTGAAGGACGCCGCGGCGCCCACCCCAGTGTTCCAGATTACTGGATCACCGTAGGCCAATTTGTCCGCGATGTTACGGTATAAAAACATGCGACGGTATCCATTCAGCCTGGACACAAATTAAAAGCAGACAATTGTTTGATTTACGGAAGTAGCACTGCAAATAAAGCAGGTGCACACGTGCATTTCATGCCCTGGCAAGTGATTAAAGCGCTACTGCAAAAAAAAAAAAAAAAAAAAAAGAGAGAAGGTGCCTGCGTACATTCCATACCCTCGCCTGAATTACTTTCTGTTTCAACTCCATACCATGTCATGTGATGAGTATTTAACTTTGATGTATAGGTTTTATTGAAGTTTGAGTTTGGTTTTGAAGCTTTTCACATTTTAGAGTTGTTGTCAGGATTTAACCGGTCTGAGCTGAAGTATATAGAATTTATTTAAAATTCTAGAGAGGGTGTTTTCTAGTGCTCTAAAGCGGTCAGACCGTCCCATGATCGACAGTCAGACCACTGCCAGTTCGATCGGTGTTGAGCCAACGGTCAAACCAGTTCCCTGTTATTGGGGTTTGACCAACGTTGACTAGAGCAGTTAGATTGGCTCTTGTTGAAATGTACGAGCTGATCTGGTTTTCAGTTGAGTTTGCTCTCGAGGAGCTTTGGGTTCTTGTTAGGATGTGTCGTGGTATGTTTGTGTGTCACATATGATAGGGAGTCATGTGTTAAGATGGAAATCTTGACGGGTGTGTCAAGTGGTATATGTTGCATCGATTTTGTTGATGAGAGTTAAATGCAGGTCACTCGTGTTCGGGATGATTGCTTATTCTTTGATGTATAGGGTGCTTGGTGATTGTTGGCGGTCATTGGCAAGACTGAGGCTAGGGGAGGAGCTCGAGGCCATGGAGGGTCGCGTAAACCCATGTGAAGCTTCATCTCAAGCGGAGAAGTACGGAAGAAAGATAAGGATCGTGATGAGGCAAATGCGTACATGTGATGTGCCATTGAACTTAGGCCGTTTAGAGTGAAGACAATTCGAGAGGAGGCCGGAGGCGTATAGACTTGGTGGCAAGTCATTGGGTATCACAAACTTTGCATTAGAGTTTGCTTCAAGGAGAAGCATCGTGAAAGCCGGTGGGTGGCAATTGTGTAAATTGTCTAGTACTATTGGAGATGTGGTTTGCAAAACCACGGTGGTGGCCTAAGGTGGATTATATCACATCTTGGTAGATGGAATGTCTTATCAGGATATTGGAGCTATATGTAATTCATGCTTTGAAAATTGTGCAAGTGTGTGAGTCTAAACCCGTTTGTGTATGGATTACGGGGTTTCCCCATTTGTAAGTGATTGTATCCACTAAGTGTGGGTTTGTTATTAGGGTTAGGAGTGAGGTGAGGAGCCTTCATTATATAAGCCCTAGTGTGGGTTAAGAGAAAATATCTCTTGTGCTTGGAGAGTCAGTACTTTAGGGTTAGGGTTTCGTTGTGTTGAAAACTTTGTGTGTGCTCTTGTGAGAGCTCTGTCCTCCTAGATGTGGAGAGGTTGTAATCCTTCATATCTTCGTGGTAATGGATTATCAAACTTGTTTAGCTTGTCCCTCATGTATTCTTATTTGATTTATTTACCTTCTTGAGGTGTTTTGAGAAGTTCTTGATTTCTCTTAGTTCTTCCCTATTTTGTGCTATGATCTAGCTTACTATGACATGTGAGGACCCACTTAAGGTCATCTAGATCGAAGTTTCTCTTGTTTGCCTGGTTTTGGTGCAGTCTTCCTTGTTTTGGTGCATGTGGACATTCCATGCCCTCACCTGAATTACTTGCTATTTCAATTTCATACACACTGAACAAGCAAGATGTTCGCAGTATGGAACTATTAGTTGCATACATGTATTTCTAACTATGAGATCACATGGAGGTCACTCTATAGTATGTAATGAGTATTCGACTTTGATGTGCAAGTTTTGTCATGTTTGTGTTTAGTTTTGAAGTTTTTAGAGTTGCTATCAAGTTTTTACCAGTCTAACTAGCCTGGCAACAATGATCAGACCGGCTCTAGACATTTCTTTAGACTTTGTGACAAGCAGTCTGACCGGTGGCTATGAAGCGGTCAGACCGATGGAAATTGGACACCAAACTCTTATGTAGATATGTTTAAAGATGTCTTTGTACTAGGTATCACTCAGATTGGAGTTCTGAGCTGAAACTAGATAGAGATTAACTAAAATTCCATAGAGGTATTTTTTGGTGCTCTTAAATGGTCTGACTAGCCTGTGGTTAGCAGTCTGACCAGCATTGGGCCAATGATCAGACTGGGCCCATGTTACTGGGTTAAGTTTGAGGGGTGTTGGGAGGTCTGATTGGCGTGTGGCTAGCGGTCAGATTGGCCTAGAGGTTCAATGAGTTTGTTCGAGTGTGTGCATGGCATGAGAGCCGTTGATTGGTTCTGTTGTGTTGCAGGATGCATGATTTGGCTAACATGGGTTAAGTGCATAGAACTTGTGCTCGGAATCAGACTGCTTTGTCTTTAGATATGCATGTGGCTTGGAGAGCGGTGGTAGTCAACAGCAATGGACCGAGACTAGGTGGGGAGCTGAGGTCCGTGCGGTCGGGCAAGTTCGGGTGAGACTATGTGGCTCAAGAGGGAAGCACAGAAGAGATGAGGATCGCAATGAGGCGAGTTGGTGCACATGGTGCACCAAGTGAAGAGGTAGATGCACGTAGAGACAGTTCAGGGGAGTCCAAATACGCGAAGATGTGACAACTAGTCATCAGGTACTATGAGTTATTTGTCAACACATGCGAAGATGTTTTGATGGATTGGATTGGCATTTCGGGCTATCAGAGCTCTTTTGATAAGCCACTTTGAAAAGCGTGTGTGTGTGTAAAACCTAGTATTGTGTTGGGTTAATGGGTTAGCCCATGTAAGTGAATGAAACCCAATTAGATGTGCCAGTTAAGGTTTTATGGTGTGAGCCTTTATGTATAAGGAGAGAGAGGAGTTGGTTTAGGTTGAGTCTTTGGAGAGGCTTTTGAGAGAGTTAGGGTTAGGGTTTTCAAGAGAGAAACTTTGTGTGTGTGCTCCATGGAGAGGGAGCTCTATCCTTCGAAAGTGGAGTAGCTTTAAACATTTATCTCCTAGTGAAATAAAGATCCAAATTTCATCCAAATGACTTTAGCCATGGATTTCTTCTTGTCTTTTAATTTGCATGGTTTTCTTGTTTGGATTTCCTTCCTCTTTGATTTTACTGGCTCCTAAGGATGTGTGGATGATGGGAGAACCTCTTAGAGGCTAGATCCCATCCATCTAGGCTGCCCTATAGCAAGTTCATGTTGTTTGCCTCGATTTGCCTGGTTTGATATAATCTGCGTTGTTTTAGGCAAAGGTCAAAATTTTGTTGAGTAGCCTGCTAATCCATTGATGGAGTAGGTTCATAGGACCTTGAGGAAGTTATGTTTCAAGTTTTAAGTCATTTGGTTGAGTATATTAGAAGTTATGCTATTTTGAGTTCTTAGAGGTGGGTTGTTTTCTCCTCTGGAACAGCGAGTGGTCAGACTGCCATGACCCAAGTGGTTAGACCACCTAGGCCCAATCAGATTGACATGATTTCTACGGTCAGATAGGCAAAATGATTCTTTGGCCCTTTTGTTGCTTCTTTTATTCCTTTGTCTTGTTGGTTTCTGTTTTATGCTTGTTTCAGATGTGCATTTGATCTTATTAGCTTTTCATAGCTAATTGAGTGATGAAGCCAAAGGGGGTTGTTTTATTGAAATTGAAAATGGGGCAAAGATCATTCACCCCCACCCTATGATCTCCTCCATCGGTCCTACACGTGGCATCAGAGCAAGGTTTGCTCTTTTAAGATCTTTATTGGTCTTGAGCATGGCAGCTAGTGGTGTTTCAAGCAAGTCTTTGTCGTGTATCTCTTCTTGTGATTTTTGGGTGATGATTATGTTAGGCATTCTTTTATGAGAAATTTGGCAAGGGAGAAACATGTTAGCTACGGCTTGTGTGGCAATCTTGGCCATTTTACCTCTATGTGTTCTAGGTTCAAGGAGGAGATACTTGGAGAGATCAAGGAGGAGAGGACACCTGATAATGAGCCCAAGGAGAATATATCAGATGGCATGTGTAGAATTATATTGAGAAGCATGGCAAGGATGATATTGAAGATAAGAAGCTTTTCGAGGATGATATCCAACATGAACTATGCAAGGTGAGAAAGGAAAAACTCATTAAGAGCTTGTTGCTTCACAATTCCAAATTCAATGCTCTTAGGAAGAAAATGAAAAGGTTAGAAAAGACTAATTCCACTCATCTTGAGCAATCAGAGAATGCTAGGACTGAAATCGTTAAGATTAGAGCTAATCCTAATTGCACGTTCTTAGAGTGTAAAAAATTGCTTGATGATGGTTTAGTCTATTGCAAGAATTGTGCTTATTTAGAAAATGATGTTGATGCTTTCATTTCATGAGCACTAAGGAAGCAAAATTGAATTCTTGCACTTCTTGCCTTGCTTTGAGAAATGGAGTTTAATCTTGTGAGAAAGTGTGTGATGATATGAGCGCCAAGTCTTATGACTCTTGCATTTTCCTCCACTTTGATATTGATGTTTTGAAGATTTCTCTAGCTTCTTTGCAATTAGAGTTGGATTGTTCTTGTGTTGAGTGTGAGTCATTTGATATTAGCACTTGTGCCATTGCTTCGAGTAGCTCTTCCGTGGCAAGTGCAACTCTTGTTGGTTCTTCTAGTGTTGTCAATGGGATCTCTAAAGACAAAGGTGCTTCTTACTCACATGGTACTACATCTCCCAAGAGAAGTACAAATGCACCTTTTGTAAAAAAAGATAAACAAATTGTTGAGTTTTGCTTCCACCATGTCAAGCATGAGCGTAGAGTGCATTGTTGAGCTTTTAGGGAAACATATCTATCATCTCATAGCATATGTGCACCTAGTGCCAACACGAGCTTGATTAGTGTGATGGTTCTTCTAGCTTGTCCCAAGGGGCTTCTCCTGTGAGCATCAACAATGCTTTGTCTACTCGGACCGTGTCTCCTGGTAGACCTTTATACCATTTCTTACTTTGTAACAAGGATGGGCATCATGTGAACTTTTGCTTTCGGTGTGCTAAGTACGTGCGTCGAGCCTGTGCTTCCATGTCTCCAAGTGTACATAGTCCTTATGACATAAACACTAAAGAGCCTAGCATGTGGACTCACCTTGTTGAGGGCTTCTTTGATCCATTTTCTAGAGGTTTTGGATAGCATTGTGGACTCGGTTTCAATGGCTTTGGTTTTAGTCCACGAGTTGCCCCGAGGCATGGATTCCGTCGTTTCCCAAGAGGTGGGCCTCATTTTTCCTATCAAGTTGCTCACCAATGGCAAGGATTTGTGAGTTCTTTTGGTGCCTCTGTTGGTTCTTATCGTGGCGCTTTCAAGCAAAGCCTTTGCTACTTTCCTAGAGATGGCTCTCCTTTTCCTCATTGAGATGTCCACTCGCGGCGTGCCTCCAAGCGTTTTATTGGATCTTCTTGCATGAACCATTATTTGCATCATGCTAACTCACATAATGGTTCAAATGCTTTTAGTGGTTGTGAGTGCAACGTTTGGGTTCCCAAGAATTTCCTTATTAACTCTTTGGTATCCAAAACTTGGGTACTTTGTTCTTCTCATGTGTAGGTACCGGGGATGCGCGTTGGAGAACAAGAACTTGATGAGTTTCGGTCTTTTGTTTTATCGCATGATCGGGATATTTGATGTTTCGCCATACCCTCTAATAGCCTCCAAGAGGCATGTGCTTTCATGTATGACGTCTTTACTTACATTGTGAGCTATCTTATATCCTACGCCTTTACATTCATGGTTTTCATTTTTGGCATGTTGTGCTTGTCTATGTGCTTACTTGTATCATATCGGCATGATTTACTATTCTTGTACTTGTTATCACACCTTTGGAAGTATGTTACATGTATATCCATGTTTTGGCTTAATGCTCATGATTTGTGGATGCATGAGTTTTTCTTATGCTCTCATGAGCATGTGTTATGCTAGATATATCTATTATCATGTTCTTATTGATGTCTTACTCTAGGTATTCATATGTTTACTTGATATCCACGTTAGTATACATTATCCATGATTTATCCAATGTCATGTTTATACTTACATGGTTTTGTGCCTTAGTTTAAATTATGGATACCTTGAGCCATAGTGTTCCAGATTATTGGATGCACCCATGCAATGGTATCCATCCAGCCTTGACCAAATTAAAAGCAGATAATTGTTTGATTTACGGAAGTAGTACTTCAAATAAAGCAGGTGCATGCGTGCATTTCATGTCCTAGCAAGTGATTAAATAACTACTGCAAAAAAGGCATGTGCGTGCGTACATTCCATGCCCTCGCCTGAATTACTTGTTGTTTCAACTCCATACACACTGAACACGGAAGATGTTCACAATATGGCCCTATTGGTTGCATACCTGTATTTCTAACATAACTACCAATAAGTAATCAATGGGCATTTTGTGGGGAATGTTGCCTCAAAAACCCAAAACAATATCTATTCGCAAACCCAAATTAATTTCCTACGATGTCATCTATTCTAGATTGTTGTTCATAGACTAATATTTAATTCCAATTATGTTAGATCTTTTGTTTACTTGTCAACAAAATAGGAAAATTAGTAACCAACACGCGAGTGCGAGAATGATCTAATTGGAAATTGTGTCACACACTACAAGCTCTATACCAACCACACACAATAATAAAATAACGGTGGCGTCTCGACAAAACTTGAGCGCTATTTTGCTTAAGAGGATTTTTTAAAATAATATTTTTTTATTAATATTACAATAATATATCATTGCATAAAAATACATAAATAACCTTCTGTCGCCATTTCAAATGGCTTGGGACATAGTTTCTGTCATCATTTCAAAAAGTGACAGAAGCTCTATCGTCAAACGAATAGACGACAGAGTGCCACATCGATGCCATGACATTTTCCATCATTTCAATTAGCGATAAAGAGACAAATCACCAATTGAAATAGTGACAAAGCTTAAATGGCGACAGAAGCCATAAAAGGCTAGAAACCGGCCAAAATCATTGCAATTTGGTAAAAAAAAGAAAGAGGAGGAGGAGGAGAGGAGTGAAGAAGAGAGGACAGGAGAGGGGAAGAGGAGGAGAAGAGGGTGGGAGGAGTGGATTTCTACATCCTAGATATGAGTTTTCTGTTTATTTGTAGATTTCATTTTGAAATCATGGTAGGTTAGCAAATAAAATGATTAGATGTGTATTTATATTGGGTCATAGGTAGATGTGTAAATAGTGTGGTTGTAGATATGTAGTTGTTGTGGTTACATACCAAACAGTATAGAGTGGTAGTGGAGATGTTAGGTGAACAATGCTTGGGCTTTTCCCCATGCCCAGGACAGCTTTATATATTCACATGGGGAGTATTTTACAGTTATGTCCTTGCATCCAAGTATCCCTCTCAAGGGCATTTATATCATTACATATGTCCTATTTTGGGTTTGGGCTTTACAACCCTCTAACAGGCCGGCTGGGCTTAGGTGGGGGCCACCCCTACAGCAGGAGCCTCTCATGGTGAAGGGCTTTACAGGCCGAAGCCATGCTGCTGAGCCATTTGGCCCCTTCGTCCCTGCGGCCTGTGACCTTCTGCGATATTGGGCAGAGATGCATTTGCTGGCGCTGCCCAGCTTCGCACCGAGGATGCGGAGTCGAACCGGCTGCCGAAGCCGTCTCCGGCCGTGAAGTCTTTCAGCCACGGAGTCGAAGTTGTTGGCGAAGCTGCCCCGCTGAGTCGAAGCCGAGGCGGGGTCGGGCTCATCTTGCGGACATGTTGATGCGCGGGGCAAGTCCGCTCCATGTGCGTGAGGTCGGAGCCGAGGGTGGGCTCGTCCTGCAGAGACGAGTCCGAAGCTCGTCGAAGTGATTTCCAAGGTTATCATGTAGATGGGAAGCCAACATCCGGCCAAGTTGCTCGCAGCCCGAAGATGATGTCTTAGTGGCGCCGAGGATCGCGCTGACTGTGAGGTGTCAGGCGGTCGCACGACTGTGGTCGTGCGTTCCTTCCCGAGAGGGAGGATGCGTGGCAGGACACGATTGGCCAGTCGTGGGCTATCAGGCGACCGCATGACTACGGTCATGCGTTCCTTCCCAAGAAGGCAGATGCATGGTAGGACACAATTGGCCGGTCGTGGGCTGTCAGGCGGTGCGTGCACGCACGCAACCTGGTGGCTTGGGCTCTCGCGCATGCGCACCCCCAATTGTAAGTCAAATTTCGAAGTCGAGGTCATTCCACAGAGGCGAAGTCGATATCGAAGTCGAAGTCAGAGTGACTGGCTGGTGGCGTACCGACAATGCATTAATGGCCTCAAGAATCATGCCAACCACTGGTGCGCGATGGAAGGTGGACCGTGTCATGCGGCCTCATGACCGCGGTCATGCGTTCGTTCCCGAGGGAGCAGACGCGTGGCAGGGCATGACTGGTGCATCATGAGGTGTGAGGCATCGTGCGCACACTTCACTACGACACTTCACCTCCCATCGGTTGAACTTCCGCCGGTTGGCGCTACCGCCGGTTGCATTTCCCGACCGGGGGGAGATGGGTATATATACGCCGCTACCACCGCAGCGTTCATTGCTTCCTGCTCGGGCGCGTTGTGTTCTGGCATGTGATGCGCAGCCGGGGTGTGGCTGGGATGATCTTGTTCTCAAAAATAGGCCTGCCTCGGTTCATCTGCATTCTCTGAAAGCACTGGTTTATAGCAGGGTTAGCACCAATCGACGTGGTCAGAGAACGCCGATGAACTGAAGGAGGTCTATTTTTGGGTTCAGTCAAAACTTATCGTAGATCAGCGGTCACGCTTCCCAATCGTGGGGAAAGAAGACGACTGGATTTCCGCCGGTTGGCGCTTCCTGATCGTGGAAGGCGAGGGGGCTTTATATGCCCCTTCGGCACCGCGCCGGCGCTCTCCTTCACTTGCCCCCTATTGGAGCCAGTCCATCAAGACGAAGCCGAGTCTGCATCCGACTTCGCTCCACGGACACACAGGCGAAGTGGGATGCAGAGTCGTCCCTCGTATACGAGGCCGAATCGGAGGGCCGACTTGACCCTCGGACATGGAGTCGAAGGGGGTCTCTAGAGTCGTCACGCGGGCCCAAAGTCGAGGTGGACTCTGGATTCGCTGTACAGACTCGAAGTCGAGGCGTAGCCAGGTTGCTCGCGGCTCGGTGATGGTGCTTTAATGACGCCCGACGTGCAGCAAGGACTGTACGACGTGGCAGTACGCGACCGGCCCGTCTTGCGTGTCAGGGGCCGCCCGGCTACAGCTGCATGCTTTTCCTCGGTGGGGCAGGACTCGTGGGTACACGTGATTGGTGCGTCGTGCGCTGTAAAGCGTCCGCACGACCGTGGTCGCCCGTCCATTCCCGAGAAATTGGGCCACGCGACGAGACGTGATTGGCGCGTCGTGCGTCGTCGGGCTGCCAGGCGATTGTGCGTCTTCGGCCTCCACCGATCGCGCTTCTCGATCATGGGGTGGCGGACGGTTGGGCTCCCGTTGATTGCGCTTCCCGATCATGGGGGAGGCGAGCGGTTTGGCTTCCGCCAGTTACGCTTACCGGCGGTGTGGGAGGTGAGGGGGCTTTATATACCCCTTTGGCATCGCGCCGATGCTCTCCTTCACTTGCCTCCTGTTCCCTTGCTCTCTTTGACTTGCGCACTGTGCTCTCGCCTCCTTTGCTGTCGTTATTCACCACAGGTGCCGTACTTCTCACCGTTTAGCTCCCGGAGGACAATGGCTCGCGGCAAAGAACGTGTTCATCGGGCCGGCAGTGGCGCCTCATCCGGACGGTCGTCGTCGACCGAGGTGGAATACGCGCTGGTAGGGCATGAGCCATCGCTGGTGAACAAGTGGTGGGTAGAAGAGGAGAAGGTGGAGGGTCCGTGCTCCTGCGTCCTGGGCCACACCCTCGCGACGGAGGAGATGATCCGAACTCTACTACGCGAAGGGAAGCTGACGGACCACCATGAGGTGCGCCTTCCCACCAGCGACGAGACAGAGTCGCACCCGAAGGCATCGGAGGCGATCATCTTCGTCACATATTTTGAAGCTGGTCTTCGGATCCCAGTGGCCCTAATCGTCGGTGACATCTTGTGGACCTTCGGGCTGGAGCTAGCGCAGGTGACCCCGAACGCAATAGCCCGCCTGGCTGTTTACAGCTGGGCACTGCGGACGGAGGCATGTTGGCCTAAATCCTCGCTGTTCGCGTTCCTTCATGATGCACGATGCCAGCCGAAGAAGCTGGAGGGAGGGGCGTTCTCCAACTTCGGCAGCGTCAACTTCGTTCTACGGCCCCATTGCTCGAAGATCTTCCCTGCCAACTCTACCTGGACGAAGTGGGAATCTAACTGGATGAGGAGGTGGTTCTACCTCCGTGTGGCGAGTGGCAGCGGCCTCGAGTGCACAGGCCAACCAATGTCATTCAACACCTCTCCAAGTGTGACGATCGACTATGAGGACAGGTAGAGAGCGCGGAGGCTTGTGGAGATCACCCTCCGATTCAACATGCGCGACCTCACCGAGAAGTTCGTCATGTACGATGTGGCACCACTCACCAAGCAGTGGCACGTCCAGCCTGGAGGCCTCCGACGCGACGATGTCCGGCCGTCCGTGTCCTCGCTGCCAAGGCCCTCCAACCCTCATAAGTTTTGCATTGAAGGTCTCCTTTTTTCTTTTTTTGATTTCGCTTCACCTTGCTTGTAGGATTTCTCCTGAAAGACGTGGAGCGCGCGGTGGTCGTGTTCCTCGGACCATATGCGGCCAAGGAGCACGGCCTGCGCAAAGCCACGACCGAGGCGGTGAAACTAGGGCGGATAAACAGGGTGTGCGAAGCTCTGGGCATCCCCGTGCTGGAGCGCGCCACTCCAACCTCGGGCCGGGCTCGCTGTCGCGACGGCGGTTCCAGGGGGGAGTGGTCGCCCTCCTGGCGAAGGGCCCGGTCCCCCGTGGCCATATGTAGCCCGGTGGCTGCCGCTCCCACCAACCTTGCCGGAGCCGAGGGTGCTATGGCCACCGACTACGACTCGGCAAAGTATGCCGATTCGGACCTTGAGGCGGGGGCGGATCAGACGGCTCCAGGCGAGGAGTCCTTGGGTGGCCCCAAGGACCAAGGGTGCGGCGCGGACAACCAGCAAGGTGAAGCGTCCTTGCCCGCGCCGGCTGCCGAGGCTGAGGAGTCCTCACCCCGGTCTCCGAAAGCGAAGCGCCTCGGACACGCTCACCCTCGCAGCTGGAGAGGGGGTTCGCTGTGGCGACTGGGATCGGGGGCATGTTGGAGTTTGACTCCGACACAGAGGCCGCCCGGCCCGAGGAGCTGACTGCCCCAGGCGGCGCTGGAGTTCCCGCAGTTCCTTCCAAGGCCGAGGGGACACGGCAATGGTCCCCGCCGGTTGACGCCGAAGGTAAGCTTGACTCCCCCCGTACGATCATGCGAGGCTTCTCTAAAGCCCTCTGACCACTGTCTTTTACTATTAGCGGAGGAACGGTCCCCCGGCCATGGACAACCCTCGAGGGACGGAGACGTTCCTGGGGTGGCATCGACAGCCGGACCCTCGAGGGACGGAGACGTTCCTGGGGTGGCATCGACAGCGGCACCTTGGAAATTATCACCGCGGAGGCCACACAACTGACGTTGACGGACTTCGTCCCTCTGCCGGAGATGCTGCGGGCCTGGCAAGGGGCCACGGACAGTGCGGTCGCCAACTTGGATCACCAGGCGCTGCTGATGTGCGGGTAAGAGCTCTTGGAAGGCGCGCTAGAGGCCTCGGAGATGAGGGTGAGTGCTCGACTTCGATGATGTGTGCCGTCATTTAGGAATTTGCTAACGACTGCGTTGTGCAGACCCTCACCCTTGCTCGAGCCTTGCAGGTGGCACACGCCTGTTAGCGGGGGACACTAGAAGACCGGCTGCGGGCTACCGAAGAGGCCCTGCGCGCAGCCGAAGAGGCCCACTCTGTCAAGGACAATCGCATCCAGTTCCTAGAGACGGAGGGCACGAAGGCGATCTCGGACGCCCGGGCGTCGTGCACTGTGCGCGCTGTCTGCTAGACCGTCTAGATCTTCCACGACTGAATCTGGGACTACATCGGGGAGGCCGCGGTGAAGGTAGCGCTACGACGGACCCTGCATGGCGAGGGGAACTTCAGACAATGGCTTGACGAAACAAAGGCAGTGCCGCCGTCCCGAGGCATGGCTTGGACTCACAGGTGTGATGCCGGGGTCCTAGTGTGTAGGCGTGCATTGAAACGTATGCGCTCTTTTTGTAATCTGGCACCCTATGGCCCCCTTTTTATGAATAAAGTGGAAATTACCCCCGTGTTCTGATTGCTTGTACTATTTTGCCTCGAGCAGATGCTTGATAGGGGCCAGTTGCTAGTCTCAGACCTCATGGTTCGATGGCGTCTTCGGCATTAGGGGTGGGCCGAGGACTCACTGAACTTTTGGGCGGCCCGGACTTCAGCGAGTGAGGCTTCAGCACGGGAGTATATTCAGGCGGAGTCGGACGAGTAGCGACCCTAAACGCTCGAGGGCACTTGTAAATATTAGCTCGTCGCAGATGTCATTGTCGATTGTCCCTGTAAACACTCTTTTATGAATGCGATACAGACTTTGGTTGAGTACGTGCCCCTGTCGCTTTTCACGACTGTGCCTGTCTCCGACCAACTCATAGGATTTAGCGCTCCGTTCTCACGCTCCCTAAGTGGCAGCAGCGGAGCTGGCGACTAGCCGAAGTAGACGTGCGAGCACTCCGTCCCCTACCCTTCGAAGTGCTGGCAGCAGAGCTGGCGACTCCTGCGATCTTACGGTTTGATGCTGCCCGCATTTCTCCTGGTGCTCTGACGACACGAGACAGCTAGTAAATGCTGGCGTCCCCTCATGCCCTGCATTTATTGACACGAGAGTGCTAGACCAATAGCTGCCGCTCGCGTACTAAGCTTGGAGATGAAGTCCGCGAGACCCCAGCCGAGCAGGCGCATCCCGTGAGGCAAACCCGAGAGCAGAGCTGCTACATGGTGCTGTCTTTTGCGTGTACAAAGCAAAGGAGGGGGGGTGCGAGCACTGCTTTGTGTTCCATCACACATGCATGTGGCTAATCGTGCCGCTAAAGCGATGCACTCTCTGGTATGACACACACGAAGGCGCGCTATCCCGAAGGTGCGCCGCTAAGGTGATGCACTCCCTGGTGCAACACGCGCAAAGACGCGTTATCCTCGGGGCATCGTATGAATGTTTTGTACTCCGTAGAGTTGCTTGGGATGACAAGTTCCCAATGCTTTATACTCCGAAGAGTGCACGTAGGGGCTGTGTGTCTTATTTATACTCACGAAGAGTGCACGAGGAGACCGCGTGTCTTATGTACACTCACGAATAGTGCGCGCGGAGACTGCGTGTCTTGTTTATACTCTGTAGAGTGCACGCGGAGAGCGCGTCTTATTTATACTCACGGAGAGTGCGTGCGGATAGCGTGTGTCTTGTTTATACTCACGGAGAGTGTGCGCGGAGACCGCGTGTCTTGTTTATACTCAGGAAGAGTGCGCACGGAGACCACGTGTCTTGTTTATACTCACAAAGAGTGCGCGTGGAGACCACGTGTCTTGTTTATACTCACGAAGAGTGCGCGCGGAGACCGCGTGTCTTGTTTATACTCACGAAGAGTACGTGCGGAGACAGCGTGTCTTATTTATACTCACGAAGAGTGCGCGCGGAGACCGCGTGTCTTATTTATACTCACGTAGACTGCGCGCGGAGACCGCGTGTCTTGTTTATACTCACGAAGAGTGCGTGCAGAGACCACGTGTCTTGTTTATACTCACGAAGGGTGCGCGCGAAGACCGCGTGTCTTGTTTATACTCACGAAGGGTGCGCGCGGAGACCGCGTGTCTTGTTTATACTCACGAAGGGTGCGCGCGGAGACCGCGTGTCTTATTTATACTCACGAAGAGTGCGTGCGGAGACCGCGTGTCTTATTTATACTCACGAAGAGTGTGCGCGGAGACCGCGTGTCTTATTTATACTCACAAAGCGTGTGCGCGGAGACCGCGTGTCTTGTTTATACTCACAAAGAGTGCGCGCGGAGACCGCGTGTCTTGTTTATACTCACAAAGAGTGCGCGCGGAGACCATGTGTCTTGTTTATACTCACGAAGAGTGCACGCGGAGACCGCATGTCTTGTTTATACTCACGTAGAGTGGACGTGGAGATCACGTGTCTTGTTTATACTCACAAAGAGTGCGCGCGGAGACCGCGTGTCTTGTTTATACTCACAAAGAGTGCGCGCGGAGACCGCGTGTCTTATTTATACTCACGTAGAGTGCGCGCGGAGATCGCGTGTCTTATTTATACTCTATAGAGTACGCGCGGAGACCGCGCGTCTTATTTATACTCCTAGAGTGCGTGTGGAGACTGCGCGTCTTATTTATACTCCATAGAGTGCACGCGGAGACCGCGCATCTTATTTATACTCCGTAGAGTGCGTGCGGAGGCGTCCCACCGTGTTTCTTATTTTATACTCACGAAGAGTGCACACGGAAGCCGTGCGTCTTATTTATACTCCGTAGAGTGCGCGCAGAGGCTCGCCTCTGCATGTCTTTACACAGGATGCAACACGTTTCGCAAACGGTGGACTTTATTAATGTCCCGTTTGCATGGGCGAGCAATTACAAAAGAGGCAGGGTACTAACCATTGACAACTCGAGGACAAAGGTGGCGCTGATCGCTATTGCTATGGCGGCGAGGTAGAGCAGGAGGGGAGCCTCTGGTGCTGGGGTGACCAATGTGGGAGGGCTTGCAGATGACTCCGGCCTAGAGAAGCTTCGCTACCTCTACCTTGGCCATTTGCCGCTACTCGATCGACATGCGCTGAAGCCTCTACTTAATCGGCGTGGCCTTCGCCAATGGACGCGCAATGTCCGCCGGCGTGCAGGGGCACCCTCTTGAGGATGTGTTCATCTTATGATTGTCGGTCCACCTTGCGGTATTGGCCCCGAGCACCAAGCTCTATGCGCCGGGCGAGGTCTTGGTCACCGAAGGTGGTGATGATACCTTGCGGGCCCGGGAGCTTCATGCATAAGAGGCCATGGTGCGGGACTGCTCCGAAGGAGTTGAGAGTTGGTCGCCCCAATATGGCATTGTATGGGTACGGAATGTCGACGACGTCGAAGGTGATGTCTTCGCTCCTCGCGTTGTCGCCCTAGCCAAAGGAGACTTGTAGGCGTATCTGGCCCAACGCCTTCACCGGCTGACCCCCAAAGCCCTGCAGTGGGATTCCCGAGGGGCCCAAGCGACTCCGAGGGATCCCCATCTAGTCAAAATCCGCCGTGAACACGATGTTCGCGGAGCTGCCTCTATCGACCAGGACGCGTTTGACATCGCATCCTGCAATGGCGGCCTGGACGACCAGGGGGTCTTGGTGAGGGAACTCCACGCCCTCAGCGTCGGCAGGCGTGAAGGTGATTTCATGCTGCACCCACTCCGGCGGTGCTTGCGCCGAGTATGCTGGCACATGGTGTAGCCTCTGCGCGTAGGCCTTCTGCTGCCGCGCCGAGGAGAACTCCAGTGAAGAGCCCCAGGAGATGACGTTTATAATCTGGCGCTGAGCTCCCTCCGGGGCCTGAATTCATAAGGGGCCTTCTTGGGGCTACTGCACATGGGCTTGAATCCACAGGGGGCCCTCTTGGGGTTGCTGCACATGGGCTACCACCGGAGGCCCTACTTCCAGGGCTCTATCCCTGGCGATGCTTTGACGAAGCGCCGCAATGGCGGTGCATGCCCACGTGTGGTGGTCACCCCGGTCGTGCACCTCGCACCACGTGCCATAGTGCTGGTCTTCTTGCTCTGCATAGGGTCTATCGTCACGACCCCAGCCATGTCCTCACCCCCGGCCTCGGCGGCCTTGCCCGCGAAAGGCGGGGGCGCTGTCTTCAGAGCCGCCCTCGATGTCGAAGACATAGCGGGCCCTCTGGGATCTGCGTGGGTTGTGCTTGGGCTTGGGCTTGTCACTCGACGAGTCCTGCTTATGGTTGGCGTCCTTGCACTTGGGAGCGTCTTTCGAAGACTCTTGCTTGCGCTTGCCCTTCGAGGAGTCCTCCTTCTTCGATGAGTCTTTATTCTTCGACGAGTCCTCCGCTTGATTAGTGTCGGAGTCGTCGCCTTTGCACCGCCGCACATCCTCCTCCGCCCTCGCATACTCTTCCATCTTATTGAAGAGCTTCGTGACCATCTTGATGGGCTTGCGCGCGTTGTACTCGACCAACGGCCCTAGGTAGAGCCCTTGTATCGCTGCGTTGATGATGGTTGTCTCGTTGACGTCCTTGACCTGGCAACGAACCTTAGCAAAGCGCTTGAAGTACTCTCTAAGCTTCTCCGAGGGTTTTTGCTTGATGGAGAAGAGTTGATCCGCATCGACACGCTCGACGTAGTTCCCCTGGAAGTTGTTGTAGAGGCGGTCGCGGATCTGCTCCCACGCGTAAATGGAGTTCGGCTCTATGGTAAAAAAACCAAGAAAAACCAAGAGAGCGCCACTCCCTGTAGCGCGAGGAGGAGCCCCTTTGCTTTGGTGATGTTGTCCCCGCCTGCCGCTTCGATGGCGGTCTCGTACACGCGCACGAACTCCCGAAGGGTCCATGTCGCCCTTGTACCACTCGATGGCGTTGGGGAACTTGAAGTCCTCTGGCCATGCCGATTGCTATAGGCCCGCAGAGAGGGGGACTCCGGATCCACATGCCGCAGCGGGACGCGACTGGAAGTAGGGGCGTCGCGGCTATCCGCCCGCTCTGGCGTGGGCTCCTGCGCGGCCACCGGCGGGACTTGTTGGTTCCAAGCCTCTTGTATATCTTGCATGGCTCTGTGGAGGTCCGCCAGTTCCTGTTGCAGCGTGCCGAGGGTCGTTAGTAGAGTATTCTCCACCGTCAGCGTGGTTGTGGCAGTCGGAGCAGCAGGTTGCGCCGTCAGGCTGGTAGCGACCATGGCTTGCGCTTCAGAACTACTCGGCGTGTCGGTGCGGTGGGCTCCGGAGTTAGTGACGGGACCGGCGTTACCACTAAGGCCACCTGCCGCTCCCACGCCGGGCATGATGGCAGCGGCCGTGGTAGCATGGGCATCGGCATCACCACTCTCGATGGCCCGATCGGTGCTCGCGCTAACCGCCGCACCAGCGGTTGGGGTGACTGTTACACCACGAGCGTCGAGGTTGGCAGCCGTAGCGCCGGCGGTGTCGCTCGCACCCGTAGCCAACGCCGAAGCCCTCGCGTTGCCGAGCACCTCTTTCATACTACTCTTCTTCTTTGCCGCCACCGATGATGGAGCCTTCTTTGGTGCCATCCTTCTTCTTCAGATCTTAGAGCTTGCTCTTGTCTTCCCCACGGACGGCACCAACTGTTATGGTTACAGACCAAACAATATAGAGTGATAGTGGAGATGTTAGGTGAATAATGCTTGGGCTTTTCCCCATGCCCAGGACAGCTTTATATATTCACATGGGGAGTATTTTACAGTTATGTCCTTGCACCCAAGTATCCCTCTCAAGGGCATTTATGTCATTACATATGTCCCATTTTAGGCTTTGCAACCCTCTAACAGGCCGGCTGGGCTTAGGTGGGGGCCACCCCTACAACAGTAGTTATTTAGAGTAGTTTGTGTATGATAAATTCTTGAAGAACTATAGTTTGTGTATTATAAATTCTTGTAGAACTATTAATTTCTCGTAGATGTAAGTTGTATTGCACCAATTAGTTTTAGAATATTAGATCTGCTAGTTAGGTCTATTCGGAACATGGAGAGTACCATGTATGTAGAATCTATTATTAACTATGTGCACTACGTAGATGAAGCATGCATAGTGAGTTAGATTTTTATAGGATATACGATTGCTTGTCTTACTTTAGGGTGTTGTACATTAGGGAAATCCCCTTCTATACAAGTTTATTAGTGATTAGTGGATTTATTGTTAAGTCTATTTTGTGTTTATTTAATTGAATGAACAACTATTGAATTGATTGACAGGTATGATTGAATGAGTAGCTTTCAAAATACACTATAGAGAAGGAGGCTCCATGGATGGGTGCAGAAGGAGTTGATTTGCATGATTTTTTATCTATGATGGCTAGTCTATCAAGTACAAAGCAACATCCATGAGCACTATTATAGGATGGTCGTACCAGTTATTCTCATTGGATCATACATTGCACAACCTGAAGTTGCATAGCGTTGCTACCCTGGCACAACAACTCATGTACTAAGACTTCGTAGAATTGAAGGGGCAAAATTCGTGAAGCTCATACATGATATTGGTGAAGGAGTGTGGATGGCCGCTAGTCTTGCTAGCCCAAGCCTATGAAGAAATCCCTCTAGCTTATGTGACGCAAGAAGATGCCATAGGTGGTAATGTGGAAGAATTTGGGGAATCTAGCCAAAGTGTGCCACATTGTTTGAGCGAAGAAGGAGAAAGTGGTACCGACTCAATTGAAGCTAAGATATGAGATTGTAGACCTTCCTATGGCCGAGGCATAGGAACCCATGAGATTGCAGATAAAGGTGAGGAGATCGAAATTTTGGTGGAATGGATAGAGTTCGAAGACCGTGTCTACGAGGCAATGTCAAATAATGAAGGTTTTGATGACGAGCAAGGTAGAGGTGATCAAGCCATTCCGTCAGAGTGGAACGCACACCAATTTGAGAAACTAGTATTGAGTAAAGGTGAGCAGGCGACCTGGAAGTACTAGTAGAATGAGGTTAGGTAAGGAGCATTTTACAAAAGTAAGGAGGAGGTGCAGGAAGCAGTCAAGTTCTGGGCAGTGTCATTGAGAGGGACATTTAAGGTAGTAAAGTCCAGCCCACGTGTGTATAACATGAAATGTGAGATTAGGGGGGTACCCATGGCAAGTCTATGCATACTAACCTATGTGGGACACCCATTGGAAGTGTTCCATAGTTGTTCCACATATTTGTGTGGCGACAGAGTCCACACAATCCCACAGAAAATATGTCTTCAAGCTTTGTTGCAAATGTCATATACGGAGATATTGTGGACAATCTGAATTTTGAGCCATGTTCCATTATTCTTGTGGTAGAGCAGAGGCTCCAATATATAATAAGATATGCTAAGGCTTGGAGGGCGAAGCAGGAAGGTGAAGAAGTCCACGAGGATGGGGTGGCTAGGAACTCTATCGATGGTGGTAGCCATCGAGCTTGCGTCGCCATTTGTACTTATGTTCATAGTTGTTGTATGATCTATGACTTATGTGTAACCTACGTATGAACTACGTTATGCTATTTTACTATGATATATGCCTTACATGTAACCTACGTTGTTTTACCTGTAGATTTACTTGTGTTATGTTACTTTAGTTGTACATTTACCCTGTGATCCGTGACCTTTTGTTGTACTAACATCCTTTGGTTTTTTTGGTTTTTTCAACAGGTATGGAGGACGATGCAGTAGCTGTGGAGTGGTGTCACGAGACGCTCAACCCGAACATTGATGACACACACCACAACAGTTTGGTGACTGCCTTGCCTTAGTATGGCGAGGCACACATCGAGCTTGCCTATTGTGGTTGTGCACCCCCATGAGGGCATGGAGGATCGACCCTCGTTGAATTCCCAGGTACGTGAATTAGGTAAACTTTTTGTTCGACGCATGTTGGTATTCTTCTGTTGCACTAACAATTCCTGATTATCCGCACATAGGTTGAGGGCCTCCAGACTACTCCCTGTTGCTAGGATGGTGGAGGCCAAAGTTGAGGATGCCTAGGACAGGCGCAGTGTGTCTAGGAGGTTCTCGTATAACATGTGTCTACTCATGGCGCTTGTTGACTGTTGGTGGCCTGAAACACACATTCCACATCCCGTGCAGGGAGATGACACCGAGAACTCCACACTCTCCAGATGCCTTCTCCTACCGCAACTATGATTGTTTGAGCGCATCTAGCTCAGTTGTCCACATATCAAGCTGGGTCCCTACGGCTCGGCCTTCTACATGGTACTGTCCAACACCATGGACCGTCATACCATGGGGACTTTGTGGTGTCACCGATGGGTTAGTTCCATCTTTCCACAGTCTTAATTAAAATATGTTCGTAGTGAACTTCCTAACATATGCACCAATATCTGTTTTTGCAACCCATTTTTAGTCTGGTAACTTCGTACGCATTGTACATTGAGTACGTTAGTAGGTTTGACCAACTGATGGATGATCATGTCATCTAGAGGATGTTCGCTGTTGATATCGTTACATATAGTGCACCATAGTGGCTATCCATCTAGTGCGTGCAAGATGCTACCTTTTTGTTGACACGACGTCACTTGGTGTATGACATCTTCGTTGACACATACGCCGTGCATCAGGTCATGAGATAGTTTGGACTATGGTAGGGGTTCTCAGTGGATGTAGGCGACCGTGTGGAAGGGCACGTTCATAGGTGAGTTGTAGATTCTCTCACTTCCTACTTGATAGCATGGCTTAAGTACGTAATTAGTAACCTTTGTATGTTTTGGGCATCTACAGGCACATGAGGAAAGGTGTCACATGATGCATAGGCTGGGCCCAATGCATGGAGCCATATGTCTAGCAGTGGGCACTTACATTGCTGGATGTCCACTCAAACTCTACCCTATAGCCCACTCGACGTACGATGATTACATCGAGTGGTACAACACACACACACACACCACAGGATTCGAGCAACGCATGTCATGGAGGATCCACCGAGGCACGCCGCTACCATGGCAGACACATACCTCACCTAGCCGGACTCCGCCTCCCATCGTTCAGTTACTAACACACAATTAATTATATTCCATTCCTTATGATTGCACTGATTCTAACATGTTTTGCTTGCCGCATAGAGTAATCTCGCTAGTGAGGTTCACGATGACCTGACCTCTCTTATGCCTCGCATAAGGGATGGCGGGCTCAAAGCCACACTTGGTTGGATCGGGGATGGCCAGTGGATGCCTGGTTGGCTGAGCCCCTAGAGGATGAGGCCACCCATGTCCTACGGGGTTCATAGCTTTGTGATGCACCCAGACCGAGCCAGCTGACCTAGTAGGACATTGTGACTCCTGCATGCCTGGCCAGGTCACAGCATGCACCAGACAACTGGATCTACCTATTATGTCATGCAAAGTGCTGGCCTAGGGCTAGCGCCACTCATGGGGTAGCACCTAGGTGGAACCGTGTGTAGGTTCCTACAGTTAGTTGGTCCTTGTAATAAGTTGCTATGTGTTTGCCACGTGCTATGATATCCGCGGTGTTATGCTTCTCTTTGTTTTGGTTTCTTTGTAAAATTGTTCTATTACATGATTTGTGCTATGACTATGAGATAGCCTCCCCATCTTAGCAACACAATGAAGGGGTAATGGTAACACCACGCATCGCATGGGAGGATAGGGTGGGTAGTTCAAGGCATGGGAGGGGACAACAGGCACGAACTGGGTTTCAAGGCCATAACCCTTACCTGGAAGACACGCACATCTACAGTTCCCTGGACCCCGACCCCCAACCCACGATCTACCACTCCAAACCAGGTAGTCCGACACACCTAGAAATGCCCTCCTCAACTACCCACATATCCCCAACTTTGGCCACAATGCAAGCACAAACTTGACATGTTGGTCCAGATTTTCGATGACGTGGGGAATCCAAGACATCGATTCTTTTACTGCCCTTTGTTCATGGTAATTAGTTCATTTCCTATCTATACTTCCACACATGCATCAGTTGTAATCATCTTGTCTTCCTTTTAGACTGTGGATTGCAAGTTCATCGAGTGGGTGGATCAACCGTATCCAATACCTGCCTAGGTTTACATCGACACTCTCCAAATCCACCTAGAAGAGTTATGGGAGGATCTCCACACTAAGAGGATCAACAACGATGAGCTCCGCAGGTGGTGGATCATGGAGATAAACAATGAGGAGGTCATCCACCTCATCCGCAACTACAACCATACTACTATTGTGCCAACCCGAGCTGCAATTACGCTGACCATTACCACAACAACTAGCCACGTCTACGTCACCCTAACGACCTCCACTCCATGTGGATGCTTTACGGTGTTCCAATTTTTTGCCTTAGAGGCTTCGCCCATAAGACCTATTAGATTTACAACACCATGTTGTTTACATTCCACAAGGCGCACATATATCTTATATGTAGTTTGGGTTGACGATTTGTGCGTATTGCCATTTGTATCGTAGTAGTAGTGAGGAAAGCATATACGCCTAACCAAACCCTACGTGCCATGTAATTTGCACCTTCATTATGAATTGTTATGTTGGGTTTGCAATGGTTTATTTAAACAAAAATCATTAATGCAAACTAAGGCACACTAGTCAAATTCTCTCTTTAAATGTTAGCTATTATTTCAAAACTACTAAAGCAAAAAAAAAAATACAAGAATTATTCATAAATATTTTGTTTTTTAATTAAGAAAATGTATTATTTAAAAAATTCAAAAATGACTCTATCACCATTTTAATTGGCGACAAAGCCTCTATCACCGATACAATTGGAGACAAAAACTCTATCACCAATTCAGTTGATGAAAAATCCATATAACTAATTGAATTGATAATAGCGTGCCTGTCATCAATTCATTTGGTGACAAAGACCATCAGGCTGCCATGCATGACTCCACGTAGGATTGTCGTCATTCCAAATGGCGACATAGTTCTGTCGTCATTTGGAATGACAATAATAGGCTATTTATGTAATTTTCTAGTGATGATATATTTATGTAATATTAATAAAAATATTATTTAAAAATTCTGCTTAAGAGTACTCTATGACACAATGTGGAGGGTACCCCATGTTGTGTGATGAGTATGTGACTTTGGTGTGCAAGTTTTGTTGAAGTTGAGTTTGGTTTTGAAGCTTTTCCAAGCCCAACTAAGGCCATGTTTGGACTAGGGATTCGCAACATGTGCCTTGCATCATTCAAGCCACAGGTGCACAGTGATTTTCTAGTACTAATGGCAAATTGTAGCGATATCATTGTAGCAAAAACACTATTCTACGTGACTATAGTTGCGTTGCATTGCAGCAGTGGATATGAATATGTGATCCATTCATTTCCTGATTGGATGGCTCCGGAGAACCCAAAGGAAAATCACTAATGAATCCCAACCAAAGCATCCACAGCCAAATAGACCCGAAAAGTCATGGATAATCGAATTGAAAATAAATATATATATATTAATGTTTTAACAATATGCATTAAATAAAACGAATATCTACTACAATGCTTTAGGAGAAAAATGCATGGATAACAATCAATCAAATTTAAGAATGTATGTAAATAAGGAAGCTATAAACCATACCAGAAGTTCAGAACTCGCAGCTCCTCATGCATTATATGCAACGTTGCCATCAGTTACGCTTAGTAGTGGATCAAAACTCTCAATGTAAGCAGAGCCTGTAAGCACTGAAAGTGAATTGAATTCATTATTAAGTAGTAGTTACAACGTTGGTTGCATTAAAAGAAAAATAAAAAACTGTACGGCCATGGATGGCAAATAAGAAGGGGGAGATGAATTAGGAGCTCAAATTTCCTACAATGCTCACTTCAAACTCACGCACTAGCTATTTGTTGCTCGTGATCTTGGTGCTAACCATGCAGTAAGAAAGAAAGATATTTGTAGTAAGAAAGAAAGATATTTGTAGTACCCGGTAGTTGAACTTGGCTGTTTAATATGGACGTCAAGAGGTGATCCGATGGACTTATAACACTGGAAAATCTCGAAAGGCGAAAACCCAATGTTTTTTTTGTATTAAAATCACTAGGAAAGAGAATTAAACCCGAAGAATACAACACGTGAGGGAAGAACACCAACACTATTTTTGATTTTTTTTAAATGGTCACTAGAAAATCGGATTAATTGTACATGATGAAAGAACAACAGTAGCGGGAAGAAATCCAATTTTAGAGAAAGGGATTAGTCGAGAACAAGAAAGAACAACAGAAAAGGGAAGAAAGGAATCAATTGCAAACGTGAAAGAACAACAGTAATGGAAAAATGTATTGATCACTAGAGAAGGGAATTGGCTGTGAATGTCAAAGAACAACAGCTAAAATGGGTGTTTGTGTTTGTTTTTTTGGGGGGTGTTTGGGGGGGGGGGGGGGGTTGAATCACTTGGAAATTGAAATGGAGGGATTTAGCGTGGACGTGAAAGAACAAGAACGGTTGGTTGCAGCAAAAACGAACAGCTAGGCAAGCAAGGCAAGGTGTTTGTCCCTTGCAGAGCACTTTGTTATATAGGGCAGGTTGCTTGGGACGTTAGACGAACAAGCAAAGAATACATTTTTCTCAGAGCTGATGCTTAAAGGTAAGAAATTGATGGGACTAAACGTATCCTGTCCAAAGAAGAAAGGGATAACTACTTGGCATGCATGTGCATGCATGCCGTAAGCCGGATCGATCGACATCTAAAGTTGGATTCGTGTAGTGTTGACTGAAACTGATCACACAGGTTTTTTTTTGGGGGCAAGGAACTGATCGTACAGGTTTTTTTTTTTGGCAAGGAACTGATCACACAGGTTCATAGTACAAGAAATCGATTGTGTACATGCAACATAATGTAGTCTCCTCGCGAAAAAAACATATATATATATATATATATATATATATATATATATATATATATATATATATATATATATATATATATATATATATATATATATATATATATATATATATATATATAGTCATAATTATGTACCAGACCTTATCTGCACCATAATCAGATTTTTACGTACCAGCTGATGGTATGTATGTACACTCTTTTGACGTATAAAGGGAAAAGAGAATCAAGATCAGAAGAATATATAAAGCCGAGCGAATAGGACGATGAGGCAGGTTGATTATGTCCCAATTCTTTACATACTACAATTATTACGTACAACGAAAGCAAAAGAAAAAGAAAAGAAGCAAAAGCAAAAGAATTAAAACCTGATTATATGCATGTTACCTCCAGCAAGCATTTGCAGATCAAGTGGCGTGTGCATTTGAGATATCATGATTTCGGGGTATATGTTAACGGGAGATTTCGCCACATCAATGGCTACTTCAAGCTGTGTGACCTCGGTCACCCAGATGAAAACAAAACTTGCGTGTCATGAAAGAAGTACAGAAGTTTAAGGTGGGCTAAGCTCGAGACATGGCCGGACCCTCCCTTCGAGTTGTAGGAAATAATCTTGTTGTTGATTATGTGGTCGTATCTGTACACAGAAGTCGTTGCTACTATGGAGTTGTAGTAGTCGAAGTACTCGGTGTGTTTGAGTACTGAGTGGCCGTTATCGTATCGTCGTATGTTGTATTGTACAGTGGTCATAATCATGTCTTTGTATGCCATGTACTATACAGTGATCATAGCCAACTGTACTGTGGTCATAGACATAGTGGTTGAAGCCAGTAGTCGACAAGCCATGGTCGAAGGCGCAAGCCATGGTCGATGCCATGGTCGAAGGCACAGTCGACAAGCCATGATCGAAGGCTCAAGCCATAGTCGATGCCATGGTCGAAGGCGCAATCGACAAGCTATGGTCGATGCTGCGGTTGGAGGAGTGTCGAAGTCGTTGGTTAGTAGTCCGAGCTATCGTAGTCGATGGTCAGTGGTTGGAGCTACCGTGGTCGATGGTCGGTGGTTGGAGCTACTGTGGTCGGTGGTTGGAGCTACCATGGTCGATGGTCGGTTATGACCACATTGTACGTGGTCGTAACGACCAGGTTGTTGTGTGTAGTCAGTTACGACCACGTTGTGTGTGGTCATAACGACCAGCGTCGTGTCTGTGTGCGTGGTAGGGTACGACCATATTTTGTGTGGTCGTAGCAACCAAAGTCGTAGTTGATGGCGTGTCTGTGGTCGAAGCTCCAGTGCAGCGGTCGAAGGCAAGCCAAAGACGAAGCCATCGGTTATGGTCGTATGTCGACCACTGTAGCAGTTGATAGCAGGCATCAGCACGAGAGGTCGTGGGTGACGCAGGAAATCCTCGGTCGGCTACCTACCTGGTATGGGCAAACGGCTGGTACTATAGCGGTCGTCATGGACTAGTCACTGTAGCACTCAACAGGCGGCTGAGAGAAGCGCATGGGCAGGCGCCCGAGCGGTGTGGTCGTGCGAAGACGTAAGCAGCTGAGCGAAGTGGCATGGGCAGATGGTCGTCAACAGCTGTAGCAGTCGTAAGCGACTGAGCCGAGCGGCGCAGCGGAGTCGTAGTGGGTGAGTGGCCTGTGTGGTCTATTGTCTATATATACCCTGTACACTTGTGAAGTCAAGAGTGAGAGTTCTGGGGAAGAAGAACAGTGAATAGCAAGATAAATTGTAACCGACGTGTGTTGTCGGATGGAAAACAGTTTGCCTCTTCTGTTTTCGCTTGTTTCTTCTCCTTGCTCTCCCCCTGCGCTTCTCCTCACGTCGGGCCTGGGCCAACACAAGCGAGGTCGGGCGACCGCTCGAGCTCCGTCGGCAGCCAGACCATGCCCCCATTTCCTCATCCAAAGCCAGCATGGTGGCACCGTAGTGAGCCGTTCAGCGTTTCGGTCCAGGAGGCAAGCATCCAACCCACTGGCCTAGCCCTAGGAGGCAAGACTCAAGTAGAAGTGTCGTTCGTAGGCATAGCCGAGTGCCCAGGTGGTCAATGGAGGCGTGCAGCAAATCAGCAAAGGAACCCTAACCCTAGAGCGAGCAAGGCCGCTCGGTGTTCAGCGTGCGTGGTGAGGCAGCTAGCGGGAGCGATGTGGCGCGGTGTGGAGGCAAGCGGGCTGCAGGCATGGTGCGGTGGCCGGCGGCCAGCTTGCCATGGGCTGCAGCCTATAGCGGCCACTTTGGTAAGCCAGCGTCAAGGTTTACTTCATTTTTGCAATGCAATTTGGGAATTGCGGTCAAATTAGAGCAGTGATTCAAGTGAATGACTATGAATCTGTGATTAATTTGGGAATCCGGTGTCCTTGATTTTCCTTCAGGTGAATGTAGCAGTTGAAGTGATATATGATCTTGATAATCCTACTAATGTAATCGTCAGCTCCCATATAGACCCATTATACGCTGGTCAAGTAAGTAAACAAAGCATTCTTTTCTTTCTTTTTCTTTTTTCCTTTTTTGGTTGGAAAAATGAGTCGCCCTGCACAAACTTGGTGCAGACATGATTACAATAAAGACTACTATGCCTCCCGGATCCACTAGCCACCATCACCGAGCGCCCTTCTCTCGGATCCACTGGCCACGATCGCCGAGCGTCATGCTGCCTCACGGTTCCCACTAGTCTGGCACGATGGTCGAAGGGAGGAGGGAGAGGAGAGATAGGGTGGTGGTGGTGGGGAGATGTTCGATGGGCGTTGAGAAGGAAGAGGTGAGATGAGGTGATGGGTCTGCCAGAGAGCGTGGGAGAGAGATCTAGGAAGAATGAGAGAACAAAATAACCGAAGGTGGAAGTGGAGAGGAGGGACAATTAGCGCGAGAGAGATGGGATATAGATGGTTAAGATTCCTGTGTTTAGATCGGACAACTGAGAAGAGAGGAGGGAGAACACACTGACGACCACCAACTCACATTTTTAAGAAGTAGAGATACCTATCTTTATAGGGGCACACTTGACAATTCTCCTACCTAAAATTACATAAACATCCCTATCTAAGCTTATTCTTATAGGGGTACATATGCCATTTCTCTAGCCCTATAAGCTTCCATGAACCTGCCGGCTGTCTTGCTAGCGTCGTGGGTTGTTTGGGTCAAGGTGAGGGCTACTTCCCCAACAGTGGCCTCTTATAGTTGAGGGGCCCAATTTTTTATGGGACGAGACCATATCTGGTGCCTCTTGGCCCCCTCCGTCCCTTCGTCCCAAGGAAAAATGTCGGTTTGGGCAACAATATTAAGTTTTTTATGTTTCTTTTAGCATGAATGCACGATCAACACAAAGGAAAACCACTAACCAGTGTAATATGGAAAGAGCATAGTTTACAAGAGATAGTCACTACTACAAAAAGGTTAATATTATACATTTCATCACAGACGGTTGACTAAAAATGTCATAATAAAATATAATCACAGAAGGTTTTGATTTATAGACTGTCTGTGTTGCTGTTAGCACTAAAAATTGTATGTGAAGAGGTAATATCACAGACGATTTATAGTGAAAACTGTCTGTGAAGTATCATAGACGGTTATTAATAAGAACCGTATGTGATATAAACTTATCATAGGCGGTTTGTATTAAAAACCGTTTGTGATATTTTGCTGCTCAATTTCGACGTCCCTCTATTCAAACTTTCAAACTAAAGTAGCATCAGGACCTCTTAGTTCCGCTACCTAAATGCCCTTATACATGCCTCCCCCACACCTCCCCCAAACACTCCTAACCAAAGAGCCGCCTGCTACCTAGCTCCCCCAAACCGATGGAAGCGCCGCCTTACCCGAGCTCCTCCACCTTCGATTGTCACGCCACAGTTCACTGCACAAAGCACTCTTGTTGTAAGAGTATCTTGTGTAGTGTAGCCGTCGTGACACAACAGTGATGCTGCCGCCTCCTCTCCTTCATCGGCGCTAGTAATATATCCCCCCATCTGATCCCCTTCCCCCTCTTTCCTTGATGTTTGGATATGATATTACGAAATTGTTTGATAGCTACGGTTTCTCATGGTTGCCTGTAAAAATTAATTGTTGATGCCTTGATTCTTGTGATAATTGATGGATGGCTAGGATGAAAACATGGTGCTAACGTTTATTGCATGATGATATTTTTCTCATAAATAGGTCTGCTTTGGTTCATTTGTATTATCTGATTGCACTATTTTATAGCACAATTAGCGAAAATAGTGCAATCAGAAAATGTTGATGAACTAAAGCAGGCCTATTTCTTAGATCACAAGAAGTTTATCATAGACGATTCTTAATTAGAACCATTTATGGTAATAACTATCACAAACGGTTTATAATAAGAACCGCCTGTAATAAGAGTTATCAGAATCGTTTGTGATAATGGTTATCACAGACGGTTCACAAACTGTCTGTAATGCTCTTAGGGTATTACTGACCCATAAGCACAGACGGTTCAGGAAACCATCTACGATGACATTTTCGAACCATCTGTGATAAATTTTTCTGTAGTAGTGAGTCTGCAACCTTCAGTTATGTTGTTTTAACTTTTAGTTCTCAGAATTCTATCATCATATATGTCGGACCCCAAGATTACTAACCTGGAATCCTTTGTGATTACACTACATTATTCCTTGGATCAGTAGATAATGCTCACAGATACAATGCTGCATCATTTCATACACGACAAAACCATACATTACAAATACCAGAGTTTAAATAGACCGCGTCGGGTCGAGGTTACAATAGAGCCGTCAGGCCAAATGCCTTACATTACATAAAGAGCGGAAGCGGAAACATACATAAGCGTAGGGGCACAACTCGCCACAGGCAAGCGACTGAGACAACCTAGGTTCCTCCGCTATTAATCAGAAGCCCAACCAATAACGGATTGTCGGGACCCCGGATTTTCGAACCCGGACCCTCTGTGTATTACTGCACTAGTCCCAAATCAAAGCTAGTGCACACAGTTAAACAGAAATGAATACATAACCAACAACGCTTTATTACAATATTAAAGAGTACAGACCGAAAGGTCTCATTATTACAATTGAGGTTTCAAGACCTCGCACACACGAAACACAGCGGAAGCAAAAGATAAACTCGGTGAAGACCCATCAATACGCCACAGGCAATTGACTGGGGAAGCGCGACCTAGAACTCCTGGAATCCTTCGTCGAATCCACCCGTGAAGAAGTCGTAGTCGCCTTCTTGAGCTTCGTACTCCTCTGGTTATTATTTTTGAGTGTAGCATGTGAGTACATAAAGTACTCCGCAAGTCTTGGGAAAAATGCAATAGATGCAAGGCTTGACAAAGGAAGGCTATATGGTTCTTTTGCACAAAGCAATGTTTTAATTTCAATTACTACTAATTATTTTCGAAGGCATCAATTTAATAAAGTAAATGTTTTAATAGAACTATCATTAACTCTCTAGTGAAGGTTCCAACTACCAACACTAGCTAACCAATTACAATTGGTCAAGTTTAAACTGCGGGTTCCATCCACCCTCTCTGGCTTCAACCGCCAGGATACCCTTCCGAGAGTTCCCTCCACTCTCGGAATACAAAACTTTGATTTTAAAACCAAAACCAAAAATCTACCATGTGAATGCATTCCTTGCCCGCCCTTGACCGTGGGCACGGCTATTCGAATAGTTTTACACTCTGCAGAGGTTGTACAACTTTACCCACAAGAGATAATTTATCCTAAAAGTCAACACGCTTCCTTTGGCATGAGACCCAGATAAAATATCACAAAGCCTTTACCTTACTCTAATCTAGCTAGATACCACCCGCTGAGGTTTCACCGCAGGTAGGCTAACTGCCCGAACCGAAGCCCTCTCTTGCGCCATATGAGTACAGTAAATCCCTGTCCCTCACTGTGAATAACCAGTCTATCCCTGGCACCCACTTTCCACTGGTGGCACCTAAACTAGACTATCATAAGTTAGTCAGCTAGGTCGTACCCATATAGACTTGTGGTTGTACGGTTAATGCTTAGTCTGGACAAACACAAGCGTCGGTCCTTAATTGACTAGGGTGGAACATACACTTTACAAGATCTCGTGCTTGCTGCACCAATCCAAACCAACCATCCACCCTAATCTAAACAAATTTTCACATTTTATTTTATTTTAAAAGAACAGTGGCAACTCCAATTACCACTAAACTTTTAGAAACAAGGGTATTACAATAATTCATAATTTCCCACTTGCAAGGTTTATGAGGTATTCAATCGCATGGCTATGCATTGTTCTACCATTCTAATACCAACAATTAAATATATTACTCTCATTAATGAGTCAAAGGAATTTCTAGGGTTGCAAAGGTACACGGCAATCAACTTCAAGTGAGGGCATAACAAGGTTGGATATAACTAATGCCTTAAGATTTGAACTAATATTTTATATAAATAGCAATGCACATAATTTAATATAATTAAAACATTTCGAAATCACATGTTCAAGATGATCAAAGGAGACTTGCCTTCTTGAGCGCTATTTGGGTCTTCTTGCTGCGACTCGACGAATTCCTCGGCGACGGCGGAATCTACGTGCGAAAAGACAGACAAGCAAAACAAATAAATTCAAAAAAAATTTAAATAAAATTCAAAAATTCAAAAAGAGTACATATTTGGATAGTTTAGGATTTTAGAAAAATTTAGAAATTTGAACAACTCAAATCGGAGTTAAAATGAGAAAGTTATGGCTTCCGAAAGATTAAAAGGAGTGAAAATGAAAAAGGCCGAATTTTGAGATTTATTTTTATACGGGAAAAATTTAATTATGACGTCATCGAAAATTCAAAATTTGAATTTTCTGACCCGCGGGCCCGGTCCACCGTAGACCAAGCTCACGGGGAAAAACTAGGGCTGAGGTGGCGCTCCATTGACATGGCGCCACGCGGGCGCGAGGTGGCGGCCACGTGGCCGTCCACGCGGGCACAACCCGCCACCCGGGCGCACCCAAGGCAGCGGGGAGGATGACCTGCCGGCGGCCGGCGGGAGGGCGGCGAATGGCGGCGGCGGATGAGGGGAGGCGGCGGCACTCACCGGCGGCGGCGGCGGGGATTTGGGCGGCCGGCGGCGGCGCTAGGAGGTGGCGGCGACGGCTTTTGTTGGGGCGGCGGTGTGGCGCCGGGAGGCGGCCGGGAAGGGGAAGAGGAGGGGCGGTGGGAGGCGGTGGTGAAGGAGGCTATGGAGGGGGGTTTTATAGGTGGGGAGAGGAGGGGGAGGCCGGCCATTTTGGAAGCTCGCCGGAATTATTGCTCCCGCAATTAGGGGGATTAAAAGAGGGGAAACGGCCGGCGGATTGGAGGGGAGTAATAGGGCATCCGTTTTCACGCTTTAATCGGGATTTTATGCGGGAGAAACGCGGGATTTTAAAGCTCATTTTCGGTTTTAATGGTGGAGGAGATAGAGGGTGGGAGGAGGAAGAAGGTGAGGTTGAAGAAGGATATGACATATGGGTCCCATGTGTCATAGAGAGTGAGAGTAAGTGAAGGGGTACGGGCCGTCGGATTCGCGACACGTGGCAAGTGAGTGGATGAGGGCCTTTGGATGGTTATGAAGGGGTAAGTGATCATGTGTGGCTAGGATTAAAACGTGGAGAGAGGTTGATTTAATCTGAGAACGACACATGGCGGGATAGGATTAATTTGATTTTTATTTTCGGAATAAATTTCAGCAATTACTAGAAACTTTATAAATACTTCGAAAAATAATATTTAATGTCTAAAAATTCCAGAAAAATCATAGAATATTCCTGGAATTATTTTAGACTTAGTAAAAATATTTTTAATTTCAGGTTTGAATTTAATAATTTTATAAAATACTTTTTAACTTTGAAAATTGATTTTAAATTTCAGAAAATTCTCGAATATTATTTAAAAATTTAGGAAAGGCTAGGAAAAATATAATTTTCCCTTTTTGGCTTTAATAAAATATTTAAAATACATTTTCTTGCTTTAAATTTTGAAATAAAAACCAGAAAATCAAATAAAAGCCAAGTAAAATCCAATTACTTTAAAATAGTTAATTTGAATTTAAATTTTTCCAGAAAGCCAAATTTTGGGATGTTACACGGATGCACCTACCAAAACTAGTCTGGTCAACCGGACTGAGGCGAGGGGCAAGACTACCGAAGCCTAATCTAATATCCACCATCTTCATGTCCTTCGGCATCCTGATTCTCATAATATTCGTAGTGCTCTTGATTTACAGCTTCTGAAGGGGGGGGTTAAGAGCGAGAATGAGCACAAACAACCGTGCTCCGTGAGCCAATACACAGAATGCAATTAATTAGGATGCAAGGCTAACAATGGATGGCTCAGGTTCTTTTATTTGCATAAAGAGAACTTTTGGAATATTCATAATTAAAAGCTCCTAAGGTCTAGCATTTTACAAAGACTTGTGTTGTAAATAAAAGCAAGAGTGCGATAGTTCATAAAGAGACTGGTTACTTCCACCAGTTATTTATTTTTGGTTGGCAGGTTACTTCCACCTTACCTACCGACACTGGAGTACATCCCTCCAGGGAAAGTCGCATATGTCGGGTTACATCCACCTGACATATTTTTATTTCCACCCTCCAAAGTTTTGAAATAGAACTAACTCAAGGATTTTCTCCATGTCTACCCTTGACCGTGGGTACGGCTATTCGAATAGTTTTATACACTCTGCAGAGGTTGTACACCTTTACCCACAAGAGACTATCAGCTCGATGAGCCCACATGATTCCTTTGCCATGCAGATCGAGAGATCGTCACGAGGCCTTTACAATACCTCGCCCTATCGTCATCTCACCCATATGGGCTTACCCTTCACGAGGAAGGTCCCATAAGTTGTGCGGGAAGATCCACCACAACGTCTAGCGCAGCTGGACTCCACTCTCCACAACGTCTAGCGCAGCTGGTGATCATCACCTTTACTCGGTGTCCCATTCAAGCCGGATATTTATTCCTCCTGCACAACCCCTCCTTTTCCCCTGCCTGTGAGGTGACTTCAAGGGTCTAGTAAATTAGTCAGCCAAGCCTACACTTTGCCAGCATGTGGTTGTACGGTTTATACAAGGAGGACATCACAGGATTAAGTCCTTAACCCATCTGGACGGTGCTTACCACAAACCATAGCCATGTTACATCCACACTAACTTGTGTTACATCAACACCCACCATTCTTACCATCCGTCCAGATGCACTAAGCAAGTTTTAAGTTGGAGGAGTACAAGTTAAACCGTTCCAAAATATATCAGTCATCCTTCCCAATGACTGTCCCATAATCAAGTTCTCATGTTGAATAGATGTGGGTCAGAGCATCGAATGCCCTGTCTTATCCTGACTAGCGTAGCAATTTAGTTTATAAGTATGTCGAATCACATATGATTATAGTACTAGGGTGACAAGGTCGCAAGTTCATCAATTTGTCAAGGGTGGGTAGCTTTATATCGCTATTAGGGCAAGTGGGACGTTAACTATTCCTAAGATTGACATAAGTTTGCACATAAAATAATGCATGCAAGTTGGATATTTAAAACAACATAATTTGCAAAAACATAGGATCAACATGATCAAAGTATTGACTCACCTGGATCAAGAGCTTGGGGGCGGGTCGTGCGCTGCGTCGATCTGGGGCTCGGTCGCATCCTCGAATTCTACTCGGAAGAGCGAACCGAAAAAACAGCACAAAAGAACGAAAGCAAATAAATACCAAATAAAATAAAATCAAACTCAAATGAACTCAAAACTGAACCGTCAGATACATCTTGATTTTATAAAAATTTAGAAATTGGTTTCATTAAATTTGGAGCTATGGTTAAAAAGTTATAGCATTTCAAAGTTTTATTTTCTGGAAAATCTGAAAAATAAAAAGGGTGAGAGAGTGTGTGCGGCTGACATGTGGGGCCCGGGAAAATTAATGGCTGGCTTGACTAATTGCAGCCGACCGGTGGGGCGCGGTGGTGGGTTCTCTCGGAGGCGAGCGATCGGCAGAGGAGGTGGTGGTGGGGGGGGGGTTCCATGGACGGTTACGACGCCATCTTATAGGGCCGGAGAGGGAGGCAAGGCGGCATGGCCGTGCGGCGTGGCAGGGTCGTGCTACGGCAGCACAGTGCACGGGTCGGGGCCGGTGAGGAGCGTGCGGGAGACGGCAGGGTCAGCGTTGGCAGGGGCGTGCGAGGGTGATAGGAGGCTCTGCTGCTGCCGAGCACTGACGGCGAGGAGCGGTGCTGAAGACGAGGCGTCGGCGTGCACCACAAGGAGGGCTGTCGCCGAATTGAAGCGCTGGCGCGGTTGGTGGCGGAAGGCGATGAGCGGCAAATAGAGAAGGGGAGGCGCTGCCGTGTGAACAGGGAAGAAGGAGGGGACCGGGACGGCAGAGAGAGGATCGGGCGGCAGGATTGGAGGGGAGGATGGCGACGAGCTGCGGCAGGGGAAGAGGGAGGAGGAGGCGCTCGCGGTGTGAACGGGGAAGAAGAGAGGCGCTGCGTCCGGGAAAAAGAAAAGAAGAGTTGCGGCCAGAGAAGAAATGGACGGTTGAGATGGCATGGAGGAGACGATGAATGGTTAGGAAAGGCTTGGGGAAAAAGAAAAACCTCCTTTAACAATTTCACATGTAATATATATACATTTTTGAAGATGGTTTTACTTCCTAGATTTTAATAGATTACTTTGAATTTCTTTCTTGAAGAGGAAATAAGGTTTTTATCTTTATTAACTTTAGCATTACAAGACAAAGCGAAATGAAATATCCGACTGAGAATAAAGTCTGAAAAATTTTATTAACATAATTTTGAAATTTACATAACGCCAGGTTTTGAAATTTGGGGTGTTACAATATATAATTACTATTTTCTCTCTACGTAAGTTTCTTACATCATAACCAAAACAAAGTACGGGGGATTCCCGGCCCCCGGAGCGGCCACATCCCCCCGCCCGCGCGCTCCGGCCGGCGCGTGGCGGGGGGTTTCTGTACGGCCAGGGGAGGTCATTTCCTCCTATTTTTCGAAAATTACGTAAAAGTCCTTTTTTCTCGCGAATAGGTCCCTGACAGTTTTTTTACAAAAAAATTTGTTGGATAGTGCCCCGCGGGTTTCTAAAATTACGTACAGGTTCTTATTTAATTACGTACAAGTCCTTACAAGTCCTCGGTTTTTTTTACGAAAAAGACCTTTAGTTTTCCCGAAATTACACATATGTCCTCGATTTTTTTACGAAACTCCCCGCGAATTTTTGTCTCTTTTATTTTGGTCCGCATGGTAGCTAGCGCGGCGTGCGCCGCGCTTATGCAGCTAGTTAATAGTATTGCCTACCAAATCGTGCACAAGTGATTTCATATGTCTTCCGTCAGGTCCAGCTCTATCACGGGATCGAAGGGCCCACACTGCTCAGTGAGTAACTCCAGAGCGATGCTTGTTATGGCCCGTGTGATGGAAGCTGCCGGCCCCACCCCGACATTCCAATGCACGTAACCACCGTAGCACAGTTGCGACGGTGTCCATCTAGCCTGGCAACACAAGAAGATTATTAATTAATTAATCGTCCATTAACAACCAGCCGGCTGGCCAGGTTAAATACTGCAAGTAAATTGGCACTTCTCGTGCGCGCATGTATGCGTGGATTACTCTAGGAGGCACGAGCCGTGCAAGGAGCAGGGAAAACATTTCCAGAATTTTATTTTACCCCCACTGAAATTCAGAAATTTTCGAAAAAATTCGTTTCAAAATTTTAAATTTTAAATCTGAATCTTCAAGTAGAAATGAAAAAAATAGTGTTGGTTTTAGGGTTTGAACTTGATCAAGACCTAGTACTCATCAATCACCATCTTTATCACTAGCCTAGCAAGGTACTTCTTATCTTATATTGGTTAAGAAATTTAATTAAGCTCTAAATTTCAAACCGAAATTCACTGATTTTTCTAATTTTCAGATCCCTCCGAAATTACTGAAATTCAGCGTAATTCGACCCAAATTCTATTCCATGGCCTAGAGTCCATAACAAATAATGCTTACTAGTACGTCGATGTGCATGCACATCGCTTTTACTGCAGGAGCAGACAAGGGATGGTAGTATTATCCTACTGGTTAGGTAGGGGCCAATTGGTCTCTAGATAGGAGCTCACGTGAATCTCAAACATTGTGCCTATTTTTTTCGGCTATAGCTTAATTAGACTTATGGCTGTGACTAAGAGCAAGTACAATAATGCTGACTAGGTCACCTCTAGTGAAATCCACGTCAACACAATCTTATGTGGAAGAGAGAGAAAAGAGGAGAGAGAGGCAAGCTGCCCCTTTATATAAGAGGTAACCTCTAGCACATCATACGAGGAGAGAGAGGCAAGCTGCCCCTCATGCAAAAGGTGACCCCTGATATATTTATGCAAGTATTAAATGTTTGAGTGCTTTAGAAGAGATAACCTCTACTCAACTTATTGTATTAGCTACCTCCACATGAGCCACTTGTACTCTTTTTGCTTATGTGGCTAGTCCTAGAGGTGGCTGCCACCTCTTCTATTAAACTTGCTCTTGGTTATTGTCTCTAGAGTGAGTGCTTGTATGAACGAACCGAATGTCGATAAGCCGTTTCGAAAAGACTGTCCCGATAAATCTCTTCGAAAAGGCGACGAAGAAACCGTCCCGCTTATCTATAAGAGAAGCCATAAGTCATAAGATAAAAAGAACATAGGCATTATCCTACGGTGGAGAATGTAAATTTCATTTGCACAAAAAACTACTTTACATAAGTTAGTCTGTTAGCATTGTTGTTGACGAGGAATTTCACACCAAAATTAAGGAAGAGGAGCCTGAACATGAAATTGATGTTCTCATACGATTAAGGAGAGAGCATGGGGAGGGCACAATTCGACGGACGTATGAAAAGGACTAGTGTTGTAGATGCAGATAACATATACTATTCTGATATGTCAATCTATATACGAAGCATCTAGAAACAAGAGAAGCCATTGCATCATCCAATAGCAAAAATGCCAATACAACACAATACAACACCCTTACATTCTTGTAACCATACAACTTCAAAAAACCAAATGTTCATATTGACATCTGGCTTCTCTAAGCAGAAACCAATACAACACCCCGACATTCTTGTAACCATACAAATGTCCAAACTGCCACTCTTTTGTGACTATAGGGTAGTATTGCAAACTTAACACTCCATCTAGAAAAGCTGAATTTTGGAGGGGAAAAGTATCATGTCAATCTCTTGTGATCCTACTTCCAAATAAGCCCTAAACTTAGTTGTTTCGAATTCATCCAGATCATTAAATATTATGGATAAACCTACTCAAAATGAATATTTAGGTTTATTCTTTAACAATATGAATAGGATAAAATTAATCTCTAGGATGAAGCATGAGAAAATTCATGAGTAACCAATAGTTTTCTTCAGGACAATTCAGGATTGGCCACTCCATGCGTTGGCACTTTAGGGTTCTATACTCAATATCTCACTGACATATGGGTCTAAGGGCCATATGTCAGTGAGACAATGGCTAACAAATCCTAAAATGCCAACAAAAGGAGTGACAGATCGTAAATTTTCCTATTTTCTTTCTATTAGGAATTCAAAAAAGATATGTATAGATAAGGAAGCTATACCAGAAGTTTAGGCCTCGCAAATCATTGCACCATCCGTCCAAGGGAGATGTTTCCATTACTTAAATTTAGTAGTGGATCATGTTAAACACAGTTACAGAAACTGCCCAATGTATAGATGTCTTTTGATAAAGACACCTTATCTCCCACCCTCTCATCATCTATAAAGCACTGTAAAGATTCAGAATAAAGTAATTTTTTGCTTCCCAAACATTTGTCTCAATCTATTCTAACACGTTATCAGCACCCGCTCCTTCCATCCGCGCACACACAAACAAAATACAACAGAGACAACAGGAAAAAGGTAATGGCACTTTGTGCAAGCCATAAACAACTGTTTTTGGAGATCTTGGCATTAGTTGATTCCCTGCACGAATCATTTCACGCCCTCCTTGCTCCTCTCCATGCGGAGTCTTCACCACCACCACCACCGGCGACCACCACCATCATCTCCACCGGCCATGGTTTTGTGCCGCGTCGTCGTCGTCCATGGGAAGCACACGGCGTCTTCCCTCCAGCGAAGGCTCCACGCTATGGACCGCTCCGGCGACCGGCGCACGCCTCCGTGGCGGCTAACCGCCGTCCCAGCCTCCGGATCCGTACCCCTCCACCGGCCTCCTCTGCAGAGGACGCCTTCTCCTCCACTTGACTCAAAACGAAGAGGGGAGGGGGAGGGCGCACGACCTTATCGGCACGGCGCGGTCCCGGCGCGGCCGGCCCTCGGCTCCGGCGTGGCCGGCCCTCGGCACGGCTCGGCCACGGCGCGGCCGGCCCTCGGCACGGCGCGGCCCGAGCCCGCGCGGTCGGCGCGGCACACGGCTGGCGAAGCCCGGCGAGGAGGCGGCGCGGTGGCGCGCGGCTGCCGAGGCCTAGTGCGGGCCGGCGGCGCCCTAGATCTGGCCGGCGGCGGCGCCCGAAGCCCCAGCGCTGCGCGGCCAGGCTGGCCGGCGGCGGCTCTCCACGGCGGGGCGGCCGGACGAGATGGCGCGCGGCGCGGCAGGGCGGCCGGCGGAGACGGCGCGCGGCGCGGCGATGCCGGAGGCGGCGGCTGGCGGCCAGTGGTGGCGGCGCCCCCAAGGGCTGGCAGTCGGCGGAGGCGGCCGGCGGCGGCGCCGGCGGCGGTGGCGCCAAGGGCAGGGGCGGCGGCACCGGCGGCGGTGGTGCCAAGGGCAGGGGCGGCGGCTCCCCATGCAGGAGCCCCATGCGGTGGCTGGCTATAGGGTTAGGGTTGGAAACCCTAACCACCCCACCTCTTTATTTTTATATGCTGCCCCCCATATGGGCTTTGGCCCAGTAACTCCCACCTCTCCCTCATGGGCCTAAAGGCTGATCGGGCTGCAGCCCAGGTTGCCAGAAATTTGCAATTTCCCCCCTCTGTTTTACTGTAAATACATCACTTTATGTTAAATAAATTTCTATTGTAAATATTTGCAAACATATGTGTTTCCATGCAATGTATTATATATCAATTATTGCAATCTATCTTATGCAAGTTAAATATTTCGTTTACTAGCTTACCATTCAAGCACTTAATATTTTGATTATTATGCAAATGTCTTAGGTTGATTTTCTCTCATTTTGGAATAACACAAAGTTTCTTAACTTTCATATTGGCCATACACAAGGTAGTACCATAGTACTACTGCAGGATTTATTCCTCAACGTGCGTACCCAATATCAAGTTTTGAAACAATTTGGTCTACACTTTTGGGTGACTACCTTTATTTATTTTCCAATTGGCCATACACAAGGTAGTACCATGGTACTACTGTGGGATTTCATCCTCAACGTGCGTACCCAATTTGATTATAAATTATACAAGGTCTACACCTAAGTGATTACCATGGTTCTTTTTCACATTGGCCGTACACAAGGTAGTATCAAAGTACTACTGTGGGATTATCATCCTCAAAGTGCGCACTCAATGTTGAAAAATGAATTAAATAATGTTAATATCATTGGTGATTAACTATGTTGTTCCACAATAGGAGAATGTCCCTTTATGTATTTCAAGTTTACCTTGATTACTTGCATTTCGCATTGCTTATTTAACATTGCCAAAGATTTTAACAAATCTGTGGCCCTACATATGTAGGCACAATGGCTACTAAAGAGTTTGAGGCTCTCGCTCTTGATGGCCACAACTTCCCCACATGGGCGATGGATCTCAAAGTGAGTCTATCGTTGCGCGGAATGTACCAGGCAATTGCAGCTCCCCAAGAGGGTGTATCTCCTTTGGCTGAGACTCTCAAGTACAATACCTTATTTATCATAAGGAACCACATCCATCCTGATCTCAAGGCTGAGTATCTGATGGAAGAAGACCCACGCGCTCTGTGGCTTGCTCTTCAAACACGGTATGAACAGCAGAAAGCAGTCATCCTACCGGAGGCTGTCAATGAGTGGAACCACCTCCGCATACAAGATTTTAAATCTGTGGGAGAGTTCAACCATGCTGTTCATAAAATCAGTTCTAAACTGCAGTTTTGCGAGAAAGAACCATCTGATGCGGAGAAAATTGAGAAGACATTGTCTACCATGCTCCCCGCACAAATGATCCTTCAGCAACAATACCGTGAAAGAGGTTTCACCGTTTATTCTGAGTTAATTAAAACATTACTTCAGGCAGAAAGGCATAGTGAGCTCCTACTTTGGAACTCTAATCTGCGCCCTTTGGGCACTAAGCCTTTGCCAGAAGTACATGCTAACACTCAGAACAAACCTAAAGGGAATGCTACTAACTCTAGCAATCCTAGGAACTTCAAAGGGAAGAACAAGCGCAAGAGACAGCGTTAGTCTAATGGTGCTAACAAGGGAAAGGATGTTTTTAAGTCGAAAAAGAACAAGTCTAACACTTGTGTCAAGTGTGGCTGTTACAACCACCCGACTGAGAAATGTCGCACTCCCAAGCACTTGGTGGCTTTGTACTTGAATTCCGTGGGACGAGCACGCTCCAATCAAGGACGTTCCAATCAAGGTGGACATTTTGAAGCACACTTCAACTCCCAACCTGATGTCAACATGGAAGAATTCCTCCAACCTGACATTACTAAGAAAGATGCCCCTGGGTGCTCCTACTCTGCTCCTACAGCTGCGGGACCAAGCAACACCAAGGCACTACCTCCACTTGATGGGAACGTTGACGATATGGAGAACATGATCGTGGAGTTCACTTCTAACGATCCGTTTGGAGACTTTAACTAGGCTCCTACACTTTGAGATATCTTATTTCTTTATCCCTTGAATATGGATGTCGTTTAATTGTGAATGTTGTCATAAGCTAGTTGTTGTCCGTACTTCATTTACGCACAATGGGTATTGTAATTTGTATTAAGCACAATTGATACCTATATATATATATTGTATGTATTCTATATATATTTGTTGAGAATGACATATTCAAATTCTCCATTTTGTATAGATTGTACGGGAGTCGATCTGATGGATGATGAAATGTGCCTAGTGGATAGCGGTACTACTAACTCTATACTCAGGGAGATAAAATATTTCCAAACTCTCACAAAGAACAAAGGAAATATTTTAACAATCGCTGGACGCGATGCTGTAATAGTTGGCACCGGTCGGGCCACTATTATGCTCCCTATGGGTACATCAATAACGATTGAGGATGCACTCTTGTATCCCGATTCAACTCGTACCCTATTGAGTTATAGAGATATCCGTAAGAATGGGTTTCATGTTGAAACTCATGAGGACAACAATGAGGAGTTCCTTCTCATAACAAAAGATCACGGATATGGCAAAGAGACACTTGAAAAGTTTCCCTCACTCCCGTCTGGATTGTAATACACATACATCAACCCCGTACCACATGTTGCTTACAAAGTAATTTTCCAGAATGTTAACGCATTCCAAACTTGGCATGATCGTCTTGGCCATCCTGGAATAGGGATGATGAGGAAAATTATAAGCAATTCTGTTGGTCACACTTTAAGTGATGCAAAATTTCCCCAATCCTCAGATTTTATGTGCACCGCATGTGCCACTGGGAAATTAATTTTGAGGCCCTCTTACCTCAAAATTCATGCCGAACCTCTAAAGTTCCTTGAACGCATTCAAGGTGACATATGTTGTCCCATTCAACCATTGTCTGGGCCGTTCAGGTATTTCATGGTTCTAATAGACGCATCTACACGATGGTCTCATGTGTGTCTACTTTCCACACGGAACCATGCATTTGCTAAGATTGTTGCACAAGTTATCAAACTTAAAGCACAATATCCTGAACATCAAATCCGATCAATCCGAATGGATAATGCTGCTGAATTTTCCTCACGTGCCTTCAATGATTATTGCATGGCTTTAGGAATTCAAATTCAGCACTCGGTCCCATATGTTCATACTCAAAATGGGTTGGCAGAGTCTCTCATCAAGAGAGTAAAACTTATTGCCAGACCTTTACTACAGAATTGCAATCTACCAACATCATGTTGGGGTCACGCAGTCTTACATGCTGTTGACTTGATTCAATTGCGTACAACTGCATACCATGCAACCTCCCCGTTGCAACTAGTACGTGGAAATACACCAAATATTTCCCATCTGCGGAAGTTCGGTTGCGCTACATACGTACCGATCTCTCCACCGCAGCGTACATCTATGGGCCCACACAGGAAATTGGGGATCTACGTGGGATATCAATCTTCGTTGATCATTAAATACTTGGAACCCCTTACAGGGGATCTATTCACTGCCTAGTACGCTGATTGTATCTTCAATGAAGATCATTTCCCGGCATTAGGGGGAGGAATTGAAAACCACACAAAATGCCAGGAAATCAATTGGGATGCCATAGACATCTCCAACTCTGATCCACGTACTTCTGAAACTGAACTCCAAGTTCAGAAGATCATTAATTTGCAACACATTGCAAATAACATGCCAGATGCATTTACTGATTATAAGGGTGTTACAAAATCCTATAATCCTGCGAGAAATGTGCCGGAAAGAGTAGAGGTACCAAATAAAACTACTCAACTCCCAAGTAAGAGGGGGAAAAGTACGGCTATTTCCACAGATGCAGCTTCTAGCAAGCAAAGGAAAAGGAAGAACAATTCTTCTAACCCAGTAAATGCAACTCAACCTCACGTTGAGAAACACCCTGTGGAGGTTCAACCTTCACATCCCACATCAACAGTGCACTCAATTACTGATGTTGGGACATCGGAACGCCCTGATGCAATCATTTTGGGAAATAATGATACATCACAAGGGGTGCTTGAAATTTCCATCAACTATATTGAATCTGGAGAATCATATGACAGAAAGTCTACAATTGTCGACATCTATTTCTCTGAAGCAATTGCAGAAATCATCCAAAATGATCCAGATCCTAAGACCATGGCAGAGTGCAGAAAGCGCTCGGACTGGAATCAATGGAAAAATGCAATTCAAGCAGAGATAACCTCGCTCACTAAAAGAGAGGTATTCACTCATACAATACCTACACCTCGAGGAATCTTTCCTGTGGGATTCAAATGGGTTTTCGTCCGGAAACGGAATGAGAACAATGAGGTGGTGAGATATAAAGCGAGGCTTGTAGCACAAGGGTTCACGCAGAGACCTGACATTGATTTCAATGAAACATATTCTCCAGTTATGAGTGGAATAACATTCCGATATCTTATATCTCTGGCTGTTCAAAATCGTCTATCTATGCAGTTGATGGACGTAGTGACTGCATATCTATATGGGTCACTTGATTCGGATATATATATGAAGGTCCCTGATGGAATCTCTATACCGGATCCAAACGCAAATCGCAACATGTATTGTGTAAAGCTTCAAAAGTCACTCTATGGCTTAAAGCAGTCGGGAAGAATGTGGTATAACCGACTTAGTGAGTTCCTTTTGCAGAAGGGATACACTAACAATAATGATTGTCCATGTGTTTTCATCAAAAAGTCCCAAACAGGATTTTGCATCATATCAGTGTATGTCGATGATTTAAATATCATCGGCAACCCACAAGATATTGATGAGGCATGCAATCATCTAAAGACGGAATTTGAAATGAAGGATTTGGGTAAAACCAAATTTTGCTTAGGTATACAACTTGAGCATCTTCATATAGGCATTCTAGTGCATCAATCAGCCTATGTCCAGAAAATATTGGAGAAATTCAATATGGACAAAGCATATCCATCGAAAACCCCCATGGTTGTTCGATCTCTAGACAGGGATAAAGATCCATTTAGACCCCGAGATGATAATGAAGAGTTATTGGGACCCGAGGTTCCATATCTCAGTGCCATAGGAGCGCTTATGTACCTTGCAAATTGCACCCGGCCGGATATTGCATTTGCAGTAAATCTACTTGCTAGATATAGCGCTGCTCCAACCAAAAGACATTTGGTAGGAGTGAAGAATATCCTTAGATATCTTCAAGGCACTAAAGATCTCGGTCTATTCTTTTAGAAGAATAACAATGTGGATTTAATAGGATATACAGATGCTGGCTATTTTCAGATCCCCATAATGCCAGATCTCAAACAGGCTTTGTATTTCTACATGGTGGAACAACCATCTCTTGGAAGTCTTCGAAACAGACTCTAGTGGCTACATCCACTAATCATTCTGAAATAATTGCATTATATGAAGCATCACGTGAATGTGTATGGCTTCGCAGAATGATTAACCACATACAACAATCTTGTGGTATAGGTGCTATTGCATCACCTACCATTATCTACAAAGATAATGCTGCTTGCGTTGTTCAAATGCAAACGGGTTACATAAAAAGCAATATCACAAAACATATTTCTCCTAAACTATTTTACCCACATGAATTGCAAGAGAGTGGGGAAATAAATATTCTGCAAACTAAGTCTTGTGATAATCTCGCAGACTTATTCACCAAGTCATTACCAACCTCCACATTCCAAAAATGTGTTCATGGAATTGGTATGCGAAGACTACGTGATTTGCAGAAGTCAGGGGGAGAAATCTCCTAAGACTTAACCCGTTCAATACATATGTTGTACTTTTTTCCCTTTATGAGTTTTCCCTTTAAGGTTTCTCATCAAGGTTTTTAATGAGGCAATATAACAACGTAAACATAAATATATCTCCATTTTCCCACAAAGGTTTTTAAAGAGATATAATCAAATATATGCTATATCATTTTTCTCCTTAAAATTTTCCCATTTGGGTTTTTAAAAGGAGTTTTTCATGGCATATCTACTCTACAGATTCTCCTCATATTTTTCCTACAGGGTTTTGGAGGAGTTTATTTCAAGATGATGAATCAAGGTGATCATGTGAAGATACATTGGTCAAGGGGGAGTGTTAAACACAGTTACAGAAACTGCCCAATGTATAGATGTCTTTTGATAAAGACACCTTATCTCCCACCCTCTCATCATCTATAAAGCACTGTAAAGATTCAGAATAAAGTAATTTTTTGCTTCCCAAACATTTGTCTCAATCTATTCTAACAGATCAAAAACTCAATGTACACAAGACCTGTAAGCACTGAAAAAGGTTTAAATTAGTCACACTCATTAACAATTGATTGTTTGCATTAATAGAAGAAACGAAAAAAAGCCACTTTACTCTTTTGAATTATAGCATTTGACCGCTTAGCCCCTAGACATTTTTTATTTACCCCCTGAACTTTCAATACTAGGTCATTTCACTCCGATTTTGAAGGTGATTTTGCCAATGGTGGCTGCCATATCACTCAGTTTTGCCACTTGTCATCACATTTAGATGCTGACATCTATCCACACACAAGGATGTATACATTCACCCTGGTCGTGCAAAATAGCACACCCGCAAGTGCACGGGTTGCCACTGGAATAGCGGCGAGTGTCGTATTCTCCATAGGGACTAGACTGAGGCTACCGATGCTCAGCTAAAGCTAGGTCAATCAAAACGGGGGAGAACTAAACCTAAAACAGCTACTAAAAAGATTGAAGGAGCTAGCTAAACAAACGAACCAATGACGACGGGACGAACGAACTCTAACCCGCACGATCAAAACGACGAACAAACTAAACAAACGAAGGTCAACGGGACGAGCGACCGCACGAATGGACGTCGTACGATCGAACGAACAACACGACGAAAGACTAAATGAACGACGCACAAACGACAACACGAACGAACGCGACTACCGATCGACGATCTAACTAACTACCGATCGCAAGATAGAAAGAGGTAGTCGAGAAGCACTGGGGGAGTCTAGAAGCATGGAGGGAGTCGAGTGAGAAAGAGGGGGAAGACGATCGACAGCTAACTAGACGACGACAGGACAACACAAGCTCAGAACTACGAACGACTGCACGACTTAACTACTGACTGACTACGGAAAGGAGAAAGGAGGGAGGTCGAGAAGCACAAGGGAGTCGAGACAGCAAGGGGAGGGAGACGATCGCCAACTAGCTAAATCGCACAAGTCAAACACTACGGCACATAACAAATTACTAAACACGGACAACTGACAGAAGGTTACTAACAGCTAACACAACAAACAACAGCAGAAATCACAGATACTATCCATACTCACTAACACAGATCACACACAAATTCTGGAACAAATTAACAGAGCACAATAACGCATCCACTGAACACATGCATACAGCACAGTGAGATGTCCACAAACACGTCACATTCCAGAGTTCCCATCGATCTCAGCATGATAGTAGCAAGAACAGCACAGTAGAGCAATAACAGTAAGCAATAAACAGAAATTAGAGAAGATGAAGAAGGGTATTAGCAAATAACTGAAGGAAGCAGCAATTAGGGAAGCACAGGGGAGATGAAGCTGAGGTTGGTGAAGTGAAGCAGTCGTCCGGTTGGAGAAGAAGAAGAGGTGGTGAGGCCGACGTCGACGTCGTGATGGTGGCGCACGGGGGGAGCAGTGGAGGAGCAGAGGTGGAGAAGTGAGGCGCGCTGGTGGCCCACCGGCGAGATGGAGGATGTGGCGGCGCGGTGGATGGCGCGGGTGGAGCAGAAGGGGAAGGCGGAGAGAGGCGCTGGGGGTAGAGCAAAAAAGGGAGGCGGCGGTGTGGCCGAGGGAGGAGAAGGGAACAAGGGTGGCCGCCGGCGAGTTTGGCCCGGCCTCGCTGGCGCCGAGAGTGGAGGAGGAAATCGGAAGGGGGCCGAAGACAAGAAAGACCGGGCTCAAAGGACTCCATGGCGGCGGCTGGGGTTAGAAGGAGATGGGGATTTCGGCCATTCTGCGTTTTTGCCCTCCAAATTTCTAGGGTTTGCAATAAAGTCCTTCCTTCTTGTGGTTTCTTCTGTTCTAGACCTCCGGAACTCCGATTTCTTTGCGAAAAGATCCCACGCATTCGTGATGACGCGTACATCTATCTGGAGCAGACCAGGAATGCCGAATTTGTCATTTATGCGCCTCGATCGCGCCGGCCAGTAGAAAAATATAGAAAAATGTAAAATGGTCCAAATTGAGCAATTAATTATAGAAAAATGTGTAAATGATGATAAATGATCTCAAAATATGAAAAATGTGAGGGTAAAATGACGGGTAAATATATATAAAAATGACACATGTCACACCCACAGAAGATCCACCAATCACAGCCAAAATTACCATAACCATCAGATCTAATTAGGTGTGAAAACGGATCGGATAGTGTTCAAACTATACTCGTATCTATATTTTTTTCTCGGATTTGAATATGAATCGAACAAACGTCGAATATGAATATGGATTAGACAAATGTCAGACACCAATTTGGATCAAATTATACTCAAAATCGAATCATATTTGACTATTTTTTGGATTCCAATAATTATTCGTAGCCTCTCCTATTTAAAACATGGTCCCCTTTCCTCTAGTTTATGACGAATTATTGGTCATTGTTGCCATTTTGTAACTAATCCTAACTAATACTACATATATTGCAAATAAACTGTTATAAATATATCAAATTTGGCTAAAAAGAGCATGCAAAAAGCTTTATTGGGGGGTATGCCAAAATGAAAAAAAATATGAAATGCCAAATTAGAGTCCACTATAATGACGGGCAGAGAATGGTGGCAGAGAAGTTGGCATGCCAAGGCACATGAGATGGGCAAAATGGGTTGCACATGATGCGACATGCAAGTAAACCAATGGTGGTGGTGATTTGGGGAGAGGGATGCCAGAGATAAGGCAACAACGGGCAAGGCGTGGCAGCACATCAGGTGCTCGTGAGGGTGGAAGCTCGGTGGTCTAAAGCTATATGTAAATGCTGATAAATGGGTCTCTGAAAGTATTCCAAGTATTGACAGTTGTTGTAGCAATTCAATTTAATTGTACATGTTGTGATATCTATTATACATGAAGAGTCGATGACAACCCTTTCAAAGTGGTAAGGAAAAAAAGAGAAATATGCTAGAAATTCTCACAAAAAAGCAAAACATCTAGCTCTCAAATTGGTGGATCCTAAATTTAAAGGTTTAGGTTTGATATGAGAATCTATTTATACCCACATTAACTATATACTTCGAGAGAAATCTAGACATCCATAGGGTGAGCCAGAGTTATAACAGCTTAAAAGAAAGAGTCCATGTCAAGTTCAAACCAAATTAAAGGAAATTCTAAATAAAAAATTAGCAATTTGATTTCCATACGACTTCCAAAGTAATTTCCACAAATAAATAAAATATGTAATGATAATTAAATGAAACTTAGCAAATCAAAATAAAGAGTCCATATCAAGTACAACCCAAATTAAGTAAAATTTGGAATAAAATATAAAAGAAAATTAGCCATATGGTTTTCATGCGAATTCCAAAGTAAACCTCTAAAAAATAAAATTCGGAATAATAACTAAAAGGAAATAGAAATTAGATTTTTATACAAATTCCAGCCTAAAACTTAAAAGAAATCAACTAATACGATCCAAAAACATGCAATTCGGAAATAACTAAAATCCGGAACAATAATTAAATACAAATTTCAAAGTAAATTCTAAAAAAACTATAATTTTGAATAATAATTAACATAAAATAGAAATTTTTTATACAAATTCTGAGCTAAAACTAAAAAGAAATCTACTGCAAGTACGAAAAAACATGTAAACATGTGGTCGTTGAACGATTAAGAATGTCAAATTATTACAAAGGTGCATGATTAATCCGCATGAATATCCTTTTAGGAGTTAGATTTTTTTCCTATAGGTAGTTGGTGGAAATTATGTTTACTTGTGGAGTTATTTAAATTAATATGATTACATTTTGATCACCGGAACCATATCCAATGGATAGGAGAATTTCACTGTCAATGATATTGGAATTTTATTGGAGGAGCCTTTCAGGCTGAAACTATGAATTACTTTTTGTAGAAGTGCTCCAGAACTAAAGGGATTGGAGGAATGTTGTTATAGTGTCGTTTGAGACTATAATTATTAGAGTTTACAGCATTAAAATACTAATGGGATTTCACATCGATTTTGTGGTCATGAGAAGTTGAGATCGGACTTTTGTCTATAAATGTTATTTTTCATGATTTAGGAGAGTAAACTGATTCCATGATGTTTGTGAATCATCAATGGAGTTTCATTACGATGCAATTGATGCATGTGTTAGAATTTTAGAGATGTTCACGCTTGAAGGGTTGAAGTTATGTGATTTGATATGATTTTATATCAAATGTGTGGGGAATTATCTACAGATAATACCTCTTTGGTGAAGGACTTTTGATACGTTATTCTGTGATTTGGTTACTAGAGAGCGCTCATCTAATATTGTATTGATGTTTCAATACACTACTACAGAAATCCACATTACAGACGGTTCAGAAACGTCATCACAGACGGTTTTCTGAACCGTCTGAATTTATGGGTCAGTGATAATCGAAGTTATCACAGACGGTTTTCGAACCGTCTGTGATTATGAGATATCACAGACGGTTTTTCATTAAAAACCGTCTGTGATTATCAGATATCACAGACGGTTTTTAAATAAAAACCGTCTGTGATATCCAATAATCACAGACGGTTTGTAGTAAAAAAACTGTCTGTGATACATATCACAGACGGTTTTTACTTAAAAATCGTCTGTGATATTCGTTCCTCCTAAATCAAAATATATTTCTGTTTATTGGCTAGCCTCAGGAAATGCTAGCCATGCCCTCTGAAACAAGCAGATAATCACAGACAAAAAACATACAATTCACACATCTCATTTCCTTTCAGATACATTTCACAGACATAAAACATCCAATTGACATCACACTTCATTTCACAAACATAAAGCATGCATCTATTTCGCAAATCAATTAATTGAATAGAAATGAAATATGCATTAACAAATGCACAGTTACAAAAGATCTACACTGCATTTGCACTTAGTGATAAGACCAATAAGAAATCATGGTGCGCAGTGGAACTGTCCTCCTGGCTTTATGACTTGAGTCAGCAAAAAGTACGCCAACTCTCCTTGAATCCCTCCAAGATCAGACTGTTTCAATGCAGTTGACGGGATGTACGCAGCCTGTCGATAGGAATATCAATGTGCGTATATATGTAACGTGATAAGTATAAAGTAATTATGGGAAGAGTGACAAACCTTGCGATTGGTGAGCCTCGAGGAATCGAGGAGTAGTTCCATATGTTGGCAAACGTAGTATCCACATGTGTTGCCCGACTGCTGCTGATGGCACTGCAAAAATGGAATGTGTTAGTTCAAGAGGCATTAGTACCAACTGTTGCATAGGATTAATTAATGTGAAATAGCGAATACCTTAAAATCTCGAACATGTGTCAGCAGGCCTTTGGCCCCGCGCTTGGAGTCACCTCCCATTTCAATGTACATCGCGAACGCCCTACGTAATTCGAAAAGGTTAACCTTAGTCATTCGGAAGGAAAGAAAGAGTACAATGTAGATATGTATGGGGAATATGAGCTTACCTATCGATTACTTGGCTGACAACTGTGAAGTCCATTTTATTCTTACTTAGGGAATCAAGGTAATATGCCTTGTTCCATTTTGGTACAATTACTATTAAAATCCAATGAAAGTTCTGATGGAAGGGCATAAGTACATATTCCTTATTGCGGCAACCCAGCACTCCTGATGCAATGTACCTCTCGACGAGGGGTGTATCCCGGTCGATGGTATCCTTGGCAACCAAGTGTGGGTCCAAGAAACCAGCTGATGAGTTGGATAATCTAGCTTTAGTCAGCATGTGTCTATATATATACACACGAAAGCAACAAATTAGATATGGCATTTATCGGTATGACATTAACGGAGACTGTGATTGTACATACTTACAGCGTCCAGCATCGAATGATTGAGACGTCAAGAGCGTTGAGCGTGAAGAGATCGAATAAATCCTCAAAGATGACCATGAATATACACTCTTGAAGACTGTGGTGTAAATCATTCGACGTGAATTTGACAGTGATACTTGAAGTCCGTTCTCCCTCTAGCTTATTGCACTGCTGCATATACCACGTGTGCAATTGCATGCAACTATATGGTAGCTTTTGGAGGTCTTTTTGCTCGAGCAACGGCTCGCCAAGCACGAATTTGCGGGCCAAAGGTAGGTACGGCATATCATCATTGGTCTTCTTTGCTTTGCCCTTGCTAGCCTTGCTGCCTCGGCTATAGGTCGACTTCACGGCAGTCGACTTTCAAGGTAGCAGCGGTGCAAGTTGCTCTGGCGAGAATAGGACCCGTGGAGATAGCACCGGTGCAGTATCCGGTGGTGGAACCGACTGGTCTTGTAATGGAGATAGCACCAGTGCATGTTGCTCTGGCGAGAGTATGACCCATGGAGATAGCACCGGTGCAGTATCCGGTGGTGGAACCGACTAGTCTTTTAATGGAGATGGCACCAGTGCATGAACTCTACAATCTCAAGATCGAGATATATTCAGCATGCACATATTCAGACAGCAGTATTCATACAAGTTAACTTTGCCCAATAATTCAGTCTTTTAACTTGTCAAGATTAAATCCTAACAGATCAATTTAATAACATGCTATAACCTGAAAACTGCATGAACCGACAGCTATTAGAGCTCAAAGACCGAATGAACCAATCTCAGTATATGAATTTATCATCATCGAGCAACTGTAAATCCCACAGGCAATCTCAGTATATGGAAGATTAACAAACTTGAATATACATGAATGCAACTAAGCAAGTAACCATCACAGTAAGCATAACAAACTTGAATATACATGAATGCAACTTAGCAACTAACCATAGCAGTAAGCATAACAAACTTGAATATACAGTAAGCATATACCATAACAAACTTGAATATACATGAATGCAACTCAGCTACTAACCATAATAGTAAGCATAACAAACTTGAATATACAGTAAGCATATACCATAACAGTAAGCATATACATGAATGCAACTAACCATATACATAACAGTAAGCAACTAACAGTAAACCCTAAGCCCTAACACTAAGTATGAAGCATCAAGCATCAACTCTAAACCCTAACAGTAAGCATGAAGCTCGGGGAGTGTTTTGATGACCTTAGGGTTTTGGTGACGGAGGAGGAGGCGGCGACGACGGAGGAGGAGGAGGCGGCGACGCAGGAGGACGAGGAGGCGACGGGCTCGGGGAGGCGGCGACAGAGGAGGAGGAGGAGGCGGCGACGACGGAGGAGGAGGCAGCGACGACGGAGGATGAGGAGGCGGCGACGCAGGAGGACGAGGAGGCGACGGGCTCGGGGAGGTGGCGACGGAGGACGAGGAGGCAACGGGCTCTGGGAGGCGGCGACGACGACGGGCTCGGGATTTAGATCTAGATCGAATAACTGCAGCGCACATGGAAAACCCTAGCGAGAGGGTATATATAGGGAGGTTATCACAGACGGTTATAAACTTAGACAGACGGTTCTAAGTTTAGAACCGTCTGTGATAGTTTAGCCTTTGCCGTCTGTTGTTATTAAGACAACACCAATAACTACACAGCTGCATTAATTCATGATCAACCACCAGACAGCTGCATTCATATACAGCACCAACCAGCTGCATTCACATATACATCTCAAATTTGACTACATCACACATTTTCACATATACATCTCAAAATTGACTACATCACACATTTTCACATATACATCTCAAAATTGACTACATCACACATTTTCACATATATATTCTTATTATACTTGCTTATTTCCTTTAAAAATTAGCCCTTCATCATGATCAATGCGTACGTAACTAGTTTCGTCACGTTGTTCATCATCGACCCTTATGCCATTTCCAAAAGGAGGTAACTCGTCAAATTGATTGTATTCCTCCTCGTCCACTACATTCTCCACTCCGACAATTCTCCTTTTTCCATGAAGAACTACATGGCGTTTCTTATTTGCCGGGTCGGTTACATAGAAAACTTGAACAACTTGATTGGCGAGTACGAATGGTTCGTCTTTGTACCCGACACGTTGGAAGTCCACGGTCGTGACACCGTACTTATCAACCTTCACCTGTGGGAGATGCACCCAACGGCAGCGAAATAAGGGGATCTTGAAAACCACATAGTCGAGCTCCCAAATCTCTTCTATGAAGCCATAGTATGAGTTTCTTGACCCATCGGTACTAAATGCATCTATGCGGACACCGCTGTTCTGGTTAGTGCTCTTGACATCCTGAGACTGCGTATAGAATGTGTACCCATTTATGTCATATCCTTGCCATGTGACAACTGTAAATGTCGGCCCTTTTGCCAACCATGTCAGCGTCTCACTCGGTGAGCTCGTAGCGATTTGCTCCTTCAACCATTGGTTGAACCGATGGTTGTGTTGCCTCATGATCCAAACATCCGGCCGCTCCGGATTCTGTTGCCGAATCACATCCTTGTGCAGGTCCACATAAGGCGCCACTTCAGTCATGTGTTGCAACACCGTGAAATGGGCTTGAGTATACGTGTCCATATCTGGAGTGATTGCTTTCCTTCCGATAGTTCCGAGAACCTTCAGCCTCCCCTCATGACGAGATTGAGGGACACCTATCAGTTGAATCTGAGCCATATAATCGACACAAAACTCAATGACCTCTTCGCTTGCATAACCTTCGACGATGCTGCCCTCCGGCCGAGAATGATTTCGTACGTAGGACTTGAGAATTCCCATGAACCTCTCAAATGGGTACATGCTACGTAGGAATACGGGCCCGCACATTTTTATCTCCCACACAACGTGAACAATGAGATGGACCATGATATCGAAAAACGAAGGAGGGAAATACATTTCAAGGTGACATAGAGTCATCACCACCTCGTCCTGCAAAGCATCTAGTCCTTCGGGATCGATGACCTTCTGAGCAATTGTGTTAAAGAAATAACATAGTCTCATGATTGTCTCTTGGACTTTGATTGGCAAAATATTTCTAATTGCAATAGGGAGCATCTGTGTCATCAGCACATGACAATCATGCGACTTCATGCCATTTAACTTCAAATCTTGCATCGAAACAAGTTTCTTCACGTTGCCGGAATAACCAGACGGAACTTTGACACCATGCAATCACTGGCACAGTTCTGTTTTCTCAGCCTTGGACAGAGTGTAACACGCAGGGGAAGGTACGTTCGTCCATTATCAGTGCGTGTCGGTGCTAACTCAGGCCTGATGTCCATGTCAGCCAAGTCAAGCTGTGCGTTGACGCCGTCCTTTGTTTTATCGCGGATGTTCAGTAAAAGACCAATCAAGCTGTCGCATACATTCTTTTCTACGTGCATGACGTCAATGCAGTGTCGAACATCTAGGTACTCCCAATAAGGTAAGTCCCAAAATATTGATCTCTTCTTCCAGGTGTTCTTCTCATGAGCCCTCAATTTACGTCCCTTTCTGAGGACAACATCTAAATCCTTAACCATATCATAAACCTCGTGTCCCCTTAAATGCCTTGGAGCTGAACTGTCTTCCTTCTCTCTGTCAAATTGTTTCTTCATCTTGCGGTATGGGTGAGCCCTCCGAAGGAACCGGCGGTGACGCATGTAGACGGTTTTGCGTGAGTGTCTCAGCCGCACACTCTCGGTACCATCTAAACAGTGAGTACAAGCTTTGGTACCTTTTGTACTATGGCCCGATAGGTTACCAAGGGCAGGATAATCATTTATGGTGCAGAACAATAAGGAGCGCAGAGTGAAGTTCTCTCGTTTGTATACATCCCATACCTGTACCCCTTCGTTCCACAGTACTTTTAGATCTTCCACCAACGGTGCTAGGAACACATCGATATCATTCCCAGGTTGTTTTGGCCCTTGGATAAGTATCGACAGCAAAATGTACTTTCGCTTCATACACAACCAAGGAGGAAGGTTATAGATGCAGAGAGTCACGGGCCATGTGCTATGTCGGCTGCTCATGCTACTGAAAGGATTCATTCCATCTGTACTCAGTCCAAACCTTATATTCCTTAGTTCTGCACCGAACTCTGCAAAACTCCTATCGATGTTTCTCCACTGCGCGGAATCAGCAAGGTGTCTTAGCATTCCATCCTTCTTGCGCTCCTCCGAGTGCCAACGCAGCAGTTTTGCCTCCTTTGGATTTGCAAAAAACCTTTTCAAACGGGGAATTATAGGAAAATACCATGCCACCTTAGCAGGAGGTCCTTTCTTTGCCTCTGTTCCCTCGCCATCATCTGATTGATTGTTACGTTTGTATCGGGATGCGTTGCACACCGGACATACATGCATGTTTGCATACTCTTTACGGTGGAGGATACAGTCGTTCGAGCATGCATGTATTCTTTCTACTTCCATTCCCAACGGACAAAGAACCTTCTTGGCTTTATACGTGGTTTTAGGCAACTCATTTCCCTCCGGAAGCATGTCCGCTAAAAGACCTAGCAGCGCCGTGAAACTCTTGTCGGACCAACCGTTGCTTGCCTTCAATTTCAACAGTTCAAGCACGGCTGACAACCTCGTGTACTTGCAGCCCTTGTACAAAGGTTTCTCCGTGTCCTCCATCAAGCCGCGGAATTTAATATACTCTCTCTCATCATAGTTCTCTTCTACATCGCGAAGCATCTGATCCAGATTATCATCGTGCAACCTATCCGAATCCGAACCACAATTGACATCAGCCGGCGGCATGTCATTCACTTCACCGGCGATGTCATCCGGCGGCATATCATTCACTTCACCGGCGATGTCATCCGGCGGCATATGATCATTCACTTCACCATAACTGGTCCAACACGTATAATCCTTTTTGAAACCCCACCGAATCAAGTGCGCTTCAATTTGCCCTCGGTTCTTAAACATCTTCAAATTTTCGCAATCAGTGCATAGACAGCACATATATTCCACCCCTTTATTTAACATATCCTCCTCGGCGGCTCTTATAAAAGCAGACACGCCATTAATGTACTCTTCACTCACACGGCTCGCGGCATACATCCAACTTCTGTCCTACGTTACGTACATATATAACAACTTAGTATTAAAATCTAGATTAACTAATTATAATTACTACATATATACCAGCCACATTTATTATATTGAGACTTAATTTGCTAGCTCTTCATATTATAAACATAATAGCTATTATATAACCAACAATTTTGCAAATTAACCATCTTCAATAACACTCATGGATTACTTAGACCTAAATTGTAATGCAATTAAAGAAAAAAATAAATTTCATTTCTAACCATATCTAGAGCAACCAGGAAAGTCTAAATCTTCAAAGCTCAATCTCTGCCTCTTCCCACCAAATTATCTGGCCTGAAATCGCCTAGCTTCCTCCCGAGTGAAAAAGTGTGCAGCAGTGGCTAGATCTGGATCGAAATGAAGACAGATGCGGTCTGAGCAGCGCAATAAATGCCTTAGTGCCATTATCACAGACGGTTTTTAATTAAAAACCGTCTATGATAATCTGGGATTATCACAGACGGTTCTTAATATAGACCGACCGTCTGTGATAATTCTTTTTCCCGCCACAAATACCACAGACGGCCTCCAAATTACAACCGTCTGTAATAGTGTTAATCAGAGACGGTTTCACAAAACCGTCTATGATGATGCGTCTACTATCAGGCTTTCTGTAGTAGTGGTAGGACTGAAGTATAATCGGTTTTTTATTATTATTGTTAAGAATTTCAGCAAATACTAATAGACATGCAGTATTATTCGAATGGACTGTAAATGTTGCCCCTTTTTTGTGGGATACGAATCTACTTGGCATTGGCATTGCCAATAAAATGGAGTTCTTGAAGTTTTATGTGGAATCTTGTGGGAGCTCATGATTTGAGATATATACATATATTATTTTCAAGGGACGTGGATTTTATTAAGGCAGCCAGGATTCTCAGGTGATTTATGTGATTATATCCTAATTGATGTTGATTGGTGAAGCAAGTAATTTTTTCATGGAAATTTTGGTTTTCTTTAAGAAAAGAAAGATGCCGATTTGAGAAGTGACACTACTACAGAAATCATCATCACAGACGGTTAAAAAACGTCATCACAGACGGTTTTCTAAACCGTCTGAATTTATGGGTCAGTGATAATCGAAGGTTATCACAGACGGTTTACGAACCGTCTGTGCTGTAAATATCACAAACGGTTTGTAAGTAAAAACCGTCTGTGATATATCAATATCACAGACGGTTTTTACTTAAAAACCATCTGTTATATTTATTTCTACCCCTAAATTTATTTCTGTTTATTGGCTAGCCTCAGGAAATGCTAGCCATGCCCTCTGAAACAAGCAGATATACATACAATTCATTTCACATACATAAAACATCTAATTCACATCTCAATTCATTTCACAAACATAAAACATACACTTCACATCGCACTTCATTTGACAAACATAAAACATCCATTTGACAAATATAAAACATCCATTTCGCAAATCAAATAATTGAATTGAAATGAAATATCCATTTACAAATATACAATTACAAAAGATGTACATTGCATTTGCAGTCAAATGGTAAAATTGCATTTTTATTGCTTTATCACTCCGGAAGCGAGGTCACGCGAAAGGAACAGATCCATAATCAACCAACTTGTCAGGCTGAATAAGCTATACTTAGATAATGCATGATTGTCATCCAAGCATTGCTTATCCAGCTGACAAGTTCGTTGATTATGGATATCTTTCTTTCCCGAGACCTCGATTCCGGAGTGATAAGAGCAATAAAAAATCATGTTGCGCAGTGGAACCGTTCTTCTGACTTTATAACTTGAGTCAGCAAAAAGTACGCCAACTCCGCTCGAATTTGGGAAAGGTCAAGCTGTTTCAATGCAGATGACGGGATGAACGCAGCCTGTCGATAGGAATATCAATGTGCGTATATATATATATAACGTGATAAGTATGAACTAATTATGGGACGATTGACAAACCTTGGGATTGGTGATCCTCGAGGAATCGAGGAGTAGTTCCATATGGTGGCAAACGTAGAAGCCACATGTGTTGCCCGGCTGCTGCTGGTGGCACTGCAAAAAATGGAATGTGTTAATTCAAGAGGCATTAATTACTACCAACTGTTGCATAGGATTAATTAATGTGTAATAGCGAATATCATAAAATCTCGAGAATGAGTCAGGCCTTTGGCCCCTTGCTTGGAGACACCTCCCTTTGCAACGTACATCGCGAACGCCCTACGTGAATCGAAAAAGTTAACTGTAGTCATTCGAAAGGAAAGAAAGAGTACAATATAGGTATGTATGGAGAAAATGTACTTACGTATCGATTATTTAGCTGACAACTGTGAAGTCCATTTTATTTTTACTTAGGGAATCAAGGTAATATGCCATGTTCCATTTTGGTACAATTACTATTAAAATCCAATGATAATTCTAATTGTAGGGCATAAGTACATATTCGTCATTGCGGTAAGCCAGCAGTCCTGATGCAATGTACCTCTCGACGAAGGATCTATTCTCGTCGATGGTATACTTGGCGACCACGTGTGGGTCCAAGAAACCAACCGATGATTTGGATGCTCTAGCTTTAGTCAGCATGTGTCTACATATATACACAGGAAAGCAACAAATTATATATGACATTTATCGGTATGACATGAACAGAGACTGTGATTGTACACACTTACAGCGTCCAGCATCGAATGAGTGAGACGTCGAGAGCGTTGAGCATGTAAAGATCGAATAAATCTTCAAAGGTGACCACGAAGACAGATTCAAGAATATTGTGCTGTAAATCACCCGGTGTGAATTTGACAGAGATACTTGAGCACCGTTCTCACTCTGGTTTATTGGACTGTTGCATATACCACATGTGCAATTGCAGGCAACTATATGGTAGGAGTTGGAGGGCCTTTTCCTCGAGCAACGGCTCGCTGAGCACGAATTTGTGGGCCAATGGCAGGTACGGGATATCATCAGTGGTCTTCTTTACTTTGCCCTTGCCCTTGCCCTTGCTGCCCCGGCTATAGGTCGACTTTACAGGTAGCACCGGTGGTGGAAGTTGCACTGGTGAAAGTTACAGCAGTGGTAATAGCACTCGTGCACATGACACCGCCGGTTCAGGTAGCGGTGGTGAAGATGGCACCAGTGCATGTAGCTGATCTGGTTCCGGTTGCCCTTGTGGAGATGGCACCAGTGCATGTAGCTGATCTGCCACCGGTGAAGAAGCCTCCAAGCAGATATCGCTTTTGGGCCACTGGATGAAGGATCCAATGACTTGCCCTAGAGTCATGAGCTTGTCGTTGGTGGGCTTCGGTAGCGGGACGACCTCGAAATTGGTGTGTACACCATCTACTGACATTTTTACGAAGCCTGTCGCTAAAGCTTGACGGTGCAGCATGATCCCTTGAGCAGACGGATATGCCATGCTCTAAGCCGTGCACAAGGCAACGGAGGCATGTCCGTCTCAATTAAAGGACATACAAAGCTGGATCGATGATTATGCCATGGCATGTCTTACAAAACACGAGCAACAGAAAAGGCAGTATTGCTTGTGCAATAATTTGCCAAAAGAACCGACCAAGACCGAAACATTACTTACATCTGTTAATCATCGAGGCTGGTAGAAACTAAAACTAAAAGCATTGGTGAACAAATTTTGCGATATATAGTATGATTTCTTGTGCTTTAACAGAAATTATATACACACACTCACTTCCTTGTAATCGAATATCCCAAAAATAGTTTAAAGGCCGGCCGTTGTTCGTCAGCTTGCCGCACCCGCGCTCCCGTTTTGACCGTGATGAGAGCAGGGGAGGGGAGAATCATTTGGAATGGGCCGGATCGGATGTTTCGGCCCACGGCTGCATTGTGTGCTTTTAAGCCCAAACAAATTTCAGGGCATTTGAGAATTCTGTTTCTACGAATAAGAAAAATCATATGACCACGTCGTTATTCGTGCTTCGCGTTGAGAGTTTTGAGAATTTTGGTTGTCATATAATGGTATTTACCTAGCCAATTAATTTGCATCGATCTAGTATGGATTGCGCTATCCGGTGGAACACAAGATGAGTGCTGACTTAAGCTTCTGTGTGGTGCAGAAGGGGGTTTCTAGAGTGGGTGGATGTAACCCCACGGTGGTAAAAATCTTAGCAGGTGTAGCCTCACTGGTGAGATGCATTGTAAAGGTCTTGTGATAATCTTCTTGATTCGATGTCTAAGGAAATATGTGAAACATACATGATTGATAATATCTTGTTGGCAAAGTGTATAGTCTCTAAGAGTATAAACTATTCGAACAACTATACTCATAGTCAAGGGCAGGCATAGAAACTCGCTTGAGTTTGTTTCTATTTCAAATACCTTTATGGGTGAGATGAAAATTTGTCGGATGGATGTAACCCTAACTTTGGTTTTTCCTGGAGGATGTACCGTAGTGTTGTTAATAGGTTGTATGTAACCCTAGTAGTTAAAATTAAGCATAACGTGGACGGAACCATGTAACAGGTAGATAGAACCTACACCACTATAAATATTGGACACTTTCAATCTTTTTAGTAAAACATTATTTGGTTAAAATGCTAAGTCATAGCTTTTTTTCTAATTATGATGAATTAAAATATTGTCTTTAGCAAATAAAAGAACCCTAACCTTCCTTGTTAAGCCTTGTATGAATTAAATACTTGCATTCTATGTGTTGGCTCATGGAGCATCGTTGTATATGTTCACCCTTGCTCTCAAAATCCTTCAGAGCCTGTGGACCAAGGTTACTACGTCTAATATGAGAATTAAGAAGTCGATGGTCATGAAGACAGTGGAGAGTGGTTTAGTCTCTAGTAGATTAGATCTAACCCCCCAGTCTGGCCAACTAAGTCAAAGTTATGTACACCATTATTATTCACATCATTGGCTAATATCAGTCGTACATAGGTCTTTCTAGTCACCTGCTTGTGGCAAGATATGCCTTCCCCTTTTGTTTCTGCTACCGTTTCCGCTTTTGTGCAATGTATCCTTTTGGCCTCAATGACCCTATTTGTGACACCCTGGCCCATGTGAAAGTAGGCCATGATGGCCCATGTGTGTGTATGCACATGAGGTTGTAGATTAGTCCCACCTTGCTAGCTTAGCATGAGAAACATCAACATATAAACCCATAGGCACCATTGGTAATAACCTTCGGTTAACCGTTTTGCGTGAAGCGAGGATGAAAGTGCAAGCGGGTTGTTACGTGTGCGTGGTTAATCCAGAATGGGGTTAGGTCTAAGCTAGTTTGGATCCTAGGGTGTTACAAATGGTATCAGAGCTGACCCTCATGGTTACACGAGCGCGTACGGGTCAGAGGCGTGGTCGTATGACGCATGGCACGTATGGGCCCATAGCGGACACACGGCATGGTATATGCGCCAGCACTGGACGCACGAACATGTGCCAAGATAGGAGTTCCTAGTTATTTGCCCCAGTGTGGGTATGTTGGACCAACGAGGACGTCGGGTTCTTTAAGTGGGAGTATATGTGACACCCCGGCCCGTGTGAAAGTAGGCCATGATGGCCCATGTGTGTGTATGCATATGAGGGTGTGGATTAGTCCCACCTTGTTAGCTTAGCATGAGAAGCATCAACATATAAACCCATAGGCACCATGGTAATAACCTCTGGTTAACCGTTTTCCGCGAAGCGAGGACTTGACATGCTCACTAAATGCACTACATTTTCAGATTGTCATCTATGTGCTCTAGCTAGCTTATACATATCTTGTCATGATCTAGATAGCTTGTTATTGAGTTATGGCTTGGTGTAATTCCTTATGGTCATTATGGATAATTCTCATGGCTCAAAATGCTTAGAATAATCAAACTTCAGCCATTTTCGTCCTTTGACATGATATATTCTCGCTTTTGCATCCTTGATATGTTTATTGCCAAAACGGGGAGAATAGAGGAGAAAAAGTCATTTGGGAACATTTTGGAGCTTTGGAGAACAATTTGCTCTTTCCTTGTGGCTCTAGTGTTCTTTCTGTCGACATGGTCATTAGCTTCATCTTCTTCCTTTGGACCATGTTGGACTCTTCAAATCAAACTCTACTTAATGCTTTTTCTGAGTTTGTCAATATACTCATCAAGGGGGAGATTGAGAGACCATGTGGTCGTGACCCCATGAGAGTGATGAGTAATTGACAAGGGTTTAGGTTAGTCGAGTTTGGTTTGGGTGGTTCGGACCATGTCGTTGCGTGGTGCAACGGGCTTGGTCGGACTTGGTCAAAGTTTGTCGTATGGGCTTAGGCTGCATATTCTAATGTTTTCGACAGGTTTGGACTTCGTCATGAGTAAGTATAATGTTTTGATGCTATTTACGTTTGCATGTATCGAGCAGTGCTATTTGACGTGCTTCTTGTCTGTGTGGCTGCAGGATGTCGAGTGGAGTCGTGGCGAGACACGAAGGACTGGAATAGGCGCAGGTGGCGCTGAGTTCAGAACAGTCGGGAGGTGTCGAAGACGACGTGGACTCGAGGTGGTTGCGAGGCGTGCGAGACAAGGAGCGCGGAAGCTTCCCGGAAGGTGCAGGAGGGTCGAATGTCCATGCGTATCAGGACTCCTTGTAATCTTTCTGCTTCAATGAATGGAAATCTGAAGTTCATTTTTCCAGTTCGTGCTCTCTGTTCTTCGTTCGTCTATTTGGGTGATTTCTTGATTTTCTGTGTTTTGAGTTCTTGATTGCTGGGAAGGCCCAAAATGGGTTGCTCTTTATTGGGATGATGCCTCAAGATCATTTGATCAAGTTTCCCAAGAGCAAACTTTGTTTAATCTCAGATTTCTTGTTTGGGGCTTCTCTGTTCTTCATTTTCTCTTCTAGGGTTTTGATGATTTTCTCGTTTCCCTTCATGAGATGGCATGAAACTTGGCTTGTAGAGTCCTAGGGCTATTGCTAATCTATCCTCAAAGGTTAGGGAGTAATTTAATTTTTGGCTCGGGTCTTGCAAAATTTCAGATTTTTACCCATAATTTGAAATTCTTGCTTCTTGGTGTGATTTATTTGTTTCCCAAAGTTTCCTTGCTATTTAGTATTTTGTAGTAAGGCTTTGGACCAAAAAGATTGGAAGAACTCCTTTGTTTTAGCCAAAAATCCGAAGCTTCTGTCGCCTGCTCTGTTTGCTGATTTCTTCATGCGGTACTACCGCTCCTCGAGAGGTACTACCGCTCGTCTCAGCGGTACTACCGCTTGCAGCCAGACTTGCGCTGAATTTGTTTTTCTTGATTGCTTCTTTCTGGGTCTAGCTTATCCTTGTCTCTGTGATTTCCAGTGAGGGCTTATTTTCTACCTTCATAGCTTCCATAGCTATTGGAGGAGAAGATACTTGTTGGGGGCGACTTTTAAAGATCGACATTCACCCCCCCTCTGTCGCCATTTCGGTCCTACAATTGGTATCGGAGCCGGTTAGCTCTTCTTCATAGATCTTAACCGGTCTCAAGAGCCATGGCGACGGACAAGTACTCGACCAAGCCGCCTATTTTCGATGGCCTCGATTACCCCTTCTGGAAGAGCCGAATGGAGACATACATCCAGGCTCAGTGGTACGCCATCTGGCGCAAGGTCAAGACGCGGTACGTTGTTCCTGCCGATGAGAACATCAACACTGGGAATATGCTTGATGTTGAGGCAAATGCAAAGGCAAGGAACGTCATCATCCAGGGCTTGAGCAGAAGCGAGTTCGATCGCATCTCCACCTGTCGTCCGCCTACGACATCTGGGTGACCCTCGATGCATACCATGAGGGCACTACCCAGATTAAGACGGTTCGACAGGACCAGTTCAAGCGCGAATACAACAAATTCGAGATGCTTGCTGGAGAGTCCCTGGACGAGTGCTTTTCGTGATTTCACAAAATCTTGAGCAACCTCCGAGTAGTCGGTCTCACATACCCTGACTCGGATAACGCTCGTCAGATGCTCGCGGCACTCGATCTTCGTGTCTGGGAGATGAAAGTGACCACCATCAAAGACACGACAGACCTTTCGACCTTGACTTTTGATGTGCTGTACTCGCGCCTCAAGACTCACGAGATTGATGTTGTCTCTCGTCGGTCGAAGTCACAGTCGATGGCTTTGGTCACAGATCCCGTTTCTTCTTCCAGTCCTTCTTCTGATTCTCTTTGTGGTTTCTCCCTCGCTGCTCTCTGTGACATAACTGATGATCAGTTAGAGCAGCTTGAGTATGAGTAGTTGGCCCTCCTAGCTCGAAAGTTTTCCCATGCTTACAAGAGGAGGAGGGACAGAAAGAGAGGAGGACCTGTCATTTGCTTTGAGTGTGGTGGCCCCAACCACATTTGGGCAAACTGCCCCAAGCTGGAGAAGGGCAAAGGCAACTGCGGTGGTTCGGGCAAGAACGACTACACCGACAAGAACCGCAACAAGAAGCCTCCAGCGCACCCTCAAGCAAGAAGAAGTTCCGCGACTTCGGGAAGGCCAAGAAGCTCTTTCACCGTGTCCTCACCGCCTTCGACGACCTCGACCTCAGCGAGGTGGAGGGATGGAGCGACGACGACGGGACGGGTGACCAAGAGCTCAAGGATGGCGGCAACGACTTCTCCGGCATGTGCTTCATGGCCCTCGAGGGCGATATCAACGACAGCGAGCTGTACTCCGACTCGGATGAGGTACTCAATCAAGCTTTTCTTAAGCTAGGTGGATTCCATGCTAGAGCTAGGGCAAGGTGTGCCGAGTTAGAGATGGAAGTAGATAGATTATCACGGGAGCTTACTTCACTTACATCTGCTCCCTCCCGTGATGATTGTGATACATGCTGTGCTCTGTTGGGTGACATGGAGAAACTAAGGACCTCGCATGATAGTTTGTCCTCCGAGCTTGATATTGTTAAGGTGGAGAATGTTAGTCTGCTTACTGAGTTAGAGTTGAGTAGGATGGCTGTTACTCTTCTTACTACTGACGAGACTACTTCTCCCACCTCATGTGAGGTTAAGGACATTGCTGCTAGAGGACCTTATACCATGCTCCTTTATCTGCCCGAGTCTTGTGAAACTTGCAATAACTTGAAAATGAACTTAAAACGGGCAGATCATAAAATTGCTGAACTACAAGTTTCCTTACTTGAGCCGATTGATTCTTGCTTGAACTGTCCTAAGTTAACTGCTGAACTTGAAGTTGTCTCCAAATAGTTTCAAGAAATGATTGATCATGATAGGAAGTTGGCTCAGTATGCTTCTAAGGACCCTGTTAGCTCACCATGCATTAATTGTAACAAACTAAAATCTGACTTGGTTGCATTAGATGAGAAATGTGTGAAGCTAACTAAGGACCTTCTAGAGAAGCCACCATTTGCTTGTACTGTGATTGCTGAGGTGGGGAAGGAGCCCATGGGTAAGGTGGAGACTCTTAGCGACATGAACCAACTGGCTAGTAGTAGGACTGTCCCTTCAGAGTCGCTGTGCGTGCACAAGCCATTCTTTCCTCTGCTGTTGGTTCTTTTTCTGCTCCCTTACCTTCTGCTGCCTCCTCTTCCCCCTGCTCTTCTTGCACCTCTCTTTCAGGAGTGTCAGTATCTTATGAACACTCTCGAGAGGTTTGTAGGCGGCAAGAAAAAGCTTAATCTTATTCTAGACCAGTCCAAGATTTGCAAGTTCAATCAAGGTCTAGGATATGATTTCTATGAGGACATGAGGAAGCATCCACCTGCCGTGCTCAGACCCATAGCACCGGGTGTGATCGAGACTGAGCCCAGGACCGAGAAAGTCCAATTTAAGTCAGCTGGCTATGTCCAGGGGATTTCTGACAGTAAGGTGATCTCACCTGCTGCTTCGCCCTCTCAGAAGGCGAAGCCTCCCCGTGCTACTTCTACCTCTCAGAAGGTGAAGTATCACTGCACCTTCTGTCAGAAGGATGGACATCTGATCGATCGATGCTTCAGGCACGCCAAGATCGCGCGTAGAGACCGTGTTGAGTCTCTTAGGCGTATTCAGGGTCAGCCCCAGACCTTGAGTGCATCTAAGACCAACACGAGGTCTACGACTATTGAGTCTGGGTTTGGGCAGTATCGAGGACTTGGTTTTACTGAGTTTTCTGGTTTTCGTCCTCGATACGCTCCTGGTCGTGGCTTCCGCCGTCCTGAGGGTAGATCTCGTTTTACCCATCGAGATAGCTACCCGCGGCGTGTTCAGTGTGTTGCCGGTGCTCTGACTCGCTCCCTCGTAGCAGTCAGACCCAGCAACAGCTTTAGGTCTGCTCATAGACTTTCTGCTTCGAGTGACAGAGAGCGTAGGGTAGATAGAGGTCAGTCGTGCTTGACTACTTCATCTGCTCGACGTGTTACTCAGTATTGGGTGCCAAAATCACTGTTGATTTACCCCAGTACTGAGACTTTACTCTCTTGTTGACTCAGGTTCGCCGGGCAGGGAAGGGAAAGGTTTGGCTCGTCGACTCCGGGTGTTCATGACACATGACCGGAGATTCCTGTTGGTTTTCTTCCCTAGCCCGTGCTCCAGGTGATGAGAAGATCACATTCGGAGATGCTTTATCTGGGCGCGTCATCGCCAAAGGTACTGTGCGCGTTAATGATTCTTTCATCTTGAAAGATATTGCCTTGGTTAGTAAGCTGCAGTACAATTTGCTTTCAGTCTCTCAGCTTACCGATGACGGTTACGAGGTGAGCTTTAAGAAAAACAATTGCAAAATTCTTGATTCTTCGGGTAGTCTGGTCTGCGGGATTTCTCGTTATGGGAGGATCTTTCGTGCTGATTTTTCTGAGTCTTCTGGTGATCCTCTCAGGTGTTTAGTTGCTTCTGAGTCCCGCGACCTCTCTTTCTGGCATAGAAGACTTGGTCATATCGGATGTGACCATTTGACCCGAGTTAGCGGCCACGATCTCATTCGTGGTTTGCCGAAACTCAAGATGGTCAAAGATCTTGTTTGCGCTCCATGCTGGCACAGCAAGATGGCTGCCGCTTCTCACCCTCCGGTCACAGTGACTATGACCGATGCACTGGGACAGCTGCTCTATGGACATAGTTGGACCAGCTCGAGTGCAGTTTGCGGGAGGGAAGTTGTATGTTCTTGTCGTGCTCAATGACTTCTCGAGGTACTCTTGAGTGTTTTTCTTAGCCTCGAAGGATGAGACGTTCACACATTTCCGAGGTCTTTTCAGTAGGCTTTCTGTTGAGCTCCCGGGTGCCTTACGAGTGATCCGCAGTGACAATGGCACGGAGTTCAAGAATTCCTACTTTGAGAGTTTCTGTGATGAGACAGGTGTAGAGCACCAGTTCTCTTCTCCACACATTCCACAGCAGAATGGCGTTGTGGAGAGGAAGAACAGTACCTTGGTCGAGATGGCCAGGACGATGCTTGATGAGTACTCTACACCGCGGAAGTTTTGGGCTGAGGCTATAGCTACCGCGTGCCATGTCTCAAATCGAGTTTTTCTGAGGGCACACTTGCACCGCACTTCTTATGAGCTGAGATATGGGCGAAAGCCCAGCGTCTCTCATTTTCGTGTGTTTGGTTGCAAGTGCTTCATTTTGAAGTCCGGAAACTTAGATAAGTTTGAGTCACGTTCTTATGATGGGATCTTTCTAGGTTACTCAACTTCTTCGCGGGCGTATAGGGTTTGGAATTGCGAGTCTAGCAAGATGGTAGAGACCTGTGAGGTGACCTTCGACGAGGCCAGTCTGGGGAGTAGGCCTGATATCTCAGGTTCTTTAGAGCAGTTCGAGCCCATCTTTGGGGATAATGAGGACGATGGAGATGAGGGTTGTCTACCTGATCCAGTCCCTCATCCACCCCTTGAGGTGCCTTCTTCCACTGCACCTCGGGGCGATCAGCCCATGCCTTCTACTTCTTCTGGAGCTAGTGGCTCTGTTCCTATTTCAGCCCATGAAGTAGAGGCCACTTCTTCATCTCATCCAGGACCTCCTAGACACATCCAAAAAGACCATCCTTCAGAGCAGATCATTGGAGACCTTTTCAAGCGTGTGACTCGCTCAAAATCTAGCTTATCTCAATTCTGTCTCTATTCTGTTTTCATTGCCTCCTTTGAGCCCAAGGATGTTTCTCATGCTCTTTCCGATGAGTCTTGGGTCAATGCCATGCATGAGGAATTGGAGAATTTCGAGAGGAACAAGGTGTGGTCGCTTGTCAAGCCCCCGCGAGGTCACAATGTTATTGGGACTAAGTGGGTGTTCAAGAACAAGCAGAGCGAGGATGGAGTGGTTATTCAAAACAAGGCTAGACTGGTAGCTCAGGGGTTTTCCCAGATTGAGGTCTAGATTTCGAGGAGACCTTTGCCCCTGTAGTTAGACTTGAAGTCATTAGAATCCTGCTTGCCTTTGCAGCTTCTAAGGGTTTCAAGCTTTACCAGATGGACGTCAAGAGTGCCTTTCTCAATGGCTTTATTGAGAAAGAGGTCTACGTCCGACAACCTCCAGGTTTCAAAAACCCCAAATACCCTAACCATGTCTTCAAGCTTTCCAAAGCGTTGTATGGACTTAAGCAAGCCCCTAGATCTTGGTATGAGAGACTTAAGTCCTACTTGTTAAGTCATGGTTTTGAGATGGGTAAAGTAGACAAGACCTTGTTCATCCGCCGGCATGGCACCGACCTCCTGCTCGTCCAGATTTATGTGGATGACATCATCTTTGGCGGCTCTTCCCATACTCTGGTTTCACAGTTCTCGAATGTCATGACCACCGAGTTTGAGATGAGCATGATGGGTGAGTTGACTTTCTTCCTTGGCTTCCAAATTAAGCAGACTCGGAGGGTACTTTCTTGCATCAGGGAAAGTACACTCGTGACCTCCTGAGACATTTTGACATGAGTGATGGTAAGCCAGTGTCGACTCCCATGGCGTCTTCCGCCACTCTTGACCCAGATGAGGATGGTGAGCCAGTCGATCAGAAGGAGTATCGCAGCATGATCGGCTCCCTCTTATACCTCACTGCCTCGAGACCGGACATACACTTCTCTGTATGTCTTTGTGCCCGGTTTCAAGCTTCTCCTCGCGTATCTCATCGCCAAGTGGTGAAACGCATTCTTCGGTACCTTCGAGCTACCATTGACTATGGTATCTGGTACTCTTCTTCATCCTGTCTTTCCTTGAGAGCCTTCTCGGACGCAGACTTTGCCGGCTGTAGGATAGATAGGAAGAGCACATCTGGCACTTGCCAATTCATTGGCACTTCTCTCGCTTCTTGGTCTTCGAGGAAGCAGTCCGGAGTTGCACAGTCCACCACAGAGGCCGAGTATGTTGCTGCAGCCAGCTGCTGTAGCCAGGTACTTTAGATTGTCTCGACTCTGCGGGACTTTGGGTTAGTTATCGATAGTGTTCCACTCTTTTGTGATAACACTTCTGCGATTAACATTGCTAAGAACCCAGTGCAGCACTCTCGGACCAAGCACATTGATATTCGATATCACTTCCTTAGAGACCATGTAGAGAAGGGTGACATTGTGCTCCAGTTTGTGGAGAGTGACCACCAGTTGGCTGATATCTTTACCAAGCCATTGGATAGTTCGAGGTTTTCAGCTCTGCGGGGAGAGCTTGGGGTGGTTTGTCCTTATGGGCTGTTGTGAGGGGGAGTTTGTGCTTTATTGCTGTATTATATTGATTATGCTCTTACTCCATTCTGATGCATTGCATTTTGGGTGCATAGGGTTTAGACCTTCTAGCATAGGTTAGAGTGCTTCTCTTGCCTAGTTGCTTAGACTTCTTACTCTTATCTTGTGCTTCCAGGTTGCTACATATTAGTTGTTTCTTATCTCACTAGATTGAGCTCACTCACTTCTTGTAGGTTCTAGCGAGGGTTGGGCCACCTCGGGTAGACAGGGTTCGTGTTTGCTCTCTAGTGTATGTGTTAGGCGGTCAGCTGATAGTCCTGGAGTCACATGGGGTAGATGAGAGTCTGTCCGAGCCATAGTATCCTCTGTATCTTATCTATGCTTTAAGTACTGCCTGTTTTTCTTGCCAGCTTCTCGATTTTATTGCTTTGGTTCGGGGGAAGTTCATTTGGGAGCTTCTGGAGCTTAATATTGACATAACTCAATTTGAACTAAAAGTTGCATCACATGTTGAGGGGGAGTTGGATTTTCTTGCATTTTAGCATTTAGCATTATAATATAACTACATTGAGCCTTGATTATTATCCTGTTATGACATGTTTACATCGCTTTACACCATGCCATGATTTATGCCTCATTACTAGATTGATCATGACTCCATATGTGTAGACTAGCTTTTGCCATGATAAGTTAATTAAAATTGCTCATTCTGGATTAAAACTTGTCATGATAGCACTTGAGTTTAGTCTATCTTTAGCTATCCTTTTATGATTCATGCCATGTCAAATAGGTTGAGTTAAGTCTTGAATCTAGGTTGAGTCTTAGATTGAGCTATTTTAGTATATTGATACATCATGAGTTAGCACAATCTGTTAAAAAGCAAAAAGATCTCTTTTATGTGCGAAAAAACTGATTTCACCAATTCTTTCTCATGAGACAGCTTGCCATTGCACTAGGCATGAACTCAGGGGAAGTTTTGGATGACCTAGACTATCTTCTTAAGCTTGTTGCTTGGAGTAGTCGCATAAGGCTTGAGATCTAGCACATGACAAAATTTTTGGTTGGAAACAGCCATAAGCTTTACAAGAAACAATGTCATTTGTGCAAAATTTGCTTAATCACTTAAAGATGAAAAGTGCTTAAATAAATGATAAACTCTTGAGCTTGTAATACTCTACTTGACTCAACACTAGCTTCTTGTTTTCGCTTAGCTTACTGACATGGCCTGCATCATCCTTGGATATCTCTAGCTAGACTTTGCTTTTTGATGACTTGACATGCTCACTAAATGCACTACATTTTCAGATTGTCATCTATGTGCTCTAGCTAGCTTATACATATCTTGTCATGATCTAGATAGCTTTTATTGAGTTATGGCTTAGTGTAATTCCTTATGGTCATTATGGATAATTCTCATGGCTCAAAATGCTTAGAATAATCAAACTTCAGCCATTTTCATCCTTTGACATGACATATTCTCGCTTTTGCATCCTTGATGTGTTTATTACCAAAAGGGGGAGAATAGAGGAGAAAAAGTCATTTGGGAACATTTTGGAGCTTTGGAGAACAATTTGCTCTTTCCTTGTGGCTCTAGTGTTCTTTCTGTCGACATGGTCATTAGCTTCATCTTCTTCCTTTGGACCATGTTGGACTCTTCAAATCAAACTCTACTTAATGCTTTTTCTGAGTTTGTCAATATACTCATCAAGGGGGAGATTGAGAGACCATGTGGTCGTGACCCCATGAGAGTGATGAGTAATTGACAAGGGTTTAGGTTAGTCGAGTTTGGTTTGGGTGGTTCGGACCATGTCGTTGCGTGGTGCAACGGGCTTGGTCGAACTTGGTCAAACTTTGTCGTATGGGCTTAGGATGCATATTCTAATATTTTCCACAGATTTGGACTTCGTCATGAGTAAGTATGATGTTTTGATGCTATTTACATTTGCATGTATCGAGCTGTGCTATTTGACGTGTTTCTTGTCTGTGTGGCTGCAGGACGTCGAGTGGAGTCGTGGCAAGACACGGAGGACTGGACTAGGCGCAGGTGGCGCAGAGGTCAGAACAGTCGGGAGGTGTCGAAGACGATGTGAACTCGAGGTGGTTGCGAGGCGTGCGAGACAAGGAGCGCGGAAGCTTCTCGGAAGGTGTAGGAGGGGCGAATCGGGAAATTCGCAAGGCTGCACAAGCGGGAGCGGGCTCCGTTGGATTTAGCCGGCGTAACGGGTTGGAGACCCGTTAGCCAAGGGCTATAAATAGAGAGGGGCTGCATGCCTCCTCATGCATTTTAGATGGATTCAAGGGATTGAAGAGAGGATTAGGGTTTGCTAGAGTCAAAAGAGCCTTTGAGAAGTTGTTTTGGCTTTAGGCTTTAGTGGTTGGGAGCATAGAGCATGTCTCCTTCGTAGCTACTCCTCTCTGTGTGTGTGTTCCCCCCAAGAACCATGTAGTTCTTGGTGCTTTGAGGATTGAGAGGAAGAGGATGAGTTGAGTCTACTTGTAATCATTCCTCTGTCCGAATGTCCATGCGTATCGGGACTCTTTGTAATCTTTCTGCTTCAATGAATGGAAATCTGAAGTTTATTTTTCCAGTTCGTGCTCTCTGTTCTTCGTTCCTCTATTTGGGTAATTTCTTAATTTTCTGTGTTTTGAGTTCTTGATTGCTGCGAAGGCCCAAAATGGGTTGCTTTTTGTTGGGATGATGTCTCAGGATCATTTGATCAAGTTTCCCAAGAGCAAACTTTGTTTAATCTCAGATTTCTTGTTTGGGACTTCTCTGTTCTTCATTTTCTCTTCTAGGGTTTTGATGATTTTCTCGTTTCCCTTCATGAGATGGCATGAAACTTGGCTTGTAGAGTCCTAGGGCTATTGCTAATCTATCCTCAAAGGTTAGGGAGTAATTTAATTTTTGGCTCGGGTCTTGCAAAATTTCATATTTTTACCCATAATTTGAAATTCTTGCTTCTTGGTGTGATTTATTTGTTTCCCAAAGTTTCCTTGCTATTTAGTATTTTGTAGTAAGGCTTTGGACCAAAAAGATTGGAAGAACTACTTTGTTTTAGCCAAAAATCCGAAGCTTCTGTCGCCTGCTCTGTTTGCTGATTTCTTCATGCGGTACTACCGCTCCTCGAGAGGTACTACCGCTCGTCTCAGCGGTACTACCGCTTGCAGTCAGACTTGCGCTGAATTTGTTTTTCTTGATTGCTTCTTTCTGGGTCTAGCTTATCCTTGTCTCTGTGATTTCCAGTGAGGGCTTATTTTCTACCTTCATAGCTTCCATAGCTATTGGAGGAGAAGATACTTGTTGGGGGCGACTTTTAAAGATCGACATTCACCCCCCCTCTGTCGCCATTTCGGTCCTACAGATCTTCTCTCCAATAGTTATTAAAAGCTATAAAGATGAGAGACCCAGCTAACCCCAAGGCCGCGCTGTTCTTGATTTCTCTAACTAATGGTTGATTGGTTAATTAATTGATCGACCCAATAGTTGTCGCGTTCATTTGCTATGCTCTGCGTTACCTATTTATATCGATTAATTAAATTTCTCAATGTTTAAGTGTGTTCTGTTGTACTTGTTGACTGTACTAACTACGGTGCACTGTATTTTGTTCTCGCTGGTTGGAGAAATGAGTGAATGGCCCTCCTTTTTCCCCTAAAAGGACGGAAGCATGTAATTTTGCTTCACTAGTATAGCTGCAGCTTCTTACAAACAGTTAAGACCACTGTAGAGGCGAGTGCCCTGCAGATTTTATGTTTGACAGCTTGAGTTTGTGGCTGTTGCGTAGCATCATTGTGGTATAAATTAGTTCTTGTGTCACACTGATCTGCACCCACGGCATGCTGTTTTAATTTTTATCCTGAAACTCTTCTGCGAATGGTACTGTGTTGAATAGACCCCGTTCTTTTTCAGCTTTTGGATTCTATCTTTGACTTTTCTACAGTAATCAGTTTTTAAATGAAGTGTCTTTTCAAGATAAGGCCTACTAGTTAATTGTAGTATATACTGTACTGACTTCATTTATATCGGCAAAACCGTATGTGAGTTTCTGTTACTCTGTAATCTTTCACATGAATAGTCCAAAAGCCACAAGTCACAGCCAAAACCATAAGCCTCGACCAAAAATAACAAGCTTTCTTGAGAAAAAAGTTGTCAAGCGTGTCAAGGCGGACAAATTAACTGCTCAGTCAAAGAGTGGTCACTCCAGGCACACTCAATGAAGTTCCGCACAACAAGCTTATTGGAGGAACATGCCATGCACACGTAGGAGATGATCAGACTTTTTGACTCATGGGTGACTGGGTTATTGGAGCACTGATCAACATTGTTGGGAGTGTCACCATAAACTTCGGGACCATTCTTCTGAAATTGGGTCATTATCAGGTCTGGGTTATAGCTGCTTATATTTCATTGTTCTTTACTTGCCGATGACTCAAAGGGGGCCTGGGATATTGTATGACCAGCAACCCCTTGCCTCTATAGTCTCTAATGATAGGCCTGTTTACTTTTATCAATGGATTAGGCCCTTGTTTTTTACAAGCTCCAAAAGCCCCCGATAAGTTGTTGTCCAATAAAGTGTATATTAGCCATGAAACCATTACAAAAAAAGTAAATGATCACCTGCTTGTTCAGAAAAACGGTGATAAGCTTCGCCAAGTTTTATTCTTGAAGAAATTATGTGTTTATTCAACAGAATAGGGTTGTCGCGAAAACTAAAATCAACAGAACTTTGAATCGATTGAACCAAAAAACCATAAACCTTTCGATTGACTAGAAGAATAAGAGGACGCGCATGACCATGCGATCTAAGACTATTGAGCGATTGAAAACAGATGTGGTCGTAAACGATTAGAAGTAACAGAAGAGGCGCACAACCACTAGATCTAAAAACTTCAAATCTTTTGATTAAGAGATCAAATGGCCGTGTAAATTTGTACGCAAGTTACTTAAGGTTTCATGAAGCCAATCCAATCCTGGATTGAAAACTTAATAACAAAGTTAAGATCTTTTTGCGATTTGATCAAAGGTGCACAAAACAGAGACTTGAGATCGAAAAAATGAACAGACCAAACTCATGACAAAAGAATAGCCATGATGGCTTTGAGTATGATCCCATAAAATACAGCAAGTCAGATCATCAACAAGACCAAACAAGAACAACCTCTATGATCAAGAAGGGAAAGGACAGAACCAAAAAGAACATAGGAAGAACCAAACCAAAATAGACAAAAGATACACAAAAGGTAGATCAAAGCGGTTTACAACCATTAACCCATTAGTAAATCAAAATCCACTTCACATTTTTAGCACGAAGGTGATCGTCTCATCACCTGGAGCACGGGCTAAGGAAGAGAACCATCGAGAATCTCCGGTCATGTGTCGTGAACACCCGAAGTCTACGAGCCAAACATCTCTCTTCCCAGCCCGGCGAGCCTGAGTCAAACAGAGAGTAAGGTCTCAGTACTGGGGTAAATCAAGAGTGATTTTGGCACCCAATACTGAGTAACACGTCGAGCAGATGAAGTAGTCAAGCACGACTGACCTCTATCTACCCTACGCTCTATGTCACTCAAAGAGGCAAGTGGTCTACGTGTAGACCTGAAGCTGTTGTTGGGCTTGACTGCTACAGAGGAGCGAGTCAAGACACCAGCAACATGCTAATCACGCCGCGGGTAGCTATCTCGATGGGGTAAACGAGATCTACCATCAGGACGGTGGAAGTCACGACCAAGAGCAGCATGAGGATGAAAACCAGAAGACTTGGAAAAACCAAGTCCTTGATGCTGCCCAAACCCATCCGAAGAGACAAGCTTAGACCTCGTGCTGGTCCTAGGTGCACTCAGGGTCTGGGGCTGACCCTGAATACGCCTAAGTGTCTCAGCACGGTCTCTACGCGTAATCTTGGCACATCTGAAGCATCGATCGACTGAGTGTCCATCCTTCTGACAGAAGGTACAGTGATACTTCACCTTCTGAGAGGTAGAAGTAGCACGGGGAGGCTTCGCCTTCTGAGAGGCCGAAGCAGCAGGTGAGATCACCTTACTATCAGAAATCCCCTGGACAAAGCCCGCTGACTTAAATTGGACTTTCTCGGTCCTGGGCTTAGTCTCGATCACACCTGGTGCTATGGGTCTGAGCACGGCAGGTGGATGCTTCCTCATGTCCTCAAAGAAATCATATCCTAGACCCTGATTAAATCTGCAGATCTTAGATTGATCTAGAATAAGATTGAGCTTCTTCTTGCCTCCTACAAATTTCTCGAGAGTGTTCATAAGATACTGACACTCCCGAAAGAGAGAGGTGCAAGAAGAGCAGGGAGAAGAGGGAACAGCAGAAGGTAAGGGAGCAGAAGAGGAACCAACAGTAGAGGATAGAATGGCTTGTGCACGCATAGTCGACTCTTAGGGAGCAGTCGTACTACTAGCCAGTTGGTTCACGTCGCTAAGCGTCTCAACCTTGCCCTTGGGCTTCTCCCCCACACCAACAATCACATCACAATCAGTTGGTGACTTCACTAATTGATCCTTAGTTAGCTTCACATATTTTTCATTCAAGGCAACGAGTTCAAGTTTTAGTTTATCACAACTAATGCATGGTGAGCTAACAGGGTCCTTAGTCGCAAACTGAGCTATTTTCTTATTAGTGTCAATCATTTCTTAAAACTGTTTCGAGACAGATTCAAGTTCAGCAGTTAACTTAGGACAGTTCAAACATGAAGCAATGGGCTCAAGTAGTGAAGCTTGGAGTTCAGCAATTTTATGATCTGCCCGTTTTAGATTCATCTTCAACTTAATGCAATTTTCACAAGACTCAGGCAGATCCAAAAGCATGGTATAAAGACCTTTAAAGGCGTTGTCCTTATCCTCACATGAGGTCCATGCAATAGTCTCGACAGAAGTAGATGAAATAGATGCTACTCTACTCATCTCAAGCTCAGCAAGAAGATTAATGTTCTCCACCTTAACAATATCAAGCTCGGTGGACAAATTATCATGCGAGGTCCTTAATTTCTCCATATCACCCAATAAAGCACACAACAAGTATCACAATCATCACGGGAGGGAATAGATGTAAGCGAAGAAAGCTCCCGTGATAGTCTATCTACTTCCTTCTCTAACTCAGTACACCTAGCCCTAGCTCTAGCATGAAATCCACCTAACTTAAGAAAAGCATGATTGAGCTGGTCGTAGATGGGGCATACCTCGTCGGAGTCGGACTTGTAACATCCCAATTAGGGAACTAGTGTAATTATGAAAGTTATAAATCTTTTAATGGTTTATCCCGTGTTTCTCAAAAGTTTTTGGCGAAGTTCAAATTTCTCCAGTTGGTTTCTTGTCAAAAGCCCGATCAATGAATATCAAGACCTCGGAAACAAGAACCAAAAATTAAAGTTTAAAATTAAGAAAATCCAAATCCCCTCGAAAGTATTAATTTCAAATTTAACAATTTAATTTGGGGCATTCAAAGCCAAGAATGGGAGTTTTAAATTAATATAAGATCTTTTCCATCCAATTCGCATTTATGAAAATTCAAATTCGGAAAAGTTAAGATCTATTCTCCAAAACTCGCCAATCCTAAAAATTTAACTGTGAAATCCAAAATTTGAACCAAGCTGTCAAATTCAAAATGTGATCACAAATCCAAATTCTAAAATTTATTAAAATCCCCAAAATCTCTCCTGAGCCCAACCCGTTTTTTTCCGGCCCAGCCATTCATTTTCCTTTTCTCCCCCAGCCCGCTTGGCGTCTTCTTCTCCTGGCCGTTGGCCCAATCGGCGTGCCTTCTTCTTCTCCCCCCTCCCCTGTTCTTCTGGCACGCCACTCGCACCGCCTCCACAGCCCGCGCCGCTCTCTCCGAAACAGCCCGCGCCGCTTGCTCCGCCCCTAGTTCCACCCGCCCCTGGTTTCCGCCATTTACGTGCCGCCCATGCCGCCGGACACGCCGCCCATACCCGCCGTACGCGCAGCGCCATGTCGACGGTACCCCTGCCCATGCCGCTGCCCATGCTGACGGTACTCCCTTGAGCGCTCGTTCGCCTATAAAGAGCTCCGGCGCCTCTCTCCCCATTCCTCACTTCCTCTTCTCCCTCCTCCAAGCCGAGCAGCGGCTCTGCGCTAGCGCCGACCACCATCATTCGTGCCATCCCGCCGCTCCGGCCACCCCCTCCACCAAGTGGCCGCGTCACGGCGCGCCCTCGCACGCCCAGTGCCTCCCCCTCCATTTAATTGAGGCTTCGTCGCCAAAATGGCTGCGGCGGCCGTTCTTCCCCATCACCGTCCGAAACCGCCGCCGCCCACGCCGCCTCCCCCTCGGTCGACCCCAGGCCGATTCCTCTCGCCGTGAGCTTCTACTCGGTGCCCCGGAGTTTCCCCAATGGTCGGCCGGTGCTCTTCCCCGGCGGTGTGACCTCTCCACGCGAGCCACCCACCGCCGCCCCTAGTCTCCGTTGCCGGCTTGCCTCCGCCGCCCTCCGGCCAACTCAGCCGCTCAGGTGAGCTCCCGGCATCTCGCTCGTGCTCATGTGCGTGCCATCTTCTCCCCTCTCCTTCCCGACCGCCGGCGCCTCGTCCTCCCTCAACGCCGGCCGCCTAGGACCGCCGCCAGCCTGCCTGGATGCCACCCGGGCCAAAGCCCCTACCCCTGGAGCCTCCTCGTCAATTGGGCAACTCGTTTTGCCGGCCGCCAGCGCCTCCCCGGCCGCCCATCGCCGGCGCCACCGCCCCTCCTCCTGGCCGCGCACCTCCCCTGTTTCCACTACTCCTCTCCTGTTCTGCTCTGTATCTGTCGAATAGCTCCGTTTTCTGTGTCTCTTGTCTCTGTGTCTGTCACGTGGGCCAGCTAGCTATTTGCATTGCATACCTTCACCCCTTGGTCTAAATGATGAATCCATATGCAAATAATCCAGCATACATTGAAATAAATTGTGGGTAGTAATAACAATAAGGGATTATTTATAAATTCATACTAACAAGATTTATGCAATTAAATTAAAAACTAGGCATTAGTCAATTATAGGCCAATCAAGGTTAATAAGTAAATTCTCATGCACAAGGTTAATTAAAACAAGCCTTTGCCATGAACTCCTTCCTAGCATCAAGAAATTAACATGAAGTTAACAAGATAAAAAAATAATATCTTGGTTAAAAGATTTTAAATCATGAAGCTTAAGAATTTCCCCATTTCATCTTGCCTAGTCTAGGACAAATAGAACAATGGAAACAAAGGTAATTACTATTGTAATATGAATGAATGTATCATCGGTTATAACATTTCAATAACAAGGATTTGAAACTACCCCGCTCGTTAGAGTGATCTCTCAGAAATCATCGGGGTGTCACATAAAATATCAAGTTTACTTTACTTATCGTTGAGGTCATGACAACTATCCCTTCAAGAAAATGCTTAAGAATATTTGTAGTAAAGACTTTAGCATTATCTTAAAATACTGAGATTTAAGATGACAAATAAAATATGATTAAGAAAGTCTTGAGTAAGAAAGAGCAATCCTTAATCTTTGTCTCGCATCCAAATTCCCCATCATTATATCGGGATTTAAATTTAATGATCAAGAATAAATAATAATGAAAGAAATAGCCTTATTAAGAAGATCCCAATTGATTCATAGCACCCCTCTCCAGCAAATCACAATCGACGACCATTTCTAATAACCTTGTCAATTAAGCAGAATAATCAATCTTAAAAGTTGGACTAAAATGACCAACTCCATACTTCAATAAAACTATTAAAAAGATGGGTTCATTAAGTTGGCAGTCGCAATCTTAAACGAGTATTGCCACATGAAATATCGAAGTTACACTAAATATTTAAAATTATACTCATCTTGTGTAAGATACCTGCCTTCCAAAATCACAAGGTTCTATTCCTCTTTACTATATTCGCTAACCCCTTTTTATCTGTCCTTAAGTCCTGCCTGACTCACGGGACATCCTTGATAAATATAGATTAATAAAGAGAAAATCACCAAATAAAAGATCGAGCCTCGCCCTTCCCCAATCGGCTGTGTTTGGCCACTTTCTTTTCCAAAGCAGGTAATTCCTGTAAAATACTCCTTCACCTCGGATCCCTACTTATCCTAATTTTCCCTCACGATAGAGCTACTCAGCCACCTCATTCCTTCGCCCAGTTCATCTACCGCTGTGCTTACAGCACATTAATCTGAATCATCCTTCTATTCTCAAATCGTAACAAATGTATAATTTAAATTAAATTGGGCATTTAAAGTATTTGGATTTATTTGGCCTTTCTTTTCTTTGCCGCGTATTAGAATCTGAAGGCTCAACGAGGCGACAGATTCGAACAAGATCAAGACTCGGGTAAAAGCGACGACTAAAAAGTTAAGATCGCTGACTGAGCAGGCTTGACTTAGGTCAATCAAGGCCATGGTACACCAAGCAAGGCAAGTCATCACTTTGATCATATTGATCCTACATTTTATGCAAAATTATGTTCTTTTAAACTATCAACTTGCATGCCTAATTGATTATGCAAATATATGTTAAAGCTTAAGGTAGCTACTTGCCCACTTGATGTTGTATTAAATTTATTATGCCATCCCTTGAAACTTGAATCACCTGATCCTTGTCACCATAGATATTAATGATAACGTTACTAGCTATAAGTTATATTAAATGTCGTGCTAGTCTTGTCAAGTCCAGGGCAATAGTTGCCCTGATCATCAATCTTCAAAAACATGAGAACTTGTTTTGGGACAGTCACGGGATGTACGTGGCTGAATACTTTGTGACTCTTATTTTATGCTTCTCAAAACCCTCAAAACATGCTATACCTGTCTGGGCGGGTGGTAAGAGTGGTGGGTGTGGAAGTAGCACATTGGATTGTGGATTGAACCGCCCGGACGCATTAAGGACTTAATCCTGTGATGACTTCTCCGTGTAAAACAGTACAGCCACAAGTCTGCAAAGTGCAACTTGGCTAAGTAAATCTATCGAACCCCCGGAACTCATCTCACCGGTAGGGGGAAAGAAGTGGATGCTACAAGGGCAAGAGAAGGCCAACGGGACACCAAGTGCAGGGTGAAGTTTCCAGCCGTGCTAGCGTTGTGGAGAGTTGCAGTCCAAATGCGCTAGTTTCCGTGGTTACATCCCAAGCAACGTATGGGACCCACCGCAAGTGGGAGAAGCCCATATGGGTGAGATGACAAAAGGGGCCAGATATTTTGAAAAGTCACTGTGATGGTCTACTCAACCACATGACTAAGGAATCGTGTGGAGCAATGAGCGGACTGTCTCTTGTGGTGAAAGTGTACAAACTCTGCAGAGAATAAACTATTCGAATAGTTGTGCCCACGGTCAAGGGCGGACATGGGATTCTCCTCGAGTTAGTTCTATTTCAAAAACCTTTGTGGGTGGGACAAAAACCTATCAGAGGGAGGTACTCTGATTTTGAATTTCTCCTGGAGGGACGTACTCCAGCGTGATAAATAAGATGGAAGTGGCATAATGATCAAAATCTAGCATAGGTGGATGGAACCATGTAATCGGTGGATGGAACCGACACCGCTATATTTATTGCACAATTTCAAACTCTTTAAAGCATGTTTATAAAATGCCAAGTCATAGGAATTTTAATTATGATTATTGCAAATGTCGCATTAACCAAATAAAAGAACCTCAAGCCTCCTTTGACAGCCTTGCATCTATTATTATTGCATCCTGTGTGGTGGCTTGCTGAGTACTGTCGTACTCACTGTTGCTTAATTACCATCATTCAGTCAGAAAGGAAATAAAGTCAAGCCCTGCGATGCCTAAAAAGGGTCGACAGAGCTGGAAGAGAAGAGGCCATGGACTAGGTCGCGAACCCCAATTGGCTGCCTGTGGGCAAGTCCTGCGGGTCCTACTTGTGTGAAGTTTCCGCTGCTGCATTTTATCGTTTTCGGCTTAACCGGCCCATGAGTAAGTATTACGGTATTATTTACGCTTCCGCATGATATGTTTTTGATATACAGTAATGTATCTGTGAGCACTATCTACTGATCTAGGGAATAGCGCGGTGGAATCACAGAGGATCTGGGTTTGCTAACCCGAGGTCCGACAGGAGTACAACTCGCTGTCGCTCAGTTCGCCCTCGAGGGCCATGAAGCACATGTCGGAGAAGTCGTCGCCGCTCTTGGATTCTTGGTCACCCGTCCCGTTGTCGTCGCTCCATCCCTCCACCTCGCTGAGGTCGAGGTCGTCGAAGGCGGTGAGGACGCGGTGGAAGAGCTTCTTGGCCTTCCCAAAGTTGCGGAACTTCTTCTTACCTTGTGCAGGAGCTGAAGGCTTCTTATTGCAGTTCTTGTCGGTGTAGTCGTTCTTGCCTGAACCGCCGTAGTCATTCTTGCCCTTCTCCAGCTTGGGGTAGTTTGCGCGAATGTGGTTGGGGCCACCACACTCGAAGCAAATGACAGGTCCTCGTCTCTTTCCATCCCTCCTCCTCTTGTAAGCATGGGAAAACTTCCGAGCTAGGAGGGCCAACTGCTCATCCTCAAGCTGCTCTAACTGATCATCAGTTACGTCACAGAGAGCAACGAGGGAGAAACCACAAAGAGAACCAGAAAAGGAACCGGAAGTCGAACTGGGATCGGTGACTAGAGCCATCGACTGTGACTTCGACTTGCGAGAGACAATGTCAATCTCGTGAGTCTTGAGACGCGAGTACAGTGCATCAAGAGTCAAAGTCGAGAGGTCTGTGGTGTCCTTGATGGTAGTCACCTTCATCTCCCAAACACGAAGATCGAGTGCAGCGAGCATCTGTCGAGCATTGTCCGAGTCGCGGTATGTGAGACCGACCGCTCGGAGGTTGCTCAGAATCTTGTGAAATCGCGCAAAACACTCATCAAGGGACTCGCCAGCGAGCATTTCAAACTTGTTGTAATCTCGCTTGAACTGATCCTGTCGCACCGTCTTTATTTGGGTGGTGCCCTCATGGTAAGCATCGAGGGTCTCCTAAATATCGAAGGCGGACGAAAAATGAGATATGCGATCAAACTCGCTACGACTCAGTCCTTGGATTATGATGTTCCTTGCCTTAGCGTTTGCCTCAACATCATGCATATTTGCTGCATTAATGTTCTCATCGGCAGGAACAACATACCGGACCTTAACCTTGCGCCAGATGGCGTACCCTGAGCCTGGATGTATGTCTCCATTCGGCTCTTCCAGAAAGGGTAATCGATGCCATCAAACACGGGCGGCTTGGTCGAGTACTTATCCGTCGCCATGGCTCTTGAGACCGGTTAAGATCTATTGATTAGAGCTAACCGGCTCTGATACCAATTGAAGGACCGAAATGGCGACAGAGGGGGGTGAATGTCGATCCTTTAAAATCTTGCCCCCAAGAGAATCCACACAAACCCTTAGACTCCAATAGCTAAAGAGCTATGAAGTCTGAAAGAGATTGTCTACTGGAACCGATAGGCAGAAAGATCAGAGACAAAAATCAAGGCTAGACCAGTAACAGGAAATACCGGCCGACAACAGAGAAGAGGAACTCTTTTGCCAGATTCCGAGTAACTTGAGACTCTCTGGTCTATTTGTCCTCAGACTTGAATCACAGCAGACACTCAATCTCTGGAAGAGAAAACACTCGAAAGATGCAAGCTCTAAGCCGAGAACGAACAGAACCTGATGGTCGAATCCTGAACAGAGGAGTTCCGACAACGTGGTCAATAACTCAAAGCAGCGCGGCTCTCTGCGCTCGACCACACAAGTTCTAACACCAAGAACTCCCTACTCGAAAAATAGAAGAAGATGAGACTTAACCTAGAGAGAACCAACCTCCTCAGGAAGAGAAATTTCCAAGAAAATCAGAAGTCCTTGCTGTGGTCAAGGAGAACGACACGGTCGAACCAAAAATAGAGGAACTTGAGGCGCACAAACATTTGATACAGACGGACCTCTCCGATCACTCGCTGCTCTCGGGAAGAATTGGCCAAATGGCCTTGAGGATAAATCCCAGTTCAGAGCAAGCCAAAACCAACTCAAAACAAGTCCAACTCAAATAGAGAACAGATTGCAAACACAACCATCAAAGCATCACAAGAGAAAAGAGCACAGATAGAATCAAAGAGATGAAACATAACAAAGCGACATCCCGATACGCCCTTTGATAATGGAGGTTTCTACAGCCACTCCACACGAGCAACCTTGCTCTACCCAGAGACAACTCACTCGAAATGGAAACAAAGACTCAGTGACTCGGGAGCGAAAACCTCACCGATCACCCGAGCTCTACCTCTCTATTTATAGCCTCAAGCTATCAGGGGGAGAACCCGTTAACCCCAACTAACACCGGGTTTTACCACTCTCTTTACCCATTAGCGAGAACGTGCGTCCAGTGCTTTACCCGTTAAACCCAACGGCTTCACTGCTTTGCCCGTTAGCGCCAACCACTCCAGTGCTTTCACAGAGACACAGCTTCCTTTGCAGCTTTCTGCATTTCACCAAAATGCCATCCCGCTGCCTTCCCGGAAGCTTCCTCCTGTCTTTCTGCTCAAGTCTTGCAACCACCTCACAGACCTCATCGTCTTCGACATCTCCCGGCCGCCCTTGACCTCAGCACTGCCCGTGCCTAGTCTCGGCCCTCCATGCCTCACCACGACTAGTCTCAAAGTCCTGCAAACATCACAGACAAGCAAACATACATAGCACCGCACAAAAACATTGTGTACAGACATCCTCAGAAGAAACCAGAGCTTAAACCATACTCTTACCAAGTCGTAACTGCATACGATCAGTCGAAAACATAGATCAGTGAATGCACAGGTCATACGACCACTATAACAAGACCTACGCCCACAGCTCAGGTCTTACGATCAGCCCAGAAGACCATACGACCGAATCCAAGAGGCCATGACCATCGCTAGCCGATGCTACGACCACATTCAAGTCTCTCGGGCGCTTGCGAGCACTTACGACCAAGTCTGACGATGCTCCGAACACGTCCGAGATCCTCCCAACGTGGTCAAACTCCGTTCAGACTACGTACACCGAGAATCACGGTGATCGAAGCCCTTCCGACCACACTGAGTGCTTCCGACCGCTTCCGAGGCCATCCGACCGCACACTAGATAGCCACAACCACTTCTGACGGATTACGACTACGACCGACTGGCTACGACCACAACCGACCGCATACAACCGCAACTACATGCGATCTGACCACGTTTGACTACCTCCCAACGTGGTCGAAGTCTGCCAACTTCCCACATAGTCGTTTGCCCGAGCACCGACCTCCGACCACAGCGGTCGTAGCCTCGACTAGCCAACGTAGTCGTAAACCCTTCCGAAGACCTTCGACCACAGCGGTCAAAGCTTCAACAGGCCAACGTGGTCGTAGACCCTTCTGATAACCTTCGACCGTGGTAGTCGTAGCTTCGACTGGCCAACGTGGACGTAGACCCTTCTGATGACCTTCGACCACGGTAGTCATAGCTTCGACTGACCCATGTGGTTGTAAGCTTCACAGAGACTTGCGATCACAGCCAAAACAGTCGTATGCACTTCGGCTGACTTCCGATAAGGCACAGCATGGTCGTAACGACTTTCGACCACTGCCAAAACAGTCGTACGCACTTCGGCTGACTCCCGATAACGCACAACGTGGTCGAAACGACTTCCGACCACTCAGACAAGGCTACGACTTTGCAGAAAACACCTAAATCAAACTCAATCTTTCCAAACCAACTGTCAATTACTCATCACAATCATGTGGTCACTCCCACATGATCTCTCAGACAAAAGATACACAAAAGGTAGATCAAAATTGATGTATTGCTCACTTGAGATGATTGGTTTTACAGTCACACCTCTCAGGAGGATAGAGCTCAAGTTAGAGTACACACCCACTCTCTAACCTAACTCCCATGGGAGGGATGAGGAGCAAGCCACCAAAAGGTCTAACCAACCTTCTCAAACCCTAACTCTTGTCTCTCCTCTCCTTATATAGGCTCAAAATCTGAACCAAAATCTAATGGATCCACACATTAAGCCAAACCGGGGATAACTCGTTAACCCCACCTAACACCAGGTTTCACTCTCACGCACACTTCTCAAAGTGGTTTACAACCATTAACCCATTAGTAAATCAAAATCCACTTCACATTTTTAGCACATATAAGACCTAAACCACTTAGGCCAACACCGCGGTTCCATACGCTGCCACTTTTTCTGGTATTGGGCAATTTACCAAAAAGCCCCTCTACCACCTTCCTTGAAGCTTCTTGTTTCCTTTGCCACGAAGCATCGCACGTGCTTCACCATCTTCCATGTGGCACTAATAACTTGTCGTCAAGCCTCTCAAGTGTATATATCCCACCAAACCGTCCTTGCTTGCAAACGACCCAAGTCACTTGGCGCATCATTTGCTTCTCTTTGCACATGATGGCACCCGGGCTCCTCCCTAAGTCTAGTCCCGGTCCACCTTACCATTGCTCATCATGTTCGTCGCCGGTAGCTCCCGCTCCGGTTTCTTATCGTCCCGGCTTGCAACCACTCCGTAAGCCTCAGTCATCTTCGATGTCTCCCTGACCGTTGGACCTCAACACCACTCTATGCCTAGTCCCGATCCTTCTACACATCACCATGATCTAGATCCGAAGTCCTACAACTAACATCAACAAACAATCCCTTACATAGCACCGCACAATACACAAAGACATCAATTGGCACAATTTATCCATACAATGCACAATACAAAATGTATACGCCTAAATTATTGATCTTAATCTTAGAACCAAACAATAAACCCATGTGCACACTAGCAAGAATATCCCAATCAAACCCTGACCAAAACCCCAACAATTCTAGAGAACAGTCTCAAACCACTGAGATAAGCCAGTTTGACCGCCAAGTATAGGCCAGTCAGACCACCAGCTGGTTTGATTACAATACTTGGGTGCTCAAGAAATGAGGCACTCGACGCTAAAGAGTACCTACCAGAAGCCTACGACCATCATAACCAATTGCTACAACCATCGATCACACAAGTTACGACTACCACAACCGATCGCTACGACCACCGCTCACAAAGGCTATGACTATCAATCGCCACAGCTTATGGCTACCGAACACCAACCAAGCAGTGAGCTAAGACCACAATAGATCGCAAAAACTTACGACTACCGATCGCAAAGGCTTACGACTATCGATCAACAACCATCGACCATTCATGATCGTTTAGGTACTGAAGCTTTTGACCACAATGTGGTTGTTCTGCCAATCTTGCACAATTGCCGAAGACCTACCAATCGGACTAGTCAACACAAGGTCGTAAACAGCGAATACTCCAGCAGTCAGTCGTAGGCCAGACTAACTCGTAAATCAAAAGGCAATCTTTTTGCAATCTCCTCAAAAACCAAACTCAACCTCTGCAGAAACTCTAATCTAAAAGTAAATTACTCATCACAACCATAGGATGACCTCTACATGGTCTCACAGATTTTTCATATCGTTAATTTCAATGTATGTGTCTAATATAAACAACATTAAGCATCATTTACATGCAACGACATAAGGCCTTCCTAACCGGAACAGGAGCCCTGAAGGACAGCTAACATTAATATTGGATTGTGTAATCTGAACTAAACAAGTTTGCATATCCGTCTCGGAAACATGTACATTACAATATATAAGATCACATACCCATATGTATTTCACATGAAAAGTTCTCACTCAAAATACAAATATAAAAATAGAAATTGTCCTAGACAATTAGAGACAACTCACGATTGAAGTCAGCAAAAACATAAGGGTAACAGTATTAAAGTTTTTTATGTTTCATTTAGCACGAATGAAAACAACTAACCAGGTGTGATATGGGGAAGAGCATAGTGTACAAGAGATAGTATACAACCTTCAGTTATGTTGATTTTAGTCCTCAGAATACTATCATCATGTATAATTACTATTTTCTCTCTACGTAACTTTCTTAAATTAATAGTTTTGCCTACCAAATCGTGCACAAGTGCTCTCATATAGTAGAGGTTAAGGATTAGAAATAAAACGAACTACAAATTGTGATTGGAGAATTTCCAGGTGAAAAAAATACAAACGTCAAGCATTTTTGGATTTATATAAAAATGGAAGAATACATACAATATTTTTTTCAAAAGTAGAAAAGTCACTAGCCCGTGTAGGCACACGGGTTTATGACTAGTCTAGAACTCTAGATCCCAATTTACTTGCAAAATGTATTTAAATAAGAAACTCATCCATCATGCTGGTACTGCAATTCCAGTCATGTATATTTTACTCGGTGGCAGATGATGAGCTCATGAAACACTACATAGAGTAAATATGACATTGTTTCTGAACTAGCAGCAATACAATGTTCTGGAATAACTCGCACTCCAATATAATAATACAAACAAGAGTTTATAATGGAACAACCGGTTCAACTTATATCACACTGCGCACGTACATTACATAGCTTACAATTACACATTTAGACACACGAATGATCATACTAATTATGGAAAAAAATCACACTGAAATAATACAGCAAACAGACTTAGTTTCGCACAAGCCAAGTAGATAAGACTTACTGAGGCACACAAACACGAATGTAATGCAGTGCAAACTGTTCTTTTTTTTTTTTTTTTGAGAATGCAATGCAAACTGGTTTAGCTCTCACCGGGTGAGCTGGCGGAAGACAGCCCTTATTTGTAAAATACAACATATAGGCAAACTGTTCTTCTTGTTTTTGGAAGACATGCGTGTGCAGGCGAGGGGCGGGATTTTTGTATGGATTCATGGGTGGAATCTATGGGTTGCCGTGGATGGATGAATGGTAGCAGGATGGATGTGGATGGCTGAGTGGAGTGAAATCACGTACCAACTTGAATATGCATGTATGTATGGATGGGCAGGCAGAGCTTGAGTTGATTCACCTGAGGTAGCTCGTCACCTCGGCGCGCTCGTCGAAGGAGGCGAACACCGGGGAAAGCTTGGGCTCGTAGCTGACGCCGTGCCGGGGCTCGTCCCAGCGAAGCTTGGCCCACCAAGCCCTCTCCCCGCTCACCTCCACCTTGCTTGCTGGTTCTTGGACTTGGCGGAGGCGGGGGAGACGGTGAAGGCTCCAGCACCCACGGACGTGGAGCTCCTTCCACTCGGGTGCAGTTATGACGGCGTCGTCGTCGCGGAGATGCTTCAGCTGTGGCAGCTCCTGGAGCCGTATCCTTTGGAGGCATGGGAGTTTATCAGAATAATTTCCACCACGAGGGCCATAGAAGATTGTCTTGAGGTTGTAGCAGAACAGAATGTCAAGCGTCGTGAGTCTTGGTAGTGCAGATCCACATGGCATGATGTCCTCCAATCTTGGGCAGTACTCCAAGCACAGGTGCTTTAGTGTTAGGAAGTTCCTAGCAGAACCATCCCTACTTGCTGGTATGTAGAAATGAATTAGACTTTTCAAATAGGAGGCCCATGCATTTTGTAGTGTTTCACCCACGTAAGCTGCGTGGTCAAAAACTTGCTTCATCTGATGGCACCATCTGAGCTTGCATTCCTCCAGGCTCATCAAGTAGTAACTCAGATCACTAAGGCAGGAGACAAAAGTGTCATCTGTCATAGTAATAGATTTGGTGACTTCCAGAAGTTTGTTTAAACCATGGGGATACCGATCCGTTGCTGTGATCTCCACATGACGCTCAGTTTGACGGATGTGAGGTGTGACCATCGATGACATAGAATTAACTGCCTCCGCCATATAGTGACAGTACACATCAGCGTAAGGTGACTTCTTTAGTACTAATTCCTGCAGCTTCTTGGCCACCATGTCCTCTGTATCCTCCATCCTCCTAATTTTGACCATGCATGGTGCAACTCGAACATAGAAGGATTTGAAAACCATACAACCGACTTGAAAAACATAAAATAATCTGGAATCGCTAGCGCGCACCTGAGCAACTTGATCAGCATGATCACCAATTCCTTGTACACAGTGATTCAAGCAAAACACATCTGGGAGTCGCTGCAGCGCATGCCAGGGAAACCGCCTCAGACAAGGAACACCCATGAGAAGCAATTTCCTAAGCTGGGGAAGATTAGGGATGTGGAGCTCCTTGATAGCTGTATCAGACAGTTCAAGCTCCTCCAAAGCACCAAGGTCCTTGAACTCCACGGACTCAAGCTTTCTACATCCGCATAAGGACAAGCGCCTTATGTGAGGTGCAGCGATCAGCAAGAAGGATCTTAGGGTAGGATGCCCATCCAATTTGATTTCTTCCACCATGGTCGACTCCCAGGGGCGTAGCCAGCAGGGGGGCTTGGTGAGGCTTGAGCCTCACCTCCCCCCGATGGCAACCAACAAGCAAAGTAGAAGTGATTTTATATATTTACTTGTTGCCTTTATATTATTTGCTGCTTTGCTGCTTGCCATTTTGCTTGAGCAAAGTAAAGCAAAACAAGCAATCAAAAGCCTTCTGCCATTGGTAACAACCAACAACCTACTTTTAGTAATGCTTGCCATTTTGCTTACTACTTGCTTACTTCTTGCCTTTCTCTGCGCTCTAAACATTTTCGTTGCTCGAGAGCAAAAGTTACTGCTGATTTCCACGGCACGATTCCTTCCCAGTTTATCATAACCAAATTAAAATCATAATAAACTTGTTTCAAAAATTGTACTGCCCAGCCATATCAATAGGCATCACCCACAAAAACAGCACCAATGAACATTGTCTCCTTCATCTTGTTCTATACTGCCTCCTCGGGCAAACCTTCCAATGACCTATTTTCTGCCATCCAAACTCTAAATCAAGTGGTTCAAAATTTTAAATTCATCTACATTTATATTATACTTCCAAGTACCTATTTTATACATTTTTAATTCATTTGATTTTATTTTGTTTGGGCCGCTTTTCACGTTTAGACTACGATATTTCCGAGTATGACTTCGCTAATCTTTCTCACCACCAGTATGCTTTGAGCCCACCCTCTATTTTCTTTCTGGCTTCGCCACTGTCGACTCCCATCCTTCTATGTGAAGCTCCTCAAAGCAACCATGCGATGCTTCTTCCATCAGTGATTTTGGTAAACCCAACCACTGCATGGCACCTGCGAGGACGACGGTCTTAAGGCTTGCTCCCCCGAATACCTCTGCTTCTCTTAATTCATTGCATCCAAGAACATGTAGCTCCTTGAGACCTTGGGCTTCAGAAATTGACCTTGGAAGTGACATCAACAGCTTGTTGTCAACAAGCTTGAGTGTTTGAAGGTGTTGCATTCTAGAAAATATCTCATCTGGAAATGATTTTATTTGAGTCCCTGTGAGCTGAATTGTTGTCAGACTAGACAGTGCAGCAGTGGATGGTGGCAACTCCACAAGGTTAGAGCATTTGACAAGCAGGAGCTCTTGAAGATTTGGCATGCTTTGGAAGAAATCTGAACGGAAAGTGTTTATATCTGAATAGGAGATGTCAAGATAGATCAAGTTGATGTCTTTTTGTGAGGCAGTTCTCTCACTATCAGAGAGGCTGCATAGACTTCGGAGGCCACGACAGCCCCTGAGGGAAAGCAATCGAAGGTTCGGGATACACCAAACTGAAAAAGGGAGTGATTCTAGTGGAGTATAGGAGAGGTCAAGAACACGAAGACAAGGGAGATTGGGCAACAAATTTGATATCAGTGAGCAATGCCTTAGAATAAGTGCGGTTGGGCCACCGGTTTCTTGGTTCAGCCATTCCCTGCTTGAATGCCATCCTTGGTCATCCATGAACGAGATCCATTTGAACTGCTCCAAGTGCTCCTTGTCATCGAGAAGTTTGTGTACTGTGTCTGTGAGGCGCTCTGGAATGAGACAATGGTATGCCAAGAAATGTGCGGCAGTTTTAGTAGGTGCATCACCTTCAGTAGGTGCATCACTTTCAGTAGGTGCATCACCTTCAGTAGGTGCATCACCTTCAGTTGCAGGAGAAAATGGTAGCTTCATCAAGGAATACCGCCAGAACGCTTGGAGGATGACATTGCCAACATGATAGATATCATCGTGCTTGTTGTACTGGTAGGTGCCGCCGGTCTCCTCCTTGTTGCTTTCTTGGACCCTTGGTTTATTGCTAGCGACTATGCCTTGGGCAGCCCATTGGCGGATGAGCTCATCTGAGGTAACAGATGGTGCACTACAACTCTGGTGATCTCCGTTTCCATGAGGTGGTGAACGGTGGGGAAAGAACAGCATGGCGTAGTGAAAACACTGGAGGGCTACACGGTGCCAATACTGCTCGTCTTCTTGCCGGATCGTGTTGAAGATGTACTTGGCCGACTGATGCAGAGCGGAGAGGATAATCATCAAGATTTCATCATCGGTGAAGTGCCCGTAGACTTCATCATTATCTCCTGGCTTGATATCTGGGGAGGTGGTGGATATCACCAATTGAGAACGTCTCCACGCTTGAGGAGGAAGCCCCACGTTGTCTGAGAAGCTCCTGGACGTGATGGGCCTGTCGAGGTTCTCAACCACCAGCAGGTACCTCATCATTGACAGCTTGTTGGTGATCTGAGGCACTATTGATTCTGACAAGTGCCTCCGCAGCGACTTTATGGCATCATCATCCCTCCCGTAGGTGTAGTAGCACAGCTCGTCGTCTTCTTCTTTGAGCGCGCTGTACATTTGGTCGAGCAGCCCGAGCTCCTTCGCCACCGCGACTGCCAGCTGATGCTCAACGCTCAGGCTGCTTTCTTCTTCCGTCAGGTCCACCTTTACCACGATATCAAAGGGCCCATAGTGCTCAGTGAATAAGTCCAGAGCGATGCTTGCTATGGCCCGTGTAAAGGAAGCTGCCGGCCCCACCCCGCCATTCCAATGCACGTAACCAACGTAGCACAGTTTCCACCGCAGCTCAGTATTAATTAGCCTGCGACGGTATCCATGTAGCCTGGCAACACAAGAAGATTATTAATTAATTAATCGTCCATTAACAACCAGCCGGCTGGCCAGGTTAAATACTGCAAGTAAATTGGCACTTCTCGTGCGCGCATGCATACATGGATACTCTAGGAGCAGACAAGGGAAGGTTGTATTATCCTACTGGTTGGTAGGGGCCAATTGGACTCTAGATATGAGTTCACGTGAATCTCAAACATTGCATCTATTGTTTTTTAGCTGCAGCTTAGGCCTATGACTATAATTAATGGCTATTGCTCTTAGAGCAAGTGTTTATGTAAATAAATTAAATATATATAGAATTGAATGCCTATAAGCCGCTTCGAAAAGACTGTCTCGATAAACCTTTTCAAAAAAGCAACGGAAAAACTATTCCATTTAATTATTCGAGAGAAACCATAAGTTATAAATTAAAAAGTATATATGCATTACCCTGCAGTGGAGAATGTAAATTTCATTTGCACAAAAAACTCATTCTCCCTCACTATGTATTTGCGCAGCTAGTAAGAACTATTAGTGCCTTGCTTCAAGTCTTAGTGGAGGTATACGTAATGAGGGAAAAGGAGCAATAGATGAAGGGAGCTGGAAAAGTGAAATAGATAAGGTTAGAATAATAGTAGATTACTAAAAGAACGCTTTTAGTTATCAGCATGTTTGAATAATGTGTTTTTATTTCACTAAGAACATACTTCCTTCTCCATGCAGTCACAAATACATGTTATTTTGGACATCAACACGGTCACTAAAATACAATTTTGATCACTAATTTCTATTGTAATATATTTATAAAAATCAGTAATTTTATAATATTATAAAAGTACTTTTCGAAATAAATCTGCACATATAACTCATGTATCTAGTTTAAATATTTAAAAAAGATGTTCATACTTGATATGCGTGCAGCTCGCTTTTACTGCAGGAGCAGACAAGGGAAGGTAGTATTATCCTACTGGTTCGGGAGATGCCAATTGGTAGTATTATCCTACTAGTTCGGTAGAGGCCAATTGGACTCTTCATATGAGTTGACGTGAATCTCAAACATTGCGCCTTTTTTTTTTGACTCAGGCTTATGGCTACGACTGATAACTTTTACTCCTAGAGTGAGTGTTTATGCAGACGAATCAAATGTTCCAACAAGCCTCTTTGAAAAGGTATTGAAAAGCCATTTCGTTTGTTTATTCGAGAGAAATCATAAATCATAAGTTAAAAAGACAGCCATTATCCTTCGGTAGAGAATGTAAATTTCATTTTCACAAAAGGCTACCTTACATAAGTTAGCATGTCAGCATTGACGAGGAATTTCACATTAAAATTAAGGGAGAGGAACATATGGTTTTACAACCGTGATCGTGTACTGTCTGTGATATGTAACTATCACAGACGGTTCATACAACAACCGTCTGTGATATTTTCACATATAGTTATTTATACAAACCGTTCTAATAATGCAAGACATCACAGATGGTTCGTATTGCCATTATCACAGACGGTTTGTATAAATAATCGTCTGTGATAGTTCACAGACGGTTTTTATTAAAAACCGTTTGTGATATTTTCATATCATAGACGGTTTGCGGTTGGAACTGTCTAGGATATGCCACGCTATTAAATAGCTAGTGTGGTCTCGACAGATTGGTCTTCATTGCACTGTATTGAAGGAGGTGGCCAACTTTGGAGAGTTCGGTGAAAACATACCGCTTATACATCTAACTTGTAGATCGATTTGTTCTTGGTAATTAGAGGTTAGTATTTGCTTCTAATAACTTATATGTGTTGTAATTGAGAGAGATGATAGCTAGGTTTTTAGATCTAGTTAGCTAGGTTAGAGAGAGATGGTAGTTTGCTCTAATTTAAGAATGGATCGGTACTCCTAGTTTACTTAAATATAATCTTGCTTATATATATATATATATATATATATATATATATATATATATATATATATATATATATATATATATATATATATATATATATATATGATGCTGAAATGGGGCACCATGGTGTCTAGGCACCAAGCCTCCCTGCCTTTCGATTGCTTTTAGATGCGTGCAAGTGCAATGATATATAATATATCAGGATGGAAAGTCTTAATCATGGATGAAAAGTCTCAATCATGGATAGAAAGTCTTAATCGTGGATGGAAAGTCTCAATCGTGGAGCTTGGGCACCATGATGCCTATATATTAAATAACAAGGGCACTATGGTGCCTAGGCTCCATGATTGAGAATTTTCATCCATGATTAAGACTTTCCATCCATGATTGATTCAGCATGCTAAATTAATAATTCCTTTCCAAATCGATGCCTTTTCGAATTAATGAATGTTAACGGGTTTACGTGATATATTATATAACATTGCACTTGCATGCATCTAAAATCAATCCAAAGGCAGGGACACTTGGTACCCGGACACCATGGTGCCCCATTTCGTGAATACGTGGATACCTACTTAATTTAGATATGGACAATTTATTATAAGGTGAATGACAATTATGTGTGTAAGTAGCTAGGCTGGTTAGTTATAGTTGCATTAATAATCTAATTTTACACTAATTTGTTACATGTATAGTATAGATGGATCAAAGCTGGATGTACGATGAGAATCATGTGAGTAAACAGTACATTAATGGCGTGTCTACTTTTACAAGAGTGGCCGAGCTGGATATGTTGAAGAAAGGGATGGAATATATGCATTGTCCATGCATTGATTGCGATAATGTGAAGATGTTTACCAACTCAGCGTAGATCGAAGCTCACTTGATTCGAAGGGGATTCAAAAACGGGTGTACATGTTGGACCAGTAATGGTGAAGAGAAGATTATACAGGAAAGTAGTAATAACAATGATATGTCGGTTGTGAACTGTGCTCTCGATAAGAATAAGTCGTAGGATGACAATCTGGATCAGATGCTACACGATGCAGAAAGGAACTATAGTGAGAGAGAGTTTGATAAATTCAAGGGCTTGATGGAGGACTCGGAGAAACCTTTGTTCCTGGGCCGCAAGCCGCAATACACAAGGTTGACATCCGTTCATGAATTGTTGAAATTGAAGGCAAGCAATGGTTGGTCCAATAAGAATTTCACGGCATTGTTAGGTCTCCTAGCAAACATCCTTTCAGAGAAAAATGTGTTGCCGAGAAACACCTACCAAACTAAGAAGGTTCTTTGTCCATTGAGAATAGAAGTAGAAAAAATATATACATGTCTAAATGATTGTATCCTCTACCATAAAGAGTATGCAAGCTTACATGTTTGTCCGGTGTGCAAAGCTTCCCGATACAAGTGTAAAAATGATTCCGATGACGAGGAAGGCATCGAGGTGAAGCAAGGACCTCCTGCTAAGATGTTGTAGTATCTGCATGTAATTCCCCGTTTGAAGTGTTTATTTCCAAACTGAAAGGATGCAAGATTGATGCGCTGGCACTCGGAGCAACGTAAGAAAGATGTAATGATAAGACACGCTGCTGATTCTGCCCAGCGGAGGAACATCAATATAATGTTTGTATACTTCGGTGTGGAACTGAGGAATATAAGGTTTGGATTGAGTACAGATGGAATGAATTCTTTCGGAAACATGAGCAGCCGACATAGCATCTGGCCAGTGACTGTATGCATGTACAACCTTCCTCCTTAACTGTGTATGAAGCGAAAGTACATTTTGATGTCACTACTTATCCAAGGGCCGAAACAACCTAGGAACAATATTGATATGTACCTAGCACCATTGGTGGAAGATCTTGTGATACTGTGGAACGAAGGGGTAAAGGTACGGGATGCAGACAAATGAGAGAACTTCACTCTGTATGCCATGTTGTTTTGTACCATCAATGATTTTCCTACCCTTAGTAACCTGTTGGGGTTGAGTACAAAAGAAGCCAAAGCCTGTCCGCACTGCTTAGATTATACCGAAAGCGTGTGGTTGAACAACTCGTGCGTGCAAAACTGTGTACATGCGTCACCGCAGGTTCCTTTCAAAGTATCACCCATACTACAAAATGAAGAAACAATTTGTCAGAAAAAATGATGACTCAGCACCAAGGCCTTTTAGCGGGAAAGAGGTCTACAATATGGTCAAGAATATCAATGTTGTGCTTGTAAAGAGACGTAAGATAAGAACCTATCAAAAGAACATGTGGAAGAAGAGGTCAATATTTTGGGACTTGCCTTATTGGGATCACTTAGAAGTTTACAATTGCATCAATATCATGCACGTAGAGAAAAATATATGTGATAGCTTGATTAGTCTCTTACTAAACATTCATGACAAAACAAAGGATGCTGTCAACGCAAGACGTGACTTGATCGCTATGAACATCAGGACTGAGTTAGCACTAATAGAGACCGATAAAGGTTGGACGTATCTTCCCTTAGTTTGCTACACTCTGTCCAACTTCGAGAGAACTGAACTATGCCAATGCTTTCATAGTGTGAAAGTTCTGTCTAGTCACTCCACTAGCATGAAGAAACTTGTTTCCATGAAAGATTTAAAATTAATTGGCATGAAGTCTCATGGTTGTCATATGCTAATGACACAAATGCTTCCTGTTGCAATTAAAAGTATTTTGCCGAACAAGGTTCGAGTGATAATCATGAGGCTGTGTTATTTCTTTAACGCAATTGCTCAGAAGGTCATCGATTCCGATAAACTAGATGCTCTACAGACCGAGGTGATGATGACTCTATGTCATCTTGAGATGTATTTCTCCATCATTTTTTTATATCATGGTCCATCTCATTGTCCACCTTATAAAAGAGATAAAGATATGTAGTCCCGTGTTTCTACATCATATGTACCCGTTTGAGAGGTACATAGGAATTCTCAAATCCTATGTACGCAATTGATCTTGGCTAGGGGGTAGCATCAACGAAGGTTAAATTGAGTTCTGTACCGATTACATGGCTCAAGTTGAACCAATAGGTGTACCTCTATCTCGTCACAAGGGGGGCCAGAGGGTATTGGGACCATCGAAAAGAAAGCAATAACTCTGGATCTGGATACGTATACTCAAGCCCATTTCAGGGTTTTACAACACATAAATGAAGTGACCCTGTATGTTGAAGAGCACAAGGACATGCTACGCCAAGAAAATTCAGGCCAGTTAGAAGTTTGAATCACAAGACAACACAACCGTCGGTTCAACGAATGGTTGAAGGTGCAATTAACTGGGAGGTCGTCAAGTGGAATGCTATAATGGTTGGCAAAAAGGCCAAAATTTACAATTATGACATGGCAAGGATACGACATTAATGGGTACACATTTTATACAACAGATCAGAATAGAAAAAGCACAGTGCAAAACTCAGGTGTCCACATAGATGCATTTCATGCGCACTTCAGTTCCACTGGCCCAAGCTCATACTACTGGCTTGTAGAGAAAATTTCGGAGCCTGACTACGTAATTTTCAAGATTCCTCTATTTCGGTGCCGTTGGGTCCAACTCACACGAGGTGTAAAGGTTGATAAGTACAGCGTCACTACTGTAGACCTCGAACGTGTAAGATATAAAGATGAACCATTCGTACTTGCGAGGCAAGTTGTTCAAGTTTTTTATGTAATTGATCAGGCAAATAAGAAGCGCCACATAGTTATTCATAGAAAAAGAAGGATTGTCGGAGTTGAGAATGTCGTGGATGACGAAGAATACAATCCATTTGGCGAGTTGCCTCCATTCGAAGACGGCATCAGGCTCAAGGAAGAACAAGGCGATGAAGCAAGATATATATGTGTTGATCATCATGAAGGGCTTTATTTAAAAGGAAATAGCCAAGTGTAATCAATGATCCCACACGGCGTACACCTATTTAGAAATTATTGCTATGTAAACATAATTAAGAAACTCGGCATGTAATTATGGAACTATTCCATTGTAATTTATTTAGTAATTAAGAAATAATTACATTTATGATTATCGCAGACGGTTCCATAATAGAATCATTTGTGATATATATATCACAGACGGTTCTATAATTCCTCTATAAATAGGCCTGTTGTAGGGGTGGCCCCCACTTAATCCCAGCAAGCCTGGTAGAAGGTTATAAGGCCCAGAATAGGCCATGTGTAATGACATAAGTGCCCCTGAAGGGGATACTCAGATGTAAGGGTATAATTGTAAAAGCACTCCCCATGTGTGTGTGTGTGTGTGTGTATATGGAATACAGGCCATGGGAGGGCCCAGGGCCATTACGGTCACTTACTCCCAACTCTCCACTACCATCTCTCTCTGTTTGGTCTGTAACCACAACAGTTGGCGCCGTCCGTGGGGACGACAGGAGCAAGCCTGAAGCTCGAAGAAGGATGGCACCGAAAAAAGCTTCGGCGGCGGCGGCGAAGGGAAAGAAGGCGGCTGGGTCGGAGCGTCGCATGGGTACCAGGGCTTCGGCATTGGCTGTTGCAGGCGCGGGCGACGACGCAGGCACGGTGGTCGAGGACGTCGACGCTCGCGCTGCGACGACCGACCCCGCCACCGGCGCCGCGACCGCCACTGGCGCTGTGACGACCGACCCCGCCACCAGTGCTGCGACCGCCACTCGCGCTGCGACGACCGACCCCGTCACCAACGCTGCGACAACCAACCCCGCCGCCCTTGCCGCAACGCCCACCGGTAGCGCAGACCGGGCGGTTGGAGGTAGCCACAACGGAGCGGCCGGCAGCTCGGGAGCTCGCGAGGCAATCGTGCCTGTGCCGACCCGTCCGCTGGGCGCGTCGGCGGCATCGCCCGTGCAGGCGGTGGAAAGCGCCCTGCTGGCGGCCCTCGAGGCGTTCCAGCAGGAACTAGGCGATCTTCGCGGGGCTGTCCGAGACATACAGGAGGCTCGGAGCCAGCAGGCCGCGCCGGTGGTTGCGCCAGAGCCCACGTCGGAAAGGGCGGACAGCCGCGACGCCCCCACATCCAGCTGCGTCCCACTGCGGCGCGTCGACCCAGAGTCCCCGCTTTCGGCAGGACTACAGCAGGCGGCGTGGCCCGAAGACTTCACATTCCCCAGTGTCATCGAGCCCTACAAAGGCGACACGGACCCGCGCGAGTTCGTGCGCGTGTACGAAACCGCAATCGAGGCCGCGGGCGGAGATGACACCACGAAGGCGAAGGGACTCCCCCTCGCGTTGCAAGGGGTGGCGCTCTCCTGGTTTTTTACCATAGAGCCGAACTCCATCTACACGTGGGAGCAAATCCGCGACCACCTTCACAATAACTTTCAAGGAAATTATGTCGAGCGAGTCGATGCGGACCAGCTCTTCGCCGTGAAGCAGAAACCTTCGGAGAAGCTCCGGGACTACTTCAAACGCTTCGCGAAGATACGTTGTCAAGTCAAAGACGTCAATGAAACCACCGTTGTCAATGCAGCCATACAGGGCCTTCGTCCGGGCCCGATGGCCAAGTACAACGCACGCAAGCCTATCAGGACAGTCGCCCAGCTCTTCGACAAGATGGAAGGGTATGCGCGGGCCGAGGAGGATGCGCTAAGACGCAACACCCCCGCCCCCGACCTCGCCCAAGCGAAGCGCTCGCCATGCGAGGAGGTGGGTGGTGATTCCCCGCAGCAGGACCGCAGTCGACAATCCCGGGAGGCCACTCCCGGCAGCAACGGCCCCGGGGAGCAGGAAGGCTCGCCAGGGGACAGGCGCAAGCCCCGGCGTCACCAGCACAGACCACGCAAGGTCCGCCATGTCCTTGGTATCGGAAACGCCCTTCAAGGACCGGCCCCCACATCGTGGGAAGGAGGCCGAGGATGCGGAGGCGGACCAGGTCGTGGCGAGCGACCTCGTGCGGACCAAGAGCTTTGGGACTGCGGCAAGTGGTGCGAGGTACATGGTTACGGCGATCACTACACGAAGGCATGCACCGCAGTCACGGAACTGCGACGGGTGATGGCCGAGTCTTGGGCCTCATCTCCTCGGCCCCTTGCCGAAGTCCACGAGTGGCATCCAAGAGGTAGTCCCCCGCAAGCCTCCGACAGGGAAGACACACAACACCGCACAGTCAGCATCATCACTGGAGGTTCCCTATTAGGGGCCCCCGTGGAGCGGCCGCTACCGTGGGTGCCGCCCTGCAACATCACCTTCACCCTGAATGACGCCAGGGGTGTGGAGTTCCCTCACCAAGACCCTCTAGTCATTCAGGCTCACATCGCAGGCCATGACGTCAGGCGCGTCCTCATCGACGGAGGAAGCTCTGTGAATATTCTGTTTGCAGGGGCCCTCGAACGTATGGGAATCCCCCGAAGCCGCCTGGAGCACTCAGGGGCTCCACTTCAAGGCTTCGGAGGCCAACAGCTGGAGGCCATAGGACATGTGTCCCTTCCAGTTACGTTCCGCCAGGGGAGCAACACCTGAAGCGCGCACGTCATCTTCGACATCGTAGACGTCCCGCACCCTTACAACGTCATATTGGGACGGCCCGCCATCAATTCCCTCGAAGCGATCCCGCACCACGCCTTCCTGTGCATGAAGCTCCCAGGCCCGGAGGGCGTGATCACTGTCTTCGGCGACCAGGACCTCGCCAGGCGCGTCGAACTCAGCAGCCGGAGCTTGCACCGCCCGGTGCACGCCCTCTCGGGTACGCCCGGCGACACGCCCTCCGCTCCGGGATGGACGCCTAAGCCTTGTCCCGAAGGTGGGGTCAAGAAGGTGCCACTCCAGACGGAGGGGCAGTTTGTGTCCATTGGCGAGGGGCTCCCTGTGGAGGTTGAGCGAGATCTACTCCAAGTACTCCAGGACAACGCCGACATTTTTGCATGGTCGCCGGAGGACATCAAGGGCGTAGACCGCGCAGTAATCGAGCACCGCTTGGCGGTCCGCCCTGACGCCAAGCCGGTCAGGGAGAAGCTTCGCTGTATGTCCATGGATCGGCAGCAGGCGGCCAAGGTGGAGGTAGCGAAGCTTCTCCGGGCCGGGGTCATTCGCGAGGTCCATCACCCAGAGTGGCTTGCCAACCCCGTGCTAGTCAAAAAGGCTAGCGGGGCCTGGCGTATGTGCATCGACTTCACGGCACTCAACAAGGCGTGCCCAAAGGACAACTACCCCCTGCCACGCATCGACCAGTTGGTCGATGCTACCGCCGGATGCGAGCTAATGAGTTTCCTGGATGCTTACTCCGGTTATCATCAGGTATACATGGCCGAAAGACGACGAGGACAAAACCAGTTTCATCACACCGATTGGGACCTTCTGTTTCGTCAGAATGCCCTTCGGCTTGAAGAACGCAGGCGCTACCTTTACCCGCCTCGTCGCGCTTGCCCTCGCCGCCCAGCTCGGAAGGAACGTGGAGGCCTACATCGACGACGTGGTAGTCAAAACCCGGCAGCTCGCTTTGCACGGCCGGGACCTCCAGGAGACCTTCGACAACCTCAGGAGGGCCGGCATCAAGCTCAACCCCGACAAATGCGTCTTCGGCGTCCAGGCGGGCAAACTACTAGGCTTCCTCGTATCCGGACGAGGCATCCAGGCGAACCCCGACAAGGTTGAGGCCATTCTAGGCATGGAGCCGCCCAAGACGACGAGGGAGGTCCAAAGGCTGGCGGGCCGCATGGCGGCCCTAAGCCGCTTCCTGTTTAGGGCGGCGGAGCGGGGTCTGCCGTTCTTCAAGACACTCCGCGGGTGCGACGGATTTCGATGGGATAGCGAATGCGCGGAGGCCTTCAACTAGCTCAAGAAGCACTTGGCGAGCCTCCCTACTCTGGTCGCCCCAGCACCAGAGGCTCCCCTCTTGCTTTATTTGGCCGCGTCGGTTACGGCGGTCAGTGCCGTCCTCGTCTTAGAGGAAGGCGCCGCACAGCGGCCCGTGTACTTTGTCTCCGAAGCCCTCCAAGGCGCCAAGACAAGATATACGGAGCTTGAAAAGCTAGCTTACGCGTTGGTCATGGCCTCCAGGAAGCTTCGGCATTATTTTTTGGCCCACCCGATCACAGTGCCTTCCTCATTTCCGCTGGCGGAGATGTTACACAATAAGGAGTCCACGGGGCGCATCGGCAAGTGGGCTGCCGAGCTCGCCCCGTTCTCCCTAACCTACGCCTCGCGGACGGCAATCAAATCTCAAGTCCTCGCCGACTTCCTTGCAGAATGGACTCTGCCGACTTAGCCCGCTCAGAAGCACGACGACCCGGTCTGGACCCTCACCATAGATGGGGCTTACGGCGTCGCGGGCGCGGGTGTAGGCGCAGTAATTGTCACACCCAAGGGGCAGCGCTTATTGTACTCGGCGTGCCTCGCGTTTTCGGCCACCAACAACACAGCTGAGTATGAAGCGCTACTCTTCGGCCTGACCAAGCTCAAGGCAATCGGTGCGCGGCGAGTGCTCGTCCGCACGGATTCGCGTTTGGTGGCCGGCCACGTAGACAAGTCATATCAAGCCAAGGACCCTGAGCTGGCTAAATACCTCGCCGCCGTAAGAGCAAGGGAAAGGCATTTCTTGGGCGTCACGGTCAAGGCCATCCCTCGCGCGGAAAACGAGCAGGCCGACGCTCTCACGAAGGCGGCCAGCCAGCAGCTGCCACCCCCTGACGAGGCGTTTTACGAAGTATTGCCGCACGCGGCCATCGCGCAGGACAACCGGGACGCGGCTCTCGTTCACCATGTCGTCCAGCAGGGTGACTGGCGAGAGCCCATCTTCAATTTCCTGCAGGGCATCGCCGAGCCAGAGGACCACGCCGAGCTCCGGCGTCTGCAACACCGTGCCAGATCCTTCCAGGTGTTTGAAGGGACGCTCTACAAGCAGGGAGTCTGTGCACCGCTCCTGCGCTGCCTCTCCCACGAAAAGGGGAAGAAGCTCCTCGCGGATATCCACGTGGGGGCATGCAGGTCTCACCTCGCGCCAAGGTCATTGGTCGGCAAGGCGTTTAGGCAAGGCTTTTACTGGCCGACTGCCATCACTGACGTCCAGGACCTCGTGCGTCGGTGCCAGGGGTGCCAGTGGATGGGGCGCATCATCCGCAGGCCCCCGACAAACCTCAACCCTATCCCCCGGTGTGGCCGTTGGCACGCTGGGGTGTCGACATAGTGGGACCGCTCCCCCGAGCCCCAGGGGACCTGCGGTTCGTGGTGGTCGCACTGGAATACTTTTCCAGATGGCCGGAGGCGGTAGCCCTAGCCAAGATAACCTCGGCGGCCATGCAACGCTTCCTCTGGCAGAACATCATATGTCGCTTCGGCGTGCCCAGGGAACTCACCGTCGACAACGCCTGCAGTTTGATGCCGCCCCGTTCAAGGAGTTCTGTGGCGACATGGGCATCACGATTCGGTTCGCCTCGGTTGGGCACCCCCAGTCCAACGGCGCAGTCGAAAGGGCGAATGGCGCCATCTCTATCGCCATCAAAAAACGCCTAGTCGGGCTGACGAAGGGCAGCTGGCCGAGCGAGCTTCACAGCGTCCTCTGGTCCCTTCGCACAACGGTAACACGCCCGACGGGGTTCACGCCCTTCAAGCTTCTTTTTGGTGACGAGGCGGTGACACCTGAAGAAATCAGAGCTGGATAGCGAAGGGTCCTCGTCCAAGCGCCTGACGAAGAGCGTCGCGTGTCCTTGGACCTCCTCGACGGGGCACGAGCGAGCGCAGCCCAACATGTCGAAAAGTACGCACGGCAGACAGTACGTACTCGAGACCGGTCCGTATATCCGCGAAGGTTCAAGGCCGGGGATCTTGTCCTCAGAACGGCACTCCACGCGGAGACCGTCGGCAAGCTGGAGTCCAAGTGGGAAGGTCCATACATTGTGGCTGAAGCATTGTAGAAGGGAGCGTACCGCCTCGCCACACTCGAGGGACAAACTCTCCGCCACACATGGAACGCAGACAAGTTTCGGCGATATTACGCCTAGAAGCGGGACGAAGGTTATAATGGCATCGGCCCCCCCTTGTATGATGCTCGCCCGCGCAAACGGGTATTCAATAAAGCTCGCTGTTTCCACAAATAACCAGTCTACGGACTCTAAATGAAGTCGTAGCGTCGAGGTCCGCCTCCGCACGCGCCAGTCTACGGACTTTAAATGAAGTCGTAGCGTCGAGGTCCGCCTCCGCACGCGCCAGTCTACGGACTCTAAATGAAGTCATGGCGTCGAGGTCCGCCTCCGCACGCACCAGTCTACGGACTTTAAACAAAACGCGAGTCCCGCGCACGCACAAGCGTTACTCCTGTGCGTACTCGAACCATAACAAGCAGCATCCAATATTAGGAGCGGGTGCTACTTCAATTTTCCACAAAAAAATGCCGGGGTTACATGACCACAAGCAGGAGCGCGTAGTACACCGCTCCCCTAACCAACCGCTCACCCTTCACGCGGTCCCGATGGGCCCGCGCCGCTGTTGGGACGCCTGGGAACTCCTTCGAGCCAGCGGAGGAGGTCCCCGCCTCCGTGTAGCGTGTGCTACACTGCGACCCTGGCCGCGTCCTCCCCGACATAGCCCCAGATCCGTTGGTGGAAGTTTCGAAGGCCAGGATCGATGAAGCGGATAGCGTCCGACAGCGCCTCCGGCCGGGCAGGAAGATCCAACTGAGAGTTCGCCAACTCGTGGACATGTCTGCACCCATGAGTGTGAAGCGTGGCAAGGGCGAGGCACGCACCAAGGAAGCCGCAATGCTCGCCGAAGGTCTTCACGCTGCGAAGAGCAACGCCGGCACCTTCCTCGACCAGCCCGAGCGTCTCCACCAAGTCCCCCGGCCCGTGGGTAGCGTCCGGCACGTCGACACACAGGTCCCGGAGGGCCTGGTTCAGGGACTCCATCGCCCTCCACGCCGACGTGGACGCATTGTCCAAGGCGACGCCCTTCTCCGAAAGGGACTCCACCAGCTGGGCCATCTCCTCCTGCAGAGTGGCGATCTGCTGCAGAAAGGAGGTGCGTTCCTCCGCTGCGGCGCGCTGGACTTTCTCGGTCTCCTGCTGCGCTGTCGCCAGGGTGCCCTCCAGCACGCGAAGCTGTTCGTCCTTCGTGGCATGGGCGTCATCCGCTGCACGAAGATCGACCTCCAGGGCTCTCCGCTCCCGGATGCGGGCCTCATCTAGCGCGTGGCCAAGGACAAGTGTCTGGAAATAGCAGAAAAAGTCAACAGGTGCTGGACAGTGCTCTAGCAACCGCGAGCGCACATACTTACCGTTATCTCCGAGGCCCGCAGTGCGAGCGCCAGGAGGTCCCCCTCGCACGACGACAACATCTGTTGGTCAAAGCCGTCGCGGGCACGTTCCGCGGCCGCATTAAAATCGCGAAGCGTCTCCGGGCGCGGGAGGAAGTCGGAGAGGACGAGCCCCGCCCCCGCCACGTCAGGGGCTATGGAGGCTACGGCCACGTCGACTGTGGCAGCCGCCTGCAGGATACCCGGTACGGGGTCCGGCACGTTGCGCACACCCCCGTTGCTCGATCCTTCACCGCGGCCGGGAGACTTCGTCTCGCCTGATGTCGACGAAACGAGCGAGCAAATCGGGGAGAGTTTCGCGAAGTCGTGCGAGGAAAGGGAACTGCGCCTACCTTCTGCATCCCCCGTCGCGACAGGAGGTGCTTGTTCAACCGCCAGTCGGGAGGCGAGCACCCCGGTGGGCGATCGAGAAGACCCTTCGGCCGCACCGACCTCGTCGGGCGCCGCAGCTCCAAGCACAGGGCCGGCAACGCTGTACCGACCCCTCGAAGGCGAAGGAGGCTGGACTCGAGGGCGTTTCGCCTGTGGCTCCACAGGCGGTTCGTCCGCGACGTTAGCAGCTGCAGCTCCTCTCGCGCCTTCGGTCACTACCACCCCGGGCGCCTCCTCGACGGCTGCCGTGGGTGGCAAAGCACCGCCAGGAGTGGTGTCCTCCCCCGGGTGGGCAGGTTCCGGCACAACGAGAGGCGTACTCACGGGTTCAACAGCGCCGGCGGAGGCCGCCAATGGGCTCGGGGTGACGCGCCCTCCCGAGCTGGTTCGATCGGATCCATCACCGGCCGCACGTCTTGTCCCACCGGCGCCAGCCCCCCGGTGCCAGCCGCCGAGGTGGCTGGCGGACTAGATGCGGCAACCTTGGAGCAAGCCCCCGCTGGGCTACCGCCACCACGACGGCTCGAAGCCCCTGCGGGAGTCTTCGCCGGCACTGCACGCTCGGGCACAGCCATGCGCAGAACCTCGCACGTGCGGTTTATCCGCCCCTGCTTCGCCGCCTTGGTCGCGGCCTCGCGCAGCTTGTGCTCCTTGAGCGTGTACGGGCCCAGGAACGTCGCAACCGCGCGCTCGGCATCTTCTAGCCGAGCCACTGCACAAAAGGCAACAAGCTGGTTAGCCGGGGATCACGTAGACAAACGGGTGCGCACCAACGCGCTGCGCGACCTACACGGAGCGGAGGGCGGAAGCAGGCGAGACAATGACGGGCGCACCCCGTCCTCTCGATCGTCGCCCGTACTTCCACCGGGCAGAGAGTGGCGCCACCCCGTACATCGTAAATTCTTCAGCCAAGTCGCGCATACTCAGCCGGCGTGAAATGCCAGCAAGTCTCCACAGCCTCTGTGCGTCATCGGCCTCCGGCTTCACACTCGGCGAGCTATTGAACGAGATTGGCCCACCTCGGCATAGCAGGCCACTCGTGCTGGTCACGACGTAATAAAACCACTGGCGCGTCCAGCCGGATTCCCACCTCTCCAAATTGGCCGGCGCGGGGAATAACGTCGTGCGGGACCCTCGCAACACGAAATCAACGCTGCCAAAATTGCATACAGCCCCCTCAACCTTCTTGGGTCGACAACACGCGTCGTGCAGGGTAGCGAACAGGCTCGCGCTGGGACGCCGGCCTTCCGTCCGCGTCGCCCATGTAAAGACGGCCAGGCGGACTATAGCGTTTGGTGTCAGCAGCGCCAGCTCCAACCCGTAGGTCCGCAGGACTTCGCCCACAAACATCGTTGAGGGCATCCGAAGGCCAGCGTCGAAGAACGTGGCAAAAACGATCGCCTCCGTTTCCTGGGGCTGCGGCTCCGTCTCGTCTCGGCGGGGTAGGCGAGCCCCATCGAGCTCATCGATCTTCCCTTCCTGTACAAGCCGCTGCAGCGTCTCTTCGGTCACGCGGCTCCTTCCTAGCACACGGGAGCAGTGACCCCCGGAGTATTCCATGGCGTCCCACCGCTTGTCGCCACGTGAACGCCCCCGCAGCACCAGCTCGTAGTCCTCAGAAGGGAAGGACAACTCGTCCCGGCTAGACGAGGAGCCGCCACCGGGATGGCGGGAGGCACCGTCATGACCGGCCATTGTTCTCCAAGAATAGGGCAAAAGGGCTATCAGCACGAAATAAGCAGAGCTAGGCGGCAGGCGAGATAAAGCGCCCCTACCACAGCGATGGCGCTTTATAAGGTCTGCTTGCCTTCTCCACGACCAGAAGCGCAGCCCGATTAAAACCACCCACGGTTCGACTACCCATGACTGGAAAGAAGAACCGCCGGCATCGGGAGGAGCGTGCCTGGTAGGTGGCCGAGCAGCGCACAATGCCAGCACACGCCCGACACGCGTCCCGCTTGCCTAGGGAAGAGGCGAACGGCCGCGCTCACGCAACCGCTCGCATCCCACGACGCACCAGGCATAAACCGCCGCGTGCCCCACCCACGGAAGGCAGACTGCACGACACGACAACCCGCCCCCTGACAGGTCAGGCGCCGGCACGATTCCAGCCGCCATTAAAAGCGCACTACCAGACTGCGGGGTCATAACGGCCCTAAAGGGCAACGACGTCGGCGGCGCAAGGCCCGCCTTCGCTACTGCGTCAGCCACAACTTCGACTCGGCCCCCAACGCCGGCACCACAGCCAAGCGGTCTGGCCTCACCTCGGCAGCCCCGATGGCGTCTTTCCCGCGTCTACTTCGGCTAGGCGCCAGCTCCGCTGCCACCCGTTCGAAGGGTAGGGGACGGAGCGCGCGCGCGTCTACTTCGGCTAGGCGCCAGCTCCGCTGCCACCCGTTCGAAGGGTAGGGGACGGAGCGCGCGCGCGTCTACTTCGGCTAGGCGCCAGCTCCGCTGCCACCCGTTCGAAGGGTAGGGGACGGAGCGCGCGCGCGTCTACTTCGGCTAGGCGCCAGCTCCGCTGCCACCCGTTCGAAGGGTAGGGGACGGAGCGCGTGCGTCTACCTCGGTCGCAATCCGTGCATCGGCTTCGGGTACGGCCTCAGCCCCGGGACCCACTGCACATCAAAGCTCTGCAAGTTCGGAGAGGTTCACAGGCCGCAGGGACGGAGGGGGCCAAAGGACTCAGCAACATGGCTTCGGCCCTGTGAAGCCCTTTACCATGAGAGGCTCCTGTTATAGGGGTGGCCCCCACCTAATCCCAGCAGGCCTGGTAGAAGGTTATAAGGCCCAGAATAGGCCATGTGTAATGACATAAGTGCCCCTGAAGGGGATACTCAGATGTAAGGGTATAATTGTAAAAGCACTCCCCATGTGTGTGTGTGTGTGTGTGTGTGTGTGTGTGTGTGTGTGTGTGTGTATATATATATGGAATACAGGCCATGGGAGGGCCCCAGGGCCATTGCGGTCACTTACTTCCAACTCTCCACTACCATCTCTCTCTGTTTGGTCTGTAACCACAACAAGGCCCTGACAGGTTTTGCGCTCTCACTCCTCCATCTCCATCGCGCGCCCTTGCTAGGTTTTGCTAGATCTCACTGCTCACTCGCGCACCCGACGCCGCCTCTCCTCCCTAAGGTATAAATCCCAAATCCCACTTCTTTTGGAGGTAGATCATGGTGAATTTGATAGATGAGAGATGTGGTGGCTTTGCACATGAGGGATATATTGTGGTCTGTCACTTTTGGAATAGTTGGCTAATTTGTTTTGTGATCTTTAGTACTTCATGATATATATACTTCACTTAGCTAGTTCGGTTTTCTATCAAACTTGTTGAACCTGTGATTGTATTGTTGGGAGTATATTAAGTTGACGTACTGTCGTGTGATCACTAGCTTTGCCTTCCTGCTGGCCAAAAGTTTAATTTATGAATTTAAGCTTAGTAGATAAGTAATTTGTTATTTAAGAGCTCAAGGTTTGAATCTTATTTGTTATACCCAATTAGTGAAGAGTATAGACCATAGTAGTGGGACGACCAAGATTAATTCTTATGTAACCCACATCTGAGAACACTAAACTAAAATTTGAGCTTTATGCTAATTTTAGTTAATTCCCTGTTCTTGAGAATGCTCTTTATGCTCATTTCAGCAGTCATCATATTTCCTACTTTATGTTTATACTGTTAATGACATGGTAGAATTACATTTTTATATACATGTTTATATGCAATTTGTCATTTATATACTGCTGTAAATGTGCTTTGATCATATTTAATTATGCTGAAATTAAATCTAAATATATACTTATAACACAATGTTTGCAACAATCCAAATATATGCTTATTCATTAATTGGAATTAAATCTAAATATATGCTTATTCCTATATTGGCTGAGTACAAGGCCGATTACTGTATACTCGCTGCAAGAGGAGGAAGAGACTGTGGCCATAACCAACTTCATAGAACTTGAGACACTGGTGTGTGTCATTAGCTTTATAGAACTTTGTTTACGCTCATAGCTTACTGTAATTAGTTTTTCTTGTAACAGAGATGACATTCACATAGTCATCGTCGTCGTCATCGACATCACCGAATGGGTTTGACGCTCCGAAGACCAGGGTAACTAAGCGTGGCAGAGAAGTATAAAAAAGGCTAGAGTGCCGAATGACTATCACGGTAGTCCCTCTGGATGGGGTCCCTCTGCAGCCGAAGAAAGTAGTGGCATCATTCTAGACTACCTGTGGAATAATTAGAAGGCATTGGATCCTCATCACCGTAGTAACATGGAAAGATTTGATAAAGGTTCAGAAAAATCAGTTGTGGATGGAAATAACAGAGTCATTCGAGATCCCAGCAGAAGTCCAGAGACTCATGCAGGCAGACGCTTCTCACGATGGGAAAAGCAGGCCCTAGGAAACAAGGATCACCCAGGTCGCATGCGAGGCTTGGGAGTTTACGTGCCTTGGAGGCATGGATTTCCAGATGACTCCATTGCCTATCGCAATGAACAAAATGAAACAGGACTTCGTGCACAACTTGAGGAACAACTATCTGCCTCACTTTGAGGAGAGATAGATTCATTGAGGGAAGAACTGAGACAAATCCACAACCAATCGCAACGCACCCTCGTTAATGTGGTACCCAGTTCCCCTTAACGTCGGGGTAGCTGCACGTCCACACCAATTTCTGAACATAGCGACGCCCACTTACCTATCGACGACATCTAGGTAATGTACCTATCTAGAATACTACATAGATAAACCTGGTGGACGCCTTAGGTTATCATGTATCGTTATATAGGAGCCCACACTGTGCATCTTCAGAATCAGGTTTGTTGGCTCCATTTCCATTAACGTTGGGCGAGGGATAGCGTATCTATGGCTATCAGGGACACTGGTGCACAATGTCCAACTAGAGACTAGTTTCGGAAGGTCTAGGTGCACATGATTAATGATGTTTTCAGGACTGTCCCTCTTGAGAAGGCCCTAAACAAAGAGATTTTGACATTAGGGGATGCCGTCCACACATTTATCCAATGGCCTAAGAGGGATATCGCCCTAGACCTGTCTATGCCGCGATCTCCACATCTAGTGGCCCAAGAGGGACATTGCTCTGGACCCGTCATATCGGCTCCAATGGCTCCACCTCAAGCTCCGCTTTAGAAGCTCGTCACATTGGCTCCCATGGAGATGACGCCGAAAATGTATTGCAAGCAAGGTGCTAAGGCCCAACCGAATAAGATTAAGGTGCCTCCCGGGCAATGAAAGTTTATTCTCGTAGTGTCATTGGTCCCTGACTCACAATTACCCAGCTTGGACTAGTTTGCAGGACTTTACATAGCTGGTACATGTAGAGGTCCAACATGAAGCCAAACCGGTAAAGTGGATTCACCATGAGATACACGGAGGTGCATTCCTCCACGACTCGGCCTACTTCGTCGTGAGCTTCAAAGACTTATTCTTACTATTCAAGCTCGACAAACTCGACGTCTCACTTCTATGATGTTGGACACTGTAAGTGTACTATACAATCATGTTTTACATTCACGTAATACTGATAAATGTCATAACTCATTGTTTATGTATAGATCCATGATCCAACAAGTCCGTCGACGGCGAGAACCGATGGGTTTCCTCGACCCACACTTGGTCTCTGAGCAAACCATCAATGATAATGCATCCTTCGTCCAAGATTACATAGCGAGGGGATTACTTGCTCACAGTGATAAGTAGCACATTATGGTACCCTTCAACCAAAGGTAAGTGCTTCATTAGTTGCCATACAAATTTCATTTGTAGTACTTTATACGCAACATGAACTTATGATTAATCACTATGGCGACATACATGACTAGGATTCATTGGATTCTGATTGTGATTGTACCAAAGTGGAGCAAAGTAATATACCTTGATTTCTTACTTAGTGGCAACCACGACTTCACCTGTGTGCAACAAGCAATTGACAGGTAAACTCATTTCCTCCATACATAACTCTATTGTAGTCCTCCCTTCGTTGCAATGGCTGAGGCTAACTTTCTGGAATTACGTAGGTCGTTTAGTGCTTACGTTGCCCAGGGACGGAGACATAAGGAATCCAATGCCATACTGCGACACAGGACGCGATTTTCGATACCCGCTACAACACAACAATCCTATATCACACTTTGTTATAATGCGCCTAGAACTGATAATACATATGTATGTAATTCTATTTTTGCAGTACCATTAGTAGCTACAGGGCAATGTATGTGGATTCTATGTTTGCCGTAATATGCAAGAAATCATGGACGCTAAGATGAATGATTCAGAGGTTTGTCAATATGCCAATAATTATTTTGTGATTATCAATTTATATATGTGTGTGTATGCTAATAACCTAACACTACTCCTAGCGACAGCGCGTGGAATTTGACGAAAGTGCAATCGATCTTGACAAACTCACCGAAATTTAAGGAAAGCTCTCCCAATTCTTGATAGCGAAGGTCATAAACAACACTAGATAGTTCTACCTCGGCGATGGTGATTAGATGTTGAAACATTGGATACAATTGTAAACACTCAATTGTGCTTAATCAAACAATTTATTCAATTGTACTTCATTCAGCTATTTAATTCATTTGTGAGATCTATGTAACGATTGTCATGTGCTATATATGTGATCTGCTTGCATTGTTTAATTCATTTATGAGATATGTGTAATGATTGTCCTATGCTATATATGTGATCTTTTGCTTGTTTTTAAAGGGCATGGCTAGTATTTCCTAAGTCTAACAAAAAACAGAAAATAATGTAGCTTTTGAAATAGCTATTACAAATGGTTTGGTGTTCCAAACCGTCTGTGATATATGAATATCACAGACAGTTATCAAAACAAACCATATGTGATATTCTGCTATCACAGGCGGTTGTTAAAATCAACTGTCTGTGATATGTACGATATCACAGACAGTTAATATACATCTGTGATAGAGGAATATCATAGATGGTTTTTTTGAAAACCCATCTGTTTTAACTTATCATAGACAGTTCAGGAGCCATCTGTGATAACCACATATTATCACTGACACATAAATTTAGACGGTTCTGTGATGATGATTTTGAATCATCTATGAGGACCCTTTCTGTACTAGTGACTCCCCTATTGTTTCCTGCGGGTTTAATCGATGTGATATGAACTAAGTAATGTGGAACATTATGCTGAAAAGCAAAATTGAAAGCTTGATGTAAGAAGTCACTAATGATGACACAACATGAGATTGCATTGGCAATGTTAATGCTAGGTGTGGTTTCCCAATTCCAAATGCAAATATGATGTAAGTTACACAGGAATACATGTTTGTCACCGGTTTATCTATCTTTGTGCAACATAACGTTGTTGGTTAGGAGGAGCAGAAGTCGGCACACGCCATAGGACGGGATTGGAGTGGTCAAAGGTGGATTTGAGGACAAGCAAGGCACTTCACCGATGGCAACGAAGAGATGGGTGAGCATGCAAAGGAAGCACGATAAGATAGTTCATGGAGGTATTATGTCGTGCTAATCAATTAATGCAGTTATAATACGGTGAGTGGTGAGGTGAATCGAGGAAGAAGACACGGGCTTAGCAACAGCCAGCAAGAACCATTAGTGTCTTACTTCAAGTCTTATTGGAAGTATACATGGTGAGGGTGAAGAGGCAATAGATGAGGGGAGCTAGAAAAGTAAGATAGATAAGGTTAGAGCAATAGTAGCTTACTAAAAGAATGCTTTTAGTTATCAGCATATTTGAATAATGTGTTTTTATTACACTAAGAACTTACTCCCACCAGTCACAAATACATGTGTATTTTGGACATTGACATGATCTTCAAAACACAACTTTAACCACTAATTTCTATTATAATATATTTATAAAACTCAATAAAACTATAATATTATGAAAATACTTTTCGAGATAAATCTACACATACGATTCATGTATCCAATTTAAATATTTAAAATGATATTGATAGTTAAAAGCTTTAAAAGTTTGATTGCATTTATGTCCAAAATGACATGTATTTGCGATTAGAGGGAGTACTACACTGGGCGAAAAGTTTTATACCAAAATTTCAATTAAGTTCTCTCAAGATGCATTTTGGGTAGAAGCTTTTTTATGCTTGTAAATGTCTATCTAACTGCATGTAAATATCTCCAACCTAATTTAATTATGAATAAAATCGATTTATATCTAGGCAAAAAATCAAATAGTTGTACACGATATGTGACAAATCGAGTTGCATAAATGTGCAAACCACCCTACTAGTTTTCTTTAAGAATTTTTCCATTTTTGTGTTCTGCAATTTCAATTACCTGTAATGCTTGGCTGCAGATTCAACACGCCTCGTGTCCCAACTTACCTCATTCAAATTTCCTATACTACTAACAAACACTTGCTTCGTCTGATCTTTTTTCAAATGTTGTCCTAAAATTAGGCTATCAAATTTTCCGAAACTTGACCATCAAGATGTTCAGAAGTTGCCACTATATGATGGGAAATACACTTCATGCCATTTTGGCATTTTTAAGGCCTTTTCCAACATTTTCATGTGTTTAGGTCATTTGAAATGACCCCTTTGCCCTGTTTTTCTCTTCAGTACCTCTCTTCTCTCATGACTCTGAGCGGTTATGCCTCTCCCCCTCCTCCTCCTCCTCCACTGATGTCGCCATGGCCTTCACCACAATGTTAGTATTGTTCCAGATGAAATTGTCACAAACTGGCACATCCTCGAGCTTCACCATTGTCCCATCGGACTCAACAATGGAGAGGGTCATGGAAGTGCACTAGAGATAATGTGGTCACGGACCAAGGGGCCTAGGAGGATGGTGGCAAGTGTGGCATACACTACACCACAACACCAAAATACTGTCAGATGTCTGCCGCTAAAAATGTATAATTACCGATGGACAGTTAGACGGTAAAAGTTGGTGACAAATCGTCAGTCGGTAATCCTACCTTTACCGATTGACTGCCTTTTAGTATATCTATTTACATTAGGCGTTGAACTGTCAGTCGGTAATTCATGCTATATACGTTGAACCGTCTGTCGGTATCCTGAGATTGGGAGGGCCCGCAAAAATGCCAAAAACCCCAATTCCCTCATAACCCTAGCGCCGCCGCCTGGGAACAAACCGAGCCCGGTATTCCTTCTTCCCGTCGCCCCCTTTGCTTCCTCCCCCCTTCTTCTCCAGCCACGGCGCCGGCGAGGCCGGGCCATCTCGCCGGCGGCCACCCGCCTACTCCCGTCTGCATCCACCGCGCCACCTTCTTCTCCCGCTCTTCCACCCCACAGCACCTTTCTCCGGCCGCCTCTTATCCTCCACCGAATCGCCGCCTCTCCAGATCTACGGCCGCCATCCAATCCCGTGCGCCGCCGCCTCCGCCCTTCCTCCGCAGCGCCCCTCTGCTCACCTCCCACCGCTTCCGCCACCTCTCGCCTTCTCCATCCGCGTCGCCAAACCACCCCCTACTCCGGCAGCCGCCTCCATTCTCCTCTCCGGCCAACCCATCTCCTCCGACACGCCTCCCTTCTCCACTTATCTCCGCCCGCCGCCCCTCCTCTCGGCTCTTCTTCATCTCTCCGGCCGTCGCAGCTCCCTTCCTCCACTGCTCCCTCGCGCCCTCTCTTCTTCACCGACCCCTCCCTCTTCGGCTACCACCAGCGAGCGCCGCCCATCAGATCCACCGGCGAGCGCCGCGCCTCCTCCCGTGCGCCATCTCAACGGCCGCAGCCTCTGTTGCTCCACCGCGCCGACTGCGGCGACCTCTCCACCAAGCTTCTCCGTCTTCTCCAGCCGCCGCTCTACGACCACCACCGCACCGACACCGACGGCGTCTTCATCTTCCCAGTCTCCGGCTCCTTCCTCTACATCGAGCGCCGCCGCCTGCATCCACTTCACCGCCACCACTCCGGCGACATCTTCATCGGCCTCCTGTCTGCTTCACCTACTCCCCCCTCGGTCTAGCTCTAATTCTCCTCACTTTCTCTCTTAGTTCTTCATTTATTGCTCAAATTTACTGCAAATTGATTACTGTGATGTGGAGTAGTTTGTGATATATGTGAATGTTGAGTTCCAAGCACTCCGGATCTCGACCAGTGAGGTAAAGTTGACTCAAATCCCTCTCTATAGCAGATCCCCCAATTATTTGCATGTAATTTCCTTATAAAATTGTCTGCAATGATGGCTTTTGGGAAGGTGAACTGGTGCTGCGTCTAATAGTGTTCGGCAAACATCAGACTTATGCTACTAATCTTTTTTTTGCATATATGCATCTGCAGATTTTTGGAGCTATTCAGTTTCAGGAGCAATATGTTGTTCAACTTTTCTAGAGTTCATGTTCAAAATATAATGCCTTCAATCTGCAGTAGCCTTGCCATTTGGTTATTCACCTATTGGTGGCCTTTGGTATTTTCTTGGGTTATTCAGTAGCAGACTACTTTGATGCGATATCTGTTGGATTCTTGTTTAGAATTTTGCTTGAAGAATTACCTGAACAGCACTATTGTAATTCAACTTCTGTGCAGTGGTACCAATAGTGGTGCCAGAGTGTTTTTTTCTTCTATTTTCAGTAGTGTATTATTACCTGAACAGCACTATTTTCATATTGCAGGCCAAGGTAAAAAAATCTATTTTCAGTAGTGTATTATTCATGATGCATAGGATGGATTCACAATGTGTATTCAATAGCCGTGGATGTGCAGACAGTCCTGTGACTACAGCCAAGGTACTTGAAATATTTTGTCTATTGATGTGGCAAACTTAGTATAGCTCCTCAAAAATCAATTTAACAGATGCTAATAGAAGGCAAATTATATTTTGGATCCATACTTGTTCTCCTTTGGTAGTACCGTAATACACCAAGTTCATATGTAAAGAAATCCTATGTTATTCATGTTTGCATCTAGTGTGGTAAATGTAGCTTGCAGTTCAGTACATACTGGGCATTCTTTATCTGAAGGTTGTTTGAGCTTAGTAGTATGGCATGGGCCACCTTCTTCAGTATGGTAAGGTCCATAGCACCATATGAATTTCAGGGGGAAGCAATGGCTAGTGCATGAGGCCCATACTTGATACTTCCATGCTGTAGTGCTTGGTACTCAGACATTGGCTCGGGAAAAATAGGTTATTTAGGTTTGCATTATGTTGTTGTGTAGAGAAATTCTCTTCCCCTTATTGCTCTGAAAAAATGCCCTATCTTATGCCCTTAAACTTATCAACATCTTTCAGCTGACCTAATCTGTAGTAAATACATATTGGCATGTTGTCCATTGACACCATTCATCGTGATCGTAGGCCTTGGTAATCAGTGGAACTACTGCGCCTTTGCATCCAAGTATTTTTTTTTGTTTTTTGGGTTTCTGGAAGAACTTGTTCACACAACTCAATGGCATGTGCAAAACAAGCTTCTACAATCTGCTGTTGGATCCATGCATCTCCTTTTGGTTTCTGAGTTTCTCAAAGTGATTGTGTACTGCAAACAATTTAGTACATTTTGATGCACTGCCATGTGTGTCTTTTGTTTTTTGACTTGGTGCAAGGAAGACAAACCTATATGTATTTGGGGACTGAATTTGTGATGGTGAATGTGATATGGTGGCTCTCTAATTATTAATGAACATGGTTTACTATGTACTAATTCTGCCAAATCAGATTTTATTTTTTTTAATCTATTTTAATTGTATCGTTGGACAATCAGTCGGTAAAACATATCTATACCATCAAATAGTCTGTCGGTATATGTGGTAACACACTGTCTGACGGTAAATCTTATACCATCTAACAGTCAGTCGGCAAAAGTACGGTCAGTCGGTATATGTTTTTACCGACCCCTGTTACACCGTCTGCAGAGTCAGTCGGTATATGTGTTATACCGACTGACCGTCCGACACTAAAGCGGTCTATGCCGACTGACCATCCAACGCTGTTTTGGGGCTGTGGTGTAGTGATATGGGCCCACAAGAATGCGGTGATGGAGGGTGATTACGAGGTGGAGTAGGAGGGGAGGCGGCGAGGGAGGGTCATGGAAAGTTAATAGCATCATTTAACCAGAACACTTGGAGTACTTATTTGAACTAGTTTTTTAAAAGAAAGATAAAATGTACTCCCTCCATTGATTTATATAAAGCGCAATTTGACTTTGTGTGGTCTTCAAAGTTAAATTTTGACCGTTAATTTATTTTTCAATACTTTATTCATAACTACAAAATTATTATCATAAGGAAGTGCTTTCAAATATGAATCTAATGGTAATACTTTTGTATCACATAATCTACGTACTATTGGACAATTACTCATCAAAAATATTCAAGCTTTCAATCTCGAAATACATAGATGCCTTATAAAAATCAAAGGGACTAGTGTTTATGTTACTTCTCTATATTCCTAATCAAAATTCTAAACACACCTTTTCTATTAATTTATAGACTTATTTCACATTTGCACAGACCCCATTAAGTTAAGGACGGTCCTGACGGCGAGGGTGGGAGTCCATGATGGAGCGTGAGGGCGAGCAATAGTGCCTGCAATGTGGTGGCAGCATGGCAAGGGTGAGGATCGCCATCACGACGTGGTGTGGGTTGGATTCTTGGCACAACTAGGATGTACTCCGGAAGACAATCAAGTTCAATAGGAGTACAAGAGAAGGGAAGGAGGTAGAGTGTCATACTAATTGGCAGTCTTCGCGAGCTCGACTTCCAACCATTAGATTTGGTGGGCCAGAATGGGCCATGTAATTATGTAAGTAGCATGAGTGTTTCGAGGATATGGATCCATGTGGGACATGTAATACCTCAGTCCGTTAATGTAAAGGCCCGTGTGGCCTATATAGAGTGGTGGCTTTGAGCGAATTTTAGATCAGGATGTTACAGATGGTATCAGAGCATCAACCATTGTTGCACGGGAGCGTGTGGAACAAGGGCACGGGCTATGCGCATGGCATGTATGGGTCTAGAGTGGACACATGTCATGATATATGTGCCGACACTGAATGGATGGACATGTACCTACAAGTAATTCTAGGTATTTTTCGTGTATACGTGTGCTAACGAAGGCATGAGCCCTTAAGAGGGTGAATGTAATAACCCAACCCTTTAGTATGAAGAACCACGTGGAGTGGTGATGGGATTAGTCCCACATTGCTTCATCTGAACTGAATTGTAGTAGCATATAATATCTGTTAGATCCAAACATAGCACCTCGAGTTAACCCTTTTACATGAATAGAGGATGAAAGTGTAACCGGGATGTTGTGGCTCACCCTGTGGTGGGTTGAGCTTTACGTGGATTTTGGCCTAGGGTGTTACAGGACCTTAGGGTCAGTTTGTGTGTGTTGGCTTTAAATAGCTAGGGGGCAACATCGTGTTATGGTGGATTTGTTAATCTCCAAGTCATCAACATGTGCACTTGCACAGGCTATATATGTTGAATAATTTATTTATAATATTATCAAATTTTGTAATCCAATTTTTGAAAAAAAAATATAGCACATTTTTAGTTTGAAATTATAGTTCTAAACTTCAAATGCTCTAAATTTTAATATTTTTAATTTTTCAAATTAATTATAACCTCTGTTTACTTGCGTATCATTGTTGTTACTTTTCTAATGGTGACAAAACTACATATATTTGGTTACAATATTTGTTTCGAAATTTTATTTCCATGTTCAAACTTTCTTACGTGTTTTAATTTGATCCATCAAAGAGGTCTATTTAAATGACAAATTAGACTTTCTATATTTCCTCTCAGTAAGTAATAATTTATGTCTTTTTTCCCTTTATTTTATGTTTTTTTCGTAGGACAACTAAACTTATTCTTTTGATTAGAATATACAACAGATTAATTTGGTATGTTGATTATATTGATATAAAAAGTAGATAGCCAAGATATTTTATTTTTCATTACTAAAGTTTGACTTTTTAGCACGATTTGTCCCCGTATGGGCTACATATTTTGAATATTTATTTATAATATTAACAAAATTTGTTATCCAATCTTTCAAAAAAAAGCATGGTTTTAATGTGGGAATTTTTAGCTTTTTACCCTAGAATTAACATGGGGCCTTTAAGAGGAGCCTTCAAACCATAGATAGACTATGACTTGAACTCACAAGATTGATGGATCAGATCTTTCTTTTTCTCCAATTAATGTAAGAATTTCTAGTTTTTCCCCTTTTTTATTAATATGGGAATTTCCAGCTTTTCACCCATATAATTAACGTGGGGGTTCAAGAAAAGTTTCCAATTAGTAAAGATAAAGAAGATACCAAACAATCAATCTATAGACACATATAGGCTGCTTATTAATAAGGCTAAACCCAAAACAAATAGGTCCTGTATATAGGTTGAGACCCAACAACATGCAAGATCAGAGTATTTGTTTCATAAGTGAATGTATGCCATCGCAAATAGCCTAGCTAACACAAGGACGGTGCAATTCGCATATCATAGGCTGGTGTGAATGTATGCCATCGCAAATAGCCTAGCTAACACAAGGACGGTGCAATTCGCATATCATAGGCTGGTGTTAATCCGTACAGAATAAGGGTATTGTTAGAAGTAATCTTGACTTAGAGTTCAAGATGTAGTAGAGTCCGTCTCCGTGTGTAACTTAAATTGAAGTTGTGCCTAACTTGAAATCCGAATATGTATACTAGTAAAAAAAGTATTAGCCTATATATTGAGAAGACTTGTAACCAGTTAAGTTAAGAAAAGAGGGGAGCAAGTAAGAGAATATAGAAATTCAGAAATTCTCCTATATTCTTCTAGTTTATTTGCGATATGTGCATTTTCTCCTGGAACAAAGTTAACAAGTGGTATCAAAACCTAGGCGAAAACCGAGTCGCTAAAAAATTGTCTCAGCAATTTCTGTTTTGCGCTTGTCTCGCACGGTGCTCCTGAGACGCATATCACTCATCTTCGCTCAGCTCTCCCTAGAAAAAGACACACGGTACGTCCTTCTGTTTTCTTGATTAAGAGAAAGTCAAGTAGCAGCACCAGGCTTCCAAGTCATGAGACACCCGAGGCGAAGAAGCGCCAGCACAAGACACGGCAGCCAATACGTGATAAGAAAAGAAAGCCTGGCAGGAGAATGAAAAAGTAATTTTCTCTTGTGCTAAGGACAAAAGAAGTGCTCTTTTTTCCAACACCGTGCAGCAACGCAATTAGTTCCTGAGGATCGCGTCACACAAGGAAAAAAGACAGGCAGCAACCACGCGTGTGAGACACCGAAACCGAGTCAATTACGGTCTGGCTCCGAGACACCGAGTCGGAGACATCGCACAGCTTAGACTCTATCTCCGAGCTGCGGCCCGAGGAGAGCAAAGCAATTAAACAGAGAGCGGATCTAAGACATCAAGAAAAATCACCAAGAGAAAAAATAAAAAACAGTGCAGTTTTTTCTCCGTTCCCTCGGTCCAAGAGGCACTTCAAAGTAGACCGAGTTCTTGATCTGTGCTCAAGATCATGTCGTGTTTTTTGAGAAGTGGTGTCACCGGTGATGAAGCATCATCCAGTATGATGGCGAAGGAGAGTTCCGCTGTTTCGCTGCATTATCCGATGCTCACGATGAGCAATTATACAACCTGGGCAATCAAAATGAAGGTGTACATGAAGGCTCAAGGAGTGTGGGACGCGATCAAGAACAGCAACATCGATGTGCGCAAGGATCAGATAGCATTGGCGGCCATCTATCAGGGCATCCCAGAGGAGACGCTCTTTCTACTAGCAAAAAAGGAGACGGCCAAAGCCGCGTGGGAGGCATTGAAGATGATGCATCTTGGCACCGATCGTGTGAAGGAAGCAAAGCTACAAACTCTCAAAATCGAGTTCGAGGTGCTGCGTATGAAGGAAACGTAGTCAATCAATGACTTCGCCGTCCGGTTGACGATCATCATCAATAAGATACGGGCCCTTGGCGAGAAGGTAGAAGAGTTGTACATAGTAAAGAAATTCCTTTGTGGTGTTCCCTCATAGTTTCTTCCAATTGCTTCGGTCATAGAGCAATTTGGAGACCTAAAGACAATAACCATGGAGGAGGTCATCAGTCGTCTTAAGGCGTACGAGGAATGCATCCGCGACAATAGTAACAATGGCGAAAGACAGGTCTTGTTGACTCGTGTTGAGTGGGAGATCCGATCATCAAAGCGTGAAGGCAAGAACACTTCCAGTGGTGGTGGCCAAGGCCATCGGAATTGGAAGTTTGATAACGCAAAAGTAAGATGTTATAATTGTAACGATTATGGGCATTTTATTTCAGAATACCCCAAGCCGAGGATGAAGAAAGCGTTTCTTGCCGAAGCGCTTAGCGATGATGAATCAACAGTGCTCTGATGATGAGTTGAGTCAGGGACGTTGAGAAGATGTGTCGCCATCCAAACTCAAGTAAGGTGAAAAGAAATTGGAACGTTGAGGAGATGCGTCACCGTTCTATATCAAATATGAGTTTAGTAAGTCGTAGTTGAAATCGACTGCCTCAATGTTTTTGAATCTTTGCATCTGAATGACCTGTACCGGTTGAGTTGAGTCTTTACATGTAGCTTGCATAATGCATTGAGACTAAAACTAAAGTATGTTGAGTCAAGATTAAGGGGGAGATTGTTAGAAGTAATCTTGACTTAGAGTTCAAGATGTAGTAGAGTCCGTCTCCGTGTGTAATTCAAGTTGAAGTTGTGCCAACTTGAAGTCCAAATACATATACTAGTAGAAGAGTATTAGACTATATATTGAGAAGACTTGTAACCAGTTAAATTAAGAAAAGAGGGGAGCAAGTAAGAGAATATATAAATTCAGAAATTCTCCTTTGTTCTTTCAATTTATTTGCGATGTGTGCGTTTTCTCCTGAAACAAAGTTAACAGGTATGTTTTTGGTTCATGAGCAATTTTGCTATAATTAAACTTATACGAAGTGTGACAATCAAAATGGCCAGCGTAAGGGGTTAAGAATGTGTGGCAAGTCATAGTTGTGGTAGCAAAACACTTATCTAAGAAAGTGTGGCATGACTAAAATCAAGTGTTAGGCGTCAAACATAACACTCCCTTGGCAACAAGTAAGCTGAGGTTAGACTCATTTGGTGAAAAATGCTTTAAAACCCTCTCAATAAAATTGTTATTTTAAAAATGTTGTGTAATGGCATAACTAAGTGATTCTACATACTGCTTCATTCAGTGTAAAAAAGAAATAACAGCTCGAATTCCTCTCGTTAATCAAAGGAAACAGAAATAAATTTAACTCATCAACCCAATGAACCGTCTGGTAGAAAATAAAATAGATTGATCTAACAAAAGTGTCAGATATAAATTCAAATATAGAGTCTATATGGCATACTTATTTTTTGAGAGAGAGTACAACTCAGACGGATACACTCTAACACACATTTCACTAGCGCCATCCACGAGCACACACGTGCGTGTTCCCTACACACACTTGGATGCTTGAAGTTGTCTGTAAGTGTTTGACTTGAAACCTATTAGGTAAGAAATATAAATTCAGAATAAGAAATTCAAAAAAATGGTCTCCAAAATAAAAAAATCCCAATACATATGAATTTGGCAAAATTCACTCTTGGACATCATACTTAGGTGGCATTTGGTAGAACACGCTGTAAAATCGAGATTCGGTTGATGAACATTGCAAAATCACACATGTTTTCCAAAACACACTTTGGACATTATAATAATATTATCTTGCAATTCAAGGAAGAGAAAAAGGCCATATTTTCCTAGGGGTTAGGGGCAAAATAGATTTTTCACCCACATTCAATCTTCTCTCAGTCGGATATTTATATTTTAATGGATAGAATGTCCTATGCCAAAAAGGCACCAAAATTTTGTCTTTCAGCAAAGACACAAAAACCAGCATCATAGAGAAAATGCCACAAAAGCCAAGTATCTTCTAGCCAATTTTGCCTATTATTATAATGGCCAAAGTGTGTCCTAGCAAATGCACGTGATATTGCAATCCATCGACGGGACCACAATTTTGCCTATAAATTTTTTATTGAAATATGAAATTCCTAAAAAGTGTGTAGTATTCGAACATACAAAAATACCAATAAATATGTATTAATCTCGAATAACAATATTGAAAGTTTGAAATGTCAAACTTATACAAAATTGGGATTAAAATCAAAATGTTGTTAATAATCTACTATTGAAAATCGAAATTGGGTTTTTCGCATTAACAAAATCAAAATATAAAACAAAAAACAAACTGGAATCTTTCCATCCTTGTTTATGTAAATTTGGGAATAAATTTATAAAATTTGTTAACAATAAACCGTTATTGAAAATTTACAGAAAAACTGGTAAGGAATTCCAAATTAATTTTAATAAATAAATAATAGCTAGAATTCGCACATTAACCATAGAAAAAGATAATAAAATTGTGCTGTCAACCCAATGGACCCTCTTGTTAGAATGATTTGGATTGATTTAACATATATAGGAGTTCAAAATAATTTGAAATCCAGATTTCACATCTCATGTTTTGAGATGTATGTGTATGTTTGAATTAAAGTTGAATAGGTAACAAATTTATTTCAGAATGAAAAGTTTGTACAAAATAAACTGAGGTATCCAAACATGTATATCTTTGCAACTAAAAACTCCAAAACAAAATTGGCATCCGAACAACAACATATTAAAAAAATCCAAATTAGGACTAACAGTGAAAGTTTCTATAATTAATTTTGTTCTATGTCCATTTGAATAGGATTAGTACAACTTAAGATTTCCAATTCCCAACCTGAACAGAATTCATGGCACTAGATGGTGTCTAACTCATAATTCTAATAGCATAATATATCTATCTTTGTCCTTAAATTGTGGCAAAAAAAATACTTTAAAAATAGTGTGAAGTGCACAGATTCCCAGCTGTATTTTTCGTTCCCTTGGCAATCACAAAATACTTTCTTATTAACTATTAATAGCTCCGACTTAAAATGCTACATGTGAAAACTTATATTTGACATATAACAGTTAATGTTTCACCCCAAAAATAGATGGCTATAGAAACATCAACATTTCTTTTTAAAAATCTAATCGTCTGCAACGAACTTACCTTCTATTCCCCTATATAATCAAACTATAGCTTAGATCGGCCATGCGGAAATGGCATGACTAGAATTGCCTCAATAATAGGTTCATAAATGTTACTAGGTTTTACATATATTTTATTCAGGGGTACATGTTATTGTGGTATACAGTATACCACAAAACTGGTTTAAGTGATATATGATATGATGTGGAGATAACAATTGGAGTTGTATCTTGAGGAGTTCGTTGGTAATTTATTTTGGGCTTTTAGCAAAGGGGTGTAGCACTTTGTTTCGAAGATGAGAGGAGGAAAGCACAATCATGGAACATGTTATTTAGCAACTTTTTAGAGGTGGAGAGGTGGACAAAGGATGGAATAGCCTCTTTATAACAATTTAGATTGCAATATAAATTAGTTGTCAGAGTTACACGGGGTGTTCATATTAGCTACGACTAATGGCTAGTAGTGGTAGAAAGAATTGACTTTTAGACAGAGAGGGAAAGAGAGGGAGAGATGGGGAAAGAGAGGGAGAGATGCGTGCGCGAGATGGAAGCGAGAGAACTGAAGTGTGTGATACGCCTGTAACCCTTTGCCTTATCTCTAGAGTGAGACGAGAGTGCGAGTAAAGAAGCCACTTCGAGAAGCCAGGTGTTCATATTGGCTTCTAACTTCTCTAAGCAAAAGCCAATACGAAGACCCCCCCCCCCCCCACACACACACAATCTTGTAACCATACCAATGTCCAAAACACCACTCTTTTGTGACTGTAGGTAGTATTACAAACTTAACACTCCACCTAGAAAAGCTGGATTTTGGAGGGGAAAAGTATCATGTCGACCTCTTGTGATCCTATTTCCAAACAAACCCTAAACATAGTTGTTTCGTATTCGTCCATGTCACTAAATATTATGGATAAACATACTGAAAACAAATATTTCAATTTATGCTTTAACAATGTGAATAGGGTAAAATTCATCTCTAGGATGATGCATGAGAAAATTCAGGACAATTGAGGATTTGCCTCTCTATGTGTTGGCACTTTAGTATTCGATCCTCGATGTCTCACTGACATATGGGTTCAAGAGCCACATGTCAGTGAGACAATGGCTAACAAATCCTAAAATACCAACAAAAGGAGTTACAAATCCTAAATTATTCTATTCTCTTTGTATCATGAATTCAAAAAAGATATGTACGGATAAGAAAGTTATACCAAAAGTTTAGGTCTCTCAAATTATCCAGCAAATCATTGCTCCATTCGTTGTCCGAAGATGTTGACATTGCTTAAATTTAGCAGTGGATCAAAATCTCAATGTACACAAGATCTGTAAGCACTGAAAAAAAGTTTAAATTAGTCACATTCATTAACAATCGATTAGTTGCATTAATAGAAGATAAGGAAAAAAAAGGTCCACTTTACTCTCCTCAACTATAGCATTGGTCCGCTTAACCCCCTAAACTTTTTTCTGATTTACCCCCTGAACTTTCAATACCGGGTCATTTGACACCGATTTTGAAGGTGGTTTGACCATCATGACTACCATATCACTCGGTTTTGTCACTTTTCAACACACTTGGATGCTGACATCTATCCACACACAAGGATGTATATATCCAGCCACAGAAGATTCACCAATCACACCCAAAATTACCAAAACCATCAGATCTAGCCACACAAAATCTATCCCTTGGATATAGCAAAACAAATCCATAAAACAACCTATTATCATTATTAACAAAAACCACGTAAGCTGGACCTACTTTTCAATGACTCACAGTTTAATGGGACCCATTCTGCCACTCTCTCTCTCTCACGCCTTCTCGCGCTCTCCCTTCTCTGCCACACAATTGCTAATGCCTGGCAACCGTACGCCCCGCCCTGACAGCCCCCTTAATTGCCCTAGCTGCGTGTCAGCCCGCTAGCCTTGCTCCGCCACCGCCTCTGCTCACTCACAACCGACAAGACACAAATTTTGACCGCCGCAACTCGGCGCCCGAGGTGCCACCGCACCTTGCTGACCCCCAGCCGCCCTGCAAGAGCTTCCCCGAAGCCTCCCGAGCCAACTCGAGGAGACGCAACCCTGCAACCGACTGCCCTAAACCGTCTATTTAAGCACTCGAACCCTCCTGAACCTCTCCACATACCCCAGTGAACTTCTCCCCGCACCCAATTGGTCCCTCGTCACCCCCACCACCAGCAATCACCAAAATTCCCCAAGGTGAGCCCTAAACCGATTCCATCGATTTACCCAATAGCTTTCCAATTACTTGCTCCCGCAACTTCCTCATGAACCCAGGAACTCGACCGAGGCAGCGCCATAGCTAGCCAAGCCCCATAGCTCATCAGTCATCGAGTTCTTCGCTGGCCGAAGCTACCTCACCGTGGCTAGCTCGTTGGGAGCTTCCTCAGTGCAAACCGTCACCACTCAAGCCATCCCGACCACCCCTAGATGGATAAATGGCCGCCAATTTCATGGATAAACCCCTCTGTAGCTCCTATGCCCTCAAACATCATCCCGACTTCTTGACCTCACCGCTGGCGATTGCCGCCTCCCTGGCCGCCGCCGACCCCAAAAATGGGTTCCCGGCATCCCCAGGAGTCCGTCCATGGTTTCGGTTGGCGTCGCAAAATCCTATAGTGCCGCCGGTCGCCACCGCCCTTTTACTCTATTTCCGGCTGTGCGCGCGAACGGGTGGGGAAGAATAGTGACGGGTAGAGTCACTGTTCACTCGACCCGTTGGCCTTTAAACCGAACCGCAAGCAATAGTGTCCGACCTGGTAGCGCTCAAACCCAAAACCCGCTATTGTTCACCCGAGACCCGTTACTGTTCACAAAACCCAAAAATGCATATTTATACCCATTTTGACCGTTTCGATCCCGCCGACCCATTTCTCAGTCCCATTTCACCTTTTGGACCCTCCTAAAAGCCCAAAACCTATTTTATTTGATTTTCTTGGATTTTATTTCTTTATTTCATTTCTTTATTCCTAGCTCATTTTCTTTGAGCATGGAATTAAATTACTTTTCTTGCTTTGCGCTAGCACACGACGTCGAAGATCAACTAATACAAGAAGGAGAAACTCATAATCAAGCTGAAAATCGAGAAACAGAAGAATACGAAATTGTCGAAATCATAAATCTACAAGGCAAGTCACATGTTTTTTATCATATTGAACCTACATTCCGTTCAATTATTATTTATCAGTATTTTCATTATATTATTTGTGCGCTGTTATTTTATGTACAAAGATTGTTTAGAATGACATGCTATTAGTTAATGTCCTACCACCCGAAAAAGCCCTGTTTAATTTGACAGCCATATTCACCTTGACAAAACTTAGTAATATCAAAAGTATTAATAATGTAACCACGGTAGTGTAGGAAACTCAACTATTTCATACTACTGTTTAACTTATCTTTTGTCAGTAATTTTGTTAAAGTATTTCTTGGGAATTGATTAGCATGAGAATTATGTGTTGACTGTTGGTCGGTAGAGTTGTTGAAATGGCTCTAGGGTAAGGGGGTCTAGTGCAAAGCCACCAAGTGATCTTCATCCACGACCTTACCCTAGGATGGAAGTTTGTGCAGGAGTGAAGTGTTGATAAGTTGGAGAAGTAAGTATAACCTTATGCTAAGTAATAAACATAGTGATCGCTCAACCACAAGCGTTGACTTGTCAAACCTGGTTTAGTAGCTGCTCAAATCGATTGAATCTCTATAGGAGTGTGAAGTGTTGGTATGGGAGGGGGTAAAACCATACTAAACAATGGTAGATTCCTCTCAGGACGAAAAATATATCTGGCCGTGTCAGCGGATACCCGGGTCTGAGTTGGAGATCTCCCGGGGTAGAGGCTGTATAAAGAATTGAGCAGTGAAAGGCCTTGTTTTCTTAATTCTGTCGCGAGAGTTAAGAAATCTTGTAGGTAAAGTAGGGCAACTCTGCAGAGTCATTTGTAAATGGTATTCGAATACGCCGTGCTTCCGGTAAATAAAGCTATGTTTAATGGGTGATTCCAATAGCGAAGCATAAGTAGATTGGAATGGTTTTGGAATGATTTGGAGTTGTTTTGGAAATGTGAAAGTCTGATAATCAAGTTTTGTCAACCCCCAAATTTCTTAAGAGTTTATGATTCGATATTTTGTGTTTAAAAGCAAAATGTTTACAAACAGCATCCACATAAAATAATAAACTGCTTTACCTCGTTCTATGGCAATATCTTGCATATAGTTAAATAGCATTTCCCATGTGACTTGTTGAGTACGGTTGGTTGTACTCATACTCGCTAAAATCATAAACATAGAATGCTTATCAAGGAATGAAGGAGTTTATGAAGATGACGCTGAGCTCTACGATGTAGACGACGCCAAGTGTTAGAGTTTATTCTACACTCAGGCCTGCCTGTGGAGTTTCTTTTGTAATGTATCTTTGGGTTGTACGCCCCTTTATGTAAAACTTGGCTGCTAAGCCTTAAATTTGTAATAAAGTTAGATTTTTATGCTTAAGCTTGCTTTGGCAATGGTGTACACTCATCTACAGTACTTGCAGCTAAACAGTCCTAGGCAGTTGTGAGGGTAACCTAACGTCCCCAGAAATGGGGGTGTTACATTGTCTTCCTCCTCTGGAGTCTGGATGACAATCATGGAACCAACAGCAGCAACACCTCACGTGCAAAAGGGCGGCAGAGAAGGAGGCGTGCCAAGGCACGGGAGATGGGCAAAATGGGTTGCACATGACGCGACACACGAGTAAACCAATGGTGGTGGTGAATTGGGGAGAGGGATGCAAGAGACAAGGCGATGACGGCGCATCGGGTGCTCGTGAAGCCGGAAGCTCAGTGGTCTAAAGCAGGAGGTGAGTCTTTCAAAATGTAGAACACAACGATGAGATTCTTTGATATGGGTGAATTGGACAGAGACACACAATAGACGACGTAAGGCTATGGTGAAACTCGAATGGAGGTGAGGAAGAAAATAATCAAATTAGACTGGGGAATAGAAGTATTTAGAAGTGGAACATGATATGACACAAACTAATGTCGACACAGCTCATTGGATAGAGAGATCGACTCAAGGGGTTATAAAGGGGTGATGAAGTGCCCCTCTAGGGGCACGTATTGTAGGACGGGCAAAAGGAGCATGCATCAGGATGGCCAGGAGCAGCATCCTCTAGCTCGGTGACCAGTGGGGTGGCCTCATGTGAGCGGGATGAGCATTGGGTGCCTGGGCCATTGATAGGGAGGGAGGAGATGGAGGAGAAAAAGAGGAAGAAGAAAGAGATGACATGGAGACTCAATGTGGCAAAACTAGCTGACATGGCAGCCACAGTGGCAAAACCACCTTCACAACCAGCATCAAGGAGGTGAAGTGCCCCAGTATTGGAAGTTCAAGGGGTAAAATAAGTCAAAGAAAATTTAGGGGTTAAGCAAACTGATAGTTAGGGGAGTAAATTGGACTTTTTCCAAGAAAATAAATAAAGTTTTACAGATATCAATTGTAGATTGGTTTGAGAGGGAGAGCATAGGTGAATTTTTTGTATGAATAATCCATTTTTTATTCGAAATTACAGAAATATACCTGCGGGGAATTTTTTTACAAAAATAGGCTCCAATCGCCCCCCATTAGGCGACTGGAGCTAATCGCCCAACCGGGAGGCGACACGTGGGCAGTTTGGTAACGGTTGGGCGAGTTATTGCTGTCGCCCGGGCGTTGGGTGACTGGCATGCAGTCGCCGCACGGTTGGGCGACAGCTGTTCCAGTCGCCCAACGTCCGGGCGACAGGGGGGTTAAAAGCAGTGGCGCGCTCGGGCGCGGCTGCCGCTGCTCATTCGCATTCCATCGATCAGTGACATGAGAAGGAAGAGCAGAAAAAAGAGAAAGGAGAGAAGAGGAGGAAGGAGGGAAAGAAGAGGAGGGGGGAGAAGAGGAGAGGGTTAGATCTTTAGATTAGAAATTTTAGTATAGGAATTTTTAGTATAGAATTTTTAGTATAGAAAATTTGTAGTATACATTTTTAGTATGGAACATTTTTTTAGTACAGAGATTTTAGTACAATTTTTAGTATAGAATTTTTTGTATAGAAAATTTCTAGTATACAATTTTTAATATAGAAAATTTAGTTAACGTAATTTTGTATGAAATATTAGTAGCAGTAAAAATTGTAGATGTAGAAAATTTAGTATGGAAATTTTAGTATAGAAAATTTGTAGTATACATTTGTTAGTATGGAACATTTTTAGTACAGAGATTTTAGTACAATTTTTAGTATAGAAATTTTTGTATAGAAAGCAACTGTAGGTGTAGATCTAGCTAGAAAAAGTTACATATTTGTTATACTAAATTTATTAAACATGTAGTTTTACAAAATTAACAATATGTGTATGAAATTTGCATGCGTACAAAATTGTAGTTTAGAAATTTCATTCACCGTAATGTACAAATTGCAGGTATGGCACGTGACTGGCAGTATCCCCTGTTGGACGAGCACGTGGATCGCGTGCATCGCACTTCCTGTCGTGTGCCGCCACCGGGGAGCGCGGACGAGCCGGCTGAGCTGGGAGTGGTCTGGACACGCACACCTCGCGTGGCCTGGAGACTCGACCCCCGTTGGACAGCCAGGTTTGCACTATGCCAACGTTTTAGTGTTGTCATAAGAATGTTCCATGCTGACCTTCAGTATGTTTGTAGGTTGCGGGATGCCGGACTACTCCCTCTTGCCCGGATGGTGCAGGCCACGGATGAGGATGGACCCGCCTTGGCCGCGGGTGGGGTGGAGTGATCACGATGCTTCCCGTTCAACCGTTCCCTGCTGACGGCTTTGGTGGACCGTTAGCGGCCCGAGACGCACACTTTCCACCTCCTATTCGGGGAGATGACGCCGACCCTGCAGGATGTGTCCCTGCTTTGCCTTCCTACTGGAGGCCCCAGTCAAGTGGCGCACTAACCTGCTCGGCAGATTCGAGGGGGTCCTTCCACCGGGTGCCGTGGGTGAGTACCACATCTTACTGGCGAGTCAGACACACGGGCCGTCGCTAAGGTGGCTCGCACAGTTCCGGGCACGTAGTCTTTACAATCGAAGCTCTTATTTGCGTTTTACGTACTAATAACATCTTATTTGCATTCAGGTGGAGCGGATGGACCCAAAGGCGGACGATCACCAGGTCTCGCGCCACTTGGAGGCGTACTTGCTGTGGCTGTTTGGCTGGGTGCTCTTCACCAGCAGCCACGGCAACAGCGTCGACACGCGCCTCATCGCTCATGCTAGGGTAGGCGATCACAGACGGTGAGGCCCCCAGGTCAGCTGGAGATCGGCCGTACTTGCCGCAACCTACCGTGGCCTATGCGATGCGTGCGGGAGGTTCAAGGCGAACCCGGTCCTTGCGGGTTGTCCCCTACTACTGCAGCTGTGGTCGTTCGAGCGCTTTAGCCTTGGACGACCTTTGCTAGACGACATGGGTCCGTACGGCCCCGAGATGTATCCCGGGTGAGACGTCGACCGGCCGACGATGGGTTCTATTTGGTGTCGTTGACGGTTAAGTCATATGTCAATTAGTTATTTCCTTTGTACTAACGACGATCGCACATGTCCAGGTCACGCGGGCGTATCTTCCCTTTGTTGAGTAGATCGACCACCTCACGGCCAACGACGTGCGCTGGGAGCCGTACTCTTAGGCGGCACTGATGAATTGTGCTCCCGATGGATTGTCGAGCCTATGCTGGCGCGACTGGGCTTTCTGGTTGATGTGCCGGAAGCTCGTCTATGGCATCTTCGTGGAGGACTACTCGCTGCAGTGAGTGATGCAGCAGTTTGGTCTACACCTGCCTGTGGTACCTGTCGAACCTGCACTGCCGCCTTCTGTGCACGCATGAGTGCCCGCGTCTTATAAAATTGTACATACTTACTATTCCATTGGAAATTACTAACGAAGTAGTCCTACAAGCAGGCACTCTAGAAAGGGAGTGAAACACGGCACGGACTGGACGACGAAGATGCAGGGGTGGATTGCATAGTGGGACGGTGCGCTTGACGACGTGGTTGATGAGGACCACCCCTAGAACAGCACAAAGTACACGGAGTACCTACGCTGGTACCAGAGCCAGACACGTACGAGGCTCGTACATGTCATGGACCCGCCCCCCGCACACCTTGCCACTCCGACAGACACGTATCCCGCGCACCTCGCGCGGGACGCGCACATCGTGGTACGTTACACGTATTTTCGAACATTCAATAATGGCAATGCTACCTTGGATAATTAACCATTTTATGTCTTTTTCTTTAGTCTGACGTGGGTCTTTCGATCGTCACGGAGGCCGAGAGTATGCTGCATAGGCTCACCGTAGGTGCCGAGGTGGGCCACGAGGAGCACATCAGCGCATATCGTCGTTTCAAGGAGTGGGGTACACGTGTCGTGCACCTACTGTCCTGCACGAGGCTACCAGCGGCCTCGACGCCCACGCCCAGCACACGGACGGCTCGGCCACCGGCGCCGCCCTGACCGGCGTGGCACTACTCTGGAGGCTCTACGTGGGCATGTCCTACAGCACCTCACCCGGACGAGGCTGGAGGATCTACCTGGGGACGGCCTCGTACGCTGCGTCCTCCGTACATCCCTGGCTTACCCACACAGGGGGTGTACTCGACATCGTACGCCCCTCCTCCAGGCGCGATGGCGCCAACTGAGGGTACGTATCGTACGATCTCCATTTTATCGCAATATTTTACATCTAAAACTAATGATATTACTTTTGTAGGTCTTTTCCCATCCAAGTACCGGTACGGTCCCTCCGCGAGCCCGGACGATGTGGGCCAATACTTCTCCAAGTGGGTCAGGTAGCCGTCTGGGTCTGCACCTCCTGACATAGCACCAGAGGTTCTCTCCGGCAGTGCCCTCCCCGGTGCACTGGAGGGCACACAGCCAGAGGTGCAGCTAACTCCACCAGCTCAAAGGCGGGTGTGACACGCTCCTGATCGCTTTACGTTCTCGGAGCATCGTAACCTGTTGCAGCAGAGGACGGCTAAGCGGGGCCGTACAGGAGGACACGGGCATAGGGACGGGGCAGGCCAGGGTGGCGCCTAATTGTACACCATTGTTTCATGTACTGCTTACGTTTTTTATTTATGATGTTAACTTTTTAGCACTGTGCTATGCTTACTTATACTCCTCGTTACCTACTCCATGCACGCTCAAAACGAATAGTGAACTTCAATGATGGCAACCGCACGAAGATTCTCAGTAACATCAAAATATCACTTACCATCGTATGTATCATTCGTTTTACGGTCAATCGTTCGTAAGAAAAAATTTTCCAAAATTATTTACGCATGTACAACATACAATGAACATAAACTTTTATTACAACTTCAGCATATTTTTTACCAGTTTAAAACAATAAAATTGACAAAATTTAAAACATTCACGGGGGACTGCATCTAGTCGCCGCCCCATTGGGCGACTGCATGAAAGTCGCCCAACGGGAGGGCGACTGGATGTAGTCGCTCCCAGGTAGGGCGACAGGGATTGTGTTGGCTCCTGGTTGGGCGATAGGCTCCAGTCGCCCCCCACTGGAGCCTATTTTTGTAAAAAAAAAATTCCCGCGGGTATATTTCTGTAATTTCGAATAAAAAATGGATTATTCATACAAAAAATTCGAGCATAGGTACTAGGACAGTTAGACGGGGGCTTCGCTCCTATTACATAGGGCAAATGTTATGTTACATATGTAGAGGTTCTCGATCAATTAAACCTAGAGTTATATGTACACCATCAACAGTAAATATTGCAAAATTCATCATCACGCCATGTAGGCTTATGTCCCCTGTTATTAATTAATTGACATATAACCAGAAAATCAGCTACTGATCTGGCTATTTTGTTCAAATGTGATGGCATTTCAATGGTTAAACTAAAATTTCATTCAATTTTGGGAGGTTGTCCCCCCGCCAATGCAGTTATATATGGTCTATGGTTTCGGAAAAAATGACTACTTGCAAGTTTCTTCTTTCATTTTCTCTTGAGGTAAAAGGGGTGCATAAGAAAACTTTTGATAACCGTTCTGGCCATGATAGAGGACATCAAATGGTGATTGAATGCCTTAACATTTTGATTCCACAATGTATCTTGTAGTTTTGTAAGTGTTTCTCGTCTCTTAAGAAAGTGGTACTAGAATCCACAAGAGCTGTCAAAATCGAACACAATATCATCATTTATGGGTTTGAATTTCCTACAAATAGGTTTGTGTCAATGGATGAAATGTTTTCTTCAAATTGTTTATTTCTCAAAACTTTTGAAAGGACAGACAAAAGAAAAGAAAAGGAAAATAAAGGGGAACAATAAAATATAGAGTATTCATGTGCCTATGTCAATTTATAACATAAGTCTCACCAATAGATTGGACAAACTAATGCGAACAGAGGGGGTGCATCTTTGCAATAATCATGCATTTGAATTAAAGTACTAATTTACCACTTGTAAACTAGAATAATATTTAATGTTTAAAATGTGTTTTGTTGTGGAAAATAGCTGCATAATATGCCGTGTTTGGTGTCACCATTTATTGTCTTGTTTAAAAATCAAGCCTTGATCGTACAAGGCTAAATGGGTTTGTATCAGGGTATGACCAGATACCAACCAAATCTAACCATGACGACTCTTATATCACGCATGAATAAGTATGCTCTATGTGCGTAATTATGCCAGAATTGTACTGTAGTAAACTATACCCTACTATGAACTTAGATGATATTAAATATTAATCAACCGCTATAAAATATGTTTCTTTACCTCTGCTTTGGTTGCTCTTTATAGCAAAACTTCCAGCCGTGAACAACTTGAAATAATATAATTTAATGCCAGATTTTCACCAAGAGAACAGTACTCTGCAATCCTTCGATCTGATTGTTGCAATATACATATCCTCACTTAGCAAGTGCGCACACTTATTATATGCTCCTGAAAACTTATGAAAAGAAAGCAAACCCTTAATACACATATTTATCAACCCACGCACAAGTGAAATAAGAAGACAGATGCTTACCTGACAAATGAATTTGGCAATGTAATCTGCACGTCAAGAAATGATGTATATGACCAAGTAGCTAGGCTTGAAAAATCACAAAATGGAAACAACAAACTTTGGTTTTTTTTTTTGATAGATCACTAGAAAAGAAGGGATTAAATGTGGACTTGAAAGAACAATGGACAACTTGCAGGGAAATCAATATGTCGAATTGATGTATACTACCAACCAATTAGACTTGAAAAATCACAAAAGGGTAAAAACAACAAAAGAGTTGTTTTTAATTTTTGGAACGATCACTAGAAAGGGGCTTAAGTATGGACGTGAAACAGCAACAATGGCTAGTTTTTTCTGTATTTTGTTAGGAATAGTTTTCCTCTTGTTTTTGGTAACAATCACTAGAAAAGAAGAGACTAAATGTGGACTTGAAAGAACAATGCACAGCTCGCAGGGAAACCAATATCTAGCTAGGCAGTTAAGGAAAGGGATGTGTCTCCTTGCAGTAGTGTCTTATATAGACGAGGAACATCAAGAAGATGCCTAGATTGCACAAGCAAGCAAGGAATGATATTCTCTTCAGAGCTAAAGTCCACATATGTCGAAAGGACCTAAAGCGTATCACGCGTAAAGAAGAAAGGGGATAACTTGCCATGTCCATCTCAATTAAAGGACCTACAAAGCTGGATCGATGATTATGCCATGGTATGTCTTAAAGAACACGAGCAACAGAAAAAGCAGAACCGACCATGACTGAAACATTACCTACATCTGTTAATCATCGAGGCCGGTTGAAACTAAAACTAAAAGCATTGGTAAGCAAATTTTGCGATATAGAGTAGTGTGATTTCTTGCGCTCTAATAGAAATTATATATATATACACACACTGCCTTGTAATCGAATCTCCCAAAAATAGTTTAAAGAGCACAGGAAAAGCAATTAAAACTCGAGTTGAGTAATTAATATCTAACCGACCGGCCGTCGTTCGTCGGCTCGTCGCCGTTGCAGCCGCGCTGTCGTCGGCGGCGCACCATCCTCGCGGCCGCCCTTGTGACCGTCGGTGCCGCAGCCCCTCGCTCCCGTTTTGACCGTGACGAGGGCAGGGCAGGGAAGGGGAGAATAATTTGGAATGGACAGGATCGGATGTTTTGGCCCACTGCTGTATTGTGTGCTTTGAAGCCCAAACAAATTTCAGGGCATTTGAAAATTTTGTGACACTAGATCAACACTACGTTGCTATGATAAGAAAAATCATATTACCACATCGCATCATCACCAAGCTTGTTTGTTTGTGCTACCCTACCTCAGCGCCACGCACTTGCTCCGCCGCAATGCCTTGCCGAGTTCCACCAAGCCAGTGTCACGCACTCACGCCCTTGTCTTTGCCGCGGCCCACGACGCGCCTCCACTTTTGTGCTCAGTGTCACCGTCTTGCATCACGCTGATCGCAACCACCTTTTCGACTGATGCTTATACTTTATAGTTATAACTAATAACTTTTATACTTTTATAATAGATTTTTATGCAAACGGATCGAATATCAATAAAATGATAAGTTATTTCGAAAAGTTGACACGATAAATCATTTCAAAAAAACGACAAAGAAATCATCTTATTTATTTATTTAAAAAATCATAAATCATAAGCTAAAAAAATGATGACATAAAGAGGATGGGCTCAGTGGCGATGACTGGCCGCACACTGTTGTGATACTACCATATAAATGGATTTTCATACGATGTAAAGACATAAAAAACAAAACATTGAATGGAGTCATTGTAACGCCTCCATTTTTGGGAACAGAGACGTCCTACCATCCGCAACGGCTCAGAAGTTCAGTTGCGGATGAAAAGTGATGCTATGAAGAGAATGGGCTCAGTGGAGACGACTGGCCGCACACTGTTGTGATACTACCATATAAATGAAATTTCATATGCTGTAAAGACATAAAAAGAAAACATCGAATGGAGTGCATGCTATGAGAATTAACGAGTAACACTCTAAACGTTAAATTCGCTTAATGCCTAACCCTCATGTACGATGGACCTATGTATGTATAGCACAATTCTTATACTTTTGTTCTTGCTTTATGTAAAAGAGTTCTTCTGTACGCAGGGGCGGAACTGGGCCTCGGGCTGGGTAGGCTATAGCCCGAGGCCCAGCAATACTACTAGTACCAGGCTTTTTAGTATTGCCTTCACAATTTATCTGGTATAGGAATCCTCGTCGAGGGCAATCAGAGGGGGTGAATGATTGCAACGCGCAGCGGAAACTTTTCTCCAAATTTATTGTCTTTTAATTTTTCAACCTGCCACACAAAAAATAGAAAAGCGAAAAACTGCAATATATATATATATATATATATATATATATATATATATATATATATAACCTGCTGCCTGCTGGAAAGAGACCGTAGATAAACCAAAAATATTGTGTGTTGATCTTAGTATAAGAAAACGAAAGCCATAGCTTTTGTGCTGAACCAAAGTATAAAGCTTTCCTCAGGCCACGTACACAAAATCTGTAACTATCATCCCATCACAAGTCATACACCGAACAGAACAATGTATGTTGAGTTCTGTGCACACGTTGTCCCTTCTGTTCGTGTCTGCGTCTTGCTAATGCTGAGTTGTCTCAGTTGGACTGAACCCAAAACTAAAGACGTGAAACGACAATACTTAGGGCATCTTCAATGGTTATAGCTAGCAACTAACTATAAGACTTCCACATCATCTATATAGTACACACTAAAGTTAGCATTCTAAAGAACTATCTATAAGGATAGCTATTTGATGCTTACATGCACACACAGAATTTATGGAGGCTGCCTCGTTTGGCGCTATAGACTATCTCTAGAGCTGTAGAGAGCTGCGTTATCTTTCTTCATTTAATATCTTCCACGTAGGACAGTTGATGACATGGACTCTCTTGTAGATAGCTGCTATAGACCCATTGGAGATGCTCTTAGATGTGCTGGAAATACTCACGAGGACCGAAGAGATCACGCCATGCAGGCGTAGTAGACGATGTGCTGGCGATACGCGCGGTCATGCGTACTGACGCGGGTAATCTCTTTCCGCGCATTGATCGCAACGAGAAGAAACTCGCTGCACGTGAACTGAGCAACGGAGACGAGTTCGGCGATGATACGTCAGATCAGAACTGAGGCAACAATTTTTTTTCCTCTCCAAAAACCGCTGCTGCCCTCCAAAAGCAGCGCACGGCCAATTCTTTTTTTCTTTCGCTCGCTCAATACCACCTACCGCACCAGCGGATTTTCTTTTATACAGTTGATTCTCTCCTATTCAATATCTACTCAAAATCCTAATCCAACTCCAATTAGGTCTGGGCTTTTTTATCTCAACTAGACTTTTGGCCCATTAATTTTCATGGGACTCTAAACCCTTCCTAACACAGGTTTTTCACACTCCTGATTTTTCAACTCATCGCGTATCGAAGCCTCCAAGACCGCACCTCCTGTATCTTCTCCACACATCATCCACCTTTGATCTCTATGTGCTCCAACGTGAGCCTAACCACCTCGTGACATCCTCGACCGCCTGGACCTCAGATTTCCCCCTCCTAGTCCCGGTCTTCCTCGTCACCGACCATGACTGTCTCCACGCCCAACCTGCACATGCAAAGACCAAAGAACGTTTTTCCCGGCACAAGTTCTCACCAACTTGACCGATATTAATCCACGCACACACGCACATACCTCGAATAACAATACTAAGCCATGTTGTCAATTATTCATCATTATAAAAATCCTAAACCTAGCCACATGGTCTTACAAATCCAACCCGAGGCCTGAAATTATCAGCCCGGCAGCGGCAACCCAGAGGGGGTGAAGCATATGACAGCCCAGCGGTGGGAGCCAGCCCAAGCAACGAAGTTTCAGCCCACCAAAGTGACGAAGTGAGACTGGAAACCCTAATCCCCAGCAGACCGCTTCGGTCAGCCCCCAAATCCCAATCGCTAGCCACTGCAGCGCCGCCCTCATTTGCGCATCGGCCGCCGATGTCGCCTGCGCAGGCCGCAAATCCGCTGGCCACCGCCCTCGCCCCTCGCTCTCAATGTAGCGACGCCGTGGTTCACCAGTCGCCGCCGTCACAGATCTGCGCCTCCGGTGCCCTCGCCAAGTGAGCCTCCGCCGGCCCGCGGTACCTCCGGCTTCGGCTCGTAAAGCCTCGTCGCGCGCCGCCAATCCACGCGCTCTTGCGTCGTACCGCTCGCCGCCGCCGCTACCTCCATCAATCGCCACCGCCGTCGTAACTGCAAAATCTTGGAAAGCCACTATAAAGAAATGATGGAAGGCCCTCTCCTCAAGGTCGAGCAACTTGAGCTCGTCGGCTACCGGCGAGGCAAGGATTTCAGGAGCTGATCTGCTAGTTATTTCTTAAGATTTACTTGTTTCTTGCTCTAGCTTATTTAGCTTGCTTGCTCCCGAGGCCTGAAATTATCAGCCCGGCAGCGGCAACCCAGAGGGGGTGGAAGCATATGACAGCCCAGCGGTGGGAGCCAGCCCAAGCAACGAAGTTTCAGCCCACCAAAGTGATGAAGTGAGACTGGAAACCCTAATCCCCATCAGACCGCTTCGGTCAGCCCCCAAATCCCAATCGCTAGCCACTGCAGCGCCGCCCTCATTTGCGCATCGGCCGCCGATGTCGCCTGCGCAGGCCGCAAATCCGCTGGCCGCCGCCCTCGCCCCTCGCTCTCAATGTAGCGACGCCGTGGTTCACCAGCCGCCGCCGTCACGGATCTGCGCCTCCGGTGCCCTCGCCAAGTGAGCCTCCGCCGGCCCGCGGTACCTCCGTCTTCGGCTCGTAAAGCCTCGTCGCGCGCCGCCAATCCACGCGCTCTTGCGTCGTACCGCTCGCCGCCGCCGCTACCTCCATCAATCACCACCGCTGTCGTAACTGCAAAATCATGGAAAGCCACTACAAAGAAATGATGGAAGGCCCTCTCCTCAAGGTCGAGCAACTTGAGCTCGTCGGCTACCGGCGAGGCAAGGATTTCAGGAGCTGATCTGCTAGTTATTTCTTAAGATTTACTTGTTTCTTGCTCTAGCTTATTTAGCTTGCTTGCTTGTTTGTTGTAGACTCTAACTTGTAGTGGGTGGAGGAGGGATCGATATGATCTCATGGGTTTCTGGTTCTAGGCAAAGATCAAAGCAGTTCTGTAGCTGGTTTGCTCTGATGTTGAGTTCTTGACCTTGTGAAAAGCATTAGAGAACTTCATTGAGGCATTCACTATAACTTGGACTTGCACTAAGTATAACCTTTGTTTCTCAGAGACAAAGTATAGTGATGGCTAGAGTATAATATTCATAATTGTTGCATCTAATTTCACCCCATATATTTTCGAGTATATCAAGAATGTGAGCATCTATCAACACATCATGGACCATTACTTTTTTGTGAACATTTTGCATATCTATCAGCATTTAACAGGATGAATATCCAGCTCACAATTCCTATAGTTTTAGACTTGTAGTGATCCTATGCTCCTAGCATTGTTAGTGACTAACAAACATCCCAGTGAATAGCACTACAATACCATACTTCAAATACGAGCATGAGCTATTGAGCTATTCTATTCAGAGTCCTGATATTTTTTTTATTGTCTTCATCGTGCAGGCAAAGATAATGGAAATGCAGAAAACGAGGTAATTGCTTTTGTCTTTGTCAATGTCAGACTTTTTCATATCTTTACTTATATATCAATATAATGTTGTCTCCAGTTTGCTAAAACTTCGCTGGAAATTTAGCCCATAGTTTGGTACATGTCATTTTTGTTTGATCTTGCATATTTTTCATCTTAGATGACTTATATGTGGCCTTTTTAAAGCTTGACTTTGTTATGCTTCTTGTATTAGTTTACCAACAGCAAAAAAAATATAAGTCTTTGGTCTAAACCCAAGTATTTGGAGCCTACTTTTGTTATGCCATGGTATGGTATAAATCGGCGTTAGTTCTATATTGCTAGAGTTTAGCCCGAGGCGTAACCAAATCCTGGTTCCGTCACTGTCTATAGATGATGTGTTTGAACCGAATACCACAACCACTCCACTTAGACACGTAGGTTAAATATATCTAAATGGGCTAGGTGTTACATAACAAGCGTAAAAATAAAGTTCTCGTCATACCATCAATCTATCTATGCCATCTTATTCACGGCGGTTGAACGCTACAGAGGAATAATGCTTGTATTCCCCGTCACCGGAAACTTTGCTAGAGACGGAGACCAAGGCATTGGTGACCGAAGATGCCTTCGTCAGAGACGCAAGGCACCAGCTTCACTGTAGCTCGCTAGAACCCGAGCTGGAGCAACAACAGGTGCAGAAATCTTGAAGCTCATCCAAAGGTTAGAAAAATCAAATGAAACCTAAATTCCTTTTTATATCGAGTATTGCAAGCAATTCCAAAAAAAAAAAAAGATAGCAAGCAATCACGTAACGTAATGTCACAAGCTACGACTTATTTCAAACTCAAATTCAGGGAATAAAAAATAGAAAAAAATTTATCCTTCGTCCCTCATTTGCTAAACTAGGTAAAACATGTCCTCTAACTCTAAAGGTGATTTTAACTAAGTTTGATTCATGTATCACGCCACATTGTATCTTAGGCCAAAACGAGGTGGGCCCACCTTATGGGTCCAGTCTATCCTATCAGTTGTCTATCACTACTACAGAAAGCCTAATACTAGACGGCCAATCACAGACGGTTTGACAAAATTGTCTGCGACCGAAAGTAACACAGACGGTTTTAATATGAACACCGTCTGTGTTGGCTGCGTCGGAGAAAACGAGTATCACAGACAGTTCTTACTGATGAACCGTCTGTGATACGAAAGTATCACAGACGGTTTTTATTAACAACCGTCTGTGATAATCTGGAATTATCACAGACGGTCCGTCTGTGATAAGCTTCACAGATGGTTTTTAATACAAAACCGTCTGTGATAATGGCGCTAGGCATTTATTGTGCTGCTCAGACCGCATCTGTCTTTATTTCGATCCAGATTTAGCTGGTGCTGCGCAATCTTTCGCTTAGGAGGCAAGCTAGGCGATTTCAGGCGAGTTAATTTGGTGGGAGGAGGCAGAGATTGAGCTTGGAAGATGCGTACTTTCCTAGTTGCTTTAGATATGGTTAGTAATGAAATTTATTTTTCTTTGTATTACAATTTAGATCTAACTAATTGGTGAGTGTTATTGAAGATGGTTTGCAAAATTGTTGGTTATATAATAGCTGTTGTGTTTATAATATGAATTGAGCTTGCAAATTAAGCCTCAATGCATGTAGCTGGTATATATGTAGTAATAATTAATTAATTTAATTTTTAATACTAAATTGTTATATATATACATAACGTAGGACCGAAGCTGGATGTATGCCGCGAGCTGTGTGAGTGAAGAGTACATTAATGACGTGTCTGCTTTTACAAGAGTTGCCGAGGAGGATATGTTGAATAAGGGGGTGGAATATATGTACTGTCCATGCACTGACTGCGAGAATTTAAAGATGTTTAAGAACCGAGGGCAAATTGAAGCGCACTTGATTCGGAGGGGTTTCAAAAAGGGTTATACGTGTTGGACCAGTCATGGCGAAGTGAATGATCATATGCCGCCGGATGACATTGCCGGTAAAGTGAATGATATGCCGTCGGATGACATCGCCGGTGAAGTGAATGACATGCCGCCAGATGATGTCGATTGTGGTTCAGATTCAGATAGGTTGCATGATGACAATCTGCATCAGATGCTTCGCGATGTAGAAGAGAACTATGATGAGAGAGAGTATGTTAAATTTCGGGGCTTGATGGAGGACTCGGAGAAACCTTTGTTCACGTGCTGCAGGTCAAAGTACACGAGATTGTCGGCCGTGCTTGAACTATTGAAATTGAAGGCAAGCAACAGTTGGTCCGACAAGAGTTTCACGGTGCTGCTAGGTCTTTTAGTGGACATGCTTCTGGAGGAAAATGAGTTGCCTAAAACCACATATAAAGTCAAGAAGGTTCTTTGTCCGTTGGGAATGGAACTAGAAAGAATACATGCATATCCGAACGACTGTATCCTCTACCGTAAAGAGTATGCAAACATGCATGTATGTCCGGTGTGCAACGCATCCTGATACAAACGTAACAATCAATCAGATGATGGCGAGGGAACAGAGGCGAAGAAAGGACCTCCTGCTAAGGTGGCATGATATTTTTCTATAATTCCCTGTTTGAAAAGGTTTTTTGCAAATCCAAAGGAGGCAAAACTGCCGCATTGGCACTCGGAGGAGCGCAAGAAGGATGGAATGTTAAGACACCTTGCTGATTCCGCCCAGTGGAGAAACATCGATAGAAGTTTTGCAGACTTCGGTGCAGAACCAAGGAATATAAGGTTTGGACTGAGTATAGATGGAATGAATCCTTTCAGTAGCATGAGCAGCCGACATAGCATATGGCCAGTGACTCTCTGCATCTATAACCTTCCTCCTTGCTTGTGTATGAAGCGAAAGTATATTTTGCTATCGATACTTATCCAAGGGCCAAAGCAACCTGGGAATGATATTGATGTGTTCCTAGCACCGTTGGTGGAAGATCTAAAAGTACTGTGGAACGAAGGGGTACAGGTATGGGATGCATACAAACGAAAGAACTTCACTTTGCGCTACTTATTGTTCTGCACCATAAATGATTATTCTGCCCTTGGTAACCTATCGGGCCATAGTACAAAATGTGCCAAAGCTTGTACTCACTGTTTAGATGGTACCGAGAGTGTGTGGCTGAAACACTCACGCAAAACCGTCTACATGCGTCACCGCCGGTTCCTTCAGAGGGCTCACCCATACCGCAACATGAAGAAACAATTTGACGGAGAGAAGGAAGACGGTTCAGCTCCAAGGCATTTAAGGGGAAAAGAGGTTTATAATATGGTTAATGATTTAGATGTTGTCCTAGGAAAGGGACGTAAATTGAGGGCTCATGAGAAGAACACCTGGAAGAAGAGATCAATATTTTGGGACTTACCTTATTGGGAGTACCTAGATGTTCGACACTGCATCGACGTCATGCACGTAGAAAAGAATGTATGCGGCAGCTTGATGGGTCTCTTACTGAACATTTGTGATAAAACAAAGGATGGCATCAACGCACGACTTGACTTGGCTAATATGGACATCAGGCCTGAGTTAGCACCGACATGCACTGATAATGGACGAACGTACCTTCCCCATGCGTGTTACACTCTGTCCAAGACTGAGAAAACAGAACTGTGCCAGTGCTTGCATGGTGTCAAAGTTCTGTCTGGTTACTCCGGCAACGTGAAGAAACTTGTTTCGATGCAAGATTTGAAGTTAAATGGCATGAAGTCTCATTATTGTCATGTGCTGATGACACAGATGCTCCCTATTGCAATTAGAAATATTTTGCCGATCAAAGTCCGAGAGGCAATCATGAGGCTATGTTATTTCTTTAACACAATTTCTCATAAGGTCATCGATCCCGAAGGACTAGATGCTCTGCAGGACGAGATGGTGATAACTCTATGTCATCTTGAAATGTATTTCCCTCCTTCGTTTTTCGATATCATGGTCCATCTCATTGTTCACGTTGTGTGGGAGATAAAAATGTGCGGGCCCGTATTCCTACGTAGCATGTACCCATTTGAGAGGTTCATGGGAATTCTCAAGTCCTACGTACGGAATCGATCTCGGCCGGAGGGCAGCATCGTCGAAGGTTATGCAAGCGAAGAGGTCATTGAATTTTGTGTTGATTATATGGCTGAGACTCAACCGATAGGTGTGCCTCAATCTCGTCATGAGGGGAGGCTGAAGGGTATCAGAACTATAGGAAGGAAAGCAATCACTGCAGATATTGACACGTATACTCAAGCCCATTTCACGGTCTTGCAACACATGACTGAAGTGGCGCCTTATGTCGACCAGCACAAGGATGTACTTCGGCAACAGAATCCGGAGCGGCCAGATGTTGGATCATGAGGTAACACAACAGTCGGTTCAACCAATGGTTGAAGGAGCAAATTGCTAGGAGCTCGCCAAGTGAGACGCTGACATGGTTGGCAAAATGGCCAATATTTACAGTTGTGACATGGCAAGGATATAACATAAATGGGTACACATTCTATACACAGTCTCAGGATGTAAAGAGCACTAACCAGAACAGCGGTGTCTACATAAATGTGTTCAGTATCGATGGGTGGAGAAACTCCTTCTATGGGTTAGTAAAAGAGATTTGGGAGCTCGACTACGTGGTTTTCAAGATCCCCTTATTTCGCTGTCGTTGGGTGCATCTACCACAAGTGAAGGTTGACAAGTACGGTGTCACTACCGTGGACCTCTAACGTGTCGGGTACAAAGACGAACCATTCGTACTCGCCAACCAAGTTGTTTAAGTTTTCTATGTAACCGATCCGGCAAATAAGAAACGCCATGTAGTTCTTCATGGAAAAAGGAGAATTGTCGGAGTAGAGAATGTAGTGGACGAGAAAGAATACAATCAATTTGACAAGTTACCTCCTTTTGGAAATGGCATAAGAGTCGACGATGAACAACGTGACGAAACTAGTTTTGTACGCATTGATCATCATGAAGGGCTAATTTTTAAAGGAAATAAGCAAGTAGAATGAGAATGTGCGACATATATGTGGGCATTTGCATATATGTATACAGCAATGCATGTGTGTGATGTATATGTGAATTGGCATTTATGTATACAACAATGCATGTGTGTGATGTATATGTGAATTGGCATTTATGTATACAACAATGCATGTGTGTGATGTATTTGTGAATTTGCATTTATGTATATGTGAAAATGTGTGAAGAAATACACTGTGTGAATGCAGCTGGTTAGTGTTGTATATGAATGCAGCTGGTTGGTGTTTGTCTTAATAACAACAGTCAGGGGCAAAGGCTTATCACAGACGGTTCTAAAGTTAGAACTGTCTGTGATATCAACTATCACAAACGGTTCTAACTTTACAACCGTCTGTGATAGTATAACTATACAGATGGTTCAAAGTGTAGAACCGCATGTGATATTTATTATCACAGACGGTTTTAAGTGTAGAACCGTCTGTAATAAGCCTGCCTATATATACCCTCTGGCTAGGGTTTTCCGCGTATGCTGCAGTTATAGATCTAAGTCTCGCCGCTCTCCCGATCTGTCTCCTCGGACCTCCGTCGCCGCCGCCATCGCCGCTGCCTCCTCGCACCTCCGTCGCCGCCATCGCCCTCCTCCTCCCTCGGGCCCGTCGCCGCTACCTCCCCGAGCCCCTCGTCGGCCGCCTCCCCGAGCCCCTCGCCGGCCGTCTCCTGTCGCCGCCGCCTCCTCGCATCTGTGAGTTTCGTCGCCGCCTCCTCTATTGATGTTTTCTTATGCTAGTGACATGCCAGATCTGTGAATCGATTGGTACTTTGTTGTGATTTGATGAAATTACTCCTTGGCACAGAGGGATGAAACATGTAGAGAGTGTTATATTAAAATATATGGCTTATACGAATTTGCACCAACTTAGAATAACACATGGCAATATTTTTAGGTGGATAATTTGTAGAATAAAAGTATGGATGGAATCCACAATCTTTGAGAAGTGTGGAAATATAACAATCATTGTGTCATTCCAAACATACTACTGACCATTGTGTCAAATGAAGCCAACATAACATGTACCCAGCTATTTGTGCGTTGCACATATTACATTGATTTCAATTGATCGAAGTTGTTAAAAGTGTGTTGTGAATAGAGATCTTGTTTACTGCAGTAGCATAGTTTGTTATTTGGTTTATTTTGTAATGTTCATTTCTTGTAGTAAATTGTCTTTTGCTTGTTGTGAGTGTTAGTATATAGTATTATCAACTAAAGTAGGTGCTAAGATAGGCACATCACCCCCTCTCTCTGTCCATATCACCCCCTCCCTTCTCCCCATCCCCTCTACTCCTCTCCTCTCTTCCTAACATTGAGCATCATGTTTCACTTTTTTGCTTCCTCATCTTCCAATTCAATATGATCACTTTCTTATCTTATGGTATGGCACTTTCTTATCTTATCTTAATAGACCCACAAATTGAGCAACATGTCATCCGCACATTCTTCAACACCATCACCAGAGGCGTCCCCTCCAAAATCAAAACGCCAAGGAAGAGGGCTATGGAAGAAGCCCGAGGGCCGATTTACCATCACAGAGGTCGATGGATCTGGGGTCCCTCTCCTTCCTCCCAAACCAGTAAGCACATTTTGAACAATGATCGGAATAGTTGCACGAGAACGAATTAAGATCACATTCAATTTGTGAAAGAGCGTGCCTGCGACTCGAAAACGTGAGCTGTTGACAGAAATTTTGGCATCGTTCGAGATCCCAGAAGAACAACAAGACGCCGTGCAACAACAAGCCTTGCTAGCAGCGTGCAAAGCATGGAAGAACTTCAAAAGCACGCTTGTCAAGGACTACGTGGAGAAGGATGAAACACCCTTTCATAAATACCCATTCCTTGAACCACAATGGGAAGAGTTCATGGCGATGAAGACGACCGAAGAGTTCAAAAGTACAAGTGCGGTGCACAAGGCCCTCCAGGCAAAAAACACACACCCGCATAGACTTGGCACAGCTAGCTATGCGGGTAAAATCCCGCAGTGGAGGAGGGAGGACGAACAGGCAGTCCTGCAGGACACCGCCCCGCCATTTGCCAATATCCCGGATGACCGCGCTCGAAATTGGATTAGAGCAAGGTCATCTACAACGAAATCGGGGGACGTCTCCTTTCGAAACCGTGTAGACCAGCAAGTGTCGCAGCGCCTGGTAAGATATCGATCGAACTACGTAGCTTGTAATTACTCCACAACTTCATATGAAGTGAAATGACATGTCGTGCTCTTGCAGGAAGCGCTGAGTGTTGAATCTTCCCAGGGATCATTCCAGGGAACAAGGGAGAAAGATATACTCTCCACAGCCCTGAGAAACAAGGAGCACCCGGATCGTACGAGAGGCCTTGGGCTTTACGTTCCTTGGAAACATGGTTTCCAAAATGACTCCAAAATGTATCGGCGTAGGAAGAGAACCAAAGCCGAGCGTGAGGAGCGGCTACGACAAGAGATCAAGGCATCTCTTAGAGAGGAGCTAAGAGGTGAGCTGGCTGATTATATCATAGATGAGATGCGGAAACATACAGAAAGTTAGCAAGCCGTCGCCGCTCCTATGCTAGCTAGCCCGCACAACCATCCGAGTAGTTGCGCGTCCAATCCGACGGAAAGCGAGGCCAGATTTCCTATGGACGACATCCTGGTAATAATTATTATCTCTCAAATACTTGCTCCATTGATAGGTCTATTCGAGTAGCTAATTTTGTATCATTATGTAGGAGCCTACGAAGTGCAGGCTCCAAGTGAGATATGCCTCCGTTCCCTTATACGCTGCTTGGGGCCAGGCATATCAGTCTGGTATCGGGGCCATGGTGCACAGTCAAGCTTTAGTGCCAGGCTTCGTAAAAGTTAATGTGGATGGTGTGCATGTCAATTTTGAGGTCGTCCCGCTACCGAAGCCCCCCAACGACGAGATCGTGACTCTAGGGCAGGCCATTGGAACATTCATCTAGTGGCCCAAAAGCGACATCTCCCTAGAGACTTCTTCACCGGTGGCAGGACCAGAAGGGCAGTGCGAACCAGAGCTACATGCACTGGTGCCATCTCCACTACAAGACTTGTCTCCACCACCGCTAGCTGCACCGGTGCTATCTCCACAGGTACTATTCTCGCCAAAGCAACTTGCATCGGTGCTACCTTTACAGTCGACTACCATAAAGTCGACCTACAGCTGAGGCAGCAAGGGCAGTAAGGGCAAAGCAAAGAAGACCAATGATGATATTCCGTACATGCCATTGGCCTGCAAATTCGTGCTTAGTGAGCCATTGCTCGATAAAAAGGGCCTCCAAACCCTAGCATATAGTTGCCTGCAATTGCACAAGTGGTATATGGAGCAGTCCAATAAGCCAGAGGGAGAACGGACCTCAAGTATCACTGTCAAATTCGCGCCGGATGATTTACAACACAGTATTCATGAGCGTGTCTTCGTGGTCACCTTTGAGGGTTTATTCGATCTTTTCACGCTCAACGCTCTCGACGTCTCACTCATTCGATGCTGGACGCTGTAAGTGTGTACAATCACAGTCTCTATTCATGTCATACCGATAAATGTCATATATAATTTGTTGCTTTCCTGTGTATATATATAGATACATGCTGACTAAAGCTAGATCGTCCAAATCATCATCGGTTGGTTTCTTGGACCCACACTTGGTCGCCAAGTATACCATCGACGAGGATACACCCTTCGTCGAGAGGTACATTGCAGCAGGACTGCTGGCTTACCGCAATAAGGACTATGTACTTATGCCCTACAATCAGAACTATCATTAGATTTTAATAGTAATTGTACCAAAATGGAACAAGGTATATTACCTTGATTCCCTAAGTAAGAATAAAATGGACTTCACAGTTGTCAGCCAAGTAATCGATAAGTAAGTACATTTTCTCCATACATAGCTATATTGTACTCTTTCTTTCCTTCCGAATGACTAAGGTTAACTTTTTTCGAATCACGTAGGGCGTTCGTGACATACATTGCAAAGGGAGGTGTCTCGATGCAAGGGGCCAAAGGCCTGACACATGCTCGAGATTTTAAGGTATTCGCTATTACACATTAATTCATTCTATGTAACAGTTGGTAGTAATGCCTCTTGAATTAACACATTCCATTTTTTATAGTGCCACCATCAGCAGCTGGGCAACACATGTGGCTTCTACGTTTGCCACCATATGGAACTACTCCTCGATTCCTCGAGGATCACCAATTCCAAGGTTTGTCAATCTTCCCATAATTACTTCATACTTATCACGTTACATATATACGCACATTGATATTTCTATCGGCAGGCTGCGTCCATCCCGTCAACTACATTGAAACAACCTGACCTTTCAAGAATTCGAGGAGAGTTGGCGTACTTTTTGGTGGCTGGAGTCATAAAGTCACAAGGAGAGTTCCACTGCGTACCATGATTTTTTATTGCTCTTATCACTCCGGAATCGAGGTCTCACGAAAGGAACGGATCTATAATCAACGAACCTGTCAGCTGCACAAGCAATACTTGAATGGCAATCATGCACCATCCAAGTATAGCTTGTGTAGCCTGATAAGTTCATTGATTATGGATGTGTTCCTTTCGTGAAACCTCAATTCCAGAGTGATAGAGCAATAAAAAATGCAATGTTACCATCTAAGTGCAAATGCAATGTAGATCTTTTGTAATTGTGAATTTGTTAATGGATATTTTATTTCATTTCAATTAATTCATTTGCGAAATGGATGCCTTATGTTTGTGAAATGAAATGTGATGTGAATTGGATATTTTATGTTTGTCAAATGAATTGAGATGTGAATTGTATGTATACATATACTAATTCATCTGCTTGTTTCAGAGGGCATGGCTAGCATTTCCTAAGGCTAGCCAATAAATAGGAATAGATTTAGGGGTAGAAAAGAATATCACAGATATTTTTTAACTAAAAACCGTATGTGATAGGTGATATATCACAGACGGTTTGTAGTTAAAAACCATCTGTGATAACTATATATCACAGACGGTTTTTAGTTAAAAACCGTCTGTGATATTTGCACCACAGACAGTTCGAAAGCCATCTGTGATGACCTCATATTATTACTGACCCATAAATTTAGACGGTTCACAAAACCGTCTGTGATGACATTTTTGAACCGTTTGTGATGACCTTTTCTGTAGTAGTGCTATAGACTCAGTGCACTATGGACATACTGGTTCTACCTCGTTTTGGCTAGCTCGGATCTAATGCATGCCACATGAGTCCAATTTAGTCAAAACCATCTTTTGTTAGTAGGAATGATAAGTTCTAAATGGTTTTGAGAGTTGGAGGACATGTTTTACCCAATTTTGCAGATGAGCAACGAAAAGTAAACCATATGAAGAGTTAAGGAACCGGAAGTGGTCTTTTTCCTAAAAATAAAAGCATGCTAGCTTGCAAGTTACTGGTATGGATTACACGAACTATTCACACAAATGGTGTTGTAGACATTTTTTTTAAATTTGACCCTCAAACGTTTGTTTTTGTAAATCTAGCCATCTCTTTGTACTCGGCAAGTTACCAAGCTCCTTAGCTCGGCAGGACGTTGACCACCATTAGTGCTATGTTTAATTAGTGCTAATAGTATTTAACTAGTGCTAATCCTAATAATATTTTATTAGTGCTAATCATGAAACTAATTACCTATTGATTTTGGGAGCTCGGTAGCAAGCAACTGTGGCTCAGCAGCAGGCAACATATATCGCCTGTCATGACTGTCAAGCTCGGAGAGGGGTCTATATTTACAAAAACGAGTATCCCAAAATAAATTTTGAAAAAAATGGTTAGTGATATTTGTGCGAATAATTCGGATTACACTCAGACGATGATGTGTTTGGCAAACAAAACTATCGCCTAGTCCCAGCAGCCCTGGCGCTCTTCACGTGAATGCGCAATTTTCTACATGAAAACAAAGAATATTTTCGGTGCTCAATGCCTAATCAGAGTAATCACAAGTTCTCACCTGCAAATTGTTCACGAGCATCTCTAGGACGTTGTCCTATCCGCCTGAACTTGAGTCCGTTCACTGCTTCTCAGCAGCGAAGATGGTCGTCATGGCCGCAATGAGCATATACATACATACGTACGTACGTACGTATACATACATACCCTAGTGGCGACCTGGAATGTCGAATTAACAAGCTCGTCTTGCCAACTAGAGTAGTCAGTTGCCAAAGATTATGGTTGTAGCTCACGGATTAGCGTAAAGTCCTACGTGGTCGCGGTGGTGCTAATTAATCACGCTAGAAAGGTGTATTAGTGTAAGTGCACCCCTTCAAATTCCTGGTTAATCACTCAAAAATCTGAAAACGAAATGAAATGGATTAGTGTAGAATACTAGACCAACAAAGTGAACGAGTACGAATACAGTAAAATTGGCATGATGTCACACAGTGTCCAACGAATGTTGCCCCAGCAGTCCGTGTTGGCTGCTACCACTCGAATGCTCTGGCGTCTCTTTTAATAAACAAAGCAAAGGAAACAAGTGTTTTCTGAAAAACAAAAAGAGAAATCGGGAATTGCTAGGAATCAGACGGTCCGATCCAAACGTTCCATTCGGACACTCGGGCTGTAATATTTTTTTTATCATATTTACAATATTTTTTATTCATATTTATAATATTTTTTTGTCTGTGTTTTTCTTACAATATTTTTATTTTGTGTATGCAATATCATTTTTTGTATGACTTTTTTGTTGTATATGTTGATTAAAACTATTGCATATATTATCTAAAAATATTGTATCGGAGTGCACGATGCAAATACTCACATCGTTCTTTCTTTTTTTTATTGTATACATGACCGACAATGTTGCATACATAGACAGATGTTGCGGAAGAGAATATTCACATCCTTCTTCATTTTTATGTTGTAAACATATCAAAAATATTACAAATATGGCAAGAAATGTTACAGTTGATGTCCGAAAATGGACGCCCGATCGCACGTCCGATAAAAGAAAGCAGACAAACAAAACGGAGACCTGTTCTGTCCTGTCGAGCCACCGGCTCGTGACTTCCGACCGGGCAGGCCACTCCCTGCAACGTCCGATCAGGATCCAACGGTGCCGCATGCTTTGACTGGCTGGCCTGCGGTCTTTCTCTAGCCTTCACCCCCTTCCCTTCCGTCTCCTCCTCCGGCCACCTCGTCGGCTCCTCCTCCTCGCCAGCCGCCGCCTCCGCGGGAAATATCCTCGGCTCCCACTCACCTTCTCTCGCGCGCGCGCCAACGCACGCCCCTCACAGCGGGCTAGCCACGGTCTCGTGTGTCGCGTCCGCTCGTCCCCGTCGCTGGTGACTCGGTCTGGCTCGGCCACTCTTATCTCAGGTGATTTTACTGCTCGTTCTTGCTGTGTTCCAGATGCTCTATTCGTGCTTCGCGTTGTGAGGGCTTTGCTCTGACGATATTGTGATCCGGCTAGTCGTCTTGCATGCTCTGACGATCATCTCATATCTAGCGACTTCTTACCCGCCGGGCACGCAAGCGCTTGTACGTGCTGCAGCCCAACGTGATGAGTAAAATTTTTGCTTTTTAGTCCAAAATTTAAAAGTTTTTTACATATGGACCCCTGGAGAAAAGATTTGCAAAAATGGACCCTCATCACGGCGCCAAATCATATGGCGCCTATTATACATATCACAGCGCCATATACTTTGGCGCCGTTAATTGACACATCGGAGCCAGGGTGGCACATCACGGCGCCATGGTCTGTGGCGCCGTGATATATACCCTAGGCGCTAACTATGATGGCGCCGTGCTTCGGGACTTAAGCCCGAGCACGGCCCCGGCCCCCCAGCTCCCCCCGCACTGTGCTATGTTCAAACAGTAAATCGCCGCAGGCTCCCCTCTATTCCCCCTCCAAATCCTCTCAAATCCACCGATTTTTCTCACGGTTTTGCTTCCAAATCGAACAAGTAAGGTGAACTCTCTCCACTCCCTTGATTTTTTTGCAATAGATATGGATTATTTGAGCTACATTTCGTGGGGGAATATTTGAAACCCTAGATGAAATTAGTTCAATTTGGATCGGTTTTAGGTTAGATTTGCAATAGAAATGCGTAATGTAAGAGTAGTATTGTGTATAGAACCGTTTTGAGAGTTTGATTTGAGTGGGATTGATGAATATTTACAAATTTGAGTAAGATTGATGTCGGAGAATAGATGCATTTATCGTTTCTTGGTGAGACTTATATCATTTTGTTGCCCTCATTATCAATAAGCTACCAGTGAAAACCATTCATAAAGGTTCTATAGATTCCCTTTCAATTTTTTGTTTGGTTCATATTGACATATATCTTATAAGTAGTTATGAGTATATCCAAAGTGATCAAAGATTATATCAAGTTCATTTAGATGGTATATCAGATTTGAGCATAACCACATCGGGAGTATAAGGTATTTTTCATATATACATTTTTCATATACACTAATATGAGCATCACATTGGGGAGAAGGGTAAATGGGACACCGGGGATAGAGAAATGGAGATGGAGGGTAAATGGGACACTAAATATGTTTTATAAATTTCTTATTTGAATATTTCTTAAACATTGAATTCTAAAATTTATCACAGGATGGCGAGATACCGGCTGCTAGACGAGTTCTACGAGAGGGAGCACCGCGGCAGGCTCACGGAGGACGGCCAGGTATGAGTGTGGTCGAAATGTACATGTGTTCAACTTGATGGTCATGCAGCTAACTTTTATAGCAATTTTCAGGACATACCCATATTTCGTCCTCGAACCCATGATGGGGTCCAGTTGATGAGATACGACAACCGCTATACCCCACTGCTGCGTCGTGCTGGGCTTCACACGGTCACTAACCTAATACGGCGGGGCATGCCGGTTTTCAACCCCGCAGCTTTGACCGCACTTGTCGACAGGTGCATTTTCTCTATCGGGTCTATTTGTTTTCGCTTCTATATTCTTACGTACGTAACTAATTCTTTTCTCCTTGTACTATTAACAGGTGGAGGCCAGAGACACACACGTTCCACCTACCCTGTGGGGAGATGACCGTCACGCTGCAGGACGTGGCGATGATACTTGGACTTCCCATCAGGGGACAGCCGGTGGTCGGCCCGGCGGTGTCTGAGGGCTGGAGGGCACGTGTGGAGGCCTTTCTGGGCACGCCATTGCCTCCTGTCCCAGATAATGCCAGGCGAGGCCGCGTCTCGGGGGTCCACCTTAGATGGTTGCAGACTACCTTTGGTGAATGCCCTGATGCCGCGGACGACGCCACGGTGACCTTCCACTGCCGCGCCTGGGTCTTGCACATGTTCGGGGCAATGCTGTTCCCGGACGCCACGGGGGATGCTGCTTCGTGGATGTACATCCACTGCCTCCAGGACTGGGGAGACGCTGGACAGTTCAGCTGGGGCTCGGCGGTCCTCGCGTTCCTCTACCGCCAGCTCTGCGAGGCCTGCGGACGCAAGGCGCCCACGTCGACGCTCGGTGGCTGCGTCTTCCTCCTGCAGGTGTGGTAATGCATTTATTTTTCCTACAGTTCTTTGTTTTCGTACATGGCTAATCGTGTGTTTGCCTCTATATTCGCTTGGTAGGTGTGGATGTGGACACACATTCCTGTTGGACGCCCTCGAGTGTGCCAGGCGCAGCCTTGGCGTCCACAGGGTGTGGATGACCTCGGCCCCACAGTGGCGTACCTGTGGGATAGCGTCTCAGCCCCGTTCGCGACCACAGAGTGGGTATACGTGGATTTCAGCAACGAGCTGGACACCTTGTCTCCCACGATGGTAAGTAATTGGTACTGCATTTATTTTTTCTACAGTTCTTGGTTTTTGTACATGGCTAATCGTGTGTTCGCTTACTAGGTGTCCTGGGAGCCTTACTCCGAGCCACAGGTTGTAGCGCTACCGCTCAGCACCATGTGCCGCAGGGACTCCCATATTTGGAGGATGAGGTGTCCGCTGATCTGCTTCTACGCCGTGGAGATTCACCTCCCCCACAGAGTTGCGCGTCAGTTCGGCCTCGTGCAGTTCTTCCCTCCAGAGGGGATGTTGACTTCTGTTGACTTGCACAAGTAAGTAACAATTTTTGACTTGCAGTTCGTACTAACAACTATTGTTGACATCTGCTATATGTACAGGTTCGACAGGGTCCGCCAACGAAAGGTGACGGACTTCGCTCATTACCACCGAGACTACATCCAGTGGTGGAGGAGGATGGAGGACAACTGCGAGCCGGACAGTACCCCCCACAGCAACGCTAGCTTCCGGGATTACTTGTCCTGGTACCACACTGCCACCCGCTACAGGCTGAGGCAGCAGTGGACCGATGTCGACTACGCGGACCTCGCTTCGTCCGAGGACGAGGACACCGCGTACGACAAGCGTGCGAGGGAGGGCACAGTGGTCGAGGCCGCTCCGATTCTTGATCGAGTGGTACGGAATGCATGATATTTACACTTACTTTGGTTCAATACGTTTATCTCGCACTTACTTATGTTTCCTTATTTTTTTAGGGGACTTCTGTCCAAACCTCGGTGCGGGACATTGACGAGGCTCTCAGCCACCCAGTTGGTGACCTGGACAGCGCGAGCCGCAGCCTGAGGGACCTCCTACAGGTACGAAGATAGTTTGTTAAGTTAGATCCATTCAGCATGTATACAATTGTGACATATCATTACTTGCAGAGACTTCGACGTCGCCTCAGTCGGGCAGCAGGTCGGTGTGGTTGCCACGCACGCACGGACGTCGCACCACCGGCGGCCTCCCAGCGCTCAGTGTAGGATCAAGGATACCGACTAGAGGGGGGTGAATAGGAGGTTTTTAAATTTTTCTTGTTCACTTAATTAATTCTTTACAGTCTAAGAGACAATGAAGTAAGACAATTAATCCTATGCAATTCTAGTTATCACTTTAGCTCTAAACAATCTAATGATCACAAAGAAGCAAATAAACGAGAGCAAGAGAAACAAGGGACACAACCGATGTTTTACCGTGGTGATCGGAAACTTGCCTGTTTCCACTAATCCACGTTGAGGTTAGCACGAACAAATCAGACCGACTCCACGAATTTGAGTCGAAACACCTCGATCACTAATGTAGCTCTTCCCCACTCCGGGTAGGTGAGCTCCAACCTTCACAATCCGTCGGGCCTTCTCACAACCTTCTTGAGAAGATCACCGATTTTCCTTTCGCCCAACCGTCCAAGTGCAGGCAAGCACTAAGAGTAACAAATCTTGGGCTTCACTTGAATGCAAACTAATGCCAATTGGATTTGCAAATGAAAACTCTAGCACTAAATGCTCAACCACCTCACTTTGATGTGCAAAGGGAGAATTGAGGTGAAATGAATGCTCTAGGGCTTAAGAATTGTGCAATGAGTCTCTAACCTTTTCCCTTGTGCAGTGGTGGGGGTATTTATAGCCTACACCAACCAAACTAGCCGTTTGACACAATTTCCCGCAAAAATCAGGACGAGCGGTACTACCGCCCTTCTGGAGCCGGTACTACCGCTCCCAAATCTTGCGTCAGAACGGCTCTGTCAGACGAGCACAGTGACCGTTGGATTTTGCGGCGCGGTACTACCGCCGTTGACATTTGCGGTACTACCGCTCTCCGGTAGTACCGCAAAGTCGGCGCGGTACTACCGCTCTGGCCGACAATCGAAAGGTCCAGAGACTGGCGCTCTCTGGAAAAAACGATCCGCCCTGAGGTCGGACATTCCGGAGGCCGGAAGTACCGCTAGACAGTGCGGTACTACCGCTTACTGCGGTAGTACCGACGTTAAAACAACCGGTACTTCCGTTTCCGCATGACTTCAATTCGGTGTTCTCTGGAAAAATTGATCCGCTCTGAGGTCGGATCTTCCGGAGGCCGGAAGTACCGCTAGATAGTGTGGTACTACCGCTCACTGCGGTAGTACCGACGTTAAGACGGCTGATACTTCCGTTTCAGCACGACTTCGACTCGGTGCTCTCTGGAAAAAACGATCCGCTCTGAGGCCGGATCTTCCGCTCGCCGGTAGTACCGGTGTTTTACATAGCGGTACTACCGCTCGTCCAGACAGAGCACAAAAAAGGTATTTAAAGAATTTTAAATGAGTGCATGCTTCTAAACATGATCCAATTGGCACAAGAAATCTGTATTCAAACTACTTGCCAAGATCCCTCTTTATGGTACGGTTATCTACCCTATAATCCGGTCTTCCAACATTCTCCTAAGACCGGTAAAATAAAAGGGTCCTATTCTAAACGTACCTTTGTCTTGAAACAGCTTGAGACTTCTTTTATGTTCTTTTGTTTGCATCTTGTTGCCATCACATGGATTTAACCTTCGCATGCTCATACAAAACATTAGTCCCATATTCATATAAGTTGATTAATTACCAAAACCATTTTTAGGGGCCTAGATGCTTTCACTCAGGTGCCGCTGCAGCCTCATCGTCACACGTCGGCACGCGCCAGTCCACGAGGAGCTCGTCACGCACTCCGACTTTTAGTCAGGGCGATGACGTCGACGACGACGAGGCGGAGCAGGGTGACGACGTCGAGGAGGAGCAGGGTGACGACGTCGAGGAGGAGCAGGGTGACGACGTCGACGAGGAGCACGAGGACGAGGAGGCATCTACCCACGACGAGATTGGGATGTCGCAGATGCCTGACGCACCGTCTACTCAGGCTTCGCAGCGGCCTCGTCGTTCGGCTCGTCCCCCGAGCACGTATACTCCAGGGAGTGATGCTCTAGCCAAGGGCAAGGGGAAGGCCAAGAGGCAGTGATGTTTTGAGACTTTTTCTATAGACATGTCATATTTTCATACTTATGTGATATTTTGAGACTTTTGTATATTTACGTGGTATTTTGTGACTTATTGATAACGATGTTGTTATTTAGGTTTTCAGATGTTTCATGTGTGAATGTATGTGTGTATGTCTGTGTATGTGCATATGTTTTACAGAAAAGTTTGCTGTTTTTTTGTCAGGTGTAGCTTACACGGCGCTATATCCTTTGGCGCCGAGATGTGTATATACGGCGCCCAACTGTTTAGCGCCTCTTTTGGCGCCAAACAGTTGGGCGCCGTATATACACATCTCGGCGCCAAAGGATATGGCGCCGTGTAAGCTACGTGCGGCGCTCGCATGTTTGGCGCCGACATAGATGGTCTTGCAGCAAGGCACAACGACCACGTTCGACTGGCTAAGTCAGTACACGGCGCCACTGCCTTCAGCGCCGTATGTGCATATCACGGCGCTGTGTGCCTTGGCGTCGTTCTATGCCACCGTGGCTCCGACGTGTCAATACACGGCGCTAAAGCATATGGCGCCGTGACAAGTACCTTGGGCGCCATGTGCTTTGGCGCCGAGAGATGGGTCCATTTTTGCAAATCGTTTCTCCAGGGGTCCATATGTAAAAAACTTTCAAATTTTGGGTTAAAAAGCAAAAATTTTACACGTGATGATCGGCGACGTGGTGACCCTTCCTCGGCTGAAGTCTGAAAATTAAGTGAAAATTAACTCTATAAATACTTAAGTGAAGGTATAAATAATTTTAGGCTTAAATTTCTATTATTTGTTTTACTAATTTTAGGTTCAATAGAAGTATTTTTGTTAGATCAATATGACATAAATGATAAAATTTTAATTAATATAGATATAAAAAAAATTAAGGTACCAAGTTAAGGAACCGGATGTTTTTCTTTTTAAGAATTTTTAACTATTTAATTTTTTTCTTAGTAACTTGTCATCAATATAATAGCACTAATGTATAGATCTGCTAAACCTTCTATTTCCTCGCTTAAAGCGCATGAAGATTGATCGCTGGTCGCTAGCTAGGCACAACGATTCATAGACTATAGTTGTGCCCAAGTATGTATACAATGAACTGGGAAGTAAAGATCTCAAGTAGCATGGAAAAGATAAGCTCTATATTTATCTTCACCTGCTGCTGAATAAATGTTCGATCCAAAATTTCAACATTATCTAGACCCAAAGTTGATTAGGAAACGTATTTAAATGAGGAACTCGATCCATCACGTTGCCACTGCAAATTACAGTTAGCAGGTGATGAGCTCGTCATGAAGCAGTACTACATAGAGTAAATACCAATTAATCATCGATAGCACAAACAGGAGTTTATAAGTAAACAACGGATTCAAGTGATCACATGAGGCACAAGTGATCACATGAGTACTACAACGGATTTATAAGTAAACAGGAGTTAAACGCAAGTACATTACACAGATTACAATAAAAACATGAGGCACAAGTGTTCACGCTAATTGTGGAAAAAAGCTCCCACTCCAATAATACAGCAAACAAACTTGGTTTCACACAGACCGGGTAGCGCACATTGAAGCGCACACACTGCAACTAGCAAACTGGTTTAGTTCTATAAATAGGCACACCAACGAACAACACAAGTGAAAAGAATTGTGTTTTTAGAAGACATGCATCTGCAGGCGAGGGGAGACGTGCTGTAACTCTATATGGATTCATGGGCAACAAGCATATATGTGGAACAAGTAGTTATGAGGAGCATTCCTCGCAAAAGAAGAAAAAAGCATATATGTGGAACAAGTAGTTATGCAGTTGAGGCTTGGAGGTATATATGTATGTTGCACGGGATAAGTGATAGATGGAAATGGATGTGGATGGCTGGGCGGAATGGAATCACCTACCAGCTTGGTAGATGCATGGATGAGCTTGAGTTGATTCATCTGAGGTAGCTCGTCACCTCGGGGCGCTCGTCGAAGGAGGCGAACGCCGGAGCAAGCTTGGGCTCATAGCTGTCGCGGTGCGGGGGTGTGCCCCAGCACAGCTTGGCCCACCAAGCTCTCTCCCCGCTCACCTCTAGCCTGTTTGGTTGATCTTCACGGAGGCGAGGGAGACGACGCAGGCTCCAGCACCCTCGGATGTGGAGATGCTTCCACATTGGTGCAGTTATGACAGCATCGTCCTCGCGGAAATGCTTCAGCTGTGGCAAATCTTGGAGGCATATCCTTTGGAGGCATGGGAGCTGATAGGAATCACCTTGGAGACCAGGGCCCGAGAAGATCGTCTTGAGGTTGTAGCAGAATAGGATGTCAAGGGTTGTGAGGCTTGGTAGTGCAGGCCCGCATGGCATGATGTCCTTCAATCTTGGGCAGTCCTCTAAGTGCAGGTGCTTCAGTGATCTGAAGTCGCTGAATGCAGTATAATCCTCCTTTGGTACATAGAAATGAACTAGATTTTTTAGCTGAGAGACCCACACATTTTTTAGTGTGTCCCTCAGTTCAGTTGCTTTCGTAAAAACTTGCTTCATTTGATGGCACCATTGTAGCTTACATTCCTCCAGGTGCTCCAAGTAGTCACTCAGATCATTAAGGCAGGAGACAAAAGTATCATCTGTCATAGTAATCGATTTGGTGATTCCTAGTAGATCACTTAAACCATTGGGGTACCGATCCATTGCTGAGATCTCCACATGGCGCTCGGTTTGACGGATGGGAGGTGTCACAATTGGAACAATAGAAACTCCCTCCGCCGTATAATGACAGTACACATCAGTGTAGTGTGACATTTGATGAACTAATTCATGCAGATTTTTGGCCACCATGTCCTCCTCGTCCTCCAACTTCCTAATTTTGACCATGCATGGTGCAACTCGGATGTAGAAAGAGTGGAGAAACCGTGGATGCTTTACTAAGACCCTGGTGGTGTAACTGAAGCTATGGAACAATCTGGAGTCACTGGTACACACATAAGTGACTTGATCACAATGATGACCAGTTCCATATGCACAGTGATCAAAGCAAAAAACCTTTGGGAGTCGCTGCAGCTTATGCCAAGGAAACCGTCGTAGAGATGGAACATCCATGAGAAGCAATCGCCTAAGCTGGCGTAGATTTGGGATGTCGGCTGGGAGCTCCTTGATAGCCGTAGAAGACAAGTCAAGCTCCTCCAAAGCACCAAGGTCCCTGAAGTCCACAAACTCGAGCTTTCTGCACCCGCGCAAGGACAAACACCTTATGTGAGGTGCATCGATCAATGAGAAGGATCGAAGGGTAGGATGCCCATCCAATTTTATCTCTGCCGTGCTCAACATGCATCCTTCAATATGTAGCTCAATCAAGCCATGGACTTTATATATTGCCCCTGGGAGTGTCAATTTCTTGTTGTCAATGAGCTTGAATGATTGAAGCTTCTTCGTTTCTTCAAATATTTTCTCACAGAGAGATTTTATTGGAGTCCCTGCGAGCTCGAGTGTGGTTAGATTGTTAGAATGTGATCTCAGGGCATTTGGCCCAACGGCCAAATACCCCCCTTTCCCCTTGACCGCGCCCTGATCGGGGGCGCCCAGCCCAATAGGCTGGTGGGCCCCTGTCGCCAGCGCCATATAAACAGAGGTGGGGGCCGGGCGGCTCGCATTACGAGGTTGACCGTGCCGCCGTCACCCCACCGACAAACCCTAGACCCGATCTAAGAGGGGGCGCTCAAGCGACGGGAAGCACCACCGCCGTTCACCGCCGCCAGGGAGACGCCGCCGCCCGGGACACGCCGCAGAGGAGCCCCGCACCTCTTCCCCGACCGTCGCTGCCCGTGCGCAGACTCCACCGAGCGAACCCGCGATGGCCAACTCCTCCTCCTCTACATCCGAAGGTCGGTACCCCTCTCTCCCTCTCGGTCTTACCTCAAGAACACGAACCCTAAAAGAACCCCGCTAGATCTAACCTAGGAGATCCTAAAGACCTAAACCTATCAATGGTATCAGAGCGTGCCTAGTGGTAGATCTAGATGGGGAAAAGAAGAACGACCGCCGTCGGTTGACCGGCGTGCGGAAAGAAAATCAGAGAGTCCCCCCTAACCCTAGAAAACCGAAAAGAAAGAAACGGAGAAGGGGAGCGGGGCTTACCGGTTGCGCCGCCCGGCCGCCGCCGCCACCGCGCCGCCACTGCGCGCTGCCGCTCCGGTTGGCGCCGACGTCGCGCGCGCCGTGCGGCCGCGCCTTGCGCCTCGCCCCGCCGCCTCCATGGGAGCGCGCCGCCGCGCTGTCGCGCGCCCGGCCGCCGCGCATCGCTGGGGTCGCAGGGGCTGCCGCGCCGCCGTCTTGCCGCTCCTCTCCGAGCGCGGGCCGCCGCCGCCACCGCCGATCTGCGCGAGCACGTGCGCCATCGCCCGTGCATGTTTTTCGGGAGGAGGCGCGGCGGAATGGGGCTAGGGTTAGGGTTTTCGGGTGTATGATCCCCGCAGGCCGCGCGGTCGGCCGTCCGATTAGATCGGATCCGATCGGACGGCTGAGAAAGAGACGGCCACATTCGGCCCAGGCGGGAAAGGAAATTCCCAGCCCAGGCCCAGGTTGCGGCCTGGGCGCGGGGGAGCGCGAGCGCGCGCGTGAGGCGCGGGGAGAACGGGCCGCACCGCGGCTGAGTGGGCCGTGGCCGGGCTGATTGGGCCGAATTGGCATTTTGAACAGTAAAATCCCGAAAAAGAGATTTAATGTTTTTCAGAAGTATTTATTGATGAATTTGATTGAAATTTGATCCAAAATCTCTGTAATTTTTTGCACCAACGTGTTAATTTTTCAGAGATTAAATGTGTACTGTATAATGCTTCTGAATATTGAATTATTTTTAGAATAATTACAGTTTCCGCTGCAAAAGTTAATGTTGATTGATTTTCATTATTAAATTCGAACCAACGGGAGAATTTAATTTTGGAAAAATAGAGATAAATCCCAGATAATTATGATATTGTTATTTTCTGACCAATGTTGATAATAACAATATTATAATTTTTAATTGATGATTTTATGCATTATTTCTATTTCTGCCCAACGGTGATGTAGATTTAATGTATAGATAAAATTGATTTAAATTGTATGTCGTATTTTTGACCAACGTTGGAAATAAGACATATAATTTTCCTGTTATGTTCTCACTTTATTTGAAATATTTTTCAGGAGGATACAACTTGATGAGTTGTATCAGAGAGATCCCCACTCTCAAAGGAGATAATTATGGAGAGTGGAAGAAAAAGATAGACTTAGCGTTTATCTTGGCTGAGGTGGACTGGGTACTCACTACAGCACGTCCCACTGAGCCTATGGCACTAGTGAGGGATCAAAATGAGGATGATACTGCTTGGCAGAAAAGACAGAGGGATCATGCTCCCTTACAGATGTCTTATGACCTTGAGCATAAGAAATGGACCACAGCCAACAAGAAATGTATGGCTGTGATAAAGAACACGATTGAGCCTGCTATTGTGGGCTCAATCGCAGAGTGTGACACTGTCACAGAGTACCTTGAGAGAATAAAGAGTCAGTTTACTGGCTCTTTAAAGACTTATGCTACACAGCTGATTAAACAGCTTGTGACAGAGAGGTACTCTGGTGGTGGCAGTGGCATAAGAGAGCACATACTGAGGATGAGCAACTTGACATCCAAGCTTAAACCAATGGATTTGGCTCTCAAGGATGAGTTCCTTATTCATTTGGTTTTTGCTTCCTTGCCTAAAGAGTTTGACACATTTGTTGTCAACTACAATATGCAGCCCGAGAAATGGGACTTGGAAAAGTGCATTGCTATGTGTGTGCAAGAGGAGGAAAGGATCAAATCCTCACATGGTGGTTCTATCAACTATGTGAAAGATTACAAGAAAAAGAACTTCAATAGTAACTCCTTCTCAAAGAACAAGGGAAAAGCTTCTGTCCATCAGCCTTAATAGAATAAATTTGCTGTAGACAAAGATCAGTGTCTTCACTGCAAGAAGACGGGACACTACAAGAAGAATTGTCCTGATTATTTAAAGATGATAATGGCAAAGAAAGGTGAGAACATTATTACCTTTATAAATGAATCCCTGTATGTGCAATATTCGAAATCCACTTGGTGGATTGACTCAGGAGCAACTATTCATGTTGCTAATTCTTTACAGGGATTCCGTTCGACGAGGACTACGCAAAGAAACGAAAGATGCATTAAAGTTGCAAATGGAGTCCAAGCTGAAGTTGAAGCCGTTGGCGATCTTTCATTAGAGTTAGCTAATGGCTCCAATCTTTTACTTAGAGATGTCCTTTTTGTTCCCTCTTTACAGAGGAATTTGATTAGTGTTTCAAATTTGGACAAAGATGGTTATGATTGTAATTTTGGAAATGGCAAGTGTGAAATAATGTTTAATAAAGAATGTGTTGGTCTTGCCATCTTACAGAATGAGCTTTATTTGTTGTCACTTCGTGAAAATGTGAATTCCGTATGTGATGTGAATGAGCGTATATCCTCGCCTGTGAATGCGAACAGAAAACGAAAGAGAACTCATAATGAATCGTCGAAATTATGGCACTGTCGTTTAGGCCACATTTCGAGGGGGAGAATAGAAAGACTTTTTAAGAATGAAATTCTTCCTCTATTAGAGTTCTCAGACTTAGAACAATGCAGAGAATGCATTAAAGGAAAATATGTAAAAAAAATTAAAAAAGACGCTAAAAGAAGCACAGGAGTTCTACATATTATTCACACAGATATTTGTGGTCCTTTTCCTGTGAAAAGTGTGGATGGATATGACTCGTTCATAACATTCACGGATGATTACTCCCGTTATGGATATATTTATCCAATCAAAGAAAGAAATGAAGCCTTGGATAAATTCAAGATATTTAAGGCTGAAATTGAAAACCAACACGATTTAAAGATTAAGATAGTCCGATCTGATCGTGGGGGGAGTACTACGGTCGACATACCCCATATGGACAAGTTCCTGGACCTTTTGCAAGGTTTTTACAGGAAAATGGCATAGTGGCCCAGTATTCTATGCCGGGCGAACCTCAGCAAAATGGAGTAGCTGAAAGACGCAACCGTACCCTGATGGATATGGTGCGAAGTATGATGAGCTACTCCACACCCCCATTGAGTTTATGGATGGAGGCGTTGAAAACCGCCATTCATATTCTCAACAGAGTGCCTAGTAAGTCGGTGCCCAAAACACCGTACGAGTTGTGGACAGGAAGAGTTCCCTCACTAAACCACTTACGTGTGTGGAGGAGTCCTACTGAGGCTAAAGTATTTAACCCAAACCTTGGGAAACTTGATCCCAAAACAGTAAGTTGCCATTTCATTGGCTACCCTGAAAAGTCAAAAGGTTATCGTTTCTACTGTCCAGACGGATATACAAAGTTTGTAGAAACGAGACACGCTGTCTTCTTAGAGGATGAAATAATGAGGGGGAGCATGGTAGCTCGAGAGATTGACCTTGAAGAGAAGCGGGTGTATGCGCCCACTCCGATGGTTCAAGAGCCATTCTTCACACTACCTGCTGTCGCTGCACCGACGGTGCAAGACACTGTGGTGCCAGCACCTGTTATTGTTCCTCCTGTGGCAACAATGAGTGATAATGAGGAACCTGTTTTTCAGGATCCTATAGAACCTATTGCCACAGATGAGGGGGAGCAACAGCAGCCTCAAACAGTAGATGTACCAAATGAGGAAGCCCCGAGGAGGTCTCAAAGAGTAAGAAGATCAGCTATTTCTGATTATTATCAGATTTATCATACAGAGGAATTTCAAATGGAGGATGATCCCACCTCATTTGAAGATGCCATGAGAAGCGAAAATTCCTCAAAATGGCTTAAGGCCATGGAAGAGGAAATGAGGTCCATGAAGACTAATAAAGTCTGGGACTTGGAAATTATTCCTAAAGGAGCCAAAACAGTAGGCTGTAAATGGGTCTACAAGACAAAGCTTGACTCCCAAGGGAATATAGAAAGATACAAAGCGCGACTTGTGGTGAAATGCTTTACGCAAAGAGAAGGGATTGATTACAATGAGACATTTTCTCCAGTTTCATGTAAAGATTCTTTCAGAATCATAATGGCATTAGTAGCACATTATGATTTAGAGTTACATCAGATGGATGTAAAGACGGCATTTCTTAATGGGGATTTGGAGGAAAATGTTTACATGGCACAACCGAAAGGTTTTGTCGTGGAAGGAAATGAAAGAATGGGATGCCGCCTAAAGAAATCGATTTATCGGTTAAAGCAAGCTTCAAGACAATGGTACTTGAAGTTTGACAGAACAATAAGAAAATTTGGGTTTAAAGAGAATGTTGAGGACAACTGTGTTTATGCAAAGTTTAAAGATGGGAAGTTTATCTTCCTAATCCTGTATGTGGATGATATCCTACTAGCTAGTAGTGATGTTAGTCTGCTACTGGAGACAAAGAAGTTTTTGTCCTCAAACTTTGATATGAAAGATCTTGGTGAAGCTTCGTTCGTTCTAGAGATCGAAATTCACCGGAATAGAAACAAGGGGATATTGGGACTGTCACAAAAGGCATACATAGAGAAAGTCTTAAAGAAATTTGGTATGCATAAAAGTAGTCCTTCACCTGCACCTATAGTCAAGGGCGACAGATATGGGGATTTTCAATGCCCCAGGAACCAGTATGAGATCGATCAAATGAAAGCGGTTCCATATGCTTCAGCTGTCGGAAGCTTACAGTATGCTCAAGTGTGCACACGCCCTGACTTAGCATTTGTTACCGGGTTACTTGGCAGATTCCAGAGCAATCCTGGAATAGAACATTGGAAATTGATAAAGAAAGTCTTGCGTTATTTGCAAGGAACAAAAGGCCTCATGATGACATACAGAAAATTAGATTTACTCCATATAGTGGGGTATACAGATTCTGATTTTGCGGGAGATGATAGAAAGTCTACATCCGGATATGTATTCACTCTCGCAGGAGGAGCTATATCGTGGAAAAGCTCAAAGCAAACCGTCACTACATCGTCCACAATGTATGCCGAGTTTGTAGCATGTTATGAGGCTACGGGGCAGGTGAACTGGCTAAAGAAGTTCATACCCGGTTTAAAAGTGGTTGACGACATCAATAGACCACTTAAGTTGTACTGCGATAATGAACCCGCAGTAACGTATGCCCACAACAATAAGTCAAGTGGTGCTGCCAAACACATTGACATAAAGTACTATGTTGTGAAAGATAAAGTTCGGGATCAAATTATAAGTCTTGAGCATATAAGTACCGCAAAGATGTTAGCGGATCCGCTTACTAAAGGCTTACCACCCAACGTGTTCAGAGAACATGTAGCCGGCATGGGTTTAAGGGAAAGCCTATGATTCCTGGACTAAAAGATGGCCCAAAAGTTTAAAGTAACTATTTCAGAACAGAGAGGTGTATTGTAGCTGTTGAATCTATCGGCGATTGACCGTGACGATGAGACATGTTCTATGCACTAATCTGTGATGGAATGTGTAAAGGCAAAAGTAATTAAAGATAAAGCATAGATTGAGATCAAGGGGGAGAATGTTAGAATGTGATCTCAGGGCATTTGGCCCAACGGCCAAATACCCCCCTCTCCCCTTGACCGCGCCCTGATCGGGGGCGCCCAGCCCAATAGGCTGGTGGGCCCCTGTCGCCAGCGCCATATAAACAGAGGTGGGGGTCGGGCGGCTCGCATTACGAGGTTGACCGTGCCGCCGTCACCCCACCGACAAACCTTAGACCCGATCTAAGAGGGGGCGCTCAAGCGACGGGAAGCACCACCGCCGTTCACCGCCGCCAGGGAGACGCCGCCGCCCGGGACACGCCGCAGAGTAGCCCCGCACCTCTTCCCCGACCGTCGCTGCCCGTGCGCAGACTCCACCGAGCGAACCCGCGATGGCCAACTCCTCCTCCTCTACATCCGAAGGTCGGTACCCCTCTCTCCCTCTCGGTCTTACCTCAAGAACACGAACCCTAAAAGAACCCCGCTAGATCTAACCTAGGAGATCCTAAAGACCTAAACCTATCATAGATTAGATAACGCAGCCATGGAGGGTGGCAACTCCACAAGGCTGGAGCATTCAACAAGTAAGAGCTCTCGAAGATTTGGCGTGTTTTGGAAGAAATCACGTTGGATAGTGTGTATATGTGAATAGGAGAGATCAAGGTAGAGCAAGTTCATCTTTTTGTTACTATTTTTTTGTGGGACAGATGCCTCGTTATCAGAGAAGCTGCATAGATTTTTGATGTTACGACAACCTCTGAGGGAAAGCAATTGTAGGTTCAGGAGACACCAAACTGAAGGAGGGAGTGATTCTAGTGGAGTATAAGAAAGGTCAAGAACACGAAGACAAGGGAGATTGACCAAGAAATGATCCAGCTGTGCAAACAAGCTCGATCGTTGTGGGTAATGCCTCAGAATAAGAGCAGATGGGCCAATAGTTTCCTGACTCAACCATTCTCTACTTACATGCCATCCTTGGTCATCCATGAGTGAGATCCATTTCAGTTTCTCCAAATACTCCTTGTCATAGAAAAATTTGTCTATTATGAGGCCCTCTGCAATGAGATTATGGTATGCTAAGTGTTCGCACACGAACACGTCACCGTGTGCCCCCGGCGTCGAGCGCGATACGCAGGACACGTCGTCGGAGGAGTCTTGCCGGGAGCGCGATACGCAGGACACGCCGGCGAGAGCTCTTGGGACCCGACACCCCACGCGCCCGGGAGGGACCCCGTCAGGGCGAGCGGCGGCGATGGGCTGTCCTAGGTCGGCCTGACCGCCCCTAGGACCTTGTGATTCGTTATCGCAAGGGAGTAAACGACGACGAAGAACAAGAAGCAAAATAGGGCAGAGGAAAATAGTAGATTACAAAATAATACGGTAGATGAGTTTCGATTGTGTGTTGTTCAATCGGCCGTAAACCCTACATACATATATATAGGGGGAAGCTGGTCCTAGCTTCTTTTGGAAACAACAATTATTTGAATCGAATCAGAGTCCAGACCGAATAAAACTTATCTTAATTTATTCGGTTGCAATTTTACCACGCGGCAGAGATTGCTTCAAGATTGTTTCCTGATCCTTTCCAAACTGTTGCCCGCGCGTGTCATGACTTCCCAAGATCGTTTATGGCCGGCCGGCGCTGCCTACGACCGATCCCGAGTGCTCTTGATGCCGTACGACCACTCCAAAAACATCCCTTTTACCATGCTCACTTCCTTCAACATGGTTGGAATCGCCTTTGGCACGTGCTGGCCTTCTTGATTTGATTGCTGCTCCTTACGACCGCCTTCACCGTGACCGTGGCCTTCTCTACGTGGTCGAACCCTTTACGATAACCGGTCGGCGTCTCTTACGACTTTCCAGGGTCGTTTACGACTGGTTAGAATCGTTTACGACTGGTTAGAACTATTTATGACCGGTTCTGGATGCTTACGACCAGTTCCGATCCTTCTATTGCTTTACCAATCAATTTTCCTTCGTGATCGTAAACTTACTGTAGCAGTCTACGACCGCTCCATTGCATCGCTGCGCTGTCTTTCCTTCAGCCGCTCAAAATACCGTGGTCGAAACCTTCAATGAGCACGCATTGATGCTGGCGATCGTCAATTTTCTGTAGTCGAACCACCCTTTCGACCACGTTCATTTCCTTCAATGTGGTTGGAGTTGTTACCACTTCTCGTTATAACGTGATCATAAGCCACCGACTTCTCATCGTGGTCGTAAGTTCGACCGCCGACTATCAACCTTGATGTCATTTTCTGTAGTCCGATCGTGGCCAATCGTGGTCATCGTAGCTTCCAATGCAGTCGTATGCTTCTACGTGGTCATAGACTCCAACGTGATCGTGACCTTCAACGTGATCGTAGATTCCACCGTGGTCGTAGACCTCACCGTGGTCGTAGCCTCCAACGTAGTCGTAGACTCCACCGTGGTCGTAGCTTCCAACGTGGTCGTAAACTCCAACGTGGTCGTATACCTCAACGTGGTCGTAGATCCCACCGTGGTCGTAGCCTCCAACGTGGTCGTAGCTTCCAACGTGGTCGTAAACTCCAACGTGGTGGCCAACGTGGTCGTAATCAGCCCAGCTGGCTTCCGATTAAAGATGATATGTTCGCAAATGTTGCACCGTGGTCGTAAAATTACCCGGCGATCGCCAACGTGGTCGTAACTGCCTTCGACCACGGCCAACGTGGTCGTAACCGGTCCAGCTGGCTCCCGACTTGCTTTGCCGTGGTCGTAACGACTGCCAACGTGGTCGTAACTGCCTTCGACCACGGCCAACGTGGTCGTAACCGGTCCAGCTGGCTCCCGACTTGCTTTGCCGTGGTCGTAACGACTGCCAACGTGGTCGTAACTGCCTTCGACTACGACCAACGTGGTCGTAACCGGTCCAGCTGGCTTCCGACTTGCTTTGCCGTGGTCGTACCGGCCGCCAACGTGGTCGTAACTGCCTTCGACCACGGCCAACGTGGTCGTAACCGGTCCAGCTGGCTCCCGACTTGCTTTGCCGTGGTCGTAACTACTCACGACCATGATATAGGCACAACCTTCCCTTGTTAACCTGCTTGTGGTTTTACGATGATTGTGGTTCCAAGCCAAATTTGATTATCAACATATGCCCCCCTGTTTTTTGGCAACACTTGTGTGCCAAAAAATAAGGATTACTTGCTCGACCAACAAGGCCAATGTCAACACATCCATTGGCCATGTTTATATGTCTTAGGGCGATAATTTATTATCGGCCATACATGTTCAAGCTTCCCGCCACACGCTTGGATAAAACTTCTTCAAATATTTTCCATTAAGAGCACGGGGTAGCAACGTACCTTGCAATGATTCGACCAAATATGAGTTACCCGGAACCACTCTTGCAACCTTAAAAGGACCTTCCCAACTTGGAGACCACTTTCCGAACTTATTATCTCTCGAGCCAATTGGTAGAATCACTTTCCACACTAGGTCACCAACTTGAAAGCTCTTCAACTTGACTTTCTTGTTGTATGCCTTTGCCACCCGCATCTTATCTTTCTCAATGGCTTTTAATGCTTCTAATCTCTTATCGGTGACTTCATCAATGTTGTCCATCATTAAATTATGATAATTCACTGCCGATAAGTCATTTTGCTTAGCTAATCTCAAGGCATCCAAATTTACCTCTACGGGTAAAACAGCCTCTTGCCCATATACAAGCTCGTATGGAGTTACTTTGGTTGCTCCATGCCTTGAGATTCGATGCGCCCAAAGAGCCTCGGACAACACTTCATGCCATCTTCTAGGATTATCTTCAATCTTTTTCTTGATGAGCTTGATCAATATTTTATTTGTAGACTCTGCTTGTCCATTAGCTTGGGCATAATATGGAGACGAATTGAACAACTTTATTTTATATAATTCAGCAAAATCTCGGACTTGAGTCGATATAAAAGAAGAACCTTGATCTGAAGTTAATGTTTGAGGAATGCCGAACCGGTGAATAATATGCTCAGTTATGAATTGAATCACTTCCACATGTGTCATGTTCTTGAGAGGTACTGCTTCAGACCACTTAGTGAAATAATCAGTAGCAACTAGCACAAACCGATGCCCTTTTGACGACGGAGGATGTATTTGCCCGATGAAGTCTAATCCCCACCCTCTGAATGGCCACGGTTTGACAATAGGGTGCAACATAGCAGCAGGAGCTAGCTGAATGTTACCGAACTTTTGGCATGCTGCACACCCTTTGTAGTATCTGAAACAATCATTAATCATTGTCGGCCAATAAAAACCAGCACGTCTTAGCAACCACTTCATCTTGTGTGCCGACTGATGAGTACCGCATATACCTTCATGTACCTCTCCCATAGCAACTCTTGCTTGATCCTCATCCAAGCATTTCAGAAGAATACCATCAACAGTACGGCGATAAAGATTGTTGTCAATTAAACCATATTTGAAAGCCATCCGTCGAACCGTCCTATTTACCCTTTTGCTAGGGTCTTGCAAGTAATTAATGATTGGTTTTCTCCAATCTGTATCCTCACTTGCATCAGATTTTAAATTAGTGGCCGAATCGGTGAGTTGCGGTTCGGTCTCGTCTATGTTAGCAAGACAAGACATCGGCTGGTGAGAAAGGTGGAACATACCACGAGAAATATGGTAGCCGGATGCTTGCTGCGCTAACTCATTTGCTCTCCAATTTTCATGTCTAGATATATGAGCAATACTAAAGAAATCAAAGGCAACAATGATATCTAAACATTTATCAAGATAAACATTAAGCGATTCGTCGAAGCATTGAAAAACCTTGGAAACTTGCCGCACTACTAGCAACGAATCACCGAAAACCTCAATATGTGTAGCACCTATAGCAAGTAAAAGCTGCAGCCCAAATATCAAAGCTTCATATTCGGCTTGATTATTTGTGCAAAAGAACTCTAAACGACAAGAGGCCTCAAAAACAACCCCATATGGAGAAATATAAACAACACCAACACCTTGGCCATTGTTACAAACTGAACCTTCAAAATATAATCTCCATGGTACTAAAGAAACCAGGTCAATATCAATATGATGCCTATCATCAATCCGATGTTCAACAATAAAGTCAGCAACAATTTGGCCCTTCATAGATTTCAAAGCTTCGTAAGCCAAATCATATTCAATCAAAGCATAAGCCCACTTACCAATCCTACCACTCAGAATTGGTCTATGCAACATATATTTAATGACATCGGTTTGACATGCGACTATGCAAGCACTAGACAACAAATAATGTCTTAATTTTGTGCAAGCATAATATAGCGAAAGGCATAATTTTTCAACAAAAGTGTACCTTGTCTCTGGATCCAATAAACACCGGCTCAAGTATGTAATAACATGTTCTTTTCCTTCAGTTTCTTGTGTTAAAACAGCACCAATTACTCCTTCCGCTGCAATATAAAGCCTGAAAGGCTCTCCTTGCCTGGGCGCTTTTAACACCGGTGGAGTAACTAAATACTGCTTGATCTTTTCAAATGCTTCTAGCTGTTTTGCCCCCCAAGTAAAACCAGCATCGTTCTTCAACCGAAGGATAGGCGTAAAAGCGTCCACTTTCCCAGACAAGTTAGCAATAAATCTCCTCAAATAATTAACTTTGCCAAGGAATTTCTGTATATCTTTCTTGCACACAGGAACCTGTACCTTCTGGATTGCTTCAATTTTCTTGGGATCTATCTCTATGCCATGTTCATGAATAATAAAACCTAAAAACTTCCCAGCCGATACACCAAAAGCACATTTCAGAGGATTCATCTTCAAACCATATTTTCTCATTCTATCAAAAGCCAAGCGCAAATCGGCCAAATGTGGTTCAATGGCATTCGATTTGACGACAATATCATCAATATAAACTTCTAACATGACCCCAAGAAGATCATGAAAAATTAAATTCATAGCTCTTTGGTATGTTGCACCAGCATTTTTCAATCCAAAGGTCATCACTACCCATTCAAATAAACCAAGAAAACCAGGGCAACGAAAAGCTGTTTTGGAAATGTCCTCTTCGGCCATAAAAATCTGATTATACCCCGCCATCAAGAAAACTAATGACCTTATGTCCAGAAGCGGCATTAATAAGCATGTCGGCTATTGGCATAGGATACTCATCTTTTGGTGTAGCTCTGTTCAAATCTCTGAAATCAATACATACCCTTAACTTGCCGGACCCTTTCTTTTCGACGGGCACAATATTGGAAATCCAATCAGCATACCTGCAAGGTCTGATAAAATTAGCTTTAAGTAGCCGATCGATTTCCTCCTTAATCCGATCATACATCTTGGGATTAAACCTCCTAGCTTGTTGTTTGAAAGGTCTAAAACCTTTCTTAATAGGTAACTGATGTTCTACCAACTCTCTGCTCAGACCAGGCATCTCATGGTATTCCCAAGCAAAAATGTCGACATATTCTTTTAAAAGCTCGATTAATTTTAGCTTATAATTGGCTCTCAGATTTTTATTTATAAATGTCGGCCTGGGAATTGACCCATTACCGATGTCTATCTCCTCCAATGGGTCGGCTGATATGAAACCTTGTCCCAACTTATCAAAATTTTCTAGCTCTTCTATAGATTCATACATATCGTTCTCTTGAGACCGATAATCTTTGAGACGTTGTTGCAACCAATCTAAGCTGGGGTTCATTTAATCACATCATATTTAGGAGCCGATCACCACCAATCGGCTTTATCATGACAGGTACAAAACCATTCCTTGTAGCGCTAAGGAAATCAAATTCTGGAAGATCACCACGCCCTGACAAACAAGTAGCTTCAGAGTGCTGCCAATCCACTATAGCATCGGCCAAAGCGACACAAACCGATGTGTCAGCGTAGATGATCTCCACTTCGTCCTCAACCCATTGAATCAAAAATTGGTGCATGGTGGATGGCACACACTGATTAGCATGTACCCAGTCTCGACCTAAAATCACATTGTAATTACCTTGCACTTCAGCAACAAAGAATGCTGTGGCCAAAGTCTTGCTTCCAACCGTGAGCTCGACATAGATAACTCCTTTGGCCTCCGTCTTTTCTTTTCCTTCAAAGCCATTCAGCACCATGTTCGTCTTTTTCAAATCATCATCTTGTAGCCCCAATTTTTTGAAGACTGAATACGGCATGAGGTTGACAACAGCACCACCATCAACAAGCATCCTAGCAATTAGTGACCCGTTAATGTGGCCCTTGATGTACAACGGCTTCAAGTGCTTCACTGGTTCTTTAGGCTTCTCGAAAATGGCATTTTTAGGACCAAAGTCCAGCTGGGCTATCTCCCCTTCTTCATCAGCAGCACGAAACTCAGCAGGTAGATAGTAAACCATATTGATATCCATACCTTCTCTAGCTGGTGTGGGCTCAAAATCTAACATCTCCTCATCATCTCCCAATGTACATACCTACTCATGCTCTTTAGGTGATGTATGTGCTGTTGCGATAGTAGTATCTGTAATCCCATCCACTGGTTTAGGCCTCCATACATGCTTCATGGGCCGACTTTTATTGAAAAATTCATCTCTCTGTGCTTCTGCTGCGTCTTCGATCTTCTGCTGATTTCGCATACGCTGCAACCTTCTTTTCTGAGCTTTGGTCAGGCCTGAAGGGCACCACCTCGGCCGGGTATACTTGGGGTCTCTTCCCTTCGCGCTACTGCTGCTGGCTTCATGATCATTAGCTGCTGAACCTAGCTGGACAGCCACCATAGTACTACTGGATTTAGCCGGATTATTAATGATAATTGGCCTTTTACCGAGATCTTTGGTTGATACTTCTGCAGCACTGGCAGTTCTGCTTTCTTGCTTGTTGGGTTCTGAATTTTCAGCGCTTGGCGACTTAGCATGCCACTCTTGTTTCATAATCTTTTTCGTTGCAGAGGCATTGGATGGTCGACCAGTACCACCACCCAGACAACTTTTTGTAGAGTGGGTTAGCCTCTCAAAAACTGATCTTCTAGGTGCTGTCCACCCAGGGTGAAAAGCATAGGGCACCATTGGAGGCTGCGCCCACCCTCTATTCATATTGTATGGTGTGTAGGAAAAAGGTGTCATCCATTGCGTAGGCGCCCATGGCTCATACGGACGAAACTGACGTTGTATTTGATGCCTCGGAGGTGATATTGGACGCTTCAATTGTGATGGTCGATTAGAGCTAGAAGTGGCCGCTTGGTTAGCATATTTGGACAGCAGCATATCGAATGTTGGCTTGATGCGCTTCCGCTGTACTTTTGCTTTGTTTATCTTCCACTTGCCAACCTTTGGATTTTTGGGCTTGATAAACTTACTGCAAGCCTCATGTTGCACTTGCCCCCCAGGTACAGAAGTGCTCACAGTGATCTTCAATGTTTCCTTTCCATTTGGGGCCTTCTCCAGTACAACCTCTCTTCCTGAGACCTTGTCATCGGCATGTATCACTCTAGGCTCACCGATAACAACACCTGGCTTTCCTTTTGTTGATTCGGCATGTTCAGGCCGAAGCAACACTTTCCTGCCCTCCATATCCATCATGTTCATGGGGAAGGGAGACCTGTCCACTTGCATTTCGGCAAAACTCAATCGTCCATCATTGATAGCCGATTGGATCTGTCACCGAAAAACATTACAATCATTAGTGGCATGAGAAAAAGAATTATGATATTTGCAAAAAGCTCGTCGCTTCAGCTCTTCAAACGGCGGTAAAGTATGAGAAATTTTAATGACCTTATCATTCAGCAAAGCATCAAAAATTCTATCACATTTTGTAACATCAAAAGTAAACTTCATCTCCTCTTCACGATTTTTGCGAATTGGCTTAAGAGCATTACATGCATATGGTTTGGCCTTTGAGGGCCAAACAAATTCAGCAGCATAGACATCAATTTCATCATCCTGATCGGAAGAATAATCAACAACGTTCATGCGAGGAAGGTCAGCTTTAGTCTTATGGTTTTCTTTGATATCTTTACTTTGGCTTTCTTTAGCCAAAGCTCGCTGCAACACTTGGTTAACGGTTACAAACTCATAACTTTCCAACTTTTCTTTAATGTGAGTTCTCAAACCGCTAAACACAAGATTAGCCAAGTCCCTTTCACTTATCACAAGACTATAGCACCGGTTTTTAACATCTCTAAACCTTTTGACATAATCGGAAACCGATTCATCGTTTTTTTGCCTAACCGATGTAAGATGTGATAACTTAAACTCAGCGTCACCGCTATAAAAATGATCATGAAATTTTTGCTCAAGCTGCGACCATGTAATGATAGAACCAGGGGTAAAGCAGAAAACCATGAAAAAGCCGTGCCAGTTAAAGACAAAGAAAACAAACGAACTTTAAGTTCATCTATATTACCCGCCGCTCCCAACTGGGCGAGATATTGGCTAACGTGCTCCCATGTAGTTTTGCTGTCCCCACCATCAAATTTAACAAACTCAGGAAGCTTATAACCTTGGGGATAAGCAATAGTATCAAAATGAGATGGATATGGTTTCTAATAAGTGCGGGCTCTAACTCTCGGCTCAATGCCGAAAGACTCAACAAACATCCTGCGCACATCATCTCTAATTTTTGCCAATGCTTCGTCCATATTGGCCGAAGCTGTGATGGGTGACTGCAAAGGAGCTATAGGGGTGTTAGTCACCATGGTAGGCAGTGGAGGCGGCATCGGCGGTATAACAGAATATGGCAAGGACCTTGGCATACTTATATCGCCTGATGTTGATGTTCCCAAAGGTGGTAGGCTCATGATATGATTAGGATACGTGGGCGCTACCATTAGTTCACCTCCAGGTTTAGTTTGCTGTCCAGAAAAGAAACTCAACGGCATGCCACATTGGGGTTGTATACTTGGTACTCCACTACTTGCCGATGAATTAATAGGCGCTGTCGGCTTAGAAAGTTCTACGCTAGAAAAAGTGCCAACCTGACTTGTACCCATGGCTGCACTATTTATTTTCTTAATGTTTGCCATCTGATGCATATAATCAAAGATCTCTCTAGTGTTCTCATTAAGCATGTGCTGAACTTGCTCCATTGTAACACTAGATGAATTGGTAGCAACAGATGAAAGGGTTGATGCGGCACTTACAAGGGGTTCTACCTTTTCCGAGTAATGCGGAGGAGGGAACGTGATGTCGCCGAGTGGGGTTATGTTGCCTTGACGATCCTTCTTGAATTTTGCAAGGAACGCTCGTAAATCCTCCTCCTCGCGCTTTTTCTTGTATGCCTCAAAAGCTTGGCGATGCTCTTCCGATAATTCATCGTAGCCGGGCTTGACGACATTATCGGTGTTAACCTCCCCGGGCATTGGGATTTTGCTGCTGCCAGTCATGGTGATTGGCGGCGTCAATTTTCCTTGATCTTTCCCCAGCGGAGTCGCCAAAAGTGTGTTCGCACACGAACACATCACCGTGTGCCCCCGGCGTCGAGCGCGATACGCAGGACACGTCGCCGGAGGAGTCTTGCCGGGAGCGCGATACGCAGGACACGCCGGCGAGAGCTCTTGGGACCCGACACCCCACGCGCCCGGGAGGGACCCCGTCAGGGCGAGCGGCGGCGATGGGCTGTCCTAGGTCGGCCTGACCGCCCCTAGGACCTTGTGATTCGTTATCGCAAGGGAGTAAATGACGACGAAGAACAAGAAGCAAAATAGGGCAGAGGAAAATAGTAGATTACAAAATAATACGGTAGATGAGTTTCGATTGTGTGTTGTTCAATCGGCCGTAAACCCTACATACATATATATAGGGGGAAGCTGGTCCTAGCTTCTTTTGGAAACAACAATTATTTGAATCGAATCAGAGTCCAGACCGAATAAAACTTATCTTAATTTATTCGGTTGCAATTTTACCACGCGGCAGAGATCGCTTCAAGATTGTTTCCTGATCCTTTCCAAACTGTTGCCCGCGCGTGTCATGACTTCCCAAGATCGTTTATGGCCGGCCGGCGCTGCCTACGACCGATCCCGAGTGCTCTTGATGCCGTACGACCACTCCAAAAACATCCCTTTTACCATGCTCACTTCCTTCAATATGGTTGGAATCGCCTTTGGCACGTGCTGGCCTTCTTGATTTGATTGCTGCTCCTTACGACCGCCTTCACTGTGACCGTGGCCTTCTCTGCGTGGTCGAACCCTTTACGATAACCGGTCGGCGTCTCTTACGACTTTCCAGGGTCGTTTACGACTGGTTAGAATCGTTTACGACTGGTTAGAACTATTTATGACCGGTTCTGGATGCTTACGACCAGTTCCGATCCTTCTATTGCTTTACCAATCAATTTTCCTTCGTGATCATAAACTTACTGTAGCAGTCTACGACCGCTCCATTGCATCGCTGCGCTGTCTTTCCTTCAGCCGCTCAAAATACCGTGGTCGAAACCTTCAATGAGCACGCATTGATGCTGGCGATCGTCAATTTTCTGTAGTCGAACCACCCTTTCGACCACGTTCATTTCCTTCAATGTGGTTGGAGTTGTTACCGCTTCTCGTTATAACGTGATCATAACCCACCGACTTCTCATCGTGGTCGTAAGTTCGATCGCCGACTATCAACCTTGATGTCATTTTCTGTAGTCCGATCGTGGCCAATCGTGGTCATCGTAGCTTCCAATGCAGTCGTATGCTTCTACGTGGTCATAGACTCCAACGTGATCGTGACCTTCAACGTGATCGTAGATTCCACCGTGGTCGTAGACCTCACCGTGGTCGTAGCCTCCAACGTAGTCGTAGACTCCACCGTGGTTGTAGCTTCCAACGTGGTCGTAAACTCCAACGTGGTCGTATACCTCAATGTGGTCGTAGATCCCACCGTGGTCGTAGCCTCCAACGTGGTCGTAGACTTCACCGTGGTCGTAGCTTCCAACGTGGTCGTAAACTCCAACGTGGTGGCCAACGTGGTCGTAATCAGCCCAGCTGGCTTCCGATTAAAGATGATATGTTCGCAAATGTTGCACCGTGGTCGTAAAATTACCCGGCGATCGCCAACGTGGTCGTAACTGCCTTCGACCACGGCCAACGTGGTCGTAATCGGTCCAGCTGGCTCCCGACTTGCTTTGCCGTGGTCGTAACGACTGCCAACGTGGTCGTAACTGCCTTCGACTACGACCAACGTGGTCGTAACCGGTCCAGCTGGCTTCCGACTTGCTTTGCCGTGGTCGTACCGGCCGCCAACATGGTCGTAACTGCCTTCGACCACGGCCAACGTGGTCGTAACCGGTCCAGCTGGCTCCCGACTTGCTTTGCCGTGGTCGTAACGACTGCCAACGTGGTCGTAACTGCCTTCGACTACGACCAACGTGGTCGTAACCAGTCCAGCTGGCTTCCGACTTGCTTTGCCGTGGTCGTACCGGCCGCCAACGTGGTCGTAACTGCCTTCGACTACGGCCAACGTGGTCGTAACCGGTCTAGCTGGCTTCTGACTTGCTTTGCCGTGGTCGTAACTACTCACGACCATGATATAGGCACAACCTTCCCTTGTTAACCTGCTTTTGGTTTTACGATGATTGTGGTTCCAAGCCAAATTTGATTATCAACACTAAGAATTGCGCGGCAGTTTCGGTAGCCGCTGCAGCTTCAGTTGCAGGAGAAAAGGGAAGCTGCAGCAACGAGTACTCCCGGAATGCTTGGAGGATGACATTACCAACTTGATAGATACCATGATGCTTGTTGCGGTAGCAGCTGGTCTCCTGTTCAATGCTTTCTTGGACTCTTGGTTTAGTGGCAGTAAGGATTCCTTGGGCGGCCCATTGACGGATTAGCTCATCTGAGGTAATATATGGTGCATTGGAACTTGGATGATCAACATCTCCGCCGGTATTTCCTTGGGGCGGTGAATATCGGGCAAAGAGCATAATGGTGTAGTGGAAACATCGGATGGCCACATGGTGCCAATACTGCTCGTCTCCGTGACAGATTGCAGTGTATATGTACTTGGCCGACTGATGTACCGCGGATAGGATAAGTGCCAAGACTTCATCTTCGCTGAAGGATAGAGGAACCTTGCTCTTGTCGTAGACATCTTGGGAGCTGGTGGAGATTAGCCAGCGAGATGATGTCCACCAAGGCGGGAAAAGCCCCACCTTCTCCGAGAAATCGTTGGGCTCCATGGGCTCGTAGAGGTTGTCGACCACCAGCAGGTACCTCTTGTTGAGAAGCTCTGTGCGGATCCGAGGAACTACTAATCCCGACAGGTGATGCCCCAGCGACCGCATGGCTTTCTCCAGCGAGAGCCCGTAGGTGTAGTAGCGCTGCTCATCGACAGCTTCCTTGAGCCTGCAGTACTCTAGGTCGAGCAGCCCGAGCTTCTCTGCCACTGCGACGGTCAGCTGCTCCTCGATGCTCGTGCGCCTGGCGCTTCTCCCTCGGGCGGCTTCTTCCTCTGTGGACGTGGGCTTCAGCTCCACCTTGATCACGTGGTTCCAGTGCATATCGAATGCCTCGAGAGCGATGCTTGGTATTGTCCATGTGAAGGATGCCGCGGCGCCCACCTAGTGTTCCAGGTTATTGGATCACCGTAGGCCAATTTGTCCCAGATGTTTTGGATGCTTGTATAATATATTAGCCACAATTATACTTTCAATAGACACAACTTTAGTCATTCAAGAAGCCTTATTATACCCAAAATTGATTAGAACTCTTTTAAGTTTCAAGGATATTCGTGCTAATAGTTTCCATGTTGAGACTGAAGAAGAGTATGGTAAGAAATACCTGCTTATTACGAAGCGTAAAGCAAATAGAAAAAGTGTATTAGAAAAACTTCATTCATTAGAAACTGAGTTATACTACACTAATATCAAGGCACCTGCAGCTTATACTGCCCTGAAAACAATATTTAGAAGTTATAAACTCTTATGTCTTTGGCATGACAGATTAAGCCACCCAGGTTTTAGGATGATGAGAAATATAATTAACAATTCATAGGGACATAATATTAATGTAAAGAATTTTTCAAATCACGAAGATTTCGTGTGCCTCGCATGTGCCACCGAGAAATTAATTACTAGACCTTCTACTCTAAAAGTAAAGGATGAAGTCCCTGCATTCCTGGAGCGCATCCAAGGAGACATTTGTGGTCTCATAAAACCACTATCAGGGCCATTTAAATATTTTATGGTGCTCATCAATGATTCATCGAAATGGTCGCACTTATGTTTATTGTCTACAAGAAACCATGCTTTTGTAAAGCTGATCTCGCAGATAATTCGCATTAGAAATATTTTCCCTGATCATCACATAATGTTTGTCAGAATGGATAACACCGGAGAATTTATTTCAAAGGCATTTGATGATTATTGTATGGCAATGAGAATTATAGTTGAGCATTCTGTACCGCATGTCCACACTCAGAATGGATTTCCAGAGGCATTAATCAAAAGAATTAAATTTATTGCCTTACCGCTTTTGTAGAATTGTAATTTACCAACTACATGTTGGGGACATGCAGTCCTGCATGCAGTAACTCTCATCAACTTTAGACCATCGGCATACAACATACATTCACCTATGCAACTAGCACAGGGTTAGCACCAAAAATTTCTCATCTCCGGATGTTCGGATGCAAGGTTTATGCACCTATACCTCCTCCACCGCATACTGCAATGGGTCCTCTTCGAAAGATTGAGATATACATTGGTTATGAGACAACATCCATAATCAGGTATTTAGAACCCATGACAGGAGATTTGCATACTGCCCGTTTCGCTGATTGCATATTTGATGAGGATAGTTTCCTAACATTAGGGGAGGAAATCAACCCCTTGATGAAAAATGTCGGGAAATTACGTGGCAAGCCATGGAAATACATGCATATGACCCGCGCACTAGTGAAACAAATAGAGAAGTCCAGAAGATTATTGACTTGCAAGCATTAGCAAACCAACTGGTTGACCACTTTAGTGATTTAAAGAGCATGACCAAATCGCATGTGTCAGCACGCAATGCACCGGAGAGGGTTGAAATACCAAAAAAAGTTGAAGGTATACCTAATTCCATCCAGAGACCTTAGAATAAAAGGACAAGAACTGCGCCCTCTCGAACCCTAAGTAACCAGGGACGCTTGGTGAAAAAGGATAAGAAGGACTTGACACAACTAATCACTGAAGTTCCCCGGCACCAGAAGGGGAGCCAGTTGAGACCTGGCACTAGCATGACACCTTCAGAAAAGGGCATACCGGATCTGAACATTCCCATGGAGAGAGAAATTAGTATGGATGTGTGCACACACATCGGAGCTGAAAAACTAAAGGGACTTGCCATCGCAGCTGGAAGGAGCAGTGAGCAAGTAGCACAAGAAGAATCAACTCATGATGAAAAGGTATAAACTATGTGCACACGGGAGAATCCATGAATAGGACAACAACCAATGTTGATATCTATTTTATAAAGAAAATTGCCACAATTATCGATCTTGATCCAGAGCCTGCATCACTCGCTGAATGTAAGAAAAGATCAGATTGGGAAAATTGAAAAAGGATAATAGAAACTGAATTATTATCTTTGAACAAAAGAGAAGTGTTTAGGCCTATAAGCCGCACACCTCCTCATGTGCACCCTATAGGGTATAAGTGTGTATTTGTTTGAAAGAGAAATAAAAGAAATGAAGTTGTAGGATATAAAGTAAGGCTTGTTGCACAAGATTTCACTCAATGTCCAGGAATTGATTATGAAAAACCTATTCTCCGTTCATGAATGGAATCACCTTTAGATACTTAATCTCAATGGCAGTAAACCTTTACATAGAAATGAAATTGTTGGATGTGGTAACTGCATATCTTTTATGGAAACTTGGATTCAAAATTTTATATGAAGGTACCTGAAGGTATTCTTGTCCCGAACCAAGACAAAGCAAATAGAAATTTGTACAGTGTGAAACTTAGGAAATCACTGTACGGACTTAAGCAATTAGGCAGGATATGGTATAATCGCTTAAGCGACTTTCTATGCAAGAAAGGCTACACGAACAATGAAGATTGTCCCTGTGTATTTATACGATGATCCCAAAATGGATTTTGCATAATCTCAGTATATGTAGATGATCTGAATATTATCGGGACCATAGAAGACATAAAAGAAGCAAGTTCTTACTTGGAGTCAGAATTTGAAATGAAAGATTTGGGTAAACCAAATATTTCTTAGGCTTATAGCTCGAGCATGTCCTTAAAGGAATATTAGTACATCAGTCAGCCTATGTCTAGAAGGTGTTAGAAAGATTCGGCTTTGAGAAGGCATACCCATCAAAAGTATCGATGAGCGGAAGCTATTTATAGCAAGATAAGGATCCGTACCGACCTAGGGAAGAGCGGGAGGAAGTCCTGGGGTCAGAATTCCCACACTTAAGTGCAGTACGAGTACTTATGTATTTGGCGAACTGCACTAGACCAGACATTGTATTTGCCGTAAACCTATTAGTAAGGAATAGTGTAGAACCTACCAAAAGGCATTCGTAGGGAATAAAGGACATCTTCTGATACCTCCAAGGAAGCAAGGACCTTGGGTTATTCTACAAAAAAAACCAAGACTTGAATATAACTGGCTATGCAGATGCAGGGTACTTGTCGAATCGCATACCGCAAGGTCATAAATGGGCTATGTATTCCTGTGTGGTGAATCTGCAATTTCATAGAAATCGTTTAAGCAAAGTCTTGTAGCGACTTCGACAAACCACTCAAAAATCATAGCACTATACGAAGCCGCACGAGAATGTGCTTGGTTCCGACGAATGATTCACCACATCCAGAAGTCATGTGGGATGAATATCATACAAGCTCCCACAATTATCTATGAAGATAATGCAGCTTGTGTTGCATAAATACAAACGGGCTACGTGAAGAGTCATCTCACAAAGCATATCAACCCCAAGTTCTTCTATGCTCATGAATTACAAAAGATGGACAAAATTAAGATACTGCATACTAAGTCATGTGAAAATCTTACAGACTTATTCATCAAGTCACTCCCAGCATCTAGTTTTGAAAGATGCGTACGAGGAATTGGAATGATGAGACTTAGAGAAGTTCAAAATTCAGGGAGAGATTTTTCTCAAGTTCGTTATTAAAACTTGATCACGAAGATCGAGTACCCTAAGAATAAATCCTAAAGATTAAATGAAATTAGGTGGATTGTACTCTTTTTCCCTTGACGAGTTTTTTGAAGTTTCCTGACCAAGGTTTTTAATGAGGCAATTCCTGCAACACAACATAACATGTATCATGTATTCTTTCTCCAAATTTTTCCCACTAGGTTTTTATGGAGCTTGGATGAGGCATGAACGTATCAGATGAGTGCCCATGGGGGAGTGTTGGGAAACCTTGGCCTGGGCTAGAAGCCTTGGCCCATGGTGGTGAAAGCATCTAGGCCCCTAAAAATGGTTTTCGTAATTAATGAATTTATGTGAATATGGAACTAACATATTTGTCAAGTCTTTAAAAGGCTAAGTCCTTAAACTGATGACAAGATGCTTGGTCAAGGATCAACATGAAGATCAAAGTGGCTCAAGGCAAAGGTATACTTAGATTAGGACCTTTTTTATTTTTACCGGTCTTAGGAGAAAGGATGGAAGATCGGATTATAGGCTAAATGTCAAACCATAAAGAGGGATCATGGCAAGTAGCTTGATAGCAAAATTCTTGTGCCATTTGGATCAATTCAGGATCATGCATTCATTGAAAATTTAATTTGAAAGTTAAATCTGTGCTTTATTTGGAAAAAACAAAAGTATCAGAGTTTTAACGGCGGAACTATTGTAGAGCGGAAGGTCCGTAGTCTTGAACGTTACTTCCGGCACCCAAAAGATCCAAAAAACTGAGCGGAGCCTTTTTTTCAGAGAGCACCCCCGGATATGCTCGGTGCTCTATCTGGGCAACCGGAAGTACCGGCGTGTAAATCGCGGTACTTCCGCTTGCCGGAAGCTCTGGCTATCTGAGCGGAGCCTTTTTTCTAGAGAGCACCCTCGGGGCTATTTTTGAGTTCACGGAAACCGGAAGTACTAGAGTTTCAATGTCGGAACTACAGTTCGAGCGGTAGTTCTACAGCCTTAAGCAGTACTTCTAGAGCACGGAAGCTTCGGAAGGTCGGGTGGAACCTTTTTACCAAAGAGCGCCAACTTCTGGTCTCGGCCCAAGCGGAAGTACCACACCGACTTTCCGGAACTACCGGACAACAGAACTATCGGATTTATAATGGTGGTAGTTCTGCACCGACTTTCAACGGCTAGTTTAGAAGCTCTGACATAGCCGTTGCTGTCGCATCAGAGCTGGAGCAGAAGTACCGGCCTTTGGCCTATGGTACTTCCGTTCGCCTTGAATTTTTCTGGAATTTCATTCTAATGACTAGTTTTGGTTGTTGAGGGTATAAATACCCATACCTCTAGTCAAGGACAGCAACAAGAGACCATATTGAACATCTTTGAACATTAAGCATTCACTCTACACCTCATTTACTCCTTGTGCATTCATTTGAGGTGGTTGAGCCAAAAAGTGCATTGCATCAAATAGTTTGATCCTTTGGCACTCAATTGTGGTCAAGTGAAGCTTGAGATCTATTACTCTTGGTGTTTGCTGGCACCTGGTTGACTTGATGGAGATTGCCCGGTGATCTTCTCAAGAAGCTTGTGAGAAGACCCAGTGTGTGTGAAGGTTAGAGCTCACCTATCCAGAGTAGGGAAAAGCTACCATTAGTGATTTGAGGTGGAAGGCTTAATTTGTGGAGCCAGTCCAATTCGTTTGGGTTAACCTCAACGTGGACTAGGGGAAACCAGCAAGTTTCTGAACACCACGGTAAAACATCGTGTGTACTTATTTCTCTCTTGTCTCCTTTTAGCATTTGTACATTTAACTTATTGTGATCATTTATTTGTGCTAGTGTTCTTGTAAAACCTCAACTCGTGTGTACTTATTTCTCTCTTGTCTCCTTTTAACATTTGTACATTTAACTTATTGTGATCTTTTCACTACTACAAAAGAGGCTATACTAGACGGCTACATCACAGACGGTTTGACAAAACCGTCTGTGATTGACACTAACACAAACGGTTTTAATTTGGACACCGTCTGTGTTAGTGGTTGAGTATCACAGACGGTCCTTACCAATGAACCGTCTGTGATACTTTAGTATCACAGGCGGTTTAAAATAAATAACCGTCTGTGATAATCTGAAATTATCACAGACGGTTTTTTATTAAAAACCGTCTGTGTTGTGTAGACTATCACAGCCGGTTGTTGTTAAGAACCGTCTGGGAATGTTCACAGACGGTTTTTTACAAGAACCGGCTGTGATGTCCCTTTGTCTGTCATATTCTAGATCAGAGGTTAATATATAAGTACACATTGCTTCTAATAACTTAACTACAGAACTACTGAGACAAGAGGTCACAAATTAAAGGCAAATTTATTAATTTCAATTAGAGGGAAATTCATTACATAAGTCGCACAGGTAAAGAGTTTCCCAGATTGTAATCTTTTGGGCTTCGTACGCTTCTTCTTCGACTTTGGGACTTGGAGGATCAGCCGCTGAATTCTCGAACGCTGTTAAGATTGCCCTTGTCCTCTGCACTTCCTCGTGCAGCCTGGGCAAATGATCAGCAGCATCCATCATGTCGTACAGGATAGCATTAAAACATTCCTCACAATCTGCCGTTTCTGCATGAGCGGCAAGGCTATCCATCAGTCTGTGCAATGCGAGTAGAGCTTCTTCCGCATTGCGCACATTGTGGAGAAGAACCAGGGTGAGAGCTGTTTCCCTTTCTTGAGCGGCAGCGAGACGCCTCCGTCGACGGCGGAGGATCAGGTCAAGCTGACGGATGCAAGAAAGTCGGGGAAGGAGAGCAGGGCGGGTGCGGAGAAGCTGCTCCAGATGCAAATTGCTGGCCGCCTGTGTAAGGTTCCGGCCGAACAATTCGTGATGAACAGATGAGAGGAAGGAGATGATCACAAGAACAGTAGTAGAAGCCATGTTGTATTGTATATATATTGTATTGTACGTACGTAGAAGACCTGGATTAGGAGCGCATATTTAACCTTTAGCACAAACGGTTCGTATACCCAAACATTAATGATATAGACGCTTCGTATAACGATCGAGAGACGTTAATTAGACGATCGAAACACGAAGCGTTCTGGCATCGAAACACGCGCGAAGCAGTTCTGGTATGAAGCTTATGACAGACGGTTTTTTATAAAAAACCGTCTGTGATAATATACTGGACGGCTACATCACAGACGGTTCATACGGAACCGTCTGTGATTAAACTGTCACAGACGGTTTAAACTGGCAACCGTCGGTGATAACTAAACATCACAGACGGCTCGTATTAAGAACCGTCTGTGATAACTAAACATCACAGACGGCTCGTATTAAGAACCGTCTGTGATATTTATTATCACACACGGTTCGCGTTAATAACCGTCTGTGATAATTACATACCACCAATAATTGGCGTGTGATATCACGTGTCACCAATAATTCGCGTATACCCAGGATTTCGATCTCACCCGTCCATTCTCTCCACATCGAATGGCTGGCACCAGTTCCTCCCACGGCCAGGCCCTTATTAATAACTCCCCATCAACCTTTCCACCGGTACTAGTCACGCGTGAGTTCATCCACTAGCTAGCTTCCTGCATGCATCTCCCCTCCGCTGTGAGCTAGCACCTCCATATCGCGGCACGTTCGGTTCATACTAAACAACACACTCTTGCCGTAAGTGTCGTAAGTGTGTCTTGTTTAGTGTGGACCGTCGTGCCGCGAAGGGTTTGTTAGCTTGTTATCCTGTAATAGATCGATCTGAATGTGTTGTTGAGTTTTTGTGCTTGCCTCTGTATTTGCATGTTCCTCGACGATGCCGACTATTGTCGAGATGTGATGTCCACTCCGACAATCCTTCTTTTTCCTGCAAAATTCAAGGCAATTTTATTACAAAAGTTCAAAAAAAGACATTTCCAGATTTTTCAGCAGCCGACGTTGCCGACTTCTTCTCTGAGCGACTATCCATCTGCTTTTTCCCACTTCTTTTCTTCATCCGAGGCCTGCAGCTGTGTCTTGAGGAATGCCACATCTGAAGACCCAAGAGCTGGTCAAGAACTGGTCTTCAGATGTGGCATTCCTCAAGACACAGCAGCAGGCCTCGGATGAAGAAAAGAAGTGGGAAGAAGCAGATGGATAGTCGCTCAGCGAGGTTGGGTATCATAGACGGTTCTATTAACGAACCGTCTGTGATAAAACAATCACAGACGGTTATTAACACGAACCGTCTGTGATAGTATGCATCACAGACGGTTCGTGTTAAGAACCGTCTGTGATAATGTAGACTATCACAGACGGTTATTTATGTGAACCGTCTATGATAGGCAACAATCACTGACGGTTATTAAGTTGAACCGTCTGTGATATTGCTTGTATCACAAACGGTTCATATTAGTAACCGTCGGTGATAATTCACAGACGGTTATTAATACGAACCGTCTGTGATATATCATTTTCACAGACCGTTTGTGGTTGGAACCGTCTGTGATATTCTGCGTAGTATTAATTGCTTGGCGTACTTGCTTGAAGGATGTCGACACCGATCTGTCTTCATTGCGCTTCATCGGTGGAGCAAGGCGGCCGGCTTTAGGGAGTTGGGGGCGAAAAAATATCACCGTCTTCTTAGTGATCTGATCAGAGGTTAGTATACTTAACATTCTTAGTGATCTGATCAGAGATTAGTACTCAATTACATAACATTCTTAGTGATCTGATCAGAGGTTAGTAGTAGGGGTAATAATCATTTTTGACACCCATTTGTCACTTGTGTAGCGTAGATGGACCGAAGCTGGATGTATATTGAGAACCGTGTGTGTGAAGAGTACATTACTGGCGTGTCTGCTTTTAGAAGGGCGGCCGAGCTGGATATGTTGAAGAAGGGGATGAAATATATGTATTGCCCATGTATTGATTGTGATAATCTCAAGATGTTTAGCAACTCAGCGCAGATTGAAGCTCACTTGATTCGAAGGGGTTTCAGAAAAGGGTACAAATGTTGGACCAGTCACGGTGAAGAAAAAAGTACACAAGAAGGTAGTTATGACATAGTCGAGGGAGGCAACGATATACCAGATGTGGACTGTTCTTTCGATCATGAGGATAGGTCGCAGGATGACAATCTGGATAATGTTACGTGATGCAGAAGGGAACTATAGTGAGAGAGAGTTTGGTAAATTCGAGGGCTTGATGGAGGACTCGGAGAAACCTTTGTTCCCGGGCTGCAAGCCGCAATACACGAGGTTGTCATCAGTTCTAGAACTGCTAAAATTGAAGGCAAGCAATGGTTGGTCCGACAAGAGTTTCACGGCATTATTAGGTCTCCTAGTGGACATGCTTCCAACGGGAAATGTGTTGCCGAGAACCACCTACCAAGCCAAGAAGATTCTTTGTCCATTAGGAATGGAAGTAGAAAGAATACATGCATGTCGGAATGATTGTATCCTGTACCGTAAAGAGTATGCTAGCTTGCATGTTTGTCCGGTGTGCAAAGCATCCCGATACAAGCGTAAAAATGACTCTGATGATGGGAAGGGCATCGAGGTGAAGCAAGGACCTCCTGCTAAGGTGATGTGGTATCTTCCTGTAATCCCCCGTTTGAAGCGTTTATTTGCAAACCGCAAGGATGCAAGATTGATGCGTTGGCACTACGAGCAGCGTAAGAAAGACGGAATGATAAGACATGTTGCTGATTCTGCCCAGTGGAGGAACATCGATAGGATGTTTGTAGATTTCGGTGTGGAACCGAGAAATATAAGGTTTGGGTTGAGTACAGATGGAATGAATCCTTTTGGTAACATGAGCAGGCGACATAGCACCTGGCCCGTGACTCTGTGCATGTACAACCTTCCTCCTTGGCTGTGTATGAAGCGGAAATATATTTTGATGTCACTACTTATCCAAGGGCCGAAGCAACCTGGCAACGATATTGATGTGTTCCTAGCCCCATTGGTGGAAGATCTTGCAACACTGTGGAATGAAGGGGTACATGTATGGGATGCGGACAAACGAGAGAACTTCACTCTACGGGCCATGTTGTTCTGCACCATTAATGATTTTCCTGCCCTTGGTAACCTGTCAGGGTTTAGTATAAAAGGAGCCAAAGCGTGTCCGCACTGCTTAGATTATACGGAGAGTGTGTGGTTGAACAACTCCCGAAAAACTGTGTACATGCGTCACCGTAGGTTCCTTCCAAAGTATCACCCATACCGCAAGATGAAGAAACAATTTGACGGAAAAAAAGAGGATGACTCAGTACCAAGACCTTTTAGCGGGAAAGAGGTGTATGATATGGTTAAGGATATAAATGTTGTGTTTGGAAAGGGACGTAAATTGAGGAAGAACATGTGGAAAAAGAGGTCAATATTTTGGGACTTGCCTTATTGGGAGCACTTAGAAGTTCGCAATTGCATCGATGTCATGCACGTAGAGAAGAATGTATGTGACAGTTTGATTGGTCTCTTACTGAACATTCCTGACAAAACAAAGGATGGTGTTAACGCAAGGCGTGACTTGGTCGCTATGAACATCAGGACCGAGTTAGCACCGATAGAGACCGATAAAGGCCGGACGTACCTTCCCCCAGCATGTTACACTCTGTCTAAGTCCGAGAGAACTGAATTGTGCCAGTCCTTAAATGGTGTGAAAGTTCCATCCGGTCACTCGACAAGCATGAAGAAACTTGTTTCCATGGAACATTTGAAATTAATTGGCATGAAGTCTCACGACTGTCATGTGCTAATGACTCAAATGCTACCTGTTGCAATTAGAAGTATTTTGCCGAACAAGATTCGAGTGACAATCATAAGGCTATGTTATTTCTTCAACGCAATTGCTCAGAAGGTCATTGATCCGGATGGACTAGATGCTCTGCAAACCGAGGTGGTGACAACTCTATGTCATCTAGAGATGTATTTCCCTCCATCATTTTTTGATATCATGGTCCATCTCATTGTCCACCTTGTGAAAGAAATAAAAATATGTGGCCCCGTATTTCTACGTCATATGTACCCTTTCGAGAGGTACATGGGAATTCTGAAGTCCTATGTACGCAATCGATCTCGACCGGAGGGTAGCATCATCGAAGGTTATACAACAGAAGAGGTCATTGAATTCTGCATCGGCTACATTTCTCAGGTAGAGCCGATAGGTGTACCTCTATCTCGTCACGAGGGGAGGTTAGAGGGTATAGGGACTATCGGGAGGAAAGCAATAACCCCGGATCAAAATACGTATGCTCAAGCCCATTTCATGGTTTTACAACACATGACTGAAGTGACCCCATATATTGAAGAGCACAAGGACATGCTACGTCAGGAGAATGCAGGCCAGTCAGAAGTTTGGATCACGAGACAACACAACCGTCAGTTGAACGAATGGTTGAAGGCGCAATTGACTAGGAGGTCGTCAAATGAAACACTACAATGGTTGGCAAAAGGGCCAAAATTTACAATTGTGACATGGCAAGGATACGACATTAATGGCTACACATTTTATACAACAGATCAAGATAGAAAGAGCACAGTGCAGAACTCAGGTGTCCGCATAGATGCCTATGATTCGCACGGCAGAACCGCTGGCCCAAGCTCGTACTACGGGCTTGTAGAGGAGATTTGGGAGCTTGACTACGTAATTTTCAAAATTCCTCTATTTCGGTGCCGTTGGGTCCAACTCCCACGGGGTGTAAAGGTTGACAAGTACGGCGTCACTACCGTGGACCTCGAATGTGTAGGATACAAAGACGAACCATTCGTACTCGCGAGGCAAGTTGTTCAAGTATTTTATGTAACCGACCCGGCAAATAAGAAGCGCCATGTAGTTCTTCAGGGAAAAAGAAGGATTGTCGGGGTTGAGAATGTTGTGGATGAGGAAGAGTACAATCAATTTGATGATTTGCCTCCATTCGGAGACGGCATCAGGCTCGATGAAGAACAAGGCGATGAAGCAAGCTATATGCGTATCGATCATCGTGAAGGGCTTTATTTAAAATGATATAGCCAAAGTGTAATAAATGATATAGGTTATGCTTGTGTTTTTCATAAATGTATGTATGTTCCATTGTAATTGTAAAATGACTAAGGAACCCATGCATTGTAATTGTAAAATGACTAAGGAACCCATGCATTGTAATTGTAAAATGACTAAGGAACTAAGAAATAGTTATATTTATGGTTATGCTTGCGTTTTTCATAAATGACATAGGAACCTAGCTAGCTGCGGGTATTTATAGTGAACTATCACAGGCGGTTTATCAAAAGAAACCGTCTGTGATAACACACACAGCCGGTTCTATCGATATAACCGTCTGTGATAATATGGGTAGCAGGGGTGGGAGGGAGCAAAACCTAGCTAGCAGGGGCGCTGCAGAGTGGAGACAAGAGACTGCGGCAGAGCGGACTCCGCAGACCTAGCGCGGGTATTTAAAGATGATCTATCACAGACGGTTCTATAAATATAACCGTTTGTGATATCATTATCACAGACGGTTCTATCTATAGAACCGTTTGTGATAGGCATTATCACAGACGGTTCTATAGATAGAACCGTCTGTGATAATTCCTATCACAAACGGTTCTATAGATAGAACCGTCTGTGATAATGCATATCACAAACGGTTAGTGATAGGCATTATCACAGACGGTTCTATAGATAGAACCGTCTGTGATAATTCCTATCACAAACGGTTCTATAGATAGAACCGTCTGTGATAATGCATATCACAAACGGTTATATTTATAGAACCGTCTGTGATAGATCATCTTTAAATACCCGCGCTAGGTCTGCGGAGTCCGCTCTGCCGCAGTCTCTTGTCTCCACTCTGCAGCGCCCCTGCTAGCTAGGTTTTGCTCCCTCCCACCGCCGCTCCCTCCCGACGCCGCCGGTCCCTCCCGAAGCCGCCGGTCCCTCCTGACGCCGCTCCCTCCCGAAGCCGGCGGTCCCCCCCCGACGCCGGTCCCGCCGCTCCCGACGCCGCCGCTCCCTCCCTACGCCGCTCCCTCCCGAAGCCGGCGGTCCCCCCCGACGCCGGTCCCTCCCTCTCGACGCCGCCGCTCCCTCCCGACGCCGCTCCCTCCCGTAGCCGGCGGTCCCGCCCGACGCCGGTCCCTCCCTCCCGACGCCGCCACTCCCGACGCCGCCGCTCCCTCCCGACGCCGCTCCCTCCCGTAGCCGGCGGTCCCGCCCGACGCCGGTCCCTCCCTCCCGACGCCGCCGCTCCCGACGCCGCCGCTCCCTCCCGACGCCGCTCCCTCCCGTAGCCGGCGGTCCCGCCCGACGCCGGTCCCTCCCTCCCGACGCCGCCGCTCCCGCCCGACGCCGGTCCCTCCCTCCCTGTGCTTCACATGTATATGCTTCACATGATATATATATGCTTCACATGTATATGCTTCACATGATATATATATGCTTCACATGATATATATATGCTTCACATGTATATGCTTCACATGATATATATATATATATGCTTCACATGTATATGCTTCACATGATTAATTGCCTCTTGCAGCAATCATTGACTACCGAATCTTCTCGTGGCTCCTTTGAAGAATATAGGGAGATAGATTTACTATCACAGGCCTTGGGAAACAAGGAGCACCCAGGTCGCACACGAGGCATGGGGGTTTATGTACCTTGGAGGCACGGATTTCCAGATTACTCCGAGACATATAGGAGTAGGAAGAGATCCAAGGCGTACCGCAGCGAACAAATAAAACAGGAGCTTCGTGCTCAACTTGAGGAACAACTATCTGCCTCACTTCAAGAGCAGACTGCCTCACTTCGAGGAGAGATAGATTCGTTGCGGGAAGAACTGAGACAAGTCCGCAACCAATCGCAACCCACTCCTAGTACTGCGGTACCCAGTCCCCCTCAACGTCGCAGTAGCTGCGCGTCCACACCAATTTCTGAACATAGCGACGACCACTTACGTATTGATGACATTCAGGTAATGTACCTCTTTAGAATGGTACATAGATCTCTCTGGTGGACGCCTTAACTCATCTTGTATCGTTATGTAGGAGCCCATGCCTTGCACCCTCACAGTCAGGCTTGTTGGCTCTATTCCCGTTGATGCTGGGCGCGGCATGGTGTATCCATTGCTGCCAGGGACGCTCGTGCACGGTGTACAAGTAGACACCGGTTTCATGAAGGTCCAGGTGGACATGATTAATGATATTTTTAAGCCCGTCCCTCTTGAGAAGCCCCCAAACGAAGAGATTAAGACATACGGGGATGCCGTCCACACATTCATTCAGTGGCCCAAGAGGGACATCGTCCTCGACATGTCTGTGCCACAATCTTCACATCCAGTGGCCCAAGAGGGACGTCGCCCTGGACCTGGCACATCGGCTCCGGTGGCTTCACCTCCACCTCCAAATCCAGTAAAGTCTGTTGCATCGGCTCCCGCCGAGACACCACCGAGAACATATCATAAGCGAGGCTCCAAGGCCTCCAAGGCTCATGCGACGAAAGTTAAGCCGCGTCCCGTGCCATGGAAGTTTGTTCTAGGAGTGTCGTTATTGCCCGATTCACAATTACGCCAGGTTGGTATGATTTGCAATAGATTGCATGCCTGGTACATGGAGAAGTCCAACATGAAGCCAAACCGGCAGAGTGCATTGACTCTGAAATATAACGACACGCATTTCCTCAACGACTTGGGCTACATCGTCGTGACATTCGATGATTTATTCTTACTATTCAATCTCGACGAACTCGACGCCTCACTTCTACGATGCTGGACACTGTAAGTGTACTGCACAATGAAGTTCTACATTCACGTTATACAGATAAATGTCATTACTCTTTCTTTATGTACAGATACATGATCCAAGAAGTCCGGCGATCGCGACGACCGGTGGGTTTCCTCGACCCTCACTTGGTCTCCGAGCAATGTATCAATGCAGATGCATCCTTCGTGCAAGGTTACATAACGAGGGGATTGATTGCTCACACCGACAAGGAATACATCATGGTACCCTTCAACCAAGGGTAAGTGCTTCACTAGTTGCCACACATATGTTTCATTTGTACTTTACATGCGGCGTGAACTTAGGATTAATCACTATGGCGACACACATGACTAGGCATCACTGGATTTTGCTTGTGATTGTACCAAAGTGGAGCAAGGTAATATACCTTGATTCCCTCCTTAGGAGCAACCACGACTTCAGTCTTGTGCAAGAAGTACTTAACAGGTAAACTCATTTCCTCCATACATAACTCTATTGTAATATTTCTTTTGTTTGCCACGGCCGAGGATAAGTTTTTTGAATCACGTAGGGCGTTTGCCGATTATGTTGCTCAAGGAGGAAGACACGACAAATCCAGTGACACGCTACGACACAACACGCGATTTCCGGTACCCGCTACAACACAACAATCCTATATCATACTTTGTTATAATGCCTCTAGAATTGACAATACCGATGTATGTAATTCTATTTTTGCAGTGCCACCAGCAGCTACAGGGCAACGTATGTGGATTCTACGTTTGCCGCCATATGAAGGAAATCATTGCTACTAAGATCAATGATCCAGAGGTTTGTCAGGTCCTTCCAATAATTATTACTTTCTGATTATATATATGTATTTGTATTACACACACATGCTAATTAATGACTTAACATTGCTCCTAGCGACAGCGGGTGCACTTCGACGAAAGTGCATATGATCTTGACAATCTCATGGAGATTCGTGCAATCATCTCCCAATTCTTGCTAGGAGAGGTCATAAGTAGGAAGGGAGAGTTCTACGCCGGCAATGGTGATAATTAGATGTTGAAACATTGGATTCAACTATACAAATCAAACAATTCCTTCAAATGAATTCATTTGTCAGATTTTGTGTAACGATTTTCATTCTATATATATATGTATGTGATCTGCTGTGTACGAATTTTGTTGTAATTTACTATGAGTTGCAATTAACTTATATCTGTCATTTATCTGTAATCTGCTTGCTTGCTTGCGTTCAGAGGGCATGGCTAGCATATCCTGAGGCTAGCCAAAAAATATCAAATAAAATGGATGATGCACTTAGTATCACAGACGGTTCGTTGTTAAAATCCGTCTGTGATACAATATCACAGACGGTTTCAAAGAGTGCCGTCTGTGGTGTGAATGATATCACAGACGGCCTTTACTACTGACCGTCTGTGATACACAAATATCACAGATGGTTAGTAATTAAAACCGTCTGTGATATACAAAATATCACAAACGGTTAGTAATAAAAACCGTCTGTGATATTGTATATATCACAGACGGTCTTTATTACTAACCGTCTGTGATAGTCTTGTATCACAGACGGTTTTTTATAAAAAACCGTCTGTGATAGTCTTGTATCACAGACGGTTTTTTATAAAAAACCGTCTGTGATACAAGACTATCACAGACGGTTTTTTTAAAACCGTCTGTGATACAAGACTATCACCGACGGTTTTTTATAAAAAAACCGTCTGTGATACTCGAATATCACAGACGGTTAGTAATAAAGACCGTCTGTAATGTTGTTATCACAGACGGCTTGGGAACCGTCTGTGATAACCACAACTATCACTGACACCTAGACACTGACGGTTAAAGAACCGTCTGTGATGACGGTTCCGAACCGTCTGTGATAGGGCTGTCTGTAGCAGTGTTTATTTGTGCCAGTGTTCTGTAAAACCTCAACTTTACTAGAATTGTGTAGATCTCAAGTGCATTAAATCCTTGTCATATTAAAATTGTAAGAAATTAATTAAAAGGCAAGAAAAATTTAAAAACCTCCTATTCTCCCCCTCTAGTTGGTTATACTTGATCATACAGGTGGGCTCCTCACCACTAGGCTATAAATAGGGAGTGGTATTGGTTATTTTGTACACGGGAAAGAAAAAGCAATAAAAAAGACCAGAAGTTCTCCCCTCTATCTCTGTGTTTTCATTCTATTATTTGCGTCATTTGTGATTGATCTGTCTATTTGCAAAGGAGAAGAATCGACCGGACTAGACTCACCAGTGATGGTTCCTCAACAGTTTCAACTCCATACACATTGAACAAAGAAGATGTTTACAGTATGGCCCTATTGGTTTCATACCTATATTTCTTACATGACTATCAATAAGCAATCAATGGGCATTTTGTGGACAATAATACCTCCAAAACCCAAAACGACATCTATTTGCAAACCAAAACTACCTACATGAAATGTCATCTATTAGATTGTTGTTGGTAGACTAGTATTTAATTCCGATTATTGTTGATCTTTCAGTTACTTATCAATAAAAAGGAAAATTAGTAACAAACACGCGCCCACAAGAATGACCTAGTTGTAAATTGTGTCACACACTACAAGCTCTGTACCAACTACACATAATAAAATGTGGTAGCGTGTAGGCAAAACTTGAGAGCCATTTTGCTTAAGAGAACTCTATGAGACCATGTGAAGGTCATCCTATGTCATATGATGAGTATTTAACTTTGATGTGCAGGTTTTGTTGAAGTTTGAGTTTGGTTTTGAAGGTTTTCACAATTCAGAGTTGTTGTCAAGCTTTAGCCGGTCTGATTGGCCTAGCAACGGTGGTCTGACCGGTCAGCAACGACGGTCTGATCGGCATGGCAATAGTAGTCTGACCAGTGGCTATGGAGCAGTCAAACCAGTCCTGTGGGCTTTTGGAAAATGGACAACAAACACTTGTGTACGTATGTTTGAGGATGTCTTTGCACTAGGCATCACTCAATTTAGAGTTCTGAGCTGAAAGTAGATAGAATTTATTTAAAATTCAAGTAGGGTGTTTACTGATTTTTTCCTTTTCAGTTCTCAAGAATTCATGCTTGATATTTTATTTAGCTACAACTACTCAAAAGTGAAATTGTCTAGATTTCATGACTATATGTAAATCGTTAGTGAGTGGACAGAGGGTAGATAGGAATTTATGTTTATGATTAGCTTGTTAGATACTACCTTGTGGTAGGCTATAATTTGTTTCTGTGCTTGGTTGCTTGCCGATTCATTTATGTTCTTTCCTACCAAATCAGTATGCAGATGCATTGTGGCCATCAAATAATATTTGCTAATTACATGCCTCATCTGGTGTGCCTCCAAAAGGTCATTGTCACACGGTCATGTACTACTTGGAATGTCCTTACTATCGTCCCTATATAGTTAAGTTGAGTTCTTTTTTCTCATTGAAGAAAATAGAGTGCAGTGTACTCGATGAAGTACATGACTTCGGATTAGAAGTGCTATGCAAGATGGAACATCAAGTAGAGCCACAAGCTTTCACTGGGTGTCACGTGTGATTTTCTTTTTTCATGTCATATTGTTCTGTATTGTGGTTACCACCCATAGCCTTGAACATCTCGGAGATAACAATAGAAGTTTGTGCTAGTATGACGAAAGTTGTGATGTCTGACCCTTCACTAAAAAAGAGTGCTCTTCTCTTTCCCATGGCGCACTCAGGCAAGTATTTATGGCCATGGGGACTTAGTTACATATATACTCCTATCTATACCTTTCTTTATAGAGGCACACATGACATTTCTTGTACCTAAAATTACATAAACATCCCTATCTAAGCTTATTCTTATATGGGTACATATGCCATTTCTCTAGCCCTGTAAGCTTCCATGAACCTGTCAGCTGTCTTGCTAGCATCGTGGGTTGTTTGGATCAAGGTGAGGGCTACTTCCCCAACAGTGGCCTCTTATAGTTGAGGGCCCAATTTTTTATGGGACGAGACCATATCTGGTGCCTCTTGGCCACCTCCGTCCCTTCAGCACACGGAAAAGTGTCGGTTTGGGCAATATTAATAAAGTTTTTTATGTTTCTTTTAGCACGAATGCATGATCAATACAAAGGAAAACCACTAACTAGTGTGATATGGAAAGAGCAAAGTTTACAAGAGATAGTCACTGCTACAAAAAGGCTAATACTAGACGCTTCATCACAGACGGTTGACCAAAATCATCAGAATAAAATACAATTACAGACAGGTTTGATTTATAGACCATCTATGTTGCTATTAGAGCTAAAAACCGTCTATGGAGGTAATATCACAGACAATTCATAGTGAAAACTGTCTGTGAAGTAACCGTCTATGATATTAACTTATCATAGGCGATTTGTATTAAAAACTGACTATGATATTTTGCCGCTCAATTTTGCCGCCCCCTCTATTCAAACTTTCAAACTGAAGCAGTGTCATGACCTCTTGGTTCTACTACCCAAATGCCCTTATATATGCCTTCCCCACACGCCTCCCCCTAAACACTCCAAACCAAAGAGCCGCCTGCTAGCTAGCTCCCCCCAAACCAATCAAAGCGCCACCTTACCCCGAGCTCCTCCACCTTCGATTGTCACGCCATGGTTCACTGCAGAAGGCACTCTTGTTGTAAAAGTATCTTGTGTAGTGTAGCCATCGTGATACAACAGTGACACTGTCGTCTCCTCTCCTTCATAGGCGCTAGTAATAGATCCCCCCATCCAATCCCCTCCCCTCTCTTTCCTTGATGCTTAGATATGATATTACGAAATTGTTGGACAGCTAGGGTTTCGGTGATGTAAATCTTAATGCTCATGGTTGCGTGTGAAAATTAATTGTTGATGTCTTAAGTCTTGTGATAATTGATGGATGGCTAGGATGAAAACGTGGTGCCAAAGCTTATCGCATGATGATCTTTTTCTCATGAATTGGCCCGCTTTGGCTCATCTGCATTGTCTGATTGCGCTGTTTTATAGCGCAATTAGCGAAAATTTTGCAATCAAAAAATGTTGATGAACTGAAGCAGGCCTATTTCTGAGATCGCAAGAAGCTTATCACAGACGGTTATTAATTAGAACCGTTTATGATAATAACTATTACAAATGGTTTATAGTAAGAACGTCTGTAATAAGAGTTATCACAGACGATTCTAGTTGGGAACAGTCTATGATCATGGTTATCATAGACGGTTAACAAACCATCTATAATGCTCTTAGGGTATTACTTATCCATAAGTACAAACGGTTCAAGAAACCATCTACGGCTATATTTTTGAACTGTCTGTAATGTGTTTTTCTGTAGTGGTGAGTCTACAACCTTCAGTTATGTTGCTTTAACTTTTAATTCCCAGAATTCTATCATCATGTATAATTACTATTTGCTCACTACGTAAGTTTCTTAAATTAATAGTATTGCCTACCAAATCGTGCACAAGTGCTCTCATATAGTAGAGGCTAAGGATTAGAAATAAAACGAACTACAAATTGTGAGCGGAGAATTTCAAGGTGGAAAAGATACAAACGTAAAGCATTTTTTGGATTGCATAAAAAATGGAAGAATACATACAATATTTTTTCAAAATAGAAGAGTCACTAGCCCGTGTAGGCACACGGGTTGATGACTAGTCTAGATCTCAATTTACTTGTAAAATATATTTAACTCGGTGGCAGATGATGAGCTCATGAAATGCTACATAGAGTAAATACGACATTGTTTCTGAACTAGAGGCAATACAATGTGCTGGAATAACTCGCACTCCAATATAGTAGTACAAACAAGAGTTTATAATCGAACAGCTGGTTCAACATATATCACACCGCGCACGTACATTATAGTTTAAAACATTTAGACACACGAATGATCATACTAGTTATGGAAAAAATTCACACTGAAATAATACCGCAAACAGATTTAGTTTCTCACAAGCCAAGTAGATAGACTTACTCAGGCATACAAACACTGCAGTGTAAACTGTTCTCTCTCTCTCTCTCTCTCTCTCTCTCTCTCTCTTGAGAATGTAATACAAACTGTAATACAATTAATAGCTCTCACTGGGTGGGCTGGCTAGGAAGTCGGTGGATCAACCAGGAAGATAGCCCTTATTTGGAAAATACAACATTTAGGCACACCATCACTGATCACCAAAGACATGCGTGTGCAGGCGAGGGGTGGGATTGCTGTATGGATGCATGGGTGGCCGCATGAAGGGTAACATACATGTGGAACTCCATTGAGGAATCTATATGGATGAATGGTAGCAGGTGGATGTGGATGGCTGAGTGGAGTGAAATCACGTACCAACTTGAATATGCATGTATGGATGGGCAGAGCTTGAGTTGATTCACCTGAGGTAGCTCGTCACCTCGGCGCGCTCGTCAAAGGAGGCGAACATCGGGGAAAGCTTGGGCTCGTAGCTGACGCTGTGCCGAGGCTCGTCCCAGCGAAGCTTGGCCCACCAAGCCCTCTCCCCGCTCACCTCCACCTTGCATGCTGGTTCTTGGACTTGGCGGAGGCGGGGGAGACTGCAAAGGCTCCAGCACCCACGGACGTGGAGCTCCTTCCACTTGGGTGCATTTATGACGGCGTCATCGTCGCGAAGATGCTTCAGCTGTGGCAGCTCCTGGAGCCGTATCCTTTGGAGGCATGGGAGTTGATCAGAATATATTCCACCACCAGGGCCGTGGAAGATTGTCTTGAGGTTGTAGCAGAACAGAATGTCAAGCGTCGTGAGTTTTGGTAGTGCAGATTCACATGGCATGATGCCCTCCATTCTTGGGCAGTACTCCAGGCGTAGGTGCTTTAGTATTCTGAAGTTCTCAGCATTTTCATACCAACTTGGTATGTCGAGATGAAATTGATTTTTCCGATAGGAGGCCAATACTTCTTGTAGTGTCCGATCCACGTAATATGCTTTAATTTGTTGAAAACTTGCTTCATCTGATGGCACCGTCTGAGCTTGCATTCCTCCAAACAGTCCAAGTCACTCAAATCATTAAGGCAGGACCGCAGGAGACAAAAGTGTCATCTGTCATAGTAATAGATTTGGTGACTTCCAAAAGGTTGCTTAAACTATGGGGATACCGATCCGTTGCTGTGATATCCACATGACACTTAGTTTGACAGATGTGAGGTGTGACCATCAACGCCATAGAATTAACTGCCTCCGCCATATAGTGACAGTACACATCAATGTAAGGTGACTTCTTTAGTACTAATTCCTGCAGCTTCTTGGCCATCATGTCCTCTGCATCCTCCATCCTCCTAATTTTGACCATGCATGGTGCAACTCGAACATAGAAGGATTTAAAAACCATATGACGACGACTAAAGCTATGAAATAACCTGGAATCGCTAATGCGCACCTGAGCAACTTGATCAGAATGATCACCAATTCCTTCTACACAGTGATTCAAGCAAAACACATCTGGGAATCGCTGCAACGCATGCCAGGGAAACCGCCTCAGACAAGGAACACCCATGAGAAGCAATTGCCTAAGCTGGGGAAGATTAGGGATGTCAGAAGGGAGCTCCTTGATAGCTGTAGCAGACAGGTGAAGCTCTTCCAAAGCACCAAGGTCCTTGAACTCCACGGACTCGAGCTTTCTACATCCGCGCAAGGACAAGCGCCTTATGTGAGGTGCAGCGATCAGCAAGAAGGATCTTAGGGTAGGGTGCCCATCCAATTTGATTTCTTCGACCATGGTCGACTCCCATCCTTCGATGTGAAGCTCCTCAAAGCAACCATGCGATGCTTCTTCCATAAGTGGTTTTGGTAAACCCAACCACTGCATGGCACCTGAGAGGAAGACGGTCTTAAGGCTTGCTCCCCCGAATACCTCAGCTTCTCTTAGCTCATTGCATCCAAGGACGTGTAGCTCCTTGAGACCTTGGGCTTCAGAAATTGACCTTGGAAGTGACATCAACAGCTTGTTGTCAACAAGCTTGAGTGTTTGAAGATGTTGCATTCCAGAAAATATCTCATCTGGAAATGATTTTATTTGAGCCCCTGTGAGCTCCAGTGTTGTCAGACTAGACAATGCAGAAATGGATGGTGGCAACTCCACAAGGTTAGAGCATTCGACAAGCAGGAGCTCCTGAAGATTTGGCATGCTTTGGAAGAAATCTGAATGGAGTGTGTTTATATCTGAATAGGAGAGGTCAAGGGAGAGCAAGTTGATATATTTTTGTGAGGCAGTTCTCTCACTATCAAAAAGGCTGCATAGACTTCTGAGGCCACGACAGCCTCTAAGGGAAAGCAATCGAAGGTTCGGGATACACCAAACCAGTGGCGGAGCCAGAATTTGGTTACGCCCCGGTCTCAATGATAGAATGATCTAGACTATATGGGCTGGATCATGAAAATGTTACCCAGACTAAACTAAATTTACCGGGACTATACACTAGATATTTTTTCACACCCCGGGCTAAAGCCTACCCTGCCCGGGGTGTGGATCCGTCCCTGCACCAAACTGACAAATGTAGTGATTCTAGTGGAGTATAGGAGAGGTCAAGAACACGAAGACAAGGGAGATTGAGTAACAAATTTGATATCTGTGAGCAATGCCTTAGAATAAGTGCGGTTGGGCCACCGGTTTCTTGGTTCAGCCATTCCTGGCTTGAATGCCATCCCTGGTCATCCATGAACGAGATCCATTTGAACTGCTCCAAGTACTCCTTGTCATCGAGAAGTTTGTGTACTGTGTCTGTGAGGCGCTCTGGAATGAGACGATGGTATGCCAAGAAATGTGCGGCAGTTTCGGTAGGTGCACCAGCTTCAGTTGCGGGAGAAAATGGTAGCTTCATCAAGGAATACCGTCGGAACGCTTGGAGGATGACATTGCCAACATGATAGATATCATCGTGCTTGTTGTACCGGTAGGTGCCGTCGGTCTCCTCCTTGTTGCTTTCTTGGACTCTTGGTTTATTGCTAGCGACTATGCCTTGGGCAGCCCATTGGCGGATGAGCTCATCTGAGGTAACAGATGGTGCACTACAACTCTGGTGATCTCCGTTACTATGAGGTGGTGAACATTGGGGAAAGAGCAGCATGGCGTAGTGAAAACACTGAAGGGCTACACGGTGCCAATACTGCTCGTCTTCTTGCCGGATCGTGTTGAAGATATACTTGGCCGACTGATGCAGAGCGGAGAGGATAATTATCAAGATTTCACCATCGGTGAAGGGCCCATAGCCGTCATCACCACCTCTTGGCTTGGCATTTGGGGGGGTGGTGGATATCTCCAATTGAGAATGTCTCCACATTGGAGGAGGAAGCACCGCCTCGTAGAAGCTCCTGGACCTGATGGGCTTGTCGAGGTTCTCAACCACCAGCAGGTACCTCATCGTTGACAGCTTGCTGTTGATCTGAGGCACTATTGATCGTGACAAGTGACTCTTCATACCCCGCGTAGGTGTAGTAGCGCAGCTCGTCGTCTTCTTTCCTCGCGTAGGTGTAGTACAGCAGCTCATCGCCGTCTTCTTTGAGCGCTCTGTACTTTTGGTCGAGCAGCCCGAGCTCCTTCGCCACCGCGACTGCCAGCTGAGCTTCTTCTGTCAGGTCCAGCTTTATCACGATATCGAAGGGCCCATAGTACTGAGTGAGTAACTCCAAAGCGATGCTTGCTATGGCCCGTGTGAAGGAAGCTGCCGGCCCCACCCCGACATTCCAATGCACATAATTATACGTTTGACGGTATCCATCTAGCCTGGCAACACAAGAAGATTATCAATTAATTAATCGTCCATTAACAACCAGCCGGCTGGCCAGGTTAAATACTGAGGCACGAGCCGCGCAAGTAGTACGTCGATATGCATGCACCTCGCTTTTACTGCAGGAAAAGACACGGGAATGTAGTATTATCCTACTGATTCGATCGGGAGGGGCCAATTGGACTCTAGATATGAGCTCACGTGAATCTCAAACATTGTGCTTATTCTTTTCGGCTGTAGTTTAAGCTCATGACTATGCTTGATGACTATTGCTTCTAAAGTGAGCGCTTATACGAACAAACCGAATATCGATAAACAGTTTTGAAAAGATTGTCCTAATAAACCTCTTCAAAAAACGGCAGAAAAATCATCTTACTTATTTATTTGATAGAAGTCATAAATCATAAACTAATTAAGGAAGAGGAGCCTGAATGTGAAATTGATGTTCTCATACGATTAAGGAGAGAGCATACGTTAAGGGGAGGGCACAATTTGACGGACGTATGAAAAGGACTCTAGTGTTGTAGATGCACACAACATATATTATTCAGATATGTCAATCTATATACGAAGCATCTAGAAATGTGAGAAGCTATTGCATCATCCAATAGAAAAAAAAACTTTGCTTTGTCCGAGACACTTTGCGTCTGATCATAAGAGAATAAGATCATCCAACAAACGTTTCATTATGTGAATGGTAGCAGAATTGGACACAGCTTACAAATAGAACTCCCCTGTTATTTCCTGCAAGTTTGATCTATGTGATTTGAACTAAGTAATGTGGAAGACTATGCTAGAAAGTGAAATTTAAAGCTTGATGTAAGAAGTCACCGACGGTGACACAATACGAGATTGCATTGGTAATGTTAATGCTAGGTATGGTTTCCCGGTTCCAAATGCAAATATGATGTAAGGCAGTTATACATGAATGCATGTTTGTCACCGTTCATCTATCTCTGTGCAATATAGCGTTGTTGGTTAGGAGGAGCAAAAGTTGGCACACACCATAGGATGGGATCGGAGTGATCAAAGGTGGATTTGAGGACAAGCAAGGCACTTCGCCAATGACAATAGAGAGATGGGTGAGCATGTAAAGGAAGCACGATAAGGTAGTTCATAGAGGCATGATGTCGTACTAATCAATTAATGCAATTGCAATACAGTGAGTGGTGAGGTGAATCGAGGAAGAAGACATGGGTTTAGTAATAGCCAGTAAAAACCATTAGTGTATTGCTTCAAGTCTTAGTGGAAGTATACATATTGAGGGAGAAGGATCAATAGATGAGGGGAGTTGGAAAAGTAAAATAGATAAGGTTAGAGCAATAGTAGCTTACTAAAAGAATGCTTTTAGTTATCGGTGTATGTGAATAATGCATTTTTATTACACTAAGAATGTACTCCCTCCAGTCACAAATACAGGTGTATTTTGGACATCGACATGATCTTCAAAACACAACTTTGACTACTATCTATTGTAATATATTTATAAATCTCAATAAAACTATGATATTATGAAAGTACTTTTCGAGAAAAATCTACACATCTGATTCATGTATATAATTTAAATATTTAAAAAGATATTGATAGTCAAAAGTTTTGAAAGTTTGATTGCATTTATGTCCAAACGACATGTATTTGCGATTGAAGGGAGTACTACATTGGGCGAAAAGTTTTATACCAAAACTTCAATTAAGTTCCCTCAAGATGTATTTTGGGTAGAAGATTTTTTATACTTGTAAATGTCTATCTAACTGCATGTAAATATCTCAAAGCTAATTTAATTATCATTAAAATTGACTTATAGTTAGGCGAAAAATCAAATAGTTGTACTCGATCGATATGTGACAAATCTAGTTGCACAAATACACAGACCACCTGTTAGTTTTCTTTAAGAATTTGTCTGTTTTTGTGTTCTAAAATTCCAATTACCTGCAATGCTTGGCTGCAAATTCAACGTGTCTCGTGTCCCAACTTACCTCATTCCAATTACCCATAGTACTAACAAACACTTGCTTCGTCTGATCTTTTTTTTTTCAAATGATGTTTTAAAATTATGCTATCAAATTTTGCAGAACTTGACCATCAAGATGTTCACAAGTTGCCATTCTGTATGATGAGAAATACACCTCATGCCATTTTGGCATTTGTAGGGCCTTTTCCAAGATTTTCATGTGTTAGGTCATTTGAAATGACCCTTTTGCCCTATTTTTCTCTTCAGTACCTCTCTTATCTCATGACTCTGAGCGGCTGTGCCTCGTCTCCTTCTCCTCCGCTGACATTGCCATGGCCTTCACCACAATGTTAGTGTTGTTTCAGATGAAATTGTCACAGATTGGCACGTCCTCGAGCTTCGTCATTATCCCACTAGACTCGGCGATGGAGAGGGTCATGGAAGGGGACTATAGATAATATGGTCACGGACCAAGAGGCCTAGGAGGGTGGCGGCGAGTGTGGCACATGGGCCCACCCGAATGCAGTGATGGAGGGTGATTGAGAGATTGAGAGGTGGAGTGGGAGGGGAGGCGCCGGGGAGGGGGGAGGGGGTAGGGGTGGGCATGGCCAGCAGGCCCATGGGCAGGCCCGTCGATTAGCATGTTCAAAGTGAGTGCTCGCGCAGGCCCCCACTTTGGCTTGGGCCCCCTTTCTCAGTGCAAGTCTGGAGGGCATGGGAGTTGGGAAGTTGGGTGTTACGCAGACTCTGCAGTCCAAATAATTAAGAAGTTGATTAAAGGCTGGTTAATTTCCATAGTAACATTTCCCCTCTCCCTTTTTACTAAATGTATTTGTACAACATCATTAATTATTAATGGTCAAACGAACAACTTTTATCTGGAAGTATGAATCTAACAGTCTTCAAAGTTAAACTTTGGTCGTTAATTTATTTTTCAAACTTTGTTCATAACTAAAAAATCATTATCGTAAGGAAGCGCTTTCAAATATGAATCTAATGGTAATACTTTTGTATATCACATAATCTACGTATTATTGGACAATTATTCTTCAAAATATACAAACTTTCATTCTCGAAATGCATAGATGCCTTATAAAATCAAAGGGAGTAGTGTTTATGTTACTTTTCTATATTCCTAATCAAAATTCTCAATACATCTTTTCTATTAATTTAGGGCCTTATTTCATATTTGCACAGGCCCTGTTAAATTAGGGACGGTCCTGACTGTGAGGGTGGGAGGCCAAGATAGAGCACGACGGCGAGGATCGGTGTCACGGCGTGGTGTGGGTTGGAATCTCGGCATTACAATCCAAACTTCAATAGCATAACTAGGACTCCAGAAGATAGACAAGCTCAATAGGGGTAAAGGGAAGGGAAGGAGGTGAAGGAAGAGTGTCAAACTAATTGGCAGTCTTCACGTGCTCAACGGCCAACCATCGGCTCCGCTCATTTCGGCTTGAGTTTCTGGCTTCTGACTTATTTTTCACTCTTCATAAATTTCGTCTTTTTTGGCCTTTTGACTTTATTTGAGCTTTTTTGCCGATTCTTTTTTTCCCATATTCGTTTGCATTGTTCGTGATGGGCTAACCTGTTTTTTCTTTTTTTTAATTTTTTTAAATTTAGTTACGCCAAATAAGCCACCATCAGCTACAGTGTAATTTCAACCAGCTTATTTCAGCCCAACCGAGCGGCACCTTGGTGGGCTAGAATGGACCATGTAATTATGAGGGAATGTGTAAGTAGCATGAGTGTTTCGAGGATGGGGATCCTTGTGGGACCTATAATACTTTGGTCTATTAATGTAAAGGCTCATGTGGCCTATATAGAGTGGTGGTAGAATTAGTTATACATTGCTTTGTCTAAAGTGAGTTGCAGTATCATATATTTCCTGTTAGGTCCAAACATAACACCTCCAGGTTAACCCTTTTATATGAAGTGAGTATGAAAATGTAAGCGGGGTGTTGTACATGCATGTGCTCGCCCTACGGTGGGCTGGGCTTTCAGCGAATTTTAGATCAGGATGCTACGGATGGTATCAGAGCATCAACCTTCGTTGCACGGGAGCGTATGGAACAGGGGCATCGGCTATGCGCATGGCACATGTGGGTCTAGAGTGGACACATGTCATGATATATGTACCGACACGGATGCATGGACGTATACCTAGGGGTGATTCTGGGTATTTATCGTGTATACGTGTGTTACCGAGGGCGTGAGCCCTTAAGAGGGTGAATGTAATAACCCAACCCTTTAGTGTGAAGAACCACGTGGAGTGGTGATAAGATTAGTCCCACATTGCTTCGTCTAAACTAAATTGTAGTGGCATATAATATCTGTTAGATCCAAACATAGCACCTCGAGTTAACCCTTTTATATGAATAGGGGATGAAAGTGTAACCGGGATGCTGTGGCTCGCCTTGTGGTGGGCTGGGCTTTACGTTGATTTTGGCCTAGTGTATTACAGGACCATAGGGTCAGTTTGTATGTGTTGGCTTTAAATAGCTAGGGGGCAACATCGTGTTGTGGTGGTTGAAAGTGAAAGTCGCCAAAAAGTGGCGGAATGCTCTCGAAACCAATTCACTTGAGTGAGACAGAGGAGAGTGGAATTTCGTGGTCTACCTTTTACCCAAGGATGTAGTTGTCTATGCATAAAGAGTAGTTGCCCCTCAGAGTGTAGTCAAAGTCTTGAGGGAAGGATATAGTGCCAAAAGGCATGGTCCTTATAGTGGATAGTACGAGTCAGGGGAAGACCATTCCCAGTAAAGAGACTTTTTCAATCCAGTTTTGAAGCTCTTTTATTTCCAAGGGCAATGAGGAAGGCGAGAATGACGAGGATGAGACACAATATCCTTATTCAGCTGGTTTCATGGTGGTTCGTCCTGGTGAACCTCATAATAAGAGGCATATTGAAGTATACTACAGCGAGGACTACAAAATGATAATGGATCATTTTCCAGATAGGAGCACTAAGTTACTATCAGATATGATTAGGAGAATCTCAAAAGTAGGGCAACATTGTGTTGTGGTGGATTTGTTGATCTCCAAGTCATCAACACATGCACTTGCACGGGCTATATATGTTGAATAATTTATTTATAATATTATCCAATTTTGTAATCCAATTTTTTTAAAAAGCACATTTTTAGTTTGAAAATATAGTTCTAAACTTCAAATGCTCTAAATTTTAAGATTTTTAATTTTCCAAATTAATTATAACCTCTATTTACTTGTGTATCACTGTTGTTACTTTTCTAATGGTGACAAAACTACATATATTTGGTTACAATATTTGTTTTGAAATTTTATTTCCATGTTCAAACTTTCTTACGTGTTTCAATTCGATCCATCAAAGATGCCTATTTAAATGACATATTAGACTTTCTATATTTTTCTCTCGGTAAGTAATAATTTCTGGCTGTTTTTCCTTTAATTTTCGGTTTTTTCGTAGGACCACTAAACTTATTCTTTTGATTAGAATATACAAAAGATTAATTTGGCATGTGGATTATATTGATATAAAAAGTAGATAGCCAAGATATTTTATTTTTCATTATTAAAGGTTGAATATTTAGCACGTTTTGTCCCTGTATGGGCTACATATTTTGAATTTTTATTTATAATATTAACAAAATTTGTTATCCAATCTTTTGAAAAAAATATAGCACGGTTTTAATGTGGGAATTTCTAGCTTTTTACCCTAGAATTAACATGGGGCCTTTAAGAGGCCTTCAAACCACAGACTATGACTTGAGCTCACAAGATAGATGGGTCAGATATTTTCTTTTTTTTTCTAATTAACATGGGAATTTTTAGCTTTTCCCTTTTTTGATTAATATGGGACTTTCCAGCTTTTCACCCATATAATTAACATGGGGGTTCAAGAAAAGTTTCCAATTAGTAAAGATAAAGAAGATACTTTAAGGGAATCTGATTCCTCGCTCTATCTCAATTGCAATCTCTTGAATCCTCCAATTCTCTTCAATTATCCAACCTAAATCCCAGTTTAGGGATAGGACATGGTCGGAGGCATGGGAGAAGAGAGGTGAAGAGGAGAGGATGGCCAAAGGGGGTCATTTCGCATGGCCCAAAAACAGAAAATTGTGGAAAAGTTCCAAAAATTGCTAAAATGGCATAAAATATATTAGTCATCCTACAAAGTGGCAAATTACTGGCTACATTCTACACACTGGCAAATACTAAAAAGAAAGGCTCACTAGGGAACATTTTTAACGCTAGTGAATCACTATTGAACTTTAGTAGTGGCGGATGGGTGGCCTAGTTGCCCATACCAAACCATCAATCTATAGACACATATAGGCTGCTTATTAATAAGGCTAAACCCAAAACAAATAGGTCTTGTATATAGGTTGAGACCCAAATGTTAGATTGATCTCTCCCAGATTAGCCCAACGGCTAATCTGGACCCTGATCACGCGCCCTGATCGGGGGCGCTCAGCCCAACAACTGGCTGATGGGCCCCCGTCGCGCTGCGCAATAAATACAGGGGTGGGGGCCGGCGGCTCGGACTACGAGATTCGCCTGAGCCGTACAACCTCACCCGAAAAACCCTAACCGATCAGAGAGGGGGCGCAGTCAGCGACGGGAAGCACATCGCCGTCGACGTCGCCGGATCTACGCCGCCGCCGCCACCATCTTCTTCCCCAACCGTCGCTGCCCGTGCGCAGACTACATCGACGAACCAGCGATGGCCGGGTCTTCCTCCCACACCTCCGACGGTCAGTACCCTCTTCCCCTCTCCCTTCCCTCTCAGATCTAAACCCCAAGCGAAAGAGAAGAAGGCTACAATGGTATCAGAGCCTGGTTGAGAAAACCTAAATCCCCACTATCCCGAAAAACCCCAATCTGGATCGGCGGCAAACAATCAAAAAAAAAATGGATCGGGGATACCTGGAGGCCGCCGCTGCCGCATCCCAGGGAGCCGCCGGCGTCGCCGCCTCTTCCCGCGCCGGGTAGCCGCGCCGCCACTACTCCCTGGCACCGCGCCGCTCGGGCCGCCGTCGGACGCCGCCGGGAGCCGCTGCAGCTCCGCGCGTCGGGGGCCGCCGCCGCCTCCTCCGGTTGGCGCAACCGAGGCCGCCGCCCGCTCCGAGTAGCCCGCCGTGCGCCGCACCCCGCGCGGGCGCCGCCTTGCCGCCGCCTCTGGGCCGCCATGCCGCCGATGCGCGCAGCCGCTCCCGTGCGCGTAGCCCCGCCGCGGCCGCCGTCCCCTTGCCCGCGTAGCACCGCCGTGCGCCGCGCCTCCGCGCGGGCGCCGCCTTGTGCCGCCCCGCCGCTTGGGGCCGGGTCGCCGCTGCCGCCTCGCTGCTCGGGACCGTCCTCCTCCCGCCGCTGGGGCAGCTCGCCGCCGCCCGTTGCCTTGCGCGCGGGAGCCAGCCGCCGCCGCTGCTCCGTTTTTTTCGGATGGAGCAAGGGGCAAATGCCCCTAGGGTTAGGGTTTGAGGCCCGAAGGGGGTTTTGTTCGGCCGATTTTCACTCTCAGCCGTTGATTCTTTTGGATGGCCGAGATCGGGCGAGGAAAATTGGGCCGGCTGTTTAGCCTGCGGGATTTTTGGGCTCGCATGGGAGAAAGAGGCCGCGGGCGCGGTGGCCGGTTGGGCTGCCGTGGGCCAAGTTTGGCCATTTGAACAGTAATTCAATTTAATGAATTTAATTGTTTTTCAGAAGCTTTTTTGATGGAATTTGAATGAAAATTGAACCAAAATCTCTGTAAATTTTTGCACCAACGTGTTAATTATTTCCAGAGATTGATGAGTACAGTAATGGTGCTTCTGAATATGAATTATTTTAGAATAATTTCATGTTGATTATTTTTCAGTAGCACCTTAATTGATAATTTGGCTATTTTTTTGCTAAATTAAATCTGTCAAAAATTGAACCAACGGGATATTTTTGACAGAATAGAAAAGTATAGTAGATGCTTCTGAAAAATAGAGAATTCACAATTTCCGCTGCAAAAGATATTACTGATTGATTTTTCATTATTAAATTCGAACCAACGGGAGAATTTAATTTTGAAAAAAATAGAGATAAATCCCAGATAATTATGATATTGTTATTTTCTGACCAACGTTGATAATAACAATAACCTTGAGAGGATAAAGAGCCAGTTTACTGGCTCTTCAAAGACTTATGCTACACAGCTGATTAAGCAGCTTGTGACAGAGAGGTATTCTGGTGGTGGCAGTGGCATAAGAGAGCACATACTGAGGATGAGTAACATTGCATCCAAGCTTAAACCAATGGATTTGGCTCTCAAGGATGAGTTCCTTATTCATTTGGTTTTTGCTTCCTTGCCAAAAGAGTTTGACACTTTTGTTGTCAACTACAATATGCAGCCCGAAAAATGGGACTTGGAGAAATGCATAGCTATGTGTGTGCAAGAGGAGGAAAGAATTAAATCCTCACATGGTGGATCCATCAACTATGTGAAGGATAACAAGAAAAAGAATTTTAACAGTACCTCCTTCTCAAAGAACAAGGGAAAAGCCTCTGTCCATCAGCCCCAACAGAATAAATTTGCTGTAGACAAAGATCAGTGTCTTCACTACAAGAAGACGGGACATTACAAGAAGAATTGTCCTGATTATTTAAAGATGATAATGGCAAAGAAAGGTGAGAACATTATTACCTTTGTAAATGAATGCCTGTATGTGAAATATTCGAAATCCACTTGGTGGATTGACTCAGGAGCAACTGTTCATGTTGCTAATTCATTACAGGGATTCCGTTCGACGAGGACTACGCAAAGAAAAGAAAGATGCATTAAAGTTGCAAATGGAGTCCAAGCTGAAGTTGAAGCCGTTGGCGATCTTTCATTAGAGTTAGCTAATGGCTCCAATCTTTTACTCAGAGATGTCCTTTTTGTTCCCTCTTTACAGAGGAATTTGATTAGTGTTTCAAATTTGGACAAAGATGGTTATGATTGTAATTTTGGAAATGGCAAGTGTGAAATAATGTTTAATAAAGAATGTGTTGGTCTTGCCATCTTACAGAATGAGCTTTATTTGTTGTCACTTCGTGAAAATGTGAATTCCGTATGTGATGATGTGAATGTCGTATGCGATAATGGGAACGTCGCGTGCGAGAAAGTGATTGAATCCTCGTCTACAAATGTAAACAGAAAACGAAAGAGAACTCTAGATGAGTCGTCGAAATTATGGCACTGTCGTTTAGGCCATATTTCGAGGGGGAGAATAGAAAGACTAGTTAAGAATGATATTCTTCCTCCATTAGAGTTCTCAGACTTGGAGCAATGCAGAGAATGCATTAAAGGAAAATATGTAAAGAAAATTAAAAAAGACGCTAAAAGAAGCACAGGAGTTCTACAAATTGTTCACACAGACATTTGTGGTCCTTTTCCTGTGACAAGTGTGGATGGTTATGACTCGTTCGTAACATTCACGGATGATTACTCCCGTTATGGATATATTTATCCAATCAAAGAAAGAAATGAAGCCTTGGATAAATTCAAGATATTTAAGGCTGAAGTTGAAAACCAACACGATTTAAAGATTAAGATAGTCCGATCTGACCGTGGGGGGGAGTACTACGGTCGACATACCCCATATGGACAAGTTCCTGGACCTTTTGCAAGGTTTTTACAGGAAAATGGCATAGTGGCCCAATATTCTATGCCGGGCGAACCTTAGCAAAATGGAGTAGCTGAAAGACGCAACCGTACCCTGATGGATATGGTGCGAAGCATGATGAGCTATTCTACACTGCCATTGAGTTTGTGGATGGAGGCGTTGAAAACCGCCATTCATATTCTCAACAGAGTGCCTAGTAAGTCGGTGCCCAAAACACCGTACGAGTTGTGGACAGGAAGAGTTCCCTCACTAAACCACTTACGTGTGTGGGGGAGTCCTGCTGAGGCTAAAGTATTTAACCCAAACCTTGGGAAACTTGATCCCAAAACAGTAAGTTGCCATTTCATTGGCTACCCTGAAAAGTCAAAAGGTTATTGTTTCTACTGTCCAGACAGATATACAAAGTTTGTAGAAACAAGACACGCTGTCTTCTTAGAGGATGACATGATGAGGGGGAGCATGGTAGCTCGAGAGATTGACCTTGAAGAGAAGCGGGTGTATGCGCCCACTCCGATGATTCAAGAGCCATTTTTCACACTACCTGCTGTCGCTGCACCGACGGTGCAAGACACTGTGGTGCCAGCACCTGTTATTGTTTCTCCCGTGGCAACAATGAATGAGAATGAAGAACCTGTTCTTCAGGATCATATAGAACCTATTGCCACAGATGGGGGGGAGCAACAGCAGCCTCAAACAGTAGATGTACCAAATGAGGAGGCCCCGAGGAGGTCTCAAAGAGTAAGAAGATCAGCTATTTCTGATGATTATCAGATTTATCATACAGAGGAATTTCAAATGGAGGATGATCCCACCTCATTTGAAGAAGCCATGAGAAGCGAAAATTCCTCAAAATGGCTTGAGGCCATGGAAGAGGAGATGAGGTCCATGAAGATTAATAAAGTCTGGGACTTGGAAATTATTCCTAAAGGAGCCAAAACAGTAGGCTGTAAATGGGTCTACAAGACAAAGCATGACTCCCAAGGGAATGTAGAAAGATACAAAGCGCGACTTGTGGCAAAAGGATTTACGCAAAGAGAAGGGATTGATTACAATGAGACATTTTCTCCAGTCTCATGTAAAGATTCCTTCAGAATTTTAATGGCATTAGTAGCATATTATGATTTAGAGTTACATCAGATGGATGTAAAGACGGCATTTCTTAATGGGGATTTGGAGGAAAATGTTTACATGGCACAACCAAAAGGTTTTGTCGTGGAAGGAAATGAAAGAATGGGATGCCGCCTAAAGAAATCGATTTATGGGTTAAAGCAAGCTTCAAGACAGTGGTACTTGAAGTTTGACAGTACAATAAGAAAATTTGGGTTTAAAGAGAATGTAGAGGACAACTGTGTTTATGCAAAGTTTAAAGATGGGAAGTTTATCTTCCTAATCCTGTATGTGGATGATATCCTACTGGCTAGTAGTGATGTCAGTCTGCTACTGGAGACAAAGAAGTTTTTGTCCTCAAACTTTGATATGAAAGATCTTGGTGAAGCTTCGTTCGTTCTAGGGATCGAAATTCACCGGGATAGAAACAAGGGGATATTGGGACTGTCACAAAAGGCATACATAGAGAAAGTCTTAAAGAAATTTGGTATGCATAAATGTAGTCCTTCACCTGCACCTATAGTCAAGGGCGACAGATATGGGGATTTTCAATGCCCCAGGAACCAGTATGAGATCGATCAAATGAAAGCGGTTCCATATGCTTCAGCTGTCGGAAGCTTACAGTATGCTCAAGTGTGCACACGCCCTGACTTAGCATTTGTTACCGGGTTACTTGGCAGATTCCAGAGCAATCCTGGAATAGAACATTGGAAATTGATAAAGAAAGTCTTGCGTTATTTGCAAGGAACAAAAGGCCTCATGATAACATACAGAAGATCAGATTTACTCCATATAGTGGGGTATACAGATTCTGATTTTGCGGAAGATGATAGAAAGTCTACATCCGGATATGTATTCACTCTCGCTGGAGGAGCTATATCGTGGAAAAGCTCAAAGCAAACCATCACTACATCGTCCACAATGTATGCCGAGTTTGTAGCATGTTATGAGGCTACGGGGCAGGTGAACTGGCTAAAGAAGTTCATACCCGGTTTAAAAGTGGTTGACGACATCAATAGACCACTTAAGTTGTACTGCGATAATGAACCCGCAGTAACGTATGCCCACAACAATAAGTCAAGTGGTGCTGCCAAACACATTGACATAAAGTACTATGTTGTGAAAGATAAAGTTCGGGATCAAATTATAAGTTTAGAGCATATAAGTACCGCAAAGATGTTAGCGGATCCGCTTACTAAAGGCTTACCACCCAACGTGTTCAGAGAACATGTAGCCGGCATGGGTTTAAGGGAAAGCCTATGATTCCTGGACTAAAAGATGGCCCAAAAGATTAGAGTAACTATTTCAGAACAGAGAGGTGTATTGTAGCTGTTGAATCTATCGGCGATTGACCGTGACGATGAGACATGTTCTATGCACTAATCTGTGATGGAATGTGTAAAGTCAAAAGTAATTAAAGTTAAAGCATAAAGGAGATCAAGGGGGAGAATGTTAGATTGATCTCTCCCAGATTAGCCCAACGGCTAATCTGGACCCTGATCACGCGCCCTGATCGGGGGCGCTCAGCCCAACAACTGGCTGATGGGCCCCCGTCGCGCTGCGCAATAAATACAGGGGTGGGGGCCGGCGGCTCGGACTACGAGATTCGCCTGAGCCGTACAACCTCACCCGAAAAACCCTAACCGATCAGAGAGGGGGCGCAGTCAGCGACGGGAAGCACATCGCCGTCGACGTCGCCGGATCTACGCCGCCGCCACCACCATCTTCTTCCCCAACCGTCGCTGCCCGTGCGCAGACTACATCGACGAACCAGCGATGGCCGGGTCTTCCTCCCACGCCTCCGACGGTCAGTACCCTCTTCCCCTCTCCCTTCCCTCTCAGATCTAAACCCCAAGCGAAAGAGAAGAAGGCTACACCAACAACATTCAAGATCAGAGTATCTGTTTCATAAGTGAATGTATGCCATCGCAAATAGCCTAGCTAGCACAAGGACGGTGCAATCCGCATATCATAGGCTGGTGTTAAGCCGTATAGAATAAGGGTATGTTTTTTGGTTCATGAGCAATTTTGCTATAATTAAACTTATACAAAGTGTGACAATCAAAATGGCCAGTGTAAGGGGCTAAGAAAGTGTGGCACGACTAAAATCAAGTGTTAAGCGTCAAACATAACACTCCCTTGGCAACTGGTAAGGTGAGGTTAGACTCATTTGGTGAAAAATGCTTTAAAACCCCCTCAATAAAATTATTATTTTAAAAATGGTGTGTACTGGCATATCTGCGTGATTCTACATACTACTTCATTCAGTGTAAAAAAAGAAATAATAGCTCAAATTCCTCTCGTTAATCAAAGAAAACAGAAATAAATTTAACTCATCAACCCAATGAACCGTCTGATATAAAATAACATAGATTGATCTAACAAAAGTGTCAGATATAAATTCAAATATAGAGTCTATATGGCATACTTATTTTTTGAGAGAGAGTACAACTCAGATGGACACTCAACACACATCACACTAGCACCATCCACGGGCACACACACTTGGATACTTGAAGTTCTCTGTAAATTGCCAACCTGAATAGAATTCATGGCACTAGATGGTGTCTAGCTCGTAATTCTAACGGCATAATATATCTATCTTTGCCCTTAAATTGTGGAAACAAATACTTTAAAAATAGCATGTGAAGTGCACAGATTCCCAGTTGTATTTTTCGTTCCATTGGCAATCACAAAATACTTTCTTATTAACTATTAATAGCTCCGACTTAAAATTCTACATGTGAAAACTTATGTTTTACTTATAACAGTTAATGTTTCACCTCAAAAATAGATAGCTATATAGAAGCATCAACATTTCTTTTTTAAAATCCAATCGTTAACCTCCAAGGAACTTACCTTCTATTCCCCTCTAGTAAAAAAATAAATGGCATCCTAAAATGCATACAATCAAACTATAGCTTTGACCAGTAATATCTTTGAGAATGTTTAGATCGGCCATGTAGAAATGGCATGCCTAGAATTGCCTCAATAAGAGGTTCATAAATGTTACTAGGTTTTACATATATTTTATTTAGGGGTACATGTTATTGTGGTATATACGGTATACCACAAAACTGATTTAAATGATATATGATATGATGTAGAGATAACAATTGGAGTTGTATCTTGAGGAGTTCGTTGGTAATTTATTTTGGGCTTTTAGCAAAGGGGTGTAGCACTTTGTTTCGAAGATGAGAGGAGGAAAGCACAATCATGGAACATGTTATTTAGCAATTTTTTAGAGGTGGAGAGGTGGACAAAGGATGGAATAGCCTCTTTTTAACAATTTAGATTGCAATATAAATTAGTTGTTAGAGTTATATATGGGGGTGTTCATATTAGCTATAACTAATGGCTAGTAGTGGTAGAAAGAACTGACTTTTAGATAGAGGGGCATTGGGGAAAAAAGGGAGAGATGCGTGCGCGAGACGGGAGCGAGAGAAGTGAAGTGTATAATATGCCTATAACCATTTGCCTTATCTCTGGAGCAAGACGAGAGTGAGAGTAGTGGAGAAGCCACTTCGAGAAGCCAGGTGTTCATATTGCCTTCTGACTTCTATAAGCAAAAGCCAATATGAACACCCCATCTGGAAAACACCATACCAATGTCCAAAACACCACTCTTTTGTGATTGTAGGTAGTATTACAAACTTAACACTCCATCTGGAAAAGCTGGATTTTGGAGGGGGAAGTATCATGTCGATCTCTTGTGATCCTATTTCCAAACAAGCCCTAAACTTAGTTGTTTCATATTCGTCAGTCCAGATCACTAAATATTATGGATAAACATACTGAAAACAAATATTTTGATTTATGCTTTAACAATGTGAATAGGGTAAAACTCATCTCTAGGATGATGCATGAGAAAATTCATGGGAAACCAATAATTTTCTTCAGGACAATTCAGGATTTGCCTCTCTATGTGTTGGCACTTTAGCATTCGATTCTCGATGTCTCACTGATATATGGGTCCAGGAGCCACATGTCAGTGAGACAATGGCTAACAAATCCTAAAATGCCAACAAAAGGAGTTACAAATCCTAAATCATTCTATTCTCTTTCTATCATGAATTCAAAAAAGATATGTACAGATAAGGAAGCTATACCAGAAGTTTAGGTCTCTCAAAATATCGCGCAATTCATCGTCCGAAGATGTTGCCATTGCTTAAATTTAGTAGTGGATCAACATCTCAATGTACACAAGATCTGTAAGCACTGAAAAAAAGTTTAAATTAGTCACATTCGTTAACAATCGATTAGTTGCATTAACAGAAGATAGGGAAAAAAGGTCCACTTTACTCCCCTCAACTATAGCATTGGTCCGTTTAACCCCCTAAACTTTTTCTGATTTACCCCCAGAACTTTCAATTCCGAGTCATTTGACACCGATTTTGAAGGTGGTTTTGCCATCATGACTACCATATCACTCTGTTTTGTCACTTTTCATCACACTTGATGCTGACATCTATCCACACACAAGGATGTATATATCCAGCCACAGAAGGTTCACGAATAACGCCCAAAATTATCAAAACCATCAGATCTAGCCACACAGAATCTATCCCTTGGATATAGCAAAACAAATCCATAAAACAACCTATTATTATTATTATTATTATTATTATTATTAACAAAAACCACGTAAGCCGGACCTACTTTTCAATGACTCACGGTTTAATGGGACCCATTTGCCATTGGGTGAGAGGGAGAGGGAGACCAGGGAGTTGTCTTCCTCCTCTCGAGTCTGGATGACAATAATGGAACCAATAGCAGCAACACCTCGCGTGGAAAAGGGCGGCAGAGAAGGAGGCGTGCCAAGGCACAGGAGATGGGCAAAATGGGTTGCACATGACGCGACATGGGAGTAAACCAATGGTGGTGGTGAATTGGGGAGAGGGATGCAAGAGACCCAGGCAAGGCTGCGACGGCGCATCGGGTGCCCGTGAGGCCGGAAGCTCAGTGGTCTAAAGCAGGAGGTGAGTCTCTCAAAATGTAGAACACAACGAGGAGATTCTTTGATATGGGTGAATTGGACAGACACACACAATAGACGACGTAAGGCTATGGTGAAACTCGAATGGAGGTGAGGAAGAAAATAATCAAATTATACTGGGGAATAGAAGTATTTAGAAGTGGAACATGATATGACACAAACCAACGTCGACATAGCTCATCAGATAGAGAGATCGACTCAGGGGGTTATAATGGGGCGACGACGCAGCATGCTCTAGCTCGGTGACCAGTGGGGATGAGCATTGGGTGCCTGGGCCATTGATAGGGAGGGAGGAGATGGAGGAGAAAAAAGAGGAAGACGAAAGAGCTGACATGGAGGCTCAATGTGGCAAAACTAGCTGACATGGCGGCCACAGTGGCAAAACCACCTTCACAACCGGCATCAAGTGGTGAAGTGGCCCAGTATTGGAAGTTCAAGGGGTAAAATAAGTCAAAGAAAATTTGGGGGTTAAGCAAACTGATAGTTAGGGGAGTAAATTGGACTTTTTCCAAGAAAAAAATAAAGTTTTACAGAGATCAATTGTAGATTGGTTTGAGAGGGAGAGCATAGGTACTAGGACAGTTAGACGGGGGGCTTCGCTCCTATTACATGAGGCAAATGTTATGTTACATATGTAGAGGTTCTCAATCAGTTAAACCTAGAGTTATGTATACCATCCACAGTAAATATTGCAAAATTCATCATCACGCCATGTAGGCTTATGTCCCCTGTCATTAATTAATTGACATATAACCAGAAAATCAGCTACTGATCTGGCTATTTTGTTCAAATGTGATGGTATTTCAATGGTTAAATTAAAATTTCATTCAATTTTGGGAGGTTGTCCCCTCGCCAATGCAGTTATATATGGTCTATGGTTTCAAAAAAATGACTACTTGCAAGTTTCTTCTTTCATTTTCTCTTGAGGTAAAAGGGGTGCATAAGAAAACTTTTGATAACCGTTCTGGCCATGATAGAGGACATCAAATGGTGATTGAATGTCTTAACATTTTGATGCCACAATGTATCTCGTAGTTTTGTAAGTGTTTCTCGTCTCTTAATTAAGTGGTACTAGAATCTACAAGAGCTGTCAAAATCGAACACAATATCATCATTTATGGGTTTGAATTTCCTACAAATAGGTTTGTGTCAATGGATGAAATGTTTTCTTCAAATTGTTTCTTTCTCAAAACTTTTGAAAGTACAGACAAAAGAAAAGAAAAGGAAAATAAAGGGGAACAATAAAATATACACTATTCATGTACCTATGTCAATTTATAACATAAGTCTCACCAATAGATTGGACAAACTAATGTGAACAGAGGGGGTGCATCTTTGCAATAATCATGCATTTGAATTAAAGTACTAACATCTGTAGTGTCAATTGTGATATGCTGACATATTTACTACTTGTAAACTAGAATAATATTTAATGTTTCAAATGTGTTTTGCTGTGGAAAATAGCTGAATAATATGTTTCAAGACTTGATCGTACAAGGCTAAATGGGTTTGTATCAGGGTATGACTTGATACCAACCTAATCTAACCATGATGACTCTTATATCACACATGAATAAGTATGCTCTATGTGCGTAATTATGCCAGAATTGTACTGTAGTAAACTATACCCTACTATGAGCTTAGATGATATTAAATATTAATCAACCGCTATAAAATATGTTTCTTTACCTCTGCTTTGGCTGCTCTTTATAGTAAAACTTCCAGCCGTGAACAACTTGAAATAATATAATTTAATGCCGGATTTTCACCAAGAGAACAGTACTCTGCAATCCTTCGATCTGATTGTTGCAATATACATATCCTCACTTAGCAAGTGCGCACACTTATTATATGCTCCTGAAAACTTATGAAAAGTAAGCAAACCCTTAATACACATATTTCTCAACCCACGCACAAGTGAAATAAGAAGACAGATGCTTACCTGACAATTGAATTTGGCAATGTAATCTGCACGTCAAGAAATGATGTATATGACGAAGTAGCTAGGCTTGAAAAATCACAAAATGGAAACAACAAACTTTGGTTTTTTTTTTATAGATCACTAGAAAAGAAGGGATTAAATGTGGACTTGAAAGAACAATGGACAACTTGCAGGGAAATCAATATGTCGAAATGATGTATACTACCAACCAATTAGACTTGAAAAATCACAAAAGGGTAAAAACAACAAAAGAATTTTTATTTTTTTTAAATTTTTGGAACGATCACTAGAAAAGGGGCTTAATTATGGACGTGAAACAACAACAATGGCTAGTTTTTTTCTGTATTTTGTTAGGAATAGTTTTCCTCTTGTTTTTGGTACCAATCACTAGAAAAGAAGGGATTAAATGTGGACTTGAAAGAACAATGGACAACTTGCAGGGAAATCAATATATGTCGAAATGATGTATACTACCAACCAATTAGACTTGAAAAATCACAAAAGGGTAAAAACAACAAAAGAGTTTTTTTTTTAATTTTTGGAACGATCACTAGAAAGGGGCTTAAGTATGGACGTGAAACAACAACAATGGCTAGTTTTTTTTTCTGTATTTTGTTCCTCTTGTTTTTGGTACCAATCACTAGAAAAGAAGAGACTAAATGTGGACTTGAAAGAACAATGCACAGCTCGCAGGGAAACCAATATCTAGCTAGGCAGGAAAGGAAAGGGATGTGTCTCCTTGCAGTAGTGTCTTATATAGACGAGGAACATCAAGAAGATGCCTAGATTGCACAAGCAAGCAAGGAATGATATTCTCTTCAGAGCTAAAGTCCACATATGTCGAAAGGACCTAAAGCGTATCATGCATAATGAACAAAGGGGATAACTTGCCATGTCCGTCTCAATTAAAGGACATACAAAGCTGGATCGATGATTATGCCATGGCATGTCTTGAAGAACACGAGCAACAGAAAAAGCAGTATTGCTTGCGCAATAATTTGCCTAAAGAACTGAATATGACTGAAACTAAAAATAAAAGCATTGGTAAATAGTTTAAAGAGCACAGGAAATGCAATTAGCACTCAAGTTGAGTAATTAATGTCTAACCAGCCGGCTGTCGTTCGTCAGCTCGTCGCCGCTGCGGCCGCGCTGTCGTCGGCGGCGCACCATCCTCGCCGCCGCCCTTGTGACCGTCGGTGCCGCAGCGGCACCCCAAATGCTCGCAAGATCTGAAAAACTACCCCAAATGCAAACTCCTCTCGACTGGGCATGTTCTTTTTGGCTGCGGTTTGTGGCTTTTGGTTGCGACTTGTGGATTTTAGGCTATTTGTACGAGAGATTACGGAGTAACAGACTCTCACGTGTGGTTTTTACCAATATAAATAAAGTTAGTAAAGTATGTACTACAATTAACTAGTAGACTCTATTTTGAAAAAATACTCCATTTAAAAGTTAGTTACTATAAAAAAGCCAAAAAATAACTTTTAGAAGCTGAAAAGAACCGGCCGCTTCTCAGTTCTGCGCAAGACTGGGACACCATTTGACACTTGTACCTGAAAGCTCCCGATTGAATTTACCCAACACACAGTTTGCAGCTGTCACATGGACAATGGCTCTGCAGGACCCACCTGTCGTGGACTTTCACTCGCTCGCGTCAGTGTTGGACCCACCAGGGCTCACGCTCCACTGCCTCTGCCTTAGAGCAAGGCTAATAATTTAGCCTGCTGCTGGCTGAATGAAGGTGCTATATCATATACAGTAAATAATATAGTCTGTTCATATAACAAGCTGGCTGAGAGGCTAGCTCTATCAAATATGCTAGTATTTAATGCTTTGCATGTGCATGTTATCTACTATGGCTACATCTCCATGGCCATTCATGAAACAACAAAATATGAAAACGTTTCACAGATATGGCCATTAGGAAATACAAAAGGAGATCAACTTCAAGCAACATAGTTCATAACCTGATGGCACATAGTACCATGACACCAACATTTAAGCATAGTACAGAAGTCTTATAAAGAAATAATAACCAAAGTTCTACGACATAAGGTCTCCGGCAAACAAGCCATTAATTATTAATCTAAAAGACGATAAAGGTTCAACGCCATAGTTTGATCTTCAATAGAAAGGAGCAGCCAAACCATCCGGATCAACATTCACCAACAGCACTGCAAGTTGGAAGGTAACCAAAATTAGGACAACATATTGGTTATGAAATGGAAAAGAACAAAAAATAGACACATCTTTTATCTTATGGACAAGTTCTTTAGTTAATATACAAGGTAGGATTTGAGAATGCGTACCTATGACTATGAGTAGCACCAGCAGCAATCACCACATCCCCCTTCTGTACCTATGCCTATGCCTTGTATTCTTTCTGTACATCCCCCTTGTATCTCTATATATATTGCACTTTGGGCCTTATGAATACACACATAATATTCATAACAACATGGATGCTGAAACCAATGGCAGGTTTGGGACACTAGAACAACACAGACATCAAAGAAAATGTTATTGTGTCATGTGACTATGCTACACCCTATATAGACTACTGGAAGATAATTAAGAAAATAGCATCCCTAGGATGAACTGTAAGCTCAAGTATTATGCTTGGATAACAACTATGAATGAAAATATTCTGAGTCAATCAAACAACTAATATCAAAATTGACATTTAACTCAGCTTTGTTGTACTCTCTCTTAGAAGTTAGAAGAGCCAGGTATCACATCAATCATTCACAACTTAAAGCTCCGACTAAGCTTTAGTTAATTAGCAATGTGTATATATTACTCTCTCTTCAGTTGTTTGCATCGGGTCTGACGTGCTGAATTTGAGCCCTTCAGATCCATCATTCTTGCCCACCATCCTAAATGCTTGCTGCTATTCATGCAAGCAAGCAGATTATCATTTCAGTAGTGCAACCGAGCACACAAATATCAATCATACAGCATCAGGAAGTAGGACTCTTATCACTGAAGCACTTAGGCTAGCAAAAGGTGGGCATTCTAAGATGATCATGATCCAGTTGTCAAAACAGCTTTTGGCTTCTGGCTTCTAGCTTCCACAAGCCAAAAGCTGTTTTGAACACGTTGACTTCATAATGCGGCCTTTTCTCTTTTTTTGTTCTTTTTCCCTTTTTCCTTTGTATTGTTTATGGACATATAAGGTTTTTTCATTTTCCCTCTTTTTTTCTCTATTTTCCTTTAATTGAATGCCTCAACTAAAAGCTACCAGCAGCTACAATGCCCATTTCAGCCAAACGCCTTCCGCAAAAGCCGTTTTGAACGGGCCTAAATCATGTTTTCAGATTTGAATAACCTGGATTCAATTGAACTAAAGCTAAGATGTATGATCTACACAATCTTGTTTTTCGTTTTCTATCTCTAATTGCACCCAACTTAGTGGCACCCACCTTGTATGGAAACAAACAGGATTGTATCTCACTCTAATATCCATCCAGAAAGCCACCAAACAATTAACTGTATGTACTTCACATAACTAAAAGCGCCCTACTCAGTAAACATCGCACTTTTCCGGAAGAATCAGCGATGAGCGCATGGCGGAATCTAAAAGGTAACATTAAATCAAACAAAACCACACAATTAGATTCTATTATTGATCTCTAATCCCTACTTGTAAAGTAAGGAAGTAACATGAAGCGTCTCTAGTGGCGATGCAAGCTCATGAACCATTCTAAGAACAAAAATCTAACGAAATCCGCACAAACTAGCCACTCGATCTCAGAGTTTGACCTAAAACCCGCCTAAAATTTATTTTTATTATAATTTTTTACAAGAAAAAATTTTATTTTTGTTTCCTGTAAAAAAATTATAATAAAAAAATAAATTTTATTTTTTCTGTATTTTTTATTATTTATGATGGATGGGCAAATGGTGAAAATATAAAAAAACTAGCCATTGGATGATATGTGAGTGGTTTAGATTGAGGGAATAGAGAGGGGAATAGGGAAGCCCCATTCATGTTTGACAGCTTGAGTTTGTGGTTGTTGCGTAGCATCATTGGTGATCAGTTGGGCTTTTTTTGTGGCTTATGGCTGAAAACACTGTAGCTGGCTGAAAAAACACTGTAGTTGACAGAAACTTATTTAACATAATTAAATTTTTAAAAAAATTAAAAAATATGTTAGCCCATTACGTATAATACAAACACATACGGAAAAAAAGAACAGGTAAAAAAGCTCAACAAAAAGCCAAAAGTTCAGAAAAAGATGGAATTTATGAATAGTGAAAAATAAGCCAGAAGCCAGAAGCTGAAGCCCAACCGATCGGGGTGTTCTTGTGTCACACTGATCTGCACCCACGGCATGCTGTTTTTATCCTGAAACTCTTCTGCGAATGGTACTGTGTTGAAGGTACTATGGGCCTGTTTGGGACTGCTCCGCTTCAGCTTTTTCAACTCTGCTCCAAACTTGTCTAGCCAAACGGGTCCAACTCCAAGAACTCTGCTCCAAGAAAAAGGTGAAGTTGAAGGCCTACTCCACGTTTTTTCTGGAGCTCCTCAAGGGGTACTCCAGAAACTGAAGTTTTGTATCTCCTCATGGAGTTGGGGGAAAATTACCCACCTCTGCCATTACACATTCCTCTCCTCCGTACCGATTGGATTTCTTTGCGCTCTCGCCTCTCTCTCTCTCTCGCTCTCGCTGTCCCCTTGCTTCGCGCACAGGAGGCCACCACTCGCGCTTTCTTCCTGGCGATGCGAAGGAGGCTCAGGCTCGTGGTGGAGCGGGCTTCGGTGTAGCTTCAGGGCCATTGCTGCTGTGATGGCGGCGGCGGTGTTCGCCGGGGACGGGGGCTCCACGCGCGTGGCGTGCTCGGCGGAATGCGCCGGCGGGGCCGAGAGGCAGCCGGATCTTGGCGGCACGGCGCGCCCCGCGGGGGCTGGGTGCGGCAAGAGGAGCGTGTACCTCATGGAGTGCGTGCCGCTGTGGGGTTGCGCCGCGACGCGCGGCCGAGGCGCGGAGATGGAGGACGCGCGCGCCGCCGTGTCGCGCTTCGCCGACGTGCCGGCGTGGATGCTCGCGAGCAGGCATGAGCTGGACGCTCACGGGCTCGACTTCGACGCCGCCGCACGAGCCCCAGACCGACGGGATCGACTCCAGGTTGCGCTCCAAGTGTTCAATTCTTTTCCCCAATGGGATAATTTATAGTTCTATACCCCGGTTGCTATTTGCTAAAGTTGATTGTGAGGCACTTACTGCATATTATTACATGTTCGAGCATTTGCAAGGCCAAAAATCCCAGCGTTGCCGCGCTTGCATGTGATTAGCATCTGCTTCTTCACTAATTTCTGCTTAGTGCTTACAGGCATTGACAATAGCACTTTGACTGATCAACTTGTTTGTGGACTAATGGGTTCAGTAGAAATACCATCTTTATAGTTTTGCCAAATGATCATTCAGATGTAACATCTTGTCTTTGTCCAGTTTGCCCATGTTATAGTTTTGCCAAATTGACATGGTGGCATGGGAATGCTAGTGAGGAGCATGCTGTTTACAATATCTTGGGTGCAGTTCCGTGGATAAAGATAAACCTCTCAACCTTTTTTCCATGATGGTGGGCAGAGGCATAAGGCCCATCAGAGTTTACCCGTAATATACTAGTTCATGCCCTTCACACCAGGGGATTATTGGATAATGCAAAGAAACTGTTAACTGATATACTGGGTGAACATGAGGTGACAAATCTAGTCAAGAGTGAGCTTGAGATTTGAGGATAATTAGTTACTATACAAATTTTAGTGACAATGTTGTTTACCTTTTTTAGGTGTGCAGAAGGAGAGGATGGTGGCAGAAGACATGTACCAGTGAACCTTACAGTGATTTTTTTATACAGATCCCCAAAATTCTCCATATCATGGACTCCAATGTTTAGAACTGTTTATGATACATAGTAGATACATTGATTGGGAAGTTCCGTGGTGGAGCGTGGGTTGTATGTTTTGGCTTATATGTAGAACGTAGAAGGTAAACGCAACAGCTAATAACTATGTCATATAAATATATCTCCAATATATATGCCTTGAAAATCAATGATATACTGACATATCTAGTATACCCAACACATCGGTGCTATATCAACACCATACTCATCGTATCGGCTAATGAGTTCCAAAACAAAATTCAAAACAAACTAAAATAGCATAGAGTTTTCAAGATGACAATGACATACTGGCCGATGTGTTTGTAATAGGCTAATAGGTAATAGCAAACACTATTTGAAATTTTGTTTGTGTGGTCAGGGTTTACAAACTGACAGTGGTAGCAAAGGATATAATTATTTGATCAAAATATTTGTTTTTTGGTTTTCTCGAATAAATTAATTGCAACTATAATATTTTACATCATATTTCAATTGGCAACAAAAAAAATTCAGTTACATATGCTCCGCAGACATCAAAACATACACCAAACATCATTCAGGGGCACATTGGACCTTTCTCAGGGAAACCTCACATTCCTGGAGCTGGAGCTAGCTGCGTGCCAAACAGGACCACTTGCTCCAGGAACTCCACAGTGGAGCTGCTCCATGGTGTAACATCCTGAAAATTTGAATTTGAAAATGTGAAGCTTTTTGAATTATTTCTGCAATATGTTTTATTTGAATTTGGAGTTTATGGACTTTCTTGTAAATATGAAGGAACTTCAAAAATAAAAAGAGGGAAGAAATCAACACATAAAATGATAAAACATGAGCATCAAATAAAGAATCCGAAAAGATGATCCATAAAGGTAAGGGAGAATATTTGGTTTAACCATAAAATCTCACCTCTAAAAATAATGGAATAAATAGTAAAGGGGTAAACAAAATAAAAATGTTAATAAATATAAATTCATGTATATATATATATGCATACAACTATGCATAACAAGAAAGTGGTCTCTACAGAAATTTAAGAGAGCAAATAAAATTAGAATTATATGTATAAGTATATATGAATATATATAAATGAAAATGCAGAAAATAGAAATAAAAGAAATAAGAAAAGAAAAAGGAAAAGGAAAACCGGGCCGGCCATCACCCCGGCCCAGCCTTCTCTCCGCACGCGGCCAGCGCGCACGCGCGGCCCAGCGCCTGCGCTTCGCAGCCCATCTCCCGCGCGCGCCCGCTCCCGCTGACGAGCGGACCCGCTCCCTCGCGCCCCTCTCCCGCTGGCCGGTGGGCCCGAGCCGTCAGGTCCTCCTTCTTCCTCCCCTCCTCCACGCGCACGCAGCACCGCTTCCCTCGCGCTCGCTCCTCTACCGCAGCAAATCCGCCTTCCTCCCTCTCTCACCTCAAGGGCAAATTCAAAGAACCAACAGGAGGGGGAACGCACCTCTCCCGCCACCTCTCTCCTACGAAATCCCGGGGAAGATCTCGTTCACTGCCCCTTCCCCGCGTGAACAGAGAAGCGCCAGATGCCGCCCTCGCCACGCGCCGCTCCCCCGGCTATAAAAACCCCGCCTGGGAGTTTCTACCGCGCCGCAACACCTCTCTCATCCCCTCCCCTGTCCGCAATTGGACCATAGCGCCCTCAATCCTTGCCAGCGCCGTTTTCTCCCTCGCGGCCGGCGACCGAGCCGCCGCTGATTCCGGCCGCCCCCAAAGCAATCCCAAGCTTCCAGAGCTTCGCGGAAGCAAGGCGAAGCCGACCCCCTCCTCCCTCGGGTCTCCCATCGCCCGAGCATCGCCGGCGTCGATCACCTCCCTGAATCGCCGCCGTCGCACGCCGCCGGCCCGCCACCGTGCCCCTCCGTCTCCACCGACCTCGCCAGCAGCTTCCCCATCGCCCAGGGGTTGTATTCCATGCAACCCCAGGACCTCCCCGGCAGCCCTCGCCGCCGGCCACCGTCGCCCTCGACTTCCTCTGCCCGGCCTCCTCCGCGACATACCTCAAAAGGTTTGACTACCCTTATGGGGTAGGCAATGCCTCCCCGCTCACTTGGTTATCGCCGCTCGTCTCTCCCTCCCCCTGCTCCCGCGGTGCGCGTTCGAGCCCCAGCTCCGCGCGTTGCGGTCGAGCATTTCTTTTAAAATCCCCCGCTGACAGCTGGGCCCCGCCCGTCAGCCGCTGTCGGCCGGTGGGCCGGCTGACTTCTGGGCCCCGCCTGTCGGCGCCGCCCGCTGACAGATGGGTCCAGGACCCCTGGGTCCCACATGTCAGCCGCTGGATTTCAATGAATCACTGACTGGTGGGTCCCACATGTCATACACACATATTAAAGAATATAATAAAAAGATTAAAAGATTTAAATAACCAGTGGGTCCCACATGTCAGATAATTCATATTTTCTGGAATTAATTTCACCTGAGAACTTCAAATAATCATAACTTTCTCATTTTAACTCCAAATTGAGTGAGACAAATTTCTAAATTCATCTAAATTCAAGATCTATCCAATGGAACTGAAATCATAATTTTTAGAGTTCATTTGAATTTCTGGTGTTATATGGTTTGATTTGCTGCTTTTCTTTTTATTTCAAATTTGGCGCACGCTAAAATAGCTTACGAGGCACAAGAGGAGGAGCTCGAGGCAGCAGCACTAGAAGCTCCGGATAATCAAGCACCTGACCACTGTGACCAAGGCAAGTCAATACTTTGATCATGTTGAACCTACATTTTCTGCAAATTATTTTAGTTTAAATTATCAAATTGCATGCTGTTATGTTATATGCAAATACATGTTAATTTAAGATTCTAGTTACATGCCTATCGTTTGCCTTGAATAATATTACACCCCCTTTGGAATATTGGAATGTGTGAACCTTGTCGCCCTAGCAAAATTATAATAGTAACATTTCGAAAATAAGTCTCTAAATATATGACATGCTTAGTATTGTTTAGATACTCATGGGCGCGAGAGCGCCCAAGCATCACTGTTAATCCTGAGAAAAAAATTGGTTGGGCAGTCATGGTGGTAATGACTGGTGTATGTTGGATATGGCTATCTTATACTCCCAAAAACCTCGAATTGCTTATTTATCTGGGCGGATGGTTCGGGGGTATGGTGCAGGTGTGCACAAGAGTGTGGTTTGTGGTAGAACCGTCCAGATATCACTAAGGACTGAATCTTGTCATGTCAACCCGTGTAAAACAGTACAACCACAAGTCTGTAAAATACAACTTGGCTTAGTAGATTTACCGGACCCTGAAAGTCATCCTTCCAGGAGGAGGTGTGGGATAGTGCAAGCGGCAGTCTGTGTGACGGCTTGAATGGGACACTCGCGGAGGGTGAAGTTCTGCTGTGGCGGGCTAGCAGGGGAAGTAGCCAGCTGCTAGACGTTCAGAAGGAGAACATCCCGCACAACATATGGGACCCACCGCAAGTGGGAGCGACCCATAGGGTGAAATGATGGAAGGGGCAAGGTACTTTGAAAAGTCACTGTGATGGTCTGCTCAACCACATGACTAAGGAATCGTGTGGGGCAAAGAGTTGATTGTCTCTTGTGGTGAAAGTGTACAAACTCTGCAGAGTCAAAACTATTCAAATAGCCGTGCCCACGGTCAAGGGCGGACATGGGAACATAACTAGATATAGTTCTATTTCAAAAACTTTGTGGGTGGGAATGGAAATGTGAAGGGCGAAGGACTGCCCTGGTTTGGAACTGTCCTGGGTGTCGTCCCAGTGGTAATGTAAGCGGCTATAACGCTGAAGAATTGCTATATGGTGCAGATGCCATGTAACGGTGGATGGAATCTGAATCACTAATAATACTGCATTCATTCACAACATATACTTGTGTTCAAATTGTTAGGTCTTAAGGAATTTTTATATAATTGTATTCAAAAGCACTCTTCGCAAAAATAAAATAAACCCAAGCCATCCTTTGGTTAGCCATACATGTTAAATATTGCATTCTGTGTGTTGGCTCGCTGAGCACGGGGTCGGAGTGCTCATACTCGCTTTTGCGACAAAATTCAGAATCAAGAATCAAATCACTACGCCTCAGCATTACGACTGGCAAGATGGTGAAGAAGATGGAGATGGCAAGAATTAGGTCGCGAACCTCCAGTTGGCTGCCTGTGGGCATGTCCTGAAGGTCCCACCTGTGTGCTTCGTTCTTCCGCTGCTACAACTTTTTGAATTTCGGCCCATGAGTAAGTTTATTAATTTAATTATGCTTCCGCATGATATGTAATTTGATGTCTATTATTGTAACTGTGTGCACTATCTACTTATCCAGGGAATAGTGTAGCTAAACACAGTAGATTCCGGATTATAAAATCTGGGTCTGACACATGGTGGAGTTGGTGGAGCAGAGCTGGAAAAACTGGAGCAGAGCAGTCCCAAATAGGCCCTATATCTTGTAGAATCTAGTGGCTGATGTACAATGTGTGATTCTGCAGGTCGTTGTGTGAGCTGGTGCTACTCACCCTCATTTATGCTGCATACAGTTTCTTGGAGAAAAAAAATTTGTCAAGCGTGTCAAGGCGGACGAATTAACTGCTCAGTCCCAGAGTGGTCACTCCAGGCACACTCAATGAAGTTCCGCACAACAAGCTTATTGGAGGAGCATGCCATGTACACGTAGGAGATGATCAGACTTTTTTGACTCATGGGTGACTGGGTTATTGGAGCACTGATCAACATTGTTGGCAGTGTCACCATAAACTCCGGGACCAATCTTCTGAAATTGGGTCATTATCAGGTCTGGTTTGTAGCTGCTTAGAGCATCTCCAATGGTTATAGCTAGCAACTAACTATAAGACTTCCGCATCATTTATATAGTACACACTAAAGCTAGCATTCTAAAGAACTATCTATAAGGATAGCTATTTGATGTTTACATACACACACAGAATTTATAGAGGCTGCCTCGTTTGGCGTTATAGACTAGTGCTTAGAGCAGGTACAATAAGGTTTAATCAGCAGGCTATAGTAAATATAATATCAACCAAATCTTACGTGGCAGAGAGAGAAAGGAAGAGAGAGAAGGAAGCTGGCTACTAAATTACAGCTAGCTATAGCACGTAAAAATATGCATTTCACTCTCTTACACGTGGGGCCAAATAGTTATTGTAATAGCTACCTTATTGTATGAACTATTTTTTTAAGACTATAGATGAAATGGACAAATGTTATAGCCACTAGTTGGCTATACTATTGTACTTGCTCTTAAGGAAGAGCTGGCTCGATTTTTTTTGCATACTCTCTTTCCTCCACATAGGATATATGCTGATGTGTACATGCATATAGTTAGCTGACTCAGACCATTGGAGATACCCTTATATTCCATTGTTCTTTACTTGCCGATGACTCAGAAGGAGGCCCGGGATACTGTATGACCAGCAACCCCTTGCCTCTATAGTCTCTGATGATCAGGCCTGTTTACTTTTATCAATGGATTAGGCCCTTGTTTTTTACTACCTCCAAAAGCCCCTAATCTAACCATGACCTGAAACCAACCTAATCTAACCAGGACGACTCTTATATCACACATGAATAAGTATGCTCTATGTGCGTAATTATGCCAGAATTATACTGTAGTAAACTATTCCCTACTATGAGCTTAGATGATATTAATATTAATCGACCACTATAAAATATGTTCCTTACCTCTGCTTTGGTTGCTCTTTATAGTATAACTTCCAGCAGTGAACAACTTGAAATAATATAATTTAATGCCGGATTTTCACCAAGAGAACAGTACTCTGCAATGATAGGCCTGTTTACTTTCATCAATGGATTAGGCCCTTGTTTTTTTACTAGTTCCAAAAACCCCTGAGAAGTTGTTGTCCAATAAACCAGGGAGGACTCGGACACACATCTATAGGTGAATGCTCAGAGGACTCGGAGGCATCCATGCTCTAATCCCCTATTGTAGGATCGGTGGTCATCTACCACAGAAGGGGTAAATAGTAGATACAAATTTTTACTCTCAAGTATTCCAAGATTTTTCACTTTAATAGATATGAGAAACTATAAAGATGAGAGCTTTGACCCACCTAGCCGAACACCTCAAGAAACCGAGATAAACAAACCAAAAGTATATCCATTTGGAAAAGATGATTCAAATGGAAAGGATGATCCGATTAGACTGAAAGAATACAAATCCAAACCAAATCGAAATTGAAACTTGATGGAGAAATATTAGTAGATCAAACAAACCCTAACCAAGAACTTGAAACCAGGCACAACACCAAACTTGTAACAGCCATCTGCACCCTAGGCGGAAGGTGGGTGCAGGCGTGTCCATGGGGCGAGGGCAGCAGAGGGCACGCGGTGTGCCACTCCCGGTGCGTGCAGCAGTCTTGCTACCTGCTTCATTTTCAAATTTTTCTATCAAGAATTGGGCCTTAGATGCTTGTAACCGTAGAGTATATATGCAACTACTTGTTCGGTTGTTCCTGCCTTCTTTTGTAAAATTTGATGTACATAGATGGAATAGAGTTGAACGATCCAGTTAAATACACGCCATTAGTCCCTTAGCACAAAACAATTGATACAGCCACGTGGGCTTTAGAGTTATCATATTTTACATAAGATGGCTTTAGGAATGTGCTTTAGAGTCCGCCGATTCCATTCACTAATTTCCAGAAAATATTCATGTGTATTGAAGCTGTTACCTGTTTCTGTCACATTCACTAATTGCCACGTGGGCTTTAGGAATGTCACTTTTGTTCAACCAGTAGAGTACGATTTTCCACTTTTGTTCTCGTGACTATATATGGTTGTATTACTTGTGGACAACTGTGAAAATCTGGATGCCAGTATTTTGTTTATGACTGTGCATGCTTGCATAGGTTCTTTTCCAAGTTAAATTAATATATCCAAAAACAAAGAACTGAAATTTCAGAAGCATTCATCTGAACTCCTATAGTATACACATTTTTCTTGAGCAAGACAAACTCATCACAGTTGAGAGTGGTATATTCTAATTTAAATGACTTAAAGTATGAATGTTGTCGTTGCTCGATGAATTGCATCCAGAATGTAAATGATGCTGCCGCTAATGCTTGCTACAGTTAGGGGTGCAAACGGGTCGGATTCAGACGGATATTGTTGTTATCATATCCTAACCTATATTTTTTCTCCGGATTTGGTACCAATCGGATTCGGTGCCGGATCGGTCGGGATTAACCCAACCCGTTTGCACCCCTACTTGTTTGTAAGGAATGCATGCAGTACAGCAAATCGAGTAGGAGGACGTACTGTCAAGAACTTGATGTTACTACTTAATAGCTGATGTGGAAGATTTTATTTTACCATTGCAAAAGAAAATGAAAAGTCAAATAGTAGCACTAACCTGAAATCAAACTTGAAGACGTATCGGATTCGGACGGATATTGCTGTTACCATATCCTAACCCATATTTTTCTCCGGATTCGGTACTAATCAGATTCGGTGCCGGATCGGTCGGGATTAACCCGACCCGTTTGCACCTCTAGCTACAGTACTAGATGTTGCTGGTAGCAAAATGCAATTGATTCTGTCGATTGCTAGCTAGCTACGGCTGCTACTTGCGGCTGTTGATTGCTACTGGAATGCTACAGAATCATCACTGACAATCATAGAGAAAAAAATCATAACATCGCAATATTAACATGTCTCACCTGAACATGCATAACAAGTTCATGCACCCTCAGACAATGAAAATCAACCATTTATTCAAGCATTCAATAGGTCCTTGTAGCATTCAACTCAAGCAACAAGTACATGATATTTGGTCTGATGTGGAATACATTTGGATAGATAATAAATAAAAATAGTATGACATATTGAAACAAGTGCATGATAGCATCAACTCTGATCTATATTAATGTTTTAACAATATGCATTAAATAAAACCAGTCTCTACTACAATGTTTTAGGAGAAAAATGCATGGATAACAAATAATGAAATTTAAGAATGTATGTAAATAAGCTCCTCACGCATTATGTGCAACGTTGCCATCAGTTATGCTTAGTAGTGGATCAAAACTCTCAATGTAAGCAGAGCTTGTAAGCACTTAAAAGTGAGTTGAAATCATTATTAAGGAGTAGTTACAACGTTGGTTGCATTAAAAGAAAAAATAAAATACTGTACGGCCATGGATGGCGAATAAGAAGGGGGAGATGAATTAGGAGCTCAAATTTCCTACAATGCTCACTTCAAACTCACGCACTAGCTATTGAGAAGCTAGGGAGAGATGAAGAACAAACGCAGCAACCTCACAACCTGAAGGTCCAATGACCCAGGTGGATGGTCCTCTTAGAAGGTGAAAGGCCGAAAGCTAACTTGTGACCAGATGACTAGACATATGAAAGGTCCTCTTAGATGTAGCTTACCAGCATTCAAATCCTAAACTCGGTGTTCAATGATTTTAGGAGTACACATATACGTCTGCATTCAGTGGAGCACCGAAGCACCCCTCGGGCCTATGTCCCTATATTATTAATCGATTGCAATATAACCACCAGATCGGGTCTAATCTGACTATTTTGTCCAAACTTAATGGGATTTTCAGCAGCTGAACTAAAATTACATTTGACTTCTGGAGAGGTGGTCGGCCATCTATTCAATTATATATATAGGTTGTACGGTTTAGCAAAATTACCCAACTTGCAAGGTGCTTCTACAATTTTTCTTCAGATAATAGAGGTGCAAATAGTGTAGTTGAGCATCTAGGCCCCCAAATTGGTGGTATGTGCTTTGGTCATTAATGACTCGTAAATAATCGAGACTACCATATTTGTCAAGTTTGAGAAGTGGTTCGGTATCGTTGGTGACATGCATTGGTTCTTGGGCATGGGTGTTGACCCCCAAGCGTTCAAGTTATGGCAAAGCATGGAGTTCAATGAAATGATCCAAGGAATTGGCATTTGATCATTGTAGTGATAGATTTTGTTTTTAGTTTGGTTGTACTATTAAGGGACTCAAAGGCTAGTAGCTTAAGGTATGTTAGATTGGATAATTAGGTGTGATGCACACTAGATTGGTCTAGCTCAATTTTGGTCAAATGATGCCAAGGATCAAGTCATGCCTGTGACGATCTTAAAAAGGACAAATCTAAGCTAATTTAGAAAAATTTGTGCTGAGGCAGATAATCCGAGTCACATGGACCATAGGGTCAGAGAAATTGTCTAGATAGGTGTTTTCTGGAACAATTTGATTTTCAACAGAGTTGGATGATCGGGTCAAACCGAAGCATGGCTAAGAGCATTTGTCTAGAAATGACCAAGAGCATGGATCGAGTCTCGGAGGTGGAGTTTGCATTAAGTTGGATGATCCAAATTGAGTCAGATCATTAACTTGGAGCCTGGATGATACACATCAAGACGGATGATCTGGGCCAATTAGGGGCCTATTCTTTTGTGGTTCGACTTATTGCTTTTGCTACGGCTTGTGGCTTTTAGCTGTTCGTGTAAGAGATTATAGAGTAACTGAAATTCACGTGCGGCTTTTGCCGATATAAATGAAGTCGGTACAGTATGTACTACAATTAACTAGTAGACACTATCTTGAAAAGACACTTCATTTAAAAGTTAGTTACTGTAGAAAAACCGAAAGCCACAAAAGAACAGGCCCTAGATTATCTGAGTTTAAGTCGGATGGTTTGGGTCTGTGCAACAGACAGTTTTTTACCATTGGGTTGTACTGAGTCTGATTATCCAGATCATGTTGATTTTTTAGAAATCTGTGTCTAATATCCAATTTTTTCGGAGAGGCCTAGTTAAGTGTAGGTATTGAAGGAAGCTCTCTTTGACACCCAAGAAGGGTAGCTAATATATAGGGGGAGTTCAAGAGCACTCATGATCAAGGATTGAATATCTTGATAGTGAGAGAGTTTGAGAGAGAGAGAGAGAGAGTAGATTAGGACTTTAAGGCCTGTTCTTTTTGGCTGTGGTTTTTGGCTTTTGGCTGCTGCTTGTGGCTTTTGGGCTGTTTGTACGAGAGATTATAGAGTAACAGAAACTCACGTGTGGCTTTTGCCAATATAAATGGAGTCAGTAAAGTATATAGTACAATTAACTAGTAGACCCTATCTTGAAAAAAAAAATACTCCGTTTAAAAGCTAGTTACTATAGAAAAGCCGAAAAGCAGCTTTTAGAAGCTAAAAAGAATAGGGCCTAAGTATGTATCACTCTTAGTTATTTGACCTTACTAGGTTCAAATGATATCTTTGGGTTTATTACTCTTAGAAATGTGTGTTTCTTACCTGGTTTAGAGGTGTGTTCTTAGTGACCTTTCAAGAAGAAGCTTGTGTAAAGCACTGAACCCACCTATCTGTAGTGGAGATAGGCTACCTCAAGTGGAATGCTTAGATCGTTGCGTGGATATAAACAAGAGCGATACTCTTGTGAGAATGATCCAACAAGGATTAATAAGTGAGATGTCAAATCTCCAAGACCTCAATAAAAAATTCAGTTGTCTCTATTTCTTTATGTTTCTACATTTACTTTCTTATCTTCACATTCCTAGATCTCTAGACTTAATTTATGTTTGGTCTTAGGATGCAAAGCTTCACTACATTTGTGTAGGAATTGTTTGATCACACTAGTGACCCGTAGCCACTCTATGTTGGGTTAGAGAATAGCCTTTTCATTTACTTAAATGTAAAAACCTGTTAGACCATGTGTCTAGGTTTAAGATATTTTGATGATGAATAATTGACAATGGTTAATTTGTTATGATGAATAATTGGTGATTTTGTTTAAGCGGTGTTATGCGAGTTGTGTTGCGTGTGTGCGGACTGATATTAGTCAAGTTGAGACGAACTTGTACTGGAAGAATGTTCTTTGGTCTTTGCATGTGCAGGTTGAGCATGGAGGCGATCATGGTCGGTGACGAGGTGGACCGGAACTAGGATGGGGAGATCTGAGGTTTAGACGGTCAAGGAGGTCACGAGATGATTGGGCTCATGCTTGGGGTGCATGGAGATCAAAGGTGGATGATACGTGGAGAAGCTACGGAAGGTGTGGATGGTCGTCTCAGATAGGTGAAATGTCGAAGTTGACTTGTGATCAGATTCAGATGGCTAGACATGTAGGTATGCATGCATCTAGCTTACCAGCATTCAAATCCTAGACTCGGTGTTCAGTGATTTTAAGAGTACACATATACGTCCGCATTCAGTGGAGCACCGAAGAATTAAATATTATTAATCGATGTCCCTATGTCCCTATATTATTACCTATGTCCCTATATTATTAATCGATTGCAATATAACCACCAGATCGGGTCTAATCTGACTATTTTGTCCAAACTTAATGGGATTTTCAGCAGCTGAACTAAAATTACATTTGACTTCTGGGGAGGTGGTCGACCATCTATTCAATTATATATGTACAGGTTGTACGGTTTAGCAAAATTACCCAACTTGCAAGGTGCTTCTACAATTTTTCTTCAGATAATAGAGGTGCAAAGAGTGTAGTTGAGCATCTAGGCCCCCAAATTGGTGGTATGTGCTTTGGTCATTAATGACTCGTAAATAATCGAGACTACCATATTTGTCAAGTTTGAGAAGTGGTTCGGTATCGTTGGTGACATGCTTTGGTTCTTGGGCATGTGTTGGAAGTGGTTCGGTATCGTTGCTGACCCCCAAGCGTTCAAGTTATGGAAAAGCATGGAGTTCAATGAAAATTAAGGATCTTAAGGCTAGAAATGATCCAAGGAATTGGCATTTGATCATTGTAGTGATAGATTTTGTTTTTAGTTTGGTTGTCAAAGGCTAGTAGCTTAGGGCCTGTTTGGATGGACTAGGACTAGTTGTTAGTTAGGACTAGTTGTTAGCTGACTAGTAGTTAGCTGGCTAAAGATTAGCCCAGTCCTGTTTGGATCTAAGGACTAATAAGTGCTACTATCTCAGTGCAAAGTCTGTTATACCCCTATGCATGGTGGTCTGGGAAGGTTGGCGTGGGTATCAACGTCTTTTTTCTATCCGGCTGGTCCTTTAGCCCTCATTAGCTAGGTTTGATGGACTAGTTGGCTAACAACTAGTTGGGGCTTTGGCTAAACTTTAGCCCTCCTGTTTGGATCCTCAAGGGCTAAAGTTTAGCAACTAGTTGTTAGCCCAAGGGATCCAAACAGGGCCTTAAGGTATGTTAGGTTGGATAATTAGGTGTGAGTTTGCATTAAGTCCCGGAGGTGGAGTTTGCATTAAGTCGGATGATCTAAATCGAGTCAGATCATTAACTTGGAGCCTGGATGATACACATCAAGACGGATGATCTGGGCTCGGATGGTTTGGGTCTGTGAAACGGACAGTTTTTTTTACTATTGGATTGTACTGAGTCCGATGATCCAGATCATGTTGACTTTTCAGAAATCTGTGTCTAATATATAGTTTTCTCGGAGAGGCCTAGTTAAGTGTAGGCATTCGAGGAAGCTCTCTTTGACACCCAAGAAGGGTAGCTAATATATAAGGGGACTTCAAGAACACTCATGATCAAGGATTAAATATCTTGAGAGTGAGAGAGTTTGAGAGAGACAGTAGATTAGTTCTTAGTATGTATCGCTCTTAGTTGTTTAACCTTGCTAGGTTCAAGTGATATTTTTGGGTTTATTACTTTTTGAAATGTGTGTTTCTTACCTGGTTTAGAGGTGTGTTCTTGGTGACCTTTCAAGGAGGAGTTCATGTAAAGCACTGAACCCACCTATCTGTAGTGGAGACAGGCTACCTCAAGTGGAATGCTTAGATCGTTGCGCGGATTTAAACAAGAGCGATGTTCTTGCGAGAATGAACCAACAAGGATTAATAGGTGAGATCGCTGAATCTCTAAGACCTCAGTAAAAAATTTATTTGTTAGTATATTGCTTTATATGTTTTTGCTAGAGATTTTTTTAGAGACGTGGAAGGAGGAGTTGGAGGGGCGAGTACCATTATGACCACGACTACAGTCACCACTTCTTTTAAGTAGCATATAATAGATGTGACAAGTAGATTTGTTTTTCTCACTCTAAATACACTGCTGGTAGTGCCTATAAGAGCTGTGTCTTGATTTATGAGTTTGGATTCGTCAAAAATATATAGCTGTGTTTACTTTAAATTAATGAAAGGTTTTCTCAAAACTTTCTCCCTTTCTCTAATTTTTAAAGGTTTGGGTAAAAGAGAAGAATACAAAATAATTACCATGCTGCTATCGTAAGGCTGTCAATTTTGCATCTTTAGTCCGGCCAATAAAAAGTACCAAGTAGTGCGAAACAGCGGAAGCACGTCTTTGTAGTAGTCACACACTTGAGTTGAAGTACTACTCTTAAGAAAAGAGTAGTACTTGTTGACATGTTTACTACTCGTAAACGAGAATAATATTTACTGTTTCAATTATGCCGTGTCATAGGAACCAGTTTAATAGTCGTGCCCTGTTTTGTCTCTGCTTTTCCTGACTAGCCTATGTTGTAGGAACCAGTTTAATAGGAGCTAAAATGGTTCGTTTCAAGGCATGAGCTTACCCCAACCCGATCTAACCTATTGACAATTCTTATTCCACGCGTCAATTAGTATTCCTTATAAGCATAATTATGTCAGAATTGTTACTGTATGAAACTTGTTGAGTAAATCTAATTGAAACTAATGTTTATCAAGTGTTATACAATAGTCGTTGTTTACCTCTCAACTTTGTGGCATTTGGGTGGTTCTTGATAGTGAAATTTTCAGAACATAACTCGATATGATACAATGTAATGCAGGCTCTTCACCAAGATAACAGCACTCTGCAATCCTTAAACTGATGATTGGCACTATATAGCCTCCTCCCCTCCCTCCCACCCCGCGCCGCCGCTGCCTCCTCCTCCCCCCACTCCTCCACTCCGCCGCCACCACCCGCGCCGACGCCATCATCACCGCCTACCGCGACCACTGCGCCTACCTCGCTCGCGACGGGGACATCGTCGCTGTCTTCGCCGAGCTCATGGGCCGCCACTACGGTGGCGCCCTCGCCTGCACGATTCCGTCAGCCGCCGCCCTCGCCTGCACCACCTGCCTCCCGGGCCGCACCGCCCCGGCGCCCCCCTCCCGATCTGCACCGCCCGTCTCCCAGCGACCCAGCCAGCGCCGCTCTGACACCCCCTCCCGGCCAGTGCCGCCCCAACTCCCCTCCCCCCTCTCCCCTTGGATCTCGGCCAGCGCCGCCCACTAGCAGGGGCGGACCGGCCCTTCGGGCGAGCGCGGGCGGCCGCCCGAGCTCCCTCGCCGGCCGGAACCCCCCTCCCTGTCGGCTCCTCCTGACTCTGGATGGCTGGACCAGAACAGCGGCACTGAGAAGATAAGGTTTGCTTCTGCAGTTCTGCTGTTCTACAACAACAAATTTCGCTGTTGTCTTCATCAGTCACCGGTGCTTCATCTTTAGGCATAAGAATATTAGTGTCTGAGGTTACCTCACTCACCTCTGTTCCATGAGTACTTGTTAAGGTGGAGCCCTGTCCCGTTTGGTTTAATCCCGATTCCCGAATGGGCCAATCTCTTCAGATGCACCATACGTTTCGACATGTTGGACTAAATACTGATTGTTCTCGGGGCTCTTAGCCTGTTAGTGGTGATCAGTGACTCAGTGTGCACAGGCTGGTTGGCTGATAAGCAAGGGCCAAGGGGCTCTCTGGGATAATGGGATTACAGTTCTTGTTCATTGGCCGATGATCATATGTTTTTGTAAGAAAATTAGTAGTGAGAAAAAAGGACTGGGAGTAAACAAAAGGGTAAAAAAGGGAGATAGAGAGGACGAGCATTTCTTTGGTTTACGTGACTGATTACTTTTCAGTTTCTATACAACAAGATAAGAAAGATAGGATACTACATTGTTTTGATAGCTTGTTAAAATTTACCTAGAATATCTAAACTAGTAAATGAGTTCGATCTTGTTGAAAATCGGTTCTTGATATGAGGGTACTTATTTTTACCTTTCCAAAAACATTGATATGAGGATACTTCTTCTACGGCTCATCTACAATTATAGATTGAACTTTATTAACGAGGTATTTTTCAATGCTATGCTGTTATCTATATATATTTACATGTGAATTGTAGCTGTTGCTTTTATTTTATATCATATACTCTTATTAATGTGGTTACAATATAGTTTGCTTATAAATATTTTACTTTTGCATAATACTGCTTGTTTCATACTTTTTGACTCCGCCCTAGCTGTGTATTATTGCTGGGTCCACCACTGCCCACTAGGCCCACCCTCATCCCGGGTTTTTTGTGGCGCACGGAACCGCCTCCCTTCTCTCCCTACGGCTGTGAGTTGCCTTGCGATCCTGCTATGCCACCGCCACACCGCGGGCGACGGGGACACCATCATCATGAGCGAGGTCGTGCTTTGCCGTGTCGGCGGCTTAGACAACAGAGGAGGGCACCGGTGTCGAGACGATGATCCCGCCCGATGACCACATCCCGACCACCAACATCATCGTCTTCCTCGGCTCCGGCAAGGTCTGCTACTCGATGCCCTCGTCGTCATCCGCGGCGTCGGCCGCAGCTCAGTGCTCCCGCACAAATCCTACTACTCGTGAGTTTTGCACCCCTCCCCAGTTTCTCATCGTCGTATAGATCCAAATTCCCAACCGTTGGCCTATGGACGGTCGGACGGGCATCATCGCAGGTGGAAATCTCGCCTGGCCAGCGCGCCAGAGGAGCCGCATAAGTGTGTCATGGAGAAGAATCTAACCCTTTTTGTTCAATTTTGGGGAGAAAGATATATATAATGAAAATAGGGAGATGAACAAGGAACAGGGAGATAAGAAGCCACCTTTATCAGATTGTGCATAGCCTATTCTTGAATCCAACGATCTTGCTTTAAAAATGTTGATTTTCTTTCTTATGCAACCCAACAGGATCATTTCGATTCATACGCCACCGTGCACTTGGGCGCCCGTGCTGAGACACCAGACCTCCGCAGCCATCGTTGATTCGACGCATGCGCCTTCATCATGACCCCACGCTATCACCTATTTGACCAGCATTCCAATTTGGATCTGGGATTTGGGGTTGAGGGATTGGGTAACTTGGAGGATTCGACCATTAGGTTTTTAATTGATTGGGGAATTGGGTTTGAGTAGTTGAAGAATTTTGAGGATTTGACTATTAGGTTTTTATTTGATTTGGGATTATTGACTTAAAAGGTTTGTTATCTATTGGCTGATAAGTAGATGATGAATAATGTTTATTATAGATAGGGGCATATCTGCAAGGGGTGCTGCGGCACCCCATTGCTCTAATACATCATTTGCAATTTCCTTTTTATGTACACAATGATGTACATATCAAGTGATTAATTGCTTAGATTTTGAAGCTATTGGTTGTGACCCTCAAATCCTCAATGTTACTACCTCTAGCCCTGAACAACTTTTAGTTTGCAAATACCTGCTATCTTGGCTTTTCTGGGCAACATTTTTCATCAAATGTCCCCATTGAATTCTTATTGTTTGTAGTACTATCAGAGCTATGTTTATACTGTTAATTGTTGAACATGCTTATTTTATAGAATAAAATTATGCATGTGTATATCACTTCATTGATATTAATGATGCATAACCATTTCATCAGATTGCATTGGTTCAGCATTTAATGCCAAAGGAGTTATGCAATGCCCCAATTGTCGCAAAATTGAGAAGGGAAATTGGCTGTATGCAAATGTTTCCCATCCATCACAGGATGTAAACACTGATGAATGGGGTCATGATGAAGGCCTTCATGGTTTTAGTTATGCAAAGACGGCAAGGGGGGTCTTTTTGGTAAGGGAGTTCAACTTTCTCAGTTATAGGTGACACTTATTGATTTCTACCTTATGCTGCATCGATCCATTTGCTTCTTTTCTGGCACTATTACCTCATTCCTTAGGTTATTTTCACTTGTGTGCTTGTACCTTCCTGTCAATATGGTTTATTCTGCAAGTTGCGTTGTAAAATAATGAATGCTTGACCATGACTGCCTATGTCAGTTAATTCAATCCCTTTTCTTTTGGATATAACTGGCATGGTGTGTGGGCTTTTTTTTCTTGAGACTGGAAACTTAACCTAGCGTATAACATATTAGAAACTAATGTTTTTAATTAGAATTATTGTATTGTTGTTGTGAGGTCCCAAAAAAAACTATAGCAGATATCATTATCTACAGTGAAAGCCATATTACGTTACATTTTTATTTTATATCATTTTATGTCACACTATTTTACTAACTGATGAGGTATTTAGTGGCATTAATAGATGGCATATCCTTGCAAATAATGAAACATTTTGACTGTTTATGTAGCCACTTCGCTTACAATGGTGTCCTATTGGTCACTTAGCGCAACTTCTGTCATTATTTGAGTATGTTCTGTCCTCATGAAGCTCCTCTATGGCTTTGGTTTGTGCAGACTATAGCAATCCAATGGCACCTCTTGCTTTAGATTCACCACCTTATATTTTAAGGTCTTTGTGTGATAGATTTACTATATTTGTTATTGTTCTGTTTACTCATGTTGTTTTTCCTCATCTACCAGTGAAGGAGAGTCATCACCACCAGTTACATGTAAGGTTTTACTTATATGAGATTCATGTACCTCATTAGATTTGTTGAGGGTTGAACATGTTCAAATGTTGCCTATGCAGTTCATGATTTCATGGGACAAAACATTACCTCTAAGCACTTGCCTGCATCAGGACCTGGTGCAACTCATCTAGCCCATATACCGCTTCCTGTCAGCCCATTCCACCACCGGCATCATCATCAAGCTCCCATGTCACTAAGAGAACAACGGGTGGTTCCACATACCATGACCACGGGAACCCCCTAGCTGGGCCATCAGATAGTCGGCCATTGCAGACAGTACAATCCATTGATTTCGATCATAGCCACTGGGCGTGTATGCCCCACTCCTATGCTCAACCCAATAGTAATAACGGTATAGCTAAGTAGCCAGGAGTCCCTGTGGTAGGAATCAAGGTTGTGACCTTGGTGATAGCCAACAGCGAGGGTCTTCCCTCAGTTTATGGAAATGGGTTAGTGTTACTTTATTTCTTTCCCTGTCATAAATAACTGTTCTTCATTAAGAATAGCCTGCCATCTGTACATGCAAAATATGCATAAAGTTCCACATTTAATGACCTTTGGTCCTTTGTATGTTCTAGCTGAAAAATGATGTCTCGGTTCTTATCGACTATAGGCATCCCAAGAACTTCTATTTTGTTAGTGAATATTGTAAACAACACAATTAATTTCCAAATATTGATTCTTTCACAATCTAGAAAAAAGTGATAATGTGATAAAGGTATCACGCCCCTTGTTTGAATACAAGTCCTTTCAAAAACTTAACTAGAGTGGTTTGGGTGGATCATATGTTTAAGTAGCACTCTAGATTAATAGGCAAAAATGTGGCTCCATTGCCCATGCAAACTGCATACGTTTGCACATTTATGGACTATGATATCCATAGAAGGCTTGTGCTGGTCATGTACATTCTCATTGACGAATATACAGACGTCCAAATAAAGAGGAAAGGGGTAGTTTGCACAAAACATGGATGAAGAAAGCAGGTAGCATGATTCAAAGGCACGGGATGGGATAGATTTAGGGTAGTGTTGTGTAGCACCCGTAAAAAAATGCTCTCTCTCTCTCTCTCCATAACCACCCCCGTGAAACTCTCCCTCTTTCCTGTTAGAGCAAGTATTATAAGGGGCTGTAAGCTGGCTGTATGCTGATGTGGAGGAGAGAGAGGAGGAGAGAGAAGAGAGATGGGCTGTAAGCTTACAGCCAGCTGAAGCACAAGAACCAAGAAACTTTGTGAGAGGAAGGGGTAGGTCATACAGCCTTCAGCTGGCTGTAACTACTATATGAGCAGGCTGAAAAGTGAGCTGTAAATATTCATACAGCCAGCTGAAGGCTGTATTATAAAACTTGCTCTTATACTCCCTCACGTATCCTTGCATGGGATTATCTCTCAATCTTTCTCTCCCTCCCGTAACTTCGCATGGGAATATCTCTCTCTCCTCTCTACCTCTCTCTTCCTCTCTCCATCTCTCTCTCTCTCGCACGGGCCTGCATGGGAGCTGCTTGGGCACCGGCGGAGGTGGCCACGGGGGCGGCGGCGCCGGCAGTGGTGGTGGCGGCGCCGGCCGGCCGGCCGGCCAGCCGGCGACGGCAGTAGCCGTGGCGCTCTCAGCTGCTTGGTGGTCCAGCCATGGCGACCATGGCGGCTCGGCGGCCGCGGTGACCCGGCCGTCAAGCGACGGCGGTCTGGCAGGCGGACGGTGGCGGCTTGGTCGGCAGGCGGCGATGGCCCGGTCGGCGGTAGCGGCCGTGGCGCTTGCAGCTGTGCGGAGCTCCTGCCATGGCGGTTTGGCTAGCAGGCGGCGGTAGCGGCGCGCCAAGGGCAGCCTCACGCGTGCGCGCTCGGTTGGGTGCTGCCATGGCGGCTGCAGCGGCTGCGCGTGGAGGCGTGGACGCCGGCGGCCGGTCCGGCAGCGGCGGCGGCGCTGGCCGGCAACGCGCGCAGGTGGCGTCTCGCCCGCTTGGCCGTGTTTCTGCCAGCTGCAGCGGCTGCGCACGGTGGCGGCGACGCCGGTGGCCAGTCTGGCAGCGGCGGCGGCGACGACCGGCGGCGGTGGTGGCGTTGGCCAACAGCGCGCGCAGGCAGCACCTGGCACGCTCGCGTCGTGTGCATGCATGCGGCTGTGTTGCTCGGCGGTGTTGCCGCGGTAGAGGCGGCGGCGGCGTCGATTTGCGAAGTGGCGTCACGCGTACTTTCGCGCTCACGCACATGCGGCCTAACACAGGCAATAGGGCAGTCGGTGGTTAGATGACCGATGGCGGCACGGCCGAGCGGTCGTTCGCGCGGCCGAACGGCCGTTCGCGTGGCCGAACTGCCGCTTTTCCTTTCAGTCGATTATCTTTTGTCGTTTCCTACTCAAATCCATCTTATCTAATCGGTTGTCTCTCGTATCACTCTGTAGGTTCTCACGCATCTGTTGAGGGAGCAGCTGGGCAGTTGCGTCTCCCAGATCCATCGTGCAGCGTGTCCGTCGAGTGTGCTCAAGGCAAGTACCTCGCGGCCGTAACCCCTGCATTTCACATTTTACATCTCCCATGATTGCTTGCTACCGTTGCTATTGAGTACTATTACCATATCGCTAAAGCTCGCCTGTCTATTATCATATCACCCAACGCTCACCTATCCACTATTATGTCACTAAAACGTACTTGTTTATGATCATATCACCAAAACTTACCGGGCTTTTATCATATCACTGATGTTACCTGATTAATACCATAACCTGGAAGTCACTTACTTGTTATCATATTACTAACGCGTGCCCGATTGTTGTCACATGTTAATGCCTGCCAGTTATGTACCTTTAATATTGTATTCATACCATGAGATTCTAGGTTATCTTATTTTCCATGCTTTATATTAATTAATACCTTAGACTCTTAGATGTATTAAAGTGCTATGGTTAATGTCTAAGTTGCAAGCTTTAATTATTAATTATAATTGTTGTTTAAATTGTGGTTGGGGTAGTATAGGAGTGACTTCAACTTAAGGCTAACCACTAGTAATCTTTAGCTTCGGAATGATGTATTTAATTACCGGTTCCCTGATTCATTACTTGTACGTTATTGCTTGATTGGTTTCGATGGAATTATATATGATATTGTTAACCTGACTAATAACAACTTATCACGTAATAAAATCTAGTTGTTTGACAACCCCTTGGTGTGAGTTAAGTTGTAATGCTGGGTGAGAATCATTCATGGATCCCTACCACCGTCGTATTATCCTTCTTCATCTTCCATCTGATTTTATCTCCTGTCCTCAACCTCAGCAATCCTTTTCACTCCTTGTAATCGTGCCTGAACTTATCTCCAATTATTTTAATTCCACGTTTCACATCTTTCATGATTACTTGTTACCATTATCAGTGAGTACAATTATCATATCAATGAATTACCTGGTTCTTATCATATCACTGAATTTACCTAGCTAATATCCTGTCACCAAGTTACCCGGTTATTATCATCTCTCTAGTACTTGCCTGGTTGTTATAATAGTATTCATGCTTGCCTGTTTATTATTATGCTTGCCTAGTTATGATCATATTGTTAATGCTTGTCTAGTTCTTATCACATTGTTAATGCTTGCTGGTGATATACCCTTAATACTGTATTCCTGTCATGATGTTCTGGATTACCTTATTTCACATGCCTTTAGGTATATCATAATACTCAGTTAATAATGTTATAAGATTCATGTTTTTAATTAATGTGTAGAGTTCATGCTTAAACCGTTAATGGGGGTAGCGGGTGATCATGTTGTAGACTTGGGTTAAAATCACTAGCAGTTCTTTAAGTATCACGCTTCTGTGTTTAATCCTCTCGATATCATGATGTATTGACGATACAGTTCCTTATGTGAGTCATGATCGTTATACCTTAATAAATGTTAACTTGTCTAATAATCACTTATCACATAATAAAACTTGATTGGTTGATAAACTTGTGTGAGCTACATTATAATACCTCTTTAGGTTGATTACTATAGCACCATCATCTTATCATTATTCCACATCGCCTCTTATCAGAAACTGTGTCTTTCCATTTTCAACCCTAGCATATCTTCTCACTTCTCATAACTTATTATAGCCTTATCCTCGCCATCTATTAGTTAACTTAATTTTGTTCTATATAATCTATCCATGATGTATAGTTACATTATCACCTAGTTTCATCAATCATGTCTCTTCGGTCTCATTGGATTAAATCATTACTCTCATAACTTTACCTTATTCAATCACAACTCTCTAATTATATCATGGATAATTCGCTAAATAACAAACTAAGGGTTATCACGCCGGGGCTGCCCACATATAGGGGTCATTTCCACCCAACCTGGTAACGTACGGGGGGCCGTACATTCTCGTTACACAGGATATATTACACCCCGTCTGCGGTTATACAGTCGAGGACAAGGTTGTGCCTGACTATTCTCGTATAACCGGGTATGTGGGATAAGGGTCGCCGGCACCCTTGCTATAACTTGCTATAACTTGTTATAACTTGTCACATAACAAATATCTTTAATAAATAGTTCTCATAATATCCATATCCTAATCATGACAGGATCTCCGATACCAGTTGCTCGTTGGTTGCCTTTTGTCCATTGCTTACTTATCATGCTTGCCTTTATTTCATATGGTTGCATCGCATGTCTTACTTTTGTGTTGCGACCATAGTTGGGTACTTGCTGAGATTTCCAAATCTCACGCTTGCTCTTTTCAGTCTCAGGTAAAAGGCCAGTGGAGTGATAGCATCATGCATGGGTGTGAGCACTCGAGTTTTCAGCACCGTGGTTTGCCACCATTTTGTTGTTTCGTTCGTTCTTTATTTGATTAGAAGTGGACCGGTCCCATGTTTTAAATATTTATTCCAGCTTCCGTTGGTTCTCTATTAAAGTGTTAATAAAGTTTTAAACTCTTTGTGGTTTCTTTTATTGTACTTATTTATTCTTCACTTTGGCGATGACGTTCCATAGTAATATCCCATATGGTTACGTGGGGTGTTACATGTTGGCAGTAGTGGAAGGGTGGAGTTAAGACTTAAGAGAGAAGGCGGTGGTGCATCCCATGTTATGGGCAGTGACCCAAACATGACAAAACTATTCTCAAATAGGGCATTAAGAAACTCGCTTCTTAACTGTTGTTAATATAATGGTATAAGCTATACACCTTTATCTAGCAGCCAAAATGTTGTGATCTCCAATCCGTTTGTATCCATGTTTAAGCACTTAGGAAATGGGCACACTTAGCTAGATTTATATCTGATGGGGTGCCTATTTTTATTTGCATCCATAGCAAAGTATTGTTATAGATATAGTTTTGTTAGGATCCATGCGTACCCTGTCTATTTTGCATTGTAGGCATATGAAATTTAAGGATCTGGGTATGCGGTGGATTTCTCTAAATTAATCCTTTCGCTGCATCATCATTTCACACATCAGCTATGTAGCAAAGTAGTTGTGCACAACTATTGCGTGGTTAATGGTTTAGTACCTGCTTTGTTATATAACAGTGTTACAAATCTTCCTAGGTAGGTACCATTCTTTTCTTGGTTTGCAGATCGAGATCAAGATCTAGAATTCCAAGTGTTCCCCATTTGGCACCACAATTCATGAGAGCACATGGTAACATCAATGAGCAATACCAGCAGAATTCTTCTATCCCATATGCTGGGTCGCATCTATCAGGAAGTATGCGGCCACTGGGAGCTACTGGGCCTGCCGTGCCACCTCTTCTAGATAGCATGGCCTTTTCCCTATTCCCGCCAGGTCCACCAAGCCATAGTTCAATGCAGACAGAGGACGCCGAAGGAAACCAGTTCTATGCCTAGGAGAGGGATCGCTTCGCTCCCTACCTGCTGATTCCTGTAGATTTTTGAAGCAAGCTGGTGGGGCTCCTCGCAACCTCCTCAAGGCACACCAGAGTCAGTAACGGCACCTGCCCCAAGGAGGCCATTCAGGCAATGGATTGGCGTCGGCAGAAGGTCACCTCCACTAGCACCGCCACCAGAGAATAGATCACCAAAAAAACTCGTCATTCCAGCCAATGCACACCCCTCGAATGTAGCCCAATGTTGGTGAAGTTAATGCAGACTTCAAAAACCCATGTTGGTTATAAGGAAAGAAGAAAAGAACCCAGGTTGCCTGGTAATTAAACATCGAGACCATATGCAGGAAGGTAAAGAAAACAACCTGAGAAAACGCTTTGACTTGGGGTTTTTATGCGAAATCGGTGGAGTATATATTTCCAGTCAGGTTGGGGCATTTGGATAGCTGTATATATTTTGGTTTAGTGTCATGTTTGATTAATGTATTGCTCTTTTTTTAAATTCCGTTGCAACGCACGGGTATTTTACTAGTATATATGTGTGTGTTGCTCGTGATCTTGGTGCTAACCATGCAGTAAGAAAAAGATATTTGTAGTACCCGGTAGTTGAACTTGGCAGTTTAATACGGACGTCAAGAGGTGATCCGATGGACTTCTAACAGCATGTACAATGCAGGCGCTTAGAGAGATGCTTAGCAATGAAAAATTAATTTTTCTTGCCACATAGGATAGATAAGGTGCTTATTTTGAAGCATCGATGTTTAAATAAGCATCGGTGCTTAGTAGGTGCTTATATGTATAACTATGTCTATTAATAGATAATATAGCATCTAAACACCCATGGAAGAGATACTTGCATTGGAGGAAATAACTTTTGCATAGGTGCTTGATGATGTAGCTATATTCTCTCTCTTTAAGCATTCTTATGTAAGCATCTTGCATTGTACATGCTCTAAGACTGGAAAATCTCGAAAGGCGAAAACCCAATGTTTTTTGTATTAAAATCACTAGGAAAGAGAATTAAACCCGAAGAATACAATACGTGAGGGAAGAACACCAACACTATTTTTGATTTTTTTTTAAATACGTGAGGGAAGAACACCAACACTATTTTTGATTTTTTTAAATGGTCACTAGAAAATCGGATTAATTGTACATGATGAAAGAACAACAGTAGCGGGAAGAAGTCCAATTTTAGAAAAAGGGATTAATCGAGAACAAGAAAGAACAACAGTAAAGGGAACAAAGGAATTAGTTGCAAAGGTGAAAGAACAACAGTTATTGATCACTAGAGTGTATCAACAGCTAAAATGGGTGTTTTTGTTTGTTTTTTTGGGGGGGGGGGGGGGGGGGGGGGGGCGGCGGGGACGAACAGCTACGCAAGCACTTCGTTAGATAGGGCAGGTTGCTTGGGACGTTAGACGAACAAGCAACGAAAACATTTTTCTCAGAGCTGATGCTTAAAGGTAAGAAGTTGATGGGACTAAACGTATCATGTTCAAAGAAGAAAGGGATAACTACTTGGCATGCATGCCGTAAGCCGGATCGATCGACATCTAAAGTTGGATTCGTGTAGTGTTGACTGAAACTGATCACACAGGTTTTTTTTTTGGGGCAAGGAACTGATCACACAGGTTCATAGTACAAGAAATTGATTGTGTACATGCAATATAATGTAGTCTCCTCGGCAAAAAAAAAAAACATATATATAGTCATAATTATGTACCAGACCTTATCTGCACCATAATCAGATTTTTACGTACCAGCTGATGGTATGTACGTACACCCTTTTGACGTACAAAGGGAAAAGAGAGAAGATCAGAAGAATAAAGCCGAGCGAATAGGACGACGAGGCAGGTTGATTATGTCCCAAATCTTTACATACTACAATTATTACGCACAACGAAAGCAAAAGAAAAAGAACAGAAGCAAAAGCAAAAGAATTAAAGGCTGATTATATGCATTTTACCTCCAGCTAGCATTTGCAGATCAAGCGGCGAGTGCATTTGAGATATCATGATTTCGAGGTTTATGTTAACGGGAGATTTCGCCACATCAATGGCTACTTCAAGCTGTCTGACCTCGGTCACCCAGGTGAAAACAAAACTTGCGCGTCATGAATGAAGTACAGAAGTTTAAGGTGGGCTAAGCTCGAGAAAGGGACGGACCCTCCCTTCGAGCTATAGGAAATAATCTTGCTATTGATTGTGTGGTCGTAGCTGTATACAGTAGTCGTTGCTACTGTGAAGTTGTAGTAGTCGAAGTACTCGGTGTGTTCGAGTACTAAGTGGTCGTTATCGTATCGTCGTATGTTGTACTATACAATGGTCGTAATCATATCTTTGTATGCCATGTACTATACAGTGGTCGTAGTCAACTGTACTCGTGTGTCAAGTACTGTACTGTGGTCATAGCTACAGTGGTTGAAGCTAGCAATCGACAAACCATGGTCGAAGGTGCAAGCCGTGGTCGATGCCATGGTCGAAGGTGCAGTCGACAAGCCATGGTCGAAGGCGCAGTTGACAAGCCGTGGTCGATGCCGCAGTTGGAGCAGTGTCGAAGTCGTTGGTCGGTAGTCGGAGCTACCATGGTTGATGGTTGGTGGTTGGAGCTACCATGGTCGATGATCGGTAGTCGGAGCTACCATGATCGATGGTCAGCAGTTGGAGCTACCGTGGTCGATAGTCGATAACAACTAGGTTGTTGTGTGTAGTCGGTTATGACCACGTTGTGTGTGGTCGTAACGACCAACGTCGTGTCTGTGTGTGTGGTCGTAACAACCAAAGTCGTAGTTTATGGCATGTCCATGGTCGAACCTCCAGTGCAGCGGTCGAAGGCAAGCCAAGGACGAAGCCAGCGGTCATGGTCGTATGTCGACCACTGTAGCAGTTGGTAGCAAGCGTCAACACGAGAGGTCGTGGGTGACGCAGGAAGTCCTTGGTCGAGTACCTACCTAGTATGGGCAAATAGTTGGTACTGTAGCAGTCGTCATGGGCTGGTCATTATAGCACTTGGCAGGTAGCTGAGCGAAGCGCATGGGCAGGCGGCTGAGCGGCGTGGTCGTGCGAAGACGTAAGCAACTGAGCGAAGCAGCATAGGCAGCATGGTTGTTAGCAGTTGTAAGTGACTGAGCTGAGCGGCGCAGTGGAGTCATAGTGGGTGAGTGGCCTGTGTGGCCTATTGTCTATATATACCTTGTACACTTGTGAAGTCGAGAGTGAGAGTTCTAGGGAAGAAGAATAGCGAATAGCAATAGAAATTATAACCGACATGTGTTGTTGGACGAAAAATAGTTCGCCTCCTCTGTTTTCGCTCATTTCTTCTCCTTGCTCTCCCAATGCGCTTCTCCTCACGTCGGGCCTGGGCCAACACGAGTGAGGTCGGGCGGCTGCCCGAGCTCTGTCGGCGGCCGGACCACGCCCCCCTTTCCTCCTTCAAAGCCAACATGGTGGCACCGTGGTGAGCCGTTCGACGTTTCGGTCCAGGAGGCGAGCGTCCGGCCCACTGGCCTAGCCCTAGGAGGTGAGACTCAAGTAGAAGTGTCGTTCGTAGGCACAACTAAGTGCCCGAGTGGTCAATGGAGGCGTGGAGCAAATCAGCAAAGAAACCCTAACCCTAGAGCGGGCAAGGCAGCTCAGTGTTTGGTGTGCGCGGCGAGGCAGCTAGCGGGAGCGACATGGTGCGGCGTGGCAGCAAGCAGGCTGTAGGCATGGTGCGGTGGCCAGCGACCAGCCTGCCATGGGTTGCAGCCTACAGCGGCCGCTTTGGTAAGCCAGTGTCAAGGTATACTTCTTTTTTACAATGCAATTTGAGAATTGGGATCAAATTAGAGAAGTGATTCAAGTGAATGACTGTGAATCTGTGATTAATTTGGGAATCCGGTGTTCTTGATTTTCCTTTAGGTGAATGCAGCAGCTGAAGTGATATATGATCTTGATAATCCTGCTAATCTAATTGTTGGCTCCTATATATACCCATTATATGTTGGTCAAGTAAGTAAACAAAGCATTCTTTTCTTTCTTTTTCTTTTTCCTTTTCTTTGGTTGGAAAAATGAGTCGCACTGCACAACCTTGGTGCAGACATGATGACAATAAAGATTGCTATGATTTTGAATCTTACACGCATGCTCATCCTTTTGAAGGTCACGATTTTCAACTATGACCTTGCGGGGCGATTGCTAGGCATGCAGAGGTAATGTTTCTACCTACAGTCACCTACTCACCTCTACTATTGAACCAAGCAAATAGATCCATGCATATGTCGTCTAACTGTCTAGACAATGAGTTCTTTAAACTATGTTATCATACTAAACCAGTAAGTGCACTAACCTCTAAATTAGATGGTAAGCTCCATTTTGCACTACATGCGAGAAATGTTTTTTTCACTATTTTACATCTTGCATTTGAGAAATGCATGGAATTTCGATCTTCGGCATCATGCTTTTTATGATATTTCTTGCCCATGGTTAAATGTATATATAAAAAATATCTCTTCTTGTGTGCCATTTTTTGTGCCATCCAGTGGTTACAGAAGGAGATTAATGATAATCCAGGTTCTCTCCCTTTTCAAGAGGTGTGTTTGAGCTTGTGTTACAAGTGTGTATGTGTAATCCTGCTCATTCTTTGTGATCCTCTAATAGCCTAATTTCTTTCTAGCAGATTATTATACTGCAATCTTGGGACGCCCCAAGTTCTTGGTCAGCGACCGATAACTTTTTTCGTGAGCTTAACATTCTTACTCTTTCCAGATTTTAAGTCGGGAAGATGACAATGTGGTTTCGTGTATCGCATTATTGCCTTCAGGTTCTTTCTTTGTATGACAATCCAACCCTCCTGAACAGAGATGAAGGCTTTTGATCATTCAACTATGTTATAGAGCATTCAGATTCACATTGTAAATTTGCAGTGATGGCTGTCACACATGTCAATAACACAAATGTGTTCATTCAGGGGAGCATAACCTTGATTGCAACTGGATATAATCGCCAAGAAGAGAATGAGGGTCAATCAATTCAGGTACACCATTTCCATTGTTTCTCATTTGCCCATTGTCTAATTAACTATCTTTGTAGATGCATATGTGCGAAACCATTTTATCATGAATAGTTGCTTCATGTTTGTGAGTCTGCCATAGCTATATTTTAGTCCTAGGTTTGCCACTGGCTCGAGATACAAGCGACCAAGAGAAACTACTACTACCACTACAACAATAATACATGCTTCCCCATGGCTAGTCATAAGTTAGCGAGACCCCGCGATCACATCGCCATGTCGTTGGCCTCATGCCACTTAAAGGGGAGAGAGATGTGTGTGCCCAACCTTTCGCACACAGAAATACATATATGTAGTGTGATTGATGGGTAAGTGAATAGAATTATTGATATGAAGTTTGCACTTATCAATATTTTTTCTTTAAATAATTATATCTATTAAACTAAGCGCCTGATTTAAGTTTTGTTTGAACTATTATGATCTATATAATAAGCTTAACAAATCAAGTCCATTTGAATATGTTTTGAAGATAATTTGGTAAAATTATTTCTCATCTAGCAACTCTAGGTGTCCACTAATAGAAACTGTAGGTAGAACTCTTTTGATGGCTCTACATTAGTTGTTAGGAACTCTAGATAACAACTCTAGACGTCTGCTAGTAGCAAGTAATGTGTAGACCTAGTAACTAATATAACAAGTAATATGTAGAGCTACTACTAGCGGTTGATTGCATAAAAGTGTCAATAATTGTCATCAAGCAATTGAGAAATGCTAGCAAGTAACATGTAGAACTATTAGCAACTAACATAGCAAGTAATATGTACAACTGCTAGCAACTAAGGGAGCAAGTAACATATGAAGCTGCTAGTAACTAATTTAGCAAATAAAATATAAAGTTGCTAGCAACTAATGCAAGTAACACATAAGATAACAACTAATCTTTACTACTCAAAAAATATGAGTTGGTGGTCATACGTTCATTTTCTCCCTAGTCACCTCCCCACGAACACAGGGCTCCTCCCTACAGACCACTGCGCAGCCTCCTCTTCTCTTTTACACGTCGACAAGTGGATTCACATCACTAGCCTCCTTCCCTGAACCGTTCACTCGCCTCCCCAACCGCTCCCCACCTTCCCTGAACCTCTCGCTCGCTTCCCCAATCTCTCCCCACAATGATCTCCTTCCCCGGCGTGGTTGCACCCCAACTCCCCACCACTCTCCTCTCTCCCCGATGCTTGTGCATCGATAAAACTGGCTATCTTCAGATTAGAAGTGCTATGCAGGATGGAACATCAAGTAGAGCCACAAGCTTTCGCTAGGTGTCATGTGTGATTTTCTTTTTTCATGTCATATTGTTCTGTGTTGTGGTTACTCACCAAACAGTAAAAGGAGGGGCCTATGAGGAGACCACCCATAGCCTTAAATGTCCTAGAGATAACAATAGAAGTTTGTGCTAGTATGATGGAAGTTTGTGATGTCTGACCCTTTACTTAAAAAGAGTGCTCTTCTCTTTCCCATGGCTCACTCAGGCAAGTATTTATGGCCATGAGGACTTAGTTACACAGATACTCCTATCTATACCTATCTTTATAAGGGCACACATGACATTTCTCCTACCTAAAATTACATAAATATCCCTATCTAAGCTTATTCTTATGGGGGTACATATGCCATTTCTCTAGCCTTGTAAGCTTCCATGAACCTGTCGGCTGTCTTGCTAACACCGTGGGCTGTTTGGATCAAGGTGAGGGCTACTTCCCCAACAGTGGCCTCTTATAGTTGAGGGGCTAGATTTATTATGGGACGAGACCATATCTGGTGCCTCTTGGCCCCCTCCGTTCCTTCGGCCCACGGAAAAGTGTCGATTTGGGCGACAGTATTAAAGTTTTTTATGTTTCTTTTAGTACAAATGCATGATCAACACAAAGGAAAACCACTAACCAGTGTGATATGGAAAGAGCATAGTTTACAAGAGATAGTCACTACTACAAAAAAGGCTAATACTAGACGCTTCATCACATATGGTTGACCAAAACCGTCAGAATAAAATACAATCACAGACGGTTTTGATTTATAGACCGTCTGTGAAGAGGTAATATCGCAGACAATTCATAGTGAAAACTGTCTGTGAAGTAACCGTCTGTGATATTAACTTATCATAGACGGTTTGTATTAAAAAACGTCTGTGATATTTTGCCGCTCAATTTTGCTGCCCCCTCTATTAAAACTTTCAAACTGAAGTGGTGTCATGACCTCTTGGTTCCGCTACCCAAATGCCCTTATATACCTCCCCCCACACCCTCCTAACACACTCCAAACCAAAGAGCCGTTTGCTAGCTAGCTCCCCCCAAACCGATCGAAGCGCCGCCTTACCCAATCTCCTCCACCTTCGATTGTCATGCCATGGTTCACTGCACAAGGCACTCTTGTTGTAAGAGTATCTTGTGCAGTGTAGCCATCGTGATACAACAGTGACATTGCCGTCTCCTCTCCTTCATAGGCGCTAGTAATATATCCCCCCATCTGATCCCCTCGCCTCTCTTTCCTTGATGCTTGGATATGATATTACGAAATTGTTGGATAGCTAGGGTTTCGACGATGTAAATCTTGATGCTCATGGTTACATGTGAAAATTAATTGTTGATGCATTAATTCTTGTGATAATTGATGGATGGCTAGGATGAAAACATGGCACCAAAGTTTATTGCATGATGATCTTTTTCTCATAAATATGCCTGCTTTGGTTTATCTGCATTATCTGATTGCGCTTTTTTATAGCCCAATTAGTGAAACTTGTGCAATCAGAAAATGTTGATAAACTGAAGCAGGCCTTTTCTGAGATCGCAAGAAGCTTATCACAGACGATTATTAACTAGAACCGTTTATGATAATAACTGTCACAAACAGTTCATAGTAAGAACCGTATGTAATAAGAGTTATCACAGACGATTCTAGTGAGGAACCGTCTATGATAATGGTTATCACAGATGGTTCATAAACCGTCTGTAATGCTCTTAGGGTATTACTAATCCATAAGCACAGATGGTTCAGGAAACCATCTACGGTGACATTTTTAAATTGTCTGTGATGAGTTTTTCTATAGTAGTGAATCTGCAACCTTCAGTTATGTTGCTTTAACTTTTAATTCTCAGAATTCTATCATCATGTATAATTACTATTTTCTCTCTACATAAGTTTCTTAAATTAATAGTATTGCCTACGAAATCGTGCACAAGTGCTCTCATATAGTAGAGGCTAACGGTTAGAAATAAAACGAACTACAAATTGTGATCGGAGAATTTCAAGGTGGAAAAGGTTGCATAAAAATGGAAGAATACATACAATATGTTTTCAAAAGTAGAAGAGTCACTAGCCCGTGTAGGCACACGGGTTGATGACTAGCCTAGATCCCAATATATTTAAATAAGAAACTAGATCCATCATGCTGGGACTGCTTAACTCGGTGGCAGCTGATGAGCTCATACTACATAGAGTAAATAGACATTGTTTCTGAACTAGAGGCAATACAATGTTCTGGAATAACTCACACTCCAATATAGTAGTACCAACAAGAGTTTATAATCAAACAGCCCGTTCAACATATATCACACTGCGCACGTACATTATAGCTTACAGTTAAAACATTTAGACACACGAATGATCATACTAATTATGGAAAAAATTCACACTGAAATAATACTGCAAACAGATTTAGTTTCGCACAAGCCAAGTAGATAGACTTACTCAGGCATACAAACACTGCAGTGCAAACTTTTTTTTTTTGAGAATGTAATGCAAACTGGTTTAGCTCTCACTGGGTGGGTTGGCTAGGAAGTCGGTGGATCAACCAGGAAGACAGCCCTTATTTGGAAAATACAACATATAGGCACACCATCACTGATCACCAAAGAACCTGTATTTTTGGAAGACATGCGTGTGCAGGCGAGGGGCGGGATTGTTGTATGGATGTGGACGGCTAAGTGGAGTGAAATCACGTACCAACTTGAATATGCATGTATGGATGGGCAGAGCTTGAGTTGATTCACCTGAGGTAGCTCGTCACCTCGACGCGCTCGTCGAAGGAGGCGAACGCCGGGGAAAGCTTGGGTTCGTAGCTGACGCCGTGCCGGGGCTCGTCCACCTTGTATGCTGGTTGTTTGACTTGGCGGAGGCGGGGGAGACGGTGAAGGCTCCAGCACCCACGGACGTGGAGCTCCTTCCACTTGGGTGCAGTTATGACGGCGTTGTCGTCGCGGAGATGTTTCAGCTGCGGCAGCTCCTGGAGCCATATCCTTTGGAGGAATGGGAGTTGATAAGAATATTTTCCACCACCAGGGCCATGAAAGATTGTCTTGAGGTTGTAGCAGAACAGAATGTCAAGCGTCGTGAGTCTTGGTAGTCCAGATCCACATGGCATGATGTCCTCCAATCTTGGGCAGTACTCCAGGCGCAGGTGCTTTAGTGAAATGAAGTTCTGAGCAGGTCCATGTTCCGCACTTGGTATGTAGAAATGAATTAGACTTTTCAGATAAGAGGCCCATGCATTTTGTAGTGTCCGTCCTAGGAAAAATGCTTTGTCGAAAACTTGCTTCATCTGATGGCACCATCTGAGCTTACATTCCTCCAGCATGTCCAAGTCACTCAGATCACTAAGGCAGGAGACAAAAGTGTCATCTGTCATAGTAATAGATTTGGTGTATTCCAGAAGAAGGTTTAAACCATGGGGATACCGATCCGTTGCTGTGATATCCACATGACGCTTAGTTTGACGGATGTGAGGTGTGACCATCGACGCCATAGAATTAACTCCCTCCGCCATATAGTGACAATACACATCAGCGTAAGGTGACTTCTTTAGTACTAATTCCTGCAGCTTCTTGGCCACCATGTCCTCTGCATCGTCCATCTTCCTAATTTTGACCATGCATGGTGCAACTCGAACATAGAAGGATTTGAAAACCATATGATCACGACTGAAGCTATGAAATAATCTGGAATCGCTAACGCACACCTTAGCAACTTGATCAGAATGATCACCAATTCCTTCTTCACACTGATTCAAGCAAAACACATCTGGGAATCGCTCCAGCTCATGCCAAGGAAATCGCCTCAGAGAAGGAACACCCATAAGAAGCAATTGCCTAAGCTGGGGAAGATTAGGGATGTCAGCAGGGAGCTCCTTGATAGCTGTAGCAGACAGGTCAAGCTCCTCCAAAGCACCAAGGTCCTTGAACTCCACGGACTCGAGTTTTTTACATCCGCGCAAGGACAAGCGCCTTATGTGAGGTAAAGCGATCAGCATGAAGGATCTTAGGGTAGGGTGCCCATCCAATTTGATTTCTTCCACCTTGTTGTCAACAAGCTTGAGTGTTTGAAGATGTTGCATTCCAGAAAATATCTCATCTGGAAATGATTTTATTTGAGTCCCTGTGAGCTCAAGTGTTGTCAGACTAGACAATGCAGCAATGGATGGTGGCAACTCCACAAGGTTAGAGCATTCGACAAGCAGGAGCTCTTGAAGATTTGGCATGCTTTGGAAGAAATCTGAACAGAGTGTGCTTATATCTGAATAGGAGAGGTCCAGGTAGAGCAAGTTGATATATTTTTGTGAGGCAGTTCTATCACTATCAGAGAGGCTGAATAGACTTCTGAGGCCACGACAGCCTCTGAGGGAAAGCAATCGAAGGTTCGGGATACACCAAACTGAAAAAGGGAGTGATTCTAGTGGAGTATAGGAGAGGTCAAGAACACGAAGACAAGGGAGATTGGGCAACAAATTTGATATCTGTGAGCAATGCCTTAGAATAAGTGCGGTTGGGCCACCGGTTTCTTGGTTCAGCCATTCCCTGCTTGAATGCCATCCTTGGTCATCCATGAACGAGATCCATTTGAACTGCTCCAAGTACTCCTTGTCATGGAGAAGTTTGTGTACTTTGACTGTGAGACGCTCTGGAATGAGACGATGGTATGCGAAAAAATGTGCGGCAGTTTCGGTAGGTACATCAGCTTCGGTAGCAGGAGAAAATGGCAGCTTCATCAAGGAATACCGCCGGAACGCTTGGAGGATGACATTGCCAACTTGATAGATATCATCGTGCTTGTTGTACTGGTAGGTGCCGTCGGTCTTCTCCTTGTTGCTTTCTTGGACTCTTGGTTTATTGCTAGAGACTATGCCTAGGGCAGCCCATTGGCGGATGAGCTCATCTGAGGTAACAGATGGTGCACTACAACTCTGGTGATCTCCGTTTCCATGAGGTGGTGAACGTTGGGGAAAGAGCAGCATGGCGTAGTGAAAACACCGGAGGGCTACACGATGCCAATACTGCTCGTCTTCTTGCCGGATCGTGTTGAAGATGTACATGGCCGACTGATGCAGAGCGGAGAGGATAATCATCAAGATTTGATCATCGGTGAAGGACCTGTAGACATCATCATCATCTCCTGGCTTGACATCTGGGGAGGTGGTGGATATCACCAATTCAGAACCTCTCCACACTGGAGGAGGAAGCCCCACCTTGTCTGAGAAGCTCCTGGGCTCGATGTGCTGGTCGAGGTTCTCAACCACCAGCAGGTACCTCATCGTTGACAGCTTGCTGTTGATCTGAGGCACTATTGATTCTGACAAGTCTTCTTCTTCGTCTTCGTCTTCTTCTTCTTCTTCCCCCCCCCCCCCCCCCCCCCCCGTAGGTGTAGTAGCGCAGCTCGTCGTCTTTTTCTTTGAGCGTGATGTACTTTTGGTCGAGCAGCCCGAGCTCCTTCGCCACCGCGACTACCAGCTGATGCTCAGCGTCCCCTGTTTCCTTGGGCTTTTCTTCTTCCATCAGGTCCACCTTTATCACGATATCGAAGGGCCCATGGTGCTTAGTGAGTAACTCCAGAGCGATGCTTGCTATGGCCCGTGTGAAGAAAGCTGCCGGCCCCACCCCGACAATCCAATGCACGTAACGATGCCCGTACATTTTCCGCCGCAGCTGATCATTATATGTATCCGTGCGACGGTATCCATCTAGCCTGGCAACACAAGAAGATTATTAATTAATTAATCATGCAAGTAAATTGATTAATTAATCGTGCGGCGGTATCCATCTAGCTGGCCAGGTTAAATACTGCAAGTAAATTGGCACTTCTCGTGCGCGAACACGGATTACTCTAGGAGGCACGAGCCGCGCAAGTAGTACGTCGATATACATGCACCTCGCTTTGACTGCAGGAGCAAACACGGGAAGGTAGTATTGTTTGCATTGTTGTTGACGAGGAATTTCACATTAAAATTAAAGAAGGGGAGCCTGAACATGAAATTGATGTTCTCATACGATTAAGGAGAGAGCATATGTTAAAGGCAAGGCACAATTCGACGGATGTATGAAAAGGACTCTAGTGTTATAGATGCAGACAACATATATTATTCAGATATGTCAATCTATATGCGAAGCATCTAGAAACAAGAGAAGCTATTGCATCATCCAATAGCAAAAAAAAACTTTGCTTTGTCAGAGACACTTTGTCTGATCACAAGATAATAAGATCATCTAACAAATGTTTCACTATGTGAATGTGGATAGCAGAATTGGACACGACTTACAAATAGAACTCCCCTGTTGTTTCCTACAGGTTTGATCTATGTGATTTGAACTAAGTAATGTGGAAGATTATGCTAGAAAGCAAAATTGAAAGCTTGATGTAAGAAGTCACCAACGGTGACACAACACGAGATTACATTAGTAATGTTAATGCTGGGTAAGGTTTCTTGGTTCCAAATGCAAATATGATGTAAGGCAGTTATACATGAATGCATGTTTGTCGCTAGTTCATCTATCTCTGTGCAACATAGCGTTGTTAGTTAGGAGGAGCAAAAGTTGGCACACACCATAGGATGGGATCGGAGTGATCAAAGGTGGATTTGAGGACAAGCAAGGCACTTCACCAATGATGGATGAGCATGCAAAGGAAGCACGATAAGGTAGTTCATAGAGGCATGATGTCGGCTAATCAATTAATGCAATTGCAATACAGTGAGTGGTGAGGTGAATCAAGGAAGAGGACATGGGTTTAGCAACAGCTAGTAAAAACCATTACTGTCTTGCTTCAAGTTTTAGTGGAAGTATACATAGTGAGGGAGAATGAGCAATAGATGAGTGGAGTTGGAAAAGTAAAATAGATAAGGTTAGAGCAATAGTAGCTTACTAAAAGAATGCTTTTAGTTATTGGCATATTTGAATAATGCATTTTTATTACACTAAGAATGTACTCCCTCCGGTCAAATACATGTGTATTTTGGACATCGACACGATCTTCAAAACATAACTTTGACTACTAATTTCTATTGTGATATATTTATAAAACTCAATAAAACTATGAATAATATATTTATAAAACTCAATAAAACTATGATATTATGAAGATACTTTTCGAGATAAATCTACACATATGATTCATGTATCCAATTTAAATATTTAAAAAGATATTGATAGTCAAAAGTTTTGAAAGTTTGATTGCATTTATGTCCAAAACGATATGTATTTGCGGTTGGAGGGAGTACTACATTGGACGAAAAAATTTTATACCCAAACTTCAATTAAGTTCCCTCAAGATGTATTTTGGGTAGAAGCTTTTTTATACTTGTAAATGTCTATCTAACTCCATGTAAATATCTCAAAGCTAATTTAATTATCAGTAAAATTGACTTATAGTTAGGCAAAAAAAATCAAATAGTTGTACTCGATATATGACAAATCTAGTTGTACAAATGCACGGACCACGTGTTAGTTTTGTTTAAGAATTTGTCCATTTTTGTGTTCCAAAATTCCAATTACCTACAATGCTTGGCTGCAAATTCAACGTGCCTCGTGTCCCAATTTACCTCATTCCAATTACTCATACTACTAACAAACACTTGCTTTGTCTGATCTTTTTTTCAAATGATGTTTTAAAATTATGCTATCAAATTTTCCGAAACTTGACCATCAAGATGCTCAAAAGTTGCCATTCTACATGATGAGAAATGCACCTCATGCCATTTTGGCATTTTCAGGGCCTTTTCCAACATTTTCATGTGTTAGATCATTTGAAATGACCCTTTTTGCCCTATTTTTCTCTTCAGTACCTCTCTTCTCTCATGACTCTGAGCAGCCATGCCTCGCCTCCTCCTCCTCCGTTGATGTTGCCATGGCCTTCACCACAATGTTAGTGTTGTTCCAGATGAAATTGTCATAGATTGGCGCGTCCTCGAGCTTCGTCATTGTCCCATTGGACTCGGCGATGGAGAGGGTAATGGAAGGGGACTAGAGATAATGTGGTCACAGACCAAGGGGCCTAGGAGAGTGGTGGCGACTGTGGCACATGGGCCCCCCCTGAATGTTAGTGATGGAGGGTGATTAAGAGATTGAGAGGTGGAGTAGGAGGGGAGGCACCGCGGAGGGGGGAGGGGGTAGGGGTGGGCATGGCGAGCAGGCCCGTCGATTAGCATGTTCGAAGTGAGTGCTCGTGTAGGCGCCTACTTTGGCTGGGCCCCCTTTCTCAGTGCAGGTCTGTAGGGCAAGAGAGTTGGGAAGTTGGGTGTTACGCGGACTCTATAGTCCGAATAATTAAGAAGCTGATTAAAGGCTTCCCTCTTCCTTTTTACTGAGTGCATATGTACAACATCATTAATTATTAATGGTCAAATGAACCAATTTTATCTGGAAATATGTTTAGATATGAGAGGATCAATGGCTCTTCAAAGGCTTGTTAAAAAATAAATCCAATTCACACCTTTCTTTTTAGTGATGTTTAGCAATCCACGCATTCAAATCTTTAAAATATTATTGTCAATATGTTAAAAACTATATACATTTGCCATATGAAAATTAGTACACCACTAGATTTGTTGCCAGAAGTGCTTTCGTAATATTATAATTTTATTAACTTACACTAAAATAAATTTCTGCAAAGTAATGGACATATTGACACCTCGAAAAGTCATGGAAAGTTAATAGCATCATTTAACCAGAACATTAGTAGTACTTATTTGAACAACAAGGTAAAGTTTTTTTAAAAAAATTATATAAAATGTTTTTAAAAGAAAGATAAAATGTACTCCCTCCATTGATTTATATAAAGCGCAATTTGACTTCGTGCGGTCTTCAAAGTTAAACTTTGACCGTTAATTTATTTTTGAAACTTTGTTCATAACTACAAAATCATTATCACAAGAAAGTGCCTTCAAATATGAATCTAACAGTAATACTTTTGTATATCACATAATCTACGTATTATTGGACAATTATTCTTCAAAACATACAAACTTTCAATCTCGAAATACATAGATGCCTTATAAAAATCAAAGGGAGTAGTGTTTATGTTACTTTTCTATATTCCTAATCAAAATTCTCAACACAACTTTTCTATTAATTTAGGGCCTTATTTCAGATTTGCACATGCCCTGTTAAATTAGGGACGGTCCTGACGGTGAGGGTGGGAGGCCAAGATACAACGCAAGGGCAAGAATCGGTGTCACAGCGTGGTGTGGGTTGGAATCTTGGCATTGCAGTCCAAACTACAGCAACATAACTAGGACTTCAGAAGATAGACAAGTTCAATAGGAGTACAAGGAAAGGAAAGGAGGTGAAGGAAGAGTGTCAAACTAATTGGCGGTCTTCGCGTGCTCGACGGCCAACCATCACATTTGGTAGGCTAGAATGGACCATGTAATTATGAGGGAATGTGTAAGTAGCATGAGTGTTATGGGGATGGGGATCCCTGTGGGACCTATAATACCTCGGTCTGTTAATGTAAGGGCTCATGTGGCCTATAAAGAGTGGTGGTAGAATTAATCCTACATTGCTTTTGTCTAAAGTGAGTTGAAGTACCATATATTGCATGTTAGGTCCAAACATAGCACCTCCGGGTTAACCCTTTTATATGAAGCGAGGATGAAAATGTAAGAGGAGTGTTGTACATGCATGGGCTCACCCTACGGTGGGCTAGGCTTTGAGCGAATTTTAGATCAGGATGTTATAGATGGTATCAGAGCATCAATCTTCGTTGCATGGGAGCGTGTGGAACAAGGGCATGGGCTATGTGCATGGCACGTGTGGGTCTAGAGTGGACACATGTCATGATATATGTTCCGACACTAGATGCATGGACATGTACCTACGGGTGATTCTGGGTATTTATCGTGTATACATGTGCTACTGAGGGTGTGAGCCCTTAAGAGGGTGAATGTAATAACCCAACCCTTTAGTGTGAAGAACCACGTGGAGTGGTGATGGGATTAGTCCCACATTGTTTAGTCTAAACCAAATTGTGGTAGCATATAATATCTGTTAGATCCAACCATAACACCTCGAATTAACCCTTTTACATGAATAGAGGATGAAAGTGTAACCGGGATGCTGTGGCTCGCCCTGTGGTGGGCTGGGCTTTACGTGGATTTTGGTCTAGGGTATTACAAGACCTTAGGGTCAGTTTGTGTGTGTTGGCTTTAAATAGCTAGGGGGCAACATCTTGTTGTCGTGGATTTGTTGATCTCCAAGTCATCAACACAGGCTATATATGTTGAATAATTTATTTATAATATTATCAAATTTTGTAATCCAATTTTTGAAAAAATAGCACATTTTTAGTTTGAAATTATAGTTCTAAACTTCAAATGCTCTAAATTTTAAGATTTTTAATTTTCCAAATTAACTATAACCTATATTTACTTGTGTATCAGTGTTGTTACTTTTCTAATGGTCACAAAACTACATATATTTGGTTACAATATTTGTTTTGAAATTTTATTTCCATGTTCAAACTTTCTTACGTGTTTTAACTCGATCCATCAAAGAGGTCTATTTAAATGACAAATTGGACTTTCTATATTTTCTCTCAGTAAGTAATAATTTCTGGCTATTTTTCCTTTAATTTTTGGTTTTTTTAGTAGGACCACTAAACTTATTCTTTTGATTAGAATATACAACATATTAATTTGGTATGTGGATTATATTGATATAAAAAGTAGATAGCGAAGATATTTTATTTTTCATTATTAAAGTTTGAATGTTTAGCACGTTTTATCCCTGTTTGGGCTACATATTTTGAATATTTATTTATAATATTAACAAAATTTGTTATCCAATCTTTCAAAAAATATATAGCACGATTTTGATGTGGGAATTTCTAGCCTTTTACCCTAGAATTAACATGGGGCCTTTAAGTGGAGCCTTCAAACCATAGATAGACTATGACTTGAACTCACAAGATTGATGGGTCAGATCTTTTCTTTTTCTCCAATTAACGCGAGAATTTCTAGCTTTTCCCTTTTTTGATTAATATGGAAATTTCCAGCTTTTCACCCATATAATTAACGTGGGGGTTCAAGAAAAGTTTCCAATTAGTAAAGATAAAGAAGATACTTTAAGGGAATCAGATTCCTCGCTCTATCTCATTTGCAATCTCTTGAACCCTCCAATTCTCTTCAATTCTCCAACCTAAATCCCAGTTTAGGGATAGGACATGGTCGGAGGCATGGGAGAAGAGGAGAGGAGGGGCAAAGGGGGTCATTTCGTATGGCCCAAAAACAAAAAATTGTGGAAAAGTTCCAAAAATGCCAAAATGGCATAAAAAGTGTGGCATGGCTAAAATCAAGTGTTAGGCGTCAAACATAACACTCCCTTGGCAACTAGTAAGCTGAGGTTAAGACTCGTTTGGTGAAAAATGCTTTAAAACCCTCTCAATGAAATTATTATTTTAAAAATGTTGTGTAATGGCATAACTACGTGATTCTACATACTGCTTCATTCAGTGTAAAAAAAATAGCTCGAATTCCTCTCGTTAATCAAAGGAAACGGAAATAAATTCAACTCATCAACCCAATGAACCGTCTGATATAAAACAACATAGATTGATCTAACAAAAGTGTCAGATATAAATTCAAATATAGAGCCTATATGGCATACTTATTTTTTGAGAGAGAGTACAACTCAGACGGACACACTCAACACACATCACACTAGCACCATCCATGGGCACATACATGTGCGTGTTCCCTACACACACTTGGATACTTGAAGTTGTCTGTAAGTGTTTGACTTGAAACCTATTAGGTAAGAAATACTAATTCAGACTAAGAAATTCAAAAAAATGGTCTACAAAATAAAAAAACATCCCACTGCGTATGAATTTGGCAAAATTCACTCTTGGACATCATACTTAGATGGCATTTGGTAGAACAAGCTGTAAAATCATGATTCGGTTGATGAACATTGCAAAATCGCACGTGTTTTCCAAAACACACTTTGGATATTATAATAATATTATCTTGCAATTCAAGAAAGAGAAAAAGGCCATATTTTCTCTATCAGTTAGTAGGTCCTGTTAAGGATATCTCCCTCTTTGGTTTGATTTGATTTGATAGCTCTCTCTACTTGTGTTACCTTCCTCATCCTCTTCGTCATGTTACCGCGGTCGACTTTGCTCCCGCTTACCTCTACTTTCCTAGCTCTTACACTTTGTGCTTTCTGGGTTGTTGCATGGTTCCAGATGGTTGGTACTCGACATAATTTTTCAAAAGCCGCATGCTATGACAACATCTTCAAGACATAGACTTTGGATTTTCCCTATTTTAGTGTCATCCTTTTTCAAATGTAACGCTATTGCATATACCTTACATTTGAGGGGGTGTTAAGGGTATAAATATCTTTTCCTAGTTTCTAGGGTTTGTGTCCATATACTCTATATATTAGCCCATATGGGTTGTGCAATACAACAAGTCATTCATCCCTCTCTTCCTCCTCCTCTAATATTAGCGGGACCCACGTGCCAATTCCCTTACACCACAAGTTGATATGGCATTGACAAGTGGAACCTACACCAATTAACATGGGCAAATGAGACTTTAGATAACTTCTCTCTCTCTCTCTCTCAAACTACAAGATAACATAATGATGGCAAACTTGGTTGCAAACTCTTTGCTCTAAGACCATAGCTTTTTGTGTTTTTCCTAAAAGACACTAAACTTTTTGGTTCTTTGTCGTAGGCACTCTGTCCATTAAAATATAATATCTAGCTAAGAGAGGAGAGAGAAGGTGGGTAAAAATTCTATTTTGTCATTGATCCCTTCTTCCTCCTCTTATCTCCCTCCTCATCTTCTCCTCTTCTCCCACAGGGCCTCGAGCTCCTTTCGCATTGCTGGCATTTAAGGTGAGCTCCTGTGCCGCCCAAAAATTTCCTAGGGTCAGGGGCAAAATAGATTTTTCACCCACCTTCTCTCCTCTCTCAGTCGGATATTTATGTTTTAATGGATAGAATGTCCTATGCCAAAAAGCCACCAAAATTTTGTGTCTTTCAGCAAAGACACAAAAATCCAGTGTCATAGAAAAAATGCCATAAAAGTCAAGTATCCTCTAGCCAATTTTGCCTATTATTATAGTGGCCAAAGTGTGTCCTAGCAAATGCACATGATATTGCGATGTCCATCAATCGGACCATAATTTTGCCTATAAATTTTTTATTGAAATATGAAATTCCTGAAAAGTGTGTGGTATTCGAACATACAAAAATACCAATAAATATGTATTAATCTCGAATAACAATATTGAAAGTTTGAAATGACAAACTTATACAAAATTTGGGATTAAAATCAAAACTTGTTAACAATAAACTATTATTGAAAATCAAAATTGGGTTTTTCACATTAACAAAATCAAAATATAAAACAAAAAACAAACTGGAATCTTTCCATCCTTGTTTATGTAAAATTGGGAATATATTTACAAAACTTGTTAACAATAAACCATTATTGAAAATTTGTAGACAAAGTGGTAAGGAATTCCTAATTAATTTTAATAACTAAATAATAGCTAGAATTCGCTCATTAACCATAGAAAAAGATAATAAAATTGTGTTGTCAACCTAATGGACCCTCTTGTTAGAATGATTTGGATTGATTTAACATAGGAGTTCAAAATAATTTGAAATCCAGATTTCACATCTCATGTTTTGAGATGTATGTGTATGTTTGAATTAAAGTTGAATAGGTAAAAAATTTAATTCAGAATGAAAAGTTTGTACAAAATAAATTGAGGTATCCAAACATGTATAAATTTGCAACTAAAAACTCCAAAACAAAATTGGCATCTGAACATCAACATATTAAAAAATATCCAAATTAGGACTAACAGTGAAAATTTCTATAATTAATTTTGTTCCATGTCCATTTGAATAGGATTAGTACAACTTAAGATCTTCAATTCCCAACCTGAATAGAATTCATGGCACTAGATGGTGTCTAACTCATAATTCTAACAGCATAATATATCTATCTTTGTCCTTAAATTGTGGTAAAAAAAATACTTTAAAAATAGCAAGTGAAGTGCACAGATCCCCAACTGTATTTTTCATTCCCTTGGCAATCACAAAATATTTTCTTATTAACTATTAATAGCTCCGGCTTAAAATTCTAAATGTGAAAACTTATATTTGACTTATAACAGCTAATGCTTCACCCCAAAAATAGATGGCTATAGAAACATCAACATTTCTTTCTAAAAATCCAATCGTTAACCTCCAACGAACTTGCCTTCTATTCCCCTCTAGTAAAAAAATAAATGTCATCCTAAAATGCATACAATCAAACTATAGCTTTGACAAGTAATATCTTTGAGAATGTTTAGATCGGCCATGCAGAAATGGCATGACTAGAATTGCCTCAATAATAGGTTCGTAAATGTTACTAGGTTTTACATATATTTTATTCAGGGGTACATGTTATTGTGGTATACGGTATACCACAAAACTGATTTAAGTGATATATGATATGATGTAGAGATAACAACTAGAGTTGTATCTTGAGGAGTTCGTTGGTAATTTATTTTGGGCTTTTAGCAAAGGGGTGTAGCACTTTGTTTCTAAGATGAGAGGAGGAAAGCACAATCATGGAACATGTTATTTAGCAATTTTTTAGAGGTGGAGAGGTGGAGAAAGGATGGAATAGCCTCTTTATAACAATTTAGATTGCAATATAAATTAGTTGTCAGAGTTACAGGGGGTGTTCATATTAGCTATGACTAATGGCTAGTAGTGGTAGAAAGAATTGACTTTTAGACAGAGGGGGCAAGCGGTGGGGAAAGAGGGAGAGATGCGTGCGCGAGATGGAAGCGAGAGAAGTGAAGTGTGTGATACGCCTGTAACCCTTTGCCTTATCTCTAAAGCGAGACGAGAGTGCGAGTAGAGAAGCCACTTCGAGAAGCCAGGTGTTCATATTGGCTTCTGACTTTTCTAAGCAAAACCCAATATGAAGACCCCCCCCCCCCAACGCACACACACACATTCTTCTGACCATACCGATGTCCAAAGCACCACTCTTTTGTGACTGTAGGTAGTATTACAAACTTAACAGTCCACCTGGAAATGCTGGATTTTGGAGGGGAAAAGTATCATGTCGACCTCTTGTGATCCTATTTCCAAACAAACCCTAAACTTAGTTGTTTCGTATTCGTCCAGGTCACTAAATATTATGGATAAACATACTGAAAACAAATATTTTGATTTATGCTTTAACAATGTGAATAGGGTAAAATTAATCTCTAGGATGATGCATGAGAAAATTCAGGACAATTCCGGATTTGCCTCTCTATGTGTTGCCACTTTAGCATTCAATCCTCGATGTTTCACTGACATATGGGTTCAAGAGCCACGTGTCAGTGAGACAATGGCTAACAAATCCTAACATACCAACAAAAGGAGTTACAAATCCTAAATTATTCTATTCTCTTTCTATCATGAATTCAAAAAAGATATGTACATATAAGAAAGTTATACCAAAAGTTTAGGTCTCTCAAATTATCCTGCCAATTATCCTGTAAATCATCGCTCCAATCATCGTCCGAAGATGTTGACATTGCTTAAATTTAGCAGTGGATCAAAATCTCAATGTACACAAGATCTGTAAGCACTGAAAAAAGTTTAAATTAGTCACATTCATTAACAATCGATTAGTTGCATTAATAGAAGATAGGGAAAAAAGGTCCACTTTACTCCCCTCAACTATAGCATTGGTCCGCTTAACCCCAAAACTTTTTTCTAATTTACCCCCTAAACTTTCAATACCGGGTCATTTAACACCGATTTTGAAGGTGGTTTGGCCATCATGACTACCATATCACTCGGTTTTGTCACTTTTCAACACACTTGGATGCTGACATCTATCCACACACAAGGATGTATATATCCAGCCACAGAAGATTCACCAATCACACCCAAAATTACCAAAACCATCAGATCTAGCCACACAAAATCTATCCCTTGGATATAGCAAAACAAGCCCATAAAACAACCTATTATTATTATTATTAAAAACCACGTAAGCCGGACCTACTTTTCAATGACTAACGGTTTAATGGGACCCATTTGCCATTGAGTGAGAGGGAGAGGGAGGTTAGGGAGTTGTCTGAAACAAAACCGAGTTTTTGAAAAAGGATTTGAATTTCGTTTTGGTTTTCTCTCCCTTTGATCCTTAGCCTAATCCGCACGAATCTTAACCATCCAAGCCACCCAATTCACCCCAGCTTTGCACGAATGAAGGACAAGCTCGGTGTCACTATCACAAACCGAAAAATCGCTGCCGCCACCTCTGGTTTTTGCCATCGCCTCTGTTTTCCACCGCTTTCTCTCTCTCACGCCTTCTCGTGCTCTCCCTTCTCTGCCACGCAACTGCTAACGCCTGACAACCGTACGCCCCACCCTGATAGCCCCCTTAATCGCCCTGGCTACGTGTCCGCCCGCTGGCCTTGCTCCGCCACCGCCTCTGCTCACTCACAGTTGCCCTCTCTCACAGCCGACAAGACGCAACTTTTGACCGCCACAACTTGGCGCCCAAGGTGCCACCGCACCCTGTTGACCCCTAGCCGCCCTACAAGAGCTTCCCCAAAGCCTCCCGAGCCAACTCGAGGAGACGCCACCCTACAGTCGACCGCCCTAACCCGTCTATTTAAGCACCCAGACCCTCCTGAACCTCTCCACGCACCCCAGTGAACTCCTCCCCGCACCCAATTGCTCCCTCGTCACCCCCACCACCGGCAATCACCGAAATTCCCCAAGGTGAGCCCTAAATCGATTCCATTGATTTACCCAATAGCTTTCCAATTACTTGCTCCTGTAGCTTCCTCATGAACCCAGGAACTCGACCGAGGCAGCGCCATAGCTAGCCAAGCCCCATAGCTCATCGGTCGTCGAGTTCTCCGCCGGCCGAAGCTACCTCACCGTGGCCAGCTCGTTGGGAGCTTCCTCAGTGCAAACCGTCACCACTCAAGCCATCCCGACCACCCCTAGATGGATAAATGGCTGCCAATTTCATGGATAAACCCCTTTGTAGCTCCTATGCCCTCAAACATCATCCCGACTTCTTGACCTCGCCGCCGGCGATTGCCGCCTCCCTGGCCGCCGCCGACCCCAAAAATGGGTTCCCAGCATCCCCAGGAGTCCGTCCATGGTCTCGGTTGGCATCGCAAAAACTTGTAGTGCCGCTGGTCGCCACTGCCCTTTTACTTCATTTCCGGCCGTGCGTGCGAACGGGTGGGGAAGAACAGTGACGGGTAGAGTGTCACTGTTCACTCGACCTGTTGGCCTTTAAGCCGAACTGCAAGCAACAGTGTTCGACCTGGTAGCACTCAAACCCAGCCCTCTGTGAACAGTGCCCTACCCGCAATGAATAGTAAAAACTCGCTACTGTTCACCTGAGACCCGTTATTGTTCACAAAACCCAAAAATATATATTTATATCCATTTTGACCGTTTCGAGCCCGCCGACCCATTTCTCAGGCCCATTTCACCTTTTGGACCCTCCTAAAAGCCCAAAAACTATTTTATTTGATTTTCTTTGATTTTATTTCTTTATTCCTAGCTCATTTTCTTCGAGCATGGAATTAAATTACTTTCCTTGCTTTGCGCTAGCACACGACGTCGAAGATCAGCTAATACAAGAAGGAGAAACTCAGAATCAAGCTGAAGATCGAGAAACAGAAGAATACGAAATTGTCGAAATCATAAATCCACAAGGCAAGTCACATGATTTTGATCATATTGAACCTACATTCCGTTTAATTATTATTTATCAGTATTTTTATTATATTATTTGTGCACTGTTATTTTATGTACAAAGATTGTTTAGAATAACATGCTATTAGTTAATGTCCTACCACCCAAAAAAGCCCTGTTTAATTTGACGGCTATATTCACCTTGAAAAAACTTAGTAATATCAAAAGTATTAATAATGTAACCACGGTAGTGTAGGAAACTCAACTATTTCATACTACTGTTTAACTTATCTTTTGTCAGTAATTTTGTTAAAGTATTTCTTGGGATTGATTAGCATGAGAATTATGTGTTGACTGTTGGTTGGTAGAGTTGTTGAAATGGCTCTAGGGTAAGGGGTCTAGTGGAAAGCCACTAAGTGACATTCGTCCACGACCTTACCCTAGGATGGAAGCTTGTGCAGGAGTGAAGTGTTGATAAGTTGCAGAAGGATAACCTTATGCTAAGTAATAAACATAGTGATCGCTCAACCACAAGCGTTGACTTGTCAAACCTGGTTTAGTAGTTGCTCAAATCGATTGAATCTCTATAGGAGTGTGAAGTGTTGGTATGGGAGGGGGTAAAACCATACTAAACAACGGTAGATTCCTCTCAGGACGAGAAAAAAATATTTGGGCGTGTTGGCAGATACCTGGGTTTGAATTGGAGATCTCCCGAGGTAGAGGCTATATAAAGAATTGAGCAGTGAAAGCCCTTGTTTTCTTAATTCTATCGTGGGAGTTAAGAAATCTTGTAGGTAAAGTAGGGCAACTCTGCAGAGTCATTTGTAAATGGTATTCGAATATGCCGTGCTTCGGGTAAATGAAGCTATGTTTAATGGGTGATTCCAATAGCGAAGCATAAGTAGATTGGAATGGTTTTGGAATGATTTGGAGTTGTTTTGGAAATGTGAAAGTCTGATAATCAAGTTTTGTCAACCCCCAAATTTCTTAAGAGTTTATGATTTGATATTTTGTGTTTAAAAGCAAAATGTTTACAAAGAAAACTGCATCCACATAAAATAATAAACTGCTTTACCTCGTTCCATGGCAATCTCTTGCATATAGTTAAATAGCATTTCCCATGTGACTTGTTGAGTACGGTTGGTTGTACTCATACTCGCTAAAATCATAAACAGAGAATGCTTATCAAGAGAATGAAGGAGTTTATGAAGACGACGCCAAGTGTTAGGGTTTATTCTACACTTAGGCCTGCCTGTGGAGTTTCTTTTGTAATGTATCTTTGGGTTGTACGCCCCTTTATGTAAAACTTGGCTGCTAAGCCTTAATTTTGTAATAAAGTTAGATTTTTATGCTTAAGCTTGCTTTGGCAATGGTGTACACTCATCTACAGTACTCACAGCTGAACAGTCCTGGTCAGTTGCAAGGGTAACCTAACGTCCCCAGAAATGGTGGTGTTACATTGTCTTCCTCATCTGGAGTCTGGATGACAATCATGGAACCAACAGCAGCAACAGAAGTCAATGAAAATTTAGGGGTTAAGCGAACTGATAGTTAGGGGAGTAAATTGGACTTTTTCCAACAAAAAAATAAATTTTTACAGAGATCAGTTGCAGATTGGTTTGAGAGGGAGAGCATAGGTACTAGGACAGTTAGACGGGGGCTTTGCTCCTATTACATGGGGCAAATGTTATGTTAATTACATATGTAGAGGTATCTTTGCAATAATCATGCATTTGAATTAAAGTACTAATATCTGTAGTGTCAATTGTGATATGCTGACATATTTCTCTACTTCTTAAAAGGAGGAGTTCAAGGTGATGGTGCATCCTACACTCCTTCTCTTTTCACTGACATGTGGGGCCACTTTTTTTGGCTGTGCTCGCGCGGGCTTCACTTCAAAAATTCCTCACCTACTACCCCTCTCTGTCTCCCACCCACCTGCTTTTTTCTAAAAAGAAAGAAAATAAACACCCTCTCTCTCTCCCTCTCACCGGTAGAGGAAGGGGGCGGAGGAAGGAGGAGGCGCGACTGCGGCGGGGGAGAGGAAGGAGGCGACGGCGGGGGCGTCGCCGGTTGGCAGGCGTGTGAGGGAAATATAGTGAACTGCTTGAAGAATGTAATTTGTAATGCGCCTTCCTTTGTGCAGATGACCTCGGTGATTTTTCTTCTGAATTGAAGCTGTCATTTTTCCAGCTGGGGATCAGTCATCAGATATCAGCATCTATTGTCATGCAGGTTTGATATTCTTATCCTTTGCCCTGTCATGTGATTTTGTTATCCAATGGCAATATTTGAATGTTGTTGATTTAGGTCTTTTATTCTTTATATCCCCATTTGTATGATCTTGATTCCCATGCATTTCCTCTACAAATAGTTATTTTGTTGTTCAATGATCATAGCTTCTTAAGTATACATGTTCTGCCTAAGTGCACGTTCCGTTTTAGCATAAACCAAAAAAAATGGGAGGAAGGTTATTATTCATAGCTTTCATACTTTAAAAACTGATAAATTTATGGTTGGAGAATCGTCTACATGTAAATTTATGAGTAAATTGTAGCATAAATACTTAAACCTTCGGTTGCTCTATTGTTTCTATGAGCTTGAGAAGTCAACATTTGGGTCCCTAAACTTGCAGACGTGTTTCACTTAGCCTAACAATGCAAATTTAAGGACCTCATATAAAATAGACTGGAACTACTTATGTAAGTTTGGGAACCAAAATATCGAGTTCTCAATTTCATGGATTTATTGGATACATGTGCACGTTTAAGCACCTTTGGTGCAATTTACTCTAAAATCTTCATAGAAGAAAATTTCAATAAGCCTATGCCAAAGGGGCGAGCAGCTCAACTGGTGCAAGATCCAATTGACCCTTCATACCGATCAAGTTACTAATCAGGCCATAATCAACCTAGGACACTCTTCTTACATCTTGCGGAACCATCATTTAGGTTTGTACTTATAAGGAGAAGTCATTCATTTCGTTAGATCAACTGTCAGTTGTAGCCTTGCTTATTTTGCCTATTGGGGCCGATGCTAATTTACACATTTACATCAGGTACTAGCTGAAAGTGGAAAAGGTCCTGTAGGAGAGTTTTTATTTGTAGATTTTTCTATAATGGAGAAACGAACTTTATGTAATTATTTCGCAAGCAATTTAAGTGACTGCTTCTCTAATTTTGATGTTGATAAACTTGTTTGACTTGCTGAGATTTATGCTGATGATTTCACGGATGCTAATCGGTTCTTATTAAGAAATCAGCTTCAAACTTTTATTCTCAACATTAGAAGAAGTGAAGAATTCAATGGATGTCGTGATATATCAAAACTTGCTCAATTGATGGTTCAAACAAGAAAAGATAGAACTTTTCCATTGGTATATCGCCTCATTGAGTTGACATTGATACTTCCGATGGCAACGACATCTGTTGAGAGAATATTTTTAGCAATGAATATTATCAAAACAAATTTGCGCAATAAGGTAGCGGATGAGTGGCTCAATGACTTGATAGTGTGCTACACTGAGCGAGAGATCTTTAAAAAGTATTGATGATGATAAAATCATAAACTGCTTCCAAGGCATGAAGTCGCGTATAATACATTTTCCCCGTGATTCAAATTTATCTTATGATTCAAATTAGTTTATTTGTGATATGTTTTATATGATCTAAATTTTTATTGTCTTTCACAAGTTTCTATTATATCACTAATTTTCATATGTTTCATACACAGGTGACTTATCGCTAATCTGCACTCATGGTAGAATAATTATATATTCTTGAGTATGCGTTTTGTATTATCGACTTTCGAGGTACCTACTTTATATTTCTTGATTTTGCATTATTTGTCTCTAATTGTGTGTTTCTATATGAATTTGTAATTCTGTAAAATGTAAAACACTATATTTATGTCAATTTAGTTTAGTCCGACAAAAGATTCAGCCTAGCCTCAATTTTATTCCTAGCTTTGTCACTGATCTATAGTGTTCTTGTTTGATAGACTAATTTTAGAGTATTTCCTTTGCTCCCTATCATTTTGCAATTAGACTTTTTAAATGTTACGATTATGTTTTAATCCGTAGCAACGCACGGGCATTCAACTAGTACTACTTGTAAACTAGAATAATATTTAATGTTTCAAATGTGTTTTGTTGTGGAAAATAGCTGCATAATATGCCGTGTTTGGTGTCACCATTTATTGTCTTGTTTAATAATCAAGCCTTGATCGTACAAGGCTAAATGGGTTTGTTTAAGGGTATGATCTGATACCAACCTAATCTAACCATGACGACTCTTATATCACACATGAATAAGTATGCTCTATGTGCGTAATTATGCCAGAATTGTACTGTAGTAAACTATACCCTACTATGAGCTTAGATGATATTAAATATTAATCAACCGCTATAAAAATATGTTTCTTTACCTGTGCTTTGGTTGCTCTTTATAGTAAAACTTCCAGCCGTGAACAACTTGAAATAATATAATTTAATGCCGGATTTTCACCAAGAGAACAGTACTCTGCAATCCTTCGATCTGATTGTTGCAATATACATATCCTCACTTAGCAAGTGCGCACACTTATTATATGCTCCTGAAACCTTATGAAAAGTAAGCAAACCCTTAATACACATATTTCTTAACCCACGCACAAGTGAAATAAGAAGACAGATGCTTACCTGACAATTGAATTTGGCAATGTAATCTGCACGTCAAGAAATGTATATGACCAAGTAGCTAGGCTTGAAAAATCACAAAATGGAAACAACAAACTTTGGTTTTTTTGATAGATCACTAGAAAAGAAGGGATTAAATGTGGACTTGAAAGAACAATGGACAACTTGCAGGGAAATCAATATATGTCGAAATGATGTATACTACCAACCAATTAGACTTGAAAAATCACAAAAGGGTAAAAACAACAAAAGAGTTTTTTTTTTAATTTTTGGAACGATCACTAGAAAGGGGCTTAAGTATGGACGTGAAACAACAACAATGGCTAGTTTTTTTTTCTGTATTTTGTTCCTCTTGTTTTTGGTACCAATCACTAGAAAAGAAGAGACTAAATGTGGACTTGAAAGAACAATGCACAGCTCGCAGGGAAACCAATATCTAGCTAGGCAGGAAAGGAAAGGGATGTGTCTCCTTGCAGTAGTGTCTTATATAGACGAGGAACATCTAGAAGATGCCTAGATTGCACAAGCAAGCAAGGAATGATATTCTCTTCAGAGCTAAAGTCCACATATGTCGAAAGGACCTAAAGCGTATCATGCATAAATAAAGTACAAAGGGGATAACTTGCCATGTCCGTCTCAATTAAAGGACATACAAAGCTGGATCGATGATTATGCCATGGCATGTCTTGAAGAACACGAGCAACAGAAAAAGCAGAACCGACCATGACTGAAACATTACCTACATCTGTTAAAACTCTATATGCGATATAGAGTAGTATGATTTCTTGCGCTCTAATAGAAATTATATATACATACACACACTACCTTGTAATCGAATCTCCCAAAAATAGTTTAAAGAGCACAGGAAAAGCAATTAAAACTCGAGTTGAGTAATTAATATCTAACCGACCGGCCGTCGTTCGTCGGCTCGTCGCCGTTGCAGCCGCGCTGTCGTCGGCGGCGCACCATCCTCGCGGCCGCCCTTGTGACCGTCGGTGCCGCAGCCCCTCGCTCCCGTTTTGACCGTGACGAGGGCAGGGCAGGGAAGGGGAGAATAATTTGGAATGGACAGGATCGGATGTTTTGGCCCACTGCTGTATTGTGTGCTTTGAAGCCCAAACAAATTTCAGGGCATTTGAAAATTTTGTGACACTAGATCAACACTACGTTGCTATGATAAGAAAAATCATATTACCACATCGCATCATCACCAAGCTTGTTTGTTTGTGCTACCCTACCTCAGCGCCACGCACTTGCTCCGCCGCAGTATTCCCCGTCATCCGTAGGTGATATGTTTGAACCTAGTATCACAACCACTCCACTTAGACACGTAGGCTAAATCTAAACAGGCTAGGTGTTACATAACAAGCGTAAAAATAGAGTAAGTTCTCGTGATACCATCAATCTGTCTATGCCAACTTATTCACGGCGATTGAACTCTACAGAGGAATAACGCTTGTATTCCGCGTCAGCGGAAACTTTGCTAGAGACGGAGACCAAGGCATTGGTGACCGAAGATGCCTTCGTCAGAGACGCAAGGCACGAACTTCACTGTAGCTACGACTTATTTCAAACTCAAATTCAAGGAATAAAAAAAATAGAAAAAAGTTCATTCTTCATCTCTCATTTGCAAAACTGGGCAAAACATGTCCTCTAGCTCTAGCAAGAGGTGGTTTGAACTGAGTTTGATCCATGTAGTACGCCACATTGTATCGCGGGCCAAAACGAGGCAGGCCCACCTTCATTGTTATATTGAAAACAAAAAATGCTTAATATTTTAATGATACATGCGTTCAGCCTACCCCGTGAGTTGTCTATAGACTCGGTTCACTATGGACATACTGGTTCTACCACATTTTGGCTAGCTTGGATCTAATACATGCCACATGGGTCAAATTTGGTCAAAACCATCTTTTGCTAGTGGGAATGATGGGTTCTAAATGATTTTAGGAGTTGGAGGACATGTTTTACCTGATTTTGCAGATGATGAACGAAAATTAAACCGTGTGAAGAGTTAAGGAACCAGAAGTGGTCTTTTCCCTAAAGAATAAAAGCATGCTAGCTTGCAAGTTACTAGTATGGATTACACGAACTATTTACACAAATAGTGCTGTAGATATTTTTTTTCAAATTTGATCCTTAAACATTTGTTTTTGTAAATCTAACCCTCTCTTTGGACTCGACAAGTTGCCATGCTCCCCTATCTCGGTAGGACGTCGGCCACCATTAGTACTATGCTTAATTAGTGCTAATAGTATTTAGTTAGTGCTAATCCTAATCATATTTATTAGTGCTAATAATGAAACTAATTACCTACTGATTTTGGGAGCTTGGCAGCAAGCAATATATGTCACCTATCATGACTACCGAGCTTAAAGAGAGATCTATATTTATAAAGGCGAGTATCTGAAGATCAAATTTGGAAAAAAAAATAGTTACAGTGATATTTGTATGAATAATTCGGATTACACTCAGACGATGACGTGTTTGGCAAACAAAACTATCGCCTAGTCCCAGCAGCCCTAGCGCTCTTTACGTGATTATGCGCAATTTTCTACATGAAAACAAAGAATATTTTCGGTGCTGAATGCCTAATCAGAGTAATCACAAATTCTCACCTGCAAATTGTTTACGAGCATCTCTAGGACGTTGTCCTATCAGCCCCGATCTCATAGGACTTAATGGAAAAGTTCTGCTGGACTTAAGTCCGTCGTTAGGCCTATTTTTTTCCCTGAACCTTATGGTTTTTAGCTGCAGCTTGTGAATTTTGGACTATTTATGTGAGAGATTATAAAGTAACAGAAACTCACGTACAGACGTACAGTTTTTGCCGATATAAATGAAGTCGATACGGTATATACTAAATTAACCAGTAGACCCTATGTTAAAAGGATACTACGTTTAAGAGCTAGTTACTGTATAAAAACCAAAAAGTAAGTTTTTAAAACCTAAAAATAACAGAACCATGTATGATCTGGCCAAAACCAAACGTATCGGTATGCGCCGTTCACTGCTTCTCAGCAGCGAAGATGGTCGTCATGGCCGCAATGAGCATATACATACATACATACATACATACATACATACATACATACATACATACATACATACATACATACATACATACATACATACATACATACATACATACATACATACATACCCTAAGGCGACCTGGATGTCGAATTAACAAGCTCGTCTTGCCTACTAGAGTAGTCAGTTGCCAAAGATTATGGTTGTAGCTCACGGATTAGCGTAAAAGTCCTACGTGGTCGCGGTGGTGCTAATCACGCTAGAAAGGAGTATTAGTGTAAGTGCACCCCCTCAAATTCCTGGTTAATCACTCAAAAATCTGAAAATGAAATGAAATGGATTAGTATAGAATACTAGACCAACAAAGTGAACGAGTACGAATACAGTAAAATTGGCATGATGCCACACACATAGGGTCCAACGAATGTTCCACCAGCAGTCCATGTTGGCTGCTACCACTCGAATGCTCAAGCGTCTCTTTGAATAAACAAAGCAAAGGAGACACGTTTTTTTCTGAAAAAGAAAAAGAAAAATCAGGAATTGCTAGGAATCAGACGGTCCGATCCAAACGTTCGACTGCAATATTTTTTTTGCCATATTTGTATTGTAATAATTTTTATCCATATTTACAATATTTTTCACCCATATTTTTCTTACAATATTTTTTATTTCGTGTATACAATATTGACTTTTGTATGACTTTTTGTTGTATACATTGATTAAAATTATTGCACATATTATCTAAAAATGTTGCATCGGAGTGTATGATGCAAATACTCACATTGTTCTTTCTTTTTTTATTGCATATATGACGATAAATATTACATATATGAACAAATGTTGCGGAAGATAATACTCACATCGTTCTTCATTCTTTTATTGTAATATATTCAAAAATATTGTAAATATGATAAAAGAATGTTGCAGTCGAGCATATGAAAATGGATGCCCGGATCGCACGTCCGATAAAAGAAAGCAAACAAACAAAACGGAGACCTGTTCTGTCCCCGTCGAACCACCGGCACGTGACTTCCGACCGGTCAGGCCACTCCCTACAACGTCCGATCAGGATCCATGACTGGCTGGCATGTGGTCTTTCTCTAGCCTTCCCCCGTCTTCCCTTCCCTCTCCTCGCCAGCCGCCGCCTCTGCCAGAAATCTCCTCGCCTCCCACTCACGAGTGGTCGAACAACCAATATGGTCGGAACCAATCGGTAATAAAAGAGATCAACATGGTCATAATCAACGTGGTCGTAAGCCACGAATGGTCGAACAACTAACGTGGTCGAAAGCCAACGAGTGATCTGCGATCGATGTAGTCAATTCAGTTCAAAAACCAACCAGTGAAATCGATGACCAGTGAGCGGTCGAAAATCCCACGTGATAGAAAAACGCGAAGCAATCGAAAGACTGAACATGGTCGAAAACAATACTAAATTGGTTTGTATCAAGCCTTGACCGTACAAGGCTAAATGGGTTTGCGTCAAGGTATGACCTGACTCCAACTTAATCTAACTATGATGGCTCTTGAGTAAGTATGCTCTATATGTGTAACTACGCCAGAATTGTACTGTAGTAAACTATACCCTACTATGAGCTTAGATGATATTAATATTAATCAACCGTTATAAAATATGTGTCTTTACCTCTGCTTTGGTTGCTCTTTATAGTAAAACTTCCAGTTAGGGTTAGAAAAAAAAAACTCGAAACTGACGAGCTACTTAGGCTCAAAGTTGGCTCGGTTCGACTCGAGCTCGGAGCAACACCAAATGAGTCAAGTCAAGGTTCCAGCTCAGCTCAGAAACCTGAGTAGCTCGCGAGCCCAATCAAAGCCGGTGTGCGTCGGTGAGCACTGCAATCCTTCAATCTGATTGTTGCAATATACATATCCTCACTTAGCAAGTGCGCACACTTCTCTATTATATGCTCCTGAAAACTTATGAAAAGTAAGCAAACCCTTAATACACATATTTCTCAACCCACGCACAAGTGAAATAAGAAGACAGATGCTTACCTGACAATTGAATTTGGCAATGTAAACCGCACGTCAAGAAATGATGTATACGACCAAGTAGCTAGGCTTGAAAAATCACAAAATGGAAACAACAAACTTTGGGTCTTTTTTAATAGATCACTAGAAAAGAATGGATTAAATGCGGACTTAAAAGAACAATGGGCAACTTGCAGGGAGATCAATGTATGTCGAAATGATGTGTTCTACCAGCCAATTAGGCTTGAAAAATCACAAAAGGGTAAAAAGAACAAAAGAGTTTTTATTTTTTTATTTTTGGAACGAACACTAGAAAAGGGGCTTGATTATGGACGTGAAAGAACAACAATAGCTAGTTTTTATTTTATTTTATTAGGAATAGTTTTCCTCTCTTTTTTTTTGGGGTACCAATCACTAGAAAAGAAGAGACTAAATGTGGACTTGAAAGAACAATGCACAGCTCGCAGGGAAACCAACATCCTTGCAGCGGTGTCTTATATAGAGCAGGAACGTCAAGAAGATGCCTAGATTGCACAAGCAAGCAAGGAATGATATTCTATTCAGAGCTAAAGTCCATATGTCGAAAGGACCTGAAGCGTATCATGCATAATCGTTCTTTATGCTGCATAAAGAACAAAGGGGATAACTTGCCATGTCCGTCTCAATTAAAGGACATACAAAGCTGGATTGATGATTATGCCATGGCATGTCTTAAAGAACACGAGCAACAGAAAAAGCAGTGTTGCTTGTGCAATAATTTGCCTAAAGAACTGACCATGACTGAAACATTGCTACCATCCTTGCCGCTGCCCTTGTGACCTGTTGAAAATATAAGCACATGTAGGTTTAATTTATTCCATAAATTAATCATGACATCATGCACGCACAATAACAGAACCATCACAGGCATAAAAGATCTAGACATGTAAACCAGGAAACTGTACATGAACAGATCTAATACGGAGAACATTACTGTTACGTACCGATGGTTCTGTTCTGATCGGTTTGCCGATGTAGACGCCGCAGGCACGGTGAGGATGACACGAAGTCGATGACGATTCGCCGAAGCCGAACGACGAGGAAGACGAGCCAGAGCTACAGCGAGCAGTCGCGCAGAGCGCTTCCCAAAAACCTTATTCGCCCTCTCCCGGTGCAGGACTTCGAAGGCGACGGTTCCGGAGACCTGCTCTCCCGAACGACAGTGCACGCCGGCGGACGGGACGGAGTAGACTACGTGGGACGGCGCAGTACAATGGATGGAGGAGGCAAAACCCTAGATTGATTTTCGCATATTCTGTATGAAGGCGGCGGCTCCGTATTTATAGAAAACCAGGACGCGTGATCAAGACGCCTGCACGTTCTCCATAACTCGTAACCGAACCGGATTAGCAGCCGTAACCGATCCGGATTCACCGCCACTCAAAACAGCAAAATAAAACTGCAAAAGGAAGCCGCGTCTGCGCAAGCACCTGGAGCGGATTTTGGCGGACCATTCACGCAGGTGCCGTGCGCCCGCGCCGCCAGCCCAGCCCAGCCCAGCCCGGCCCGGCCCGGCCCGGCCCGGCGAGGCGAGGCGAGCGAGCGCGCGCGTGTTATCCTCTAGTTCTCTCCCACACATGCCTCAAGTGGCTAGGAGTGCACCATCCCTTTTAAGGTGGTCTTCCTCTCCTAGAACTAGCAATATGGTACTAAAGGTCACATGCATGCCTCCTTTGCATGAGTGGGCCTTTGAGATTTAATAGGAATTATTCTTATTATATGGGCTTGGCCCACATATAATCCAACAATCCCCCACCAGATCTCAAAGTCCCACAGAGATTTGCCTGAATTCCAATGTACTGTTTATATATCAGTATTTCGATGGAGACCGATTAAGGTTGAACATCCACCTAGAACTCCAAGCTACACTTACTCACAACTTGAACAATGGACTATGCCTTGAATTGCATGTTTGGTGCAAGCAAGCTTCACTTAAAGACTTAACTGATACTAGGCCGCCAGTAGGCTACCCCTCGGTTGGAGCGTATAAGTCATACTCCTTGGTCTCTTCATGAGCTTAGTAGGAGATTACCCAAGATCTCCATAGACTGCGACTAACAGTCGGGCTCATATAGGTGTGTTCTTTCAAGAACGCTCTGCAGGATAGCGTCTTCGCTTCTAAAAGCCAATGGAACATATTAAGACCTTAGTCAACCTGCCTTGCAGTTTCTGAGAGTATTGCATCTTCACATAGAGAGGGTTGAAATTACTCTCCTCCAGTTAACTAATGGCTTGTTTTTCCCAGATCCTAATTCACGGGATCTCCGATCACATAGGTTGGGTTACTACCATAGATAACTCACATGGGTCTCATACCCATCTCCTTTGATGCACTATCTATCACATTCCGTGATAGTCCCTTTGTAAAGGGATCTGCCAGGTTTTTATCTGTTTGGATGTAATCCAAGGTTATAACTCCGGAGTTTCTCAATTTCCTGACAGACTTCAATCGTCTCTTAACATGCCTAGACGATTTCATATTATCCTTAGAACTGTTCACTTTAGCGATAATGGTTTGATTATCACAGTTCATAAGGATAGCTGGCACTGGCTTTTCCACCGTAGGTAGATCCATCAATAGATCTCGTAGCCATTCTGCCTCAACAATAGCAGTGTCTAGTGCCGCAAGCTCTGCTTCCATGGTTGACCTCGTCAAAATGGTCTGTTTGCAAGACCTCCATGAAACAGCACCACCACCAATAGTGAAAATATATCCACTAGTGGCTTTGATCTCATCAGCATCAGAGATCCAGTTGGAATCACTGTAACCCTCCAGCACCGACGGGTACCCAGTATAGTGAAGTCCAAAGTTCGAGGTACCTTTCAGATAGCGCAACACTCGCTCAAGCGCCTTCCAGTGATCATCTCCTGGGTTAGATGTAAACCGACTCAATTTGCTCACAGCAAAGGAGATGTCTGGCCTTGTTGCACTAGCTAGGTACATTAGTGAGCCAATTATCTGGGAGTATTCCAGCTGATTCCTAGCAATTTTCTTATTCTTACGAAGTAACACGCTAGGATCATAAGGTGTTGGAGAAGGCTTGCTGTCAGAAAAGCCAAAACGGCTCAAGACCTTTTCCACATAATGAGATTGCAAAAGTGTAATCCCATCCTCACCTCTAACCAATTTAATGTTTAGAATAACATCAGCCACTCCCAGATCTTTCATATCAAAGTTTTGAGACAAGTATGATTTGACCTCATTTATCACACTAATGTTTGTCCCAAAAATCAAGATGTCATCCACATACAAACATAGAATAACTCCCTCACCCCCACCATAACGATAGTATACACATTTATCTGCCTCATTGACAGCAAAGCCTGCAGATGTCAGTGTTCTATCGAACTTCTCATGCCACTGCTTAGGGGCTTGTTTCAGACCATACAAAGATTTCAACAGTTTTAACACCTTGCCTTTTTGACCTTCTACTACAAATCCATCAGGCTGTTCCATGTAAATTTCCTCATCCAGCTCTCCGTTAAGAAAAGCTGTCTTAACGTCCATTTGATGAACGAGAAGACCATGTGAGGCAGCCAAAGCAAGTAGTACTCGAATTGCGGTCAGTCTAGCAACAGGTGAGTAAGTGTCAAAGAAATCTTCGCCTTCTTTCTGAGTATAGCCCTTGGCAACAAGCCGAGCCTTATATTTTTCAATAGTACCATCAGGCCTAAGCTTCTTTTTGAACACCCACTTGCACCCTACAGGTTTGCACCGATAAGGTTTATCTGTCAGCTCCCAGGTTCCATTAGTGATAATGGAATCCATTTCACTATGGACAGCCTCCTTCCAGTAGTCTGCATCAGGGGATGCATACGCTTCTGAAATAGACTTGGGAGTGTCGTCCACAAGGTACACAGTGAAATCATCACCAAAGGATTTGAATATCCTTTGTCTCTTGCTCCTTCTAGGAGCTCCACTGTCATCCTCCTTATTGACAAGTTCATGTGTATGTTCAAAAGGTTCAGGTGATGTGATTGAACTGGAAATTATTTCAGAAGGTTGACTAGTAGTGTTATGTGTATCCTTCATAGGAAAAATATTCTCAAAGAATGTTGCATCTCGAGACTCCATAATTGTACCAACATGCATGTCAGGTACCTCAGTTTTAACTATCAAAAATCTATAGGCAATGCTATGATTAGCATATCCCAGAAAAACGCAGTCCACAGTTTTAGGTCCAAGCTTGCGTTTCTTAGTTATTGGCACATTAACTTTCGCCAAGCACCCCCATGTACGCAAGTAAGAAAGTGATGGTTTTCTCCCAATCCATACCTCGTATGGTGTTTTGTCCTTATTTTTGTTAGGAACTCTATTTAATACGTGATTAGACGTTAGCAAAGCCTCCCCCCACCATGCCTTAGGTAATCCCGCAGTATCTAACATGGCATTCACCAAGTCAGTCAACGTGCGGTTTTTCCTTTCGGCAATCCCATTTGACTCGGGGGAATAAGGAGGCGTCCTCTCATGTATAATGCCATGTTCCTCACAAAATAAGTCAAATTCGTTTGAGAAATACTCTCCACCACGATCTGACCTAAGTCTTTTTATCTTTCTATTTAACTGGTTTTCAACTTCTGCCTTATAGATTTTAAAATAGTCTAAAGCCTCATCTTTCGTTTTCAATAAATACACATAACAGAACCTAGTTGCATCATCAATCAATGTCATGAAATATCGTTTTCCACCCTTCGTCAACACGCCATTCATCTCAGAAAGATCTGAATGCAGGAGTTCTAGTGGTGCCAAGTTTCTCTCCTCGGCAGCCTTGTGAGGCTTACGAGGTTGCTTTGATTGCACACAGCTATGGCATTTAGAACCTTTGGTGATGGAAACGTTTGGAATTAAATTCATACTGGAAAGCCGAGACATCAAACCAAAATTAATATGACATAGACGTGAGTGCCAAACATTAGCCTCATCATCCACACTACCACAAATATGGTTTACAGTCTTATTGCAGAAATCTGATAGGGAAAAGCGGAACAAGCCTCCGCACTCATAGCCTTTACCAATAAAATGTCCATGTTTAGACACGACTACTTTATTAGACTCAAATACCAACTTAAGCCCGTCTCTACATAAACGGGAGCCACTAACGAGATTCTTGTCTATAGAAGGGACATGCTGCACGTTCTTCAGCTGCACGATCTTTCCCGAAGTAAACTTCAGATCTACCGTGCCAACACCATGAACAGTAGCATGTGACCCATTCCCCATTAGGACGGAGGAATCTCGGGCGACCTGATAAGAAGAAAACAACGAAATATCAGCACACACATGTACATTAGCTCCTGTATCAATCCACCAATTGGTAGATTGACTAACTGAAAGAACAGTAGGTAAATTACCATACCCAGTCCCATCTCCAGTCTTGCCAATGGTCACGTTGACAGACTTAGAAGTCTGTCCTGCAGGTGCCTTCTTTCCTTTGCGTTGTGGGCACTTCTTGGCCATGTGACCAGGCTCACCGCACACAAAGCAAGTTCTATCATCCTGATTGTTGTTGTTCTTCTTCTTCTTGAAGTTGGTTGTCTGTTGGGCTTTAACAAATTTCCCTTTGTTCTTGCTTGAGGGTTTCTGTACCACATTGGCACTAGACTGCCCTCCATCACCCTTAGACACAGCGTCCTTTTCCCGAGCTTTCTCCTCAATTTCAAGAGACCCAATCAGATTCTCAACAGAGTATTCTTGTCTCTTGTGTTTGAGTGCTGTTCCGAAATTCCTCCATGAAGAAGGTAATTTCGCAATAATACATCCAGCCACAAACTTGTCGGGTAAGGCACACTTCAGGAGTTCGAGTTCCTTGGCAATGGCCTGTATCTCATGAGCCTGATCTACTACAGAACGGTTATCAACCATCTTGTAATCATGAAATTGCTCCATGACATACATGTCATTGCTGGCATCAGTAGCACCGTATTTGGAATTCAGTGCATCCCATAACTCCTTCGCGTCTGTCATGTGCATATACACCTCGCACAGACGGTCAGCAAGAACACTAAGAATGCATCCAACAAAGAGAGTAGTGGCAGTCTCGAATTCTTTCTGCTTTTCAGCATCAAGAACACCTTCAGGCTTGCCATTACTAACCCAGAATACATTCATAGCAGTAAGCCACAGAGTGACCCTGATCTGCCATCTCTTAAAATGCACACCGGAGAACTTATCCGGCCTCAGTGCATCGGCAAATCCAGCCATAGTAAAACCACAATGCCTACAATAAGGTTTTTGGATTGTTGAAAATATAAGCACATGTAGGTTTAATTTATTCCATAAATTAATCATGACATCATGCACGCACAATAACAGAACCATCACAGGCATAAAAGATCTAGACATGTAAACCAGGAAACTGTACATGAACAGATCTAATACGGAGAACATTACTGTTACGTACCGATGGTTCTGTTCTGATCGGTTTGCCGATGTAGACGCCGCAGGCACGGTGAGGATGACACGAAGTCGATGACGATTCGCCGAAGCCGAACGACGAGGAAGACGAGCCAGAGCTACAGCGAGCAGTCGCGCAGAGCGCTTCCCAAAAACCTTATTCGCCCTCTCCCGGTGCAGGACTTCGAAGGCGACGGTTCCGGAGACCTGCTCTCCCGAACGACAGTGCACGCCGGCGGACGGGACGGAGTAGACTACGTGGGACGGCGCAGTACAATGGATGGAGGAGGCAAAACCCTAGATTGATTTTCGCATATTCTGTATGAAGGCGGCGGCTCCGTATTTATAGAAAACCAGGACGCGTGATCAAGACGCCTGCACGTTCTCCATAACTCGTAACCGAACCGGATTAGCAGCCGTAACCGATCCGGATTCACCGCCACTCAAAACAGCAAAATAAAACTGCAAAAGGAAGCCGCGTCTGCGCAAGCACCTGGAGCGGATTTTGGCGGACCATTCACGCAGGTGCCGTGCGCCCGCGCCGCCCGCCCTGCCCAGCCCGGCCCGGCGAGGCGAGGCGAGCGAGCGCGCGCGTGTTATCCTCTAGTTCTCTCCCACACATGCCTCAAGTGGCTAGGAGTGCACCATCCCTTTTAAGGTGGTCTTCCTCTCCTAGAACTAGCAATATGGTACTAAAGGTCACATGCATGCCTCCTTTGCATGAGTGGGCCTTTGAGATTTAATAGGAATTATTCTTATTATATGGGCTTGGCCCACATATAATCCAACATGACCATCAGCGCCACACCACTCGCTCCCATTTTGACCGTGACTAGTAAGGTGTCCGTATATTGCAACAGTATCCCTAAAAAAGTAATAGATATAATCAAACATGAGTTTGCGGATTTATCTTAGATCTCATGCTATATGAAAGTTTTTTCTCAACAGAGTGTTTTACGAAACTCAAGGCAATTTATCTTGTGTAAGTGATTTAATAAAAAAAATTGAAATTAAGAATTCTTTTAGATTTTCTAATTTCTGCAAGAATATTTGAACTATTTCTTGCAACACTCCTATGTTCAAAGCAAATCTTAAATTTTTTTATTAAAAACAGTTGATATGACTGGTCTATACTATCTGTGATAGGTCATATCTCATTCGTATGTAAAAGCGAAAGGAAGGAGGTGATGAACAGAAAAGAGAAGAGAGCAGAGAACAGGGCATCATTTGGAATGGGCCGGACGGGTGTTTTGGCCCACGGTTGTATTGTGTGCTTTTAAGCCCAAACAAATTTGCTTGTGCTACCTCAGCGCCACAATCACCAAGCTCAACACATCGCATCGGGCCATCATCACCAAGCTTGTTTGCTTGTGCTACCCTACCTCAGCGCCACACACTTGCACCGTCCGCCGCAGAGCCTTGCCGAGTTCCACCAAGCCTGTGTCACGCCCTTGTGTTTGCCGCAAAGCACGACGCGCCTCCACATTTGTGCTCAGTGTGCGCTCCATCCTCAACCTTGGCACCACGTCCTACCAGTGTCACTGTCTGGCATCACGCTGATCGCAGCCAAATTAGTCTCCCTCCCCGCGATCTGAGAAAGCCACCACAACTCAATGACATGTCTGTTCTTTTCGACTTTAGATTATAGCTTACGGCTACGACGGATGATTTTTGTTCCTAGAACGAGCCTTTATGCAAACAAATTAAATATCAATAAGACAACAAATCGATTTGAAAATGTTGTTCCGATAATCCGTCTTAAAAAACGACGAAGAAATCATCTTATTTGTTTATTTAGAGGATGCCATAAATCAAAAAAAATAGGGCCATAAATATTTGTTTATTTAGAGGATGAGCCCAGTGGGAGTGAGTGGCCGCACACTGTTGTGACAATACCATATAAATGAAATTTCATATGCTGTCAAGATATAAAAAAGAAAACATCGAATGGAATCATGCTATTAGAATTAATGGAGAGCTCGGCAACGCCGTGCTTGCGTGGTCATAGGGCTGTGGCTTTCTTGCTTTTTGCTCTCAGATCCTGTCTCTGGACTATGTGCTCGCACGTGATGGTTCTCTGTTTTCTTGGCTCAACTGTGGGCGTGAGGAGTGCGACGAGATTTCATCTTTCTGTTGGCTTTGTGCGGCGTCGACTAGCACCGTGGCTTCACGATCTGATGAGTACTGATCTGTGGAGATTGGGTGTTGTATCTCCGTTTACCGTCTGGTGATATTTTGGTATATGCCGGTGATTGATTTTCTGGGACATTGTCTTTGCGACAAGCCTTGCCCGTTTGACGTCTCGGTGGCTTGGATTGCCACCGCTCTATGAGCTGTTCTCTACTCCTTTTACCTCTATTTTGTATTAGTGAGCCGTGCTAGATCATCTGTTTATTATCTCTGATATTTGATTGTTTACTGGCACTAGAAGAACTATTGCATAATGGTCTATGGGCTTTCGATTGCTCGATGAGGAAATCTGTCAAGATTGAAATCTCATTGACAATTTGAATTATTCTGCTAGTTTGATTTTACTTATGCTAGTTGCATGTATGTTCTGTGCAGTGTAGTCAGTAGCTTTGTCAATTGCTAGTCTTTAGTCTCAATATTGCTTCTGTGGTTATTTGGCTTTGCCGAATATATGTTGGTTCTACAGTAGCTCAGATTTGATACTTGTTTCTGACTATTACCAAAATATATTGGTTCTGTATGCTCTTGACATTGATACTACACTGAGATAATATTCAATTAGACAAACTAACAAAATCACTGAGGAATTGTTACGGTGATCATTGAAATAGTGATAAGAGTGGAAGAAGGCTAAATTTAGAACTTGTGCAACTCCTCAACCTGAGAGCAAAATATTTTTCTTAATATGTGCATTATGCAGTCGGTTAGTGCTCATTTTACTATTCAGTTAAGCACAATGTTTTATATAAATAACCTAAATGCTATATCTGTGCTGAGAGATATTTGTTTAATTTCTACGTCATTCATTGTCTACTGGATATATGCTTTGTTGTACATTGTTAACTTTGGAATTAATATGAGAAATTTACTAAAATCGCTTATTTCCAACACAATTTGTCTATGCCATCTTATTCATGGCGATTGAACGCTACAGAGGAATAATGCTGGTACTCCCCGTCACCGGAAACTTTGCTAGAGACGGAGACCAAGGCATTCGCTTCACCAGAGACGAAGATGCCTTCGTCAGAGGCAAGGCACAAGCTTCACTGTAGCTCGCTAGAACTAGAGCTGGACCAAGAGGAACTGGTGCACAAATCTTGAAGCTCATCCAAAGGTTAGAAAAATAAAATGAAACCTAAATTCCTTTTCTTTATCGAGTATTGCAAACAATTCCAAAAAAAAAAGATAACATGCAATACGTAATTTCAGAAACTATGACTTATTTCAAGCTCAAATTCAGGGAATAAAAAATAGGAAATTTTTCGCTATCAACTTTTCACATGATTTAAGTTTCATTTATCATCTATAAAACTAAGTAAAACATATCCTCTAACTCTAACAAAAGGTGATTTTGCCTGAGGTTGATCCACGTGCCACATTGTATCATAGTTGGCTAAAACGAGTTGGGCCCACATTCATTTTTACATTAAAAACAAAAAATGCATAATATTTCAATGATACATGGGTCTAGCCTACCCCATAAGTTGTCTATGGACTCGGTGCACCATGGACATACTGCCTCCACCCGTTTTAGTTTTAGCTAGCTCGGATCTAACGTGGCATGCCCGTAAGTCAAATTTGGTCAAAATCTCCTTTTGCTAGTGGGAAAGATGTGTTCTAAATGGTTTTAAGAGTTGGAGGATATATTTTACCCAATTTTGCAGATGAGGGACGAAAATTAAAGCGACCAAAGTGGCTTTTCCTTAAAAAAATATAAGCATGCTAGCTTGCAAGTTACCGGTATGTATTGCAAGAAATGTTCACGCAAATAACAATATAGCCCTTTTTTAAAAAATTAAACCCTTGGACGTTGGCAGGATGTTGGCCACCATTAGTGCTATGCTTAATTATTTCTAATCCTAATCATATTTAATTGGTGCTAATCATTAAACTAATTACCTACCGATTTTATGGGGCTCGGCACCAGCCTGTTGACGAGCAATTGTAGCTAGGCAAGCAACATGTGTCGTATGACACGGCTCCTGAGCTCGAGGAAGGGGTTATGTTTACAAAAACGGATGTCCGAGAGCTAAAATTTAAAGAAAAAAGTATCTATAGTGTTACTTGTGTGAACAATTTGGGTTACACTCAGGCGTGAACAGCTCGGATTACACTCAGATGATGACGTGTTTGGCAAACAAAACTATCTCCTAGTCCCCGCAGCCCTGGTCCTCTCCGCGTGATTATGCGCGATTTTCTACATGAAAACATGCTCAATACCAAATCAGAATAATCACAAGTTCTCACCTGCAAATTGTTCACGAGCATCTCTAGGACGTTGTCCTATCAGCCGCGATTTCATAGGACCTCATGGAAAAGTTCCGCTGAACTTAAGTCCGTCGTATGTGTATGATCTGGCCAAAACCAAACGTGTCGGGATGCGCCGTTCACTGCTTCTCAGCAGCAAAGAAGATGGTCGTCATGCCTGCAGAGCATACACATACATACGTACGTACATACCCGAGTGGCGACCACATATGTTGCAACCGCGACCTGCTCCTCTGGTGGCAGAGATCCATGAGCGCATGGATGTGCCAGATTATGGTTGTAGCTCACGGATTATAGTGTAAAGTCGTACGTGGTCGAGGTGGTGCTGATCACGCTAGAAAGGTGTATTAGTGTAACTGCACCCCTTCAAATTCCTGGTTAATCACTTGAAAATCTGTAAATGAAATGAAATGGAGAGAAAATGGCGGATTTGGTACTATTGCACACGGTATTTATAAAACTAGCCGTATGTGCATCGTATTTGCAAAAATTGCATTTTTACCATCCGATCAGCGGGCGGCAGCGCTAGCGAGGTGAAGCGTGGCAGGCGCCTACCGCCCCGCCAGCAGACGGCGGGTAGCCTGCCACCCAGTGGGAGGACGGCAGGTGATTAAGCCGACCTATTAGCCGGTTTAATTACCTACCCTAATTTTTTATGTTTAGTATTTGTTTGAATTTTTAAATATATCAAATGAGCTTAAAAAATTACAAGAATTTGGTGTATAGCCTTCTAATACAATGTACTTCACAGTGTAATTTTATCCATTGTGAATGATGCTCAAAAATTCATACAATTTTGATATTTGTACAAGTTTTTACATATAGAAAATGAGCTCCAAAAATTATAAAATTTTATATGAAACCTCCCGACACAGTCATACTTATTGTGTAATTTTTTAGAAATTTTATATGATCCGAATTTGTCACGTTTATTTGGGTTAATTTAATCATGAATTTAACGATGTTTAGGCATCTTTTCAAGTAGCTGACCTCTGTGCTTCACGCATGTGTCAACCTGATCGTGCTATATTTTCTTTTGTGCTATGTCGTTTGCACAATTGTCACTCTATGTATGTTGTGTCCCCTCGTGCGCTCACTCGTTCGCACTAATGTCGTTATGACTGTGTTGTCCCCTCTCGCCTGCTCCCTCGTTTGTACATTTGTAAGTGTTATCATGCCATCCCCCTCAACCGAAGTGCTGTTCGTAACAATAGATCCTCAATGTACGGGTGAGCGCAGCGGGTTCACTTTTTGCTCATTCATAAATACGAATCTCTCGCAGTTCGTAATTGCTTATCTCAGTCGCCCATCGTAGAAGCTCATTATCGCGGTTGTCACTCAAAATTAGGAGTGTGTAGCTCATTACTTTGAAAAGCCAGTGCATAGCTCATTAAGGATGCGACAATACTAATTGATTCTTCCGAAGGGTAGATAATTTTTTATCGTATGTTTTCGACGTTATTCCCGTAATCCTAGTCAATTAGTGTTATTTACTTAGTTGTGCTTAATGTAGTTTGTATTACAAAGTAAGTATATCGTAGTAATTTAGACATAGTTTTTACTATTTTGTGTACGTACGGTACCCATAATTTGTTATTAAATGGAAATATATAATAAAGTAGTCATAATTAATTAGTGCCAATTAGTTAGGGGTAAGTAATGAGTTAGTGGTAAGTAATTTAGTGGTAAGGACGATGGTAATGAATAGCTCATAAATTTTTCGGATGAGTAATCAAATTATCGGTAATTAATGAAGTATTCGTATGTAGTTACACGCATGTAATTACTGAATTGTAGTATCATTATCAATCTTCGCACTAATATTTCGTCTGTCCCATTTGTTGTAAGGTACTCTCAAAATTAAGAGTAAGTAGCTAATTATTTTGAGAAGGCAGTGCATAACTCATTAAGGATGTGGCAGTGTTGATTGTTTCTCCCAAAAGACAAGTAATTTTTTATAGCATACTTTCGACGTTATTCCTGTAGTCTTATTCATAATTACTATTATTTAGTTAGTCATAATTAATGTAGTTTGTATTATGAAGTAAGTTTTACTGTCATTATTAATTTTTGCATTAATATTTGGTCTGTCCTATGTATTGGAAGGTATGGTTTTATCGGAACTTTTTGAATACTTGTACGATGAGAAACATCGTTGCCACTCATGGATGACGGGTGACGCGGCTGACCCTTCGCCCTTCAAGCTACGGGGTGGGGGAGGGATCCGTGGGTGCTGGAAGAGCGTTACGTCCCAACCCTATGGACTACGGGCTTGTTGCCCTTTGTGAAGCTGGTCTCCACCGGGCACAAGTTCACCATTGATAGCAGCCTGCTTGTGGCACTGGTAGACAGGTGGAGGCTCAAGACACACACATTCCACTTTTGGTGGGGGTGATATGACAGTCACTCTGTAGGACGTTGCGTTCTTGATCGGTCTCCCTCTTGGCCGACTGAAAGGAGAGGCTGGCGGACCAGTTCGGCCAGCCTATCCCGGAGAGTACACGTGGCGTCCCCCGTACTTGGCTGAACAATTTCAGTATGTGCCCGCAAGACGCACCATCGGAGGTTGTCAGGAGGCACCTTATCGCATTTCTTATTCAGCTCTTTGGTTGGAGCATGTTTTCAGCCACACACAGCGATATTTGTAACGCTGAGTTTATCAGCCTTGCCGAGTCTTTGGTTGACACAGAGTTTAGGGCAATGCATCGGTATAGCTGGGGATCAACGGTTCTGTGCACCATGTATCAGGGGTTATGTGACGCTTGTCAGCGCGCCACTGCTGGTACCCCTAATCTGGCTATCTGCTACGTGCTCGTGCAGCTATGGAGTTGGGAGCACTTAACTATCGGACGTCCAACCATTATGACGGTAGTGCACCCATTCGGTGAGTTCGCTAACTTGACAAACAGGCCCACTATGGGCTTCCAATGGACTACTGCCAGTCTGCGGTGGGCGAAGAGCAAATTGTCGATGTGCTACTTGCTGTGGCACAATGAGTTTGGGTCGTTGCACGACAGCGACATCATATGGGGTTCATGGATTGTAGATTTTGTGCATGGGTATCGCCGCACAGGCTATCCCTACAATGCTTGGAGGACACGGAGCTATGAGTGACAACATATCATCTGGTATTCTCGTATGAGTGCACAACCTACGCTGCGGCTGTTCCACAGATCACACTATACACATAAGCCATCCAGTGGGGGCATCATGCTCACCCGTCAGGTCATCGTGACCTAGCAAGTCTGGCCGCCCATCGCAATCTACCGAGTCTGCCTGGCATCATAGTACTAGCTGCCGATCATCCGTGCGCCGTACCGACAAGGAGGTAACTGACGTACAAACCTATATTTTATTTTCCTATTTGGTTTTGTGTTCCACTAACATCATGACGTTCTCTCGCCATAGGTCCATCGTCAATATGTATCACTTTTGATGTCCGCACCACCTGAACAGACTACCACTCCCTGTTCTTCATCTTCGCTGCACACTCGGGAGGTATGAGATTCGCATTGTACATCTGAAATATTTATTGTGACTAATATCGTTAAATCTTACAGCCTCCAATTCAACGTGGGGGTGATGACGAGTCCACCGATGACGATATGGGCCTCCCAGATGCTTCCAAAGAGCACTACACGGCGCTAGGGTTTGCAGCGTACGTAGGGCAGAGCTCAGCATTCACAGTATACCCAGGGTTTGGACACTTTAGTGGGTAGAGCTCCTCTGGCTTCGCTGCCACGTCGTATGATCAAGACGAGAGTTCCTACGCACCACGAGGGGGATTTCTAGAGTCATTCGTTCACAACATTATTGCGGGCAGCTCGTAGTTCGGTATATCTCAGCTGGAAGACATCGACTCTTATCGGACCCAGCCTATTATACCTGATCCTACTAGACCACCGCTGGCCACTGAGCAAAAAAGATGGTCTCCATACCTCATTTGACCTGAGACGTGACCTCTGGACCGACTAACGTACCCCATGGGACATACCCATGCTCAACCGAAGACAAGGCCATATACAAGGAGGCAGACGCGGCGAGGAGGTAGCAGTAACTCAGATGGGTGAGTCATATCGCATCCAGTGTGATGCATTTTTTATTACTACAATTACTTCTACTTGTACAAGTATTCCTAATGTATAAAATTCTAAAAAAATCATGAAATATTCATAAATGCATGATTAAATTAACCCAAATAAATATGTCAAATTCAAACCACATAAATTTTTCAAAAAATTACACAATAAGTATGACTGTGTCGGGAGGCTTCATATAAAATTTTGTAATTTTTGGAGCTCGTTTTCATATGTAAAAACTCGTACAAATATCAAAATTATATGAATTTTTTAGCAATATTCACAATGAAAAAATTAACCGAAAATTACACTGTGAAGTACGTTGTGTCAGGAGGCTGTACATAAATTTTTGTAATTTTTAAGCTCATTTGATATATTTAAAAATTCAAATAAACACTAAACATAAAAAATTAGGACATGTAATTAAGCTGGCTAATCAGCTGGATTAATCACCTGCCGTCTACTGGCAGGGAGGTCGGCGCTTGCCACCGACGGCCTCGCCACGCGTCGCCTCGTCGATGTTGCCATCCGTCCACCGAACGGTAGAAGTGATATTTCTGCAAATACATTGTGCATACAATTAATTTTATAAATACCATGTGCAGCAACACCAAATCCGATTTTTACTCATGAAATGAATTAGTGTAGAGTACTGCAGCAACAAATGGAACGAGTACGAATTCAGTAAAATTGGCTGATGCCACACATGTAGGGTCCAACGAATGTTCCACCAGCAGTCTATGGGCTTGTTCTTTTCGATCGAAGCTGGCGGCTTTTGCTACAGTATCCAACTTTCAAACGGGGTATTTTCTCAAGATGGGGTCTACAAGTTAATTATAGTACACGTTAAAAGCCTAACATCTGTATTAACTAAAATCGTAAGTGAGTATCTCTCTTTTCATAATCTCTATCGTAAATAGTTAAAATTCAAAAATTTCAAAAAAAATCATAGGCCGCAGCCGCTCCCACTCGAATGCTCAAGCGTCTCTTTGAATAAACAAAGCAAAGGAAAACAAACACACAAAGTGGGGCCTGTCCTGTCCCCGTCGAACCACCGGCCCGCGACTTCCGACCGGTCAGGCCACTCCCTGCAACGTCCGATCAGGATCCAACGGTGCCACATGCTTTGACTGGCTGGCCTGCGGTCTTTCTCTAGCCTTACCCCACCTTCCCTTCCCTCTCCTCCTCGCCAGCCGCCGCCTCGCCGGAAATCTCCTCGCCTCCCGCTCACCCTCTCAGGTGACTCTGTCTGGCTCGGCCGCTCCTATCTCTGATGATTTTACTCCCCGTTCTTGTTGTGTTTCAGATGCTCTATTCGTGCTTCGCGTTGTGAGGGCTTTGCTCTGACGATATTGTGATCCGGCTCGTCGTCTTGTTCGGGTTGCCAGCATCTAGCCCGACCCAGCTAACCCCAAGGCCGCGCTGTTCTTGATTTCTCTAACTAATGGTTGATTGGTTAATTAATTGATCGACCGAATAGTTGTTGCGTTCATTTGCTATGCTCTGCGTTACGTATTTATATCGATTAATTAAAAATTTCAATGTTTTAAGTGTGTTCTGGTGTACTTCTTGACTGTACTAACTACGGTGCACTGTATTTTGCTCTCGCTGGTTGGAGAAATGAGTAACAGAGTAAGTACCCTCCTTTTTTTTTCCCTAAAAGGATGGAAGCATGTAATTTTGTTTCACTAGTATAGCTGCAGCTTCTTACAAACCGGTTAAGACCACTGTAGAGGCGCGTGCCTTGCAGATTTTATGTTTGACAGCTTGAGTTTGTGGTTGTTGCGTAGCATCATTGTGGTATAAATTAGTTCTTGTGTCACACTGATCTGCACCCACGGCATGCTGTTGTTTATCCTGAAACTCTTCTGCGAATGGTACTGTGTTGAAGGGTACTATATCTTGTAGAATCTAGTGGCTGATGTACAATGCGTGATTTTGCAGGTCGTTGTGTGAGCTGGTGCTACTCACCCTGATTTATGCTGCATACAGTTTCTTGGAGAAAAAATTTGTCAAGCGTGTCAAGGCGGGCAAATTAACTGCTCAGTCCCAGAGTGGTCACTCCAGGCACACTCAATGAAGTTCCGCACAACAAGCTTATTGGAGGAGCATGCCATGTACACGTAGGAGATGATCAGACTTCTTGACTCATGGGTGACTGGGTTATTGGAGCACTGATCAACATTGTTGGGAGTGTCACCATAAACTTCGGGACCAATCTTCTGAAATTGGGTCATTATCAGGTCTGGTTTATAGCTGCTTATGTATCATTGTTCTTTACTTGCCGATGACTCAAAAGGAGGCCCGGGATACTGTATGACCAGCAACCCCTTGCCTCTATAGTCTCTAATGGTAGGCCTGTTTACTTTTATCAATGGATTAAGCCCTTGTTTTTTACTTCCTCCGAAAGCCCCTACTCTAACCATGACCTGAAACCAACCTAATCTAACCAGAGGAATTTCACAGGAATTTTGCAGGAATTTTGCAGGAAACAGTTCAATTCCCGCAGGAATCGGGAAAAATTCCCGCATTCCAAACAGGGCCTTATATCACACATAAATAAGTATGCTCTATGTGCGTAATTATGCCAGAATTATACTATAGTAAACTATTCCCTACTATGAGCTTAGATGATATTAATATTAATCGACCGCTATAAAATATGTTCCTTACCTCTGCTTTGGTTGCTCTTTATAGTACAACTTCCAGCAGTGAACAACTTGAAATAATATAATTTAATGCCGGATTTTCACCAAGAGAACAGTACTCTGCAATGATAGGCCTCTATAGTCTCTAATGATAGGCCTGTTTACTTTTATCAATGGATTAGGCCCTTGTTTTTTACTAGCTCCAAAAGCCCCTGACAAGTTGTTGTCCAATAATGTGTATATTAGCCATGAAACCATTACAAAAAAAAGTAAATGATCACCTGCTTGTACAGAAAAACGGTGATAAGCTTCGCCAAGTTTTATTCTTGAAGAAATTATGTCTTTATTCCTACTGAAAACTACATGCATGTGTTCTTTCTTGTTTTAACACATTCATATTGGCATTTCTATTCTCTAACCAAACTTCCTCTGGAAGGAATATGCTTGTAGACATTTTTTTCTGATGATCCTTTATGTCCCACTTGGCAGACAGAGAAGCTTTCAGCAGTTAACAGTGATCAAGGCAATGTCAAATTCATTCCAAAATCAATTATACATTTTCAGACCTGTAGAATAGGTATATATTGTATGGGAGCATTCTCTTCTTATTCTGACGTTTTTTATGTGAAGTATAATGGAAAGCTGACAATACTAGATGCTAAAATTGTTTCAGGTATACTCTTCCTTGCGCCATCTCTCAAAGCCCCTGCCGCTAGCGCTGGTGCTACTATACCGACGCACGGCGTTTCACCTCAGGGTATGTGGACTTTGGTAGAGGCGCTGCTGTGACTGCAGTGCTCATCGAGATGATCATGAGGAGGAAACTGTTGACTCGTGGACGATCGACTACTTCTACTACACCGATACACACTACGTTGAATTGGCCGCTTCAACTCTACTTCCGTTGCACTGTATGTATAGTGGTAACGATTTATGATTTCTTATTCGTATGGTTTTCTAGTTTATACGGTAAAAAAATTTAATCTATGCTAGTGTAGCTTATCCATATCCCAACACAAACTTATTACTTTCTCATGCATGCTGACAACATTCACCTTCAAGACAATGCGACTTTGCCAGCGGTAAGGAAGACGAGACGACAAGATTGAAAATGGAGGACTTGTACCGAGCTACTAAGCACATGCAACGCGTGGTCTAATAAAGACAAAGAGTCAACTCCATGTATAATCATGCTGACAGTCTGATCGATTCAGTCGAAGATAGAACACGGTAATTTTTCGTTCGGAACTCGTATTTCAAGTGAGAAGCGAGATCAGATCAATCTCGTATCCGTGAAGTGAGAACCGAGATCAAACTCGACGAAGGAGAGCCGTGATCTTCCGACGATGCCGTTAACGCTGCTGCAGCTTCCGAAACCAGGGAGGCGAGGAGGGCTTTACGTGACAAATATCTATAGGTGAATGCTCAGAGGACTCGGACGCATCCATGCTCTAATCCCCTATTGTAGGATCGGTGGTCACCTACCAGAGAAGGGATAAATAGTAGATACAAATTTTTACTCTCAAGTATTCCAAGATTTTTTTCACTTTAATAGATATGAGAAACTATAAAGATCAGAGGTTTGACCCACCCAGCCGAACACCTCAAGAAATCGAGATAAACAAACCAAAAGTATATCCATTCGGAAAAGATGATTTAAACGGAAAGGATGATCCAATTAGACTGAAAGAACATAAATCCAAACCAAATCGAAATTGAAACTTGATGGAGAAATATTAGTAGATCAAACAAACCCTAACCAAGAACTTGGAACCAGGCACAGCACCAAACTTGCAATTAGTAAATGCTCATGGGTAAAGAATGATGAAGATGGCCTTGGATTAACTTCTGCATGTCATAGAAAGCATAAAAACAATAAGACCCAAACCAAAACCTCACGAGCAAAGATAGGACAAATTTATCCAAAACAAAACCAAACACAAGCACATTCAAAGAATTGCTATGAGAGGTACCTAGATGGATGGGATCTTGTCTCTAAGAATTTTCTCTATCACTTACACGTTTTTGGCGCAAACCAAAACCAAGAAGAGAAGAAAAAGAGGCAAATAAACACCCAAATCAAGAAAACATCTTAAACAAGAATGCAACTTCTTGCACGAATTTGAAGGATCTATTTCTACTTGAGGGTGAAGATTTACAACCACTCTCCTAGGAGGACAAGAGCCTCAAGGACAACACTCATACAAAGCTGTTCTCTTTATCTTTACTAATTGGAGGCTCTTTCCGAAGCCCTCACAGTAATCCAACTAGCAGATTTGCTTGCGTAATTACACGGTTAGATATTATGATACAATTTTGGAAAGAATGATCAGATTGGACTGAAAGAACACAAACCCAAACCAAATCGAAATTGAAACTTGATATAGAAATATTAGTAGTTCTAACAAACCCTAATCAAGAACTTGAAACCAGGCACAACACCAAATTTGCAATTAGTAGATGCTTGTGGCTCAAGAATGGTGAAGGTGACCTTGGATTAACTTCCACATATTGTAGCAAGCCTAATAACAACAAGGCCCAAACCAAAACCTCACGAGCAAAGATAGGACAAATTTACCCAAAACAAGACCAAACACAGGCACCTTCAAGGACTTGCTATGAGAGGTGGCTAGATGGATGAGATCTTACCTCCCAGAGGTCTCTCCATCGCTTACATATTTTTGGCACAAAGCAAAACCAAGAAGAGAAGAAAAAGAGACAAATAAACACCTAAATCAAGAAAAGATCTTAAACAAGAACACAACTTCTTGCACAAATTTGAACGATCTATTTCTACTTGAGGATGAAGATTTACAACCACTCTCCTAAGAGGACAAGAGCCCCAAGGGCAAACTCATACAAAGCTTCCTTCTTTATCTCTACTAATTGGATGCTCTTTCTGAAGCCCTCGTGTTAATCCAACTAGCATATTTGCCCACGTAATTACACGGCTATATATTATGATACAGTTATCTTTGGTATACAACTATACCCGCCTATGATTGAAATATAATCGTATTTAATATACAACTCTAATATCTTTTTCTCGATGTGGGAATTTCTAGGGTTTTTTCTTTTTTTAGGATTATTGTGGGATTTTCTTACTCTCGAAACGAAGGAGGTGTCTTAAATATCACTAGTTATTTTTATTTATATAGATGATTTAAAAAGCTAGAAATTCTTATATTAATCAGACAAAAAGAAAAATAACTAGAAATTCCTACATTAACCGAAGGAAAGAAAAAACATATATCTATCTTATAACATGATGCTCTATGTACGTATGAGGAAGTTGCGTTTCTTAAACCAGAATTATCACAAGCCTAACAGGACACTAACGTAAAGAGAGGAAACTGTGCTTTTTAAATCACGGATCATAACAGGACACCAATATACTAGCAAATTCTAGCACACGTATCACACCAAATCTAATTAAAAGTAACCACGCATGTTGTTATTGCTTAGCCATAATTTATACCGGTTGGAAATCTGCAGCTACAGCTTCATGTAGGCCATCTAAATAGTTACCTGACAAATTTTTAGCTGGAACTTTAATTTTCTTTTCCTTTCACGTTCTTTTAGCCAAAAGTAGAACTTTCAGTGAGCATGGCTTCCACATATTTGTTAAAAAATGAGCTTTTTTATCATGATAAGAGATACCACAGCCATCCAAAGCACTTCGATCAAACGGCTAGAATCATGTAGTAGTTGGTGGTACTGCTCTATCCGTTCCCAACTAGGAGGTGGAGGCACCAATGCTTAAGATGTAATTTTGCTACATAATCCAACCTCAAACTGAACCAGGCAAAGTCCACAGCACACGCACTCGCACTCACACATGATCGGTCCTCTGAATAGCTTGCCCATTTTGTAAAATTTGATGTACATGGATGGAATAGAGTTGAACGATCCAGTTAAATACACGCCATTAGTCCCTTACTTAGCACAAAACAATTGATAGAGCCACGTGGGCTTTAGAGTTATCATATTTTACATAAGATGGCTTTAGGAATGTGCTTTAGAGTTCGCCGATTCCATTCACTAATTCCTAGAAAATATTCAGGGGTATTGAAGCTGTTACCTGTTTCTCTCACATTTCTGAACTACATGTTTGCAAGTAATTTCAGTTCTAAACCAATTTTAAGGTTACCTTCCCGTTGCCTTATAGCATGAAAATTACTGTTTATTTATGATGATTGTGTAGATTGAGAGACTTGCATGAACAATTGACGAAGTTGATAAGCTCTATACTCTCTCTTCGGAGGAAAAAAAAGCTCGGTGCTGATTGCTCCATGACCAAAAGGATTCAACACAAAAAGGATATACTTATCTTTGTTTGTGTTGAACCTCAGGTGGATCTTCTTGGCGACAAGGTGGAACCGGAGCAGCAACATTTAACATTTTGATTGATTCTGTACTTATCTTCTCAACACTGTGTTTGAGGGAAACATGCATGTATTAGCTAATGATTGACAAAATCTGGTTGTGAGACTTTTGTTCAACAGTGGAGTACGATTTTCCACTTTTGTTCTCATGACTTTACATGGTTGTATTACTTGTGGACAATTGTGAAAATCTGGATGCCAGTATTTTGTTCATGACTGTGCATGCTTGCATAGGTTCTTTTCCATGTTAAATATATGCACAAAAAAAAGAACTGAAATTTCAGAAGCATTCATCTGAACTCCTATAGTATACACATTTTTCTTGAGCAAGATAAACTCATCACAGTTGAGTGGTATATTCTAATTTATATGAAAGTATGAATGTTGTCGTTGGATGATGAATTGCATCCAGAATGTAATACCACTAAATTGCAAAAGAGAGAATTAGGAAAGGTAAGGGCGGTTTTTTTTACCGTCAGACCCATCGGCTTTTAGAACGCCGATTAAGTAACGCTCGCCGAGGTTCCCATACCGCACAGGAATGGTTGGCACCGTCTAGAAAGCCGCTTAAAGTAGCGCTCTCAGAGGTTCCCAAACAGAGTAGGGGACCGGTCGGCACCGTCTCGTGTTGTGGGCATTCGTCATTCGGCAGAAAATTCCTTTTTTACCTGTTACCGATTTACCTGCCGCAGTAGAAAAGCACCAAATAGTTTAGGGCTGCCACTGGACCAAAAAGCCCTTAGGGCCATAGCCAGCCAAGGCAAAAAGGGAGGGGTAGAAGCGACATTTCGCGGTGAGTGTGATAGCCATGCTTCTTAAGTAGACAAGACATCACACAGCCCTTTACCTGCTCCACTTTCTGCCACAGCCACAAAGCCAAGCAACATCATTTCACTCCACCAGCCGAGAGAAAGAGAGGGAAGGCAAGAAGGAGGAGGGCAAGAAGAGAGGAGACCCGAAGGAACCAGGATGGCAAGCGCGAAAGGACGGCATCGACGACAGCAGAGGACGCCGGCCACCGCCGAACCCACGCCAAAGCTGACTCTTGAGTATGTCCACCACCACCTCCACAACCCTTAGAGCAGCACCGAGCACCCTCGCACACACAAGTAGAAGCTAAAGCATAGTGAGAGTAGGAGGGAGAGGGGGAGGGCTGCCCTGTTAGGAGTGGCCGGCCGGCGAAGACCCGTGGCCGGCGAGCCCGAATCCGTGAGAGAGGGGGGAACGATGCCGGAGTGGTGGCTGGCATCCGGTCCAGGGCGGCGCTTGGGGAAGTGGTGGCGCCGGCAGATCCGGCGTCAGGCGGCCGTGCTATCCGAGCGACGGCGCCACGTGCCTCGTCGTGTGCACGCAAGGGGGACCGGCGGATCCGGTCGGGGCCGGCCGGATCTGGGGCAAAGGATGAAGGAAGCCGCCGGCGGTGAGCACTGGATCGGCGAGCCGAGCTTGGCCACGCCGCCACATCCCCTGAGAAATCACTAGACAGGCAAGAGAGGAGAGGGAGGGGATACGGGAGAAGTAGGGGAGGAGGAGGGGTGGCCGGCGGCGGGCACAGGGCCGGCGGGCCCTGAGTTTGGCCGTGCATCACCGCGCCGCTCGGGGGAAGAGCTCGGGCGCCCGCAGGTGAGAGAGAGAGTGTGAGGGTTGGGAAGAGGCTGAGGCCTTTTGGCCAAAAGGAATGAGAGGAGAGAGATGGTCGGGTGGGGAAGGAAGAGAAGAAGGGGCCGGCCGGGTAAGAAAAGAGAGAAGGAAAAAAAGAAAGAGAAGAAAAGGAAAAAAAGAGAAAGAAAAGAGGAGAAAAAGAAAAGAAAAAAAAAGAAATGGGGGTTTCTGGTGCCCGTGCGACTGGCCCCTAAAATCCATGCGTTTTATGCCAGAATCGGGATTCGCGTGCAGTATCGTCGTCGCCCATTTAATCTCTGGTTTCATTGTGATGCATTAAATCGGACTATTTGCTTGTCCAGGTGGAGGTCCTGAGTCGACGCCGTTTGCACGTCGTTCCACTCCGCTTGGTTAACGGGCAAGTGCATGGTAGAGCGGTAGATCACAGAGATTATGATTATGCGATATTTACAAGATGTGATGATGTTTATGTGAAATTACGATGCTTACATGACATGATGCTTATTTGTGGATGACAATGATAATGACCATGGCATATGCATTTGCATTATGTGCACTCAAGAGTGAGGACGGTGAGAAAGTCCCTACCTGCGAGTAAAGCTAGCGGACTAATCCGGAGTGCTCTTGAGTAAGACCTACTTCGGTAGGCCTCCACGGGAGTGGAGAGACCCCCGTGCCGATATGGGCGGGCCCAGATGATGGGTGAACATCGACGGGTGTTCACTCGGCAATACCGGCATTTGCAATGTGATGAGCAAGGATGCATTGCATTGCATTGATGAAGTGGCAATGTGCAACACGAAACTGTATGTGAAGTATGTACGATGGATGTGTGTAACATCCCAAAATTTTAAAATTTTAAAATGTGAAGCTTTTGAATTATTTTGCAATATGTTTTATTTGAAATTGGAGTTACGATGTTTTTCTGAGAAATTTGGTGAAGGTTTCAGAAGTTAAAAAGGATCAAGAAGAAGCAAACATATTTATTTAATAGAAAATCAAGATTTAAAATGCGAATCTGAAAAGATGATCCAGTATAAGAAGAGAGAAACCGGAGTTAAAAATATAAAATCTCATTTTGAAAATAATAATATAGGCAAAAAGGAAATATATACTTGTGTATAAAAATGAAGGTGCAAATGAATAAATAGGTAAATAAGAAAGAATACATATATATGTATATATGTGAGTAAAATAAATATATATGTGTATACATAAATTGTGCAAGAAAGAGTTTAGCAATAGGAGATAATAATAATAGAAGCTCTCATTCAATATCTGAAAATTTAAAGCTTAATTTCTAAATATCATGCAAAAATCAATAATCATAAATATGAAACAAAATTTAAAATTCAGAATCCCAATTCTCAGATTTTTCTCTCCTTTTCTCTCTATGCCATGAGGGCCCCACTCCTATCCTTCTTCCCTTTTTCCTTCCTCTCTCCCATTTCCTTTCCCTGCCGACTGGGCCCTCTCTCCCGTGCGCCCCCTTCTCTTTCTTCCCCCTTCTCCTTCGGTCCTTCCCTCCCCCGTGCGCCCGCGTCACCTCTCTGCCCGCGCTCAGCTCTTTTCCGCCCCGTGGCCTCCATGCAACCGCGCCGCCCACCGATTTCTCCTCTGCCGCCCCCAGTTTTCCTGCGCGCGCTGCCTCGTCCCATCGCCGCCCACGCGCCGCGCGAATCCCGCTCACCCGTCGCTGCCCGCCTGTCACCCTCTGCCCTGCGCACGCCCCGCACGCGCATCGCTTGGCCACGCCCGTGAGCCACCACCGAGCCTTCCTCTGCGGCCATAAGTGGCTTGGCCCTCCCTCAGTCTGTGCACAACCCATTGCCGCCCCCTTGCTCCATCTTCCTCCCCATCCCAGGTCGAGCGCTCCCACGCCCGTGCGCCGGCCGCAGCGGCCTCCTCGCCGTCCCAGCTTTCCGGCGACTCCCCCACTGCCCCAAGTGTGTCATAGTGTGACTCAGCTCCCCAGATACTACCCCTCCCGTTGAATTGCAAAGCCATGGTCGGAGCTCGCCACACGACCGATTTCCTCCGAAACCGACCGCCGCCGCCAATCCCACCACCGCCGCCCCCTCGGTTAATCTCTTTTCAATTCATTGCCGGTGGAGCATATTCTCACCACCATGAACCTCCCTAAACCGCCGCCAGAGCTCCCCCTCCACCCCAGCTCGCCGGCGCCGTGCGCAAGCCTGCGCCGCCCATGCCCTCCGCCGCGGGCTCACCTCGGCACCTCCCCGGCCAAACCGCCGCCATGGGTGAGTTCCTCCTGACCCCCTTATACTCATGCGCCGTCCAATTTTGTTTACCTCCCACCACGCCGCCGTCGCACCATGGCTACCCGCCTCCGGCCGCCGAGCCTGGCCGCCGGCCTACCACGTCGCCGTCCTGAGCAGCGCCGCCTCCTTCACTGTCTTCCTCACCTTCCCCTCAACGCGTTTTGCAGGTTCCCAACAGCTCCCCGACCGCCCCTCGCCGGCGCCACCGTCGGCCATGGCTGCCCGAGCCGCCTCCTCTGTTTTGCTCTGTTCTGAGTTCACCTTCGGTAATAGGTTTGCTAATTAAATCCCCCACTCTTTTCACAACAGAGCGAATGCCTAGTTGGTCGCCGGCGCCTGCTGCTTAACGCGCTCAACGCGAGGACCCGGGTTCGAATCCCCCTTCCAACACTATTCATTTCCATTTTTATTCCTATTAATTTTTAATCCATTTTAATTAAGAAAAATCAAGGAAAATTAGAGAAAAATTTGGAAGAGCTAATGAAATTTAATTAGGATATGAAATAAGATTATTTAAGCTTTAATAATGGATTAAATGTCATGTATGAGTAACTAATGTAGTTTGGAACATTTAATTACAATCTAGATTTTAATTAAAGGCATTAGTGAAAGATGGATTTGGTTATATGTCCAAAGTTAATAAAGCTTCCAATAAAAATACATTCAAGATTAAGATTAAGGAAATAAATTGAATACTATGTTTACCTATAAAAGCAAGGATTAATATTAAAGATTACCTTTAATTATAATTAAATATATGCCATAACCTTTAACATACAGTCATAAAATAAATCTTAGTGATAGATTTAATTAAATGACAAATCAAGCAGCTCCATAAAATTTATTAAACGTTATGTCCTAACCGTTTGGAACGAAATACATATTTAAAATTTGAAAGACATGATTTAAAGTATAAACCCCGCCATTAGCCGTCATCGATAAATAAGTCTCAACGGCAACTTTAGTAAAAGTGGTAGTAAATAAGGATATACAAAAAAATTACTATTAAACATCAATGAGATAAATAAATACTTCCGTACTTCCATGAATTATTGAAATAATCATTTAGTGAATAATTCAAATACTTATTAAATAGAATCCTATAAAATACCATACCCTAAGTTACGAGGAATACATACCGTAAAGATAAATCTAATGCACTAAACTCTTGCACTAGTCTATAGGTCTAATCTGGCTCATGGAACTTCCTTGATAAATGTAAACCAATTAAAAGAAAGTCATCCAGAAAAAGGTCAAGTCTCGCTTGTCCCCAATCGGCCATGTTTGGCCACTTCTTTTCCAAAGTAAATAATCCCTGTAGATACTTTCTCACTTATGATCCCTTATTATCCTAAAATTTTCCCTCACGGTAAAGCTATTCAGATAACTTGTTCTCTCACTCAAATCCAGCTATCGCTGTGTTTGCAACACATTAAACCGAATCACCCTTCTATTCTCAAATCGTAATAAATGTATAAATTAAATTAAATCGGCCATCTGAATTATTCGGATTTATTTGGATCTTTTCAGTTATTTGCCTTTATTTGTCTTCAGTTATTTAGCACGTAATTAGATATCGAAGTCCTGAAGGTCCAGCGGATCAGGCGTGATCAAGAGCGAAGCGAAGATAAAGACCAGAAGCCCAAGAGAAAGCTTTGAGTGAGCTCAAGACCGCGGTAAACCGCGCCAGGCGAGTCAATATTTTGATCATGTTGAACCTACGTTTTCTGCAAATTACTTTTGTTTAAATTATCAAATTGCATGCTGTTATGTTATATGCAAATACATGTTAATTTAAGATTCTAGTTATATCCCATTGTGTACTTGGCTAATATTACCCCTCCTTTGAAATATTTGAACATGTGAACATTGTCGCCCTAGCACAAATTATAATAGTAACCTTTCAAAAATAAGTCCGTAATTATATGCCATGCGTAGTATTGTTTAGATACTCATGGGCGCGAGAGCGCCCAAGCATCACTTTTAATCCTGAGAAAAATTGGTTGGGCAGTCATGGTGGTAATGACTGATAAATGTTGGATATGATTATTTTATGTTTCCAAAAACCCCAACATGCTTTAATATCTGGGCGGATTGGTTCGATGGTGTGAGAGTGTGGTGCAGTGGAAGCACAAAGTGGTTAGTGATAGACCGCCCAGATACTACTAAGGACTGAATCTTGTCATGACCTCCCGGGTAAAACAGTACAACCACAAGTTCGTAAAGTATGACTTGGCTTAGTAGATTTACCGGACCCTAGAAGTCATCCTTCCAGGAGGTGGTGTGGGATAGTGCAAGCGGCAGTCGGTGAGACGGCTTGAATGGGACACCCCGGTAGGGTGAAGTTCTGCTGTGGCGGGCTAGCAGGGGTGGGGAGCCAGCTGCTAGACGTTCAGAAGGAGGACATCCCGCACAACGTATGGGACCCACCGCAAGTGGGAGCGACCCATAGGGTGAAATGATGGAAGAGGCGAGGTACTTTGAAAAGTCACTATGATGGTCTGCTCAACCACATGACTAAGGAATCGTGTGGGGCAACGAGTTGATTGTCTCTTGTGGTGAAAGTGTACAAACTCTGCAGAGTCTAAAACTATTCGAATAGCCGTGCCCACGGTCAAGGGCGGACATGGGAACTTAACTGGATATAGTTCTGTTTTAAAAACATTGGAAACTGGGAATGGAAACTTGAAGGGCGAAGGACTGCCCTGGTTTGGAATTGTCCTGGGTGTCGTCCCAGTGGTAAGTTAAGCGGCTATAACGCTGAAGAAATTGCTATATGGTGCAGATGCCGTGTAACGGTGGATGGAATCTGAATCAATATTAATAATGCATTTCCTTGTACATTATGATTTGGTTCAATTGCTAGGTCTTAGAGATTTTTAAGTAATTGTATTCAAAAAGCACTCTACGCAAAAATAAAATAACCCGAGCCTTCCTTTGATAAGCCATGCATACTATTTAATTGCATTCTGTGTATTGGCTCGCGGAGCACGGGGTCGGAGTGCTCATGCTCGCTTTTGCGACAAAATTCAGAATCAGGAATCAAATTACCTCACCTCAGCAACAAGATTGGACAAACTGGCCGAGAAGATGACGATGTCAAGGGCTAGGTCGCGAACCTCCAGTTGGCTGCCTGTGGGCATGTCCTGAAGGTCCCACCTGTGTGCTTCGTTCTTCCGCTGCTGCAATTTATCGATTTCGGCCTAGTCGGCCCATGTGTAAGTTTACTATTATATTTACGCTTCCGCATGATATGTACTTTGATATTCATTTCTGTAACTGTGAGCACTATCTACTGATCCAGGGAATAGTGCGGTGGAATCACAGAAGATTCCAGATTGTGAAATCTGGGGTCTGACAATGTGGAACCTTGAGAATGATGATATGAGCATGGCTATGCATACAGAGTATGTTGGTTGAATTAAATTGTTTCATGTCGTGTTAATATTTATCGTCCTATCATGTACTTGCTAAGTCTTTGGACTCACCCTTGCTTTGTTGTTTTATTTCTAGGTGATCGTTGAGGACGCCATGCCTGGGGTAGTGGGGCGGGAGTAGCACATGAATAATCTTCATTCACTAACCGCACTCCCTGTACCACCTTTTGTCAGTTTATTTTAGTCTCTACTAGACTGCTAGAATATATAGGGGCTAAAGGAAAACTATGCTGTATCTAATCGCTGCTACCTAAATATATTAGTGTTGAGTTTCTAGTAATTGAAAGTAAGCCAAATGGTTTTAATGGTGGTAACATTCCGAGCCCAGAGGTCGGGCGGGGTTTTACACAGAATGTAAAATGATGCTGCCGCTGATGCTTGCTACAGTACTAGATGTTGCTGGTAGCAAAACGCAAATGATTCTGTCGATTGCTAGCTAGCTACGGCTGCTACTTGCGGCTGTTGATTGCTAATGGAGTGCTACAGAATCATCACTGACAATCATAGAGAAAAAAATCATAACATTGCAATATTAACATGTCTCACCTGAACATGCATAACAAGTTCATGCACCCTCAGACAATGAAAATCAACCATTTATTCAAGCATTCAATAGGTCCTTGTAGCATTCAACTCAAGCAACAAGCACATGATATTTGGTCTGATGTGGAATACATTTGGATAGATAATAAACAAAAATAGTATGACATATTGAAACAAGTACATGATAGCGTCAGCTCTGATCTATATTCATATTTTAACAATATGCATTAAATAAAACGAGTCTCTACTACAATGCTTTAGGAGAAAAATGCATGGATAACAAATAATCAAATTTAAGAATGTATGTAAATAAGGAAGCTACAAACCATACCAGAAGTTCAGAACTCGCAGCTCCTCACACATTATGTGCAACGTTGCCTTCAGTTATGCTTAGTAGTGGATCAAAACTTTCAATGTAAGCAGAGCCTGTAAGCACTGAAAGTGAATTGAATTCATCATTAAGTAGTAGTTACAACGTTGGTTGCATTAAAAGAAAAATAAAAACTGTACGGCCATGGATGGCGAATAAGAAGGGGGAGATGAATTAGGAGCTCAAATTTCCTACAATGCTCACTTCAAACTCACGCACTAGCTATTGAGAAGCTAGGGAGAAATGGAGAACAAACGCAGCAACCTCACAACCTGAAGGTCCAATGAAAGGTCAGAAGCTGACTTATGATCAGATGGCTAGATATGTGGGTGTGTATGTAGCTTACCAGCATTCAAATCCTAAACTCGGTGTTCAATGATTTTAGGAGTACACATATACGTCCGCATTCAGTGGAGCACCGAAGCACCCCTCGGGCCTATGTCCCTATATTATTAATCGATTGCAATATAAGCACCAGATCGGGTCTAATCTAACTATTTTGTCCAAACTTAATGGGATTTTCAGTAGCTGAACTAAAATTACATTTGACTTCTGGAGAGGTGGTCGACCATCTATTCAATTATATATATAGGTTGTACGGTTTAGCAAAATTACCCAACTTGCAAGGTGCTTCTACAATGTTTCTTCAAATAATAGAGGTGCAAAGAGTGTAGTTGAGCATCTAGGCCTCCAAATTGGTGGTATGTGCTTTGGTCATTAATGACTCATAAATCATCGAGACTACCATATTTGTCAAATTTGAGAAGTAGTTCGGTATCGTTGGTGACATGCATTGGTTCTTGGGCATGTGTGCTGACCCCCAAGCGTTCAAGTTATGGCAAAGCATGGAGTTCAATGAAAATTAAGGACCTTAAGGCTAGAAATGATCCAAGGAATTGGCATTTGATCATTGTAGTGATAGATTTTGTTTTTAGTTTGGTTGTACTATTAAGGGAGTCAAAGGCTAGTAGCTTAAGGGAATTTTTTGTACGGATAATCCATTTTTTATTCGATATTGCATAAATATACCTGCGGGAAAATTTTTTACAAAAATAGGCTCCAGTCGCCTAATGGTTGGGCGACTGGAGCCGTTCGCCCAACCACACGGCGACATTTAATGAATCTACCAACCGTTGGGCGATTAATTGCAGTCGCCCCACGGTTGGGCGCCTTCCATCCAGTCGCCCAACCGTTAGGCGACTGCATTTCAGTCGCTCAACGGTTCGGCGACTTCTAGTGAGATATATACCGCGCTCGGCCGTGGCCGAGCGCGGTCACTGTGTCGTTCGGCCGCCGTCGCAGAGAAGAGAGGGAGAGGAGGAGAAGAGGAGGGGAAGAGAAGGAGAGGGAGAGGAGGAGAAGGGGAGGAGGGGAAGAGAAGGAGAGGGAGAGGAGGAGAAGGGGAGGAGGAGAAGAGGAGGGGGAGTGCGCGATTTTCAGGTAATTTTTCGTGTTATATTTTTTGTTAGTGTAGAAAATTAGTTTAGAAAATGTAGTGTAGAAAATTAGTTTAGAAAATTAGTTTAGAAAATTAGTTTAGAAAATTAGTTTAGAAAATGTAGTGTAGAAAATTAGTTTAGAAATTTAGTTTAGAAAATTAGTTTAGAAAATGTAGTGTAGAAAATTAGTTTAGAAATATAGTTTAGAAAATTAGTTTAGAAAATGTAGTGTAGAAAATTAGTTTACAAATTTAGTTTAGAAAATGTAGTTTCAAAATTTAGTTTAGAAATTAAATATAGAAATATAATTTAGACATTTAATTTTCAAATTTTGTGTACTAAATGTAGTTTAGAAATAAAGTTTAGAAAATTTAGTTTATAAATTTTGTGTACCATTTATTGTACAAATTTAGATGTAGAAAGTATAATGTACAAGTTTAGATGTAGAAATTTAGATGTACCAAGTTTAATGTACAGTCTTAGATGTATAAAATTTAGTGTTGAAATTATTGTACAAATTTAGATGCAGAAAATTTAATGTTGAAAGTATTGTACAAATTTTGCAGGTATGACTCGTGCTGGACGTGACTCGGAGTGGCGGTTCGCGCTGTTGGACGAGCACGTGGACCGCTCTCATCGCGCTTCCCATCTAGTGCCGCCACCGGGGAGCACGGACGAGCCGCCTCAGCTGGGAGTGGTCCGGACACGGACACCTCGCGTGGCCTGGGGACTCGACCCTCGTTGGACTGCCAGGTGAGCACTATTCCAGCGTTTAGTGCGACCGTTAGTTCGTTCCGTGCTGACCTTCACTTTGTTTGCAGGCTGCGGGATGCCGGGCTACTCCCTCTTGCCCGGATGGTGCAGGCCACAGAGGAGGATGGAGCTGCTGGCGGGGACGAGGGCGGGGACGAGGCGGGCGGGGATCGATCACGACGATTTCCGTTCGACCGTTCCCTGCTGACGGCTTTGGTGGACCGTTGGCGGCCCGAGACGCACACTTTCCACCTCCCATTCGGGGAGATGACGCCGACCTTGCAGGATGTGTCCCTGCTTCTTGGGCTTCCGATCGCGGGAGACGCTGCCTTCCTACCGGAGGCCCCGGCCGACTGGCGCGCTGACCTGCTCGGCAGATTCGAGGGTGTCGTTCCACCGGCCGCTGACCACCACGTGTTCGGAGAGGCGCAGACCCATGGGCCGACACTGAGGTGGCTCAGACAGTACCGGGTACGTGGTATATAAAATCGATCGTATCTTCGAAGCTCTTATTTGTGGTATTACGTACTAATAACAACTTTTTTGCATTCAGGTGGAGCGCATGGTTCCGCAGGCAGACGATCAGCAGGTCTCGCGGCACCTGGAGGCGTACGTGCTGTGGCTGTTTGGTTGGGTGCTTTTCACCACCAGCCACGGCAACTCGGTGGATGCGCGCCTTATCGCTTATGCGAGGGCGATCGCTGACGGCGAGCCCCACCAGGTCAGCTGGGGATCGGTCGTACTTGCCGCGACGTACCGCGCGCTGTGCGATGCGTGCACGAGGGTCAAGCCGAACTCGATCCTCACGGGTTGTCCCCTGCTACTACAGTTGTGGTCGTTCGAGCGCTTAAGCGTTGGACGACCTGTGCTAGACGACGTGGGTCCGTACGGGCCCGAGATGTATCCGGGGGGAGAAGTCGACCGGCCGACGATGGGTTCTATGTGGTGCCGTCGCCGAGTAAGTTTTATCACAGTTAACTATTTCTTTCTTATTGACGATCGTCATTGTAAACAACTTGTCTTTCTTGCAGGTACAGTTCGCGCACGTGCAGGTCACGCGGGCGTACCGGGTCTTTGTGGAGCAGCTCGACCGCATCACAGCCGACGACGTGCGCTGGGAGCCGTACGCTGATACGGCAGTGCAGGCCCGTGCTCCTGGCGGTCTGTCTTCACTTTGCTGGCGTGACCGGGCTTTCTGGCTCACCCGCCGGAAGCTCGTGTACCTCATCTACGTGGAGGACTACGCACCCCAGCGGGTGATGCGGCAGTTCGGGCTATGGCAGCCGGTTCTTGTACCAGTCGGACCATCGCTTCCGCCGCACGTGCACGGGTGAGTGTACGTTTTTGCTAAATATGTACATACTTACTACTGCGTTCGCAAGTATCTCACATTACGTAATGGTTTTATACGCAGGCACAGCGGGAAGGGAGTGAAAAGAGGCACGGACTGGTCGGTGAGAATGCAGCCCTGGGTCGAGCAGTGGCAGGATGCGCTCGACGACCGCGTGGACGAGGACCGACCGTACGACAGCAGGGAGTACGCGGAGTACCTGCGCTGGTACCAGCCGCAGACCCGTATCAGGCTCGTATATGTGGTAGACCCGCCTGCCACACACGTCGCCGCTCCGACGGACACGTACCCCGCGCACTTCGCGCACGACGCTCACCTCGCGGTACGTTACATGTCATTTCAAAGATTCCCAAATGGTAATGTCGTTTCCATAATCGACCATTTTATGTCTTTGTGTCCAGGCTGACGTCGGTTCTGACCTATACGCCGAGTCCGGCACAGTACTGGAGAGGCTCGCCAGTGGTGCGCAGCTGACCCATGAGGAGGGCCTCAGCTTTGCGCGTCGGGTGCACGAGGGGTGTAGACGTATCGTTAGCCTACTGTCCTGCACGAGGCTACCGGTGGTCTCCACGCCCCCCGCTACGACTGCTCGTCCACCAGTGCCACCTCCACCAGCGTGGCACTACTATGGTGCACCTACGTGGACACGTCCTCCACCACCTCACCCGGAGCAGCCAGGGGGTTCAGCCTGGGCAGGGCCTCCTACACCGGTTCACTTCACGCCTCCTACGCAGACCCCTGTCTTCCCCACGTAGGGGGTGTACGCCTCCTCCATGGCGCCAGCTACGGGTATGCATAGGGTCTTATACCGTGTTTATCCGAAGACGACATGCAACACACTAACGATATTAATATTGCAGGTACTTACCAGCACGGCGTCTCCCCAGGCCAGGAGGATGTGGACCAGTTTTTCGCGCCGTCGCCCGACGTCGCACCGCAGGTTCTTTCTGCCAGTGCCCTCCCCGGTGCACCGGAGATTACACAGCCAGAGGTGCAACTGACTCCACCAGCGCAGGGGCGGGATAGACACCCTCCTCCTCGTTTTACCTTTTCGGATCGTCCTAATCCGTTGCACCGGAGGAGGGCCAAGCGAGGCCGTATGGGAGGACGCGGGCGCGGTGACAGGGCACAGCAGGGTGACCAGTGAGGCGTGCTGCAGATGCTATATATGTTATGCATGTAATGAAAATACATGCGCCATGTTACTCACAGTTATATTATGAAGTTTATTTATATTTACATAAGTCTATCATCTCTTTCCGCATATAAACTATCTCACTTAACAGTGTATGTATCGATCGTTCTCTACTCAATCTTTCAAAAAAAAAAATTTAAAAACTTTTTACACACCTACAATATACAATGAACATAAACTTTTATTACAACTTCACCGTATTTTTTACCGGTTCAACGTTACAAAATTCACAAATTCTAAAACAATCACGGGGGCTACCTGCAGTCGCCTAACGGGATGGCGACTGCATGCCAGTCGCCTAACGGTATGGCGACTGCATGCCAGTTGCCATACGGAAGAGCGATTTAATGCAGTCGCTCTACTGTGCAGCGAGATATATTGTGTCGCCGTGTGGTTGGGCGAAAGGCTCCAGTCGCCCAACCATTAGGCGACTGGAGCCTATTTTTGTAAAAAATTTTCCCGCGGGTATATTTATGTAATTTCGAATAAAAAATGGATTATCCGTACAAAAAATTCCAGCTTAAGGTATGTTAGGTTGGATAACTAGGTGTGATGCACACTAAGTTGGTCTAGCTCAATTTTGGTCAAATGATGCCAGGGATCAAGTCATGCCTGTGACGATCTTGAAAAGGACAAATCTAAGCTAATTTAGAAAAATTTGTGCTGAGGCGGATTATCCGTGTCACATGGACCACAGGGTCAGAGAAATTGTCTAGATAGGTGTTTTCTAGAACAATTTGATTTTCAACAGAGTCGGATGATCGGGTCGACCCGGAGCATGGGTCAGAGCATTTGTCTAGAAATGACCCAGAGCATGGATCAAGTCCCGGAGGTGGAGTTTGCATTAAGTCGGATGATCCAAATCGAGTCAGATCATTAACTTGGACCCTGAATGGTACACATCAAGAAGATTATCTGAGTTAAGTCGGATGGTCTGGGTCTGTGCAATGGACAGTTTTTTTACCATTGGATTGTACTGAGTCCGACGATCCAGATCATGTTGATTTTTTAGAAATCTGTGTCTAATATCTAGTTTTCTCAGAGAGGCCTAGCTAAGTGTAGGCATTCAAGGAAGCTCTCTTTGACACCCAAGAAGGATAGCTAATATATAGGGGGAGTTCAAGAGCACTCATGATCAAGGATTGAATATCTTGAGAGTGCGAGAGTTTGAGAGAGACAGTAGATTAGGTCTTAGTATGTATCACTCTTAGTTGTTTAACCTTGCTAGGTTCAAGTGATATTCTTGGGTTTATTACTTTTTGAAATGTGTGTTTCTTACCTGGTTTAGAGGTGTGTTCTTGGTGACCTTTCAAAGAGGAGTTTGTGTAAAGCACTGAACCCACCTATCTGTGGTGGAGACATGCTACCTCAAGTGGAATGCTTAGATCGTTACGCGGATTTAAACAAGAGCGATGTTCTTACGAGAATGAACCAACAAGGATTAATAGGTAAGATCGCTAAATCTCTAAGACCTCAGTAACAAATTTATTTGTTAGTAGATTGCTTTATATGTTTTTGCTAGAGATTTTTTAGAGATGTGGAAGGAGGAGTTGGAGGGGCGAGTACCATTATGACCACGACTACAACCACCACTTCTTTTAAGTAGCATATAATAGATGTGACAAGTAGATTTGTTTTTCTCACTCTAAATACACTGCTGGTAGTGCCTATAAGAGCTGTGTCGTGATTTATGAGTTTGGATTCGTCACAAATATATAGCCGTGTTTACTTTAAATTAATGAAAGGTTTTCTAAAACTTTCTCCCTTTCTCTAATTTTTAAAGGTTTGGGTAAAAGAAAAGAATACAAAATAATTACCATGCTGCTATCGTAAGACTGTCAATTTTGTATCTTTAGTCCGGCCAATAAAAAGTACCAAGTAGTGCGAAACAGCGGAAGCACGTCTTTGTAACTTTCTCCCTTTGAGTTGAAGTACTACTCTTAAGAGCAGTCCCAATGCATAGTTTCTAGAGATAGTTTCCAAGAGCAATAAATTTCAATATAGACCTAACCCTCCCAATGCGTAGTTTCCTATATAGGTTTCCATGGAGAATAACATTTAATGAAACAATGCATGTATTAAAAACTGAGAACAATCAGTTGTGGCAAGCATCCATGTTGCCACATCTCAATCACGTTAATAGCTGCTCCAAGCACGTTAAAAGCTGAGAACAATAAGTTTAAAACATAACAATGTAGTAAGTATTGGTAGCCATGTTAATATATAGTGGTAGGTAGATAACACCGAGTCATCCAATACATTAACCATAGGAATTTAAGTAGCATTTCAAACATAAATATATAATAATATCTAGATAATCATGGGCCGTTCATCATCTCCACATGAACTCCATGTCCACAGCACCTTAGGCACGTCCACAGCAGCTACGTAGGGAATTGACAGAATCCTTAGCCTTGAGTAGCCTGAAAAAAACGATGGGCAAGTCAATTAACAAAATTCAAAGTAATATAACAATAGACAAGTATATATGTAACTATATAGATTTTAAAAATTATCCTCTTAGCAAAAAATTTCCCTAATGAAATCTCGAGAGCCAGGAACAGGACATTTCGATATCAAAATGGAACATCATTTAGTGCAGTTATTCTATAACATATCAGAATTACAATTGAAACCAAATCCATAACATAAACAAAGGGTAAGCAAATAGCTTCTATAAGAAATGCTGCACTTGTCATAAGAATACTAACAGCTGTATACTGCTATAAGAATTATAATAAAATGGCAAGTTAGCTTATTTGTTATATATTATAGATTATCTCAGTAAAATGAAGTGGTTTGTCTGCAGTGAATACATCCAAAGCTAATATAGAGGAGTTGAGCTCTAGGATATCTATCATGGAGATCAAGATGAAAACTGTAAGCAATGCTGCACTTGTCATTGCCTGTTGATTAAGGTAGACTATCTATCACTTAATTGATAATTGGTAGATGACAATGGCCTTACAGGAAAGAGCAATTATCAATTACCAATTTTCAGTTCACATCTACCAATTATCAATTGTCTGGCAAAATGGAATTGAATTGATGCATCTCCTCCCATATTGATGCAGGGCAAAAGTAAATAACTGCAGGGCAAAAGTAAATAACTGCAGGGCAAACCAGGCATGAAAAAAATGCCCCGCCAGCAAAAAAGTGTGTGCTTTCAAGTTTTTACAAACTTACAATACATAGTTTCTGCAGCACAGTGAAAATTTCAAGAGTATTGCATCTCTTAGTTAATCTGAGTTGAATCTCCTATGGTTTACATAGGTTTAAAGAGTATTACACTGAAAACGCTGATGAGCACCATAGTGAAAGTGTGATTGAAAGAAGTACATATAAACTCAATAATTACACTAAACAGGTCATACAGTTCTTCTGACCTACAAGTTCATGATATATCTTCATGATTTGCAATTGTTCCACTAACTGTGCAAATCCATTACAATTATCAACCTTATCATGCCATTGCATACAGTATTACCGGTAGACTATTCTTCAATCAGAACCGGTAGACTATTCTTTTCAGACTGTTGTTTTCAGAACCAATTGACAGACTAGTACACTAAACTAGTAGACTATTATTTACTAGTGCAAATAATATCGATTATTTTCAGAACCAATTGACAGAGATAACTTGTTAGGCAATACGAAAACCTGAAGATTACAAGACCATACCCTTCAGTAGGAGATGAATCATGCCTGAAGAAGGCCTCAAGAGATGATGCTGCCACCATGCAGGAACACCGGCGACTTGAACACTAGTTGCAGCATCACCGGCGGCCGGAGCAGAGGTTGTAGCACCATGGGCGGCAGGAGAACCGGTGCCTCGCCTGGAACCAGTGACTCGATCCATTCTCTGAGAGATTGGGGATGGATTTTGGGAGATGAGGGCGCCGGTGATGCCTTTGGTGTCGCGGCAGAGGGGGCACCAGAGGGGAGGGAGGCGGGACGGCGTGAGAGGGGCGCGGCCGCGAGAGGGGAGGAAGCGGAGCGCGCGAGGAGGGAACCTGGCGGCGGCGCAAGGGATCCGGGGGAGAGAAGGAAGAAACGAGCTGAGTCTCCCCAACGCCAGTTCGGGGGTTTCTTAGCGCATCGGTACGCGAGAAGACTCCGTTTCCTCCTCAGGAAACGGTTTCTCTCTTTTTTCTTCTCTCTCCACAATAAGTCTACTGCCACATCAACAAATTGCTTAGTTGGCAGGATAATTAATATAGATAGAAACTACAATAAATATACCATTGGGACTGCTCTAAGAAAAAAGTTGAACTACTAAACTTCAGTGTCAATCCCCAACATGTTGACATGTTTACTACTCGTAAACGAGAATAATATTTACTGTTTCAATTATGCCGTGTCATAGGAACCAGTTTAATAGTCGTGCCCTGTATTAAAATCACTAGGAAAGAGAGTTAAACCCGAAGAATACAACACGTGAGGGAAGAACACCAACACTATTTTTCATTTTTTTTAAAATGGTCACTAGAAAATCGGATTAATTGTACATGATGAAAGAACAACAGTAGCGGGAAGAAATCCAAATTAAACAGCTAAAATGTGTGTTTTTGTTTTTTTGGGGGGGGGGGGGAGATGAATCACTTGAAGATTGAAATGGAGGGATTTAGCGTGGACAGCTAGGCAAGCAAGGCAAGGCGTTTGTCCCTTGCAGAGCACTTGTTATATAGGGCAGGTTGCTTGGGACGTTAGACGAACAAGCAAAGAAAACATTTTTCTCAGAGCTGATGCTTAAAGGTAAGAAATTGATGGGACTAAACGTATCATGTTCAAAGAAGAAAGGGATAACTACTTGGCATGCATGTCGTAAGCCGGATCGATCGACATGTAAAGTTGGATTCGTGTAGTGTTGACTGCAACTGATCACACAGGTTTTTTTTGGGGCAAGGAACTGATCACACAGTTTTCTTTTTTGTTTGGGCAAGGAACTGATCACACAGGTTCATAGCACAAGAAATTGATTGTGTACATTCAACATAATGTAGTTTCCTCGCGAAAAAAAACATATATATAGTCATAATTATGTACCAGATCTTGTTTGCACCATAATCAGATTTTTACGTACCAGCTGATGGTATGTACGTACACCCTTTTGACGTACAAAGGGAAAAGAGAAAGAAGATCAGAAGAATAAAGCCGAGCGAATAGGACGACGAGGCAGGTTGATTATGTCCCAAATCTTTACATACTACAATTATTACGTACAACGAAAGCAAAAGAAAAAAGAAAAGAAGCAAAAGCAAAAGAATTAAAAGCTGATTACATGCATTTTACCTCCAGCTAGCATTTGCAGATCAAGTGGCAAGTGCATTTGAGATACTATTATTTTGAGGTTTATGTTAACGAGAGATTTCGCCCCATCAATGGCTATTTCAAGCTGTGTGACCTCGGTCACCCAGATGAAAACAAAAGTTGCGTATTATTCCATTAAGAAGAAAGAAGTACAGAAGTTTAAGGTGGGCTAAGACAGAGGCAGACCCTCCCTTAGGGCGAGGTTAGGCGGCCACCCAAGCTCCGTTGTAGGCCGAACCTGCAGGCACAGTTGAGTGCCCAATCCTAACCCTGAGCAAATCAGCAAAGCAATCCTAACCCTGAGCGGGCAAGGTGGCGCGGCGGTCGGCGTGCGCAGCGAGGCGGCGAACGGGAGCGGCGAAGCGTGGTGCAGAGGTGAGCGGGCTGTGGGCGCAGTGCAGCGGCCGGCTGCAGCCTATAGCGGCCGTTTTGTCAAGCTGGCGTCAAGGTATACTTTTTTTGCAATGCAATTTGGGAATTGGAATCAAATTAGAGAAGTGATTTAAGTGAATGATTATGAATCTGTGATTAATTTGGGAATCCGGTGTTCTTGATTTTCCTTCAGGTAAACGTAGCAGCTGAAGTGATATATGATCTTATTAATCCTACTGCTAATCTAATTGTCGACACTGTTATAGACCCATTATATGAGGGATAACTGATACTTTGCCTCTTAGTTTGACCACATTTAATCATTTGTCCTGTTTTACTTTGCCATTCATATTTTGTCCTAAAATCCTCTTGCTAATTGCTCTTTTGTCCTATAGCCTGCTGTAATTTGTTTTTTACTCAATGTGGCCGGTACACCCCATGCGAAATGACAAGACTACCCTCATGTCTAATCTCTACTCCTTAAAAGGAGTTCAAGGTGATGGTGCATCCTACACTTCCTTCTCTTATAAGGAGTAGAGATTGACATGTGGCCCAATCCCACCCCAAAACCCGTTCGCTGTCCCCCCCATTCCCGTGCGGCTGCCTCCCTACGCACACCTCGTTTCTTCCGCCCTGCGGCCCTCGCCTCATTTCTCCGTCGCTCCTCGCCTCCCTCCTCCGCCGCCGCGCCGACCTCGCCTCCTCCCCTCCCTCCGTCGCCGCGCCGCCCTCGCCTCCTCCGCTCCCTCCTTCGCCACCGCGCCGCTCTCGCCTCCTCCGCTCCCTCCTCCGCCGCCGCGCCGCCATCGCCTCCTCCCCTCCCTCCGCCCTCACCACGTCCGCCCCCCTGCACCGCCGCCGCTCCTCCGCGCCCCCACCCACCTCGCCAGCCCGCGCTCCCGCCCTCACCCCCCCCACCCCGCGCCGCCGCCTTCCCCCAACCCCCCGCGCCGTCGCCTCCCCCTCTCCGTCCCCCGCACCGCCGCCTCACTCCCCCCACCCCTCGCCGCCGCATCCTCCTCCCCCAAATCGCCGCCTCCTACTCCCCCCACCCCTCGTCGCCGCATCCTCCTGCCCCCAACCCCCCGCGCCGCCTCCTTCCCCACTCCCATGGTGTACATCCACGAACTCCGCTTCATGGAAGCTGACGCCGGTGAGAGGATGCGGATTGGGCCCAAGTTCGAGTGCGGTTCCTCCGTGCTACGGCACAATGAGCCGGAGACGGCCGGATCCAGTTGGGATCCGCCGGATCCAGAAGAGGCGACGAGGATCCGGGCGGCGAGGGCAAGCGGGACGGAGTGGCGAGTAGGAGATCTGCAACGACGATGATTTCGTCTATAGGCACCCCCACGGCCTCCACCCGGCCAACCGCGATGGTGCCGATGCGGTGGCGCCCTCCACCCCGGCGTTGCCCCTCGAATCCGTCCTCCTCCAGCGCCGCCACCGTGCGCTCCTCCGCCTCTACTATCGAACCAGGCAAATAGATCCATGCATGTGTCATTTAACTATCTAGACAACGAGTTCTTTGAACTACGTTATTATACTAAACCAGTAAGTGCACTAACCTTTGAGTAATTAGCACAAACGGAGGTTCCTGTAAATTACTCCCTCCGTTGTTTTTTACATGATGTATTTGATTTTTCATAGTCTTCAAAATATGACTTTGAGCGCTACTTTTATAACTTCACACTAAGATATACTAATAAAATTATAATATTATGAAAGTATTTTTAACAATACACTAATGATGTAACTTTTTGTATAGATAATCTAGATAATTTTAAATCTATTGATAGTCAAACTTTAGAAAGTTTGACGGCACAGATTCTAAGAAGTCCAGTAAAAAAGAACGGATGGACAATGGACTAGATGGTAAGCTCCATTTTGCACTACATGCAGGAAATGATTTTTCCCTATTTCACATCTTGCATTTGAGAAATGCATGGAATTTCGATCTTTGTCGTCATGCTTTTTATGATATTCCTCGCCCACGGTTAAATGTATATATAAAAAATATCTCTTCTTGTGTGCCATTTTTTGTGCCATCCAGCGGTTACAGAAGGAGATTGACGATAATCCAGGTTCTCTCCCTTTTCAAGAGCTGTGTTTAAACTTGTGTTACAAGTGTGTATGTGTAATCCTGCTCAATCTTTGTGATCCTCTAATAGCCTAATTGCTTTCCAGCAGATAATATACTGCTGTCTTGGGAAACCCCAGGTTCTTGGTCAGCGACCGATACCTTTCTTTCATGAGGTTAACATTCTTACGCTTTCCAGATTTTAAGTTGGGAAGATGACAATGCGGTTGCCTCCAGGTTCTTTCTTTGTGTGACATTCCAACCCTCCTGAATAGAGATGAAGGCTTTTGATCATTCAGCTATGTTATAGAGCATTCAGATTCACATTGTAAATTTGCAGTGATGGCTATCACACATGTCAATAACACAAATATGTTCATTTAGGTGAGCATAACCTTGATTGCAACCGGATTTAAGCACCAAGAAGAGAATGAGGGTCAGTCAGTTCAGGTACACCATTTCCATTGTTTCTCATTTGCCCATTGTCTAATTAACTATCTTTGTAGATGCATATGTGCGAAACCATTTTATTATGAATAGTTGCATTACGTCCGGCTGTTTGGTTTGCTTATCTGCCTGTGTGTTGGATGATAACACACAAGCACCATCTCATTAAGGGATCCAAACAACCACTTAGTTTATCTATATCATATCCACTTTTCCATTTTGTGTCATGTACTCTAATTAGTGTGATTACAACGTAGTTTGATCATTGATTGTTTTGCTATTAGGTAATACTGTTTGCTTCATGTTTGTGAGTCTACCATAGCTACATTTTAGTCCTGGGTCTGCAACTGGCTCAAGATACAAGCGACCAAGAGAAACTACTACTACCACTACAACAATAATACATGCTTTCCTGCGGCTAGTCGTGTGTTAGCAAGACCCCGCGATCACACTGCCATGTCGTTGGACACGTGCTACTTAAAGGGGAAAGAGATGTGCGTGCCCACCCTTTCGTACACAAATACATATATGTAGTGTGATTAATGGGTAAGTGAACAGAATTATTGATACGAAGCTTGCACTTATCAATCTTTTTTCTTAAAATAATTATATCTATTAAACCAAGCACCTGATTTAAGTTTTATTTGAACTATTATTATCTATATGATAAGCTTAACAAACCAAGATCCATATTGAATATGTTTTGAAGATAATTTGGTAAAATTATTTCTCAGCTAGCAACTCTTGGTGTCCACTAATAGGAATTGTAGGTAGAACTCTTTTGATGGCTCTACAATAGTTGTTAGGAACTCTAGATAGCAACTCTAGACGTCTGCTAGACCTAGTAACTAATGTAACAAGTAATATATAGAGCTACTACTAGCGGTTGATTGCATAAAAGTGTCAATAATTGTCATCAAGCAATTGAGAAATGCTAGCAAGTAACATGTAAAACTATTAGCAACTAACATAGCAAGTAATATGTACTGCTGCTATCAACTAAGGTAGAAAGTAACATATGAAGTTGCTAGTAACTAATTTAGCAAATAAAATATAGAGTTGCTAGCAACTAATGCAAGTAACACATAAGATAGCAACTAATCTCTACTACTCAAAAATATGAGTTGGTGGTCGTACGTTCATTCTCTCCCTCATCACCTCCCCACGCACACAGGGCTCCTCCCCACAGACCGCTGCGCAGCCTCCTCTTCTCTTTTCCACGCCGACAAGTGGATCCACATCACTACCCTCCTTCCCTGAACCGTTCACTCGCCTCCCCAACCACTCCCCACCTTCCTTGAACCGCTTGCTTGCTTCCCCAACCGCTCCCCACAATGATCTCCTTCCCCGGTGTGGTTGCACCCCAACTGCCCACCACTCTCCTCTCTCCCCGATGCTTGTGCATCGACAAAACCGGCTATCCCCTAGTGAGTCAGTACTAGCAAACAACGGTTGTGAGGTGGATTGATACAGCCTGAGCAAAATTGTGCCCTACTAGACTACTACTGAGTATATTGTGATTGTTGGTGTTAATTACAACCACTGGGTTAGATGGTTAATTACAACCATTGGGTTAGATGATAGATTTATATGGTGTATCTATTCCAGAATGTTCTCTTCTCATCGAAGTAAAGAATACTCTTGCCATGCTTTAGATTATTTGGACTACGATGCCTCTACCATCTACATGAGTTTGACTTAATTTTATTTACATGTAGAGATTTAGGGTAGAAAGGAAGCCAAACAAGAAATTATTTAGTACTTACAAGTGTTGCCACAAGATCAAGGTGGGCCTTTTCCTTTTTCTTTTCTTTGATCTGTTCTAAAGTCTTTTATTTGCATAGTTAATAAGAGTTATTTTCCCCTTTTATAGGAATTGTAGAGAGCCCATGCTCCTGCCTTGCAGCCACATGCACACAATCCTGCAATTCTAGGCGTGTATTCATAGTCTATTCACTTCTCTAATTTTGTGTGCTTCGCTCTTTTCCTTTCTGTAATATATTCTTTGTATAATACTAAAGGAATCGAAAGCGATATCAAATAACTATGCTAAATTAGCTAATCCTTCCCTGATTTCCTGGTTTCTTGAGAGGAGAAGGCATTCATCTAATCTATATGCAATGTTCCACCCATTAGAGGTAACCATGCTTATAGCCTTTATATTTGCTACTATCTATTAGTTACTATGCTTGCATATGCCTTTGCATTATATACTGTATAACCATTTTTCTATTGCATAATTAGGATCAGTGTAGTTTTGCATTACTGTTGTGATATTGTTAATATCATTATATAAGCTTAGTGTTTTCCCAATAAAATCTACATCTATAGTGCTAGGAAGATATTCTAGATATAGATTATCTTTTTTATGTACTTTCGTCATATTGGATGTATGTTAATAGTCTGAGCCTCTTTACTCAATAGGACACAATGCATTGGAACATAAGGAAGTCTTAGTTCTTTTGAAATTATGATGGATTGCATAGAAGACACTTTATGTTGAAAAAAGGTAGGAGCAACTATGTTGGTTACATCAAGAGTGTGCTCTTCCACTTTACTGATATTTTTCCCTTTTCAGTTCTCAAGAATTCATACTAGATATTTTGCTTAGCTACAACTACTCAAAAGTGAAATTGTCTAGATTTCATGACTATATGTAAATCGTTAGTGAGTGGACAGAGGGTAGATATGAATTTATGTTTATGATTATCTTGTTAGATACTACCTTGTGGTAGGCTATAATTTGTTTCTGTGCTTGGTTGCTTGCCCATTCATTTATGTTCTTTCCTACCGAATCAGTATGCAAGTGCGTTGTGGCCATCAAATAATATTGGCTAACTTACATGCCTCATCTGGTGTGCCTCCATAAGGTCATTGTCACATGGTCATGTACTACTTGGAGCATGCTTACTGTCATCCCTATATAGTTAAGTTGAGTTCTTTTTTCTCATTGAAGAAAATGGAGTGCAATGTACTCGGTGAAGTAAATGACTTCAGATTAGAAGTGCTATGCAGGATGGAAGATCAAATAGAGCCACAAGCTTTCACTGGGTGTCATGTGTCATTTTATTTTTTCATGTCATATTGTTATATATTGTGGTTACTCACCAAACAGTAAAAGGAGGGGCCGACGGGGAGACCACCCATAGCCTTGAACATCCTGGAGATAACAATAGAAGTCTGTGCTAGTATGATGGAAGTTTGTGATGTCTGACCATTTGCTAAAAAAGAGTGCTCTTCTCTTTCCCATGGCGCACTCAGGCAAGTATTTATAGCCATGGGGACTTAGTTACACATATACTCCTATCTATACCTATCTTTATAGGGGCACACATGACATATCTCCTACCTGAAATTATAAAAACATCCCTATCTAAGCTTATTCTTATAGGGGTACATATGCCATTTCTTTGGCCCTGTAAGCTTTCATAAACCTGCCAGTTGTCTTGCTAGTGCCATGTGCTATTTGGATCAAGGTGAGGGCTACTTCCCCAACATTAGCCTCTTATAGTTGAGGGGCCCAATTTTTTATGGGACAAGACCATATCTGGTGCCTCTTGGCCCCCTTCGTCCCACGGAAAAGTGTTGGTTTGGGCAATAGTATTAAAGTTTTTTATGTTTCTTTTAGCATGAATGCACAATCAACCCAAAGGAAAACCACTAACCAGTGTGATATGGAAAGAGCATAGTTTACAAGAGATAGTCACTACTACAAAAAGGCTAATACTAGACACTTCATCACAGACAGTTGACCAAAACCGTCAGAATAAAATACAATCACAGACGATTTTGATTTATAGACCATCTGTATTGCTGTTAGCGCTAAAATTTTTCTGTGAAGAGGTAATATCACAGATGATTCATAGTGAAAACTGTTTGTGAAGTATCACAGATAGTTAGAAACGTCTGTGATATTTTACCGCTCAATTTTGCAGCCCCCTCTATTCAAACTTTCAAACTGAAGTGGTGTCATGACCTCTTGGTTTCACTACCCAATTGCCCTTGTATGTGCCTCCCCCACACGCCTCTCCTAAACACTCCAAACCAAAGAGTCGCCTGCTAGCTAGCTCCCCCAAACCGATCGAAGTGTCGCCTTACCTGAGCTCCTCCGCCTTCGATTGTCACACCATAGTTAACTGCACAAGGCACTCTTGTTGTAATAGTATCTTGTGCAGTGTAGCCATCGTGATACAATAGTGGTGCTGCCGCCTTCTCTCCTTCATTGGCGCTAGTAATATATCCCCCTATCCGATCCCCTCCCCTCTCTTTCCTTGATGCTTGGATATGATATTACGAAATTATTGGATAGCTAGGGTTTTGGCGATGTAAATCTTGATGCTCATGGTTGCGTGTGAAAATCAATTATTGATGCCTTAGTTCTTGTGATAATTGATGGATGGCTAGGATGAAAACATGGCGCCAAAGTTTATTGCATGATGATCTTTTTCTATAAATAGGTCTGCTTTGGTTCATCTGCATTATATGATTGCGCTGTTTTGTAGCGCAATTAGCGAAAATAGTGCAATCAGAAAATGTTGATGAATTGAAGCAGGCCTATTTCTGAGATTGCAAGAAGCTTATCACAACGTTTATGATAATAACTATCACAAACGGTTCATAGTAAGAACCGTCTATAATAAGAGTTATCACAGACGATTCTAGTTAGGAACCGTCTGTGATAATGGTTATCACAGATGGTTCACAAACCGTCTATAATACTCTTAGAGTATTACTGACCCATAAGCACAAACGGTCCAGAAAATCATCTACAGTGACATTTCCGAATCGTCACTGATGAGTTTTTTTTAGTAGTGAGTCTACAACCTTCAGTTATGTTGCTTTAACTTTTAGTTCTCAGAATTCTATCATCATGTATAATTACTATTTTCTCTCTACGTAAGTTTCTTAAATTAATAGTATTGCCTACCAAATCGTGCACAAGTGCTCTCATATAGTAGAGGCTAAGGATTAGAAATAAAACGAACTACAAATTGTGATCGCGCGGAGAATTTCAAGGTGGAAAAAAATACAAACGTAAAGCATTTTTTGGATTGCATAAAAATGGAAGAATACATACAATATTTTTCAAAAGTAGAAGAGTCACTAGCCCGTGTAGGGGTTGATGACTAGTCTAGATCCCAATTTACTTGTAAAATGTATTTAAATAAGAAACTAGATCCATCATGCAGGTACTGCTTAACTCGGTGGCAGATGATGAGCTCATGAAATACTACATAGAGTAAATACGACATTGTTTCTGAACTAGAGGCAATACAATGTTCTGGAATAACTTGCACTCCATTATAGTAGTACAAACAAGAGTTTATAATCGAACAGCCGGTTCAACATATATCACACTGTGCACGTACATTATAGCTTACAGTTAAAACATTTAGAAACACGAATGATCATACTAATTATGGAAAAAAATCACACTGAAATAATACTGCAAACAGATTTAGTTTCGCACAAGCCAAGTAGATAGACTTACGCATACAAACACTGCAGTGCAAACTGTTCTCTCTCTTTTTTTTTTTTGGAGAATGTAATGCAAACTGGTTTAGCTCTCACTGGGTGGGCTGGCTAGCAAGTTGGTGGATCAACCAGGAAGACAACCCTTAATTGGAAAATACAACATATAGGCATGCCATCACTGATTAACATATAGCCCTTAATTGGAAGACATGCGTGTGCAGGCGAGGGGCGGGATTGCTGTATGGATGCATGGGTGGCGGCATGAAGGGTAACATATATGTGGAACACCATTGAGGAATCTATGGGTTGCCGTGGATGGATGAATGGTAGCAAGATGGATGTGGATGGCTGAGTGGAGTGAAATCACGTACCAACTTGAATATGTATGTATGGATGGGCAGAGCTTGAGTTGATTCACCTGAGGTAGCTCGTCACCTCGGCGCGCTCGTCGAAGGAGGCAAACGCCGGGGAAAGCTTGGGCTCGTAGCTAACGCTGTGCCGGGGCTCGTCCCAGCGAAGCTTGGCCCACCAAGCCCTCTCCCCACTCACCTCCACCTTGCTTGCTGGTTCTTGGACTTGGCAGAGGCGGGGGAGACGGCGAAGGCTCCAGCACCCACGGACGTGGAGCTCCTTCCACTCGGGTGCAGTTATGATGGCGTTGTCGTCGCGGAAATGCTTCAGTTGTGGCAGCTCCTGGAGCCGTATCCTTTGGAGGCATGGGAGTTGATCAGAATCTTCTCTACCACCAAGGCCGTGGAAGATTGTCTTGAGGTTGTAGCAGAAGAGAATGTCAAGCGTCGTGAGTCTTGGTAGTGCAGATCGACATGGCATGATATCCTCCAACCTTGGGCAGTACTCCAGGCGCAGGTGCTTTAGTGAACTAAAGTTCCTAACAAACCAACCCCTACTTGGTGTGTAGAAATGAATTAGACTTTTCAAATAGAAGGCCCATGCATTTTGTAGGCTCACAGAAGCTGCACGGTCGAAAACTTGCTTCATCTGATGGCACCATCTGAGCTTGCATTCCTCCAGCTTGTCCAAGTCACTCAGATCACTAAGGCAGGAGACAAAAGTTTCATCTGTCATAGTAATAGATTTGGTGAATGCCAGAAGACGCTTTAAACCATATGGATACCGATCCGTTGCTGTGATATCCACATGACACTCAGTTTGACGGATGTGAGGTGTGACCATCGATGCCATAGAATAAATTCCCTCCGCCATATAGTGGCAGTACACATCAGCGTAAGGTGACTTCTTTAGTACTAATTCCTGCAGCTTCTTGGCCACCATGTCCTCTGCATCCTCCATCCTCCTAATTTTGACAATGCATGGTGCAACTAGAACATACAAGGATTTGAAAACCATATGATGACGACTGAAGCTATGAAATAATCTGGAATCGCTAACGTGCACCTGAGCCACTTGATCAGAATGATCACCAATTCCTTCTACACAGTGATTCAAGCAAAACACATCTGGGAATCGCTGCAGCGCATGCCAAGGAAACCGCCTCAGACAAGGAACACCCGTGAGAAGCAATTGCCTAAGCTGGGGAAGATTAGTGATGTGGAGCTCCTTGATTGTTGTATCAGACAGGTCAAGCTCCTCCAAAGCACCAAGGTCCTTGAACTCCACGGACTCGAGCTTTCTACATCCGCGCAAGGACAAGCGCCTTATGTGAGGTGTAGCGATCAGCAAGAAGGATCTTAGGGTAGGATGCCCATCCAATTTGATTTCTTCCACCATGGTCGACTCCCATCCTTCGATGTGAAGCTCCTCAAAGCAACCATGCAATGCTTCTTCCATCAGTGATTTTGGTAAACCCACCCATTGCATGGCACCTGAGAAGAAGACGGTCTTAAGGCTTGCTCCCCCGAATACCTCAGCTTCTCTTAACTCGTTGCATCCAAGGACATGTAGCTCCTTGAGACCTTGGGCTTCAGAAATTGACCTTGGAAGTGACATCAACAGCTTGTTGTCAACAAGCTTGAGTGTTTGAAGATGTTGCATTCCATAAAATATCTCATCTGGAAATGATTTTATTTGTGTCCCTGTGAGCTCAAGTGTTGTCAGACTAGACAATACAGCAATGGATGGTGGCAACTCCACAAGGTTAGAGCATTCGACAAGCAAGAGCTCTTGAAGATTCGGCATGCTTTGGAAGAAGTCTGAACGAAAAGTGTTTATATCTGAATAGGAGAGGTCCAGGTAGAGCAAGTTGATTTCTTTTTGTGAGGCAGTTCTCTCACTATCAGAGAGGCTGCATAGACTTCTGAGGCCACGACAGCCTCTGAGGGAAAGCAATCGAAGGTTCGGGATACACCAAACTGAAAAAGGAAGTGATTCTAGTGGAGTATAGGAGAGGTCAAGAACATGAAGACAAGGGAGACTGGGCAACAAATTTGATATCTGTGAGCAATGCCTTAGAATAAGTGCGGTTGGGCCACCGGTTTCTTGGTTCAGCCATTCCCTGCTTGAATGCCATCCTTGGCCATCCATGAACGAGATCCATTTGAACTGCTCCAAGTACTCCTTGTCATCGAGAAGTTTGTGTACTGTGACTGTGAGATGCTCTGGAATGAGACGGTGGTATGCCAAGAAATGTGCGGCAGTTTCGGTAGGTGCATCGGCTTCGGTTGCAGGAGAAAATGGCAGCTTCATCAAGGAATACCGCCGGAACGCCTGGAGGATGACATTGCCAACATGATAGATATCATCGTGCTTGTTGTACTGATAGGTGCCGTCGGTCTCCTCCTTGTTGCTTTCTTGGACTCTTGGTTTATTGCTAACGACTATGCCTTGGGCAGCCCATTGGCGGATGAGCTCATCTGAGGTAACAAATGGTGCACTACAACTCTGGTGATCTCCGTTTTCATTCGGTGGTGAACGTTGGGGAAAGAGCAGCATGGCATAGTGAAAACACCGGAGGGCTACACGGTGCCAATACTGCTCGTCTTCTCGCTGGATCGTGTTGAAGATGTACTTGGCTGACTGACGCAGAGCGGTGAGGATAATCATCAAGATTTGATCATCGGTGAAGGACCTGTAAACGTGGTCATCATCTCCTGGCTTGACATCTGGGGAGGTGCTGGATATCACCAATTCAGAACGTCTCCACTCTTGATGAGGAAGCCCCGCCGCGTAGAAGCTCCTGGTCTCGATGGGCTTGTCGAGGTTCTCAACCACCAGCAGGTACCTCATCGTTGACAGCTTGCTGTTGATCTCAGGCACTATTGATTCTCTCAAGTGGCTATCCAGCGACTCTATGGCATCATCATCCGTCGCGTAGGTGTAGTAGCGCAGCTCGTCGTCTTCTTCTTTGAGCGCGGTGTACTTTTGGTCGAGCAGCCCAAGCTCCTTCGCCACCGCGACTGCCAGCTGACACACAACGCTCAGGCTGCGTCCCCTGTTTCCTTGGGCTTTTTCTTCTTCCGTCAGGTCCACCTTTATCACGACATCGAAGGGCCCATGGTGCTTAGTGAATAACTCCAGAGCGATGCTTGCTATGGCCCGTGTGAAGGAAGCTGCCGACCCCACCCCGACATTCCAATGCACGTAACCATCCCCGTACATTTTCTCCCGCAGCTGATCATCATATGTATCCGTGAGACGGTATCCATCTAGCCTGGCAACACAAGAAGATTATTAATTAATTAATCGTTCCATTAACAACCAGCCAGCTGGCCAGGTTAAATACTGCAAGTAAATTGGCACTTCTCCAGCGCATGCATGCATGGATAGTCTAGGAGGCACGAGCCATGCAAGTAACCTAGAGCAGGGAAATCATTTCCAGAATTTTATTTTACCACCACTGAAATTACTGAAATTCAGAATTTTTTTTTAAAAAATCTTTCGAAATTTTTAATTTTTAAATCTGAATTTTCAAGTAGAAATGGAAAAAAAATAGTGCTGATTTTGGGGTTTGAACTCGATCAAGACCTAGTACTCATCAATCACCGTCTTTATCACTAGCCTAGCAAGGTACTTCTTATCTTATATTGGTTAAGAAATTTAATTAAACTCTAAATTTCAAACCGAAATTGACTGATTTTTCTAATTTTTAGATCCCTCCGAAATTACTGAAATTCAGGGAAATTCGACCCAAATTTTATTCCATGGCCTAGAGTCCATAACAAATAATGCTTACTAGTATATATTATCCTACTGGTTCGGTAGGAGCCAATTGGACTCTAGATATGAGCTCACGTGAATCTCAAATGTTGCACTTATTCTTTTCGGCTGTAGTTTAAGTTTATGGCTATCCCTGATGGCTATTACTTTCAGAGTGAGCGTTTATATAAATAAACCGAATACCGATAAGCCGTTTTGAAAAGATTGTTCCGATAAACCTCTTCAAAAAAGCAGCAGAAAAATCATCTCATTTATTTATTTGATAGAAGTCATAAATCATAAACTAAAAAGAACATAGACACTATCCTGCGGTGGAGAATGTAAATTTCATTTGCACAAAAAACTACTTTACATAAATTAGTTTGTTTGCATTGTTGTTGACGAGGAATTTCACATTAAAATTAAGGAAGGGGAGCCTGAACATGAAATTGATGTTCTCATACGATTAAGGAGGGAGCATATGTTAAGGGGAGGCACAATTCGACGGATGTATGAAAAGGACTCTAGTGTTGTAGATGCAGACAACATACATTATTCAGATATGTCAATCTATATGCGAAGCATCTAGAAATGAGAGAAGCTATTGCATCATCCAATAGCAAGAAAAAAATGCTTTGTCAGAGACACTGTCTGATCACAAGAGAATAAGATCATCCAACGAACGTTTCACTATGTGAATGTGGATAGCAGAATTGGACACGACTTACAAATAGAACTCCCTTGTTGTTTCCTGTGGGTTTGATCTATGTGATTTGAACTAAGTAATGTGGAAGATTATGCTGGAAAGCGAAATTGAAAGCTTGATGTAAGAAGTCACCGATGGTGACACAACACAAGATTGTATTGGTAATGTTAATGCTAGGTATGGTTTCCTGGTTCCAAATGCAAATATGATGTAAGGCAATCTATCTCTGTGCAACATAGCGTTGTTGGTTAGGAGGAGCAGAAGTTGGCATACACCATAGGATGGGATCGGAGTGATCAAAGGTGGATTTGAGGACAAGCAAGGCACTTCGCCGATGATAGTGGAGAGATGGGTGAGCATGCAAAGGAAGCACGATAAGGTAGTTCATAGAGGCATGGTGTCATGCTCATCAATTAATACAATTGCAATATGGTGAGTGGTGAGGTGAATCGAGGAAGAAGACATGGGTTTAGCATCAGCTAGTAAAAACCATTAGTGTCTTGCTTCAAGTCTTAGTGGAAGTATACATAGTGAGGGAGAAGGAGCAATAGATGAGGGGAGTTGGAAAAGTACAATAGATAAGGTTAGAGCAATAGTAGCTTACTAAAAGAATGCTTTTAGTTATCGGTGTATTTGAATAATGCGTTTTTATTACGCTAAGAATTTACTCCCTCCGGTCACAAATACATGTGTATTTTGGATGTCGACACGATCTTCAAAACACAACTTTGACTACTAATTTCAATTGTTATATATTTATAAAAATCAATAAAACTATGATATTATGAAAGTACTTTTCGAGATAAATCTACACATATGATTCATGTATCCAATTTAAATATTTAAAAAGATATTGATAGTCAAAACTTTTGAAAGTTTGATTGCATTTATGTCCAAAACGACATGTATTTGCGATTGGAGGGAGTACTACATTGGGCGAAAAGTTTTATACCAAAACTTCAATTAAGTTCCCTCAAGATGTATTTTGGGTAGAAACTTTTTTATACTTGTAAATGTCTATCTAACTACATGTAAATATCTCAAAGCTAATTTAATTATCAGTAAAATCAACTTATAATTAGGCCAAAAAAATCAAATATTTGTACTTGATATGTGACAAATCTAGTTGCATAAATGCACAGACCACTTGTTAGTTTTCTTTAAGAATTTATCCGTTTTTGTGTTCTAAAATTCCAATTACCTGCAATGCTTGGCTACAAATTCAACGTGCCTCGTGTCCCAACTTACCTCATTCCAATTACCCAAACTACTAACAAACACTTGCTTCATCTAATCTTTTTTCAAATGATGTTTTAAAATTATGCTATCAAATTTTCCGGAACTTGACCATCAAGATGTTCAAAAGTTGCCATTCTGTATGATGAGAAATACACCTCATGCCATTTTGGCATTTTCAGGGCCTTTTCCAACATTTTCATGTGTTAGGTCATTTGAAATGACCCTTTTGCCCTATTTTTTTCTCTTTAGTACCTCTCATCTCTCATGACTCCGAGCGGCCGTGCCTCGCCTCCTCCTCCTCTGCTGACTTTGCCATGGCCTTCACCACAATGTTAGTGTTGTTCCAGATGAAATTGTCACAGATTGGCACGTCCTTGAGCTTCATCACTGTCCCACCGGACTCGGCAATGGAGAGGGTCATGGAAGGGGACTAGAGATATTGTGGTCACAGACCATGAGGCCTAGGAGGGTGGCAGCAAGTGTGGCACATGGGCCCACCCGAATGCAAACAGGAGGGTGATTGAGAGATTGAGAGGTGGAGTGGGAGGGGAGGCACCAGGGAGGGGGTGGGGGGTAGGGGTGGGCACAACGAGCAGGCCCATGAGCAGGCCCGTCGATTAGCATTCAAAGTGAGTGCTCACGTAGGCCCCCACTTTGGCTTGGGCCCCCTTTCTCGGTGCAGGTCTGTAGGGCATGGGAGTTGGGAAGTTGGGTGACGCGGACTCTGCAGTCCGAATAATTAAGAAGTTGATTAAAGGCTGGTTAATTTCCATAGTAACATTTCCTCCCTCCCTTTTTACTAAGTGTATATGTACAACATCATTAATTATTAATGGTCAAATGAACCACTTTTATCTGGAAATATGTTTAGATACGAGAGGATCAATGGCTCTTCAAAGGTCTGTTAAAAAATAAATCCAATTCGTACCTTTCTTTTTAGTGATGTTTGACAATCCACGCATTCAAATCTTTACATTTTTATTGTCAATATGTTAAAAATTATATACATTTGCCATATGAAAATTAGTACACCACTAGATTTGTTGCCAAAAGTGCTTCTGTAATATTATAATTTGATTAAATTATACTAAAATAAATTTCTGAAAAGTAATGGACAAATTCACACCTCAAAAAGTCATGAAAAGTTAATAGCATTATTTAACTAGAACACTGGTAGTACTTATTTGAACAACAAGGTAAAGTTTTTTTTAAAAAATTCGCCCAGGAGATCTCCCACCGTCGGTGCCAATCTGCGGCTTTCTCTCGCTGCCAACGCCGATCTGTGACCTTCTCCCACTGTCAGCGCCGAGGGAGGGGTGGAGCGGCGGGGCCAGCGCATCGGAAGCAGAGGAGGCGGAGGGATACGGGCGCGCCGGCGGCGAAAGCACAGGAGGCGGAGGGACGCGGGCGCACTGATGGTGTCGGAAGCAGAGGAGGCGGAGGGACGCATGCGCAACGACAGCAATAGAAGTAGAGGAAGCGGAGGAATGTGGCCCGCCGGCGGTGGTGGAAGCACAACAGGCGGTGAAAGTGCGGGAGGCATGAGACGCTCGACAGCGGCGAAAGCAGAGGAGGTGGTGGAGGTGCAGAAGGCATGAGATTGCTGTTGGCAGGCAAAATTGCTGGCGGCTAGGGTTATAGGGATGGGAATATTTTTATTTTTTGTGATTTAGTTCTCGAAGTTTCTAAAAATTACGAATAGGCCCCTCAATGAATTTCTAGTTATTTAGAGTTTCTAAAAATTATGAATAAACCCTCCCCAATGGATTCCTTTTGATTTGGACCTTCTGAGCTCCATTACATGGTTATTTGGATAATTTGTGCTATTATATTATATGGTTATTTAATTTTTGGTAATATAAGGTATTGTATTTATTACTATTGTCTAACTGTCGCCATGGCGGGCGCCTAGTCGACTAGGCATCCAGGCACCCTGGTCTCGCCGCGACTTGCCAGAGCGCCGTGACAACCATGGTCTAAAGTGAGTTGCAGTATCATATATTGTATGTTAGGTCCAAACATAGCAACTCTGGGTTAACCCTTTTATATGAAGCGAGGATGAAAGTGTAAGCAGGGTGTTGTACATGCATGGGCTCGCCCTATGGTGGGCTGGGCTTTGAGCGAATTTTAGATCAGGATGTTACAGATGGTATCAGAGCATCAATCTTCGTTGCACGGGAGTGTGTGGAACAAGGGCATGGGCTATGCGCATGGCACGTGTGGGTCTAGAGTGGACACACGTCATGATATATGCCGACACTGGATGCATGGACATATACCTACGGGTGATTCTGGGTATTTATCATGCATACGTGTGCTACCGAGGGCGTGAGCCCTTAAGAGGGTGAATGTAATAACCCAACCTTTTAGTGTGAAGAACCACGTGGAGTGGTGATGGGATTAGTCTCATATTGTTTCGTCTAAACTGAATTGTAGTAGCATATAATATCTGTTAGATCCAAACATAGCACCTTGAGTTAACCCTTTTACATGAATAGAGGATGAAAGTGTAACTAGGATGATGTGGCTTGCCTTGTGGTGGGTTGGGCTTTAGGTGGATTTTAGCCTAGGGTGTTACAGGACCTTATGGTCAGTCTGTGTGCGTTGGCTTTAAATAGCTAGGGGGGCAACATCGTGTTGTGGTGGATTTGTTGATCTCCTAGTCATCAACATGTGCACTTGCACGGGCTATATATGTTGAATAATTTATTTATAATATTATCAAATTTTGTAATCCAATTTTTGAAAAAAAAATAGCACATTTTTAGTTTGAAATTATAGTTCTAAACTTCAAATGCTCTAAATTTTAAGATTTTTAATTTTACAAATTAATTATAACCTCTATTTACTTGTGTATCATTGTTGTTACTTTTCTAATGGTCACAAAACTACATATATTTGGTTACAATATTTGTTTTGAAATTTTATTTCCATGTTCAAACTTTTAATTCAATCCATCAAAGAGGTATATTTAAATGACAAATTAGACTTTGTATATTTTTTCTTAGTAAGTAATAATTTCAGGTTGTTTTTCCTTTAATTTTTGGTTTTTTAGTAGGACCAGTAAACTTATTCTTTTGATTAGAATATACAACAGATTAATTTGGTATGTGGATTATATTGATATAAAAAGTTGATAGCCTTCGTGGTGGCGGACGGGTGGCCTAGTTGTCCATACCAAACAATCAATCTATAAACACATATAGGCTGCTTATTAATAAGGCTAAACCCAAAACAAATAGGTCCTGTACACTACTACAGAAAGCCTAATACTAGACGGCCAATCACAGACGGTTTGACAAAACCGTCTGTGATTGACACTAACATAGACGGTTTTAATTTGGACACCGTCTGTGTTAGTGGTCGAGTATCACAGACGGTCCTTACCGATGAACCGTCTGTGATACTTTAGTATCACAGACGGTTTTTTTAAAACCGTCTGTGATAATCTGGAATTATCACAGACGGTTTTTAATAAAAACCCGTCTGTGTTGTGTAGACTATCACAGACGGTTCTTCTTAAGAACCGTCTGTGAATGTTCACAGACGGTTTTTGACAAGAATCGTCTGTGATGTCCCTTTGTCTATCATATTCTGTTCATAATCAGAAGTTAATATATAAGTACACATTGCTTCTAATAACTTAACTACAGAACTACTGAGATAAGAGATCACAAATTAAAGGCCAATTTATTAATTTCAATTAGAGGCAAATTTATTACAAAAGTCGCACAGGTAAAGAGTTTCCCAGATTGTAATCTTTTGGGCTTCGTACGCTTCTTCTTCAACTTTGGGACTTGGAGGATCAGCCGCTGACTTCTCGAACGCCGTTAAGATTGTCCTTGTCCTCAGCACTTCCTCCTCCAGCCTGGGCAAAGAATCAGTAGCATAGCACATAATATCGTAGAGGATAGCATGAAAAGATTCCTCAGAATCTGCCGTTTCTGCTTGATTGGCAAGGCTATCCATCAGTCTCTCCAATGCGTGTAGAGCTTCTTCCGCTTTGCGCACATTGTGGAGAAGAACCAGGGTTAGGGTTGTTTCTCTTTCTTGAGCGGCAGCGAGACACCTCCGTCGACGGTAGATGATCAGGTCGAGCTGACGGATGCAAGAAAGTCGGGGAAGGAGAGCAGGGCGTGTGCGGAGAAGCTGCTCCAGATGCAAATTGCTGGCCGCCTGTGTAAGGTTCCAGCCGAACAATTCTTGATGAACAGATGAGAGGAAGGAGATGATCACAAGAATAGTAGAAGCCATATTGTACGTACGTAGAAGAGACCTGGATTAGGCGTGCATATTTAACCTTTAGCACAGACGGTTCGTATACCCAAACATTAATGATATAGACGCTTCGTATAACGATCGAGAGACGTTAATTAGATGATCGAAACACGAAGCGTTCTGACATAAAGCTTATGACAGACAATTTTTTTTATAAAAAACCGTCTGTGATAAGATTTATCACAGACGGTTTTTAAACTTAGAACCGTCTGTGATATTGATATCAATATCACAGACGGTTCTACGTCTAGAACCGTCTGTAATAAGCCTCCCTATAAATACCCTCTTCCTAGGGTTTTCCCCGTATGCTGCAGTTATATTTTACATCTAAATCCCGATCTGTCTCATTGCCGCTGCCTCCCTGAGCCCTCACCGGCCGCCTCCCCGAGCCCTCGCCGGTCGCATCCCCGAGCCCTCGCCGGCTGCCTCCCCGAGCCCTCGCCGGCCGCCTCCCCGAGCCCTCGCCGGCCGCCTCCCCGACGCATAAGCACTAAGGTACCCTTGTCTGGCCTTTATGTATTACTGCTGTTTGCTTTGGCCACAAAACTGTACTATATGGTATTGTTGAACTATTGTATTATATTGCTTATGGACTGTATGGTATTGTTGAAATGTATGGTATAATGGTGGATTGTTCATACTGTTGGTATTATAATGGTGAAATGTATGGTATACTATTGTATTATATCACTTTAGGTGTTGTTACTCCAATAATGATTTTTACACAAGTGTGTTTAGCCTACATGTTGAGTAATCCAAACACTTGCCATAATTTTTTGCCACACTTTTGTGGCAGTGAATTAAATAATAGCCACAAAATTTTTGCCACACCTTAGTTATCAACCAAACACCTTTTTTGCCACAAATTTGGCTAGCCACAAGTGTGGCAAATTCTTAAGTTGAGGCATGGCAAATTGTGGCCTCCAACCAAACATGCCCTATATGCCACATAGACCTTCAAAGGGCATGAAGCAAGTGACACACTCTAGTGTATCCGGTTCAATGAACCTGATACACTAGTTTGTGTCATTTGCTTCATAGAACTTTGTTTAGAGACCTTGTAGTAATAATATATGCCACATAGACCTTCAAAGGGTATGAAGCAAGTGACACACTCTAGTGTATCCGGTTCAATGAACCTGATACACTAGTTTGTGTCATTTGCTTCATAGAACTTTGCTTAGAGACCTTGTAGTAATAATATATGCCACATAGACCTTCAAAGGGCATGAAGCAAGTAACACATTCTAGTGTATCCGGTTCAATGAACCTGATACACTAGTTTGTGTCATTTGCTTCATAGAACTTTGTTTAGAGACATTGTAGTAATAACATCATCGCTTGATCTGCTTGTTTCAGAGGGCATGGCTAGCATTACCTGAGGCTAGCCAATAAACAGGAATAGTTTTAGAGGTAGGAAAGAATATCACAGACGGTTTTTAACTAAAAACCGTCTGAGATATCTGATAATCACAGACGGTTTTTAGTTAAAAACCGTCTGTGATTATCAGATATCACAGACGGTTTTTCAAACCGTTTGTGATAACCTTCGATTATCACTGACCCATAAATTCAGACGGTTCACAAAACCGTCTGTGATGACCTTTTCTGTAGTAGTGGTATATAGGTTGAGACCCAATAACATGCAAGATCAGACAGAGTATTTGTTTCATAAGTGAATGTATGCCATCGCAAATAGCCTAGCTAACACAAGGACGGTGCAATCCGCATATCATAGGCTGGTGTTAAGCCGTACAGAATAAGGGTATTGTTAGAAATAATTTTGACTTAGAGTTCAAGACATAGTAGAGTCCGTCTCCTTGGGTAACTCAAGTTGAAGTTGTGCCCAACTTGAAGTCCGAATACGTATACTAGTAGAAAAGTATTAGCCTATATATTGAGAAGACTTATAACCAGTTAAATTAAGAAAAGAGGGGAGCAAGTAAGAGAATATAGAAATTTAGAAATTCTCCTGTGTTTTTTTAGTTTATTTGCGATGTGTGTGTTTTCTCTTGGAACAAAGTTAACAAGTGGTATCAGAGCCTACGCGAGAACCGAGTCGCTGAAAAATCGTCTTGGTGATTTTCGTTTCACTCTCGTATCGCGCGGCACATCTCGCACAACGCTCCTATGGCGCATGTCGCTCGTCTTTGTGCAGCTCTCCCAAGAAAAAGGCGCACGGCATGTCCTTCTATTTTTTTCGGTTCAGAGAAAGTCAAGCAGCAGCACCAGGCTTGCAAGTCACGAGACATCCCGCAGTGAAGAAGCACCAGCACAAGACACGGCAGCCAATACGTGATAAGAAAAGAAAGCCTGGTAGGAGAGATAGTAATTTTCTCTTGCGCCAAGGACAAAAGACGAGCTCTTTTTTCCAACACCGTGCAGCAACGCAATCAGTTCCCTTCGATCCGCATGTGAGAAGTGCACGATGTTATCCCGAGGATCGCGTCACGCAAGGAAAAAAGACAGGCAGCAACCACGCGCATGAGACACCGAAACCGAGTCAGCTACGGTCCGGCTCCGAGACACTGAGTCGGAGACACTGCGTGGCTTAAACTATGTCTCTGAGCCGGACATAGCAGTAGCGCAATAAATGTCGGCCCGAGGAGAGCAAAGCAATTAACAGAGAGCGGATCTAAGACAGCAAGAAAAGTCTCCAAGAGAAAAAAGAAAAAATAGTGCAGTTTTTTTTCTCTGTTCCCTTGGTCCAAGAGCCACTTCAAAGTAGACCGAGTTCTTAATCCGTGCTCAAGATCATGTCGTGTTTTCTGAGAAGTGTCACCAGTAATGAAGCATCATCCAGTATGATGGCGAAGGAGAGTTTTGTTGTTTCGCAGCATTATCCGATGCTCATGACGAGCAATTATACAGTCTGGGCAATCAAGATAAAGGTGTACATGAAGGCTCAAGGAGTGTGGAATGCGATCGAGAATAGCAACGTCGATGTGCACAAGGATCATATGGCATTGGCGGCCATCTATCAGGGCATCTTAGAGGAGACACTCTTCCTACTAGCCAAAAAGGAGATGGCCAAAGCCGTGTGGGAGGCGTTGAAGACGATGCATCTTGGCGCCGATCGTGTGAAGGAAGCAAAGGTACAAACTCTCAAGACCGAATTCGAGATGCTACGTATGAAGGAAACGGAGTCGATCAATGACTTCGTCGTCCGGTTGACGATCATCGTCAACAAGATATGGGCCCTTGGAGAGAAGGTGGAAGAGTTGTACATAGTGAAGAAATTCCTTCGTGTTGTTCCCTCACAGTTTCTCCCAATTGCTTCGGTTATAGAGCAATTTGGAGACCTACATGCAATGACCATGGAAGAGGTCATCGGTTGTCTTAAGGCGTATGAGGAACGCATCTGCGACAATAGTAACAACGGTGATGGACAGGTCTTGTTACCCATGCTGAGTGGGAGATCCGATCATCGAAGCGTGAAGACAAGAACACTTCCAGTAGTGGTGGCCAAGGCCGTCAGAACCGAAAGTGTGATAAGGCAAAAGTGAGATGTTATAATTGTAACGATTCTACATACTGCTTCATTCAGTGTAAAAAACAAATAATAGCTCGAATTCCTCTCGTTAATCAAAGGAAATGGAAATAAATTTAACTCATCAACCCAATGAACCGTCTGATATAAAATAACATAGATTGATCTAACAAAAGTGTCAGATATAAATTCAAATATAGAGTTTATATGGCATACTTATTTTTTGAGAGAGTACAACTCAGACGGATACACTCAACACACATCTCACTAGCACCATCCACAGGCGCCCACATGTGCGTGTTCCCTACACACACTTGGATACTTGAAGTGTAAGAGTTTGACTTGAAGCCTATTAGGTAAGAAATACTAATTTAGAATAAGAAATTCAAAAATATGGTCTACAAAATAAAAAAACATCCCAATAATATGAATTTGGCAAAATTCACTCTTGGACATCATACTTAGGTGGCATTTGGTAGAACACGCTGTAAAATCGTGATTCGGTTGATGAACATTGCAAAATCGCACGTGTTTTCCAAAACACACTTTGGACATTATAATAATATTATCTTGCAATTCAAGAAAGAGAAAAAGCCACATTTTCTCTATCAGTTAGTAGGTCCTGTTAAGGATATCTCCCTCTTCGGCTTGATTTAACAACTCTCTCTACTTATGTCACCTTCCTCGTCCTCTTCGTCGTGCTACTGCAATCGAATTTGCTCCGCTTACCTCTACTTTCCAAGCCCTTACACTTTGTGCTTTCTAGGTTGTTGCACGATTCTGAAAGGTTGGTACTCGACACAATTTTTTAAGAGTCGCACGCTACGACGACATCTTCAAGACATGGACTTTGGATTTTCCCCCTATTTTAGTGTCAACCTTTTTCAAATATAACGCTATTGCATACACCTTATATTTGAGGGGAGTATTAAGGGTATAAATGTCTTTTCTAGTTTCTAGTGTTTGTGTCCATGTACTCTATATATTAATCCATATGGGCTGTGCAATACAACAAGCTATTTATCCCTCCTTCCTCCTCTAATATTAACAGGTCCCACATGCCAATTCCCTTACACCGCAAGTCAATATGGCGTTGACAAGTGGAACCTACACCAATTAACATGGGCAAATGAGACTTTAGATAACTTCTCTCTCTCAAACTACAAGATAACATAATTATGGCAAACTTAGTTGCAGGACTCTTCTGCAGCATTTGCTCTAAGACCATAGCTTTTTGTATTTTTCCTAAAAGATACTAAGCTTCGTTGGTTCTTTGCTGTAGGCACTCCGTCCATTAAAATATAATATCCTAGAAAAGTCTATTCTTTGCTGTAGGCACTCCGTCTCCGTCTAGCTAAGAGAGGAGAGAGAAGGTGGGTGAAAAGTCTATTTTATCCTTGATCCCTTCTTCCTCCTTTTATCTCCCTCCTCATCTTTCGTCTTCTCCCACAGGGCCTCGAGCTCCTCTCACATTGCTGGCGTTTAAGGTAAGCTCCCGTGCCGCCCAAAAATTTCCTAGGGATTAGGGGCAAAATAGATTTTTCACCCACCTTCAATCCTCTCTCAGTCGGATATTTATATTTTAATGGATAGAATGTCCTATGCCAGAAAGCCACCAAAATTTTGTGTCTTTCAGCAAAGACACAAAAAAACAGTGTCATAGAGAAAATGCCACAAAAGTCAAGTATCCTCTAGCCAATTTTGCCTATTATTATAATGGCCAAAGTGTGTCCTAGCAAATGCACGTGATGTTGCAATGTCCATCGACGGCACCACAATTTTGCCTATAAATTTTTTATTGAAATATGAAATTCTTGAAAAGTGTGTGGTATTGAAACATACAAAAATACTAATAAATATGTATTAATCTCGAATAACAATATTGAATGTTTGAAATGTCAAACTTATACAAAATTTGGGATTAAAATCAAAAGTTGTTAATAATAAACTATTATTGAAAAACAAAATTGGGTTTTTCACATTAACAAAAACAAAATATAAAACAAAAAACAAACTGGAATCTTTCCATCCTTGTTTATGTAAATTTTTGAATAAATTTACAAAACTTGTTAACAATAAACCATTATTGAAAATTTGTAGACAAACTGGTAAGGAATTCCTAATTAATTTTAATAAATATATAATAGCTAGAATTCACTCATTAACCATAGAAAAAGATAATAAAATTGTGCTGTCATCCCAATGGACCCTCTTGTTAGAATGATTTGGATTGATTTAACATAGGAGTTCAAAATAATTTGAAATCCAGATTTCATATCCCATGTTTTGAGATGTATATGTATGTTTGAATTAAAGTTGAAATAGGTGACAAATTTATTTCAGAATGAAAAGTTTGTACAAAATAAATTGAGGTATCCAAACATGTATAAATTTGCAACTAGGAACTCCAAACAAAATTGGCATCCGAACATCAACATATTAAAAAAATATCCAAATTAGGACCAACAGTGAAAATTTCTATAATTAATTTTGTTCCATGTCCATTTGAATAGGATTAGTACAAATTAAGATTTCCAATTCCCAACCTAAATAGAATTCATGGCACTAGATGGTGTCTAACTCATAATTCTAACGACATAATATATCTATCTTTGTCCTTAAATTGTGGCAAAAAAATACTTTAAAAATAGCATGTGAAGTGCACAGATTCCCAGCTGTATTTTTCGTTCCCTTGGCAATCACAAAATACTTTCTTATTAACTATTAATAGCTCCGACATAAAATTCTACATGTGAAAACTTATATTTGACATATAACAGTTAATGTTTCACCCCAAAAATAGATGGCTATAGAAAAATCAACATTTGTTTTTAAAAATCTAATCGTTAACCTCCAACGAACTTACCTTCTATTCCCCTCTAGTAAAAAAATAAATGGCATCCTAAAATGCATACAATCAAACTATAGCTTTGACCAGTAATATCTTTGAGAATGTTTAGATCGGCCATGCAGAAATGGCATGATTAGAATTGCCTCAATAATAGGTTCGTAAATGTTACTAGGTTTTACATATATTTTATTCAGGGGTACATGTTATTGTGGTATACGGTATACCATAAAACTGATTTAAGTGATATATGATATGATGTAGAGATAACAATTGGAGTTGTATCATGAGGAGTTCGCTGGTAATTTATTTTGAGCTATTAGCAAAGGGGTGTAGCACTTTGTTTCGAAGATGAGAGGAGGAAAGCACAATCATGGAACATGTTATTTAGCAATTTTTTTAGAGGTGGAGAGGTGGACAAAGGATGGAATAGCCTCTTTATAACAATTTAGATTGCAATATAAATTAGTTGTCAGAGTTACAGGGGTGTTCATATTAGCTACGACTAATGGCTAGTAGTGGTAGAAAGAATTGACCTTTAGACAGAGGGGGCAAGCGATGGGAAAAGAGATGGCGAGGTACGTGTGCGAGACGGGAGCGAGAGAAGTAAAGTGTGTAATATGCCTGTAACCCTTTGCCTTATCTCTGGAGCGAGACGAGAGTGAGAGAAGTGAAAAAACCACTTCAAGAAGTCAGATGTTCATATTGGCTTCTAACTTCTCTAAACAAAAGCCAATACGAACATCCCCACATTCTTGTAACCATACCAATGTCCAAAACACCACTCTTTTGTGACTGTAGGTAGTATTACAAACTTAACACTCCATCTGGAAAAGCTAGATTTTGGAGGGAAAAAGTATCATGTCGATCTCTTGTGATCCTATTTCCAAACAAGCCTTAAACTTAGTTGTTTCTTATTCGTCCAAATCACTAAATATCATGGATAAACATACTGAAAATAAATATTTCGATTTTTGCTTTAACAATGTGAATAGGGTAAAATTCATATCTAGGATGATGCATGAGAAAATTCATGGGTGACGAATAATTTTCTTCAGGACAATTCAGGATTTGCCTCTCTATGTGTTGGCACTTTAGCATTCGATCATCGATGTCTCACTGACATATGGGTCCAGGAGCCACATGTCAGCGAGACAATGGCTAACAAATCCTAAAATGCCAACAAAAAGAGTTACAAATCCTAAATTATTCTATTCTCTTTCTATCATGAATTCAAAAAAGATATGCATAGATAAGGAAGCTATACCAGAAGTTTAGGTCTGTCAAATTATCGCGCCTTTTGTCGCGCCATTTGTCGTACAAAGATGGTTCCATTGCTTAAATTTAGTAGTGGTTCAAAATCTCAATGTACACAAGATCTGTAAGCACTGAAAAAAAGTTTAAATTAGTCACATTCATTAACAATCATTAGTTGCATTAATAGAAGATAGGGACAAAAGGTCCACTTTACTCCTGTGAACTATAGCATTGGTCCGCTTAACCCCCCTAAACTTTTTCTAATTTACCCCCTGAACTTTTAATACCGGGTCATTTGACACCGATTTTGAAGGTAGTTTTGCCACCATGACTACCATATCGCTCGGTTTTGTCACTTTTCATCACACTTGGATGCTCACATCTATCCACACGCGAAGATATATATATATCCCATCACACCCAAAATTACCAAAACCATCAGATCTAGCCACACAAAATCTATCCCTTGGATATAGCAAAACAAATGCATAAAACAACCTATTATTATTATTATTAACAAAAACCATGTAAGCTGGACATACTTTTCAATGATTCACCGTTTAATGAGACCTATTTGCCATTGGGTGAGAGGGAGAGGGAGGTCAGGGAGTTGTCTTCCTCCTCTGGAGTCTGGATGACAATCATGGAACCAACAGCAGCAACACCTCAGGTGGAAAAGGATGGCAGAGAAGGAGGCGTGCCAAGGCACAGGAGATGGGCAAAATGGGTTGCACATGACGCGACACACGAGTAAACCAATGGTGGTGGTGAATTGGGGAGAGGGATGCAAGAGACAAGGCGATGACGGGCAAGGCGGCGACGGCGCATTGGGTGCTCATGAGGCCGGAAGCTCAGTGGTCTATGTTGGAAAGTCTTACGACCTCCCAGGACTGTTTATGACCGGTTAAAGTCGTTTACGACCGGTTAGAGCTGTTTATGACTGGTTCCGACTGCTTCAATCCCTCTACCGATCGCCATTCTTTCGTGGTCGTAAACTTACTATAGAAGTCTCGACCGCTCTTCTTTATTGCTTCGCTGCCCTTCCTTCAGCCGCTCGAAATACCGTGATCGAAACACTTTACGATCACGCAGTGATGCTGGCGATCACTGTTCACCGTGGTCGAACACCTCCTTCGACCACGTTCACTTTCTTTAACGTGGTCGGAGTTTTTTCTGACCACATACTGGTCTTCTCGGCTCCTTACGACCACCTTCACCATGGTCGTAGCCTTCTCTCGTGGTCGAACCCTTTACGACCACGTTCTACGCTCCTTCAACGTGGTCGTACAAACACTGTTCCTTTGCCGTGGTCGTAAGAGCTTACGACCACGTCTGCGGAATTGCTCGAAAAGAAACAGCGACACAGAGTTTTGCTCTCTTCTCTTCTTTACTTCTCGCAATGGCTCGGTACACAAAGTTACAGGACTACACCCCCTTTTATACCCGGTTATACAACTTTAACTCGGGTACGAAGACAACTCCGACTCCTTTTCGATTTCGACTCCTACTGCATTTCGACTTCGATTACAATTCTATTAGTGGTCTAACCGCTCCGCCTGGGAAAACTCTATTTTGATCTTCGACTTTTGATTTCTTCCTCGTTTTGAGTTCGATCACTTCCAAATTTGAGAAAACAAGATTATTTACAACAGTCTAAAGCAGGAAGTGAGTTTGTCAAAACGTAGAACACAACGAGGAGATTCTTTCATATGGGTGAATTGGACAGAGACACACAATAGACGACGTAAGGCTATGGTGAAACTCGAATGGAGGTGAGGAAACAATAATCAAATTAGACTGGGGAATAGAAGTATTTAGAAGTGGAACATGATATGACACAAACCAATGTCGACATAGCTCATCGGATAGAGAGATCGTCTCAGGGGGTTATAAAGGGGCGACGAGGCAGTTTCGTGTTTGCGCGTTATAGGGCCTGTTTGGGAGAGCTCCACCAGCTCCAGATCCACCTAGAAGGTGAATCTAAAGCTAGATCCACTGTGGAGCAGCTCCATCGTGGATCTGGGATTCGTCAAAGTGTTTGGTACAGCTCCACCTCCCTCTCTATCTCACTTCCACCTGGGCCCCACGCGTCAGGGGGCAAAATGAAAAAAAAGAATTCCCGACCGGCGGAGCACGGCGCGCACGGGCACGGCACGGCGGCTGGGCGGGCACGGCGCGCAGCAGAGGAGGAGGCGGAGAAGAGGAGGCGGCGGAGCGGCGGCTGGGGGGCGGTGAGGCGGCTGGCCGGAGGTGAGGAGGAACTGGAGCGCCGGCGGTGAGGAGGAACTGGAGCGCCGGCGGTCGGAGGAGAGGGGGAAAGAGGTGAGGTGTGCGCAAGCACGAGTGAGGTATAGGGAGCTCACCGGTGTGGTCGAAGTTGACGGAGGGGAACAGAGGTGAGCCGGCAGCGAGCGCATGCGGCGGTGTGGCCGGGTCGCTGTGGCGGGGAAGCTTGGGCGGCGGAGGGCGGCGACCGACCACGGGGGTGGCTTCGGGACACCGAGGGGCAGCTCCTGCCGCGAGAAATCGGCCTAGGACCGCTTGAGGAGGGGGCGGTGGCGGTGGCCGGCCGGAGGCGGAGAAGAAGCGTGCGCGGTGGATTCAAGTGGTGATTTCTCAATTCATCGCGTGGGGAGGCATCTCAAGGAGGAAGAAGGCGTGGGCGTCGCAGGCGAGGAGGAGGGCGAGGGCGTGGAGCGAGGAGACGAGGCCGGCGAGAGGAGGGGAGGGGGAAGTGGAGCTAGTGCTGGTGGGGATTGATACGGCGGAGGTGAGGAGGAAGGAGAAGGTGTAGGCGTTGGGGAGGAAGGAGGAGGAGAGGAGGCGGCGGAGGCGGGGGAAGAGGCAGAGGGCGCGGAGAGGGGAGGCCGAGAGGAGGGAGCGGAGGAGGGAGTTGGGGAGGAAGCGGTCGGCGAGGAGGGAGGAGGTCGCGTGCGGAGAAGAAGAATGAAATAGAACGAACCGTTTTTTGTGTGTAATCAGTGGCATGGTGGGTAATTTTCTCCAACTCCACCAACTTGAGTTTGGTAGAGCACCCCTTGAGGTGCTCCACCAATTTGGTGAATCTGGAGTCAGATCCATGGTTTTGGTGGAGCAGATCCACGGTGGAGCTGCTGGAGCTAGAACTGTTTGGCTAGCAAAATTGAATCCGGATCTGTTTTTTGTGAATCTGGAGCTGGTGGAGCTCTCCCAAACAGGCCCATAGAGTGCCCCTCTAGGGGCACGTATTGCAGGATGGGCAAAAGGAGCATGCATCAGGATGGCCAGGAGTAGCATGCTCTAGCTTGGTGACCAGTGGGGTGGCCTCACGTGAGCGGGATGAGCATTGGGTGCCTGGGCCATTGATAGGGAGGGAGGAGATGGAGGAGAAAAAAGAGGAAGAAGAAAGAGATGACATGGAGGCTCAATGTGGCAAAACTAGATGACATGGCGGCCACAGTGGCAAAACCACCTTCACAACCGGCATCATGGTGGTGAAGTGGCCTAGTATTGAAAGTTCAAGGGGTAAAATAAGTCAAAGAAAATTTAGGGGTTAAGCAAAATGATAGTTAGGGGAGTAAATTGGACTTTTTCCAAGAAAAAAAGTTTTACAGATATCAATTGTAGATTGGTTTTAGACGGGGGCTTCGCTCCTATTACATGGGGCAAATGTTATGTTACATATGTAGAGGTTCTCGATCAGTTAAACCTAGAGTTATGTGCACCATCAACAGTAAATATTGCAAAATTCTTCATCACGCCATGTAGGCTTATGTCCCCTGTTATTAATTAATTGACATATAACCAGAAAATCAGCTACTGATCTGGCTATTTTGTTCAAATGTGATGGTATTTCAATGGTTAAATTAAAATTTCATTCAATTTTGGGAGGTTGTCCCCCCGCCAATGCAGTTATATATGGTCTATGGTTTCAAAAAAAATGACTACTTGCAAGTTTCTTCTTTCATTTTTCTCTTGAGGTAAAAGGGGTGCATAAGAAAACTTTTGATAACCGTTCTGGCCATGATAGAGGACATCAAATGGTGATTGAATGTCTTAACATTTTGATGCCACAATGTATCTTGTAGTTTTGTAAGTGTTTCTCGTCTCTTAATTAAGTGGTACTAGAATCTACAAGAGCTGTCAAAATCGAACACAATATCATCATTTATGGGTTTGAATTTCCTACAAATAGGTTTGTGTCAATGGATGAAATGTTTTCTTCAAATTGTTTCTTTCTCAAAACTTTTGAAAGTACAGACAAAAGAAAAGAAAAGGAAAATAAAGGGGAACAATAAAATATACACTATTCATGTACCTATGTCAATTTATAACATAAGTCTCACCAATAGATTGGACAAACTAATGTGAACAGAGGGGGTGCATCTTTGCAATAATCATGCATTTGAATTGAAGTACTAACATCTGTAGTGTCAATTGTGATATGCTGACATATTTACTACTTGTAAACTAGAATAATATTTAATGTTTCAAATGTGTTTTGTTGTGGAAAATAGCTGCATAATATGCCGTGTTTGGTGTCACCATTTATTGTCTTGTTTAATAATCAAGCCTTGATCGTACAAGGCTAAATGGGTTTGTATCAGGGTATGACCTGATACCAGCCTAATCTAACAATGACGACTCTTATATCACACATGAATAAGTATCCTCTATGTGCGTAATTATGCCAGAATTGTACTGTAGTAAACTATACCCTACTATGAGCTTAGATGATATTAAATATTAGTGGGAGTGTCTATACAACATTCGACTATTTTTAGGACAAAAACAGTTAGATTTTGAGCCGTTAGATGGAGATCCAACGCCCTAGATCATTTTTTTGGAGGGGGGTCATTTTTTTTGGAAGGGGGCTTGTATGGGTGGATCCGTTGGATGGAGATCTAACGCCTCAGATCAATCTGACTATTTTTATCCTAAAAAACAGTTGAATGTTGTATAGACATACACTAAATATTAACCAACCGCTATAAAATATGTTTCTTTACCTCTGCTTTGGTTGCTCTTTATAGTAAAACTTCCAGCCGTGAACAACTTGAAATAATATAATTTAATGCCGGATTTTCACCAAGAGAACAGTACTCTGCAATCCTTCGATCTGATTGTTGCAATATACATATCCTTACTTAGCAAGTGCGCACACTTATTATATGCTCCTGAAAACTTATGAAAAGAAAGCGAACCCTTAATACACATATTTCTCAACCCACGCACAAGTGAAATAAGAAGACAGATGCTTACCTGACAATTGAATTTGGCAATGTAATCTGCACGTCAAGAAATGTTGTATACGACCAAAATGGAAACGACAAACTTTGATTTTTTTTGATAGATCACTAGAAAAGAAGGGATTAAATGTGGACTTGAAAGAACGATGGACAACTTGCAGGGAAATCAGTATGTCGAAATGATGTATACTACCAACCAATTAGACTTGAAAAATCACAAAAGGGTAAAAACAACAAAAGAGTTTTTATTTTTTTTTATTTTTGGAACGATCACTAGAAAAGGGGCTTAATTATGGACGTGAAACAACAACAATGGCTAGTTTTTTTTCTGTATTTTGTTAGGAATAGTTTTCCTCTTGTTTTTGGTAACAATCACTAGAAAAGAAGAGACTAAATGCGGACTTGAAAGAACAATGCACAGCTCGCAGGGAAACCAATATCTAGCTAGGCAGGAAAGGAAAGGGATGTGTCTGCTTGCAGTAGTGTCTTATATAGACGAGGAACATCAAGAAGATGCCTAGATTGCACAAGCAAGCAAGGAATAATTTTCTCTTCAGAGCTAAAGTCCACATGCCGAAAGGACCTGAAGCTTATCATGCATAAAGAACAAAGGGGATAACTTGCCATGTCCGTCTCAATTAAAGGACATACAAAGCTGGATTGATGATTATGCCATGGCATGTCTTAAAGAACACGAGCAACAGAAGGCAGTAGACACACTCACTACCTTTTAATCGAATATCCCAAAAATAGTTTAAAGAGCACAGGAAAAGTAATTAACACTCGAGTTGAGTAATTATATCTCACCGGCCGGCCGTCGTTCGTCGGCTTGTCGCCGAATGTGTCGGGAAGCGACGTTCACTGCTTCTCAGCAGCCGCATACATACATACATACATACATACATACATACATACATACATACATACATACATACATACATACATACATACATACATACATACATACATACATACATACATACATACATACATACATACATACATACATACATACACTAGCGGGACTGATCTCCTCAGGCGGCCACATATAGCGATCTATTCCTCTGGTGGCGAGGAGGGAGATGGGAGTTTTCTGGGGGTGGGACGTTGGCGGATATGGTGGGTATACAGCCTCTTTTGGCGGGTGAAACATCTTTCACAGATCGCAGATTTCAAGTCGAATTAACAAGCTCGTCTTGCCAATTAGAGTAGTCAGTTGCCAAAGATTATGGTTGTAGCTCACGGATTAGCGTAAAGTCCTACGTGGTCGCGGTGGTGCTAATCACGCTAGAAGGTGTATTAGTGTAACTGCACCCCTTCAAATTCCTGGTTAATCACTCAAAAATCTGAAAGTGCAATGAAATGGATTAGTGTAGAATACTACAGTAACAAAGTGAACGTGTACGAATACAGCAAAATTGGTGTATTAGTCCAACGAATGTTCCACCAGCGGTCCATGTTGGCTGCTACCACTCGAATGCTCAAGCATCTCTTTGAATAAAGAAAGCAAAGGAAACAAGTTTCTTTCTGAAAAAGAAAAAGGAAGCAAACACACAAAGCGGAGACCTGTCCTGTCCCCGTCGAACCACCGGCACGCGACTTCCGACCGGTTAGACCACTGCCTGCAACGTCCGATCAGGATTCAACGGTGCCACATGCTTTGACTGCCTGGTCTTTCTCTAGCCCTCCCCCACCTTCCCTTCCCTCTCCTCCTCCTCGCCAGCCGCCGCCTCCGCCGGAAATCTCCTCGCTTCCCACTCACCCTCACAGCGGGCTCCCCGTCGCTGGTGAATCGGTCTGGCTCGGGTGATTTTACTCCCCGTTCTTGTTGTGTTCCAGATGCTTTGCTCTGACGATATTGTGATCCGACCCAGCTAACCCCAAGGCCGCGCTGTTCTTGATTTCTCTAACTAATGGTTGATTGGTTAATTAATTGATCGACCGAATAGTTGTTGCGTTCATTTGCTATGCTCTGCGTTACGTATTTATATCGATTAATTAAATTTCTCAATGTTGAAGTATGTTCTGTTGTACTTGTTGACTGTACTAACTACGGTGCACTGTATTTTGTTCTCGCAGCTGGTTGGAGAAACGAGTAAATGGCCCTCTTTTTTTCCCTAAAAGGACGGGAGCATGTAATTTTGCTTCACTAGTATAGCTGCAGCTTCTTACAAAACCACTGTAGAGGCGCGTGCCTTGCAGATTTTATGTTTGACAGCTTGAGTTTGTGGTTGTTGCGTAGCATCATTGTGGTATAAATTAGTTCTTGTGTCACACTGATCTGCACCCACGGCATACTGTTGTTTATCCTGAAACTCTTCTGCGAATGGTACTGTGTTGAAGGGTACTCTACCTTGTAGAATCTAGTGGCTGATGTACAGTGTGTGATTTTGCAGGTCGGCAGGTCGTTGTGTGAGCCGGTGCTGCTCACCCTGATTTATGCTGCACAGAGTTTCTTGGAGAAAAAAATTTGTCAAGCGTGTCAAGGCGGACAAATTAGCTGCTCTGTCTCAGAGTGGTCACTCCAGGCACACTCAATGAAGTTCCGCACAACAAGCTTATTGGAGGAGCATGCCATGTACACTTGGGAGATGATCAGAGTTTTTGGGCCTGTTCTTGGCTGAGACTTATGTCTTTCGACTGTAGCTTGTGATTTTTAGGCTATTTATATAAAAGATTACAGAGTAACAGAAACTCACGTGTGGTTTTTGCCAATATAAATGAAGTCGGTACAATATGTACTACAATTAACTAGTAGACCTAATCTTGAAAAGACACCCCGTTTAAAAACTAGTTACTATAGAAAAGCTAAAAGCTGAAGCCAAAAGCTGAAAAAGAACATAGCCTTTTGACTGATAGGTGACTGGGTTATTGGAGCACTGATCAACATTGTTGGGAGTGTCACCATAAACTTCGGGACCAATCTGCTGAATTATGTGGGCCAAGCCCATATAAGAGGAATAATTCCTAAATAAAATCTCAAAGGCCCACTCATATAAAGGAGGCATGCATTTGAACTTTAGTACCATATTGCTAGTTCTAGGAGAGAAAGACCACCTTAAAAGGGAGGGTGCACTCCTAGTCACTTGAGGCATGTGTGGGAGAGAACTAGAGGAACACGCGCGCGCGCGCTCGCTCGCCTCGCCGGGCGAAGGGCGCGGGCGCGTGGCACCTGTGTGAATGGTCCGCCAAAATCGGCTCCAGGTGCTTACGCAGACGCAGCTTCCTTTTGCAGTTTTATTTTGCTGTTTTGAGTGGCGGTAAATCCGGATCGGTTACGCGCGACTAATCCGGTTCGGTTACGAGTTATGGAGAACGTGCAGGCGTTTTGATTACGCGTCCTAATTTCTCTATAAATACTGAGTCGCCGCCTCCATATAAGAAATATAACGAAAAATCAATCTAGGGTTTTTTGCCTCCTCCATTGTGCTGCGCCGTCCCACGTAGTCTACTCCATCCTGTCCGCCGGCGTGCACTGTCGTTTGAGAGAGCAGGTCTCCGGAACCGTCGCCTTCGAAGTTCTGCACCGGGAGAGGGCGAATAAGGTTTTTGGGAAGCGCTCTGCGCGACTGCTTGCTGTAGCTCTGGCTCGTCTCCCTCGTTGTTCGACTTCGGCACGTCGTCATCGACCTCGTGTCATTCACATCATGCCTGCAGTGTCAACACCGGCAAATCGATCAGAACAGAACCGTCGGTACGTCACAGCCCTGTTCTCCCTATTAGATTTGTTCATGTATAGTTGCCAAGTTTATATGTCTAGATCATTTATGCCTGTGATGGTTCTGTTACTTTGCGTGCTTGATGTCATGATTTATTTATGGAATAAATTGAATCTACATGTGCTTATGTTTTCAACACAATCTTCTGAAATTGGGTCATTATCAGGTCTGGTTTATAGCTGCTTATATTTCATTGTTCTTTACTTGCCGATGACTCAAAAGGACGCCCCGGATACTGTATGACCAGCAACCCCTTGCCTCTATAGTCTCTAATGATAGGCCTGTTTACTTTTATCAATGGATTAGGCCCTTGTTTTTTACTACCTCCAAAAGCCCCTGAGAAGTTGTTGTCCAATAACGTGTATATTAGCCATGAAACAGTTAAGGAGATAGAGTTGTATTAAGATATAGAGTTTGTATTCTATTCCATATATGCCTTATCTCTATGTGGCATATCCTCTTGTACTCTTCTATATATATGACCCTTTGGGTCTCATATCAACATACACAATATTCATAACATGGTATCAGAGCATAGGTTAAAACCCTAACCTCCATCTACTTCGGCTTGTCTTCCGCACCTGCTGCCCCCGGGAGGATCGATCTACGCTCCCGGGGGCGGCCACCTCGTTGGGCTGCATCGACACACCGCCTCCTCGTCTCTGGCCGCCGTCGTCGGCCATCCACGTCGGCCGCCACTGGGCATCGTCTCTTCCGCCCGGCGCCGCCGCCCTCGTCAGTGCCTACTCCCGCCCGGATCTGGCCGCCACCGCCCCGGATTCGGTGACCGCCGCCATAGATCCGGCCACAGCCGGTCTTGCCGCCTGGATCCGGCCTCCTCTGCGCTGGATCCGCCCGCCTCCAACCAGATCCGGCCCTGGCCGTCTTGGATTCGGCCGCCGGCGACCGTCGCGCCTCAGATCTGGCCGCCGCCGGGCCCTCCTTGGGCCGCCGCCGCCTCCCGCCCGCCGTGCTCGCGCCTCCGCGCCCGCACCGCCGCCTTTGGATGCCGCCACCACCCCAGGCCTCCGGTCCCGTGGTCGACCGCGCCGAATCCGGTCGAGCTTGCTCGAAGCAGTCGCTGCTCCATCGTCGCCGGCCTGCCTCCTTCGCGCCGCCGGCCCGCGCTCGTGTCGGTGCTCCACTCCGCGCCCACCGCCCGTTGGATCTGGGCGGATCTGGCTGCGCCGTCGCCCGAGCCGCCGCCTCTCGGCCGCCGCGCTCGCGCCGCCGCCGTGCCGCTGAGAGCCCGTGCCGCCGCCAAGCTGTGGTCATCGGGCTCTCCCTGCCTGGGTCCGGCCGCTGCCCAACGTCGCCCCTCGTGCTCGCGGGTGTGAGGGAGAGAGATGGAGAAATACAGAGAGAGAGGGGAGGAGTTACGGGTGGGAAGAGGTGAAGAGAAAGAGATGGGGGTGAGGGGTGTTTTTTGAGCGAAAGGGATTTTTTCCCGCTGCTAGTATCTGTTCTTTTGAGTCAGTCTTGAGTCTTTCGCTGCGTCCATCCAAAATCTGTAGTCTCTAATTTTTAGTTCGTTCAAGCCGTGCGAGTCCACAAATTTATTGTCAGTCATAGAAGTGTAGGCATTTTTCTTTTGCATGGCAGCAACCGCCGCTCTACTCTCTGAGCCGCGTGCAGATCGTAGAAGTCGTCATGATGCCGCCGCTTCTCTAGCCGCCGTCCCGAGCTTTAAGGCCGCCGCGCGTCTTCTGCACCTTGTGCACTGCGTCGTCGCCTCTTGGGCTTCGATCTGCGCTGTCATGCTTCTATCTATTTCTCTTCGGCTTGATTTGACAGTTTATTCAAAGGCTGCACGCAATGACGACATCATCAAGACTCGGACTTTAGATTTTTCTTGTTTTAGTGTTAACTCTTTTTTTCAAATGCAATGCTATTACATACGCCTTGCATTTGAGGGGGGGTGTTAAGGAGATAGAGTTGTATTAGGATATAGAGTTTGTATTCTATTTCATATATGCCTTATCTCTATGTGGCATATCCTCTTGTACTCTCCTATATACATGGCCCTTTGGGTCTCATATCAACATACACAATATTCATAACAGAAACCATTACCAAAAAAAAAAGTAAATGATCACCTGCTTGTACAGAAAAACGGCGATAAGCTTCGCCAATTTTTATTCTTGAAGAAATTATGTGTTTATTCCTACTGAAAACTACATGCATGTGTTCTTTCTTGTTTTAACACATTCATATTGGCATTCTATTTTCTAACCAAACTTCCTCTGGAAGGAATATGCTTGTAGACATTTTTCTGATGATCCTTTATGTTCCACTTGGCAGACAGACAAGCTTTCAGCAGTTAACAGTGATCAAGGCAATGTCAAATTCATTCCAAAATCAATTATACATTTTTCAGACCTGGAGAATAGGTATATATTGTATGGGAGCATTCTCTTCTTATTCTGACGTTTTTTATGTGAAGTATAATGGAAAGCTGACAATACTAGATGCTAAAATTGTTTCAGGTACTCTTCTTTGTGCCACCTCTCAAAGCTCATGCCGTGAGCGCTGGTGCTAATATATTGACACACGACATTTTTATCTTAGGACATGTGGATTTCGATAGAGATGCTGTTGTGACTGTAGTGTTGCTTAGTATGATCATGAGGAGGAGACTATTGACTCGTGGACGATCGACTACTTCTACTACACCGATGCGCACTATGTCACTCTACTTTGTTGCACTGCACGTCTAGTGGTAACGATTTATGATTTCTTACTCGTATGGCTTCCTAGCTTATGTGGTAAAAAATTTTAATCTGCGTTAGTGTAACTTACCCGTATCCCAACACAAACTTATTACTTTCTCATGCATGCTGACAACATTCACCTTCAAGACAATGCGACTTTGCCAGCATGCAGTAAAGGAAGATGAGATGACAAGATTGAAAGTGGAGGACTTGTACCGAGCTACTAAGCACATGCAACGCGCGGTCTAATAAAGTCAAAGGAGTCAGCTCCATGTATAACATGCTGACAATCTGATCGATTCGGTCGACGAAAGAACGCGATAATTTTTCGTTCGTAACTCGTATTTCAAGTGAGAACCGAGATCAGATCAATCTGCACTGCACATGCATGCAGCTCTCGTATCCGTGAAGTGAGAACCGAGATCAAACTCAGCGAGGGAGCGCGACGATGCCGTTAACGCTGCTGCAGCTTCCGAAACAAGGGAGGCGAGGAGGGCTTTACGTGATAAATATCTATAGGTGAATGCTCAGAGGACTCGGACGCATCCATGCTTTATTCTCCTATTGTAGGATCGGCGGTCACCTACCAGGGAAGGGATAAATAGTAGATATAAATTGTTACTTTCAAGTATTGAAACAGCCCTGAAATTTCAAACTTTTTGAAACTTTTTGTAAATAGTGTTTGAATGCAAACCCCTTCCCAATTTAGCAAGTTCCCATGAATTTACGCCTTCCCTTTTTGGCAAATGCGCCTCCCCTCTCATTGGCGCTGCTCGCACGCGTGCGCCTCTCCCCCTTCTTCCCGAAGTTGCAGCCGCACGCGTCGCTTTCTCCCCGGGAAGGATTACGGCACCGCACTTCTCTCACCTTGTGTCACCCTCTGCACAGCGGCCCCACTGGTCAGTAGCCTCCCCGTTCCGTTCTTCCCCCTTGGCCAAGCGCCACCGCTTCACGCCTACACCCTCCGCCGTAGCACCGCCCATCCCCTACCTTACTATTCCCGCGTCTCACAGGGTCAATCGGTCGTCCAATTTGGCAGAGGAGACCCGCCACCTCCCTCTCACACCTCTCTGTGAAGCTCCAGTTCATTCCCCCTCTCCATTCGCGTGAGAAGAACGCGACCGAGGACACCTCACTGTTGCCACTGTCCTACACTTGCTATAAAATCGTTTGGACATCACAAAGCTTCTTCTAGCATCCTCATACGCCTCCCAAAGCAACCGATTGCATTCTCATCGCCCGAGTCACCGGCAATCGACGCCCCTGAGCCCGATTAACCCTAACTTCAATCCCGTAATTTCGTCCGTTGTTTTTCGATTCCTTGCAATGATATGGTCCTTAGGAGATGCTAATCACCGTGGTACATTCAATTGCACGAGAGCATTTGCAGGGAGCTTTGGCGACGAAGTTCGCCTTCGGTCCCAAGGACCTCACCGTGGCTAGGCCATTTGAGCTAACCCTGAGCTACACCACCCCTTCTAGTGTGTTCCTTAGGTCCCATAGATGGTAAAACCACAGCCGATTTGGCTTGAACCTCACCGGAGCCCCTTACTGCCGCCATGAAGACAGTGTTCTTCTCGGTAGCCGCCAGCCCCTACTACTCATTCCCGCTTCTCCCAAAGTTCAAAAATGAAAACCTAAACTCCCAACCAACACCTCTGTGAAACCCATTCCACTCTTGGTGCCCGGACGCCACCGCTTCGCCGGAGATGGCGCACTCTGTTTTGCCACCGCGGGAGCCGTCTGGAGGTTGAAGACGACCTCCCGAGGGCGTCGTGGCTCAATCGCAGCCATTAGCGTCCATCCATCCGAGGCGTCCACATATATTTGAATCCAGGCCGTAGATGCACCGCAGTCACCTCATCCGAGTGCTCGCGCTCATCGCATCGTCTCCGTCCGTGCGGGCCGCGCGTCGCTCATCAAGCAGACGTGCGCGCGCGTGCACTGGGCTGCGCCCGCGCTCGTGTGGGCCGCCGGCCAGGCGGCTTGTGCGGCCGTGGGCCGACCGACCCGTTTGGCTGAAAAGGAAACCCGGTCGGGCTGAACTGTTCACCCGGGCCTGCCAGTTACTGTTCCTAGCATTTAAAAATTCCGAAAAATCCAGAAAAATCGCCAAAAATCCCAGAAAAATCCAAAAATCCTAAAAATGCCAAAATACATCATTTTGACCAGTTTAGTGTCTTAGTTTCAAATTTAGCTTCCATTTTCCCAAATTCAATTTTTTAAGTATTTAAGATTTATCCTTTTTGCCAAATTCAACTCCCATAAATTTAAATCTTATAAATCCAAATATTATTTTTCTACCAAAAATTCAATTCCAATATACTCTGAATGTTTATTTAAAATTTCATGCAATTTACTTCTTTTTATTTAAATTGTTTTCCCTAGTTTGATTAGAATCAAGTTTGAACTTATGTTGTTATTTTATGTGTTTGCGCTAGCTTCCGAAGTCGTTAAAGTGTCCGTCCCTGAACAAGAGCCAGTAGCCCAGATCTACAATCTAGTGGAAATCCCAGATCAGCAAGGCAAGTTACATGTTTTTGATCATTTTGAATCCCATGATATTTAAAGTATTTAAATACAGTAATTCCATTAATGTTATTTGTGAAATGATATTTGTTTAAAAAAATGTTTAGAATGGCATGCTAATTAGTTACATCCTACCACTGAAAAATGTCCTACCTTGATTGATGGCCACATTCACCTTGACAACCTTAGTAAGAATATAAATATTGTACAAATGTATATAAGATCATCTCATTCAACATCTTACACTACTAAGTGACTTTGGCTGCGGGCCAGTAGAATTTAAAAAGAATTGGACCTAAGGTAAAGAGGTTGTGGGAATCCGTGCGGCGTACTTCGCCCACCGCTTTACCCTAGGGTTGGATTTCAGGTAGAGGAGTTGTGGGAATCCGTGCGGCGGACTTCGCCCACCGCTTTACCCGAGGATGGAGGCTGGTATGATTTGGTGGTGGTGAGTGCTGTTGAGCACAGTGGAAGCTGTGGTTGAGTGCCTCAGGTAAAAAATATAAGGACAAGAACCTTGTGCCAAGTAACGGACATAGTGATAGCTCAAACCACAGGAGTTGACTTGTCAACACTGGTTTAGTAGCTGCTCGAGTCGATTGAAACTCTACAGGATGAGATGACAGGATGCCGGGGAGTTAGGTATGCTGCGGGTACCTAACAACGATAGTGTTCACTTAAAACGGCAGTGTGAAGTTTATTTTATGTTTGGCCGTGACTGAGTGATGCTACCGGGTAGAGCTTATATAAAGAATTGAGCAGTGAAATGACCTGGCTTTCTTAACTCTGTCGCGGGAGTTAAAGGATCGTGTGGGTAAAGTTGAGCAGCTCTGCAGAGTGAAATAAATGGTATTCGAATACATCGTGCTTTCGGTTAATGAAGCTGTGTTAATTGGGTGATTCCAACAATGAGGCATAAGTAGGATTATGATGATTTTAATATGGTTAATGATGAACTTTACTTGTTAACAAACCCCCTGATCTTAAGGAGCAAATATTTTAAATTTTATTTGTTTGCAAATAAAACTGCATCCACCAAATGTAATAAAACCAATATATTCCCGTCCTTTGAATATCCTTGCATATAGTAAATTAGGGTTTACCCCTGTAACTTGCTGGGTACGGTGGTACTCATTACTTGCTAAACAAATTTAACAGAAGGTCAATATTATCAAGAAGAGCCTGCTGAGGATGAAGCTCCCGAGGAACCAATCTACTCTGATGAGGATTGGTCTTAAGTTTTAGCTTACGCTCAGGCCGTTGATCCTTTGTAATGTAATGTGGGCTTGTGCGCCCGCTGTGTAAGATAACAATAACCTTATGTTGTAATAAAGTTGGATCTTTTGCTGTAAGCTTGTGCTGTTGTGTTAATCATTCGTAACTACGAACGTCGTAACTGTTCACCTTGTACAGTTACGATGTTCCGTACCGTCCTCAGAAATGGGGGCATTACAAGTATTCTAAGATTCTTTCACTTTAATAGATATGAAAACTATAAAGATCAGAACTTTGACCCACACAACGGAATATATCAAGAATCCGAGATGAACAAACCAAAAGTATATCCATTTGGAAAAGATGATTCAAACGGAAAGGATGATCCGATTAGACTGAAAGAACACAAATCCAAACCAAATCAAAATGGAGAAATATTAGTAGATCTAACAAACCCTAACCAAGAACTTCAAACCAGGCACAACACCAAACTTGCAATTAGTAGATGCTCATGGGTAAAGAATGATGAAGATGGCCTTAGATTAACTTCTGCACATCATAGCAAGCCTAAGAACAATAAGACCTAGACCAAAACCTCACTAGCAAAGATAGGACAAATTTATCCAAAACAAAACCAAACAAGATAGGACAAATTTATCCAAAACAAAACCAAACACAAGCACATTCAAAGAATTGCTATGAGAGGTACCTAGATGGATGGAATCTTGTTTCCAAGAGTTTTCTAAATCACTTACACATTTTTGGCACAAACCAAAACAAAAAAGAGAAGAAAAAGAGGCAAATAATTAAACACTCAAATCAAGAAAACATCTTAAACAAGAACACAACTTCTTGCACGAATTCGAAGGATCTATTTCTACTTAAGAGTGAAGATTTACAGCCACTCTTCTAGGAGGACAATAGCCCCAAGGACAACACTCATACAAAGCTTCTTTCTTTATCCTAACTAATTGGAGGCTCTTTCCGAAGCCCTCACATTAATCCAACTAGCAGATTTGTCTGCGTAATTACACGGTTAGATATTATGATACAGTTTTGAAAAGGATGATCAGATTGGACTGAAAGAACACAAACCAAATCGAAATTGAAATTGATGTAGAAATATTAGTAGTTGTAACAAACCCTAATCAAGAACTTGAAACCAGGCACAACACCAAATTTGCAATTAGTAGATGCTCGTGGCTCAAGAATGGTGAAGGTGACCTTGGATTAAGTTCCACATGTTGTAGCAATCCTAACAACAACAAGAACCAAACCAAAACCTCACGAGCAAAGATAGGACAAATTTACCCAAACCAGGACCAAACACAGGCACCTTCAAGGAATTGCTATGAGAGGTGGCTAGATGGATGCAATCTTACCTCCCAGAGGTTTCTCCATCACTTACATATTTTTGGCACAAAGTAAAACCAAGAAGAGAAGAAAAAGAGACAAATAAACACCCAAATCAAGAAAAGATCTTAAACAAGAACACAACTTCTTGCACAAATTTGAACAATCTATTTCTATTTGAGACTAAAGGTTTACAACCACTCTCCTAAGAGGACAAGAGCCCTAAGGGCAAACTCATTCAAAGCTTCCTTCTTTATCTCTACTAATTGGATGCTCTTTCTGAAGCCCTCACGTTAATCCAACTAGCATATTTGCCCACATAATTATACAGCTATATATTATGATATAGTTATCTTTGGTATACAACTACACCCGCCTATGATTGAAATACAATGGTATTTGATATCCAACTCTAGTATCTTTTTCTCGACGTGGGAATTTGTAGGACTTTTCTTTTTTAGGATTATTGTGGGATTTTCTTGCCCTCGAAATGAAGGAGGTGTCTTAAATCTTACCAGTTGTTTTTATTTATATAGATGGTTTAAAAAGCTAGAAATTCTCATATTAATCAGACAAAAAGAAAAACAACTAGATATTCACTATAAAAAAAGAGTCTTCGATCAACAGCGGCAGAACCCGGTGCACGTGTCTGCTCCTAGGCTTGGCCCATTTGTAACAACCAGGGGCGGATCTACAGTGGGTCAAGGGTGTTCAGCTGAACACCCAAAAATTTTGACAAAAAATCTAGTATATATAGAGTATATTACATATGTATATATATAACTGGGTCAGTTTATCTATTTCAAGCCATAATCTCCAGCCCGGCCCGACCTCCCGTCGCTCTCGAGGGAATCCGCGTGTGCGCGTCCGCCACTTCGCCAGCCCAGCCCATTGCTGCGGCCTGCGCGGCGTGCGCGCCTGCGGCCTGCTCCCTCGGCCCCCATATGCCCCGGCTCCCATTTCCCCGACCCCCGAACCCCGGCCCCCGTTTCCCCCGACCTGACGCGGCGACGCAGAGGCGGAGAACGGGAGAAGCTGAACCCTAATCGGCGACGGCGAGACGGCGACTCGGCGCCGACCGCGCCTCCGGCCTGCCGCCCGCATCGATCTGAGCTCCGCTCCGGCGCTCCAGCCCTCCGCGCCGCCGCTCCGCTCCTGCGCTCCGCGGCTCTGCCCCTCCAATCCGTTCGGCTCCACCGCTCCGCTCCGGCGCTCCGGCTCTCCACTCCGCCGGGCGCCGGCACTGCGAGGTCCGCCGTCGGCGGTCGGCCGTCCGCGACACCGCCAGGCGCCAGATCCCAGATCTGGCCGTCCGGCCCTCCGCTCCGTCGGCACCGTGATGGCGCGACTAGCCTCCGGGCTCCGCCGCTCCGGCCCTCCGCTCCGCCGCCACCGTGGACCGCGTCACGCCGTCACCGGGCTCTCCGCTCTGACGCTCCGGCCCTCCGCTCCGCCAGTGAGTACTTCTGTCATTCTGCTGTATGTGTATTGTGTAAAGACGAGCATGATGTTGAATTGTTGATGTAGTCATGAAGTCCTCGGTGTCGTTGATATACTCCCTTAGCTTTAATTTTCAGAGGAAAGGGCAGTTTAGATGTCTCAAGATTGCAAAGGAGATTAAATTTAGATATGCAATCTGCAATTTGTGAAACTATGAAGTGTTAGACAAGTTATGCTTTGGATTTTAATGCCTTAAAAAGCAATTTGATGTGATAATTGCACACCGATAGTGAGCATTGGTTTTGGAAAGAAAGAAAGATCCATTAACTTAGTTTACACAAGTTTGGTGGAATTGTGTTCAAGCATATGCTGAATTTGTAGGAAAAAGGCAAGCAATGAGAGCATGTGACTGTCTCATAGATCATATTTCATATTTTCATTAGCTTTTGAAATATTAATGCGTAATAATTCTTGTCCTGGTCCTTGTCACTTCAGCAGTGATTATGCTTTATGCATTGTGGCTTGTAGGCCATGTTATCACATTGATTGTGGGAGAATTTGCCATGTGAAATCCACTGCACTAGCTGCATAATTTCCACATTCAGACATTTAGCTTGGGCTATTATGTACTTTTAAGTGGATGAAAAACAAGAGCACCTTGCCTTAATGCCTTGCATAAAAATCAGCCTCCTGTTGATCCTCGCCTCTCAGACATTTATGAGTTTGTTTAAAACAGATATTAGTGTGCACCATTGTTTAGGCATGCAAAAATATAACTTGCATAATGCATATGAGTTGTCTCCTCAAGAAAAATAGATTGCCAAACAGTACTTGGAAGTTGGTTTTTTCTTTGTTCTCAATTTCATGACAATAAATCAGCTAGTTATAAGATTATACCTTATTTTCTGTATTTCATTATATCAATTTCTATATTTTCTGTATTTTATTATATCTGTATACATGTATCATTGTATCGGTGTTTTGGGAGAAACAGTGTGTCGTGGTACCGACGTATCCGAGCAACATAGCTCCGAAGTTCGAACACCCATACTAAAAATCCTGGGTCCGCCACTGGTAACAACCATCTGCACCCTAGGCGGAAGGTGGGTGCAGGCGCGTCGGGCAGCAGAGGGCACGCGACGTGCCGCTCCCAGTTCGTGCAGCAATCTTGCACCATGAGTTTTGAGTGTGACTACCTACTTCATTTTCAAATTTTGTTATCAAGAATTGGTCCTTAGATGCTTGTAACCGTATAGTATATATGCAACTACTTGTTCGGTTGTTCCTGCCTTCTTTTGTAAAATTTGATGTACATGGATGGAATAGAGTTGAACGATCCAGTTAAATACACACCATTAGTCCCTTAGCACAAAACAATTGATACAGCCACGCGGGATTTAGAGTTACCATATTTTACATAAGATGGCTTTAGGAATGTGCTTTAGAGTTCGCCGATTCCATTCACTAATTCCTAGAAAATATTCAGGGGTATTGAAGCTGCAGTTACCTGTTTCTCTCACATTTCTGAACTACATGTTTGCAAGTAATTTCAGTTCTCAAGCAATTTTAAGGTTACCTTCCCATTGCCTTATAGCATGGAAATTACTGTTTATTTATGATCATTGTGTAGATTGAGAGACTTGCGTGAACAATTGACGAAGTTGATAAGCCCTATACTCTTTCTTCGGAGGAAAAAAAGCTCGGTGCTGATTGCTCCATGACCAAAAGGATCGATATACTTTTTTAGATAAAGGATATAAAATCCGGCCTCTATATCCACGAGGGATATACACAGCCAAAGGTTACACGAGCTCTTAGGCTCAAAGCCTCATAACTGAGGAGCAAACAACAACAAGAAAAAGAGCTTAAGGACTAAGAAAAAAGCTAGAAAGACTAAGCTTTGGAACTTCTTCTCCGTCCTTACTTTCAACCAAGACCCTATCCTCAACCGACTGCGCCATCCAAACTTCGGTCTACTTTGCGTGAAGAAGGACCTCCTAGGCGACGCCTCTAAGGAGACGACTAGGGTCGCCAACGCCGCCCGCCTCACCGAGGCAAGGTTTTCACCTAGAGATCAGAAAACATGAGGGCTGTGGAGTGCCATGACAACACCTCCATGAAGGAAAATGGCGCCCGAAGGCGTCATCATTGTCGGGACCGGTAAGAACACCGGCAAGGCTTTCGCCAGCACCTCCACAGCACCCCACGCACTACCCACATAGAAAAAAGACCACCACCACCACATCAGAGTCCTGCACACCTCAAGGCCATGGCATAGCCACCCTTGAAATCCACGAAGAGCCGCTTCCTGCAAAGTCCGCCTCTGTAGAAACCACTAAGCGACGCCTACAAAGGACTACCTGCTGCCACACCAGACACCAAGCACCAATACCAGCTTAGCCTTCACCGATCGCCGCGGGATGCCTCAGGCACCCATCAGCCAAACCGCCTGCCGCACGACAGGACCGCAAGCCAACCACCACCGTCGCCAACCGCAGCATCTGGCCTCCAGCCAGACCCATGCCGGGCTCCGGCGACCAGCACCGCCGCCGGCCCAGCGAAGCTTTAATGCGATGGAAGCGTAGGGGGTGGCGCCTGCTGCGCCGGGGGCACCTTCGCTAGGTCTCCGCCGCCGACGGGGCGGTGTTCCCGGCGAAACCATGCTGTCGCCTGTGAAGTTGCACGAGCAGCTGCTGCAGACCGAGCTGCAGCAGAGTGACGGCCTGGATTTTGCCATGGACGGCGCGCTGGCCAGCACTCTGGGCTTGATCCTGAGCACGCCGTGCCCGACATCGCTCACCGGCAGCGCCCCTGCCATCTGCAGCTCGAACGAGAGCAGCGGGAGCGGACAGTCCGGACTGCCTCAGTTCCTCATGGGAGAGCAGCGATCCGTGTCGGCGTCGGCTGCGTGGCCTTCGGCTTACGCGAACGTTTCTTCCAAGGCGGGAGAAGAAGCATCGCAAAGCTTCGGTTTCGGTCTGCGGGCTTCATAGCGAACTCCACCGCGACCTTCTCCCTTGCAAGACCGCCACATCGCCCGCCACGACTCGGCCCCCAAGACCGCCGCCTCACCCGCCACAGGTGGAGACGTGGTCCTCCTCCACGGCTACAGGCCGGGGCCGCCACCGCCAGCCGGATCCGCCACCGCCTTCGCCGCCGCCACGGGGAGACGCCAGATCTGGCCACCAGGCCGCCGGATCCGCCGCCGGCGACACCGGTGCCCGGTGGCTCGCTCCGGTAACGGCGAAGAGGCGAGATCCGGGCAGGAAAAGCCCCGCCGCCGCCCTCCTTGCGGCCACCAGTGACCGGTGACGCGCTCTGGCGATGGCGAGGATGCGGGATCCGGGCAGGGAAGAGGAGGGGGCAGGGAGGAGGACGTTCCGCTCAGAGGAGGGGGCCTTTCGGCGTCTCGGCTCCCACCGTATGTTAAATTAATAAGCACATGTCATGGAAGAGCCAAAAAGGATCGATATACTTATCTTTGTTTGTGTTGATTGTTGAACCTCAGATGGATCCTCACGGCGACAAGGTGGAACCTGAGCAGCAACATTTAACATTTTGATTGATTATGTACTTATCTTCTTAACACTGTGTTTGAGGGAAACATGCATGTATTAGGTAATGATTGACAAAATCTGGTTGTGAGACTTTTGTTCAACAGTAGAGTACGATTTTCCACTTTTGTTCTCATGACTGTACATGGTTGTATTACTTGTGGACAACTGTGAAAATCTGGATGCCAGTATTTTGTTTATGACTGTGCATGCTTGCATAGGTTCTTTTCCAAGTTAAATCAGCACCGAAAAGTACATAGTTCCCTTCTGCTATCAATTCAAATACTGGCAACAGATTCTTTTTTAAGCTTGGGACATGATAGACCTTCTTAAGATGGAGTTGTTGAGGACCGTACCTTGGAACAACCGTGTTCCCGATATGAGAGATGGGTAGCTTGGAGTTATTGGCTGTCAGCACCACTCTCCTTCCCTTATACTCAGTTATATTTTTCAGCTTCTTATCATCACTAGTCATATGATTAGAGCAACTAGAATCGACAATCCAATCTTCCTTATAATTTATCTCTGGATCTATCGTTGTTACAAAAGCTGGTGCTTCCATGTCCTCTTCAAGCTCTTCTTCTTCAGCTTCTTGAGAAAATCCAACTTCAGCGTTCCACTCTTCTTCACTTGCAGATGCTTCTAAAGTGATCTCCTCCTCCTTTGTGGTGGCCAAGTTTTCTTCAAATCGCTTTGGGTATCAGCAATCTCGAGCAAAGTGACCCTTCTTACCACAATTGAAGCATCCACCATATTGTTTCCTCTCATTCTTCTCTTGTTGTTGATCTTGTCTTTCTCATTGAGCTCTCCCTGAAGAGTTACTTCTCTCTTTTGGATGTTGTTTGCACCTTCTGTCCACCTTGTTTTGGACCTCCAAGGTCCCCGAGGTAGACCCTTCTTGCTAGTGAAGTGTGCCTCCTCTTCCTCCTTTATAGTAATATTTCCCATCTGCTTGGCTAACTTTTCTTAATTAGCAAATAAATTCTTCAACTCCACCAATGATGGCTGCGACGGCCATCCTCTTACTGCGGCCATAAACCCGTTGTACTCGGGTCTTAGGCCATGGATGATGATCCTCTTTATCCTTGCCTCACTAATTTTCTCCTCAGGCTCAAGCTGAGATATCTCACGACAAATATTTTTCACATTTGTAAAATACTGATTAATACTTAGAGTTCCTTGTGAGATACATGCAAGCTCATTCTCAAGGAGCTGGAGATGTGCTTCATTCTTCTTCGAGAACAATTTTGCCAAATTCTCCTAAGCCGACTGTGGTGTCTTTTTATTACAAATGTGCTCCACTAGATCCTCCTTGTCTTCATTACAAACAAAGCCTTGCCAGTCTTGATGCGCCACTTCCGCAAGGCTTCTATATTTTTCCTTTTGGTGGAAGAGTTATCTCGGTGCCCGCAACGACCTCTCATAGATTCTAACCTTGTAGATAGGACTCCATGCAGGTCTGCCAATAGTCATAGTTGCCTATTGAGCTTCTTAATCCCACTGCTTGCACCAACAAGATCCGCCATGGTGACTGACGCCCAATGTCAAGTAAGCCTCGGTCCCAGACCAACGAGCTTCACAGTCCCAGGCTGTGCACCGGTAGAATCTTTTCTTAGCCCCTTAAAGACTCCTCTCGATCCTTACGGTCTCGGACCGCCTGCTCTGATACCACTTATTGGTTTCTGAATCACTCAGAAGAAGCAAGATAAGTGGACAAAGTAGCTTTAGGACACTATTTTCTCATTTCTATCTCTAGCAAAACATACACATATACTACTGAGGTACTGTCACCTCATACAAACACACGCATACAAAGCTTTAGTCTAGGTGCTACTAACGCGCACACAGAGCAAGAAGGCTTCAAGTCCTTTAATTTTTATAGTCTACACCAACCGACTTAAGACAAAACTGACTTAAAGAACCGACTTAACAGCTAGCAAACTATATTCCTCAGACTTCTAGCTGCTGTCGACTTAGTTTGCCAGAGACTTCATACAGTTGATAGGAAATATCCTCATGTGGCATTGACCAAAGACAGCTCAAGGCTTAACTCATACGGCCGGCTGGAAGCTTCAAGTGCTAACAGGAAGCATGCACTCACAGCTGCATGTCGGCACATGCATGAACCCAAAGATCAGCTAGAACTTTTTAGCTCTTGTTTTCTGCTTGAAGTTTCAAGGAGCAACGGGAAGCATCAACAAGAAAATGGATTAGTGCCAAGCTGGTTTTGAGATATATATTCTTGAACCTTTAAGTATGCATTGCTATATTTTAACATGACTGTACATGTTTGTATTACTTGTGGACAATTGTGAAAATCTGGATGCCGGTATTTTGTTCATGACTGTGAATGCTTGCATAGGTTCTTTTCCAAGTTAAATATATGCAAAAAAAAAAACTAAAATGTCAGAAGCATTCATCTGAACTCCTATAGTATACACATTTTTCTTAAGCAAGATAAACTCATCACAGTTGAGAATGGTATATTCTAATTTATATGACTTAAAGTATGAATGTTGTCGTTGGATGATGAATTGCATCTAGAATGTAAATGATGCTGCTGCTAATGCTTGCTACAGTACTAGATGTTGCTGGTAGCAAAATGCAAATGATTCTGTCGATTGCTAGCTAGCTAAGGCTGCTACTTGCGGCTGTTGATTGCTACTGGGATGCTACAGAATCATCACTGACAATCATAGAGAAAAAAAATCATAACATTGCAATATTAACATGTCTCACCTGAACATGTATAACAAGTTCATGCACCCTCGGACAATGAAAATCAACCATTTATTCAAGCATTCAATAGGTCCTTGTAGCATTCAACTCAAGCAACAAGTACATGATATTTGGTCTGATGTGGAATACATTTCGATAGATAATAAACAAAAATAATATGACATATTGAAACAAGTACATGATAGCATCAACTTCTGATCTTGAAGGCATCATAACCCAGAAGAACATTGACTATGGCTGCCGTATCAAAGAACTAGATGTCAAATGGAATAATCAAAACTAAAAATTGTATTTGCACTCCACTGAGCAAACTCCCTCACTTGAGATGACTGCAAACCTTCTTCCTCCGTCCTGAGCGTGAGAGGCAGCCAGACCCAAGCTGAAGGGCCGACAGGTAAGGTTTGTTTCCGAGATTGAAAGCCGGTGATCAGGGTCTAGGCCAACGTCAATTGTAGTGTCTTGGCTTGACCAATTTGATGTTTGATAATGAAAGGTTAATGTTTAGGATTTCATGCTACTGGCCTCCCACCGTCACCCACCATCCGCCCCCAGTGGAAAAATTGTAGATTTGCCCCACTCTTCAGTGGCTTTGTAGATTTGCCCCAGTGATGTCTCAATGACATGTGGGTCCAGGACCCACATGTCATTGAGACAACTGGGGCAAATCTACAAAGTGCACTTTTTTAAGTGGGGCAAATGAGCAAAAGCCCCGCCCCCAGCTGAGAGGCCGGCGGCGCCCTCGCCTCTTGCGTCCAGTTTCCTATCCAGTGGCCACAAAAATATCAAGTCCCGTGGCCTGATGAACCCTTAAGATCAAGCAGAGGCGGGCACTTCCACAGAGAAAGTCATCACAAACAGTTTGTAATCCTCATCAAAGATAATTTCTGAACCGTTTGATTTATTGTGTCTGTGGTAACAGGTGGTTATCATAGTCGGCTCTTAAACCATCTATAATAAATCACAACACAGATGATTTTTAAAAAGAACTGTCTGTGATATGTTAGATATTACAGACGATTCTTAAACATAATCATCTGCGATATCAACATATCACAGATAGCTAATACAAAAAATCATCTGTGATGGTATACATAGCACAGACGGTTTTGTGTTACAAACTATCTGTGATAGCTCTTTGAATAGCTAAAAAATTTCTATTTTTGGCTAGCCTCAAGAAATGCTAGCCATGCCCTCTGAAAAAACAAGCAAGCATATCACAGATAATTGTAGCACATGACAATCATCACACAGATCTCACAAATGGATTACAGCTGAATGAATTACAATTGAATGAAGTACAATTGAATCAAATGTTTGATAATGTACAATTAAATAAAATGTTTGAATATCTATAAATTATTATAGCCAGTGTTGAACTCTCCCTTCATGTAAATGACCTCCACCATCAAGAAGGTGGAGAGCTGTCCTCGAGCTTCGGAGAGTTCGTTAAGATTAAATGTGCTTGAGTCGATTCTCATGCCTTGTCGCTAGGAGGAGTAAAGTCTAAGCATATATAAATGGATAATTACAAAATAATTATTGCTAGATTGACAAACCTTTGGATCATTCATCTTAGCACCCACGATTTCCTGCATATGGTGGCAAACGTAGAATGCACATACGTTGCCCTGTAGCTGCTGGTGGTACTACAAAAATAGAATTACATACATAGGTAAAGTCAGTTCTAGAGGTATTATTACGAAGTGTGATATAGTATTATTGTGTTGTAGTGGGTACCGAAAATTATGTTCTGTGTTACAGTGTGGCGCTGAATTCCTTGTGTCTCCCTCCCTTGACAATATAAGCGTTGAACAACCTACGTGATTCTAAAAATTTAGCCTCGATCATTGCAAATGAAGGAAAGACTATAATAGAATTATGTTTGAAGGAAATGAGTTTACCTATCAATTATTTATTGCACACGAGTGAAGTCATGGCCTTTCTCAAGTAGGGAATCAATGTATATTATAGTGTCCTGCATCGTAGAAGTGACGCGTCAAGGTTGAATAGTTCGAACAAGTCATCGAAGCCCACGACGAAATAGCCCAAGTCATAGAGGAAATGCACCTCCATGTATCTCATTGTGAATCCAGTATATCAGTTTGTCTTTTGCTTGTTGGACCTCTGCATGTACCAGGCATGCAAACTCCTGCAACCCAATCCAAGGTTGGGTAATTGTGTCTCAAGGACCAACGACATTCTGAAGGAGTACGTGCAGGGCTTGAGAGGCGCCTTAACCTTTTTTGATTTGGCCTTAGTGTCTCGCTTGCGATATATACTCCCGAGAGATGACTTGGCACAATTTTCTTGTTTCTCCAGCATCATGTCCATGGGAGCCGATACGGTGGCCTTCTAAAGTAGAGGTTGAGGTGAAATCTTAAAGGGTTCTATTGGATAGGCATGGTCATGTGGAGATCGTGGCACTAGAGGGTCCAGGGCAATGTCCCTCTTGGACCACTAGACAAATGTGTGGATGGCATCTCTTAGCGTCATGATCTCGTCGTTTGGGGCCCTTAAAATGTCATGTACCATGTCCACTTGGACCTTCGTGAAACCGGTCTCTAACTGGGCATTGTGCATCAGCGTCTCTAGTAGGCATATATATGCCATCCCCCACCTAGCCTCAATGAAAATGGAGCCAACAAGTCTGACTCTGAGGGTGCACGATGTGGGCTTCTACATAATGATACACAATTAGCTAAGGTATCCAACATGCCTTTTTATGTAGCATTTTAGAGATGTACATTACATGGATGTCATCGATAGGCAAATGAACATCGCTATGTTCAGAAAGTGGCATATACACGCAGCTACTCTGACGTTGAGGGGGACTAGCTCCTATAATAACGGGGGCTTCTTGCGACTGGTTGAGGGCCTGATTTAGTTCTTCCTTCAATGATGCTATCTCTCCTCGAAGTTCTGCACGAAGCTCCTCTTTCAACCATTCCTCGCGTTCTCCCTTAGATCTCTTCCTACTCCTATATGCCTCTGAGTCGTATGGGAATCCTTGCCTCCAAGGTACGTAAACCCTAAGACCTCACATGCAATCTGGGTGCTCCTTGTTTCCTTGGGCCGTAGATAGTATATCCTTCTCACTGACTATTTTGAAGGAGCCTTGGAAAGATTATGTAATCAATGTTTACTACGAGAGGTAATCATGTTGTTTTAGACCCTATGAAATTATGAATTTATTAATAACTAGGTAGTTTAACATATTTTACCAGACATTGGGACACTTCCTCATTTGTGGGGTTTTTTGAAAGAGACAACGCCTGATGACGTTGTTCATAACCTCGCTCTTAACCAGTTTCGAGCAAGCTCATTTATGAACCCCAACAAATGGTGGGGTGGACTCTGATCAGATTGCAACCTCGTCCTCCCTCCTCCATTGCAAAATTTTACCTGTGTACCCAATGTTGCCGAGTTTGTGGGCTTAGTATTTTGTGCCTGAAGAGCCTTGTGCGCCACACTTTGCTATTGAAATTCGGTCATCATCTTCATCCGCACAAGGGCGTCTCATGTATCCGGCGACACGTAAGGATACTTCGTGAAGGGCATCCAATCCTTGTTCACGTACTACGTGAAAAGCGTGCTTTTGAAAGTCTTCCACACTTTTCCTATCATGAAGAACACCTTCTATCGCACGAGTCCTTAAACTTCTGATGGGATCTCGAAGGACCTTGAAATTTCCACCCATAGCTACTCTTGTTGTACTTTTGTTAGAGACTTCTAGCTTGTTGTGGTGATGGGGACCCGTTCCCTTCCAATTATCCTGCAGGTAGTCCAGAATACTGCCATTGCTTTTTAAGGATGTAGAGGGACCTCCGTAATGGTCATTCGGTCCTTAGGCATTTTTGATATTCCTTTGTCACACTTAGTTACCCTAGACTTCGAAGTGTCCGACGCATTCAACGACGTCGATGATGGTGGCAATGACTATGCGGATGTCACCTCTCTTACAAAAAAAACTAATTATAGTGAGCTGTGAGTATAAACATTGGCATATGGTTATTTTATGTACTTTAATGTTCTTAATGTAGTTGTTAAGAAATAAGAACATGACCAAGCTAAGTAGTTTTCAGAAGAATTTGTGGACAATTGGTTATCTTTTTCTTATCTTGGCATATATTATTGCTATAAGGTCTCTTTGCAACACTAACATGTCATTCCAAATAGATCTTGTAGCAATTATATATGCTAAGATAAGAAAAAGATAACCAATTGTTCACAAATCCTTCTGGAAAGTAGTCAGGCTGCCCACGTTGGTACTTCTCAACAACTACAAGAGAAACATTAAAACACTGTATAGAGCTTCAAAGGGCATGATGCAAATCACACAAGTGTGTGATTTGCTTCATGCCCTTTGAAACCCAAGTATACAGTGTTTTAATGTTCCTCTTGTACAACTACCACTCTAACTCACTCTTTTGAAGAATATGTGCTGACCTAATCTTCCCCTAATAGATACATGATTAATTTGCACAATTAAAATCAAGCTCCACAAATTTAACAGTGCAAACCCTTTTTAATTGACTAACAAGATATTTTCCAGGGTTCCTTCCATTTGTACAAGTCTTAGATCGAAATCCTAGGACATAGACAAACTACTCACGGCTAACTCAGAAGCATATAGACAAACTTCCTGTGAAGGAGAGAGACAAGGAGGGGGTGTTCGGCTGAACAGAAGGGGAGTAGGGGGGCTAGTGGCACCTAGCTAGGCAGCGGTGTCATTGGCGAGAGGTGGTCGGAGCAAGGACGGTGTGGGGCAAAATGGAGTGTGGGGTGGTTGATGAACCCTTGGAAGGCAGCAGCACGGGCTGGGCGACACCATGACGGGCGGGCGGCCATGTGGAGTGGTAGGTAGTTGTAAAGAAGTGGGATTTGGGATCCATACCTTTAGGAGGAGAGGTAGCGGTGAGGAGAGAAGTTCATGAATATATTGAACTTCGGTTCCAACACACATTAATAGATATGGACGGATCTAACACTGATGAGGTAAAGAAATGGGATTTAGGATCCATACCTTTGAGAGGAGAGGTGACAGGGAGGAGAGAAGTTCATGAACACATTGAACTTCGGTTCCAATACACATTAATATATATGGACAGATCTATCACATATGAGGTAAAGAAGTGGGATTTGGGATCCATACCTTCAGAAGGAGAGGTGATGGAGAGGAGATATAGTGTCGAGAGGAGAGGCGATGGGGAGGAGAGGCGGTATCAAGAGGAGAGGCAACAGGGCTATCATGTCAAGTGAGGAAGCAGAGGATGGAGACATCGGGTTCTACGGTGGTGGTGGTGGCGGAGGGAGGGCGAGGAGATTGAGGGGTGCACGAGTGAGAAGTAAGAGAATAAACCCTAACAGAGTCCTACTTATAGAAGGAACTATGACAAACTATTCTATTAAAGAACTGCCTATGATATTAATATCGCATATGATTCTATAATAGAACCGTCTCTGATGCTACCACATCATAGACAATTTCATAATAGGACCATCTATGATGTTGTAGCATATCACAGATGGTTCTATTATAGAAATGTCTGTGATGTGGTAGCATATCATAGACGGTTCCATAATATAATCATCTGTGATATGCTACATATCATAGAAAGTTCTATTATAGAATCGTCTGTGATATAAATCATTGACAATTTGTGCCACTAAACCACCCGTGATAGTTCCTTCTATAGCTATAACAATCTTGTTTCTCTTCTAGCATCAGGAAATGCTAGTCATACCCTTTGAAAACAAGACAGCAGATACAGTTATAGATGGAATTATTTCTTAATTACTGAATCAATTATAATAGAATAATTTCTTAATTACATGCTGAGTTTCTTAATTACATTGGAACTTTTTAAATAGGCGTTCGCCATGTGGGATCATCATTCCACTTTGCTATTTCCTTTCAAAAAACTCATTTACGATGATCGACATGCATATAGCTAGTTTCATCGCTTGGTTCTTCCTCAAACCTAATGTCATCTCCGAAAGGAGACAACTCGTCAAATTAATTATACTCTTCCTCATCCATGACATTCTCAACTCCGATAATTCTTCGTTTTCCATGAAGAACTACGTGGCACTTCTTACTTGTTGAGTCGGTTACATAAAAACTTGAACAACTTGCCTCGCGGTATGAATGGTTTATCTTTATATCCTACACATTCGAGGTCCACAGTAGTGACGCTGTACTTGTTGACCTTTACACCTTGTGAGAGTTGGACCCAATAGCATCGAAATAGAAAGATCTTGAAGAGTACGTAGTCGACCTCTCAAATCTCCCCTACAAGCCCGTAGTAGTAGCTTAGGCCAATAGTAATGAACTGCTCACGAATTGCATCTATGCGAACACCTAAGTTCTGGACTATGCTCTTTCTATCCTAATCTGTTAAATAAAATGTGCACCAATTTATATCATATCCTTACCTTGTTATAATTGTAAATTTTAGCCCTTTTGCCAACCATTGCAGCATATCACTAGATGACCTCCGAGTGAATTGCACCTTCAACCATTCGTTAAACTGATGGCTGTGCTATCTCATGATCAAAACCTCCGACCAGCCTGGATTCTCTTGGCATAGTATATCCTTATGCTCGTCAATATACGGGGACACTTCAGTCATATGTTGCAAGACTGTGAAATGGGTTTTAGTGTACGTATCCAAATCAGGAGTTATTGCTTTCCTTTGGATGGTCCTGATACCCTCTAGCCTCTCCTCGTGATGAGATAGAGGCACACCCATTAGTTCAATCTAAGCCATGTAATCGATGCAGAACCCAATGATATTTTTGATTGCATAACATTCAATGATGCTGCCCTCTAGCCGAGATCAATTTCATACATAGGACTTAAGAATTCCTATATACCTCTCGAACGGGTACATATGACGTAGAAACACGGTGCTGCATATATTTATCTCTTTCACAAGGTGGACAATGAGATGGATCATGATATCAAAAAATATCAGAGAGAAATACATCTCAAGATGATATACAGTCATCACAACCTTGGCATGTAGAGCATCAAGTCCACTGGGATTGATGACCTTCTGAGCAAGTGCGTTAACGAAATAATACAGCTTCATGATTATCACTCGAACCTTATTCAGCAAAATACTTCTAATTGCAACAAGAATTAATTGTGTCATTAGCACATGATAGTCATGATACTTCATACTAATTAATTTTAAATCTTATATGAAAACAAGTTTCTTCATGCTGGCGGAGTAACCAAATAGAACTTTCACACAATGCAAGCATTGGTACAGTTCAGTTCTCTCGGCGTTAGACAGAGTGTAGTAGCTGGGGGAAGGTACGTCCATTCTTTATCGGTCTCTGTCAGTGCTAACTCAGACATGATGTTCATAGCAACCAAATAACGTCATGTGTTGATACCATCCTTTGTTTTGTCACCAATGTTTAGTAAGAGACCAATCAAGCTATCACATACATTCTTCTCTACGTATATGATGTCAATGCAATTGTGAACTTCTAAGTGCTCCCAATAAAGCAAGTTCTAAACTATCGATCTCTTCTTCAACATATTCTTCTGACGGGTCCTCAACTTACATCCATTTCTAGGCAGAACATCGATATCCTTAACCGTATCGTAGACCTCTTTCCCGCTAAAAGGTCTTGGAGCTGAGTCGTCCTCTTTTTTCTATCAAATTATTTCTTCATCTTGCAGTATGGGTGATACCTTATAAAGAACCTACGGTGATATATGTACATGGTTTTACACGAGTTGTTCAACCACACACTCTCGGTATAATCTAAGCAGTGTAGACAGACTTTGGCTCCTTTTGTGCTCAACCCCAATAGGTTACCAAAAGCAAAAAAATCATTGATAGTGTAGAACAATATGACACGTAGAGTAAAGTTCTCTCGTTTGTCCACATCCCACACCTGTACCTCTTCATTCCATAGTGTCACGTGATCTTCGATCAATGGTGTTGGGTACATATTAATATCGTTACCAAGTTGCATCGGCCCTTGGATAAATAGTGACATCAAAATGTACTTCCACTTCATACATAGTTAAGGAGGAAAGTTGTACATCCATATATTCACGAGCCAGATACTATGTTGGCTGCTCATGTAACCAAAAGAATTCATTCCATCTGTACTCAACCCAAACCTTATATTCTTCAGTTTCATACCGAAGTCTACAAACATTCTATCATTGTTCCTACACTGGGCAGAATTAGCAAGGTGTCTTATTTTTTCATCTTTCTTACACTCCTCCGAGTGCCAGTGCAGCAATCTTGTATCCTTTCGGTTCGCAAATAAATGCTTCAAATAGGAAATTGCAGGTAGATACCACAACACCTTACGCTTGTATCGAAATGCTTTGCACACCGGATAAACATGTAAGTTTGCATACTCATTACGGTAGAGAATACAATCATTTGGATATGTATGCATTCTTCTTACCTCCATTCCCAATGGATAAAGAACCTTCTTTGCTTGGTGGGTGGTTCTCGGCAGCACATTTTCCTTCGGAAGGATATTCGTTAGGAGACCTAATAATGTCGTGAAACTCTTGTCAGATTAACCATTGGTTGCCTTCAATTTTAACAATTCAAGAATGGATAATAACTTTGTGTGTTGCAACTTGTAACCCGAGAACAAAGGTTTCTCCGAGTCCTCCATTAAGCACTCTAATTTACCAAACTCTCTCTCACTATAATTTCCTTCTGCATCACGTAGCATCTGATCAGATTGTCATCGTGTGACTTATCCTCATTGAAAGCATAGTCCACATTCGGCATATTCTTGCCCGACGACATTATAACTATCTTCCTATATAATCTTCTCTTCACCGTGACTGGTCCAACATGTATACCCTTTTTTGAAACCCCTTCGGATCAAGTGAGCTTCGATATACACTAAGTTGGTAAACATTTTCAGATTATCGCAATCAATGCAAAGACATACATATATTCCATCCCCTTCTTTAATATATCCTGCTCGGCCGCTCTTTTAAAAGCAAACACACCATCAATGTACTCTTCACTCATATAGTTCTCAACATACATCCAATTTGGTCAATCTACGCTATGCATGTAACAAATTGATGTTAAATTAGATTAATGCTCCTATATCTAACTAGCCTAATACCTACACATAATTGTCATTCACCTTAAATTGTCCATCTAAAGTAGCTAGCTACATATACACTATTCATGAAGCAATATGTATGTATGTATGTATGTATGTATGTATGTATGTATGTATGTATGTATGTATGTATGTATGTATGTATGTATGTATGTATGTATGTATGTATGTATGTATGTATGTATGTATGTATGTATGTATGTATGTATGTATGTATGTATGTATGTATGTGTGTGTGTATGTATGTGTGTATGTGTGTGTGTGTCTATATCAAGCAAGAATATATTGAAGTAAACTAGAAGTAGTGACCTATTCTTAAATTGGCGCAAACTACCAAGCTAGATCTAAATCTAACTATCATCTCTCTTTATTATTATTATTATTATTATTATTATTATTATTATTATTAGAATAAAATACTAATCTCAAATCACCACGAACAAATTGATCTACAAACACATTTGCAAATATACTATATGTTATCACCAAACTCTCCAAAGTTGGCTGCCTCCTTGAAAGTAGTGCAATGCAGAGCAGATAGATTTGTCGGGACTTGGCCTGGCAAGGTATTTAATAACATGACGTATCATAGACACTTCTAACTACGAACCATCTATGATAATTATTTATCATAGACGATTCATAACAAAAACCATCTGTGATAATGGGATACTTCACATATGGTACTTTACTAGAACTGTCTATGATAATTTACATATTGTTCTTAATACGACCGTTTGTGGTAATTATGAATCACAGACAGTTCTATCTATCACTACTAACATAGACGGTCACGCATGTAAAACTATCTATGATAGTTACAACACTAACGGATTCAGGGTATCGTCTGTGAAAAGGCATACAATATGGCCTTCTCTATAGTAGTGGAGGTGCCCTAGTGAGTTGGCCACGGAATCGGAGAGAAGGCAGATGGTGTGGAAGAAGGGATGAGAACAAGGGATGGCGCAATGGCGATCGATGGGGATGCAGCCCGTCGAGAGAGGACAGGGACATTGGATTTGGATGAGCTGTGCAATATCAATCCTACGCTAAGTTAAATCAACGGATAGATTTAGCCAGTATCTCTTATTCGCTGGAGATGTACCGGTACATTGTACCTCTCAAGGATGGTAAAAAAGCTCTATGTTAAATAGAATAAGGTAGGTTGCGGATGTTCGAGGTGACTTTGTGTCCGACTCGGCAGCACAAAGCAATATCTTCCTTAACAAGTGTATTGTCCCAAGGATGGTAAAAAGCTCTATGTTAAATAGAATAAGGTAGGTTATGGATGTTCGGGGTGACTTTGTGTCCGACTCGGCAGCACAAAGCAATATCTTACTTAACAAGTTCGAACCAAACTCTATGCTAGGTCAGCATGTATGCCGTCTGATTTAATTGGTAGCCCAAAGCATAATTAACACAGCCGTTTGTACCTTGAAATATCAAGGTTCTTATCATGAACATTTGTTCATATCATTAATTTCAATGTATGTGTCTAATATAAACAACATTAAGCATCATTTACATGCAACGATATAAGGCCTTCCTAACCGGAACAGGAGCCCTGAAGGACAGTTAATATTAATATTGGATTGTGCAATCTGAACTAAACAAGTTTGCATTATCCGACTTGGAAACATGTACATTACAATATATAAGATCGCACATCCAAAAGTCCTCAGTCAAAATACAGATATAAAATAGAAATTGTCCAAGACAATTAGAGACAACTCACGATTAAAGTCAGCAAAAACATAAGGGTAACGGTACTATTGAAGTTTTTTTTATGTTTCTTTTAGCACGAATGCACGATCAACACAAAGGAAAACCACTAACCAGGTGTGATATGGGGAAGAGCATAGTGTACAAGAGATAGTCTACAACCTTCAGTTATGTTGATTTAACTTTTAGTTCTCAGAATTCTATCGTCATGTATAATTACTGTTGTGGTTATAAACTAAACAGTAAAGTAAGAGGTTGTCCAAGAGGTCTTGGAGTGGCTACCTGGAGCCTTATAAGTCATAGAGACCTTACTAGAGGTATGTGCTATCTGTCTTTCTAAAAAGTAGAGCTCTCTCCTTTCCATGACATAGTCAAGCACATATTTATAGCCATGGGGACCTATTACATAAACACTCCTACCTAAATGTACACTTTATGAGGGTAAATATATCATTTTCTCTACCTGGATTTATACAGATATCCCTATCTGAGTCTAGACTTATACGGACACACATGCAATTTTCATGGCCCTATATATTCCTACCAAGCCGACTGACTACTCTCCTGGTGCCATGCGCTGATTGGGCCAAGATAGGGGCCACTCCCCTAACAATAGTCTCTCATGGTTGAGTGGTCTTGCTTTCTATGGGCCGAGACCATGTATGTGTCTCTTGACCTCATCCATCCCTTTAGCCCATTGCAAAGCTTTCGATATAGTTTCCAACCAAAACTATGGTTAACAGGCTAGCGTGCATCAAAGGCGAGACAAGGTTGCGCGTGGCGATAGCCGCCGGTCACATGTGTGGCTGTTTCGCTTTTCGGTTCGCGCGAGGCAAGTCGTCAGGCTGATCGTGGTACGGTGCATGCCTCCTTGATTCTGGTGCCTGCTGCTTGGGCATTAATTGGTGCTATCACATCCTCCTTTTTAGCGCACGCCCAACCGCCTGTTTCCACATTTGCTGTTTTCTTTCCATTTCGTTGCTCTATCGCTCGACGCTGCTTCTACTTGTGCTGCTTGTTTGCCGCTGCTCTCTTGTCCGGTCATCTTGTCGCCGTTACATGCTCTGTCATTGGAATGGTGCAGGTGGGTGATCATCGGGGCCATAGCACGGCATTGATTCTGTCGAGCAGCAAGGCGCAGGAGTGGAGGAGCGCATAGAGGTGATCATCAACAAGCTATGGAGGGCATCGTGGAAGGCCGGTGGTGTGTACGTGAACATGCTAGGTCTATCAATTGCCTCAGAGGACCTGGTGGAATCCTTTGTTTGTGACAGCAAGATCGCCTCTCATGAAGTTGTCCATCTTTGTAGTGGTGAGGAGGTCGAGCAGTGGCCATGGGAGGGAGAGACTGTCATGTTCACCGCATATTTCAATGTCAGGCTTCGCATTCGTGCTGTATGCTTCATTAACAACCTATTGTGGTTGTATGAAAGGGGGCTTTAGTAGCTGACGTCGAATGCCATCACGTGCCTACCTGTCTACTCTTGGGCGGCCCACTCGAAGGGCACCCAGCCTTGTGCAGTGGTCTTCGCGTCCCTTCATGATGCACGTTGTCAGCTAAAGCGCCTTGGGTCTGGCCAAGTGTCCAACCTTTACAGCGTTAGTTTGCAGCTTCGCAACCCCTTCTAACTCAATGCGGACGAAGTGGGAATCTTGCTAGATGGAGCACTGGTTCTACCATAAAGTCGAACACGATATCGGCCTCCACTTCACAGGCTGCCTAGTGGACTTCATCCAATCGTCCGCCGTGGTGCTTGATTGAGATGACGAGACTCGGCTTTGGCGAATCTGCATGGTTGCCCTTCGCCTTAACATGTGGGACTGTGTAGAAGAGTTCTGCATGCTCCGTGTGTCCCCGCTTGCACATCGGTGGGAGGTGCGGACAGGCCCTGCTGGTGACAACAGTGTCTGCCCCTCCTTAACAATGCTGGTAAAGCCTACAGGTCCTAGTAACTTGCTCTGTGGTCTTAGTGATGCTTCATCATATCCCTGGTACGACTGACAATCCATTTGCTTACAGTGTTGTTGCTGACGAAGGCAGAGTGTGCGGCATGCATGTTCCTCGGTCCCTAGATCCTGAAGGAGCACGGCCTTCATGCTTCGGCAACATCAGGGGGGCGTGCATCAACCGTGTATGCAACGCCTTGGGGATTGATGTGCCCAAGTGCCCCACGCCACCCCGAGCGGTGGTCGGGGTTGTTAGAATAATCGTGTTTCTATTTTTTGGTGTATACGTATATGAGTAGATGTCATTGCAATATCCGAGTCCAAGTCTGTATACATGTACGCATCATTGCCGTGTATATATACGAGTTGAGTAAGAAGCCGAGTTGGTTTTGTTATTTTGAGTCTATTTCCATGTTTTAGTTGCTTTTGTATACTAGTCAGGTATATGGGTATATAAGCAATTGAAGAAGGCTTGTAATCGATAAGGTAGAGGCGTAGTTCTATGCGGACATATCAGCATCAGAGCAAAGGATGCGAGGAAAATTCCAACAAGTGGTATCAGATCCTGTTGATCTTAGTGGTACCTGAAGAACATAGGAGAAGCATTGACTTTGAGTGCCTAGAGTGGGTTGATCTCCCTCTAGTATCCTCTCCCAATAACTGATAATTATCTGGTGTCGGCAATGAAGATGAAGGCGAGCATGCGTGCCTAGAGAGTCTAGGGTATAGTCGGTCCAAAGGGGAAGGACAAGGAGGTGGACGACAAGGTGGATCAGGTGGCTTTGGCCATCATCTATCAGGTGGTACCAGATTCCATGAAGCATCAGCTCATCGGGAAGGAGACGACACCGAAAGCGTGGGAGATGCTTCAGACGATGCATGAGGGCGTTGATTGTGTGAAGGAGGTGCGGCTCCAGAATTTGTGGAGCGAGTTCGAGAATCTCAAGATAGGGGAGACCCAGTTGGTGGATGAATTTGCCAGCAAACTGACTTTGTTGTACAATCAGATTAACTCTCTTGGCGATAAGATGGAGGAATATGTGGCAGTGAAGAAATATCTGCGCGTGCTTCCGGAGAAGTACATACCTGTTATCACCACACTTATGTACTCCTCCGATCTGGACAAGAAGAAGATAGAGGACATCACCGACTCCCTAAAGGTGAATGATGAGTTATTGAAGGGGTTTCATTCACGTAATGAGTAGGGATCCCAGACTCATAACGAGCAGGCGTTATTGATAAAGGGAGATACAAGGAGTGGTGACTCATCAAGCAGCTGTGGGAGATGGCGCGATTGAGGCAGCAGAGGTGGTTGTGGAGACAGGGCTGGGCAAGGCGGTGGTGAAAGATCTCGTAATAAGTCACATGTTAAGTGCTTTGAATGTGGTGAATATGGGCACTACGTGTCAGGATGTCACAGCCACATAAAGTGTTTTAGCTGTGACAAGTACAGGCACTATGCTTCGGATGGCCGAAGCAAGAACAAGAACAACGAGGTAAATCTCACCCAAGATAAAGAAGAAGATGACGAACCGGTACTATGTCTCTCCTCATATGTTGAAAAGACGCTGGTCATGGTGGTTCTGAATGAAGAGAGCGTAGTTCCAAAACTACGCACGAAGGAAGGCAACCACGATCACTCTGATCTGCAGTATTTGGATAATGGAACAAGCAATCACATGACGAGAGATCACTCCATATTTCATGAGCTCGACGAGAAAATTTGGGGAAAGGTCAAGTTTGGCGATGGATCCACAGTAGAGATAAGAGTCAAATGGACGATGATGTTGCAATGCAAGAATGGAGATAAGAAGTTATTGACATGATTTTACTATATACCGAGTCTGTACAACAACATACTCAGTCTTGGGCAACTGATGGAAAGAGGGTGCAGGGTGGTGATGTAACGTGTCTATACCAAGAATGATGAATTGTTGATGAAAGTGAATAGATCTCCAAATCGGTTGTACAAGATTTCTCTGAAAACTTGTAAACAAGTTTGTGTGAAGAGCAGTTCGGATGGACGAGGTGCAGTGGCAGTAGGAGGCAAGCATGGCGTGCATGCAGGTGTAGCACCCCATCGGCATGCACGAAGTTGGCGAGGAACGCATGCATGCAAGCCAAGGTGATGGGCACACACGCATGCTGGTCTACATGTTGGCACAGGAGGCGCAGCATGCAACAATTCAGTTGTAGGCGGTAGCAGTTCAGCATACGCAAATGCGCCTGCAGGCAACAGTGAGGATGGTGGTCCAAGTGGCGAGGCCCACAGCCATACAGCTGGCACGGCCGCAAGAAGTCAAGATGGCGGGCACGGCTCACATGCAACTATCGCAGGACGCATGCACGCTGCAGGAGGTAGGCAAGATTCCCGTGGACCCCACGCACAGGGCGGAGTGCATGCAGCTAGTGCAGGTCGCGCGCACGCAGCGCAAAGGGAGATCAAGGCGAGGAGGCGCACGAAGCATTAGAGTGTTCCGGTCCAAAGCGGGATACGTGGGAGCGGCATCAGTAGGATGTGCAAATACAAAGACCGAAGGTGGCGTGATCTCAGCCGAGATATGTGTTGGAGATAGGTAAAAGTCTCAGATAACAACAAAACCAAAACGACTGTGGGAGCATGTGCTCTAGCCCAAGCAGGCGTGCAAGGAAGGACGAGTTCATCCACGTGCGAGGTGTGAGAGCGAGAGCGAGAGAAGATCGGCGTGATCAAAATAGAGAAACAAGATTAAAGAGGTGATTGTTAGAATAATCATGTTTCTATTTTTTTGATGTATACGTATACGAGTGGACATCGTTGTAGTATCTGAGTCCGAGTCCGTATACGTGCACGTGTTGTTGCCGTGTGCATATATGAGTTGAGTAAGAAGCCGAGTCGGTTTTGTTATTTCGAGTCTGTTTCCATGTTTTAGTTGCTTCCGTATACTAGTCAGGTATATGAGTAATTAAGCAGGGCCGGCCCTGAGGGGGGGCAAGAGGGGCGGCCGCCCCGGGCCCCCAAAATTCAGGGGCCCCCCATATACTATATAGAGTATATACATGCAACAAATAGAAGGCATGGTTAAATACTTTAATACTTATATATAGAATGAAGGGTTTGCTTTGAGTATGATCATTGCCAAAGATATTACAACTCAAATGAATGTAGAGCCATCATTTCCAGTTAAGCGGCGTGTTCTTCGGAAGAAACAGTTTGATGAAATTGATTGTGATAAAGCAGTTTTGCAAGCTGAGAAGGAATTTGAAGTTAATTATTTTTTGCTATGGTTGATATGACAATCAATTCATTGAAAAGTAGATTTCAAGAACTCTAAACATTCGGAAGTATATTTGGATTTTTAATGAGTTCAACAACATTGAAGTCATTGGATCGAACTAAATTAAAAGAATGTTGTACAAAATTTGCAGAAACTTTCTCTCTAGATGGTTCATCCGATGTTGAGTTAAATGATCTAATTTCTGAGTTAAGTGTTATGCAATTGACTTTATCAGATAAACCAATGTCTGCTATGGAGATCTTTGAGTTTGTCAGAGAAGCGGATTGTTATCCTAATATTTCTATTGCTTATCGGATTTTATTTACTATGCCTGTGACTGTGGCATCAGCTGAAAGAAGCTTTTCAAAGTTGAAATTGTTGAAGAATCATTTAAGGTCAACAATGTCTCAAGAGTGGTTAAACGGTTTAGCAACTTTATGTATTGAGAAGAAATTATTGGATGAGATTGATATCAATACCATCATCAATGACTTCGCATCTAGAAATGTTAGAAGAAATTTTTAAGGTAATATCTATGAACTCTTTGATATGAATTTTGCTTTCATACATAACGTATTTTAAGTGTTTGTTGGTAAAATTAGATATATATATATATATTTATTTATTTATTTATATTTAAATATTTATATTAGGACCCCTATTTCTAGTTTCGCCCCGGGTCTTTAAAATTCCAGGACCGACCCTGTAATTAAGGAAGGCTTGTAATCGATAAGACAGAGCAGAAGTTGATCGGTGTGATTAAGAGATAAGAAATAAAGAGAAGAGGGAGCAGGTGCTCTATAGTCCAGAGAGAATAATTGTGTGTGCTGTGTGTTTTTGTCTGTCTCGCCGGGTTCCTTGTTCGCGCATTGTTTCTCTCCAGCAAGGCACCGGGTGGATGCATCATGCAGCTTCGTGCTCGAGCGCATACTGGAGCATTAGCATCACGTAAAGACAGATACGCTGCTCAACAGAAGGCAGAGGCGTAGTTCTGCGCGAACGGAACAACGTCAGAGCGAAGGATCCGAGGAAAATTCCAACAGGGTTGGTGCGGGTGACCAAGATGGCGAGAGCGCCGGTGACCGTGATGATGCTGGCAGACAAGGTGGCTCGACATCGGCTATAGCGGGCGTGCCCCTCGGCTCCCGCCGACTCGGAAACATGTACATTACAATATATAAGATCACACATCCATATGTTATTTCACATGAAAAGTCCTCAATCAAAATACAAATATAAAAATAGAAATAGAAATTGTCCAAGACAATTAGAGAGAACTCACGATTGAAGTCAGCAAAAACATAAGGGTAACGGTATTGAAGTTCTTTTATGTTTCTTTTAGCACGAATTAATGCACGATCAACACAAAGGAAAACCACTAACCAGGTGTGACATGGGGAAACCAGGTCTGATATGGGGAAGAGCATAGTCTACAAGAGATAGTCTACAATCTTCAGTTATGTTGCTTTAACTATTAGTTCTCGTAATACTATCATCATGTATAATTACTATTTTCAATCTACGTAAAGTTTTCAAATTAATAGTTTTGCCTACCAAATCGTGCACAAGTGCTCTCATATAGTAGAGGTTAAGGATTAGAAATAAAACGAACTACAAATTGTGATTAGAGAATTTCAAGGTGGAAAAAAATACAAATGTAAAGCATTTTTGGATTTACATAAAAAATGGAAGAATACATACAATACTTTTTCAAAAGTAGAAAAGTTACTAGCCCGTGTAGGCACACGGGTTGATGACTAGTCCAGATCCCAATTTACTTGCAAAATGTATTTAAATTAAATAGGAAACTCGATCCATCATTCTGGTACTGCAATTCCAGTCATGCATATTTAACTCGGTGGCAGATGATGAGCTCATGAAACACTGTAAGAGTAAATTCGACATTGTTTCTGAACTAGTAGCAATATAATGTTCTGGAATAACTCGCACGAACTAGCAGCAATATAATGTTCTGGAATAACTCGCACTCCAATATAATAGTACAAACAAGAGTTTATAATGGAACAACTGGTTCAACTTATATCATACTGCGTACGTACATTACATAGCTTACAATTAAACATTTAGACACACGATTGATCATACTAATCATGGAAAAAATCACACTGAAATAATACAGCAAACAGACTTAGTTTCGCACAAGCCAAGTAGATTTACTGAGGCACACAAACACAGCAGTGCAAACTGTTCTTTCTTTTACTTTTTTTTGAGAATGTAATGCAAACTGGTTTAGCTCTCACCGGGTGGGTTGTCTTGGAAGTCGGTGGATCAACCAGGAAGACAACCCTTATTTGGAAAATACAACATATAGGCACACCATCACTGATCACCAAAGAACCCGTATTTTTGGAAGACATGCGTGTGCAGGCGAGGGGCGGGATTGCTGTATGGATGCATAGGTGGAATCTATGGGTTGCCGTGGATGGATGAATGGTAGCAGGATGGATGTGGATGACTGAGTGGAGTGAAATCACGTACCAACTTGAATATGTATGTATGGATGGGCAGAGCTTGAGTTGATTCACCTGAGGTAGCTCGTCACCTCGGCGCGCTTGTCGAAGGAGGCGAACGCCGGGGAAAGCTTGGGCTCGTAGCTGACGCCGTGCCGGGGCTCGTCCCAGTGAAGCTTGGCCCACCAATCCCTCTCCCCGCTCACCTCCACCTTGCTTGCTGGTTCTTGGGCTTGGCGGAGGCGGGGGAGACGGCGAAGGCTCCAGCACCCACGGACGTGGAGCTCCCTCCACTTGGGTGCAGTAATGACGGCGTTGTCGTCGCGGAGATGCTTCAGCTGTGGCAGCTCCTGGAGCCGTATCCTTTGGAGGCATGGGAGTTGATTAGAATCTTTTCTACCACCAGGGCCATGGAAGATTGTCTTGAGGTTGTAGCAGAATAGAATGTCAAGTGTTGTGAGTCTTGGTAGTGCAGATCGACATGGCATGATGTCCTCCAGCCTTGGGCAGTACTCCAGGCGCAGGTGCTTTAGTGAACTGAAGTTCCAAGCAGAATCATCCCTACTTGGTATGTAGAAATGAATTAGACTTTTCAGATAGGAAGCCCATGCATTTTTGAGTGTGTAACCGACGCAAGCTGCACTGTCGAAAACTTGCTTCATCTGATGGCACCGTCGAAGCTTGCATTCCTCCAGGGTGCTCAAGTAGTAACTCAGATCAATAAGGCAGGAGACAAAAGTGTCATCTGTCATAGTAATAGATTTGGTGACTTCCAGAAGGTTGTCTAAACCATGGGGATACCGATCCGTTGCTGTGATCTCCACATGACGCTTAGTTTGACGGATGTGAGGTGTGACCATCGACGCCATATAATTAACTCCCTTCGCCATATAGTGACAGTACGCATCAGCGTAAGGTGACTTCTTAAGTACTAATTCCTGCAGCTTCTTGGCCACCATGTCCTCTACATCCTCCATCCTCCTAATTTTGACCATGCATGGTGCAACTCGAACATAGAAGGATTTCAAAACCATATGATGACGACTGAAGCTATGAAATAATCTGGAATCCCTAACGTGCACCTGAGCAACTTGATCAGAATGATCACCAATGCCTTCTACACATTGATTCAAGCAAAACACATCTGGGAATCGCTGCAGCGCATGCCAGGGAAACCGCCTCAGACAAGGAACACCAATGAGAAGCAATTGCCTAAGCTGGGGAAGATTAGGGATGTCAGCAGGGAGCTCCTTGATTGCTGTAGCAGACAGGTCAAGCTCCTCCAAAGCACCAAGGTCCTTGAACTCCACGGACTCGAGCTTTCTACATCCGCGCAAGGACAAGCGCCTTATGTGAGGTGCAGCGATCAGCAAGAAGGATCTTAGGGTAGGGTGCCCATCCAATTTGATTTCTTCCACCATGGTCGACTCCCATCCTTCGATGTGAAGCTCCTCAAAGCAACCATGCGATGCTTCTTCCATAAGTGATTTTGGTAAACCCAAACACTGCATGGCACCTGAGAGGAAGACGGTCTTAAGGCTTGCTCCCCCGAATACCTCAACTTCTCTTAGCTCATTGCATCCAAGGACATGTAGCTCCTTGAGACCTTGGGCTTCAGAAATTGACCTTGGAAGTGACATCAACAGCTTGTTGTCAACAAGCTTGAGTGTTCGAAGATGTTGCATTCCATAAAATATCTCATCTGGAAATGATTTTATTTTAGTCCCTGTGAGCTCAAGTGTTGTCAGACTAGACAATGCAGCAATGGATGGTGGCAACTCCACAAGGTTAGGGCATTCGACAAGCATGAGCTCTTGAAGATTTGGCATGCTTTGGAAGAAATCTGAATGGAAAGTGTTTATATCTGAATAGGAGAGGTCAAGGTAGAGCAAGTTGATGTATTTTTGTGAGGCAGTTCTCTCACTATCAGAGAGGCTGCATAGACTTCTGAGGCCACGACAGCCTCTGAGGGAAAGCAATCGAAGGCTCGGGATACACCAAACTGAAAAAGGGAGTGATTCTAGCGGAGTATAGGAGAGGTCAAGAACACGAAGACAAGGGAGATTGGGCAACAAATTTGATATCTGTGAGCAATGCCTTAGAATAAGTGCGGTTGGGCCACCGGTTTCTTGGTTCAGCCATTCCCTGCTTGAATGCCATCCCTGGTCATCCATGAACGAGATCCATTTGAACTGCTCCAAGTACTCCTTGTCATCGAGAAGTTTGTGCACTGTGTCTGTGAGGCGCTTTGGAATGAGATGATGGTATGCCAAGAAATGTGCGGCAGTTTCGGTAGGTGCATCAGCTTCGGTTGCAGGAGAAAATGGTAGCTTCATCAAGGAATACCGTCGGAACGCTTGGAGGATGACATTGCCAACATGATAGATATCATCGTGCTTGTTGTACTGGTAGGTGCCGTCGGTCTCCTCCTTGTTGCTTTCTTGGACCCTTGGTTTATTGCTAGCGACTATGCCTTGGGCAGCCCACTGGCGGATGAGCTCATCTGAGGTAACAGATGGTGCACTACAACTCTGGTGATCTCCATTTCCATGAGGTGGTGAACGTTGGGGAAAGAGCAGCATAGCGTAGTGAAAACACCGGAGGGCTACACGGTGCCAATACTGCTCGTCTTCTTGCCGGATCGTGTTGAAGATGTACTTGGCCGACTGATGCAGAGCGGAGAGGATAGTCATCAAGATTTGATCATTGGTGAAGGAACTGTAGACGTCATCAGCATCTCCTGGCTTGACATCTGGGGAGGTGGTGGATATCACCAATTGAGAACGTCTCCACGCTGGAGGAGGAAGCCCCGCCTCGTAGAAGCTCCTGGGCCCGATGGGCTTGTCGAGGTTCTCAACCACCAGCAGGTACCTCATCGTTGATAGCTTGCTATTGATCTGAGGCACTATTGATTCTGACAAGTGCCTCTCCAGCGACTCTATGGCTTCATCATCCGTCGCGTAGGTGTAGTAGCGCAGCTCGTCGTCTTCTTCTTTGAGCGCGCTGTACTTTTGGTCGAGCAGCCCGAGCTCCTTCGCCACCGCGACTGCCAGCTGATGCCCAACGGTCAGGTTGCTTCCCCTGTTTCCTTGGGCTTTTTCTTCTTCCGTCAGGTCCAGCTTTATCACGATATCGAAGGGCCCATAGTGCTTAGTGAGTAACTCCATAGCGATGCTTGCTATGGCCCGTGTGAAGGAAGCTGCCGGCTCCACCCCGACATTCCAATGCACGAAACCACCGAGGCACAATTGTAGCCGCAGCTCATTCTTATATGTACGCGTGCGACGGTATCCATCTAGCCTGGCAACGCAAGAAGGTTATTAATTAATTAATCGTCCATTAACAACCAGACGGCTGGCCAGGTTAAATACTGCAAGTAAATTGGCACTTCTCGTGCACAAGCCACGCAAGTAGCAAATAATGCTTGCTAGCACGTCGATATGCATGCACCTCGCTTTTACTGCAGGAGCAGACACGGGAAGGTAATATTATCCTACTGGTTCGGTAGGGGCCAATTGGACTCTAAGGGCACTCCCAATGGAGTATGAATGGTAGTTTCTATCTGTTTTAATTATCCTGATAGCTAAGCAATTTGCTGAGGTGGCAATAGAATTAATGCAGAGAGAGATTAGAAAACGGAGAAACGGTTTCTTCCTCACGAAACCGAGTCTACTCGCGGATCAAGAACGGAAGAAACCTGCTGTGCAGCGTTGGGGAGACTCGAGTAGTTTCTATCGTCTTCTTCCGGATCCAGTGCTCCGCCTGCGCGCTCCCGCGATTCCCCGCCTGCGCGCGCTCCAGCGCCTCCTCCCACACATCCTCCGATGGCGGCCCTGGCCCCGTCCGCTGTACGTTTCTCTCTTTCTCCGTTTGCCGCTAAGAAAGAAATTTCATTGGCTCCTAGTTTTTCCCCTATAATTTTATCTACGATTTTAGTTGAGATCTCTGTACTGTTGTTGGCCTGTTCCAAGGTGTTAAAAGTTAAAAACTTCGGAACGGGATCTCTGATCAATGTGGAGTGGAAATGTGAAGCTTTTTGGATCGTTCCCATGGTTAGAATCTCAGATTGCTGTAGGGTTTGTCTTGTGCCTGTAACTTTGGGTTAATTTTGGATCTTTGCCATGGTTAGGATGTCTGATTCATTCGTCCATTTTGATCAGCCTGTTATGAATGGCTGAGATGCTAAGAGATTCCATCCTTTTTGGGGTATAGATTCAAAAGCTATAAACTTGTTGTAGCCAAGGGAGACATATAATGTCAATTTTAGTACTCCAATAAGTTGGCTATTGGGTGTCGACTTTCAGTTCTTATTCTGAAGTCTTGATTGTTATTAAATCGGAGCTGATATCTCTAGCCTTGTGTGTGTTATTTTCCTTGCTTTCTTTAAATTGATTCCTCTCTTTGTTTTGAAGTTTTTGAATAATCTATGATTGCTATCACTGATGTGTTCTGAACTGTTTAGTTCCTCCCGTTAGCTGTTAGTGCCTGGATTTTCTTACATTTGCAAAACCTTTTAACTTGTTATTTTCAACTTCAGTGAAGGTTTATTTTCTGGTTGAATTGTGAATGTGGCATATGCCATACTCTTGTTCTGGTTATTTTCAAGTCATATTAAAGCTCTGTTTCTTATATAACGCCAAATTATTGTATACCATGCATAAAAAATGCAATTGCAGTTCACACTTTGCCTTCTCGCACTGTTTGTTTCCTTGCAGAAGTTTTCATTGCATGAAGATGACTGATGTCATTATTTGATTTCGTGTATGTGTTGGTCTTTACAGCTATTGAAGGATGGATTGTACTGGTCACTGGAGTTCACGAAGAAGCTCAGGAAGATGACCTTCACAATATTTTCCGTGATGGGCAGGTCAAGAACTTGCATTTGAATTTGGATCGTCGAACTGGATTTGTCAGCTTGTGAAGTTCGTTTAAAAAAATTAGTTTCAAAAAGAAGCCCATAGGATTTGGATTTTGCCTAAGTACATGATGCACAGATGATGTTCTACAAATTGTCTAAGTGCTGATTTCATTCAAATACAGTGCATTAGGAAAGGCTACAGGTTGCTAGGCACAAGTGATCGTTCTTTGTTTGTGTTGCACATAAGTGTTTATTAAATTTGTTCTCTATAGAAACTACCTGTAGAAACTATGCATTGGAAAGGTTGAGTCTAAATTGTACTCTCTCTCCTTAAGAAACTACACATAGACATTGTGCATTGGGAGTGCCCTAAAGCGCTTTTAGCTATCAGCATATTTGAGTAATGCGTTTTTATTACACTAAAAACATACTTCCTGCTCCGGTCACAAATACATATTATTTTAGACATCAATATGGTCACTAAAACACAACTTTGATCACTAATTTCTATTGTAATATATTTATAAAAATAAATAAAATTATAATATTATAAAAGTACTTTTCGAGATAAATCTACACATATGATTCATGTATCTAGTTTAAATATATAAAAAGATATTGATAATCGATATGCATGCAGCTCGCTTTTACTGCAGGAGTCTAGTGTTGTAGATGCAGACAACATATATTATTCAAATATGTCAATCTATATACATAGCATCTAGAAATGAGAGAAGCTATTGCATTATCCAATAGCAAAAAAAATCTTGCTTTGTCAACGACGCTTTGTCTGATCACAAGATAATAAGATCATCCTACGAACGTTTCACTAAGTGATTGCGAAGGGCAGAATTGGACACGACTAACAACATAACTCACTACTATAAAAGAAGTTATACTGAGTGGCTGCATTACAGACAGTTCATAGAGAACTGTCTGTGTTATAATTATCACAGACGGTTTTACAAGCGTGACCTTGTACCATCTGCGATACGCAACTATCACAGATGGTTCATACAACAACCGTCTGTGATATTTTCACAAACGGTTATTTATACAAACCATTGTAATAATGCAAAACATCACAGATGGTTTCTATTGCCATTATCATAAACGGTTTGTATAAATAACCGTATGCGATAGTTTACAAACGGTTTTTATTAAAAACCATTTTTGATAGTTTCATATTGTTGTAGGGGTGGGCCCCACCTAAGCCCAGCCGGCCTGTTAGAAGGCTGTAAGGCCCAAAGTGGGACATGTACAATGACATAAGTACCCCCGAGAGGGATACTCGAATGTAAGGGTACTACTGTAAAAACACTCCCCATATGGATATATATATACGACAAAGCCATGGGGGAAACCCTAAGCATTGCTCACCTAACTCTCCACTACCATACTCTCTCTCTCTCTCTGTTTGGTCTGTAACCACAACAGTTGGCGTCGTCCGTGGGGAGGACAAGAGCAAGCCTCAAGATCCGAAGAAGGATGGCACCGAAGAAAGCTTCATCGTCGGTGGCGAGGAACAAGAAGGCGGGCGCGACGGAGTCTCGCGTCAACACCAGGGCTTCGGCGTCGGCAGCTGCAGGCGTGGACGGCGACGCGGACGCGACAGCCACGAACACTGGCGTGCACGCCACGACGGTCGACCCCGCCACCGTTGCCACGACGGCCGACCCCGCCACCGCTGCCACGACGGTCGACACCGCCCCGCGCAGGACGAGCGATCCCACCGCAGGCACGGCAGTCGCCGTCGGCAGCACCGACTGGGTGGTTGGGGGCGGTAGCGCCGGTGCCCACGTTGGCACGGCTGCCATCCTCACACCTAGTGCGGGAGCGGCGAGCGGTTCCGGTGGCAACGCGGGCCTCGTCATCGACTCTGGAGTCCACCACGCCAACGCAGCAGGCAATCCAGGAGTGCAGGTCGTGGTCGCCGCTGTGTCGGCTATGCAGCCAGGTGCACCAGTCGCTCCGGCCACGACTACAGTGGAGAACGCCCTGCTGGCGGCCCTCAACACGTTCCAGCGGGAGTTAGCGGATCTCCGCGAGGCCGTGCGGGATATGCAAGAGGCTCGGAGTTAGCAGACCCCGCCGGTGGTCGCGCCGGAGCCCACGCCAGAGCGGGCGAACAGCCGCGATGCCCCCACGTCCAGCCGCGTCCCGCTACGACGCGTGGACCCGGAGTCCCCACTCTCTGCAGGTCTGCAGCAAGCGGCATAGCCGGAGGACTTCAAGTTCCCAAGCGCCATCGAGCCGTATAAAGATGGTAGTTTGCTCTAATTTAAGAATGGATTGGTGCTCCTAGTTTACTTAAATATATTCTTGCTTTGTATATCTGTGTGCGCATGCGTGTGTGTGTGTTTGTGGGTGTTGCTTCTTGAATACGTGGCTACCTACTTAATTTAGATATGGACAATTTATTATAAGGTGAATGACAATTATATGTGTAAATAGCTAGGCTGGTTAGCTATAGTAGCATTAAAAATCTAATTTGACACTAATGTGTTACATGTGTAGCATAGATGGATCGAAGCTAGATGTAAGTTGAGAATCGTGTGAGTAAACAGTACATTAGTGGCGTGTCTGCTTTTACAAAAGTGGCTGAGCATGATATGTTGAAGAAGAGGATGGAATATATATACTGTCCATGCATTGATTAGATAATATAAAGATGTTTACCAACTCACCATAGATCGAAGCTCACTTGATTCGAAGGGTTTCAAGAAGGGGTGTACATGTTGGACCAGTCATGGTGAAGAGAAAATTATACAGGAAAGTAGTAATAACAGTGACATGCTAGTTGTGGACTGTGCTTTCGATGAAGATAGGTCGCAGGATGACAATCTGGATCAGATGCTACGCGATACAGAAGGGAACTATAGTGAAAGAGAGTTTGATAAATTCAAGGGCTTGATGGAGGACTTGGAGAAACTTTTGTTCCCGGGCTGCAAGCCACAATACACAAGGTTGTCATCCGTTCTTGAACTACTGAAATTGAAGACAAGCAATGGTTGGTCCAACAAGAACTTCACGGCATTGTTAGGTCTCCTAGCGAACATCCTTCCAGAGAAAAATGTGTTACCGAGAACCACCTACCAAACCAAAAAGGTTCTTTGTCCATTGGGAATGGAAGTAGAAAGAATACATGCATGTCTGAATGATTGTATCCTCTACCGTAAAAAGTATGCAAGCTTACATGTTTGTCCAGTGTGCAAAGCATCCCGATACAAGCTTAAAAATGACTCTGATGACGAGGAGGGTATCGAGGTGAAGCAAGGACCTCCTTCTAAGATGTTGTGGTATCTATATGTAATTCCTTATTTGAAGCATTTATTTCCAAACCGAAAGGATGTAAGATTGATGTGTTGGCACTTGGAGTAGCGTAAGAAAGATGTAATGATGAGACACGCTGCTGATTCTGCCTAGTGGAGGAATATCGATAGAATATTGTAGACTTCTATGCGGAACTAAGAAATATAAGGTTTGGATTGAGTACAGATGAAATGAATCCTTTCGAAAATATGAGCAACCGACATAGCACCTGGCCAGTGACTGTATACATGTACAACTTTCCTCCTTGGCTGTGTATAAAGCGTAAGTACATTTTGATATCACTACTTATCCCAGATTCGAAACAACATGAGAACAATATTGATGTGTACCTAGCACTATTAGTGGAAGATCTTATGATATTGTGGAACAAAGGGGTACAGGTATGGGATGCGAACAAACGAGAGAACTTCACTCTGCGTGCCATGTTGTTTTGTACTATCAATGGTTTTCCTACCCTTGGTAACTTATAGGGGTCGAGTACAAAACAAGTCAAAGCCTTTCCGCACTACTTAGATTATACCGAGAGTGTGTGGTTGAACAACTCACGGGCACAAAACATGTACTTGCATCACCGTAGGTTCTTTCTAAAGTATCACCCATACCGCAAAATGAAGAAACAATTTAATGGAAAAAATGATGACTCAGCACCAAGGCCTTTTAGCGGGAAAGAGGTCTACGATATGGTCAAGAATATTGATGTTGTGCTTGCAAAGGGATGTAAGTTGAGGACCTATCAGAAGAACATGTGGAAAAAGAGATCAATATTTTGGAACTTGCCTTGTTGAGAGCACTTAGAAGTTCACAATTGCATTAACATCATGCACGTAGAGAAAAATATATGTGATAGCTTGATTGGTCTCTTACTGAACATTCATGACAAAACAAACGATGCTGTCAATGCAAGGCGTGACTTGGTCGCTATGAACACCCGGACTGAGTTAGCACCAATAGAGACTGATAAAGGTTGGATGTATCTTCTCTTAGCTTGCTACACTCTAACTTCAAGAGAACTAAACTGTGTCAGTGCTTCCATGGTGTGAAAGTTTCGTCTGGTCACTCCGCCAACATGAAGAATCTTGTTTCCATGAAAGATTTGAAATTAATTGGTATGAAATCTCATGACTGTCATGTGCTAATGACACAAATGCTTCCTGTTGCAATTAAAAGTATTTTGCTGAACAAGATTCGAGTGATAATCATGAGGCTATGTTAATTCTTTAATGCAATTACTTAGAAGATCATCAATCCCGATAAATTAGATGCTCTACAGACCGAGGTGGTGACGACTTTATGTCATCTTGAGATGTATTTCCCTTCATCATTTTTTGATATCATGGTTCATCTCATTGTCCACCTTGTGAAAGAGATAAAGATATGCGGCCCCGTGTTTCTACGTCATATGTACCCGTTTGAGAGGTAAATGGGAATTCTCAAGTCTTATGTATGCACTCGATCTCGGCTAGGGGTAGCATCATCAAAGGTTATGCAACCGAAGAGGTCATTGAGTTCTGTACTAATTACATGGCTCAGATCGAACCAATAGGTGTACCTCTATCTCATCACGAGGGGAGGCCAGAGGGTATCGGGACCATAAAAAAGAAAGCAATAACTCTGGATCTAGATATGTATACTCAAGCCCATTTCATGGTTTTACAACATATAACTCAAGTGACCCTATATATTGAAGAGCACAAGGACATGCTAAGCCAATAGAATTCAGGCCAGTTAGAGGTTTGGATCACGATATAACACAACCGTCGATTCAACGAATGGTTGAAGGTGCAATTAACTAGGAGATCGTCAAATGAAATGCTATAATGGTTGGCAAAAGGGCCAAAATTTACAATTGTGACATGGCAAGGATATGACATTAATGGATAAACATTTTATACAACAGATCAGGATAGAAAGAGCACAGTGCAAAACTCAGGTGTCCGCATAGATGCATTTCATGCGCACTTCAATACCGCTGGCCCAAGCTCATACTACTAACTTGTAGAGAAGATTTGAGAGCTTGACTACGTAATTTTCAAGATCCCTCTATTTCGGTGCTATTGGGTTCAACTCCTATGGGGTGTAAAGGTTGATAAGTACGACGTCACTAATGTGGACCTAGAATGTGTAGGATATAGAGATGAACCATTCGTACTCAAAAGACAAGTTGTTCAAGTTTTTTATATAATTGACCTGGCAAATAAGAAGTGTCATGTAGTTCTTCATAGAAAAAGAAGGATTGTCAGAGTTGAGAATGTCGTGGATGACGAAGAGTACAATCAATTTGGCGAGTTGCCACCATTCGGAGATGGCATCACGCTCAAGGAAGATTAAGGTGACGAAGCAAAGCTATATACATTTCGATTATCATGAAAGGCTTTATTTAAAAGGAAATAGCCAAGTGTAATCAATAATCCCACATGACGTACACTAAATTATTGCCATGTAAACATAATTAATAAACTCGACATGTAATTATGGTACTATTCCATTGTAATTGATTTAGTAATTAAAAAATAATTACATTTATGATTATCATAGACGGTTCCATAATGGAAGCGTCTGTGATATGTATATCACAGACGGTTGTATAATTCCTCTATAAATAGACCCTGCTAGGTTTTGCGCTCTCACTCCTCACTCACGCACTCCTCCATCTTCGCCGCCCCTGCTAGGTTTTGCTAGATCTCACTGCTCACTCGCACACCTGACACCGCCTCTCCCTCCTGACGCCGCCTCTCCTTCCCGACGCCGCCTCTCCTCCCTAAGGTATAAATCCCAAATCCCACTTCTTTTGGAGGTAGATCATGGTGAGTTTGATAAATGAGAGATGTGGTGGCTTTGCACATGAGGGATATATTGTGGTTTGTCACTTTTGGAATATTTGGCTAATTTGTTTTGTGATCTTTAGTACTTCATGGTATATGTTTCACTTCTTAGCTAATTCAATTTGCTATCAAACGTGTTGACTCTGTGATTGCATTGTTGGGAGCATATTAAGTTGACGTACTGTCCTGCGATCACTAGCTTTGCCTTCCTACTGGCTGAAAGTTTAATTGATGAATTTAAGCTTGGTAGATAACTAATTTGTTATTTAAGAGCTCAATGTTTGAATCTCGTTTGTTATATCCAATTAGTGAAGAGTATAGACCATAGTAGTGGAACAGACAAGATTAATTCTTGTGTAACCCTACATCTGAGAGCACTAAACTAAAATTTGAGCTTTATGCTAATTTGAGTTGATTCCCTGTTCTTGAGAATGCTCTTTATGCTCATTTCAGCAGTCATCATGTTTCCTACTTTATGTTTATGCTTTTAATGACATGATAGAATTACATATTTATATGCAATTTTTGTCATTTATATACTGCTGCAAATGTGCTTTGATCATATTTAATTATGCTGGAATTAAATCTAAATATATGCTATTCCTATATTGGCCAAGTACAAGGCCGATTACCGTATACTCGCTGCAAGAGGAGGAAGAGACTGTGGGCATAACCAACTTCATAGAACTTGAGACACTGGTGTGTGTCATTAGCTTTATAGAACTTTGTTTATGCTCATAGCTCATTGTAATTAGTTTTTCTTGTAAGAGATATGACATTCACACAGTCATCGTCATCGATGTCGCTGAATGGGTCTGATGCTCTGAAGACCAGGGTAACTAAGCGTGGCAGAGAAGTATCAAAAAGACCAGAGGGCCAAATGACCATCACGGTAGTCCCTTTGGATGGGGTCCCTTTGCAACCAAAGAAAGCAGTGGAAGCATTCCAGACTACCTGTGGAATAATTGGAAGGCAATGGATCCTCATCACCGTAGCAAGATGAAAAGATTTGACAAAGGTTCAGAAAAATCAGTTGTGGATGGAAATAACAGAGTCATTTGAGATCCCAGCAGAAGTCCAGGGACTCGTGCAATAGCAGGCACTTCTCATGATGGGAAAAGCATGGAAGAACTCACGCTTGTCATGCAGTACATGGCCAAGTATCGCACGCCCTTCATGAGGTATCCTTTTGTGTCGCTGAAAATATGGGAGACCTTTGTGCAGATAAAGATGACGACCGAATTTCAACAACAAAATATGACGCACAAGGCTCTCTAGGCACAAAACACTCACCCTCACAAACTCGGCACTGCTGGGTATACGGGTAAAATCCTGCAATGGAGGATGCAGGACGAGGTCGCAATCCGATTGGACGCCTCCCTGCCATTTGCCAGGATCGCAAATAAGGCACCCGAAACTGGTTAAGAGCAGCGTCATCAACCACCTCTTCGGGTGCCTCCTCTTTCAAAAACCTCATAGATGAGAAAGTGTCCTAGTGCCTGGTAAGATATATTAAACTACCTAGTTGTTAATAGCTCCTGAACTTCATGGGGTCTAAAATAACACGATTACCTCTTGTAGCAAGCATTGGCTACCAAATCTTTCCAAGGCTCCTTTGAAGAAGACAGGGAGAGGGATATACAATCACAGGCCCTAGGAAACAAGAAGCACCCAGGTCGCACGTGAGGCCTGGGAGTTTACGTACCTTGGAAGCATGGATTCCCAAATGACTTCGAGGCGTATAGGAGTAGGAAGAGATCCATTGCCTATCGCGACGAACAAATGAAACAGGGCTTCATGCACAACTTGAGGAACAACTATCTGCCTCACTTTGAGGAGAGATAGATTCATTTAGGGAAGAACTGAGACAAATCTGCAACCAATCGCAACCCACCCCCATTAATGCAGTACCCAGTCCCCCTCAACGTCGGAATAGCCGCACGTCCACGCCAATTTCTGAACATAGCGATGCCCACTTACCTATCAATGCATCCTGGTAATGTATCTCTAGAATGCCACATAGATAGACTTGGTGGACGCCTTAGCTCATTGTGTATCATTATGTAGGAGCCCACGCCGTGCAACCTCAGAGTTAGGTTTGTTGGCTCCATTCATATTGACACTGGGCGGGGAATGGCGTATCCATGGCTGTTAGGGACGCTCGTGCACGGTGCCCAAATAGAGATCAGTTTCATGAAGGTCCAGGTGGACATGATTAATGATGTTTTCGGGACCATCCCTCTTGAGAAGCTCCCAAATGAAGAGATTATGACATTAGGGGATGCCGTCCACAAATTTATCCAATGGCCCAACAGGAACATTGCCCTAGACCTGTCTATGCCACGATCTCCACATCCAATGGCCCAAGAGGGACATTGCCCTGGACCTATCACATCGGCTCCAGTGGCTCGACCTCAAGCTCCACTTTAGAAGCCCATCACATTGGCTCCTGTGAAGACGACGTCGAAAATGTATCGCAAGCGAGGCGCTAAGGCACAACCAAAGAAGATTAAGGTGCCTCCTAGGTAATGGAAGTTCATTCTTGTAGTGTCGTTGGTCCCTGAGTCGCAATTACCTAGCTTGGACTGGTTTACAGGACTTTGCATACCTGGTACATGTAGAGGTCCAACATGAAGCCAAACCAGCCAAGTGGATTCACCATGAGATACATGGAGGCGCATTCCTCCATGACTCGAGCTACTTCGTCATGACCTTCAAAGATGTATTCTTACTATTCAACCTCGACGAACTCGCGTCTCACATCTACGATGTTGAACACTGTAAGTGTACTGTACACTCATGTTCTACTTTCACGTTATACCGATAAATGTCATAACTCATTGTTTATGTATAGATCTATGATCCAACAAGTCCAGCGACGGCGAGAACCGATGGGTTTCCTCGACCCACACTTGGTCTCTGAGCAAACCATCAATGATAATGCATCATTTGTCCAAGATTACATAATCAAGGGGATTGCTTGCTCACAGTGACAAGGAGTACATTATGGTACCCTTCAACCAAGGGTAAGTGCTTCACTAGTTGCCATACAAATTTGATTTGAAGTGCTTTATACGCAACATAAACTTAGGATTAATCACTATGACGACACTGGGGTTCATTGGATTCTGATCATGATTGTACCAAAGTAGAGCAAAGTAATATATCTTGATTCCTTACTTAGTGGCAACCAAGACTTCACCCGTGTGCAACAAACAATTAACAGCTAAACTCATTTCCTCTATACATAACTCTATTGTACTCTTCTATTCGTTTGCAATGGTCGAGGCTAACTTTTTAAAATCACGTAGGTCGTTCAGTGCTTACATTGCCCAGGGAGAGAGACATAAGGAATCCAGCGCCACACTGCGACACAGAACACAAGTTCCGGTACCCGCTACAACACAACAATCCTATATCACACTTCGTTATAATGCCTCTAGAACTGACAATACCTATGTATGTAATTCTATTTTTGTAGTGTCACCAGTAGCTAGGGCAACGTATGTAGATTCTATGTTTGCCACCATATGCAAGAAATCATGGACGCTAAGACGAATGATTCATATGTTTGTCAACCTACCAATAATTATTTTGTGATTATCAATTTATATATATATATATATATATATATATATATATATGCTAATGACCTAACACTACTTCTAGCGATAGTGCGTGGAATTCGACGAAAATGCAATCGATCTTGACAAACTCGCTGAAATCGAGGAAAGCTCTCCCAATTCTTGATAGCGGAGGTCATAAACAACACTAGATAGTTCTACCCCAGCAATGGTGATTAGATGTTGAAACATTGGATACAATTGTAAACACTCAATTGTGCTTAATCAAACAATTCATTCAATTGTACTTCATTTAGCTATTTAATTCATTTATGAGATCTGTGTAACGATTGTCATGTACTATATATGTGATCTGCTTACGTTGTTTAATTCATTTGTGAGATCTGTGTAATGATTGTCATGTGCTATATATATGATCTTTTTGCTTGTTTTCAAATGGCATGGCTAGCATTTCCAAAGGCTAGCCGAAAAATAGAAAATAATGTAGATTTTGAAATAGCTATTACAGTTGATTTGGTATTCCAAACTGTATGTGATATATAAATATCACAGACAGTTATTAAAATAAATCACCTGTGATATTTTGCTATCACAGGTAGTTGTTAAAAACTATTGTCTATGATATGTACGATATCATAGACGGTTAATATCTGTCTATGATAGAGGAATATCACAGACGGTTTTTTTGAAAAACCATCTATGTTTTAACTTATCACAGACAGTTTAGGAGCTGTCTGTGATAACCACATATTATCACTGGCACATAAATTCAGACAGTTCTATGATGATGGTTTTGAATCATCTGTGATGACCCTTTCTGTAATAGTGACTCCCCTATTGTTTCCTATGGGTTTGATCGATGTGATTTGAACTAAGTAATGTGGAAGATTATGCAGAAAAGCGAAATTGAAAGCTTGATGTAAGAAGTCACTAATGGTGACACAATACGAGATTGCATTGGCAATGTTAATGCTAGGTGTGGTTTCCTGATTCCAAATGCAAATATGATGTAAGGCATTTACACAGGAATACATGTTTGTCACCAGTTTATCTATCTTCGTGCAACATAGTGTTGTTGGTTAGGAGGAGCAGAAGTCGGCACACGCCATAAGACGGGATTGGAGTGGTCAAAGGTGAATTCGAGGACAAGCAAGGCACTTCGCCGATGGCAACGAAGAGATGGGTGAGCATGCAAAGGAAGAATGATAAGATAGTTCATGGAGGCATGATGTCATGCTAATCAATTAATGCAGTTACAAATCAATTAATGCAGTTACAATACGATGATTGGTGAGGTGAATCGAGGAGGAAGACAAAGGCTTAGCAATAGCCAGTAAGAACCATTAGTGTCTTGCTTCAAGTCTTATTGGAAGTATACACGGTGAGGGAGAAGAAGCAATAGATGAGGGGAGCTAGAAAAGTAAAATAGATAAGGTTAGAGCAATAGTATCTTACTAAAAGAATGCTTTTAGTTATCGGCGTATTTGAATAATGTGTTTTTATTACACTAAGAATTTACTCCCTCCGGTCACAAATACATGTGTATTTTGGACATCGACAAGATCTTCAAAATATAACTTTGATCACTAATTTCTATTGTAATATATTTATAAAACTCAATAAAACTATAATATTATGAAAATACTTTTCGAGATAAATATACACATATGATTCATGTATCCAATTTAAATATTTAAAATGATATTGATAGTCAAAAGTTTTGAAACTTTGATTGCATTTATGTCCAAAACGACATGTATTTGCGATTGGAGGGAGTACTACACTGGGCGAAAAGTTTTATACCAAAATTTCAATTAAGTTCTCTCAAGATGTATTTTGGGTAGAAGCTTTTTTATGCTTGTAAATGTCTATCTAACTGTATGTAAATATCACAAAGCTAATTTAATTATCAATAAAATTGATTTATATTTAGGCACAAAATCAAATAGTTGTACACGATATGTGACAAATCTAGTTGCGTAAATGCACAAACCACCCTGCTAGTTTTCTTTAAGAATTTTTCCATTTTTGTGTTCCAAATTTCTAATTACCTGTAATGCTTGGCTACAAATTCAACGTGCCTCGTGTCCCATCTTACCTCATTCCAATTTCCCATACTACTAACAAACACTTGCTTTGTCTGATCCTTTTTCAAATGATGTTCTAAAATTAGGCTATCAAATTTTCTAGAACTTGACCATCAAGATGTTCAGAAGTTGCCATTCTATATGATGGGAAATACATTTCATGCCATTTTGGCATTTTTACGGCCTTTTCCAACATTTTCATGTGTTTCAGTCATTTGAAATGATCCATTTGCCCTGTTTTTTTTGTCTTCAGTACCCACTACTACAAAAGAGGCTATACTGGATGAGTACATCACAGACGGTTCAGTATGAACCGTCTGTGTTTACTCTCACAGACGATTTATACTAGCAACCGTCTATGATTTTTTCATAGACGGTTCTTAAAACGAATCGTCTGTGAAAATCGAGACAACATAGACGGTTCGTGTTAAGAACCGTTTGTGAACTTTCACACACAGTACTCTTAATACGAACCATCTGTACATGTTCAAGGCAAATTTAATTTATTACAAAAGTTTACAAAAAGAGAATCGTAGATTTTAATTCAAGGCAAATTTAATTTATTACAAAACTTTGACAAAAAGAGATTCTCATATTTTAATCTTCTGGGCTTCATATGCTTCTTCTTCGACTTCTGGAGTTGGAGGATCAGCCGCTGAGTTCTCGAATGCCGTGAGGATTGTCCTTGCCCTCTCCACTTCCTCCTTTAGTCTGGGCAAATCATTAGCATGGCCCATAATCTCAAAGAGGATGCCATGATAAGTTTCCTTAGAATCGGCCGATTCTGCTTGATCGGAAGGTTATCCATGTGTCTCTGCACTACCGCAAGAGCTTCCTCTGCTTTGTGCACATTGTAGAGAAGAACGAGGCTGAGGATGGATTCCCTTTCCTGAGCGGCAACAAGACACCCCTGCTGACGGTGGATGATGAGGTCTACTTGACGGAAGGAAGCGAGTCGAGGAAGGAGAGCAGGGCGTGAGTGGAGGAGCTGCTCTAGACATAAATTGTTGGCCGCCTGTGTAAGGTTGCAGCCGAACAACTCATGATGGATTGATGAGAGGAAGGAGATCAAAAGAATATTAGATGTCATGTTGAGAAATCTGGTGATGATCGAAAAAGATGAGGGAGAGGACAGTTTAGAAGAGATGGAATAGTGCGTGCATATATAAGCATTATCACAGACGGTTCGTATTCCAAACCGTCTCTAATAGTTCGTATACCAAACCGTCTCTAACATTAATATCACAGACGGTTTGTATTCCAAACCGTCTGTGATATTGACTTATCACAGACGGTTTGTATTCCAAACCGTCTGTGATATTGACTTATCACAGACGGTTCGTATTCCAAACCGTCTGTGATATTGACTTATCACAGACGGTTCGTATTCCAAACCGTCTGTGATATTGACTTATCACAGACGGTTTGTTATACGAATCATCTCTGATATTAATTATCACAGACGGTTTTTTTTAAAACCGTCTATGATAATCTAGCTACATATTTATTGCGCCGCTCAGACCCGCAACGAATCGTCTCTGATATTAATTATCATAGACGGTTTTTTATAAAACCGTCTGTGATAATCCTGCTACATATTTATTGCGCCGCTCAGACCCGCATCTGTCTTCATTTCGATCCAGATCTAGGCGCCGGTGCTGCACCTAGAGAAGGCAAGGCTTTCATACCAGTTAATTTGGTGGGAGGAGGCAGGAGAGCTTTGAAGATTCATACGGTTCCTGGTTGCCCTAGATATGGTTAGTAATGAAATTTATTTTTCTTTGCATTACAATTTTGATCTAAGTTTTGGTGAGTGTTATTGAAGATGGTTTGCATCTACTTGACCATACATGATCAGTTCCCGTCATGTGGAAGGCCAAATTTGTCAAAATTGTTGGCTATAAGTGATTCGTCGATCGCTGGGGAAATAGCTGTTGTGTTTATAATATGAATTAAGCTAGCAAAGCCTCAATGCATGTGGTATATATGTAGTAATAATTAATTAATTTAATTTTTAATACTAAGTTGTTATATATATGCATAACGTAGGACCGAAGTTGGATGTATGATGCGAACCGTGTGAGTGAAGAGTACATTAATGACGTGTCTACTTTTACAAGAGCTGTTGAGGAGGATATGTTGAATAAGGGGGTAGAATATATGTACTGTCCATGCACTTAGGGCTGAAAACGAAAACGGTAATTCTCGGTTACCGAAAATCGTTTTTGAAAAATTATCGATTTTTTCCCCTAAACGGAAACGGTTACGGTAACCGATAAAACGGAAACGAAAACGGTAAAAAAATCCGATAACGAAAACGAAAACGATTTAGCTCTCTTCCGATCGTTTTCGGAAAATACCGTATTAATCCGATAATATACCGTCGATAATTACCGTATTTACCCCGTCTCCGCACCCCCAGGCGAGGCCCATCTCCGCTGGCGCTGAGAGCACCCCCAGGCGGCCAGGCCCATTACCCCGTCTCCACTCTCCCGGACCCGCAGTCCCGCACGGCGGGCGCACCCCACCTCCTCCCAGCGGCCTCGGATCCCCACGACCCCACCCCACGGCAGCCGCTGAGAGCCTGAGACCAACGCCAGCCGCCCAGCGCCCCAGCCCTAACTCCTTAGACCTAGCCGCCGCCGCCGCGTCTGCGACTCGCCACCGCCGCCGCCTCTGCGACTCGCCGCCTCTGCGACTCGCCGCCGCGGTGCCGCCTCTGCGACTCGCCGCCGCGGCGCCGCCTCTGCGACTCGCCGCCGCCTCTGCAGCCCTAACTCGTGTGAGCGCCTCCCACTCCCACGCTGCTGGTCGCCTCTAGTCTCGTACTCACGCTGCCATCCTTCTCCTTCTTCAGGCGGTCGGCGGCCACATCTGAGACGAAGATGGCGCCAGCTGGAGATGCGGATCAGCCGGCGGATGCAACACCCCGAGGCCCCCGAGCGCGAGTGATGGAGGCAGAGACAGCACTCCCTATCGACCTCGCCGCCTCTCAAACCTCGGCAGCGGCCTCAGCTTCGTCTGGTAAGCTCATCTTCTTCAGATTACTGTATGTGTATGCCGCTCTTGCTGAGCTCTCTTCGGCCGGTGGTGCCTCTGATGTATGATGCGTTTGCGCTACCTATAATCTTTCTTGAATGTTTGGATGCTAGAATTTATAAACGTGTCTTGCTAAAACGTCTTGTAAACCGTTTGTGAATATGAGGCATGCTATGTTGTTAGCTGGTGAGGATTATACTCTATAATCCTATTTTGACTACAATAACACACCACCTTGTAATGGATGGAAATGCAACAAAAAGTTTGAGACAAATATGAAATATGATGTCCGGTTAATTTGACAATGCCTCTCCTATGGTAGAACTTTTAATACTTTGTTCTGTTTGGTTGCTTGAAGCGAATTAGTCATATCTATATGGGTTTGTGTGTGAGGAGTCAATTATCCTGATGTGTTCAGGAAGATATGGGAGCGGCTGTTGAGCATAGTAACATCGCAGTAGTATTTTGTTAGTCGTACAAACTTCTTCTGGTAATCTAGTGGTGATTGTGAAGAAATATAAATGATTGGTAATCTAGTGGTTATACCCTGTATCGTGTAAATGCCATGGCACGTATTATTGGTATTAAGCTTCCCCCTATTGATTGCATTACTACTGGCGTGTGATGTTTCCCCAATGATTCTGCATATGGCAGCACCAAACAAACTTCCTGGTTTTGCCTGTGTTTGTATGATTAATTGCCCAACTTGTGGATGATGGCCTGGGTGTATCTTTTGTCCAGGCAACAGTTCTATGCATAAACCTCAGTCATTCTAGAGGAATGGGTCATGGGACAATATTGAATCATGATCATATAACTTACAGGATTGCTTTTAACCCTTGACGAACTTAATTTATAACCCAGTCGCCGGCAGTTAGATGCAATATGTGGTTGCTTGTAGCTACACAGTGTCAAGTTGCATGCATGTTTGCCTGATACTGAACTGAACAGCAATGCTACTCCAGTTCTGTCTGAGAGATTGAGCTTGAATCCATATTATGTTTAGGCCTTGTGGTTAATACACACGTTTTTTAACTTTGCATCATCATCGCTTGTTAGAAAATATATGTGCTCAGTTTGTAGCTTTTCATCTCAATTTTATTTCTGCACATGATTTACTCTGTTTTTACTCTTTTAATTTTTCTATCTCTAGCCCAGGCTAAGGTTCTTGTTATCCCACCTATGGAAGATTCATGGATGCCACCTTTGCTTCATCATTCTGTCTCATACTTTGGTACTAGTAGATTCCAGTGTAGCACTCTTGCTTTGATGGGAGACTTTCGATGCAATGTACATAAAGAGGGCGGAGCTTGTTTAGCTGTTGGTTATTAAGTTAGGGACATGGATAGCCTGTTTCATCGTGTCCGAACCTTGTTACAGAATGTGCTTGCACTCGTATTGTGTTTCGGAGATCTTATCTGGCATAATTAACTTAAGCTCGTCAATTGCTTTGCTTGCTTGTGTATCCCCTTTACTTGCTCAAACTTTTTACTTGGAATCTGCCGGTACTCCTGGAATTTATTCAGGAAGCTTTGAAATGTCGTGCTGTGTAGATGTTATGAAGTTGTAGTTTACAATTGCTGGTGAGAGGTTGTCATATACACTTTCTTCTTGTCTTTTGAAGTGGTATGTGGAGAAAAAGATGTTCTCTCTAAGTTTGGATAATGCAGCGGCAAATGAAGTAGCGGTTAAGGATGTCATTGTAGAACTCAAGAGGCATAGTCCTTTAGTGTGTGATGGGCTATTTTTTCATGTGAGATGTGCCAATCACATCCTTAATTTGGTTGTTAGAGATGGTATGCGTGTGATTGGCTCTACAACTGAAAAGATTAGATCATTTGTAGTTGCTGTCAAGGGATCTACGGTTCAGTGGGAGGAGTTCCTGAAGTGTGCTACTGAATGTGGGCTAGATACAAAGCCTTCTCTCTCACTTGATGTTTCTACAAGATGGAATTCTACATATCTCATGTTGAGGGATGCTCTTTATTACAAGCCTGCATTTGAGAGGCTCACTTCCATCGACCGCCGCAGATATGAGTGTATTGCTCCTTCAAGTCAGGAATGGGAGAAGGCCCACATTATGATTCCTTTCTTGAAAAAATTCTTTGACCTGACCGAGATATTTTCTGGTACTCTATATCCAACAGCAAACCTGTTTTTTAGAGGTTTTTGTGAGATTAAGTTATATCTATCTGATTGGTGCAATAGTAATGATGCCACTCTTTGCCAAATGGCAAATGCTATGAGTGTCAAGTTTGACAAGTACTGGAAGAAGTCAAATGTTGCCCTTGCTGTTGCAAATGTACTTGATCCTAGGTTCAAGAGAAGAATTGTAGAATTTTACTTGAGAAAGTTATATAGAAATTCCTACCAAGCTGAACTTGATAAATTCAATGGTGTTCTAAGGAATATGTTTCATTGTTATGTTTCTTCCGCACCTTCCAAGAGTACAACACTTGTTTCATCAACTTCAGCTGTAGATCAGTTTATGGATAGTGTGGATGATGAGCTTGATTCCTTCCTTTATGAAAGTGATGCATGTGGTAATGATGAAGGAATAAGTGAATTGGAGAGGTACTTAGCAGAACCACAATTGAAGGTTTCTAAAGCCAACCATAATACGTTTGATATTTTAGCATGGTGGAAAAATCAGAAGGATGAATATCCTGTCCTCTCCCTGATTGCTCGTGATGTGTTGGCAATGCAAGTGTCAACTGTGGCTTCTGAATCTGCATTTAGTGCCGGTGGATGTGTCGTCGACCCATATCGAAGCAGCCTTGATCCTGACATGGTACAAGCACTTGTTTGCACTAAGGATTGGATAACTGGAGCTAAAAGAGGTAAAAGTGTAAACTGATCTGTTGCTTTCTATTAACAATATCTTGATGTTCTTTTTACTCATGTAGCTGCCTTTTAATTTTCAGGCTCTAAGAATATTTCTTCTTTGCCTAGTGATCTTGAGGTTCTTGAAGCCATTAAGAGCAGTCTGCTTATTGGGGTATAATTATATTGATATGTATTGCAGTAGCATGTAATTCATTTGAAGTACTAACACGTTATTTCCATTGCAATTTGTAGGATGAATTTTCAGAAATAGGCGGTGATTATGTGCTTGCAGATGATGATGACATGCCGGAGGTTCAGCTATAGAAACAGCTATCCATCCTGCTAGTGCTTCCTATCCTTTGTTAAGTTCAACTGTCCACGTGTCGAACTAAGAACTTGGTTTAGTATTTCAGTTTTTAGTGTACTAGTACTTTCGAGTTTGTGAGCTTGTGACTATGCCTATGTCATGTGGTTGTTAGCTTTGTGTGCTTGTGAGATCTAACTAAGTATTATTGTATTAAATCCATGATGTCAATTGTGGTTGTGGGTTTGTGGCTTTGTGTCGTGTCATTTTATTGCTATATAATATATGTGTCTTGCTTCTTGTGACATGGATCATTACTACAGTATTATTTTTCATGTGACCTAGGTCAACGTATACAGCTATTGTCATGCTGTGCAGATTGGTGTGTTTATTGTATTTTAGATATCGCTTTCATGATTTCCGATCGTTATCGATGCACTTTTGATCGAATAGTTTCGTTTCCGAATTTACCGGAATATCGATGCCGTTCTCGTTTCCGACAATATCGTATCGATTTCGTTTTCAAGAAAATAATGTGAAATTGAAAGTGATTTGATCTCCTACCGATCGTTTCCGACCGTTTTCAGCCCTACATGCACTGACTGCGAGAATTTAAAGATGTTTAAGAACCGAGAGTAGATTGAAGCGCACTTGATTTGGAGGGGGTTCAAAAAGGGTTATACGTGTTGGACCAGTCATGATGAAGTCAATGATATGCCACCGGATGACATTGCCGGTGAAGTGAATGATATGCCGCCAGATGATGTCGATTGTTGTTCAGATTCGGATAGGTTGCACGATGACAATCTGGATCAGAAGCTTCGCGATGTAGAAGAGAACTATCATGAGAAAGAGTATGTTAAATTCCGGGGCTTGATGGAGGACTCAGAGAAACCTTTGTTCGCGTGCTGCAGGTCAAAGTACACGAGGTTGTCGGCCGTGCTTGAACTGTTGAAATTGAAGGCAAGCAACGGTTGGTCCGACAAGAGTTTCACGGCGCTGCTAGGTCTTTTAGCAGACATGCTTCCGGAGGGAAATGAGTTGCCTAAAACCACGTATGAAGCCAAGAAGGTTCTTTGTCTATTGGGAATGGAAGTAGAAAGAATACGTGCATGTCCGAATGACTATATCCTCTACCGTAAAGAGTATGCAAACATGCATGTCTGTTCGGTGTGCAGCGCATCCTGATACAAACGTAACAATCAGTAAGATGATGGCAAGGGAACAGAGGTGAAGAAAGGAGCTTCTGCTAAGGTGGCATGGTATTTTCCTATAATTCCCCATTTGAAACGGTTTTTTGCAAATCCAAAGGAGGTAAAACTGCTGCGTTGTTACTCAGAGGAGCGCAAGAAGGATGGAATGCTAAGACACCTTGCTGATTCCGCCCAGTGGAGAAACATTGATAGGAGTTTTACAGACTTCGGTGCAGAACCAAGGAATATAAGATTTGAACTGAGTACAGATGGAATGAATCCTTTTAGTAGCATAAGCAGCCGACATAGCACTTGGCTCGTGACTCTCTGCATCTATAACCTTCCTCCTTGGTTGTGTATGAAGCGAAAGTATATTTTGCTATCGATACTTATCCAAGGGCCAAAGTAACCTGGGAATGATATTGATGTGTACCTAGCACCGTTGGTGAAAGATCTAGAAGTACTGTGGAACGAAGGGGTACAGGTATGGGATGCATATAAACGAGAGAACTTCACTTTGCGCTCCTTATTGTTCTGCACCATAAATGATTATCCTGCCCTTGCTAACCTGTCGGGCCAGAGTACAAAAGGTGCCAAGCTTGTACTCACTGTTTAGATGGTACTGAGAGTGTGTGGCTGAAACACTCACGCAAAACTGTGTACATGCGTCACCGCCGGTTCCTTCGGAGGGCTCACCCATACCGCAAGATGAAGAAACAATTTGATGAAGAGAAGGAGGACGGTTCAGCTCCAAGGCATTTAAACGGAAAAGAGGTTTATAATTTGGTTAAGGATTTAGATGTTGTCCTCGGAAAGGGACGTAAAGTGAGGGCTCATGAGAAGAACATCTGGAAGAAGAGATCAATATTTTGGAACTTACCTTATTGGGAGTACCTAGATGTTCAACACTGCATCGACTTCATGCACGTAGAAAAGAATGTATGTGATAGCTTGATTGGTCTCTTACTGAACATTCGTGATAAAACAAAGGACGGCGTCAACACACGGCTTGACTTGGCTGATATGGACATCAGGCCTGAGTTAGCACCGGCAAAAACAGATAATGGACAAACGTACCTCCCCTGCGTGTTACACTCTGTCCAAGGCCGAGAAAACAGAACTGTGCCAGTGCTTGCATGGTATTAAGGTTCCATCTGGTTACTCCGGCAACATGAAGAAACTTGTTTGGATGCAAGATTTGAAGTTAAATGGCATTAAGTCTCATGATTGACATGTGCTGATGACACAGATGCTCCCTATTGCAATTAGAAATATTTTGCCGATCAAAGTTTGAGAGACAATCATGAGGCTATGTTATTTCTTTAACACAAGTGCTTAGAATGTCATCGATCCCGATGGACTAGATGCTCTGTAGGATGAGGTGGTGATGACTCTATGTCATCTTGAAATGTATTTTCCTTCTTCGTTCTTTGATATTATGGTACATCTCATTGTTCATGTTGTGTGGGAGATAAAAATGTGCAGGCCTGTATTCCTACGTAGCATGTACCCATTTGAGAGGTTCATGGGAATTCTCAAGTCCTATATACGGAATCGATCTCGGCCGGAGGGCAGCATCGTCGAAGGTTATGCAAGCGAAGAGGTCATTGAGTTTTGTGTTGATTATATGGCTCAGATTCAACCGATAGGTGTGCCTCAATCTCGTCATGAGGGGAGGCTCAAGGGTATCGGAACTATCGGAAGGAAAGCAATCACTCCAGATATGGACACGTATGCTCAATCCCATTTCACGATCTTGCAACACATAACTGAAGTGACGCCTTATGTCGACCAGCACAAGGATGTGCTTCGGCAACAGAATCCGGAGCGGCTGGATGTTTGGATCATTAGGCAACACAACAGTCGGTTCAACCAATAGTTGAAGGAGCAAATCGCTAGGAGCTCGCCAAGTGAGATGCTGACATGATTGGCAAAAGGGCCAACATTTACAGTTGTGACATGGCAAGGATATGACATAAATGGGTACACATTCTATACATAGGCTCAGGATGTAAAGAGCACTAACCAGAACATCGGTGTCCGCATAGATGCGCTCAGTACCGATGGGTTGAGAAACTCGTACTATGGATTCATAGAAGAGATTTGGGAGCTCGACTACGTGGTTTTCAAGATCCCCTTATTTCGGTGTCGTTGGATGCATCTCCCACAGCCCATCGCCGCCTCCGTCCCCCAAGCCCGCCGTCGGCTGCCTTCCTTGAGCCCGTCGCCGGCCACCATCCCCGAGCCCGTCGCCAGCTGCCGCCATCCTCAAGCCCATTGCCGCCTCCGTCCCCCCGAGCCCGTCGCCAGCCGTCTTCCCTGAGCCCGTCGCCGGCTGCCGCCATCCCCGAGCCCATCACCGCCTCCGTCCCCCGAGCCCGTTGCCGGCTGCCTTCCATTGTGTTTATCTTGTGCTTGTGAGTGGTTCTTGGCCAGAACTACTTGTGGTCTTGAAGAGTGGCATTGTATCCCCATGAACCATCTTCCCGCTTGCCATAGTGGGTTGATAGGTTTTCTAGGACAGCGATTTCATCGTGCCTTGCCATTTTCGATTTCTTCAGGTGATTTCGAATATCATTGCACAGTGAGTGTCTTCTCTGTTCATTCTGTGATCTGCTATTACTAACTGATTATTGTGAAAAGAAATGCTTGTGGGAATTGTCATATGCTCTATGAAGTAACTAGTCTTGTGCTGAGATTGAATCACAAAGTTTGAGCTCTAAATTAGTAGTCTTTTCGGTACTGCTTCAGTAGTTAGAATCTTTAATTGCAGTCTATGATCACCTGTTCATTTGCTTATAATCTGTTAGCCATTTCGGCTTATTGCATAACTGGTTTAGTCGGGAGTCTATACTCTGGAACTTTATCAAGTTAGTTGGCTAAATCACATATCTATTTGGTGATCATTTGTTCTCCGTTAACTGTCGGCCGAAAGTTCATGTTGTAGAGCTATTTTCAGTGATCTTTTATGCATGTTTTATTGCTATCTGAAAATATTATCGAAATGAATTTTTAGAGCTCAAGGTTTGATTCACATTTGACATATTCAATCAGTGAAGAGTATAAGACCGTAGTAGCGGGATGGCCAAGATTAAAATCTTGTGTGACCCTACATCTGAGAGCAACTAAAACCACTCAAACATGATGATTTTTGTCATTTATGTCTGGCTACTTTTGATGGCAACATGTTACTTCAATGATCTATGTCTCAAGTCTGAATATATGCTGGTTTTAGACTATTGCCTGATATGTTGTTTAGATGGCTTATTGTTTTCACTTGTTTATATCTCCAATGATCTATGCTTCATCGTTGTCCCATCGAACTCGACGATGGAGAGGGTCATGAAAGGGGACTAGAGATAAGGTGGTCATGGACCAAGGGGCCTAGGAGGATGGTGGCGAGTGTGGCATATGAACCCACAAGAATGCGGTGATGGAGGGTGATTGCGAGGTGGAGTGAGAGGGGAGGCGGCAGGGGAGGGTCATCTAAAGTTAATAGCATCATTTAACCAGAACACTGGGAATACTTATTTGAACAACAAGTTTTTTTAAAACAAATATAAAATGTTTTTAAAAGAAAGATAAAATGTACTCTGTCCATTGATTTATATAAAGCGCAATTTGACTTCGTGTGGTCTTCAAAGTTAAAATTTGACCGTTAATTTATTTTTCAATACTTTGTTCATAACTAGAAAATCATTATCATAAGAAAGTGCTTTCAAATATGAATCTAATGGTAATACTTTTGTATCACATAATCTACGTATTATTGGACAATTATTCATCAAAATATACAAGCTTTCAATCTCGAAATACATAGATGCCTTATAAAAATCAAAGGGAGTAGTGTTTATGTGCCTGCGTGAGGGCGAGCAATAGTGCCTGCGATGTGGTGGCAGCGTGGGGAGGGCGAGGATCCACGTCACGATGTGGTGTGGGTTGGAATCTTGGCACAACTGGGACTCTGGAAGACAATCAAGTTCAATCGGAGTACAAGCAAAGGGAAGGAGGTAGTGTGTCAAACTAATTGGCAGTCTTCGCGAGCTCGACTGCCAACATCAGATTTGGTGGTGCAGAATGGGCCATGTAATTATGTAAGTAGCATGAGCATTTCGAGGATATGGATCCATGTGGGACATGTAATACCTCAGTCCATTAATGTAAAGGCCTGTGTGGCCTATATAGAGTGTTGGTAGAATTAGACCCACATTACTTTGTCTAAAGTGAATTATAGTATCATATATCACCTGGTAGGTCCAAACATAGCACCACCAGCTTAACTCTTTTACATAAAGCGAGGATAAAAGTGTAAGCGAGGTGTTGTACATGCATGGGCTCGCCCTACGGTGGGCTGGGCTTTGAGCAAATTTTAGATCAGGATATTACAGATGGTATCAGAGCATTAACCTTTGTTGCACGGGAGCGTGTGGAGCAAGGGCGCGGGCTATGTGCATGGCACGTGTGGGTCTAGAGTGAACACACGACATGATATATGTTCCGACACTGGATGCATGGACGTGTACCTAGGGGTGATTCTAGGTATTTATCATGTAAACATGTGCTACCTAGGGCGTGAGCCCTTAAGAGGGTGAATGTAATACCCCAATCCGTTAGTGTGAAGAACCATGTGGAGTGGTGATGGGATTAGTCCCACATCGTCTAAATTGAATTATAGTAGCATATAATATCTGTTAGATCCAAACATAGCAGCTCGAGTTAAGCTTTTTACATTAATAGAGGATGAAAGTGTAACCGGGATGCTGTGGCTCGCCCTGTGGTGGGCTAGGCTTTAGGCGGATTTTGGCCTAGGGTGTTACAGGACCTTAGGGTCAGTTTGTGTGTGTTGGCTTTAAATAGCTAGGGGCAACATAGTGTTGTGGTGGATTTATTGAACTCCAAGTCATCAACATGTGCACCTGCACAGGCTATATATTTTAAATAATTTATTTATAATATTATCAAATTTTGTAATCCATTTTTTGAAAAACAAATATAGCACATTTTTAGTTCAAAATTATAGTTCTAAACTTCAAATGCTCTAAATGTTAAGATTTTTAATCTTCTAAATTAATTATAACCTCTATTTACTTGTGTATCATTGTAGTTACTTTTCTAATGGTGACAAAACTACATATATTTGGTTACAATATTTGTTTTGAAATTTTATTTCCATGTTCAAACTTTCTTACGTGTTTTAATTTGATCCATCAAAGAGGTCTATTTAAATGACATATTAGACTTTCTATTTTTTTTCTCTCAACAAGTAATAATTTCTGGCTGTTTTCCTTTAATTTTTGGTTTTTTTCGTAGGACCACTAAACTTATTCTTTTGATTAGAATATACAGAAAATTAATTTGGTATGTGGATTATATTGATATAAAAAGTAGATAGCCATGATATTTTATTTTTCATTATTAAAGGTTGAATTCTTAGCATGTTTTGTGCCCGTATGGGCTACATATTTTGAATATTTATTTATAATATTAACAAAATTTGTTATCCAATCTTTTGAAAAATATAGCACGGTTTTAATGTGGGAATTTATAGCTTTTTACCCTAGAATTAACATGGGGCCTTTAAGAGGAGCCTTCAAACCACAGACTATATAACTTGAGTTCAAAAGATAGATGGGTCACATCTTTTCTTTTTCTCTAATTAACATGGGAATTTTTAGCTTTCGCTTTTTTATTAATATGGGAATTTCCAGCGTTTCACCCATATAATTAACGTGGGGGTTCAAGAAACCTATTAGGTAAGAAATACTTGAAGTTGTCTACACCTATTAGGTAAGAAACCTATTAGGTAGGAAATACTTGTAGGGAACATGCACGAGTGTGTGCCCCATGCATGTTCCCTACACACACTTGGATACTTGAAGTTGTCTGTAAGTGTTTGACTTGAAACCTATTAGGTAAGAAATACTAATTCAGAATAAGAAATTCACAAAAATGGTCTACAAAATAAAAAACATCCCAATACATATGAATTTGGCAAAATTCATTCTTGGACATCATACTTAGGTGGCATTTGGTAGAACACACTATAAAATCGTGATTCGGTTGATGAACATTGCAAAATCACACGTGTTTTCCAAAACACACTTTAGACATTATAATAATATTATCTTGCAATGTAAGAAAGAGAAAAAGGCCATATTTTCTCTATCAGTTAGTAGGTCCTATTAAGGATATCTTCCTCTTCACTTGATTTGACAACTCTCTCTACTTGTGTCACCTTCCTCATCCTCTTCGTCGTGTTACCGCGGTCGACTTTGCTTTCGCTTACCTCTACTTTCCCAGCCTTTACACTTTGTGCTTTCCATGTTGTTGCACGATTCCGGATGGTTGGTACTCGACACAATTTTCCAAGAGCCGCATGCTACGACGACATCTTCAAGACATATATATAATTTGGATTTTTCCCTATTTTAGTGTCAACCTTTTTCAAATGTAACACTATTGCATACACATTACATTTGAGGGGATGTAGGATATAAATGTCTTTTCCTAGTTTCTAGGGTTTGTGTCCATGTACTCTATATATTAGCCCATATGGGTTGTGCAATACAACAAACCATTCATCCCTCTCTTCCTCCTCCTCTAATATTAACATGTCCCACATGTCCCTTACACCACAAGTCGATATGGCGTTGACAAGTGGAACCTACACCAATTAACATGTGCAAATGAGACTTTAGATAACTTCTCTCTCTCAAACTACAAGATAACATAATTATGGCAAACTTGGTTGCTAGACTCAACTTTTGCAGCATTTGCTCTAAGACCGTAGCTTTTTGTGTTTTTCCTAAAAGACACTAAACTTCATTGGTTCTTTGTGGTAGGCACTCCGTCCATTAAAATATAATATCTAGCTAAGAGAGGAGAGTGAAGCTGGGTGAAAAGTCTATTTTATGCTTGATCCCTTCTTCCTCCTCTTATCCCCCTCCTCATCTTCTCCTCTTCTCCCACAGGGCCTCGAGCTCCTCTTGCATTACTGGCGTTTAAGGTGAGCTCCCATGTCGCCCAACATTTTCCTAGGGGTTAGGGCCAAAATAGATTTTTCACCCACCTTCTCTCCTCTCTTAGTCGGATATTTACATTTTAATGGATAGAATGTCCTATGCCCAAAAGCCACCAAAATTTTGTGTCTTTCAGCAAAGACACAAAAAACCAGCGTCATAGAGAAAATGCCATAAAAGTCAAGTATCATCTAGCCAATTTTGCCTATTATTATAATGGCCAAAGTGTGTCCTAGCAAATGCACGTGATATTGCAATGTCCATCGACTGGACCACAATTTTGCCTATAAATTTTTATTGAAATATGAAATTCCTATAAAGTGTGTGGTATTCAAACATACAAAAATACCAATAAATATGTATTAATCTTGAATAACAATATTGAAAGTTTGAAATGTCAAACTTATACAAAATTTGGGATTAAAATTAAAACTTGTTAACAATAAACTATTATTGAAAATCAAAATTGGGCTTTTCACATTAACAAAATCAAAATATAAAACCAAAAAAACAAACTGGAATGTTTCCATCCTTGTTCATGTAAATTTGAGAATAAATTTACAAAAGTTGTTAACAATAAACCATTATTGAAAATTTGTAGACAAACTGGTAAGGAATTCCTAATTAATTTTAATAAATAAATAATAGCTAGAATTCGCTCATTAACCATAGAACAAGATGATAAAAATTATGCTGTCAACCCAATGGACCCTCTTGTTAGAATGATTTGGATTGATTTAACGTAGGAGTTCAAAGTAATTTGAAATCCAGATTTCACATCTCATGTTTTGAGATGTATGTGCATGTTTGAATTAAAGTTGAATAAGTAAAAAATTTAATTTAGAATGAAAAGTTTGTACAAAATAAATTGAGGTATCCAAACATGTATAAATTTGCAACTAAAAACTCTAAAACAAAATTAGCATCCGAACATCAACATATTAAAAAAATATCCAAATTAGGACTAACAGTGAAGATTTCTATAATTAATTTTGTTCCATGTCCATTTGAATAGGATTAGTACAACTTAAGATTTCCAATTCCCAACTTGAATAGAATTCATGGCACTAGATGGTGTCTAACTCATAATTCTAATGGCAAAATATATCTATCTTTGTCCTTAATTGTGGCAAAAAAAATACTTTAAAAATAGCTTTGACCAGTAATATCTTTGAGAATGTTTAGATCGGCCATGCAGAAATGGCATGACTAGAATTGCCTCAATAATAGGTTCGTAAATATTACTAGGTTTTACATATATTTTATTCAGGGGTACAAGTTATTGTTGCATACGATATACCACAAAACTGATTTAAGTGATATATGATATGATGTAGAGATTACAATTGGAGTTGTATCTTGAGGAGTTCGTTGGTAATTTATTTTGGGCTTTTAGCAAAGGGGTGTAGCACTTTGTTTCGAAGATGAGAGGAGGAAAGCACAATAATGGAACATGTTATTTAGCAATTTTTTTAGAGGTGGGGAGGTGGACAAAGGATGGAATAGCCTCTTTATAACAATTTAGATTGCAATATAAATTAGTTGTCAGAGTTCAGGGGGTGTTCATATTAGCTACGACTAATGGCTAGTAGTGGTAGAAAGAACTGACTTTTAGACAGAGGGGGCAAGCATATTAGCTACGACTAATGGCTAGTAGTGGTAGAAAGGATTGACTTTTAGATAGAGGGGGCAAGCGGTGGGGAAAGAGAGGAAGAGATGCGTGCACGAGATAGGTGCGAGAGAAGTGAAGTGTGTGATACGTCTATAACCCTTTGCTTTTCTCTGAAGAGAGACGAGAGTGAGAGGAGTGGAGAAGCTATTTCGAGAAGCCAGGTGTTCATATTAACTTCTGACTTCTCTAAGCAAAAGCCAATACGAACACCCATTCTTGTAACCATACCAATGTCCAAAACACCACTCTTTTGTGACTGTAGGTAGTATTACAAACTTAACACTCCATCTGGAAAAGCTGGATTTTGGAGGGGAAAGGTATCATGTCAATCCCTTGTGATCCTATTTCCAAACAAACCCTAAACTTAGTTGTTTCATATTCATCCAGAACACTAAATATTATGGATAAACATACTGAAAATAAATATTTTGATTTATGCTTTAACAATATGAATAGGGTAAAATTCATCTCAAGGATGATGCATGGGAAAATTCATGGGTAACCAATAATTTTCTTCAAGACAATTTAGGATTTGCCTCTCTATGTGTTGGCACTTTAGCATTCAATCCTCAATGTCTCACTAACATATAGATCTAGGAGCCACATGTCAGTGAGAGAATGGCTAACAAATCCTAAAATGCCAACAAAAGGAGTTACAAATTCTAAATTATTCTATTCTCTTTCTATCATGAATTCAAAAAAGATATGTACAGATAAGGAAGCTATACCAGAAGTTTAGGTCTCTCAAATTATCGTGCCATTCGTACCAAGGTGTTGCCATTGCTTAAATTTAGTAGTGGATCAAAATCTCAATGTACACAAGATCTGTAAGAACTGAAAAAGGTTTTAATTAGTCACATTCATTAACAATCGATTAGTTGCATTAATAGAAGATAGGAAAAAAGGTCCACTTTACTCTCCTAAACTACAGCATTGGTCCGCTTAACCCCCTAAACTTTTTCTGATTTACCCCCTAAACTTTCAATACCAGGTCATTTGACACCGATTTTGAAGGTGGTTTTGCCATCATGACTACCATATCACTCGATTTTATCACTTTTCATCACACTTGGATGCTGACATCTATCCACACACAAGGATGTATATATCCAGCCACAGAAGATTCACCAATCACACCCAAAATTACCAAAACCATCAGATCTAGCCACACAAAATCTATCCCTTGGATATAGCAAAAACAAATCCATAAAACAACCTATTATTATTATTATTATTATTATTATTATTATTATTATTATTATTATTATTATTATTATTATTATTATTAAAAACCACATAAGCCGGACCTATTTTTCAATGACTCACGGTTTAATGGGAACCATTTGCCATTGGGTGAGAGGGAGAGGGAGGTCAGGGAGTTGTCTTCCTCCTCTAGAGTCTGGATGACAATCATGGAACCAACAGTAGCAACACCTCGCGTGGAAATGCACGGCAGAGAAGGAGGCGTGCCAAGGCACAGGAGATGGGAAAAATGGGTTGCACATGATGCGACCCAATGGTGGTGGTGAATTGGGGAGAGGGATGCAAGAGACAAGGCGATGACGGGCAAGGCGGCGATGGTGCATCGGGTGCTCGTGAGGCCAGAAGCTTAGTGGTCTAAAGCAGGAGGTGAGTCTGTCAAAATGTAGAACACAACTAGGAGATTCTTTGATATGGGTGAATTGGACAGAGACATAAAATAGACGACGTAAGGCTATGGTGAAACTCGAAGGGAGGGCAGGAAGAAAATAATCAAATTAGACTGGGGAATAGAAGTATTTAGAAGTGGAACATGATATGACACAAACCAATGTCGACACAGCTCATCGGATAGAGAGATCGACTCAGGGGGTTATAAAGGGGCGACGAGGCAGCTTTGTGTTTGTGCGTCATAGAGTGCCCCTCTAGGGGCACGTATTGCAGGATAGGCAAAAGGAGCATGCATCAGGATGGCCAGGAGCAGCATGCTCTAGCTCGATGACCAGTGGGGTGGCCTCACGTGAGTGGGATGAGCATTGGGTGCCTGGGCCATTGATAGGGAGGGAGGAGATGGAGGAGAAAAAAGAGGAAGAAGAAAGAGATGACATGGAGGCTCAATGTGGCAAAACTAGCTGACATGGCGGCCATAGTGGCAAAACCACCTTCACAACCGGCATCAAGGGGGTGAAGTGGCCCAGTATTGGAAGTTCAAGGGGTAAAATAAGTCAAAGAAAATTTAGGGGTTAAGCGAACTGATAGTTAGGGGAGTAAATTGGACTTTTTTCAAGAAAAAAAATAAAGTTTTACAGAGATCAATTGCAGATTGGTTTGAGAGGGAGAGCATAGGTACGGGGGCTTCGCTCCTATTACATGGGGCAAATGTTATGTTACATACGTAGAGGTTCTCGATCAGTTAAACCTAGAGTTATGTACACCATCAACAGTAAATATTGCAAAATTCATCATCACGCCATGTAGGCTTATCTCCCCTGTTATTAATTAATTAACATATAACCAGAAAATCAGCTACTGATCTGGCTATTTTGTTCAATTGTGATGGTATTTCAATGGTTAAATTAAAATTTCATTCAATTTTGGGAGGTTGTCCCCTCCGCCAATGCAGTTATATATGGCCTATGGTTTCAAAAAAAATGACTACTTGCAAGTTTCTTCTTTCATTTTCTCTTGAGGTAAAAGGGGTGCATAAGAAAACTTTTGATAACCGTTCTGGCCATGGTAGAGGACATCAAATGGTGATTGAATGTCTTAACATTTGATGCCACAATGTATCTTGTAGTTTTGTAAGTGTTTCTCGTCTCTTAAGTAAGTGGTACTAGAATCTACAAGAGCTGTCAAAATCGAACACAATATCATCATTTATGGGTTTGAATTTCCTATAAACAGGTTTGTATCAATGGATGAAATGTTTTCTTCAAATTGTTTCTTTCTCAAAACTTTTGAAAGAACAGACAAAAGAAAAGAAAAGGAAAATAAAGGGGAACAATAAAATATACACTATTCATGTACCTATGTCAATTTATAACATAAGTCTCACCAATAGATTGGACAAACTAATGTGAACAGAGGGGGTGCATCTTTGTAATAATCATGCATTTGAATTAAAGTACTAATACCTGTAGTGTCAATTGTGATATGCTGACATATTTACTACTTGTAAACTAGAATAATATTTAATATTTCAGATGTGTTTTGTTGTGGAAAATAGCTACATAATATGCCGTGTTTGGTGTCACCATTTATTGTCTTGTTTAATAATCAAGCCTTGATCATACAAGGCTAAATGGGTTTGTATCAGGGTATGACCTGATACCAACCTAATCTAACCATGACGACTCTTATATCACACATGAATAAGTATGCTCTATGTGCGTAATTATGCCAGAATTGTACTGTAGTAAACTATACCCTACTACGAGCTTAGATGATATTAAATATCAATCAACCGCTATAAAATATGTTTCTTTACCTCTGCTTTGGTTGCTCTTTATAGTAAAACTTCCAGCCGTGAACAACTTGAAATAATATAATTTAATGCCGGATTTTCACCAAGAGAACAGTACTCTGCAATCCTTCGATCTGATTGTTGCAATATACATATCCTCACTTAGCAAGTGCACACACTTATTATATGCTCCTGAAAACTTATGAAAAGAAAGCAAACCCTTAATACACATATTTATCAACCCACGGACAAGTGAAATAAGAAGACAGATGCTTACCTGACAATTGAATTTGGCAATGTAATCTGCACGTCAAGAAATGATGTATATGACCAAGTAGCTAGGCTTGAAAAATCACAAAATGGACACAACAAACTTTGGGTTTTTTTTTAAGATCACTAGAAAAGAAGGGATTAAATGTAGACTTGAAACAATGGACAACTTGCAGGGAAATCTATATGTCGAAATGATGTATACTACCAACCAATTAGACTTGAAAAATCACAAAAGGGTAAAAACAACAAAAGAGTTTTTATTTTTTTTATTTTTGGAACGATCACTAGAAAAGGGGCTTAACTATGGACGTGAAACAACAACAATGGCTAGTTTTTTTTCTGTATTTTGTTAGGAATAGTTTTCCTCTTTTTTTTTTTGGAACCAATCACTAGAAAAGAAGAGACTAAATGTGGACTTGAAAGAACAATGCACAGCTCGCAGGGAAACCAATATCTAGCTAGGCAGGAAAGGAAAGGGATGTGTCTCATTGCAGTAGTGTCTTTATATAGACGAGGAACATCAAGAAGATGCCTAGATTGCACAAGCAAGCAAGGAATGATATTCTCTTCAGAGCTAAAGTCCACATACGTCGAAAGGACCTGAAGCGTACCATGCATAAAGAACAAAGGGGATAACTTGCCATGTCCGTCTCAAGTAAAGGACCTACAAAGTTGGATCGATGATTATGCCATGGCATGTCTTAAAGAACGAGAAATTTGATGATTTGCCCTATTTTTTTTTGCAAACAGCTCATTTGCCTTATAGTTGATATGAATTGATTATTTGCCCCATCTTTGAATTTTTATTTGATCATTTGCTCTCTTTGTATTTCCAAACCATTTCCTATTTTTGTAAAGCTAATTTATATTAGAAAATATCCAAAATGCCCCTGGGTCAAAAAGTTCGCAAACGCCGATCCGATTCAATGCAGCCACGCGGAGATTGTAACTTCCCGTTCAATGCATTCCACTTCAGTTATGACGATTATAACTTCAGGAGTCCAAAACTGCCAAACACGGAAATTTTAGGCATGACGATTATGGCGTTACAGAGCAGCCACGCGGAGATGCATTTTGGACTTGTTTGGCAGTTTCGGCTTGTAAGGTCACAACACGAACTTTGTTCCAGACAGAGCAGCCACGCAGAGATGGATTTTGGACTTGTTTGGTGGCGCCGAAAGCTGCCTTGACGTCTGCAAATTTTGATTCTCATGTTGATTGTGCGTGGCAACAGTTTGCTTGAAATCAAGTACACCCGATCAATCACAGTTGGCAACAGTTTGCGAACCTTTTTGACCCAGGGGCATTTTGGATATTTTCTAATATAAATTAGCATTACAAAAATAGGAAATGGTTTGGAAATGCGAAGAGGGCAAATGATCAAATAAAAATTCAAAGATATGGCAAATAATTAATTTATATCAACTGTGGGGTAAATAAGCTGTTTGCGAAAAAATATAGGGTAAATCATCAAATTTCTCTTAAAGAACACGAGCAACAGAAAAGGCAGAACCGACCATGACTGAAACATTACCTACATCTGTTAATCATCGAGGCCGGTAGAAACTAAAACTAAAAGCATTGGTAAGCAAATTTTGCGATATAGAGTAGTATGATTTCTTGCGCTCTAATAGAAATTACATATATACACACACTACCTTGTAATCGAATCTCCCAAAAATAGTTTAAAGAGCACAGGAAGAGCAATTAGCACTCGAGTTGAGTAATTAATATCTAACCGGCCGGCCGTCGTTCGTCGGCTCGTCGCCGCTGCGGCCACGCTGTCGTCGGCGGCGCACTATCCTCGCCGCCGCCCTTGTGGCCGTCGGTGCCGCACGCCCTCGCTCCCGTTTTGACCGTGACGAGGGCAGGGAAGGGGAGAATCATTTGGAATGGACAGGATCGGATGTTTTGGCCCACTGCTGTATTGTGTGCTGAAGCCCAAATAAATTTCAGGGCATTTGAAAATTTTGTGACACTAGATCAACACTACGTTGCTATGGTAAGAAAAATCATATTACCACATCGCATCGGGCCACGAAGCTTGTTTGTTTGTGCTACCCTACCTCAGCGCCACGCACTTGCTCCGCCGCAGTGCCTGTCGAATTCTACCGACGCGCCTCCACCTTTGTGCTTTGTGCTCAGTATGTGCCACACTCTCAATGTCTCTGCAAAGGAAAGGAAGCGGGATCTCCGGACCATTGTCATGAAGAGTATCTCTACAGAGTTGTAATAAGATTTCTAGACAGCGTACATTTATGTGACCAATCGTTTCGCTGTTTCATCTATATTCTATACTGCTTTCTATTCTTCATCAAATCTAACTATAAATTGTTCATGTGATCGATCGATTCTATTATATAATGTATTTTAGCATATTTTGAAGTGCAATGTATTATTTGTTGTTAATATTAATTTATGCATTACTAGCTATTTATGACATTTGAGTCGTACAAAAAATCTGAAATTAAAATATTGTATATATTTCTAACAAAAGATTTAAAAAAGAAAACAAATTCTCGCGAGATCTGAAAAACTACCCCAAATGCAAACTCCTCTCGACAGTTGTGATCTCGCTTCTCAGTTCTGTGCAAGACTGGGACACCATTTGACACTTGTACCTGAAAGCTCCCGATTGCATTACCCAACACGCAGTTTGCAGCTGTCACATGGACATGGCTCTGCAGGACCCACCTATCGTGGCCTTTCGCTCGCGTCAGTGTTAGACCCACCAGGGCTCACGCTCCACTGCCTTAGAGCAAGTATAATAAGAGACTGTTAGTAGGCTGAATGCTAAGGTGGATGAGAGAGAAGAGAGGTGGGCTGTAAGTTTACAGTCAGCTGAAGCACAAGAACCAAGAAACTTTGTGAGAGAAAGGTGTGGGTCATACAACCTTCAGCTGGGTGTAAACTACTATATGAATGGGCTGATAAGTGGGTTGTAAGTGTCCATACAGCCAGCTGAAGGCTGTATTATTAGCCTTGCTCTTACCTAGTGACCTTCCCTGTCCCACACTCCCTATTCCCTCAATCTAGACCACTCATTAATGATCTAATGGCCAGTTTTTTTATATTTTCACCATTTGCCCATCCATCATAAATAATAAGAAAAATATAGAAAAAATAAAATTTATTTTTTCTATATTTTTTATTATAATTTTTGTACAGAAAAAATAAAATTATAATAAAAAATACAAAAAAATAAATTTTATTTTTTCTGTATTTTTCTTATTATTTATGATGGATGGGCAAATGGTGAAAATATAAAAAAACTGGCCATTGGATCATTAGTGAGTGGTCTAGATTGAGGGAATAGGGAGGGGAATAGGGAGTGGGGGACAGGGAAGCCCCGTTGTACCCCAGTGCGTCCTGCCGAAGTGCCGAGCTCCAACTCCTTGGCAGACGCTGCTGGCAGGATGGTGGGGGCCGTCGCTGCCGAGTCCGTTGTTTCCCTGCCAATCTCACGCGGCATTCTACTGTCACACCCAACTGCCAACTTTGGGCAGCGCGTGTTACCTACTGCAGCTACTAAGTTTTAAAAAAATTATATTTATAAAAATAGATGTATAAGGCCATTAGTGTTATGCTTAATTTATGCTAATCATATTTAATTAGTGTTAATCGCATTTAAATTAGTGTTAATCGTGAAACTAATTACCTGCCGATTTTGGGGGCTTAGCAGCAGCCTACTGTCGAGCAATTGTGACTCAGCAGCACCTGTCGAGCTCCTGTAGTACGACAGACTACACGTGTTGTATGCCGCGGAGAGTTAGATTTGTAAAAACGGATGTATACAGGCTAAATTTGGAAGAAAAAAAGTGATACAGTGGCATTTATATAAATAGTTCGGATTATACTCAGACGATGACGTGTTTGGCAAACAAAACTATCTCCTAGTCCCAGCAGCCCTGGCCCTCCAATTGATTATGCGCAATTTTCTACATGAAAACAAAAATATTTTTGGTGCTCAATACCTAATCAGAGTAATCACAAATTCTCACCTGTAAATTGTTCACGAAAATCTCTAGGACGTTGTCCTATTAGTGCCGATCTCATAGGACCTAATGGAAAAGTTCCGCCTGAGCTTGAGTCCGTCATATATGTATGATCTGCCCATAACCAAATGTGTCGGGAAGCGGCTTTCACTGCCGCTCAGCAGCCAAGAAGATGGTCATCATGGCCGCAAGGAGCATATACATATATACCCTAGTGGCGACCTGGATGTAGAACGCTTTCACAGAATTCACAACGCCATCGGTGAAACAAAACCGAATTTTGCAAATTAAAATCGAATTTGAGTTGAATTTTATTTCTTTGCTTCCCCAGCCTAAACCCCACAAATCTCCATCCAATCCCACCCTTAAACCTTGTCATCACAACCTGAACGGAGTGGATTTCACAGTTACTATTCACAAACCGAAAATATCGCCGCCGCTGTCTCGTTGCTTCGCCGCCAAGTCGACCACCCCTCCTGCGCCTTCGCGCACTCTCTCGCCTCTGCCAGCTTCATGCCCCTGCCAACCATCGTACGCCCCCATTTAATGCCCCGCACCCGTGGCAAGACACTCCGGCCACCGTCGCCCCTGTCCGCCCACGTTTCTGCCTCTCGGCCATTCCAGCACCCGCAGCCGACCTGACACCGCCAGAGCTTTTGACTACCGCCTCTTGTCGCCCAAGACATCCAGCGCCTTCCCCGCTGCCAGCTTCCCCGGTTCTTCTCGCCTCCCCTCATGGGTTGCCGCCGCCCTAACCGACCTCCCGATGCCGAACCGCCTTCAGGCATCTATATAAGCTAGCGACCCCTCCAATCTCTCCCGCACACTCCACTGAAGTTCCCCTCTCGCCCAATTAGCCCGTCATCTCCTCTGTTGTCGGTAATTGCCAAAAACCCTAATTGCAAGCCCTAGCTCAATTCTACATCCCCGAGCTCTCACCTTCCAATTGCTTTTTCCCATGGCATCCTCAAGCCCCCAGAAACACTGCCGACCCATTACCCGAGCTTCCCAAGCCCCTATCTTCCCTGGCGCCAAGAGCCACCGCCGGCCGCAACCACCCCAATGTGGCCAGCCCTACCCCGGTTTCCCCAGCCCAAACCGCCATTCCCATCACCTTACCCTAACCCCAAGGATGCTCAGGAACCAATCCCATCACTCAATTGGCCCTCGGTTCACCCTATACCCTGCAAAAGCCGTGCCGAGTTTACCGGCTCGCCGCCGGCGATTGCCGCCACCCCTGCCCTTGCCGACGTCAAAAATGGAACCATGGCAGTCCCCTGAACCCGTCCATGTCCTCCTCTCCCGTCGCGCTGCGCCCTAGCCCCACCGGTGATCGCCACCACTATCCCCTGTTCTCTGCGCGCGGGAACGGAGTGGGAAAGAAGAACAGTGCCCCGTGCACTGTTCGTCCGACCAGGTCACTCAGTCTTGACTGGGTCGAACCGCCTCGCCCGCACCCGTTCCAGCCGACCGAGCCGGGCCAACGCGGTTGCGCCGAGCCGCCTAGCCACGTTGGGTTCGAACCCGAGTAATAGTAACCGACCGAGCCCGACGAACAGTATTTGACCCGAACCCAAAAATACAAGTTTATACTCCCTAGATCCGTTTCGAGCCCGCCAACCCAAATCTCAGGTCCATTTACCCATTTAGCCCTCCTATGAACCCAAAACCCTGTTTATTTGAATTTATCGAATTTTCTTTCTTCATTTCGTTTCTTTGTTCCTAGCTCAGTCCTTCGGGCGTGGAACTGATTTATTTTAATTTTGCGTTAGCTCTCAACACTGAGGACCACCTGGAGCAGGAAGGAGAAGGTCAAGCTCAAGTTCAAGAATCCGAAGTTATCGAAATCGTAGGCTGCAAGGCAAGTCACACATGCTTTGATCATGTTGAACCTACGTTTCCGCTACTTAACTATTTATCAGTATTTTCATTATGTTATTTGCGCACTGTTATTTCATGTAAACTAAATGCTTAGAATGGCATGATACTAGTTATGTCCTACCACTCGAAAAAGCCCAGTCTAATTTGATGGTCATATTCACCTTGACAAGACATAGTAATATTAAATATAGTAATAATGTAAATATGATAGTTCAGAGGATTAACATCTACTGTTACTAAAAGATTTGGTAGTTATTTGGGAAGTGGCTCTAGGGTAAGCGAGGATCGCTGGATCCTGTGACCTGGGGCTAAGGCAAATGTTACAAATCAATAGGAGTGTCAAAGCACTGGACAGATTTGTTGAAGGGAATTTGCCACCGGTGAAAATACAAGGACTAGACCCTTATGCTGAGTAAAGAACATAGTGATCGCCCAACCACAAGCGTTGATACGTCAAACCTGGTATAGCAACTGCTCAAGTTCGATTGAACCTCTACAAACGAAAGGCGAAGGCAAAGTGTGAGTACATACGGAAGGGAGTTAAGAAGGGATGTATGGAAGTTGGCGCCGTTATTGTTTTTACTATTGAATTGATTATCGGGCGTCCACACAATAGTAGGCAGAGACAAGTCAGAGGTTATGGCCTGGGCTTGTTGAGGAAGTCTACTAGGTGGAGGCTATATAAAGAATTGAGCAGTGAACAACCTTGTTTTCTTAGCTCTTTGGCCGGAGTTAAGGAATCTTGTGGGTAAAGCAGGGCAGCTTTGCAAAGTCATGACCAATTGTATTCGAATACGCCGTGCTTCTGGTAAATGAAGATGTGTTTAATGGGTGAATCCAACAACAAAGCATAAGTAGATTTGAGAATGGTTTGGTAATGTTGAAGGTCGATGATCAAGTTTGAAAACCCCCTTTATATTAATGAAGTACCTTTTTCAGTTTTTAACTGGTTTCCAACTAAAATTGCATCCACATAAAATAATAAACTTCCCCCATCACTTGATGTACCTTGCATGTAGTTAATAGTAGACTCCGTGTGACTTGTTGAGCACGGTTGGTTGTACTCAAACTTGCTTTACTTTCCCTACACAGAGATCAGAAGAGGACAGGAGATCACAAGTTTACGTGTTAGGGTTGCGACCGCACTCAAGCGTTCCTGTGGAGTTTTCTTGAAGTTCTTCTGATTGTAAGTTATATTTTGGGCTTGAACGCCCTTAGATTTATTAAATGACTGTTAAGTCTTATTTTAATTAAACTAACTCTTTTAAATGTACGTGAGCAGGCATGATACTTGTTCTGTTCGTAACTGAACTCCTGGGCTGTTACGGAAGGTAATGACATTCCCGTCCCTTAAAAACGGGGGTGTTACAATCGGCGTCGGCTGGACTGATCTCGTCGGGTGGCCACATATGTTGCAACCGCGATCTACTCCTCTGGTGGTAGAGATCCATGAGCGCATGGATGTGGCGAGGAGGGAGTGGGAGTTTCAGCGGAGAGTTTTCGGCAGGTGGAGCCGTGGTTATACAGTCTCGTTTGGCGGGTGAAACATCGTTTCACGTTAGTGCAATATGATCTAGAAATCCAGTACTGAGACATATGATGTGAAGAGACATCAACAAAACTAAAACCAAAATCACCTGCATGTGAAAAATAAGAAGCAGGAAAAAGCATGAATTATTTGAATTAAATACACATTCAGTAGTGAAAAAGATTTAAAGTCATCATGAAAGTTCTTTAAAAACCTAGCTTTCACATTAGTTATAGGAACAAAAGAGATTATATGTTTTTGTCTTGAAGCATTTAATCTTTCATACTTCTCTTTCTTAGCACGCCTAAAGCAAAAATCATGCAAGTGTACATCTCTTCCACAGTAGGTGCAATAAAATTTAACAAAACTAGAATTCTTTTGAAATGATGAGCTAGCACCTACAACATTATCCGATGTACTTTGCACAAAAAAACATATTTAAACACAGTTTTGTGAGGTTTATTTTTTGTTTCAATTAACCCACTTTCTATGACCTTAACAATCTTAGGTAGATTTTTTTACATAATTAGCAACATTAAATCCTAGTCCATTGTTTTTGACACTCAATTTTAACATGTCCAGAATCATATTCAAAATTTTCTTGCCAAAAAAATCTCTCTAAAGTATCTTTAAGGTACTCATTTTCTTTAGCTAGACTGGGATAAGTTATGCATTTAACAAGCTCATTCAAAAGATTTTTAAAAGCACTAGACTGAGCCAATCTTTCTTTTTCAGCAAAATCATTAATTTGTTTAGTCAAAACTTCTACTTCTGTGTTAAGTTTAGGATAGTTAAAGTAAGAAAAAATCTCATGTTAAAGCATCTGTTGAATTGTTTCCTGAGATGAATTAAGTCTAACTTCTAACAATTCACAATTAGAGTAAGTTTTAAATTGATCATTTGAAATACTTGACTATAAACATTTAAGAGAATTAGACTTGAAAACTTTTCAATTTCATCATTTGCTCATTTTAACTTTTTATCACAAGAGTCATGCGACAATCTTAATTCATTAAGTTTAGTAGTTACATCACTAAGTTAAGCCAATTTTGATATATTAATTGTTCTAGTAGACACCAACTCAGAATGTAAAACTTGATAAGACTCACAAGACTCATCATTAGGAATATGAGCTCTAAATCTATTAATTTTAGAATTTAAACTCTCAACAATAAGATCATGTTTTTTAATTTTATTTTATACTTTTTAAGCTGCTCTGTCAATTTAAGCACAACACAAGATAAATCTGTATAAAAAGATTTTACCTCATCGAGATCATTGTAGAGATCATCATGGTCGAGCTTCTCGCTGTTTGCTATAAAACACATCCTTCTGAAGTCCACCTTCTTTGCCTTCTTGCCATTGCCCTTATCGGCGCTTCTAGAATCATCATCACTCAAATCAATCTTATCAAGTGCTAAAATTATTTTATTGACCGTCCTGCGATAATTGCACTTTTTGTTTGAGTCTGTCGATGGCGACGCTGAGCTGGGGTGCATCGCCATCAGTCTACTTGTGTAATACCGAAGCTTTTTCCTTGTCTTTGTACATTGCTCTGCTGAAGCTGTCGCCCGTGCACCCGACTGTGCCACTGCCGTGCTCTACCACTGTAACCTCCCTCTCCTGTGAGTTTTTCACAAAACCATTCATATCATCTCATATTCTAGCATTCAAGTAACCCATCATCTAAATTAATTTGATTTTCATGTAGCCAATCATCGGGAATGGAGCTTTCCCCAAAACTGGTCAAATTTGCTCCTCACAGTCAGTGGCAGACCCAGGAAAAAATCTAGGTAGGGCGAAGTCCAGTGGCGGACCCAGGAAAAAAACTAGGTAGGCTGAAGTCGGAAACGTGAAATAAACAGTAGTACCTAAAAGCAAAACAATCCATGATCAACTATGTTGCAATCACACTAATAAAAGTATGTGATACGAAATAGAAACAACAACTACAATTCGCATGTTAACATATGTAGATAACTGAAGGATAATAAAAAATACCTCACTAATGAAGCTTAATCTACAATTGTAGATGAGCTATAAAAGAAACAACCTGTCAATTGTGAAAGATAGATAAATCAGTAGTGTCACAATTCGATAATAGAATATAAAAGATGCAATATAAAAGAAGACAAAAAATATACCAGTAAATAACTAAGTACGTCAAGGAGAACGAGGCATTTTCATTCTTCGAGTTTTCATGTCTTGAAATCGTTTCTTGATTTTTTTTCACGATCAAGTCCTTTGAATATCTCTCGCTCGATATAGCACACCATCAAGTCATTAAGCCAATCATCGGACATCTTATTACGCAAATCGGTCTTGATAATATTCATAGCCGAGAAGACTCTTTCAACCGATGCTGTCGCCACCGGTAGTAGCAATGCTAACTCGATGAGGCGGTAGACCAATGGAAATGCAATATGCCTTTCAGTTTCTACCAATTTCATGGCCATGGTTGACATGCATTGAGTGATTGCCATGGTCGTAATGCTGCCCTGAATACTCCAGCAACCCGAGCATATCGACCAGAACTTTTACAAACGCAAATTCCAATGAAATCCAAATATCAATTATTCATTATTACTAAATACTCGACCACCACATGGTCTAACACTCAATCTACTTAGCTAATTTTTATTTCAAAATTTACATGTATGTTATTTTTTGGATGCCATATTTTTTGGAATTTTTAGTTCTGTTTTCTTATTATCTTACGTATTTAATATTGATTCAAACATATTTATATATACAGCTTACTTAAAAATAACATATGAACTCGGGATTTGAATCTATATTGAACGCTGGGGGTAGATCAAAACCGTTACGGAAGACCCTAAAGCCATCACAAAAGCCTGCGGGAAAATGCTTAATTCTTCATGAAAATCGAATATATGTAGCTGTGGCAAAACATTTCGTGATGTGCCAACACATCAGTACACGGGATACAACGTAGCATACATGGGAGTAGCATACACGAGTACAGATAGGAGAGAGGAGAGGCATTCTAATAGAGAAGCAGAAAAGGGCATTCGATATTTTTCTTACGACAAATGATCTAGCATCCTTGTCAGCTGCGTATGCGAAGTATGGCAGCGTGTTCAGCGACGTCCGGCCGACGAGGGGAGCTCGGGCGGCCGCCTAGGCTCGCCCGAAGGGCAGGTCCACCCCTGCTCACAGTTGATTCGTCATCTCCGGTGAGCTATTTTCCAATTCCTCGTGCCCGCACCATCTCCACCACCTCTTCTACTTGTTCCATATCTCAATTTGACTAATGCCTCACCGTGGAGAGTCACCACCGGCACTACCTCCATTTCCATCACCGGCCACCATCGCCCCACCTCTCCGGCCATTCCCCGAGGCCACTGGCTACACCAGAGCACTCCATGTGCCCACGTTGTTCCTATGCTTGCGCTACCCTCTTTCGAACGTCGCCGGAGCACCGCAACAGCCGTCCACTCGTGCCTGCTTGCCCGCGCCGCCGTCATGCACCATCGCCTCCCACCGCCTCCTTGGGACCCCTCTAGCATGTTTTGCTGTTCACCCCCGCCTCTCGCGTTGCCCCTGCTTTGTTTCCCCTTTGCTTTCCTCTCATACCCTCTTTCAGTCACTTACATAGATGGCCCACTTGTCAGCTTCATTTTTTTAATTTTTTAAGCTGAAAGGAATATTCTCTCTTTTATCTTTTTCTGTATTTTCACCTCCAATAAACCTTTTAATGATCCATTTTCCACCGTTCGAACTCTGAATCAAATGATTAAAATTCTTAAATTCACAATCTACCCTAGTACCTATTTTATAATTTTATTTGAATTTATCTTATTTTGGCCATTTTCACATGTAGATTGCGACGTTTCCGAGGAGTACTATTTTGTCAGCATTTCTCATCAGCGGTATGTGGAGCAAGACAATTTGTTGTATAATCATTTTTTTCATAGATTTGCGATAATAGATAAACAAACTTTACGTAACTATTTCACAAGCAATTTAAGTAGTACTCCAATTGATAAGAGTATGAATCAATCAAAGTGTAAAAAAACTATATTTATATCAGTATAGTTTAGTCCTTTGAGCTTCTATTTTCATTCTACTCCTTTGAGCTTCTATTTTCATTCTGGCTTCGCTATTGACCGTTGCCGGATTCAGCGTGCGGAGTCACGGCGGTAGTTCCGGTCGCTGTTTACCCGCCGTTGCCGGAGGCAGCATGCGGCATTTAGCCGCCTTTCAGTCTGGCGCCTTCAAGTTATTTCCCACCACCGCCAGCGGCGACGTTTGTGTGTGGACCCGGCGGTGCCGGACTGGGGCGACCGGTGCTGAAACCGTCAAGAAATGATCATGGGTTGCAGTTGAAAACACCTAGCAAACCGATTAGTATAGTTTGTACAATTGTGTATAATGTACATGTTGCAAAGTTAGTTACAGGTATAACATTGCTTTATGTTTTACCGGTTCATCATCTATGGGACGTTACCATTGCATTCTCAGTACTCGGTAGTAAATTTCTTCAGTTCAATTGGGTTTCACTTTACAGCAGCGGATGCATTGGTGCATTACTGTAATGATGATTGCAAATGGTTTGGTGACAACTTCACTCAACTACAGTCTACAGGTACTCACCATTGCAATAAAACAAAAGTTTACCAATAGAACATCCAGCAACCAGCCTCTTGCGCAGGATAAGCCGTACGAACATCCAGCAAACTAGGCTTATATTCAGCCAGACATACGGCTAACAAATCTGAAAGATTCTTTCACGTTTCACCTCATCTACCAGGAAAAATCACTGTTTATCTGATACAGAAAGTGATCATATGTCGGGCACAGCACACAAACAATCCAAGACTAACATCTACTGCTCGTTAAGTTCTAACCATTTAAACAGGGCGTGTAGCAGATCATCAGCAGGGAAGCAGCAGAGATGGCATGAATTTCCTATTATACACTCAAAACGTTAAGAGGCAACAAGTTCTCAAAAAAGCAGGCGCCAAGATGGCCAGTGTAATAGGACGTCAAAAACAAGAGCGAGGTCTATGTCTCCCTTCGGGATCTCCGGCGTGGGGCTGCAGTTTCCTCCTTCTCGTCCTCTTTCTCCTCCTCCTTGTCGCCGCTGCTTCCAGCTGCGTCGGTCTCTGCGGCATCAGCTGCAGGTTTCACGGGAGCCTGCTACAAACAAAGCTTACAATTGGTCATTCAGTTCAGATTTCGAGCGAGGAGAGCAGTAGCATATGTTGAAAGAACAACTAACCGCTGGCTTCTTGCCACCGAACAGGATCCTGAAGAGCACGGTCACAACCACAACTACAATCGAGGCCAAAATTCCAAATGTTAGGTTGGGCTGCTTCTCCCCCTTCTCAATTACATCCTGCAAAATAAGTACAGAGGTACGATGTCACTGTCCAGATAAAACACTCAAATAGCCCGATGTTTGACCATAAGAGGTCAGCAAGATCAATCTTACAATGATCTTCGTCTTGTAGGGTTCTAAGAACGGAATATCAGCAATTTTGTATAGAATGTCAAAGATCTTCTTCTGCAATATGCATGGCAAATCAGTTAGTGATAACAAGCAAGCATTCCTCCACTGAATAATTTAGCAAACACAGTAGCAGGAAGAGATTGGAAGAATGTTTCACCTGGAACTCAGAAAGACCATCAGCACCTGCAGCAGCTTCCTCAGCCTTCTCCTTTTCCTTCTCAACTTCATACTTGGGCTTCCAGGTCTTCTCTAGGATAGAGGTGGCAACTTTCTCATCATCAGCAATCAAAATGTTGTCAAACAGGATGCCATCCTGCATTGTCCAGATCTCAATTCCAATAGCAGCAATTGGATCGAAGTCAGGCTTGTCAAGCTCAAAGTACTCAGGGTTAGGGATTTCTTGGGGCTTCCAGATTCCCTTGTAGTTGGGGTTGTCGATCAGGGGCGCATGCCACTTGCCCTTGTAGGCAGGGTTCTGCTTCATCGGTCTCTTCCACTCACCACATCCAGGTGCCTCTTCACACTTGGGATTGTCGATCTTTGGTGCCTCCCATTCTCCATCCTCCTCATCATCCCAGTCTTCAGGCTTGGTAGCCTCTGGATCATCAATCTCCTCAGGCTCGTCATCCAGCCACCCTTCAGGCTTGGTGGCCTCCTCATCCTCGATTTCCATTGGGGCATCCTCATCCCAGTCATCGGGCTTCACAGCATCCGGATCAGGGATTTTAGCTCTCTCATCCCAGTCCTCTGGCTTCTTGTCATCAGGGTCGGGAATGGTCTTGGGTGGGATAAGTGCTGGTTCAAAATCATCAGCGGATAGGAAGTTTGCCTTCTTCTTTTCCCCCCCATCAATCAAAATTCTCACCTCATTATCTGGCTTCAGGATAGCCGTGTAGACATGAGAGAGCTTGTCATACGGGACAGATGGTGGGGACTTCAGGTGATGCTCAACATAATTGCCAGTTTTGGGGTTCTTGTGCTTAAGGATGAAATGCACCTTGTTGGTTGACCCACATTTGTCAGGACCAAACATAATAGTGTAAGGAGTCTCATTATCAAACTCCTTGGCATCCCATGCGGCATCCTGAGGGCGGATGTACTTAAGATAGGCACCTCCACACTCGAGGCCATTCTGAAGCCTCACTTCAAACTGCAGAACCACTGTCTCATCCTTCAAAGTAACAGGCTGATCAAGCTCCTTGATTATGGCATATTTCTTGGCCTGCTCGCTAACAAGGAGGCCATAGTCCTCATGGCCATCGCTCTTGGCGTGCTTCCATACACCTGCAAACCAGAGTATGTCAACATTTCATCTATGACAGCATGTGTGCTATATAGGAACAATTGAAATAATCAAAGAACAGCAAATTTTCAAGGATAACTGAGTATAGAAGAAAAACAACAGATTTGCATAATCTAATCTAACCGGTGCCAATTCACAAGACCAATAGCAATGTTACTGCAAAGGGTGATAGCTAGGCTTGCATTTTGCTTCTATCATATAAAGAATATTTCAAGTGATGATGGTAGGACAAAGCTACTATTTAGCGTTAACAGAATATATGGAAACTCTTTCATTAGGATTAATGCAATGCACAATCACAGGCATAAACATAGAATTTTGCAAATTGTTACTCGATGAAGCACGTCACAGGTTTACATGCTAGTATGCTACTCTGCAAATTCTATATTTGCGATGATCACAGCATCAACATATGCTAGCAATTTCAAATGCAGTTAGTTCAGCTAAGCGTATCTCATATCGTCGCACAATTGCCAGGCGCAATGACCCGCATCGTATGCCACAGTACACTACCAACAGAAGCCGCATCACATCTGGCTAAAGAAGCAGGAGCAGCTAGCGAGGCACATCTGGCTAAAGCACGTATAACATGCGAACCAAACCACCATGTACGCATCCGTGGATCTCATCAGAAATTACGCGGTTTAACACCCCCGCTCCAAATCCAGGACACTCAAAACACACTACGATTTGCAGGAAGGTGCATGACCATCTTAGATCAGAAGCTCACAACTCACAAGCTAGAAGATGGATTATGTGAACAGATCAGCAACCCAAAACAACCACTAAACCCACGGATCTCACACAGATCGAACCAAACAAACTCGCGGGGATAGACATACCTTTGTAGTCGTCCTTCCCGGGGACGACCCATCTCCCCTCGAAGCTCTCGTCGAACGGCTCGTAGAACAGCTGCAGCACCAAAACCATCACAAATCTCACCCAAAAAATCCGAAAAACCAATCCAAAACTCGCCAAGGTTCGCTGAGATTACCGGATCGGAGGCGCGGATCTGGACGAGCAGCGCCGAGACCAGCAGGAGCAGGAGCGCTCGCCCTCCCATCCTTCTCTCCCGATCTCTCGTTCGATCTAGAAATTTCCACAGAGACTAGAAAGCTTCCAGACGAAGCGTCCGCGACTGGGGGATAAGAAGTTGGCGAAGCGGAACGGATGGACGGTTCGGATAAGGGGAAGGGGAGAGGGGACGGTGGAGATTGGTTGATCGGGGGCGGTGGGGCCGGGCGGTGCTGTGACTTGTTCCGTCCAATGAGGGTGCGGGATGTGGTGGCAACCAATGGGCAGTCGCCACGTGTTTCCGATGACGCCCGTCGGATGCGTTGGGTAAACATGCGCATGTCCACACAAGACGGTAGGAATAGGATCCGATCGACGTGGTGTACGTGTGTCAGTGAGACTTGAGCACTGTCCTATCTCTCGTTAGCCATTGCTTAACTAGACTGCATGTATTACTACTAGGGTTCTTTACTACTTCCTCCGGTCAAAAAAAAGTCATTGTAGATACTGACATGATCTTCAAGAACAGAACTTTTAATATATATTATAATAGATTTATAAAACATAATTAATTTATGTTATTATAAAAGTTCTTTTCGAAATAAATCTATATATATTATTTTTATATGTTCAATCTAAACGTTGATAAGATGAGTAGCTAAAGTTTGAAAATTTTAACTGAATAACCCAAAACGACATTCTTTTTTGTGAATAGATGGAGTATGTCCTTAACCTATGTAGTAACCACTAACCTATTTGATCAAACACATAAAATTGGCACAACAATGCAAACCACTTTTAGTTAGGCTTTCCCATCTATATCTCAAAGTTTGTTAAAAACACACCCATAAGTTTTATATGGTTGCCGATCCTACCTCCAAAGGCTAATTTATTCGCTAAAGCTTCTACGTGGCGTTTGTATGGTAGTTTCAGTGAACCGGTCCTGCAATCTATGGGACTGTTCGGTTGGTAAGAAGCCAGTCGGCTTTTCGCAGCCGCTACAATACCTAACTTTTAAACGGAGTATTTTCTCAAGACGGGGTCTACAAATTAAACGTAGTACATGTTAAAAGTCCAATATATGTACTAGCCAAAATCGCAAGTGAGTATCGATCTCTCCGTAATCTGTACCGTAAACAGCCAAAATTCAAAAATTTCAGCCGAAAGCCATAAGCCGCAGCCAAAAAGAACAGGCCCTATAACATGAAAGACACGCCAGTGGAGAGAATAAAGCGTGATGCAAAAGCAGAAGAATAGAATGACAAGAAGAAGGCGATCGCCGGCATTGTGGTCGTGTGGGAGAAGTCTCGGTTTATTTAGGATCAAATTAACATGAAAAAGTCTGAGCAATTCTGATTTACTTCTCAATTCAATCCACCTATATATAAGTTCAAAATTCAATCTAGGCTAAGTTCTTGAAAAAAATCAATCTACGTTGAGAACAATGAAAATTCTGGGGGGAAATCAACCAAAAAGGGAAGGAAAGGGACCAAAGATACTTACCACAGCAAAATTTTCATATGGATGGTGCTTAAACCGAGATGATGTTTTCTTCATAATTGCATCAAATTGTTAGTTTGCACTAGATATGCCTTGCATGACCTTTTTTCTTTACGTTGTGAATGAAGTCAATACTTCAATAGCATTAGCAAGATGTAGTGTAAGTAGAATCAATTCACTTCGTATCCAATCAATATTGCATTTCCTCGTAAATATTTTTGACACTGAATATCATATGTTCATTGGGAAGGTTTACCTAGAACCCAGACTACAGCGGATGATATCCTACAGTGCTGCAAGTCTGCAAATGCCCATATTCTGGCCTTACAAAGCAGATGACACCCGCATTTGTCCAGTTCAATGGCTTCCAGAAGCTGGTGCACCGTTGCATTACAATGTACAAATGACTAACTGCTAATGCTTCGATGATCACTCAACTATAGCGATTTACCACTGCAACGTCGACATTGTAAATATATCATCCAGCAACAAAAGCTAGCATATGATTTAAACGGACATGTACCATCCCTAGTGAGTAAATGAACAGTGCCTAAATATCAAAAGATCCTTTCATATTTCATCTGATACAAAATGAAAAAAAAAAATCCCGTCTACCTGATTCAGGACAGCACACAAACAAACGAACCCCAAACCTTCGCCAACTCGTGAAGTTCTAACCACCTAAAATTGAGTATCAAATGAGCAGGGGCATAGGAAAAGCAGCGGAGGGCGACATGAATCTCCTATTATACACTCAAAAACATTTAAGAGCTAGGTTCTCAAAAAAGTGAGTCGAGACAGCCGAAATGAGACATCCAAGTGAAGCCTAGGCTGCGTTTATGTCTCCCTTCTGGACCTCCGGCGTGGGGCCGATGTCTCCTCCTTGTCATCCTCTTTCTCCTCCTTGTCATCGCTGCTTCCGGCTGCGTCGGTCTCCGTGTCACTGGGCTTCTTGGGCTCAGCTGCGGGTTTCGTGGGAGCCTGCTGCAAGGAAACAGTACAATTGATCACTTTTGTTCAGGTTTGGGGCAACAGAGCAGTGGCATGTGTCGGAGAAATACTTACCGCTGGCTTCTTGCCACCAAACAAGATTCTGAAGAGCACAGTCACAAGGACGACAACGATTGAGACCAAAGTTCCTATTGTGATGTTGGGCTGCTTCTCTCCCTTCTCAATTACATCCTGTGAAACAAACAGAAGGATAAGATGTCACTTTCTAGAGGGAAAACCCAAAAGTTTTGAGAACAAGATGAGCAAGAATCTTGAATCTTACAATAATCTTGGTCTTGTACGGTTCCAAGAACGGAATGTCAGCAATTTTGTATAGAATGTCAAAGACCTTCTTCTGCAATATGCATGGCAAATCAGTTAGTGATAACAAGCAAGCATTCCTCCACTAGATAATTTAGCAAACACAGTAGCAGGAAGAGATTGGAAGAATGTTTCACCTGGAACTCAGAAAGACCACCAGCACCTGCGGCAGCCTCCTCAGCCTTCTCCTTTTCCTTCTCAACTTCATACTTGGGCTTCCAGGTCTTCTCTAGGATAGAGGTGGCAACCTTCTCATCATCAGCAATCAAAATGTTGTCAAACAGGATGCCATCCTGCATTGTCCAGATCTCAATTCCAATAGCAGCAATTGGATCGAAGTCAGGCTTGTCAAGCTCAAAGTACTCAGGGTTAGGGATTTCTTGGGGCTTCCAGATTCCCTTGTAGTTGGGGTTGTCGATCAGGGGCGCATGCCACTTGCCCTTGTAGGCAGGGTTCTGCTTCATCGGTCTCTTCCACTCACCACATCCAGGTGCCTCTTCACACTTGGGATTGTTGATCTTTGGTGCCTCCCATTCTCCATCCTCCTCCTCATCCCAGTCTTCAGGCTTGGTAGCCTCTGGATCATCAATCTCCTCAGGCTCGTCATCCAGCCATCCTTCAGGCTTGGTGGCCTCCTCATCCTCGATTTCCATTGGGGCATCCTCATCCCAGTCATCGGGCTTCACAGCATCCGGATCAGGGATTTTAGCTCTCTCATCCCAGTCCTCTGGCTTCTTGTCATCAGGGTCGGGAATGGTCTTGGGCGGGATAAGTGCTGGCTCAAAATCATCAGCGGACAGGAAGTTAACCTTCTTCTTTTCCTCCCCATCAATCAAAATTCTCACCTCATTATCCGGCTTCAGGATAGCCGTGTAGACATGAGAGAGCTTGTCATACGGGACAGATGGTGGGGACTTGAGGTGATGCTCAACATAATTGCCAGTTTTGGGGTTCTTGTGCTTAAGGATGAAATGCACCTTGTTAGTTGACCCACATTTGTCAGGACCAAACATAATAGTGTAAGGAGTCTCATTATCAAACTCCTTGGCATCCCATGCGGCATCCTGAGGGCGGATGTACTTAAGATAGGCACCTCCACACTCGAGGCCATTCTGAAGCCTCACTTCAAACTGCAGAACCACTGTCTCATCCTTCAAAGTAACAGGCTGATCAAGCTCCTTGATTATGGCATATTTCTTGGCCTGCTCGCTAACAAGGAGGCCATAGTCCTCATGGCCATCGCTCTTGGCGTGCTTCCATACACCTGCATGCCAGAATCCATATTATGTCATTCGTGTCACATGTTCTATAAAGGAGCGATGGAAAGAACAATTTTTTACTGTGAAAAGAGTATAAAGACAACTAGCATATTGGCAAAGCCTAATCGGTGCCAAGTCATGAGACAGATAGCAGTGTTACTCCAAACGAGGCTAGCCATCAACTATTTTGTTTTTATCTCATGAAACATATTTCAAATGATGATGGAAGGATGAAATTACAATTAGCGCCAATAGTACATACAGCCCAAGAACATCCTACATTAGTACTAACTCAATACACCATCACAGGCATATTGTTATGACAATGGAAAGAGCTACTCTATGCCAGACATTTCAATTGCAGTTCAGCTAAGCATATCACATATCATCACACAACAGCCAAGCACAAAATCACAGATTTGTCACCAAAGCACAGACTCCCACTTCTGCAGTTAGCCGCATGATCTATCAAACTGAAACGGAGCTGACGAAGGACATGATTTCGACTGTCTCACCGTGAAAAGTTGAGTGACTATCAACAGGCCCATGGATGACCCAAAGCAGCTGGATGCATGAGAGCCATCTTGTACGCACTTGTCGATCTCACGACGAATTACGCGGCTAAACTACTTCTCGCTCCTAATGCAGCACACCAACAAGGTTAAACGCACTACGATTCGCACCAAGGCACATCACTTTAGCAGATCAGAAGCTCACAAAATAGAAGACGGATCGCCGGAACAGATCAGCAACTGAAAGCACGCACTGAACCCACAGATCTCACGCAGATCGAACCAAGCGTACTCGCAGACGAGATGGGGCGCATACCTTTGTAGTCGTCCTTGCCGGAGACGACCCATCTCCCCTCGAAGCTCTCGTCGAACGACTCGTAGAGCAGCTGCACCAACCAAAACCCACACAAACCATCACAAATCTCACCCCCAAAAAGACCGGAAAACACACTAAAAACAGCGAAAAAACGCTAGGGTTACCGGATCGGAGGCGCGGATCTGGACGAGCAGCGCCGATACCAGCAGGAGGAGGAGCGCGCGCCCTCCCATCCTTCCCTCCCGATCCCTCGCTCGATCCAGAATTTCCAGAGAGAAACCAGAGAGCTTCCAGCACGAAGCGTCCGCGAATGGGGAGAGGGCCAGAGGGGTGTGGTTGTATAAGAAGTGGTCGAAGCGGAATGGATGGACGGCTGTGATGAGCGGCCGGGGAGAGGGGACGGTGGGGATCGCGCTTTGTGCGAGACGTGCGGGGCGAGTGACGGGCGTGGGCTGCGTGACTCGTTCCGTCCAATTAGAGGCTGCGGGGACGTGCGGGAGGCCAATTGGAGGGCGCCACGTACGCGTGATGACGCCTCAGCCCACCAGGACGCCACGTAGGACTTCTGCACGTGCCCCGGGGGCAGGAGAGAGGATGAGCGAACGGAGTACGGACCTGCGCAAGGAAGGTCCCGAGCGAGACAGATCTGGGCATCCACTGGCAGGGCGGAATTCAGCCTTCAGATCAAAATATTTAATTAGCCTCTAGGATAATATTTATATTATCTCTATGATGAACACATTAAACTAAAAAAATCTTTCAACTGATAGATAATTTTCTTCTCATGGTCCAACCCCTCTCTTTTCCCCATTCCTTAATTGTTTCACTAAACCTTATCCATCTCATTGGCCACCGCCCAATCACTACACCTCCACCGAGCCTCACCTCAGCTCATGGAAGCCCACAACACGTCAGAACTGACGCGCACCCACCAAGGCACCAACCTCACTGGAGATGCAAGTGGCCGTCCAGACTCCTCTCAACACTTTTCTCTTCGGACTTTTGGAGTCCAGACTGCGAGCTCACTTTTGCCCATCACCTCAACGCCGGCGCCGAAGATGTAGGCGGTCGTCGCCTTCGGCCAGGTAGCCTTCCTCACCCGCCGATCTGGTGGCCCCCGAGGCCCTACCAATCATACGCCTGATTCCCATGCTTGAATCCCACTCATCCCCCTTTGCTTCTTCACTCTCTTCATGTGGCGGCCAGAGGGCTCACGTGGGCGGTGGTGGTGGATGGGACAGGCCAGATCTGGAGGCTCCGGACTCCGGACTAAGAGGTAGTTGGCGTAGGCAAAGGAGAGAGAGGGGGGAAGAGGGCCAATTTACTAGCACACTTCTCATTTTATCTTTGGACCAATTTACCATTGTTGTTTTGTGTTGTATTGTGCGAACTAGTTAATTTTAGGTGGCTTTTGGTTTGGCTATGTACATAAGCTATGAGTCGAGTAGTCAACTAATAATTTGATTCTTCACATACGTAATGGTCCAAATAGCACAATGAACTAATGCTCCTCATTAGACATATGAAGTTTACAATTGCTAGATTCTTTTTGTTCTATTGCTATTTTACATTCCTACAAACTACTAATATTGAGATCCCACCGTAGTTTTTGTTCTATGAAACAGCTAGTTGATGGTTATGTGGTGATATAAGAAGTGTAATTGAACACAGAATTCTCATTTGTTGACACCACTATGGTTCTGATTTTGCAGTGGATTTCCTTAAAGATCTGTAATGGATAATTTTAGAACTGGGAGGCTGGGCTGAATTCCGAACAAAAACTACAGTTCCTTGGTTCCTGTGGGAAGAGTTAGCTGTAAGTTGTCTTTATTCCTTTATTCCTTGGTGTAATCTTCTACCGTTGTGACTTGTTGAGTGACCATCACATATGAATGGTATAAGTTACATTGCACTAATAAGTGACCATCACATATCAATGGTATAAGTAACAAGTTACATAAACCGATCATCACAGTCCTAGGGATTGAAGAGAGGATAGAACAACAACACATGACTAATAAAATTACATAGTACTTGGTCATAGCCTGAAGGTAAAGTACAACATCACCTACATACTAATCTCCTTTGTGAAACATATTTATGCTTAAAAGGTCCAGTTGCTTATTATGTCGATCCAATTGTGCTTGGTCATATCCTGAAGTGTTAGTCTCTAGCAATTTTACATACTTAGTTTTTTCACCTTTGCCTTCTCTACTGTGGCTGTAGCATATGCCAATGTTGCAGATGCCTTCTCCTTTCTAGCTTCTACCATCTTCTCCATTGCAGCTGCCTTCTTTACTATAGTATCATGATAAAGTTGCATTGTTGGATCTACTAGGTTGCTTGAGGAAGATGCTGCTGATTTTCCTTTGAGTTTAGCTGCCTTCTGCCCTTGTGGTCGAGGGAGTGGTTCGATCTCTACATCTTATGCGCCTTCACTACAAGAAGAGATGTAAGTCCCTGATTCAATCAGCTTTCCTCTCTTCCTTGTGTTATTTTTCTTCACGTACAACCTTTGCCATTTTGGGTGGTCCCTCACTGCATTCTACCAATAACCCATAGTAAATACTTTCCCTTTTGTGTCCTGCATGTATTGGGCATTTGCTTTCTCCAAAAGTTAATCATCTGATTGACCACTAGCATATATATTGCTTTGATTAATCTAGCACCCGTTGAATTGTGTCACAATTTGGTTAGCTTTACTCCAATGGTCTTTGCATTGCTTTAGTGTTCTTCAAGTTGTTGTTTGGACTGTTTGATTCATCTCTATGGTTGGAAGAATGTAGTATATTGGTGAAAGTGGATGAAAGTGAGTGATCCATGTTCTGGATGTAGTAGAAGTTTTGTACAAGGAGAAGCCCCTTTATGAACAAGTGAATGCATAGGGGTGCAAATGGTATGGGTTAATCCCGACCGATCCGGTACCGAGTCTGGTTGGTACCGAATACGGGAAGGTAATTTAGTATCTAGTACCGAATCCAATCGGTACCAGATAGTTGTTGCTAGATATAGTAGCGAAAACGGGAGAGCTAAAATTTGACCGAATAGCATTGGTAAATGATAAAACGGATACTATCCAACCGAATATCCGACAAGCAAGTTAGTACCTTAATCAGCTAGTCCATCAACCATCATTGACACCAACCGACCTAGATTTTACCCAAGTCCTAACATAACTTCAGAGTCCAGCCACTCTAGTCAATCGTCACCAATCCTCCCCACTTATGTTAAACTTGCATATGAATTTATTGGTTTTTGAATTTATGTATGACTTTATCACTTATATTGAACTTGTGTTGTGTCGGCTATCGTACTTAAGTAATCTAGATGAATTTTATTGCTAGTTGAAGGCTTGAAGTGATGGTGGTATGGTTCAGTATATATTCCTTTATGTATGCACAAATTGTCAGTCTATAATATCCGTTTTCAATCCAAAACCGTCATGTATCTGTCCTAATGGTACCGTATTCGAAACTCCGAATTCATATTCTATCCGGTCTTACTGTATCCAACTCTGAAGTTGGGAAAAAGATATGGGCTGGGATACGGTATAAATAATACCCGTCCGAATTCGACCCGATTGCACCCTTATGAATGCATTACACAAGTGAGATAGGTTTGCTTTATATACGAAGTGGCGAAGCACCTTGGAGAAGAAGTGAATGCAATGGAGTAGTTGAGGCTGTGGAGAAGTGCAGCAGTTTGGAGAAGAAGAAATGAATGTAGTACTTGTCCCTGTGGAGAAGGTTTGATGAATGCAATGGAGTATTTGAGGTTGTGGAGAAGTGCAGTTGTTTGGAGAAAATGTGCTGGACCTCACTTCGTTTGTGGAGAAGAGGCAATTTGGAGGAGAAAAAAATGAATGCAGTGCAGTCTGCTTGTGGGGAAGTGAATGCACTAGTTTTGCAGTGGGGAAGATTGAATGCAATGGTTGGAAAAAAATATTTCTTTAACCTTAGCTGTTGCCTCCACATGAAGCACCGATGCCGGCTTCTAGAGCTAGGAGGCTAAACATTGTAATGTATAGAGCATCTCTAAGATTGTCCCTCTCTCTTCTTAGAGATTGTTTTGTCTGTATACTATGGGTGCTCTAAGGCCTCATCTTGTGCTCCAACGATCTCGTGTTTACCATGCCATCACCTAGAGCCATCATGGCAATGTAGCATCTCCGATGTGTTAGGTGCTAGTGAGGTCCATCTGTCCATGTACCAAAATATGTAAATGCCAAGCAAATTTTTTTGAGTGACCTTTCGTGTAGAACAGGCTCTACGAATTGAAAAATTAATAATCTAGGCTCACCTCTTAGTCATCGCCTCACGTTGGATGGGGCCGTATCCGCTACTCAAAGAGTCAAGAGGCATTGTAGCCCTTATCATAAAACATCTCGACACGGTTGTCCCATATTTGCAAATACTGTTACTCAACGTTTGAATTTAGGTTCTGTTCCAAACGATTTCTACATCTAGTTTTTAGCTTTTAGAATACGTCGGTTTCTTAATTTTGTTGTTTATCTTTTTGGTTTATTTCTTTTTTATTCCTTTGCATTTTCTGTGATGATATAACTTTTTTATTTTTAAATTCAATAATTCAAAAAAGGTAATAGTCATTATAATGTATTTTTAGTTACTACAGTATTATTTTAGCCAAAATCTAGAAGTTACTTTAAGCACTCCCTTAGACTTTTAGAGTCCATCGTCCACTTTGGTCGTTACCTCTAGATCCACTTGCTATCAACATCATTGCCTAGCCTTTCCACGCGAGTCCCCAACGAGTGCCTTCGCTGCTACTCTACAACGAGAGAACAGGAGAGGTCTTAATAACATGGAGAGATGTGACCTAGCAAGGCTTTGTTATTATATGAAAAATTTCTGGAAATAATTTTTTTGAAATTTTCATATTAATTTGGTGTCCAGAACAAAGCTTTTCCCTTTGTGCTTTTCGCACTTAATATCTCCCCTATTTAGTAATTGTACCTGACATTCCTTATACTATTCTAAAAGAATAAATTGTACCATAAATAACCGAAGGTAGTGACAATTTTACTTGGTAGGTTTCTAAAGTTGCACATTTCGTTACCTAGGTCACTTCAGCTTCACTTACGTAATTTTGCTAACCAATGGTACAATAAACATTCTAATGAGACAATTTGAATCATCATATGGCCCTTAAATTTGTATTGATCATTTGTTAGCTCCATTCAGCCTAAAACTTGCAAGTTGAGTACTACACACATCGTTAATTGTCTTATTTACATGCATTGCATTCACCCCATAGAACATGCATAATGCTTTCCAACACCACCATGCATGAAACCACAAGTCTACGACCACACCACAAGGTAAGCAGGCATGAGTATGATGAAGCCATCAAACATTGCAAGTGTGCCCTATGAGGCTATGACCTCATCGAAGCGAAGTTGGCACGTGTGCTCATGTGGCTTCAACAGATGGTGCCACTATCACGCACTATTCCTACAGTGACTACGAGTTCTCTTTCGAAGCCACTCCAACACTTGAAGTGAGCCAGCGCAACCCTCGACCGGATACCAATAATAGGTAATGCCATGTAAATAGCAGGTGGGTTCTTTTGGGCTGTAGGTTATGGCTGAAATTTTTTAATTCTGGCTATTCACGAGAGACAGTATGCAGAGAAAAATAGTCACATGCGATGTTAGTCGATATAGCTAAACTTGGTACAATGTGTACTATAATTTACCTTAGACCCCACTTTAAAAAGACGTACCATTTAAAAACTAGTTACTGTAGTAGAAAGCCAATAAACATGAGCCAAAGCCCATTTGAAGGCACCCAGCATTACCTTGATGTTCCCAAGCTAAACAACTTTTGCAGGTTAACTCAATGAGACTTCCCTTTCTCGCAAGAGGCAATCAAAAGCAACATATCTAGTGCAAAAGATGAATTCATTGATGGTGGCACCTTCTGGTGAAATCCGAATTGCCTCATGACTCGTTGGGGGGGGGCGTAGGGCTCCACTATATAGGAGAAGACGAGGTGTCAAGTTGTAAACCAGTAGTCATTGTCCTGATCACATTGCTCTGACAATCCAAAATCGCTATCTCGGAGATGAACTATATGGTACACACCATTCACATGATGCTACCCTTATGCAAGGTCTCGAACGCGTTGTGAAAATCTAGGTACACTCGGCGTGGCTCTCCCTAGATCATCCAAGCTCACTAGTAGTCCAATGAGTACCCATGGTGGGTCCGTCCACCGGGTTGTCGCCATCGACGTCACCATAGAACCATGCCTAAAACTGGTATGAATGCACCTTGCACCTGCAGCTGAAAGTACGATCGACCAACAGGGAAGTACTCCTACGACCACAACTGCAACAAGATATAGTAGACGACCAGGTTTGGATCAGTAGTAGCACGCTGTGAGCTGTTGCACAAACCCATGTAGGTCACGCATAGTACAACCGAGCCCTAGCTATACAGCGGGATCTCATCAGGCTTGGCGTCGACTAAGGACTCAGCAATATGGATATAGTTTGGGTACACCCAATCTCTCTAAATTGTAAGAAAAAAGACCCGCTCGAACATGACGAGCAAGTAAGCAATTAGGTGGGACCTCACAACCTCTACAAGCACGTCTTCTAGGCATTACCTGTACCACCACAATCATAAATGTGACACTCTATGAATCCTATCCAGAATGGGATAACCAAACTGGTGTAGCAAACATGCTTCCAAGTGGTTGATCCGGGGGTAGAACCACAGGACGACCCCGTAGTAGCAAGTTGGTGGTAATGCAATATCCTGCAGGGTGATGGTCATCTCCCCCACCAAAAGTGAAACGTATGGGTCTCCGGCCTCCACCGATCAACGAGTGCTAACAAGAGCGACGAGTCCAATATGTACAAGCGTTCAATGTGGATCATCCTCGCTCTGGACAGCAACTTAGCCCATCGCAGAACTGGGACGCGTCAATCATTGAGAGACCAGTCCTCCTGAACTCCCCAGAGAACAAAGGGGGAAGGTCCATCACCACTCGATCATGCCTGACAACGATGCTGCCCATCCCAAGATGGGTCCAGCAGCGTACCACGCTGATGGCCATCACCTGCAGCCATTACCCATAATACAAAAAATAATGTGTCGGTGTCCAACGATGCTAGATAAAACCTACCATAACCAGTGATAAGCTATTGTGTGTTTATATGCATGCATACATGTACACACGTATATGCATAGATATGTATACACAAATACTACGACTAACAGTGCGCACTTTTGCAATCCTTGCATCTTTTCCTATGATTTTTAATTGCACAAGAGCAATATGTATATACACACATATTTCCTAAATTGTGAATGCACCGGGAACACTAAAAACAACAGCCTATTTTTCTTCATCTATTTACAAAAAAGTCATTACACTACTACAAAACAAGTTATACTGGACGTCTCATCACAGACAGTTCATGTGGAGCCGTTTGTGCTTTGATTATTATAGACGGTTCATGGCTAAAATTATCTCTAAAACTATCACAGACGGTTGGGTTTAAAAGTCGCCTGTGATAGTTTCATAGACGGTTTATGGCTAAAACCATCTCTGAAACCGATATGTGCATTATCATAGACAGTTCGTGTAACAAACTGTCTCTGATAATAACACGTCACCGATCTGTAGCGTATCCCCTACGATTTCGATCTCACCCGTCCATTCTCTCCACATCGGATGGCAAGCACCGGTTCCTCCCACCATTCGGCCCTTATTAATTACTCCCCATCTGTACCTTCCCACCGCTCGACCCTTATTAATTACTCCCCATCTACCTTCCCACTAGCAGTCACGCGTGAGTTCATCCACTATATAGTTTCCTCCCTTCGACGAGACCGATCGACTACCACCGTGAGCTAGCGCCTCCGTTGTAACACCACGGTCGACTGCATAACACACTCTTGTCGTAAGTGTCGTAAGAGTGTCTTACGCAATCTCACCGTTGTGCCACAAAGGTGGTGCTACCGCCGCCTCTCCATTGCCGATGATATCCAGTCGTCATTCGATACATCCAGCTTGTTCCTCGATGACGCCGAATACTGTCGTGAGCTAGCGCGTCCATTGTGACACATTGGTCGAATGCAGAACACACTCTTGTCGTAAGAGTGTTTTTCTGCATTCTCACCGTTGTGCCACAAAGGTGGCGCTACCACCGCCTCTCCATTGCCGGTAACATCTGACCGCCATCCGATGCATCCAGCTTGTTCCACGACGACCCCGATTACCACCGTGAGCTAGCGCCTCCATTGTGATACCTCGGTCGACTGCACAATACATTCTTATCGTAAGTGTCATAAGAGTGTCTTGTGCAGTCTCACCGTCGTGCCACAAAAGTGGCGCTACCACCTCCTCTCCATTGCCGGTGATATCAGGCCGTCATCCGATACATCCAGCTTCTACTATCTGCTAGGATCTCTGCTTTTTTATATTCTTGCCATGTTAAAGAGTTGAGTTCATTATCTTGTTATGTTATAATGGTGTATTCTAATCATAGTGGAAATGGAATGTGTTGTTGTATTTATCACTGTATTTGCTTGTTTTCAAAGGGCATAGGTATAGGATGAGCTATCACAGACGGTTCTATATACCAATCGTCTGTGATACTCACCGATCGCAGACGGTTGGTAACTAGAACCGTATATAATGTATGAGTATCACAGACAGTTTTTGTTTCGAGCTGTCTGTAATAATTTTCTTCACAGACAGTTCTAGTTACAAATCGTCTGTGTTGTCTTTATCACAGACAACTCACAAACCATCTGTGATAACCTCCGATTATCACTGACACATAAATACAGGCGGTTCAGAAAACCATCTATGATGGTAGTTCCGAACCGTCTATGATGACTCTTTTTGTAGTAGTGTTATACCTAAATGCATACATATAGGTACACACATATATGTATATATATGTACACACAAGTACTACAACTAACACTGTGTACCAAACCATCATTTTTTACAATTTTCTGTAATAACATAAGAGCAATAAATATATACGTGCAGACTTACGTACATATTTTAGCTATTTTTTCAGCGCATATTTTTTGAGTTATTTACAAAAAAATAATAATTTTGGCCATTAATACGTTCTAAACATTGCTAATTATGAAAATACATTCGTCAACTAAATATAGTTACCAAGCGCATTTCAATATACCAAACCACCATTACATTTGTTGAAACGCTAACGACATATTAACGACATTCCAAAGCACTTGGTGGCGGCACCATCATTGGATTGTGTGGAATGAATTTGTGAAATAATTTTTCAGCGTCGAAGCTCGAGGCATAATTTATTTATTTATTTTTGCTGCTTCTTGGCATATGGCCGGATGCTGCTGCTGCTTGCTCCCAGCTGCTCGGTGCTGCTGCTTGCTCCCATGTGGTATCTGAGACAAGTTGGGCAGGAAGCAGTCCAAAATTTCTGAATATTTTTTTTTTGTGTAACTGTGAATACATTGTGTATCTGAGAGTGGATGTATGTAGCTGAGAATGGAGGTATGCCTCGGTCCATTTCAATGGATGAATGTAACTCAGAACGAGAAAAGCATTATTGCCACTTTTTTTTTGTTTTGTTTCCTTGAATGTAAATGCGACATCAGTTTGATGTCATATACGTGTAAAAAAAATGTATGACTTGTCTCAATTATAATTGAATTGCTACTGGTATTGTGATCAGTTTATGGCTTTAATTGTTGATGTGTGGATTTGTGACTTGAATAGATCACAGAAATGAATCAAGAAACACAAATGAATGTAGCTGAACAGTATCAGGTTGTACTCAAGGATTCAAGCACACTTCCATTCAAGCAAACAGCTCGGCACAAACCTTTCTTTTTCCTGAGAACAAATTTCTGAAATAACATGAAGTCATGGCACAAACATGACAGAATCAGAAATAAAACGAAACCATTACTGGGTTTTGCGGGGTTTGTTTTTGTTGGACCGGGAGGCAATGAACTTGATATGGTCATACATCCTGCTAGGAGCTGGTGCTCGAGCCGGAGCGACCTCGTCGTCGAAGTCCCACGTCTTGCCTTCTTTCCCCGTGTTATCTGGGATGTCACGGCGGCGCCAGACGCCCAGTTGCTCCTTCCTTGCGTGCCCTTGGAACTCCTCCAGGCTCTTCACGGCCACCCTCCTCTCCCTCGAGTCCCATCTCTTTCTTTCAAGCTGAGCAAACCCTCTCTGCAGGTAGACAGAGAGATGCACAATGGGGTGTCAGGAAAGAACACAAGCTTTGGATCACATTACATTATATAATATTGGTGTGGATAAGCATTAGCAGCCATCAGCCTCAGCTTGAACCAAAGTAAAAAAAAGTGTATGATTGACAGCTATATCGCAAGTGCAACAATTTCAAGATCTAGGAAAGTTCATTTGAGACTTCATAAATTCGTTCGTTTAAAAGTTTCAAAAAAAAAAAAGAAGAAGAGAGAACACGTTGTAGTTTCCAATACTTACGATATACAGCTAGCACAGCAACAATTTAAGGTCATCTTGGAATAAAAGGGGATAGAAAAAGGGGGAAAGCATTAGCTTCCATTTTTTTGTATGTTACTGAAAGTGAAAACAAAGGCAATATTGCTCGACTGACTTTAATACCTATGGTTGTTCACTCAGAGAGAAAATGCATCGATGAAACAACTAGAAATTGCATAAGAAAATGCTAGAACTAAAAAGGTATTATAATGTAAATTGAAATGCTCAGAACTGCATACCTCCAGCATCTCAGCATTGATGCTGCTTTCAGTCTCCTCGTCGAGCAGAGCCACGCTAAGGATTTCTCCCGTTCCTTGTCCCTCCAGTTTACCTCCTGAAGTATCGCGTTCTTCAACGATAGCCAGGAATTCTCTCTCACTGCTGAGTGTGCGCCTGCTAAGGTACCCTGCTGCTTGTTGGCCATAATCATCCTTTAGACCGGGCACCTTAATGAAGGCAAGGCTGCACAGTTGGGCGAGAGGAGGAGTCGAGGAAATAGATGGATCAGCAGGTCTTAGGCAGCTGTAAGGAACCACTTCTTGGTTTCCATAGTCAATATAAAATACTTCAAACTCAAGCTCTATAGATCCTTGACGTTCACTCACAATCTGCAAAAGAGGAAGAGTTCAGATTGTAATTAAGACTTGCATATGAATCATTAAGACTATTTTTCATTATAGATGTAAAAGAAGAATAATTAAGAATTAATTTTTCGTTATAGATGGATAAAAAGAAGGCTTTTGCCATACCATGGCTCTGTTCCAAGAATTGTCGAGGTTGAAGTAGGCCAGTACCACATCTCCCTTCATAGGATTAAATCGAGCAGCATCTGATGGGTCATTAACTTCCAAAGTATCTGATGGAACTTTAGCTTCCAAAGTTTTTGATGGATCCTTAACTTCCAAAGTTTCTGATGGAACTTCACCTTCACCTTCCAAACTCCCTAGTGGATGATCCTCAGCATCCAAAATTTCTGATGGAACTTCACCTTCACCTTCCAAACTCTCTGATGGATGATCTTCAGCATCCAAAGAATCTGATGCGTCTTTAACATCTAGAGAAGCAAGCTGCTGTTGAATGGAAGCTATGCGATGGTCACCAACTGTCTGGATGTAGAACTTCCCACCACTGAGGACTTCAGTAACAATAACCTTGAGAGTTTCCTTCTGTTTTGTCTCAGCCGTGGATCTATTGGAAACGACTTCCGCTTCCTCATAGTTCTCCCATACCTTTAAACAAACAAAGTGTCAGCATACTTACAATTTTTTCTTTATTTTGTACTTTTACAAGAGAAGCGTGTCACCTTTAATTTCTTCTGCTTTGCGAACTGCTCTGCTCTTGAGAGAACATGTGCATCTGGGATCCTATCCATGCCAAATGAACTGAGCTTGGCCAGTCCAGCTTCCAGAAGAACAGAAGCCATATTGGCATTGGAGTCCCACAAGGAACCTAAGAATGTTCCAGTTCTATCAACCGCTTGAATCTCAACCTGCACAATCATTTCACATCCTTTAGAGAATGAAACTTGTCAAGGAAATGAATAAGAACATTAGTAAAAGGACTTACCTCCACATCACGCTGAAGTATCCTCCTCCTCATCAAAGCAACGGCCTCGTCGGCGTAGGGCTCATTCTTACCGGGGCATCGAACACCAGAAAATGAGAATGCAATGGTGCAGGTCTCTTTGGGGATTGTCAGTTTGAGACGGTGGCCGCTGAAAACGTATTCAACAATGGCAGAATGCTTCCTGTTTCGCTGTAACAGGTGAAGGAAGTCTCGCGCCTTTTTTGCAGTAACCTGCGCAAACGACAGCCTCAAAAATTTAACAAAGGTTCAGAAAATGGCTAAAGCAACGAGCTCGACCAAGTGAGGAAGGCCTAACCATTGTCAAATCAGTCATGTGCGTCGTAGGAAACTCCTTCTTAGAGTGGTACCCTTTCTTGGCTTTCTCAGCTCGTGCATGGGCTGCCAAAAGAACATCGTAATAGTGCGACCTCTCCTCATAGTCCCTATGCCTAGTTATATCAGCAAAACCCCGTGAGAGCAACATCTCGGCAACATTGATTCCAAGCTGGTTGCCGGAGCTGGCAGTGGCAGGAGCATCGTCTCCCTCAATCTGTGAGGATAGAAAGACCGAACCATAGTCCAAAACTCTAGTATCAGCTGAGTTGGTTTTTGGACCGGCAACCTGCCCATCTGCGACATTGATTCTTATAGAGTATTCCATCGAGACATTCACCTGAAAAATTGAGTACAATCAATTAAGAGATCGATTTTTCAGCAGTTAAAAAAATTGATGATTTGCATGTCTCCTTATAATAACGGCAAGACTTTGTTGGTACCTGTTTTCCAATCAATCTTGTGCGCAGGAATTCCTTAGCTGCAAGAGCAAAAGGTTTCGCTCCAGAAGGTTTCTCAAGCTTAGGAGGTCTAATGCTTGAAAGGTTAACTCGGTGTTCTGCTGAAGGGCTGCCATATGGCGCAGCAGCATCAGCAACGATTATGCAATATCCATTCACAACCTCTATCACCTGGAATGGTATCAACACAAACCAAATTAGTACAGGAGATATACATCATCACACTGAACTGAAGTACCAGCTAAATAGATATTTCTTAAAAGAAATGCACAAACTTGGAACATCTGCCAAACCAAATTGGTTACGTAATTTTCAGATGATAGCCAAATGATTATTATCAGAAAAATAGATGAGTAACATGACGAGTGTGGCAAAAAAAAAAAAAAAAACACAATGACAATAGTACCAGCGGCTGCTACTTTTTAATATGTGGAGATACAGCTACTTAAAAAAATAGTGAGAAAGTGAACTCACTTCTCCGGTGAATTTCTGGTTGTGGATTGCCTTCGAGTTTGTCACTGGGGGCTTAAATCCAGTCCAGATTCTCAGCTGTTCCTTCTTAGCCTGAAGATCGGCATTCTTCAATTTTATTTTGACTTCAACGTCAAGCATTTTTGCACTCCACTCAACATACATTGCAAATCCCTGTGTAAGTTGCAGAAAAGATGGTCATTAGAGTGGACTTGAGTACAAAGTAAATAACTAACATGGCAAAATAATTACTTGCCCAAAGGACATGGAGAAATAGTAATTCATACATTTTCTACAAGCTCAAGTGCCAAGTCCTTTGCAGTGTCCCCATCAGGATAATACACTGAACCAAAAATGTTGTTGAAATTGTCGGTGCCCTCCACCACAATCCGCACCTAGAGAAAGATGCAAAAGAAATTGTGATGAGAAAGAATGCTAAACAGTGTAACTCATAGCATGCTATCGACATTCAATAGATAAAAACTGGAGCAAGTTTACTTCTCTGCTAAGAACCCGTGTCTCAGTGAAGTGCTTAGCTTCTCTTCCAAACCGATCTGGTGGAATCTCAGAATACAAATCAGCAGATGCAACAAGCTTCTGCGCTGCCGTCATCAGTGCCGGGGTTTCTGTAGAAGCCTCTCCGTTCGCAGCATCATTGTCAGCGGCTTCAGTTTGAGCAACCGCATTTGGCTTTATAATTGCTCGTCTTCCCATGGATGGGGCCTGGGTTGGAGTCCAATCAATGTTTGTCATGCAAGAAGGTAAACAAAAGAATAGGCAGCAGTAGCACACATGAAGATTGAAAGGGGCACATGAGATATATACCCGAACGCCAGCGACGTAAACCTGAACAAAAAGAAAGCTGGGGATCAAGTACACACGAATAGTACTTCCATCAAGAACTTGCTCGACAATGGCTTCCAAACTCTTCCCCTTATTTTCAGCAACGAAACCCTTTGCATCAAAACCACTGGATTTTCCGATTGCTGATGGTGGCAGATCTCTTATTGATTCCTCAGCAGCACCAGGTTCCTGAAAAGATAAAAAGAGGGGATGTATCATTGATATGATCGCTAAGACCGACAGAAATTTGTTCCTCCTGCAATATGACCGTAGATTGTGCAAGCAGGGTCATGGAAATTTTGAAGAGGAATACTAACCTTGCTCCAACGACCTAAACCATGGTTCTTGGCAGTGTCCTCCAACCTTAGCAACTCAGCAACATATGGGCTTTGATCACCCTTCTGACCTTGCTCTTTCACCTGATCAACCAAAGAGCATTCAAAATCAACATGATAACTTAATGCAGTAGCACAGGACAAGCACAGCAAAGCAAATATCTTCTTACCCTTGCAAATCCAGCGGCAACTACCAGGTACGCGACGTTCTTGTCACCAATGAAAACCGCACCGAATTCTCGGCCGGAATTAGGGAGCACGTAGTCCACTCTAAACGTGACGTCCTGTCCGATGCAGAGCGTCCTCAGAAACTCCCTGCTTTCCCATGCAAACGGTTCATCTATCCCAGCACGTCGCGCCTGCAGCGAAAGCAATTTTCAGATAAGCACAAAGGGTGACGTGGATCCGTACGTTGTGTGATGGCGGACGCGATCTTAATTACCAGCCTGGGCGCGACGATGGACGACAGGGTGATGAACTTCTCGGGTGGAATTCCCACCTTCGCGCTCCCCATGATCACCAGGGTGTCGCCGGAAGGCACGGCCTTGACCTTCCCCCTCAGCCATCCCGACGCCGTCGCGTTGGCTGCCATGGCGGCGGCAGCTGCTCACTGCCATTGAAACAAACAAAAAAAAAACTCGACTAAGAATCCACCCCCAACCCCCTCCAAACTATATATGCTTGTCGCTGTATCCGGAATCCACAGGATCGCATGCAAGTATATGCAAACCCATGTGATCACGCATGCATGCTTGATCGGAGCAATGCCAGTGTTATTTTCGAGTCGCTACGAAAATTCAGGCACAAGCATGATCATCCAACGCTACGAACACGGAATTTAAACCTGACCACACAAATTCTCGCAGAAGAGGGCGACGAGCATTCAACCCAACACGGATCAGCCATCCAACATCAACGAAAGCTTACACGAAGCCACAGAATACCTTGCTCCCACAAACCCTAACCCCTAAACAGCGTCGCGCAACACGGCACAAAATTCCTCCAAAAAAAAAAAAAAACAGCAACGCACAACCCGCCGCCGATCCCACGAAGAATCGGAGAAAAACGACCGATCCGCCACCCGATCCCCCCGAGCGCCGAAGCAAACGCACCTTTTGCCGGAGGCGAAGAGCGCGGCGCGCGACGCTCCCCGGAACGCTGGTCGGGTTGCGAGCGAAGAGGAGCGCGCGCGGCGAAGCGGGTCCGTCCGGCGAGAATTCTCGGCGAGGGGTTTTTGGCAGGCGGGAGCACGAGGCGACGGTAGGCGGCACTGCATGGGTTCAGGGGGACGTGTATTTGTAGTGGCCGAGAGCCGGTGATGCGAGGGATTGTATTGCGTTGCGGCGTGGGTCCGTGGCAGAGTCGCCCTCGGTCTTCCCTCGGTCACGCGGCCGGGCACGAGCCGCTCCGTGCTGCAAGCTACGTTCATCGTGTGCGAACACAACAAGTATCCGTCTTCCCTCCGTACGAGTACGTAGTATCGTAATGACCGATACCTGTTCTGATCCTGGCGGAATTTGCGTGGATCTTGTCTTACCGTGACGTAACATTTTGCGGATGCATGGAAAATTATAATAACCGGCCGAATGTTGGTGATTTGTTATGAATAAAAAAAATCATATCATCCTAATACATTAAGTCTATATTATCGGGATTGGTCGTCTAGCCTACGTGCTCGGCCGCATAGCTAGCAAAGCTTATTGTTTTTTCTTGTTAGAGAATTTTTTTAAGGTAGTGGAATTTGTATTTTCTTAGTAGATTAATTTTTTTTGTTTTTTAGAGATTTTTTCAGGAGGAGCAAGGAAAAGTTGAACAGGCAGATAAATCATTACTACCAATTCTTTTTTTAAGTAGCAACTATAATGTATATATAAGGACTGGCGGTTTTGTTCGGATTGGTTCTATTAGACTAGCCGTGCTAAGTTTGTGAACTGATTTCTCTTGAAATTAACATGAATTTCAGTGTCTGTTTCTCACTAACGTCCAGAAAGAAAAGATGTTTTTAATTGGTTCTTGATTCCACTGGTTGGTTTCTGTTCCATTACTAGACATGTCACACGTATGCTGGTGTACAAATTTTCCTTTAGAAACAGTGCTAGCTTGTAACATCTCAAAATTTGAATATTTGAAAATATAAAAATTTTAACACTTTTTAATACATTTTGTTGACATTCGGATTTTTGGAATTTATTTGGATTTTTATGAATTTTTTTATGCAAAATAATACAAGGAGTAATACACAATAAATAACAACAACAACAACAATAATAATAATAATGGTAATAAAAGGTTGAAAATTAGAAGCAATGAAATTTGAATTCAAATTCAATCCAAAACCAAATCCAAATTCAAACCAAAAGAAAATGAATTCAAAATTTAGAAATTTGGTTTGGGCTAGCCAAATCCTTTCCCTCGGTCCAATGCCATTCAGCCTGTTGGCCACGGCCCACTCTGTTTTCCCCATCGCTTCTCTCATTTACTCCTGGCCCAGCGCCGCTCGACTGGCCTGCTTCCCCCCTTCCCCTCACGTCATGGCGCGTATGCGCCCGTCATGTCGCCACCAACTGCGTTGACACCCCACGCGCACCGCACTGCTGCACCCCCGCCACGCCCATACCGAGCCACACTGTTGTACCCATATGGGCTTGTCGTGTCGCCTGCATCGCCGCTCTGACCCATCGTGTCACCATGACCAGTTGCGCCATTGTCAAGTCGATATTCCAAGCTCCCCGCATTGCCTCGTCGCGCGCCTACTCCCGCATCACCTCTATGTCCGCACCCGCGTCACGCCATCCCAGCCCACATGTCCTTGTCGCTCACACTCGTACCTACTCCCACATCACACCTACGTCCACGCCCATGATGCCCATGTCGTCCTGTCGACCGCTGCACCGTGCCTCGCACGTGCAACACGAGCTTACTTCGCCGCTCAGCTATAAAAGCCTCCTGAGCCATTCCTCTAGCATCTCTCACCATCTTCCCCAACCCCCCCCCCAACTCCATCGTCTTCCTCCCTGAGCCAAATCAAGCTCAATGACACACCATGCCTGCGCCGGCCACTGCATTCGCCTCGTCGCTCCAGTTGAATCAAGTGAGCTCCATCAAAACCACACATGTTGAAACATGTTCCACACTCTCCTCTAAATTTCTCCTCAATCAATCTCGCCATTGATCGCAAGAGTTCACAGTGTCATCGTCTTCCTCTATCCCAGCCGACAACCACTGCCACCACCACCCTCCCCTCTTCGGTGAGCCTATCTCTTATTCCTCTCTCTGGGAGCATCTCCACGCGTCCCTCTTCCTTTCCCAACCCTCATTTTGGGCTCTCCCTCACCCTAGGTCACCAGCACCATGAAGCTTGCTGCATCGCCCTAACTCTCATCGCTAGCTCTCTATGGCTCCTCCTGACATTGTTGTCCACTCCGATAAGCTCCCTTCACCGCCTCATGCTCATGCCCTCCCAAATTGTGCCCCTCTTCCATGAGAAAATCTATTGTGCAACAGTGGCACAAACCAATTTGTGTCACAGGCCAACCAGGCATTGACACGTGGCAGCAAATATTTAAAAATTATTATTGTTACTGTTTTGTACTGTAGCAAATCAATAAAAAATTATTTTTTTACTGTTTTATACTGTAGCAAAATAGTAAAAAATTATTTTTTTACTGTTTTATACTGTAGCAGAATAGTAAAAAATAGTTTTTTTATTGATTTGCTATGGTACAAAATAGTAAAAAATATTTTTTTTATTTTTTGTCTGCCACGTGTCAACACCCGGCTGGCCCGTGACACAAACTGGTTTGTGCCACGGTTGCACAATAGATTTTCTCCTCTTCCACCCCCAGTGCTGCTGCCCCCTTCTCCTCCCTTGCTCCAGCCGCCGTGCACGTCGCGCGCCCACCTCTACTACACCCTGAGCCACACCGCCGCCTCCCTAGCTTCTCATACCCCTCAGCAACCCATTTTTTGGGCCACTAACAGCCGTCATCACCAAGCTTGCTGTAACAACCTAATTTTAGCTTCTAAATAAACATGCATGATTTTCATGAATTTCTAAAAAATTTCCAAAGCTTGTTGGAGTTTAAGATTTTAAAATAAATTTGTTGGCTCAAAAAAATAAATTCAAAATTTCTAAAAGTTCATTGGATGCGGAGGAATTTTTTGCTAAAATTTTCCTATGCAATTCCTCCTAGAATTCAAATTACAAATTCAAACTCAATTTGGAAATCAGAAATTAAGTTTAAACTTAATATAATTCCCTCCTTCCCTTTTTAGGCCGAGTCAAACCTAATAGCCCATCCCACTCGCCATTTGCTTCCCCGACCGTGGCCCAGCTGAGCCAGCCCACTCCCCACACGCTCGCCAGCCTAGTCGCACCCCTCTTTCTCATACCACCACTGACATGTGGCCCCTAGTCCCACCTGTTAGCACATTACTATGCTTCTTCCTCCCCTCTTCTCTCTCTCACACGCACGCCCAAGCTCATCATCTCGCGTTTGTTTGCCTACAACGGTGCAATGAAGTCCCCTGCACCTCAAGTCTTGAGCACTGCAACCATGTCTCATCGCCGCAACATTGTCACGACGCCAACTTGCTCTCTCTCTCTCTCGCTCGCTCCCTTACGCTCTCTCTCTTGCGGCCAAAGCATTCATGGCACCCGCGCTATCTCTCCCTTCTCACCCCTATTTAAGCTAGTCCTAGTGCGTCACAAGCTCCGTGCTCACATACTAAGAATTTTTGGCCCTAATGCCTTCAGAGAGGAAGAATTTTCCTTCTTCCCCGAGATCGGCAACAAGCTCCGCCAGTCGATTCCACGTTGTCCGATGAGTTTCTAATGATGCCATCATGTGTGTTGAGTTCATCTCATCCTTCTCTACCTTATGCTCACCTTTCCTTACCCATTTGCCCTCAGGAAGCCCGAAACCGACATCCTCGTCATTGTATGCAGCGCCACCGCTGACCTCACCTCCCGTTCTCTTCGCTCGGGTGAGCCTTGACCGTTGCCATCATGTCATTCTTGCTCGGCTTAACTCCCATATGCTAACGTGCCCCCTTTAGTTGCCTTGTCATGTCCTAGAGCCGCCAGGACATATTCGTCTTCCCCGACGCCGACCAAGCTTTTCACCGCCTCTGTTCTCATGCCTTGCCTAAGATCTTGGTAAGCCCTTTCACCCTTTTGCAATTCAACTTAAAGCTAACCTTATAGACTAGCCATTGGACACTAGAACTAGCCATAATGCCTGGGCCATGTACACCTATCCTCGCCGCTACCGACCACCATGGACAACACGACATGCCATGCAATAAGCCATGAACATTGCACCATTAGCTTCGCCTTAGCTTGTAGATCATGAAACCACCCTCAATTTAAAGAAACTAGGTAGAAAATCCAAAGTTCGTCATCACTAGCCAAGACGTCACCACCTTACTCATCATCAACCTCACTCCAGTGACCCTAGGTCCCTGAGCCACACCCAAAACGCTCCGGCAACTCACTGAACCCATTGTGTGCATAACTCTGGCTCGAGCGTAGTTCTATGCCTCTGCTACCGTTCTGCTACCTAGCACCATCGGCTAGCCACCGTTTGTCTTGCCCCTTGCCTAGCACCGTCACCATCAAAAGCTAGCCCTTGATGCAGGCATTCCATTTTGGCCCATGGCCGAGCATGCTGAGCCCCCCTCGCCATCGACGAGCTCAGCAAGGAGCTCCGCCATGAGCCTCTCTATTATTCTATTTAGTCTCACTGACCAGTGGACCCCAGCTTTTAGTTGGTTAATTAAACTCAAGGATTAAGTTAAATGTTAAGTATATACTTAGCCTTAGTATGATATGTGGGCCTCCCAAGATTAGGAATCTTAATTAACTTAGGATTTAAACTCATAACTCACTGACATATTGACTCCACACCATTTAACCTTTGCATAAACTAAGCCCATGGACCACTGTCACCAACATGTGGGTCCTACTCTCTGGAAACAACCGTGTGGACCAAGTCTATGTGAACCACAACCCCACCAGTCAGCCTCTCTTGTTTTAACAAGTAAAAGATAATTAGAAAATAAAATAAAACCCCTTAGACCCCACCTATCAGTCATCAATGATTTTCTTAAGGAAAATAATACCAAAAATAAAAGGAAATTCCAGCCAACCTCACCAGTCAAAGTTTTTTGAATTTTATTTTGGTTCAAACTTTGAAAGGCCATAACTTCTTCATTTCAAATCCAAATCTAGTGATTTTTGTTTCTAAATTTGTCTCATTTCAAAAAAATTCAATAGTACCAGAATCATAATTTTTGTAGTTTATTTGAATTTTATTTAAATGTTTGATTGAATATGGATGGTTTGACATGTATAGACTTTGATGCTTCGGACACCTCTATCGCTGATGAACAAGATCCCACCCTAACCACATGTAATCAAGGCAATTCCTTATAATTGATCATATTAAACCAAATTTTTGAATGCCAGTATTTTGCTTTCAAATACATATGAATGCTTATTATGAATACTTGCTAAAATACTATGTTAAATGTTTATTGCCTAGTTATACCATGCACTTGATACCTAATATTCCTCTTTCTTGATTGTTGATATTCCCTTGCCATGTCACCCTAGAATACCTATGATAATAATAACAACTCCACCATTAGTTAAAATTTAGTGGATTATGGTTATGCTTAGAAATACCTTAATGGTAAGATGAAGTATAACACAAACATTGCTAACTGAGCTGGAAAACTAATAATGAATGGTAACATGGGTTACCACTGGAATCAAAAAAATATTTTCTAAAATGGTGGAGACTTGGGCGAGTGCTTGGTTGGAGATCGGTGCAGGGATTGTACACATTGGATTGGCCGTACAGGAATTGCACGTGTCATTTTTGTATTGGCCATGTAGGGATTGAACGTGTCATTTTTGGATGGGCTATGAAGAGATTACACATTTTCTTTTTTGAATAGCATGTAGGGATTACATGAGCTTTAGATTTGTGATTGGTCTCACCTAAGTCATTTAAGGACCGAATTCTTGTGCTCATCTTTTCTACATACAAATCATGCAACCACAAGTCTAGTTATGGGACAGGCCTGGCATACTAATTTGCTTAGCTCTAATGAGAATCCTGCGCTCTTAGATTGATATGTGAATTTCTATATTTTGATGTGATTAGTGGGAATGACCCGTAATGGTCACTGCCCTTGTGGATTTCATAAACGTGAAGGGCCATAGGCTCTCTAATAACTGAGTCCCTCATTGAAAATATAGCCTAGGAAGGGAATGTTTTGGGGATGAGGCGTAACTTGAGATGAGAACGGTCACTGTCACCTGTGTTGAGGATTCACCCTAGAGTGGGAGTGAGCATCGTAGCTAAGCATAGTAAAAGCTTGTTATGATTTTCTCAATGGCACACCTGTGGAAGTGTGTAGTAATCGATATTATGAGTTAATCATATCTTGTGGGTAAAGCTGTACAACTTCTACAGAGTGTTAAAAATATATTCAAATAGTCGTGCCACTGGACATGGGCAAAAGTGTAGAAATGTTTACACTTGCGTAGCTTTCACAAATTAATAATCAATGGTTGTGATAAACAACTTTGGAAATAGAAATGAAAGTGGAGAGATTTTTCTCTAATGATGAATTTGACTCAAAATGGATATTGGTTATAAATGTAAAAATGGCTAAGTCATAGGTTTAGAAATTAACTAAATGAGTATATTTGATAAATTGGTTTTATGCTAAAAGACCCTCACTTAGATAAGCCTTGCATGTAGACATATATACATATGCATTCTGCTATAGGGACTTGATGAGTACTTTTGTACTCCTTGTTGCTTAATATATATTTTTAGTTGATGGAGTTGATGACCCGGTATATGGATTCATCCATGCCTTTAGCTATGACATGGAAGACGAAGACCAGGACTAGGTTTAACCCTAGTTGATTGCCTGTGGCAAGACATTGAGGCCCTTTTGGTTTACTTACTATTTCGTTGCTTTGTGATGAACAATACTATTTGGCAAGTCAACCCATTATGTAAAAAATAATCACAAGATATATTTACGGTTACTTATATAATATTTAGTATTTCTTTTTCCTATTCAGCTGTATGGGTGTGATATTTACCGATGTTATTATGTGAGCTAGCTATGATCTAGGGACTAACTTAGAATACACAGGAGATTCAGATTGTCAAATCTAGGTCCCCATAGAGATGGTATCAAAGCCATATCAATTATAGGATAAACCCTAGTTAGAATGGTTGTTAGTCTAAGGACTTGTTCTGTGGAGAAAGCTAATTTCCTTAAGTAAAAACCTTTCTAGAAATAGCATGCTATTACTATTTTCTTCTTTCTTTTTTCTTAGTATCTTGCTCTTGTCCTACTTCCCTTTTATTTCTAAAATTGGTTACTAATATTTTCCCACTCAGATTAAATGTAGATGCTCGTGCTTCAAACCTATGGAGAACGCCTAGGAGGATTTGGGAGGCTAAGATAGGCCCTTTACCATGGCACAAATTGGATAGTTGAACGTACTCAACATGGAGTATAGTGCCAGATCACCATCTACGCTTGCTAGAACACCCAATTAGCCTCCCTCGCTACTACACAGCCCGGAGGGTCAACTTTGAGGGAGGTATCCATGAGACTTCCCACGTACGATACTCTATCTATGCAACATCCACTGTGCCGAGCTCGAGGAAACTGTCTTTCGTTTCCACCCAGCAGAACCAGCCAGCTCAGTCCCAAGACACTTCTGACGAGAGGAACGCCACCATCATCCACTTGGTTCATTTCGCACTTGATGACGCTCGTAGAACTTAGATGTCTTTTACGAGATGTCATGAATGGCTTCAGACATGATCGTCGAACTGGAAGCTCTGCACGGCCGTCAAGCAATGTCTCAAGTAGAGCCTAACCAGGAGGAACCAGCCCTACCCTAGGTAGCAGCAAAGCAGAATGTGCTACCTTCAGTGTCGCACCACCACGACCAGTTTGCACCAGCGCCGCTGCACCCACTCACATACACTCCGGAGCAAAGCTAGTAGGGTTGTGGAGGATTCCTTGATGAGTAGGACTACAAGTTCCTAGGTAGGACACGACCTATGGGATAGGTTGTTAGAGCTCACACTATTGTATTTTGGATAGTGAGCTAGTATCTTTATTTACCACAAATGAACTTTAGAATTGTTGTAATGATGTGTGTAATATTTTAACTTTCACGTGAACTGTTTGTCATCTAAGTGTGTTATACATGGTAGTCATATAAAACTTATGTTATGTGTGGTTTTCTTTGTTGAGTGTTAAGTTTGTTGTGCTCTTGTGTTACTAGAATCCCCCTAACTACTCTCTTTTTGTAACTTCTATTCTTATCTACTTCTATGCCCTTAACAGAATGGCAGGAGGCCGCTGCAACTAGACTATGCCCCTGCCACTAGAGAACCCTACCATGGTTGATGTCATGACCCGCCAGACCCAGCTACTAGAAGTTCTCATGCAGAATGCAGCAGCATCAGGAGGAACATCCACTTTGATTATATTGTATCCACCTTTTGAATGCAAATTGTTTTAATTCAAATTATCAAATTGCATACCTTACTTTGGTTAAAATTATATTGTCATTAGATTATAGTTAATATCTTAATGCTACTCTAATTATTAAATTCTATTCCTTGACCTTGGACATATACCCTTGTCACCTTAGAATAAATTGTATACACAATAGTTGATAAGTTTGTATCTAAGTGACATGCTTAGTCTTGCTTAGATATATATAGGCATTAATTTATGTTGACGTCATTTCAAATATAAAAACTTGGTTTGGACAGATATTGGAGGAAAGTAACTGATATTTGAACTAGAAAAGATATTTTGGAATCCAAAAGTCCAAACTTGCTTCATACCTAGACGGATAGTAAGTGGGGCTGGTGCGGTTGGAGCATGAGAGTGTGATTTGTGGCAGAACCACCCATATAATCTTAAGGACTAAATCTTGTGATGACCTCTCAAGGTAAAATAGAGCAACCACAAGTATAATGGGTGTCGCCTAGCCAATTCATTTACATCGACTCAATGCTGGTTGCGCTATCCCGTGGAACACGGACAAGAGTGCCAGGGAGAGGCCTTGACGTGATGGTGCAAGAGGGGGCTCTGGAGTGAATGGATAGAACCCTCATAGTGGTGGAAACCTTAGTGTTTTTAGCCACGTTGGAAAGATGCATTGTAAAGTCTTGTGGTGGTCTTTTTGATCTGCATGTCTAAGGAAGCATACGGAATATAACAAGTTGAATATCTCTTGTGGGTAAAGTGTGCTACCTCTACAGAGTGAAAATTATTCGAATAGTCATTTCCACGATCAAGGGTGGGCATTGAAACTTACTCAAGTTAGTATATGTTTTATAAAAATCATTTGTGGTTGGGATGAAAAAGATGAGGGTGGATAGAATGCTAACTTTGATTTCCCCTGAGTAGATAGTACCTAGTGAATATAATCCTAGAAATGAAAATAGCATATGGTGAATGGAGCCATACTCCATAAAAAGATAGATGGAACCTTCGCTACAATTATTATTGCATGCACTTATATTCTTTAAAACATGATTTAATTAAAATGCTAAATCTAAGGGCATCGACAAGACTGGAAGATGATAAGGCTAGGTCATGAGCCCTAGTCGAATGCCTGTAGGCGTATCCTGAGGGTTCCACCGATGTGTTGTTTCCATTTTCGCTGGTGCTCTTTAAAGATTTTGGCCTAATCAGCCCATGTATAAATCTGCTATTGCATTAGTTCTACTTTTGTGAGATATGTATTTGATGTTTAGTAATGTATCTGTATATACTTCTATTGATCCAGATAATGGTGCGGCAAAATCATAAAGGATTCTGGATTGCAAATCGGAGATCCAACATAGCTACTCAGTCGGAGCTGAACAGGATAGCGCGCGTGAGGCCTGAATCTGATTGTTGTTTCCTGTAAGAATCCTCTACTTGATCTACAATATCGATTTCCATTCCAGTCCATCGTTTTGTTGTTTCTTCTTTGGACTTGATCGAATACGATGTATCTGTATTTTGTGGTGTGCTTCTATGCCTGACTCGGTGGATGGATGGGGAAGCTGCAGGTTGGTGAAGCATTGCTCAGTTTATCGTTGCCCTTTGTCTTGTCTACCTACTACATGAATAGCAGGAGAGCATGTATGCAGTAATGTAGGAGCCCAGATTTTACAATCCGGAATCTTCTGTGATTCCACCGCACTATTCCCTGGATCAGTAGATAGTGCTCACAGTTACAGTAATGAATATCAAAAATACATATCATGCGGAAGCGTAAATATAATAGTAGACTTACTCATGGGCCGATTAGGCCGAAATCAATAAATTGCAGCAGCGGACGAACGAGCACCCAGGTGGGACCTTCAGGACATGCCCACAGGCAGCCAACTGGAGGTTCACGACCTAGCCCTTGACATCTTCATCTTCTCTGCCAGCTTGTCCAATCTTGATGCTGAGGCGAGGTGATTTGATTCTTGATTCTGAATTTTGTCGCAAAAGCGAGCGTGAGCACTCCAACCCCGTGCTCCGCGAGCCAATACACAGAATGCAAATAAATAGTATGCATGGCTTATCAAAGGAGAGGCTCGGGTTATTTTATTTGCCAAAAATCGCTTTTAGTAGCATTATTGTTATCACATCATAGTGTTATTATTCCTACCTAAACTCCACACGGCGATTACCTTAATTGACTTAATCCACCAAAGACACACTTCCCTTACTGATTGCTGTCTAAGACTCCAAACAACGAGTGTCATCATTTAACTAATCCACCGACATGATTCCTTCTATATCGATTACTGTCTAATACTCTAAACTGAGAGCGACATCATTTAATTAATCCACCAATCATACACTCTCTATATGGTGTGTTGTCTACAACTCCAAACAGCGAATATCATCAATTGTTCAATCCACCAATCAAATGCTGCCTAATCCTCAAACAGCGAGTATCATAATCTATATAATCCACCGAGCAAGTACTGCCTAAAACTCCAAGCAGCTAGTGACATTATTTATCTAATATCACTTATATAATCCACCAATATCTTTTGTATTCTAATCCCTAACAGTCCAATCCTTTTTGTTACTGATCCACAACCATAATTTGCTCTTCCACTTATCACCTTATAATCCATCTCTAACTACTTCACTATTGTACCTCCACCAAGAATATCATTGATCAAGTCTACGAATCGCTAGTATACATCCACCAAAAATGCCATTGATCAGATCTAGAATTCTCTAATAAATATCCACCAAGAATATCCTTGATCAGGTCTATGATTCACTAATATATATCCACCAAGATTATCATTGATCAAGATTAATCTCCCATAGTTATTTTCATACCTCCAAATTCCCAAGGTTCAAATTATCCATCTAATATTTGATCAAATCGTATTAATCCCATCATTGTCAACATCTTCCAAGAATTTATACTAAGTATTAGTGTTGTAATCCAACAATTACCTTTATACTCCCTAATTCTCCAAAGATCATTTAAATCATTTATCTAGCCTATATATTCATTTAGACTCCACCAATTTATTTTTCCCAGAATTCACACTATCATTATCCCTATTATGATCAACATAAATCCACCAACTTCTTTATGCAATTACCATAAACAGCCATCTTCTTTTCTTACGACTCTATTTATTCTTCCCATATTTTATTTTGTAAGAATAGAAATGCCACTATTTGAAATACAATATGAAATTTCCTGAAACCTAGCAGCTTTGGAACAAAACATAATGTTCAAGAAATATTAACATGATTTTCCATACATATGGCATCACACCATATGCCTAATATCACCATAATTTCTCCATACATACGGCATCACACCGTATAACATCTTTCAGCGTTATAGCCGCTTAACTTACCACTGGGACGACACCCAGGACAACTCAAATCAGGGCTTTCCACTGCCCTCCACTTTTCCATTCCCATTTTCCAAACATTTTTAAATAGAACTATATCTAGTTAAGTTCCCATGTCCGCCCTTGATCGTGGGCACGGCTATTCGAATAGTTTTGACTCTGCAGAGTTTGTACACTTACACCACAAGAGACAATCAACTCATTGCCCCACACGATTCCTTAGAAGTGTGGTTGAGCAGACCATCACAGTGACTTTTCAAAGTATCTAGTCCCTTTTCTCATCTCACCTTATGGGAACCTGCCCACTTGCGGTGGGTCCCATCTATGCACGGGATGTAACCACGTCTACTAGCGAAGACACAGGCTCCACTTCCAGCAACGCTAGTATGGCTAGTTACCTCACCCTCCAACTCGGTGTCCCTTTAGGCCTCCCATTGCCCTTTGCGTATCCACTTCCATCCACTACCAGTGAGATGAGTCCAGGGGTTTCGATAAATTTACTTAGCCAAGTTGTACTTTACAGACTTGTGGTTGCACTTTTATACAGGGGAGGTCATGACAAGATTCAGTCCTTAGGGTTATCTGGGCGGTTCTACCACAAACCACACTCTCGTGCACACCTGCACCATACCCCCGAACCATCCGCCCAGATAAATAAGCACTTCGAGGTTTTTGGGAATATAAAATAACCATATCCAACATACACCAGTCATTACCACCATGACTGCCCAACCAATTTTTCTCAGGATTAAAAGTGATGCTTGGGCGCTCTCGCGCCCATGATTATCTAAGCAATACTAAGCATGGCATATATTTAGAGACTTATTTTCGAAAAGTTACTATTATAATTTTGCTAGGGCGACAAGGTTCACACATTCAAATATTCCAAAGGAGGTGTAATATTATTCAAGGTAAACAATAGGCATATAACTAGAATCTTAAATTAACATGTATTTGCATATAACATAACAGCATGCAATTTGATAATTTAAATCAAAGTAGTTTGCAGAAAATGTAGGTTCAACATGATCAAAGTATTGACTCGCCTGGTGCGGTTTAGCGGTCTTGAGCTCACTCAAGGCTTTTTGATTTGTCGATCTTGAGGCTCGGGTCTTTATCTTCACCTCGATCTTGATCTCGCTTGCTCCATAGAATCTCCAAGGCTCCAGTTTCTAGCTACGCGATAATGACTGAATCCAAATAAATGCAAATAACTCAAAAAGATCCAAATAAATCCGAATGAACTCAATTTAGTTTTATTATAAGTTAATGGGTGATTTGGGTTAATTGAGGTAAGGGCAATGGTAGAGTACGACGACTGGATTTTAATTAACAATTTCTTTTATTATTTTGGTATTTATCAAGGAAGTTCCATGAGCTAAGTTAAACCTATGAATTGGTGTATTTTGTCGAGTGCTAATGTTCAGGGCATACAGTATATACATGATGTATAAAATCTTTAGCTTATCAACTTAGTCTGAGAGTAAGTTTATAGCATCCTGTGGTGTGATATTTTATGTACCTTCTTTTATCGCTAGGCTAAGTTTAATTTGATTTAGGGCCTATTTATACGGGTTCTAGCTTGTTATATATATATACAATTATACTCAGTATTACTATGTACTACAGCTAGTGTTAAGATTGGGTTAATGACACTATTCTTATCCGGCTTGTACTTTAGCTACTGTTAGGCTTAGCTTCATTTCAAATCTTAGTTTACACTTAGCTATCTAAGCAAGGCTTGGGTATGTACCATTTTATGTGACCTTAATTACCCATGCTAGTGGTTACTTATTCAGTTTAGAATAGTTATATGTCCTTGATATCATTTTGAATCTTGATGATTTAGGGCTATTATATTAAAATATGTCACTGAGGTTTATTTACGGGTGGCATGATAAATAGTGGGCATATATGCTTATATGCTAATTAACGACCTTCTTTATTAAGTATAGACACTTATCCAAAGCCACTGCTCCTCATTAATGCCTTTAATAAATAATTAAACTTACAATTTAAATATTAAAGTCACACTATCTACTTATTATGATAACTAATCCGAATTTAAATCCTACCTAAATTCTCTAAATCCTCATTTAAATTTTACTAGCTTCCCAAATTTTCTAAGTTTTTCCTTTAATTTAGGATTGGACTTAAACTATATGCTAAGGGCATACTAATCATATAGGCATGACAATAACTAATCCATGATTAAACATTTATTAAGTTCATGTATATCCTAATATATTTTGTACCTTCCATGGAGGTATTAGAGTTTTTATTCACCTTGGGTTTTAAGCTAAACCATATGTTATTCATGCCTTTAACTAGTAATTAAACCTCAATTGACTACTTAAACTATATTAGTTGTTCGTTTAGCAATAATCAAATCTTAAATGTTAAATAAATTTATTTTACATCCTAGTTAAATTTACTGCATGCTCTAGATTATTCCCCAAAATTTTCTTGATTTTTATAAATTAATATGAGCTACAAAAATTAGAACAAAAATGTGGGAAGAAGTTGCAGCCGGCTGTAATCGAACTCACGACCTGGAGAAGCTCTGTCTGTTATGCGCGCTCGGGTAGCCAAGTGGGCCGGTGGCCTGGGCTGAAAGGTTAAGGGAAAGAAAACCGGAAGTTTTGAGTTGCAACAGAGGCCAAAACAGAGGAGCTGCGCCGGTGATCGGTGTTGATGTCGCCGGCGGCGGACGGTGGCCGGGGAGGCTGTCGTATTTAGCAAAACGGGTTGCCCGTAGCAGGAGGTGGCTTGGGGTGGAGGCGCTGTGGTCGGAGCGGAGGTGAGGCGGGCGGGCGGCAGCGTATAGCGGCCGGCGGTGAGGTGGGTTCGGGGCGGCGGCGCCGACGGGAAATAGTGATGAAATTGAAGTGCGCACTAGCATTAGAAGGTCCAGTGGAAGCTTACCCAATAGTTGGACGAGCGGGAGAGGCGACGAGGAGTGCTGGCATCGATGATCGGCGGCGGCGCAGGTAGGGGTACGGTGCCGGCAAGCCAGGGTGAGGGAGGAGCTCCGGCGAGGTAGGGGTTAGCTTTGGGGTGACCGAGCGATGCTCCAGGCGTGGGCAATCGGCTCGGGGTGCGGCGGTTCACTGTGGAGCCTCGGCGCTGGAGATGGTGAAGGAGGAGCTCTTCGGTGGCCTGTAGGGGAAGAGAGGCCGATTAGGCGGGGTAGAAGAGATAGGGAGCAAGGGCGAGCTCAGAGGGAGGCCTGAAGGGTCCTGAGGTCCACCGAGGGGCGCTGGCGGCGGAGACGGCCGGAGAAGCTTGCGGCAGAGGAGACGGCGAGCTCGAGTAAGTAGGGGAAAGGCGGAGGGGGAAGAGGAGTGGCACGAGGCTCTTTATATCGGCGGAGTTGGCAGAGGACCGGGCGGCGGGGAGGACCGCCGGGCCTTGCCCAGCGCAGGGCTCGGCGCACGGGGGCGTAGAGCGGGGGATGCGACCGGGCACTGGCGGAGGGGGCGCGGCTGCAGAGCAGGGAGGCGGTGACAAGACGAGGCAGTGCAGTGCAGAGCAGACGGCAGTGCGGCAGAGATTTAGCGAGATTCGACACAGGGGTAGGAGGGAGAGGGAGACGCGGACGAAGCTTGGCCGCAGAAGGATGAGGGAGTAGGGGAAAAAGAAATAGAACGCAGCGTACGGGGGAGAAAAGAAGGAGAAGGGCGCACAGGGAAAGGGGGGCCAGCGACAGAGAGAGAGGAGAAAAAAGGAAAAGGGAGTGGGTCCCACCTGGAAGTGAAAACGAAATGCCAGGGCACTGATATGAAATTTTGATTTTTAATTTGATCTTTAATTTGCATTGAAATTTACTGATTTTTAGAATTTTGTATGTTATTCAAAATTTAAGTTTTTATTTAAACCTTGTATCTAATTTTGGATCTGCAATTCAAGTCTTGGTTCAACTACAAAATCTAATAGTCTTCTATTTTCAATTAAATTTGGTAATGAGTTGTTTATACAAGTTTTTGAATGCCGAACCTTGGGTGTCTTTGTATGCTATTTAAATTAAAAGATGGAATTTCTTGGTTTCATTTTATTGACTTGGATTTGAATCCAAGACTTTTGGTATTTTGATTCTTAGAGTTTTAAACTCCCCAAAATTATTTCTTATCTTTTATCGTCATAATTCCTATTTGTATTTGAAATTTATTCCCAGTTTTTATTTTGCTCAGCACAAAATTCGGAAAAATACAAATAAGATTTTGAGCAAAAAATTCAAATGCCAATAAGATGCAAAGAAAAGTTTTAAATTACTCCAAATTTCAAACATCCAAATTTTAGGATGTTACAAGTAAGCACGGACAGAAGCATATGCCCAAAAGAAAAGGGATAAAAGATGGACCGTGGTAATATATCATTGAGATATGAACCAAAAAATATGAGCAGTAGTGTATATATGCACAACCTCCGCTCTCTTAGATAAAGTTGCCTTTCTTTTTTCTATATTGTGAACGAAGAGAGGTTGAGTAGTTGAGATTTCACTCTCTTGTTTATGTTGAAGTTGCTCTGGGGGGTTGAGAAGAATAAGGTGAGCTTCTTTGTACGGATAATCCATTTTTTATTCGAAATTACATAAATATACTCGCGGAATTTTTTTTACAAAAATAGGCTCTAGTCGCCCCCCCATTGGGCGACTGCCGCCTTTCGCCCAACCGGGAGGTGACATTTAAGGAATGTGCGAACCGTTGAGCGAATCAATGCTGTCGCCTGAGCGTTGGGCGACTTCTTCCAGTCGCTGTACGGTTGGGCGACTGGAATTGCAGTCGCCCAACGGTAGGGCGACAGGGAGGGGTTTTTTTAAGACAACACAGTCGGCCGCCCAGTACCTTCTACCACTTTTTGCACTCATTCTGCGCACAGAGAAGAAACGAGAGAAGAAGAACAGAGGAGGTTTTGCATTCTGCGCACAGAGAAGAAACGAGAGAAGAGGAGGAGAGGAGGAAGGGGGAGAAAAGGAGGGGGAGAAGAGAAGAAGGAGGGGGAGAAGAGAGGAAGGAGGGGAAGAAAAGGAGGGGAGAAGAGAAGGAGAGGAGTACAGGGTTGGAGGAGGAGGTGAGGGAGGAAGGAGAAGTGGAAGCTATTCCGTCCATTTGAATCCAGGTATTTCTTGATTATGTTGTATTTGCACTATTAGTTATATGAAATGTTGGTGTTAGTAAAATTTTAGATGTAGAAAATGTAGTACAATTTTAGTATGAAAATATTAGTGTCAAAAAATTGTAGTATGCATTTTGTAGTATGGAACATTTTGTAGTATAGAAATATTAGCACCCTTTTTAGTATAGAAAGTGCAGTTTAGTGTTGTACGATGTTATTTGACATGTCGTAAATTTCAATCATACATGCAGGCCTACATCATCAATGGCCACTACATTGAGAGTTTATTACGGTGCTGGAATTATTCGTGAATGTCCGAATGGTGTGGATTTGAGCGATTTTCCGCAAGTCACTCTCGTACTTCCGGATGACGAGAATGCTCGAATGACAGATGTGTAGCATTGGCCGACCCAGAGTTTTTCATTGAACCCCGAGGTGTGCAGCGTCGTCGTGCAAGGGCTTTGGAGCCGGTCTCCCACGGACATCAGATGGGAGTTGAAGACTTTGGTGCGCTCTGCTTCGTGGAAGGGCTTTGTGCAAGGGTGCCGGCGCCGTGGATACGAGTGTGTCCTGCTTGTGCAACCGTGCTCACTACAAGCAGCTGCGCAAGCTCGTGCGTCCGCCCATGCTTCGGGAGGTGCTAGCAGCTCGGGCGGGTTGCACGTTGGCGGAGGTGATGAAGTTGCTCGTGATGAAGCCGATGCGGTACATGGAGGAGAGTTACATCCGTCAAGCCATAGAGAGGGAACTGGACAAGCCGATGCGGTACATGGAGGAGAGTTATAGCCGTTAAGCCATAGAGAGGGAACTGGGAAAGCCAATGAAGGAGAGTATAATGAGTATATCGTGCAGCAGATGGACTCTGATAACCAGAGGGCATGGGATGAAGAGGAAGCTGTAGAGGAGGACGAGGAGGACAGTTCCGATGATGAAGAAGTTCCTATCCCCCAGGAATGGAACCGATTTAATGCGGAGGGTGTTTCCGCACATGATGAGCATGAATCACCATGGGAGTATCATGAGACAGAGATTCGGTTGCATGCTATGTTTGTTGACAAAGAAGCGCTGCAGGATACCATCAAGCTTTGGGCCCTTTCAATGTAGCGGACATTTGGCGTCGTCAAATCAAGCTAGGAGTAGTACACTGTGAAGTGCGAGCAGGCTGGTTGTCCTTGGAGGGTGCACGCACGTAGACCCAAGTATGAAACTCACTGGATTGTGTCCAAGGTGGAGCCGCACTCCTGCATTCTAAACACTGTCTTAGCGAGGCATCGTAACCTGACGTCCGGATTTATAGCCAATTTGATGTATGGGGAGATAGTGGAGAAGAAAGACAATGCGGCCACGCATATTGTGGTAGCTATCGAGAATAAATTCAAGTATAAGATTAGCTACGCGAAGGCATGGCGTGCCAAGCAAAAGGCGTTGGAAAAACGTTTTGGCACTTTCGAGGCGGTGTACGACAACCTTCCTCGTATGCTTAAGGTGTTACAACAAAGGAACCCGGGCACGTACATCGCCGTGCACGACAAGCCATCCATAAGTCCACCAGGATTTGCAGTGTTGAAGAGAGCATTGTTTGCATTTGGTGCTAGCATTGAAGCATTCAGGCACATGCTGCCAGTGATCTCAGTTGACGGGACCTTCTTGACAGGCAAATACAAAGGGCAAATCCTGACGGCCATATGCGTTGACGGTAACAATCAAATATTACCACTGGCCATTGCATTTGTGGAGAGTGAGAATTATGAGAGCTGGCTGTGGTTTCTCAGACATGTGAAGGCTGGAGTTGTAGGCACCCGTCCTGATGTGTGCGTAATCCATGATCGCCACGCCGGTATTATAAAGGCTATAAGAAAACTTTAAGAAGACCCTGAGGAGACCTTTCCTTGGCCGGATATGAGGAACCGGTGGTGCAGTCGTCACTTAGGGGCAAACTTTTTCAAGTAATTCCCGAAACAATCTTTGATGAAGCTATTCAAGAGGCTGGCTAGGCAGAACCAGCAGAGGAAATTTGATGCTTTATGGGGGTTGTTGGATGAGCACACCCGGAAGAACGTCGAAGAAAGGAGCAAGGGGCCGGTCACTCCTGGGGCGGCACAACCGCAATGCTTGCCAGCAATCGATGAGGTTAACCCAAGTGGTCCAAGAAGGCGGAGCTCACGAAACATCAAGTGCTTCTCGCAGTGGATCGAGGGGGAACCATTGGAGAAGTGGTCGCTGTTGCACGACACGGATGGTGCATGGTACGGAATAATGACAACTAACCTTGCCGAGGTCTACAATTGGGTTCTCAGGGGTCTCCGTTCTCAGCCCCTTGTCGCCATCGTGGAAGGTGTTCTTCATAGCACAATCCGCTATTTCAGAGAAAGGCACGCGAGTGCCGCACTTCATGCGGCCAATCCCGAAGCCCTGTATTCGTCAAAAATTACAGCGTACATGGAGACGAAGGCACAAAAGGGTCAATTGCACACAGTGCATGTCATGGGCAACGGGGAGCATCGTTTCGAGGTGATTCTCCGTGATAGAGCCGGATTTGGGACGGCTCGTTTACTTATTACTCACGAGGTATGCCTTGGAGATCATGCAAACGAACCTAGCTGCACATGCAACAAGCTTAAGTTGTTACACAAGCCATGCTCTCATGTTCTCGCTGCATACAGGACCGTGGGCATGGATCCTTCCAACTTCATATCCGAGTACTTCTTTAAGGAGAGAATACTGCAAGCTTGGTATGGGGAGCTCCGGGGGTTCAGGGTGGTGGGAAACTTTACCACTTTGGACATTTCAGCGAGGACCTGGGTTCCGGATATTAACATACTGAAGGGTGGGAAGGGTCGGCGACAAAGCCGACGTATTAGAAATGACATGGACGAATCACAAGCTGGAACATCTGGTGCACGTTGTGGGCGATGCGGTTAGGAGGGGGCACACAGCTAGACGATGCACGCATGTCCTGATCAGTAGTTGTTGGAGACTACAGCTAAATTTCATGTACCATTTGTAAAACTTGTATGTTACATCCGTTTTCTATAATGTAATTGGTGTTGTGCTGGTAGCTTAGTATTGCTCTGTTTACTTAGTTACTAGATGTATTTGCTGTTCGTTAAAATGCGATAACAACCAATCCATGACATGCTTAACATGTATTTGCTGAGTGAGATGACAAAAGAGGGCAGCTTTGCCCAGTGACATGACAAAAGAGGCCAGCTTTGCCCAGTGAGATGATAAAAGAGGGCAGCTTTGCCCAATGACATGACAAAACAGGGCAGCTTTGCCCAGTGAGATGACAAAAGAGGGCAGCTTTGCGCAGCGACCAAAAATAAATCACATGCCTACCCTTCGCCTTATAAATTGAGATGCAATGCATCTGCAAGAGAACACTACACAATCTAACACTACATCATACCTTCCTTCTCCACATCGAGATGAACAACAAGAATCTAAAGGAATTGCAAAAATTCGCGGACAACATAAATGAGAAAATTAGGAAGGCTAGGGACGAGTCCCGCAAGAAGGTAGAATGGGAGGAGACCCGCAAGATAGCAAGGGCTGCGGCGGCTTGCGAGGAACAAGCAAGGGCTGCTGCGGCTCGCGAGGAACAAGCAAGGGCTACTGCGGCTTCGAGGTCAGCTCCCCGCAATGAGCGGCCGCGTAGCAACAACCCCATCCCGGACATCCCCACCGAGCGTTCGCCGCAACTCCCACCTGAGGGGAGACACCCCCCTTTGTTGGTGCGGGGATACGTGCAAGTTCTTCAAATCCAAGGAACACATCAGCCTAGGTATGCGTTACTGGGGTTGCGCAAACTACTCCAGTGACTACCCAACCGCCGTTTTGACACCTCAACCTATCGGCAGCCGGTAACGACCACATGCACCATTTTCCCCTACCTTTTCTCCTTCACAGCACGCACTAACAATCTCTCCCCTGTATTTACAGTCTCCGGAGCCCTTGTGTGGCTACCGCAAATGGATCGATCTTGAGATCCACCCTGCGGACCAATGGACCATCGACTTCGAGGAGTGGAATGTCACACGGGACAAGGAGTTGCTGGAGGAGGAGCGCCGCAAGAACGAGCACACCCTGCGTATACAACGCGAGACGGAAGCTCATCTCGAAGCGTGCACGCGTAGGGAGCGGGAGGCTCGCGAGATGGAGCGCGAGAGAAAGAGGGAAATGGCGGCTAAGGCAAAAGAGGCAGCGGAGGAGTTCAACGCCGAGCGGGCAAGGAAGGGAAAGTGGCCCCGGTCCACACAGTAGGTCGTACGAGCAGTTGGGTGGGTTAGTCGCATATCATGCTATATGTTATGCATGTAATAAAAATGTACACGGCATGTTACTCCCAACTGTATTATGAAGTTTATTTCTATTTCACATAAGGTTATTATCGCATCTGTTCGCATTTAATGATTCAGATAGCAAGTCATTTAACAATATTAACACACCAGTTCTATTCGTACACTAATTCTCAGTAACATTAAAATATCACTTACCACTGTATGTATCGAACGTTCTACAGTCAATCATTCTTTAAAAAAATTTCCCAAAATTTTTTATGCACCTACAACATCCAGTGAACATAAACTTTTATTACAACTACACCAAATTTTTTCCCAGTTTAAAACTACAAAATTGACAAAACTCTAAAAAAATCACAGGGGACAGAGTAAAGTCGCTCCCCTATTAGGCGACTGCATGATATTCGCCCAATAGGAAGGCGACTAATTGCAGTCGCTCGAATGTAGAGCGACACAAATTTTGTCGCCTCCCGGTTGGGTGAAAGGCGGCAGTCGCCCAAGGGGGGCGACTAGAGCCTATTTTTGTAAAAAAAAATTCCCGCGGGTATATTTATGTAATTTCGAATAAAAATGGATTATCCGTACAAAAAATTCTCTTTGTACCTGATAACTGTAGATGCTTTTAGTAATTAGGGCATATATAATAGAGTAACGTAAGTTATATATAAGGGGTGGTATATAAAATTTTTACAGAGATAGATGAAAGAGAAAAAGGTCGGCTGTAATTCTATAAACGGTCAAAACACGGAAAATAACATCTATAGATAGTTTACATGCTATTGTATCAATGTTGCATATATTTTACGGACAATCTATTATAGACAACTTACATACAACCATTATAGAAGGTGTCTTTAGTGTTGTCTACCGATAGTATGATATAATACTATAGACAATAGCTATCTGTATCATTGTATATGCCCTTATGTTACCTTAACAGACGTTAGTTGCACTTAGCCTGCTATCTGCTGGTTTTTTAATAAAAAAAACAGCAGCCATGACTGAATTACTGGGTCCGAGCAGGTGGGCCTGTTCTAACTATGAACTTTAAGAGTACTGGATGGACAAGTTTGACTGTGTTGAGTGTCAAACAACATACGCTGATCTATCTAGCCCTGACTTGTTAAATCCGCGTTGCAAAGAACAGAAAAGTAGTAATTTTATTTGGTGAGATTTGGTATACGTGCTGCATGGTAGAAGAGACATCGATCTGCCTCGATCGCCATCGCTTTCCATCCATCACTACGGCGATGACGTCGCGGTGTCTTCAGATATGATCGAACGTATTAAAACATGTGCTACGCTTTCAGCCTACACGGCATGGGGCATTGCATGCATTCAATCAACGTACTGGTTGATCGATAGGGCACTGGAGCTCTTGCTGGCTTTTGTATTCATCACGATTAATGTAACTCCCATAAAATTCCTTTCCCTGGATACCAGATTTTGTTTAAAGTTTGAGATATCCCATAGACAAATCCTATTTTTCCCGCAACGAGTTTCCCCACCGCTTGTAGATTAGAAGATTTCCATGTCTTTCATCCTTCTTATCCACCTGAATTCCTTGCCGCTCCGCCGCCAAGAGCTATAACTTCCTCATCATCCCGTCCAATTTACCCGCTCCACCAGAACTCCTCCCAGATGCCATATTGGTCGGCGCAAGGGAAGAAATCAAGAACATACACACGCGAAACCGTGGATTCGGCGAAAAAGCAATTGAGAAAATCTGGCAGATCTCAAACCATAAGAGAGTCCTAGTTTGAGACTGGAACTCCGAGTCACTTAGGGCAACGTGTGGGAGCCTAAACGCCGAGAGATCAGTTAAAGGCTTTCTTCTTTTCTACTTATAACTTATGGCTTATGATTTATGTTACAGTAACTAGTTTCCAAACGGTGTGTTTTTTAAGGCAGAGTCAACAGGAGGATTATAGTAAAAAGTGTAATGAATTCAGCTGGATCGGTTAAAATCTTGTGCGACTATTTTCCTTTACGTATTGTTTCTCATGAATAGTCAAAATTCAAAAATTTAAACCAATTCGGCTGAAGCTTCTGGCTTCCGACTTATTTTTCACTATTCACAAATTTCGTATTTTTCTGAATTTTTGGCTTTTTTGTGTTTTTTTGCCGGTTCTTTTTTCCCGTATTTGTTTGTATTATACGTAATAGGCTAACATATTTTTTATATTTTTAAATTTTTTTAAATTTAATTATGCTAAATAAGCATGTGTCAACTACAGTGTTTTTTTCATCCAGCTACAGAGCTTTCAGCCATAAGCCACCAAAAAAGTCCAACTAATCACCACCATAAACCACAGCTTAAAAGAATCCACCCCTAACTGCAAAAAAGTTAAAACATAAGAATCATGATTGCATTGACTTCAGCAGAGACGGCCAAATAGCTGGAGCAAAGAGACACCACCAACTCCTTATTTCTCAACTGCCATGCTCTAACCTAATGCACATCTGGATGTAACTAACCGAGGCATGGCCCACCTGTCAGCAGTCAAAATCAGGTGGGCCCGGAGAAAAGGCCGAGGGGCAGGCAGAACGGCGCTCGCTCCGCCAGCTGCCCCGGCGGGTAGGCAGGCAGTACGCGGAAGAAACCGCGGACGCGCGGGGGTGAAAAAATGGCGCCAACACAGCGGAAGCAATCGAAACCGCAGTACTAACTCCAAAGCGGAAATAGCGTGTTGCCCGTTTCTCCTCGCCGTTTTCTCCTTCCGTTCTTCCTTCCACCTCCCCTCTCCTCTCCGCAAATAAAACCACAAGAACGCACCCACGAAAAACGGAGCCTTCGCCGCCGCGCGTTCCTCCCAATCTGCTACCCTAGCGCGCGCCCAGTTCCGATCGATCGAAGCGCCCCCGGCCAGGCGCCCAGGCCTCGCCTCCATTCCCCCCTTCTTCTGGATCTTCTTCCGCTGCTGGTGGTGGTAAGTTTTTTTTCCTGTTCCGTAGTTGCTTCTTGATTTGGATATCTTTTCTTTCTTCTTTGCTTTGGGTTTTAGTTGGGGGTTTCTTTGTGCGATTAGCAAGAAAAGAAACGATTGCTTCGGTTTCTGGTCTACGAATGCGGGATCGATTGGCGCGGGGGCCGGGGAATTGCTAGGGGATCTTGCTAATCCGTCCAATAGAATGGCTTGATATGGCCCGTTTTCCCCCCTTGTTCTAGCTTCTTAGCGTCTGATTTAGAAATGTCGGCCGAACAAAGGTAGCCTGTTTTGCCGCTTTATGAGCAAAATTACGTTTCCCGGTGCTTGAAGTCTATGAAGTTTCGCGCTATGAGTTCATTTCGTGGGAATCGGCCATAATGAATAGGCAATTGAAGAGTGAATGCTTTATTTTGGTTACGATTGAACGGCTAAATGTGTTAGTCAAAGTGAAAACCATTGGGATGTGGCGTCGGAGCACAGGTAGGCAGGACTTATTGAGAGAAATCGCAGCATCCATGAGAGTTAGCATCGAAATCTCTGTTGTATAATCATGGCAGTCCAAGTCCCTCAAGCGCAACATCCATGCCCCTATTGTGCATACTGATGAATTGCAGATCAATTGTCTATCTTTGGATGTCATCGTTATTTCATACATACAGGACTACAAAGCAAGTAGATAAGTCTGTTGCATATGGATAACAGGATAAGTATTTATACCATATATTGTTAGTAAATGGATCTATAGCCTAGTGATATGTGACTAGAGTATTCTTAAAAAAAATGTGGCTAGAGTTTTTATCATAACTGTGGAGACTGTGAGGAAATATGTTCGGCATGCTAGAAATAAATGCAAATTAAGAAATAAGCATGCATTACAAGAAGGAAAAACCTGTGATGGAAATGCATATCTAATAGGCAGATACTATATGTAAACCTAGATACATAAAAGAAAACGGTTATGGAAATTATTATTCTTCGTTCCTAACAACCGAGAATTTCAGCATGTATACATTTCACAGTAAAGTGAATTATGAGAGGCTTCTCTCATTTGTTTTCTTCAGTTACTTTTTGGTGTCTGTTAAATGTATAGTGGATAACATGGAGTTTGGCTATATAATCTTATATTATTATAGATTGTATTTCCTTCATTTACTTCTATATTTGTTATTTTATAAGTAAATTGCATTTCCTATTTGTGCGCTTTGCTTTAGATATTTGTTTTTCTAAAACTTCTGGATTTATGCCAACGCATTTAGTTGAACGTCATTGTAAAATATAATTTATCCTTTTTTCTACCTCTAGGTTGGAAATGACACACATGTTTCCAATTGAAGTTGCCTCGTCCAGCTCAACCTCTATGAGCAGCCAGAGAAGCGAGACCGATGATGACAGGATGATTGCAATGGTTCTTGCAGAAGAATATGCCAAGTTAGATGGTGCTATGGCCAAGCGTCTTTCAAATCTAACATCTATTCCTGTAAGATAGTGTGGACGCCTGTTCTATTCTATTATTTCATTTTTTCCTTTTCTGCCCCACTTGGAATTGTTGATTATTTGTTTGTTAGGCGCTCTTCTGTCTCTCTATGGTACAGTTCATTGATTATATAAAGCTAACTGTGTATGTGCTTCTTACCTGATACTCCTTTCCTTTCTGTACATTTACAGCATGTTCCCCGGATTAATACATACTTTCCGACATATAGTGATGCCACTCTAGATCATCATCGCCTTCTTGATAGGTAACTTTTAATGATCTTTACTTGCTTCATTTTGCTAGAGTATTCACATTTATTTCTTAGGAACCTAGGCCTTCATTTTTTAGCAGAGAAAATATTTTGATGTATTGCTTTCATTTGTAAAAGGATTAATGTTTCGTGCATGTTGGGTGACTCCATCCTGTCATAAGAGTCTTTTGGCAAACATTTGGGTTTTGGAGATACATTGAGAGCCAAGTGAAGGTCTTACTCATACAAGGTCATAGTCCTTGAGTCAAGGGCTCCATGGCAGCATGGGTTTATGTTTTGACATTGGGGATTTTATGAAATATATTACGAAGACATTAGAGAAAACTGTAGAGCCACATTCAGGTCGCATATCTAAAACATATCGTGGGTCCTTTTCTTTCTGAGATTTCAAATACATGGCATGCCTGCTTATCCAAACAATCTTTACAATATCGTTACTCTATGCACACTATGGAAATAGAAGCTCATTCCCATGCATGCTTATAAAGCTGACCTGGAACTACCTTCTACTTGTTTCACTAAATAAATGGAATACCAACATCTTTTCTTAATTTAAGCAAGTTTTTTGTAGGCTGAATGCCTATGGCTTGTTTGAAGTGAGGGTATCCGGCGATGGCAATTGTCAGGTTCATAATTTTCTAAATTACAATTTTATTCACTTGATGAAATTATATGATATTGTGAAGCTCTTACTCATATGTTCATGTAAGGATACAGCTGTTTGTTGTATTGTAGTTTCGTGCACTCTCAGACCAGCTATATCGATCACCTGAGTATCATAAGCATGTTCGGAAGGAGATAGTGAAGCAGGTATATCTATCACCTGGCCATATCGGAAGTACCACTCTTTAGTTTATGTTACTATGCTCATATGGCTAGACTGCAGTACCACTCTTTAGTTTATGCAACCCTTTTGATGAATTTACTATATTAGTTTTCCTTCTTGTGATATATAAAGAAACATATTTTCATCATTATACTATAGTTATGCTGATCAGGGTTCCAAATATCGGTACCCGAGGATTTCCCACTGCCGGGGGGGGGGGGGGTAACGGTAATCAGCTAGTTACTGGAAAGCTCAGAGAAAACCCAGACAAAATTCATGAAGCGAATGTCAAATTTGGCCGGTTGGAGGGCTGGTAACTGGACAAAAACAGGAGAACCGGTCAAAAACCGGTTATAGGTAATTAAAAATTAAAATAATGCAATAATTCATGCATTTTTACTTTATACAATAGGTAATCTACCATAAAAAATGTCTAAACCAACCTAGGATGTGCATTATGTAGTCACATATTCAAATTTATATTGAGAAATTCCGGCCAGTATTTTCGCTACCAGTACCTACTGGTATTTCCCGTTACCTATTGGTAACCGCCGGTTTTTTAAACCCTAATGCTGATAATTCTCTTGTCGGAGAGACCTGCATGCTTATGTGTGTTGTTTATTCTTCTTGTGCAGCTCAAGGCATGTAACTCCTTGTATGAAGGTTATGTTCCAATGAAATATAAACATTATTGCAAGAAGATGAAAAAGTATGTACTTTTCTGGTCTTGACTTTGCTACAAAGTACTTCAATGAAAACGGTTCATGAACTTATGCTTTTGTATTTGTGACACTGAAATATCATCTTTTCCAGATCTGGTGAATGGGGAGACCATGTGACATTGCAAGCAGCTGCTGATAAGGTTAATTCTCCTTTACACTGCAATGCTTCCATCATTTCTTTGCTCAACTGAACTTTTACTCAACTTCCTGCGGTTTTGCAAGATTTTCTGACTTTTATGTTGCATATGTAAATCATTGATACTTTTTCCCCCATTCTACTGAAGTACAGAACTGAAGGTAACATGTCCTGTTGATGGCAGGACTTAATAGAATCTTAATGATCTCTTGATCCATCTTCCAGTGATTAATGTTTCTTTGTACATATTTACATTGTTCTCACTAAAAGTTCCATACATGTTAGGCAAATTCATACTTTCATCATGGTTTCATACCCTAAAAGGGCACACTGTCTGTATGCTTCCGTACTAGCTGAGTCTTCTGGAGAAAGAAGATGCCTAATGTTTGTCTTTGCTTTTGGCAGTTTGCTGCGAAAATATGCCTTCTAACATCATTCAGAGATACATGTTTTGTTGAAATTGTTCCACAATATCAGGCTCCGCAGAGAGGTAAGGTTTTGGCCTGGGTCTAGTAACAACAAACTTTCTGCATGCTGACATAAAAAACACCAATCGACCAGCACCGTTTTGGGTCATGTCACTTGCATTATGTGCTCAGCATATTATTGCCCTGCATTTGGAATCGTTGCACGCACGCTTATACACACATCTCTCTGATTACTGCAGACTTCTGCAACAAATAAGTAAGATAAAACAATTAAAGAAAAGCTAGTAATTGCTGACCCCCAATGTTGTGTGTTTTTCAGAGATTTGGCTAAGTTTCTGGTCTGAGGTTCACTATAACTCGCTATATGATGCTCGAGGTTAGAAACACAATATCCTCTCTTACCTTAATAATAGCGAATCTGATATGCATCAATTTGGTTGTCTCGTACTATCATATATCCATTTTTTTAAGAAAAGGAAAATACGTGCTGCCTTGCAGATCTCCCTCGCAAGTACAAGCCTAGAAAGAAGCACTGGTGGTTTTAGTATTCACGCGAGAGTTTTGCTTCAGAATTGGATTTTGTTACTTGGCCTTTTCGCCACTGCCGACTGATGGCATCCTGGAGATTACCTCTGTGGCTTTCTCCCCCTATGGCTCTGATCATTTGTCTGTTGAATGCGCTCCTCGGTACAGTATTGTACAGCATTACATATAGCTCAATACTGATTTGAGGTTGCTTTCTTGTGAATAGCTATACTGACATACAAGTTGACTGCACACCATATTCGTTCATTGTTATACTCTGTATACGTGCTATATATTGCTGCTCTATTATTACATTCACTTCATTTTTGGGGAACAAATTCATCAGGCTTCAATTCTCATACTGAATGTCGACTGTCAGTAGCTAGTACCTATAACTCACATGGCTTGCATGCCTGAGTTTGTTTACCAGTTCTTATGCCAGGATGTAACATCAATTGTTGAGCAAACTACAAAGGAGTGATCAGAAGCCCGAGATTAGAGTAAGTGGTTTTTGTTGCCTCCACTCGAAATATCTGTCGTATTGGTGACACGCCGTGTTTGCTTTAGGAGCTTCAGCCCTGCCCTGAGTTCAGAGTTGTCAGCCCTTAGCAATTTCTGTTGGGTGGTGTGACATGAACGATGCTAACCACACTACAAAGCTGAACTAAACTGAGATTGCCGGGTAGTTTGTAGCATATCTAAACCTGCACGTTTATGTCCTCTGTTTTCGAGGGTGAGTTTCTTCACTTCTTGTCGGTGTATGAGTATGAAGAGAGTCGGTGATTTATCACGGCACTTGTCCAGCGTTTCCGTGCAAGAAATTTTCGCTGGTGTTGTGCATTATTACACCACAAACTTATTGATCTCACAACTCCGTGCCTCTTTTTTTCTAAAAAAAACAACTTACTGTGCACTAGCATTACACTAAGGATCTATTTTTAAAAAATATAAAAAAGGGCTAAACAGAGGATCCAATTGAGAACTGGAGTTGGTCAAATATTTTCCAGCAACCTTCTTGATTATTACCACGAAAGAAATCAAGTAATGTCAACTATAGAGATCGATTGAAGTTCAAAAAAAACTATCGAGATCGATCGAGTCTTGGAGGGCTTCAATTCCCACCTTTTTCCAGGAAGATTAGGGAGCCGCTCAGATCAGTTGAAATAAACTGATTTTTGATTTATTTTATACTGTAACAGTCTTATTTTGTACTAATTATAGTTTATTTTGTGTAATTAAAATTAAAAGTTTTAAAAATAAAAAACAGGTTAGCCGATCATGAATAATATAAACAAATACGAAAAAAAAGCTAAAAAACAAAAAGACAAAATCAATAAATAGTGAATAGAAACCAGAAACTTAAATCAAAATGAGCAAAGCCACATTTGCCATGTAGACTACTCCGAGGACTCTACTTTCGATGCTTTTGTGAAAAGAAGCTAAACAAACACCTTCAAACGGATCCTGAACACGATTGCATGTCAGCGACATCTTACTCATGAACTCAATAGCACAACCATTCAGACCCTCGCACATCACAACGAAACTGCCAACATTCAGAGAGGCAGCAGTAGCAAACAATTGTGGTGTCAAAGCTGAGCCGAGCCGATCCCGTACTCGACGAAAACGAGCCCATCACGGCTCACGCACGCAGTCAGCAACTCCGGCCGGCTCCGGCCAACAGCAAACAACTCCCGGCTCCAACCTCACGCATCCTTCGGCACAGTCGCACCACTCCACTTCTCTCTGTATCAGATATCTTTTTTTTTTCATTTATAGTTTTTGTTACAGTAACTAACTTTTAAATGATATAGTAAAAAATACTAAAATCAACTGTACAAATTAAAATCGCATATAACTATTTTTCTCTAATCCTACCTCTCATGAATAACCAACATTCAAAATTTTAAACTATAAAACACAGTCTAAAAGAATCCACTCATAGACTTTGACAATTCGGCTCATGTACCAACCGTTCCGAAAGCAACGGAGCCCCGCGTACGTGCGTGCACTGCCGCCATGCAACGCGACCATTAGAGCGGCTTTTTCACAGGGTTTCGCGGTCAAAAACACACGGTTTCCGTGCGGATCCAAAGCCCGCGCGCGGTGCCCGGCAAAGTCTTCGGCGACCTGACTAAGCACCGCGACGTGCCGCGCGTCGTGCACTGCCGCGCGCGCGCGAGCGGATCTTACGGACCCGGACCGGCACCGGCCGGCGCGCGCGGATTCCACCGGGAGCAGGGCACCGCGCGCGGCCGGCGCCCGTGCCCGTGAATGGGACGTACGCGCGCGGCCCGTGCTGTACGGTAGATGCTACCGCAGGGCGAGCGTGGAAAAGGAAGCGAGGCCGGGTGGTGGTCCAAGTCCAAGGGCACCGGTCATCCCTCATCGCTGCGCCGTCAAGGACGATAGCAGTGGTGGTGGTGCTAAGCTTCGGGGCCAAGCACCGTCCGTGCTGCAGCGTTTGACGAACGAGTTGAAGGAGCACGTACGGCGGCACGGCTTGTTCGATTTTTCCTTCCTTTTTCCAGGGAGCTGTTATTATTCTGGAACGCCATTACCGTGAGCAAACAGCAGAGTACTCGTGTGATTCTTAAACTAACCCAATCCCGTGATCGTAACATTTTCAGTCGTCAGGTTCCCCTTTTCTACACGAGAAAATCCGTGCTATGCCCACTAAGACTCTGTTTTAAATAAACGGTAGCTTCTAACTTCTGATTTTCAAAAGCTAAAAACCGTTTGAAATATTACAGGCTTCTTTCTATGGCTTTTCTCCTTCTTTCTTTCTTTTTTTTCCTTTGAATTATCTGTGGATATACAAGGTTATTTTTAAATTAAATATCTAAAAAAAGATAATAACCATTTTAATATTATTTCAGCTAAAAACAAAAAAACACTTCAGCACTCTGAAATATAACCTAATAGCTCCCACTCTCAGCCTATTCCATTCAATAACTACTTATTCCCTCTGTACCATAGGGTTTCATTTTTTCTTTCCTATGACATCACCATTACGTCTCCATCAAACGCCGTTATGTCTAGGAAAAGACTATCGCCCTGATCAACTCGGCTTCGGCTTCTGGCTTCTGGTTTATTTTTCACTATTCATAAGTTTCGTCTTTTTCTGAACTTTTGGCTTTTTGTTGAGCTTTTTTGCCGGTTCTTTTTTCCCCATATTTATTTGTATTATACGTAATGGGCTAACATATTTTTTAAATTTTTTTAAATTTAATTATGCTAAATAAGCTCTGTCAGCTACAGTGCTTTTGTCAGCCAGCTACAGTGTTTTCAGCCATAAGCCATGAGCTTTTCAGCCGAACCGATCACCACCTATATTTCTCTTGTGAAAACGTAATTCCCTCCGTACAATGGAGTTTTTCGCGTCATTTTTTTTTGCCAACACAGCATGCCCAGATGAAAATCTTGAAGACCCTGCTCGGTTGGGCTGAAAAGCTATGGTTTGTGGCTGAAATTTCACTGTAACTGAAGGTGTCATATTTGGCGTAATTAAATTTAAACAATTTAAAAATAGAATAAATATGCTAGCTCATCACGGACAACGCAAACGAATACGGGAAAAAAGAACCGGCAAAAAAGCTCAAAAAAATAGCTAAAAGTTTAGAAAAAAACGAAATTTATTAATAGTGAAAAATAAGCCAGAAGCTGAAGTTGAAACAAGCGGGGCCTAAACATGGCCATATGCAGTGGCGAAGCCAGGAATGAGATTGAGGGTGGACTAACTATTTATAGGTTTAAACTAAGTTGACACAAAATTAGTCTTTTACTCTTATAAAATTTCAAATTCATATAAAAATTATAAATTAGATGGAGACAAATAATGAAAAATAGAGAAATAGAAAGTAGGTACCTCAATAATAGAAAGCACCATGAGTGCAGAGTAGCGATAAGTCACCTATGTATAAAACATACCAAACTTAGTGATATAATAGAAAATTATGAATGGCAATGAAAATTTAGATCATATAAAATATACCAGAATTAAGCTAATTTAAATCACGAGACAATAGAAACAAAAGGCGACATCTTTTTCCACACTCTATCCAATGTTCTTATCATTTTCATGGCGAGGGGCTCGGGGACGGTGGTGCCTTCGGGGCACGTGCGGGACCACATCATCGCAGAGCGGTGGCGGAGGGAAAAGATCAACCAGAGGTTCATCGAGCTCTCCACCGTCATCCCCGGACTCAAGAAGGTTCATATCTATTTCACTTTCTTTCTTCTTTTTTTTTCTTTGATTGATTATCTCTTCTTTAATTTTATGATTTTCACTACTCCTCTTCCTCCTCTGTAATTTTATGATTTACATATATTATTTCACTTTTTTTCTTTCTTTGATTGATTGATTAGCCCTTCTTTAATTTTATGATTTTCACTTATTCTCCTCTTCCTCCTCCTCGTCGTCTTCTTTAATTTCATGCTTGTTGTTAACCTTCCCATCAAGGAGAGCTAGCTTATCTTTGAATTTGTTAATCTCTCTCTTTCTCCCTCTATTTTTACTATATATAAAATTGCCACCGGGGGAGGTGAGGCTTGAGGCTCAAGCCTCACTAAGCTCCCCCAGTGGCTACACCCCTGGCCACATGACAACCTCTAAATTACGGCACTTGAACACATGGACAAGCAAGTTGGGATCACTCTCCAGAGCACATAACAAGCACTAAATTCACATGGAGTAGCAACCGGTTTGATCAACTCTCCAGAACAAGCACACATCGTCGAGAAAGGTGAAGGAGGAAGAAGAATCAACCAATTTGTGAGAAAATACATACCCATCTGCCAAGATTCTGTACCAATCGTCTCCATCTGACCAGGGAGTTTGGGGCATTGCTGCGGGGACGCGACCTCGCCAAGCAAGAGCGGCACCGCGAGGACCGTGACATCGACTAGGTCGCTTACCATGGCGACCGTCGCGGGGACTACGGCGGCCACATCTTGGGCCGTGGAGTGGAGCGCGTCGGAGTCTTCATCTCTCCCGCTACTCGATTTGGAGGTTCTAGCTCCATGAGAAGACTGGGGACATGGGCGGACCTAACACAATTCATAGGTATTCACTTGAATACCTAAATTTTTTAGCAAAAAAAATAGTATATATAAGATATAATACATATATACTAGTAGTTGGGATAAATACGTTCTATTCATACCCAATCGGCCCATTTCCCCTCCCGTTGACGGCTCACAGTTTCCTGTAGGCCGTTGCACTAAAAAAACAAAAGGCCCAGGAAGGCCATGACGAGACCCTAGCACCCACAGCAATAAATGCCGCCAACACCGCACGAGGCAAACCCTTGCACCCCCTCGTGCCTCCACCACCATCACGCACACGCACAGATAGGGAGGGGAGGAAGCCGATAGGCGGCGGCGGAGATGGTTTCCCTAAAGCTGTAGAAGCGGCTCGCCGCGAGTGTGCTCAAGTGTAGCAAGGGCAAGGTCTGGCTTGACCCTAATGAGGTCAACGAGATCTCCATGGCCAATTCTCGTAAGAACCTCCTCTCCCTTCCCCCCTACCTCCTATCTATTGTCGTATCTTGAGTTCCTTGTGGTGTGCACGTGCTACCTTTAGATCTGACACTTTGGTGCTTGTCTGTGTGATATTGCCATTCTTCGTATGTCGATTCTAGGGAGTATTTGGTTGTTTCACCCAAACAATATGTTCCCTTTAAGACTGCTTTTTTCAATCATTTGATTATATTTTCAAATAATTAAATTATTCTCAGATATTGAAGTCTTGAAAGTTTGCACAAATTAATGTCGTTATTGTTCATTCAGTTTACGCAGATGGAAGCATATGCCTGGATATCATGCAGAACCACTGAACTAGTGGAGCCCTATATATGATGTTGCTGCAATATAGACCTCTATTCAAGTATCATTGAGATCCTCTTTGAGCGTATTGAATTGCTTTATTTGTTCTACTATTTTCTATTGCTCGTTGTTCATTGCATTACAACCATCAATACCTAGTAGAAAGTTCACAAAGATTTTGCATAGCTGTCATTCATTGATCTAGAAGTAAACCCCATTCTGTTTTCCATAATAGCAAGATGCCAAGGAAGAAAACAGATGTTGTTCTTCGGTAACTTGACATAATTTGCACCCACGAACGTTAGATATAGATTTTATTGGCAGTTATGTTTATCAAACAACCGGCCATATAGGTACCATGTCACTAATAAGCTATTATCAATGATGCATCATCCAAGTTTGATTATGGTATGCCAACAAGATACTTTAATTTTTTTCCATGGTGGATTCTAGAAGTAAACCCCATTCTGTTTTCCATAATAGCAAGATGCCAAGGAAGAAAACAGATGTTGTTCTTCGGTAACTTGACATAATTTGCACCCACGAACGTTAGATATAGATTTTATTGGCAGTTATGTTTATCAAACAACCGGCCATATAGGTACCATGTCACTAATAAGCTATTATCAATGATGCATCATCCAAGTTTGATTATGGTATGCCAACATGATACTTTAATTTTTTTTCCATGGTGGATTAAGTATCAAAGAAAGTAGAGTCCATTGTGAAGCTAGTATGAATAATTGTACTTTAATTTTCGCTATTGTTTACCTTTATGTTTCTATTGAATAATATTTTAGTAATTTTGAATATTCATTCTAAAATTTCTTGATCCGCCACTGATTGGGGACGAGAGAGAGATTGAGAGGGAGGGGCATAGGTGGTGAGGAAGATAGAGGCTGTTGCGATCTGACCAGCGGACCCTCTGGCCAGACACATGTTGAGGGCAAGGGCATTTTGGCCATTCCTAGGGTAAATTACTGTGCCAGTAGGATTTAACAGAAGGGGTTAGACGAAGAGGTTACGGCGATGGTATAGAGGGAAGAAAATCTGAAATTCGATAGAATGAAAAGAATATGAAGTTATTCATTGACATCTAATGCGAGTGAGAGTTGGTATACACTGAATTTTCTCTCGTTTAACGAATTAGTTGTGTGGAATCAAACCAAGCCTTCAGTCAAAAACCGATGTGCCACGTTGGTTGGACTAGCCAACAGTTAGAGAAAATCTTATACAAATAGTAACACAAGAAAACCGGATGAGTAACCAGTTCTAAGTTTTCTCACGGTTGGCATCAGACATGGATTCTGACTTGAATATTAGACCCGATCCAAATCAGTATTGTAAACATGAACACGGAATTGATCCAACCACCATCCCATCCATATCTGGTCCCTTAAATCGGTCGTTAACAACTCCTCACACAAGTCATAACAGCATAAAGAATGCAACAGATGACCGCACAGATGTGCACAATACTAGTACAATGCTCAGCAAGTTCCACGAGAAATAACCTAAAAAAATCCTGATAAAATCCTACACGGAAGACAAATCAAGACGACACCTAATACAAGGAACAAGGAACGTGACGTCCAGATATGCCACAAATGTCCAACGCTACGAGTCTACAATGTACATTTGGTCTGCTAACACATGTCAGATGGTCAAAGGATAGTTTTCTGATCTGTTTAATCAAAAGGGGACCCATAATGATTGTAGGATCAGACCCTAGTTGAGCACATTGCTATGGAAACTCGAACAAACATTTGACCATGTTACAAGACAATCTTTCTCATTTGCATATGTCGGAAAACTATGATTTGCGGCAGATGATGGTAGGATCACACCCTTCCCGCAACTATGATCAAGCTGCCTCATTTGCATATGTCGGAAAACTTGCGACGACACTCCTTCAATATCGAAAAACATTGCGGGGGAGGACTTGTATTGCTTCAGTCACTTCGAGCAATTAATTCACCCGACCCCAATTTTCAGCAGCGGAATCGGGCATTTGAACATTTTAGGTGTGCAAAATCTTCTACTGTTCTTCAAGATCCCACAATGAACCCTTCCTTAGAGCACCTCTGCACCCCCCCCCCCCCCCCCCCCTTTGGCGGTGTAAGCAAAGCAGAGTTTGGACCAGCTCATTTGTGTTCTGAGAGCCAGATGACGCCCGATGGGATGATTCATGCGGACCAAGCAAAGATCTAGTACGATGCGTTTCGATCGTACCATGGAGCTTTGGACTGCAGCATTCAGTACTTGTTTGCATTCTTCTCTGAAATAAATCTCCACAAAATCACTTCCCAGAATGATTCAGAATTCCTGACAGACTGCTCAAAGTTCAAGTACGCCAAATTCAGATGATATCGTCATACTACTACTAGTGCTGCAGCTGCTACTGCAATCTCATGCTTCTCTGAAGGAACATATCCACTACTACAGCATTTCTCTGAGGAGAATTCAGGCTGCAACCTGGACAGACATACTGGGTCTGCATCCTTCACCGACAAACCAACTGTTCGTTTAGAAGCCGGTGACATTCTTAAGCGCCATCTGGGAATAACTTGCTTCCCCGAGACTCCAAACCAGCTGCCTGCTGCCAAATTCTTGAAGCAACGGTACCTACGGTAGCTTAACACTGTTGTTCCTCTGACAAAACCCGGCAAAGTGAACTAACAGTGATCTCCTTAGCGTCAAAGTCCATATACGTTGGGCCGGATGAACGGTGCTTGGCACGATGGCGTCGCAAGAACAATCCGGCTGACTTCTCACTTGATTTTGCCATCGCCCTTGCACACACGAAATCTCTTTTCCAGGATGCAGTTTTGGTCGGACTGCGCGTCTGTGCGGCGCGGGAGAGTCATGCGCCGAACCATGGTAGGAATGGAGATTTCGTGTGCGAAGGGAAGCGGATACCGTTTTTGGAGGAAGGCCGCCATGGCTTCCGGGCTAGCAAGGCTTCAAGAGAGCAGGACGTGGAGCGAGGCGTTCTTGATGGCCGCGCACACGGGACACGCGTCCACGGCGGCCTCGCACGCGCGGCACAGGCACAGGTGCCGGCACGGGAGCAACAGCACACACGCCTCGCCCTCGCCGCACGCCTTGCACGACGGCGCCGATGCCTTGGACGGGGTCTCGAAGCAGCAGGACTGCGCATCCTCGGCGTCGCCCTCCCCGGCCACGCCGACTGGGGCGGCGCAGGGGGATTGGAGGAGCTGGTCGAGGGTAGCGCGTAGACCGGCGGCGACGGCCTCGTGGCTCTTCGCGACGCCCATCCACGCCTGCCCCTCCGCGCTCATCTTCTGGAGTCTCTCCTCCAGCTCCGCGTTGCGGCAGCGCGCGCGCTCCAGCTCAGCCTCCGTAGCCCGCAACCGGCCCGCGGCAGCGCGCTCCGCGACCGCCATAAGCGCCCGGACGTGACGCCGCCGCGCCTCCTCCAGCCCCGCGCGCATCCGCTCGGCCTGCATAACACCCAAAAACCACAGGGAATCAAACGCTAGTTACACCACTCAACCAAATCAAGAACTCGATTCCAATCACCAAACAGGGGGTTCACGAACAAGCCCGTACATACCTCGAGTCGTATGAGCGCGTCGATCTCCACGCCCTGGTGGTACAGCTCTGACGGGAGGCCCGCAGCATTGTCCGTCCTCCCGCTGGTGGACGCCACGCCGGAGCCCACCGCCCTGCTCAGCACATCGCCGACGGGCACAAGCCCCTGCGTCACCGCAGGCGTCAGGACCACCCGCTGCTGGCCCTCCACAAAACCCGCCGCCTCATACGCCGCCACACGCGCCCGCTTCCTCGGCACAAAACCGTAGTTGCAGTTGTTGTTGTTGCCGTTGCAGGTGAGGTCGCTGCGCGGGACGTCGCTGAACACAGCGTTCCCGATCCCTGCCACCGCCGGCGCGCACCCGCCGCCGTGCTCGCGCGGGAACAGAGATCCCCCCGCCGTCGCGCTCTCCAGAGACCTGCAAGCCACAAAAGGTTGCGCGCCCAGGTTGAGACAACCGTTTCTTGGATCAAACAACGAAGAAACCGACGAGCTTGCAAGGCAGGCAAAGCGTACAGACCTGAAGGCGTGGGAGAGGTGCTGCGCCTGCATGGCCATGACCAACAACACGGAGGGCAAGGGGCAAACGCTAGTAGAAGCTATTCTTGGCGAGAAGAGGGAGAGGACGAGGAAGGGAAGGAATGGGCGGGCAGCGGAAACGGATGGGGGAGTTGGTGTGGAGGCGGGTGCGGATGGAGGCTTTTATATGTGCCCGCTCCTGCGGTTTGGGGAAGCCATTACTTTCGAGTAGCGGTGCGGGGAGGACACGTTATGGCACGTAAAGTCCGTGGTGTTATTTTTCGGATTAGGCGGGTTCCGTTAGATTTATATATGGCTCATACTCATACTATTTACAGTAACTAATTTTTAAATAATATATTTTTTTAAAATAAAATCAATAGAAAGATTATAGTAAAAATATATTGAATTCAGCTATACCAACTAAAATCGTATGCGACTATTTTCCTATATGTACTATCTCTCGCAAACAGCAATAATTTAAATATTTAAGTCATCAGTTATAAGTCATAAGCTATTCAAGTAGTATTCCAAATAATTTATAGCTGTGGGCTTTTGGTTTAAAATGCACCATAGCGACTGAAAATACACTGCAGTGGCTGTAAGTTTTTCTGAATAATTAAATTTAAATAAAAAATATATATCCTAATAGACAATACAGAGGAATAAGAGAAAAAAGAAAAGTCCACAAAAATTGGCCAAAAAGTCAAAATCAACGAAATTAAGAAGACGACGCGTTCCGAAAGCCAGAAGCAGAAATCATTTGGAGCGGGGCATGTTCTTTTTGGCTTCAGCTTATGGCTTTTGGCTACGGCTTATACTTTTTGGGCTATTAATGAGATAGAGTACGGAGTAACAGAAACTTACGTGTGATTTTGGCCGATATAAATGAAATCACTACAGTATAAACTAAAATCAACTTATAGCCCCCCCCCCCCCCCGGTCTTGAAAAAGACTCCATTTAAAGCTAGTTGCTGTAGAAAAGTTAAAACGACTTTTAGAAGCTGAAAAGAAGAGGGTCTATATCTACTCTGGAACAAACAAATGATATGGTTTTTTATCGTCTTTTCAACGCAGCTTATCAGAATAGTCTTTGTGAAGCAATTTGTCATTTTATTGATATTCGGGTCGTTTACACAAGTGTTCACGCTAGAGCCAAAAGTCATCAACCGCAACCAAAAAGAATATACCATGTGCCACATAGAATTTTAGATGATACAAAGAAGTGGGAATTGTCTAGTATTTTTATGTGATAAAATTGTCCTTTTGTGATTATATGATAGACGCATTATACACCCTTTAACACACACCTAGAAAGATGGTGGCCAGAGATAAATCCGTAACCTTACAAAAATTCATACTAAAGAGCACTCGCTTGTGCATCAAGGTAGGCACTTGGATTTTAAACCTTTGACACAGATATACATTGATACATGAAAATTTTACTGGTAAATTTGTCATAAAATAATACATCTATGTTGGAATTGTTTTAATAATGGTTAAACAGATGTATTGTAAACCTTGTCAATGTTTAAAATAACATGTAGAAAAAACAAAGATAGTACTCTTTCCGTTGAGAAGCATAGGATGTCTTTTGATTTTGCATAAGGATTAAAATGCGCTGAAAATCAGAAAGATACTCCCTCCAGTCATAAATATATGTCGTTTTGGAATATATGTAGTCAAACTTTTGAATCTTTGACTATCAATATGTTTTTAAATATTTAGATTTGATACATGAAAATTATATATGTAGATTTGTCTCAAAAAGTAATTTCATAATATTATAATTATAGTATGTTTTATAAATATATCATAAGAAAAATTAGTGGCCAAAGTTGTGGTTTGGAGACTATGTCAATGTTGAAAACGATATGTATCTATGACCAGACGGAGAGAAAATGACATATGTACTCATCATAATTGTCTTTGAAAGATGGGAGAGAGTTGTGAATCACTAGCGATTTTACGAAGTAAATGTGAGGAACACGACACTCGATATCACACAGGAAGAGACAACATTTTAGACAAGTTCAGACCTTTTTCGGAGAGAACAATAACCATATTTCCTGTGTTCTTGTATTGGTAGATATTACAATGGGGTGCACAAGGCTATGGCTAAAAAGTATGCAACTGTCTTGCACTCTATATGCTTCTGTCCACTCTATTTGGTGATCAGACCGCCGATGCGATGTGACCAGACTCGGTCAGACCGTCAGTGCGGTGTAACCGGATTCTAGTTGGCAGCTGATCTTTTTTTCCAGAGAGCATGTTTTGGAATTGGATATTTGTGGTCTGACCAGCCGGTGTTGACAGTTGGACTAGAATCATGTTGGGCGGTGTTATAAGCCTTGAAGATACAGTCACACCGATGGGCCAGTCAGACTTGCTATTGGTTGGCGGCCTGACTGGTACAGTCCAACTGTCATGGGGAGTGAGGTTAGACCGGTGGGTGTTGCAAGAGAACAGTGAAAATGGTTTTTAATTTAGATGATTGTGTGTCATTGGTTGATTGTATTATGTTGTATAATACATGGTTTTGATTAACATAAGTCACGTGTATGAAACTTTTGCTCGAGATGGTTGCTTGGTCTTTAAATGTGCATGTGGCTTGGAAAACAAGTGCATAGAACTAGTGTTTCCTCTACATCATACGGTCCATTAATTCGAGCTAGGGCAAAGGAAATGGAACTACAGCGGCAAATGAATCTATTCCTAATAAATTTAAATAATGTTATTACTAAGAATAATATACTACCTACTAGCGAGTTATTACTTGTCCTCAGGTTTGTGCATGGTGATGAGGTGCATATACATGGTGTGTGTACCCAGCGGGAGGTGAGGGAGGTAGAGGCGCCACTAGGGCAGAAGGAAGCTTGATGTACATCAAGAAAGAAAGCACCAAAGCATTAGCGATACCTGTTGAGCAAGGAAATTTAAAGAGAACATGAAAACCAGAGAGGAGTTTGCATGAGAATAGGAAACATGCACGTACAGTCCACGTTTCCCCTAATCTGCATACAAATGTTTTTTTTATTTTGTCAAGAAAACCAATCGGTTTATTGGAGAATCTTAAGAAAACTAAGTTAGCAAATGTAGATTCTAGGAAGCATGAGTGCTTGTTTTCCTGGACCGAATCAACAAAGGGAGTCAGCCATGTATCATTTCTTTTTATTGAGTCCAAACCATACTCTTTATTTAGGTGTGTGAGTTTTTTTTTTGTTATGGGACCGAGTGCAGCAGGGACTCGGATCCAAACCAGACTCGGCCACCCTTGCATTTTATATCTGTTGTATGTGACTTCCTGTGACAGCAAAATACGTTGAATCAATTTATTATTTAGAGAGAGCTATATGTTTATTTTTCCTAGGATTTGACATACAGTTGCAATCTAGAGGGAAAATGGGTGTTCTCAACTCCATTATTCTTGTGATTCTTTGTGTTTTGCAGGAGCGACGATACATTGTGTGGTCAAGTAGACAGGATCACGAATATGTGGTTGAACGATTGTTTTGTCATAGGGTGTTGTACTAACAGTGGTTGGCGCCATCAATTTATCAGGTTACGCGGATTCAAAGTTATCTTGAATCTACGTCATGAAGATCAGGCACCCCTCCGTATCAGTTAGTTTAGGTCTCTAGCCTTGTTTTGTAAAGTATAGTTATACAATCTGAACTTAGTAACTCTTATAGTCACATGAGTGAAGAATTTAAATACCACCGGAGAAAAAGTTTGAAGAATCATCCACCCTCTCTGATTATCGGCATCGGCCCTACAAAAACCGACCAGATTGAGTAGAAGGGATTGGCCAGTCTTCTTTTCCAAAGGAAATTGAGACTTCTAACCATTTCGGTAACTTATGGACAAAAGGAGGGTCAATAGAGTTTACCTCACACTCGACGGCCTTAGGTTGACTCTTAATATCATAAGCGGACTAGCCCCCGAAGATGTGATCTGTAGTGTTCTCGGGGTCTTGGTATGGCATCTTCTTGCCTTCCTTTGACTGCTTATTGCCGTTTGTTTCTCCTATTTCTGAAACGGTTGGGAGTGGCCATTTGCTAGAGTAGTAGTCTTCGAGTTTTTTTTGGAAAACTCATCAATTGCGAAAGATCATGACCTTCCTTCTTATAGAGAGGGCACCATCTTGGCTTATTTCACTTTTGTTTAGGGCACTTGCCTTTCCCTCAATTGGTGTATGACTTAGAGCCCTTAAACTCCTTGTATGCTTCCGACCCCCCTCCATGTGGCTAAAAAGTATGCGGTTGTCTTGCACTCCGTATGCTTCTGTCCCCCTCATCTCCTGGCGCTACTCCTTATAAAGCGTCGAATGTGTGGCAGTTGTGGTCTGCAGGGAAGCGTTTTGTCGGTTCATGAATCACACACGTGGTCTCCGATTATTGTCAGTGTGACTTCTGCCCACGCATGATCATCGAGTGGTTATTGTTAGAGACGGAGGTTGGATACGTGCGGTTGTATCATAGAAACAAGAAGTGCACATTTCCTTACGATCTACTGTACACAATTAATTGCAGCATACATATTACCTAGTCGAAAAGTTGGATCCACTTGTCTGGTTATAGATCCCTCCGTCTAAGAGGTGGTCGATACCTAGGTTAGGTCGAGTATATTCTTTTCGATCAAGGATACCTGAGAGAACTATCCCATCAACTTTTATTCTTATAGTTGGTATAGCTATTATATCTATTTATTAAGGATTATTTATCATCAAGAGTACTTTGTGTGAGTCATAATTAATAAATACATACATAAAGAGCGTAAATATGGCGATAGAGAGAGAGAGAATAGATAGAGGTATAGTAGAAAAAAGCTGCATTAAATAAATAAATACATCTTTATATTTCTTAATAAATTATTTAAAGTTCAAACTAAAAGTCTTTCGAGTATTTCTTACAGGAGGCAGTACTAGGTCAGGTTCGGCGACGCTTATGGCTTATACTCCAGTATCTAGTTTTTAAACAGTACGATTTTTAAGACAATGTTTACAGGTAAATTATAGTACAAACTTTACCATATTCAGTTATATCGATCAAAATCGTATACAACTATTTTTCTCTGCGTACTGCTTCTCACGAACGGTTCAAAATTCAAATATTTTAGCTGGTGGTGATCATTTGGGCTTTTTTTGGTGGCTTATGGCTGAAAAGCATTGTAGCTAGCTGAAAAAATATTGTAGCTAACAGAGGCTTATTTAGCATAATTAAATTTAAAAAAATATACAAAATATGTTAGCCCATTACATATAATACAAACAAATACGGGAAAAAGAACCGGCAAAAAAGCTCAACAAAAAGCCAAAAGTTCAAAAAAAAAGATAAAATTTATGAATAGTGAAAAATAAGACAGAAGCTAAAAGCTGAAACCAAAATGATCATAACCTTAGTTAAAAAGAGCCCATTCCTAGTACTACTCTAGTGCGCTAGTTTTTGTACTAAAAAGAAGAAAAAAAACGAGTGTTAGCCAATAAATCGTGCAAAAGCCATGATCCAAGTCGTACCACTTCCTGTGGTAATCAGCGTGTGCTTTTCAGGAAAAAAAAGCTGTAGCTGGCGCTCGCCGGTCAAAGTACGCTCGGTAGAAGACAGCTCACTAGCGCACGCGAGATCCGAGTGGTGAAAATAGTGCCGTCTTCTTACCTGAAACTTCATTCTCAAAAGCACGGCGACCAATCTACACGCGATTGGTGCAACTGGTCTAACGGCGTACTATACGGTGGAGATGCGCAAATTAAGGCAATGTTCTTTGTTTATGGTCTAGTTTTTTTAGCTTATATTCACAATTTATCTTAAATAAATAAATAAAATAATTTTTTGTACCTTCTGTTTCGAAAGGATTTATTAAGATAACCTTTTTAAAGCGACTTATTAAATTATTGACATTCGATTCATTCACATAAATACTCATGTTAGGTTTAAAAACCATAAGCCATAGCTATAAATCATAAGCTACAGTCAATAGAACCTACACAGCCTTTTTAAACAAATGGAACAGTTTCGCCATTGTTTTTTCAAAACTATTTATAAGAATAGTTTTTCTAAAAAATTTATCAATACACAATTTGTTTAACCATCGACGACAGAAAAAAAATACACCTAAGGCGCAGCGCCCCAGTGCCCCATACCACGCCACAACCTACCGTCGTGGCCAGAGAGCCATCGGATTGAATGAACGGGCACGTTGCATTTGCATTATTGCATTATTCATTTATTCATGACCTGTTGGTTCTAGTACGTCTTTGAAAACGCCAACAAGGGAGTGATCAGGATTTCAAGATGCCCAGCAGAACCGGACCTAGCTGGTGTGATGGGCTCTCAACTCGTCATAACTCTGGAAAAGAGATACTACAATTAACCGCATCTATGCGACTATGCCGGGCCGTTGCCCGTACATATGGCACGGATCATCTGGTCACTACAGTGCAGTACAGTAGCCTCATGTCTCCCACATGTCGCTCCGACGGATGGATCGATAAGCTCACAAACTCTGGATCGAAACGATGGTGATTAATTTACTTTCAGCAACGTATATAATCTCCGCACCGATCAGGCGATCAAGCAGCACAAGCCATACAAACCATTGAGCTAGACGAGCGTGCACAGTCCGTCGCTCACAGTGACACTGGCGACGCACCGACCGGCAGACACGGCAGGCAGCGACGTAGTACATTCGATCTCAACAGCGCCGGCCTACTGCACCGTTTTTGTTCCGGCGCCCATGAAGATAGTCTAGAGGCACTGCACGCAGCTTGTCCTCGCCCCCTTCAAGGCGCGCACCGGCCACCTCTCCCCGCGCATCAGGCAACCGCGAACGCTGACGGCGCGGCCGGCCTGCTGCCTCTGCCTGCCGCCACCGCAACCACAATAGTTGGGACATGGGAGTGCGTGCGTGCCGTGCTTTGCTTAGTACCAGCACATAGCGCGGATGCACTGCTCCTACAGGCACTACACAGCGGCGAATTAATGATCCATGGAGTCCACAGTGGCACAGACCATCCATCGATCGGTGATGCTCGACTCAGGGTTTGTTTGGGAGAACTCCACCACTGAAAATGTGGATCTGAAGCAGCAACTCTACCATGGAGCAGCTTCACCGTGGATCTGGGATCCCACTATGGAGTGTTTGGCTTGTACAGCTGCTCCAAATCCACGAAATTGAGGTTTTGGTGGGAATGGTCACTTTTGGTGGGATGGGGTGTGTAACCAGTGGCATTGGTGGGTAATTACCACTCAACTCCACGGTGGAGCACCCCTTGAGGAGCTCCATGAAATCCATAGATCTGGCCCTTAGGGCCTGTTTGGGAGAGCTCCACCAGCTCCAGATCCACCAGATTCACCTGGATCCACGGTGGAGCAGCTCCACCGTGGATCTGGGATTCATCAAAGTGTTTGGTACAGCTCCACCTCCCTCTCTATCTCACTTCCACCTGGCCCCGCGCGTCAGTGGAGAGCTCCATTCTTCTTCCTCCCGCTGAGATGCACGCGCGCAGAGGAGGAGGCGGAGCGGCGGCTGGGGGGCGGGCGCGGCTGGCCGTGGGCGGGCACGGCGCGCGGCAGAGGAGGAGGCGGAGCGGCGGCTGGGGAGGCGGCGCCGGCCCAGGAGGAGGCGGGGGAGGCGGCGCCGGCAGGGGGGAGGCGGACGCGGGGGAGGCGGCGCCGGCAGGGGGAGGCGGACGCGGGGGAGGCGGCGCCGGCCCGGGAGGAGGCGGAGGCGGGGGAGGCGGCGCGAGGAGGCGGCTCACCGGAGCGCCGGAGGTGGCGGCGTGAGCAGGCGGCGCGAGGAGAGGAGCGTCGGTCGCTCGGTCGCTCGGCGCGAGGAGGCGAGGAGAGGAGCGCTTGGAGAGAAAAGAAGCCGAATAGAAAAAACGGTTGGGAGGGGTGTGTAATGGCATTGGTGGGTAATTACCACCTAACTCCACGAGTAGATACGAAACAAGTTTTCGTGGAGCACCCCTTGAGGTGCTCCATGGATTTGGTAGATCTGGAGCCAGATCCATGGTTTTGGTGGAGCAGATCCACGGTGGAGCTGCTGGAGCTGGAGGTGTTTGGCTTGAAAAAGTGGATCTGGATCTGTTTTTCGTGAATCTGGAGCTGGTGGAGCTCTCCCAAACAGGCCCTTAGATCCAAGATTTTGGTGTATCCAGATTTCGCGGAGCTGGAGCGTTTGGGTAAAATTTCGTAGAGTGGAACTGTTTTTTGTGGATCTGGAGCTGGTGAAGCTCTCCCAAACAGGCCCTCAGTTACTCCTACGATCCATGTCGTGTGCCAGTAGTACGTCCCAGGGTCCCGGCCGGACCGGCCGCGATCTTGCCCCGTAATGTAGCGCGATCTGGCCTTACAAACAAGAGCACTGTTTTTTTTCTACACTTGATGGGATATGGTTGCAACTAATATTTTTTTCTTATACAAGCGTTTATGATAACAAACCGAATGTGATAAACGGATAAGTCATTTCAAAAAAGCTTTTTTGATAAACTATTTGCAAAATATTATTCCGATAAACCGCTTCAAAAAGATTTGAGACTATGTGGAGGCCACTCCATGGTTGTGATGAGTAATTGACTTTTCGATTAAAATATTTGTGGAGTTTGAGTTTGGTTTTTTAGGGTTTTGCAAGGATTGCATTTGAGCTGGAATGTTTTCTGGAGATGTCAGAAAAATCAGAAGTACCGCAGTTGTAAATGCGGTAGTACCGCAAGGCAGTAGTTCCGCTCTGAGTTGCGGTATGTTTTTCCAGAGAGGTTCAGTGTGGGTTTGCAAGGTGCGGAAGTACCGCTCTGAGGAGCGATAGTATCAGTGTGTTAAGAGCGGTACTACTGATCTTCCCAGAAAAGTAAGGCTTTTAGGGATTTAGTCATGGTTTGACTAGGGTGTTGGTACTTGTGTGCACATGGATTTATTATTTGGTCTCAGACTTAGGATCAGTATTTGGGTGCATACATTTTGCATCAAGCATTGTTTGGATGAATTGCACAATTAATGACTTTGTGTGTTATGCGGTGATACATGATGGTTTGCCTGTTGTTGTTGGTTGCAAGACTTCAGAACTAGGTCATGGTGAGACGTAGGAGGACCGAGACTAGGCACCAGGTGGTGTTGAGATCCAGAACGGTCAGGGAGACGCCGAATATGACTAAAACTTGCAGGGTGGTTGCAAGCCGAGACGACGAGGAACCGAAGCGGGGGCTACCGGTGGTGATCACGATGGGCAATGACAAGGTGGACCGGGATTAGACTCAGGGAAGAGTCGAAGTCCATATGGTCAAGAAAGCTGGGTGCCGTCATGTGCGAGAAGAGATATGTGGTATGCTAAGTAACTTAGGTCGTTTGAAAGCGAGGACGATTCGATGGGATCCGATCGCGTGAGAGGCTTGGCAGCAAGTCATTATGGCCACGTGGAAGATGGCAAAGCATGGGTGATGCTTCGTGGCCGAGAAAGCAGGAAACTTCGTGGAAGGCAGTAGAGAGACATTTTGGTAAATTGCTCAAATACCGGAAGAGTGGCGGTATGTGAAACCTCGGCGTTGGCCTAAGTGGTTTAGGTCTTGTATGTGCTGAAAATGTGAAGTGAATCAAGTGTTGATTCACTAATGAGTCAATAGTTGTAAGCCGCTTTGAGAAGCGTGCGTGAGTAAAATCCGGTGTTAGGTGGGGTTAACGGGTTATCCCTGGTTTAGCCTAATCGGGGATCCATTAGGTTGGGTTCAGGTTGTGAGCCTATATAAGGGCAGAAAAGACAAGAACTAGGATTTGAGGATTTGGCTAAGTCTTTGTGGTGGCTAGCTTTCCCTCCCTCCCATGTGAGATTAGGGTTCCTTGGTTTGGAGCCTTGTGTGTGTATGCTCTAGGCTTATAGTTCTGCTATCTTAAAGGATTGGCTGTAAAAACATTCTTCTCCAAGTGAAATGGACATTCAAACTTTGCCCAAGTGAGTTGTGCTATGAATCCCCACATGCGCTTTTGATTTTCTTAGCTTTCTTGTTTGGATTTTTCTCCTCTTGAGTTTTTCTTGTGTCAAGGACGTACAAGAGGAAGAGATGTCTCTTGGAGACAAAATCCCATCCATCTAGGCAGTTCTAGAGGAAATTCTTGAGAAAACCCGATTGTTTGCTTGATTTGGGCTAAAAGTGTGATTTTTTGATTTGAGAGTTTTTGAGTTGATTTTTTTGGTGATCTAACTTCCTGTGATATGTGGAAATATATCTGACCCATCTTGGTCATCATCCACCCATGAGCAAGTTGTATTCACCAATTTCGATTTTGACTCGATTTTGAGGAAACTTCCAACAAACTGAAAAAGGTTGAGTCTCAACTTTGGCCACAATTCTCATGATCGTTTATTGGAATAGGTTCACAATACTTTAGAGAAGATCTCTGCAAAGTTTCATATCATTTGGATCTACGGATCAAAAGTTATATCAAATTTGGTTTTTGAAACTCTGTTGAAAGCCTCTATTCATCATCTGTTTTTTGGATCACGTTCAAGTTTTCGACAACGTTCAGGCTTTCAACCATATTGTCTCTTTTTGACCATGTCTGATTCGATCGCTCACTGGTCATCAACCTTACTAGCAGCGCTTCGACAAGTTTGGACCACTTCGGTTACGACCACTGATTGGTCGTCAACCTCATTGGTCGAGGTTCGGTTTAGTTCGACCACTTTGATTTCGATCATTCATTGGTAGACCACTCTGATCATATTTCAAACTGTTACGATTACTTGGGTCATCGACTACACGATTTTCTTTTCGCCCGTGGACATCTTTCATGAAGGTTACGATCACGTCGGTATTGACATCACTGGTTTTCGACTACTTATTTTTCCTCGACCATGCCGATCTTTCAACCGCACATTGGTCATTGACCATGACCGTTTTATACCACCCGTTGGCCTTCGACCATGTTGGCTTCGACCACGTTGATTTTCGACCATGTTGGTTTTCGACTACTCTCTGGTCGTTGATCACTCAAGTCGAATTTCGATCATGTTGGTTTCGTCCACGTTGGTTACGACTACGCTGGTTATGATCACGACCACGTTAGTTTCTGATCTGATTGAACCTAACTCTGTGGGCTTCCGACCATGTAGTCGAATTTCGATCATGTGGTTATGACCACATAGGTTTCGATCACGATCACATTGGTTTCCAATTAGATTGCGTTCAACTCTGTGAGACCGACTACGTGGTCGGTTGGACCACATTATTTTTCTGACTGATTTTGCTCAGCTCTAAAGAGTTTCTGGTTTTCTAGTGGGATTGCTATCCTAATCTTCATAGCTTTATAGCTATCGAAGTAAAGAATAAGTGAATACTTTAGAAAAAAAAAATTTTAAAGCACCATTCACCCCCTCTGTTGCCTATCCAGTCCTGCAAAGCGATGAAAAGTCATCATTTTGTTTATTTGAAAAAGGCATAAAAAAGTTGAAAAGACGGGCGATGTGACTAATGGGCCGCTCCAAGTAGCCTATGGCTGCGGTTTTCGACATTGGTTAAAATTGGACTGTAGCGATTGTTAATTTTTTCTGAATTGTTCAATTAAAGAAACATAAGAAAAATAAGAAAAAAAATAAAAACAACATTATATTTCTATAGATAATACATAAAAAAGAAAAAGCAAAAGCAAAAATCCAAAAAAAAATCAAAAAGGCTGAATTAGAAATAGATATGTTAATATGTTATGGGTCTTAGAAGCCAGAAAAACCAGAGCTCAAGCCGCTTGAAGCAAGGCTCACATAAATCTAGCTAATGCATATGTCGTGCATGCTGGTGTACCATAGATGACGATGTGCCACTATTGCTGGAATGGGGCTTCCTTATCCCTTTCTCCCTATTCCCTCAATTTAAACCACTCAAATCTTATCCAATGGCTAGTTTTTTTTATATTTTCACCATTTTCCCATCCATCATAAATAATAAAAAAATACAGAAAAAATAAAATTTATTTTTTATTATAATTTTTTTACAGAAATTATAATTTTATTTTTTCTGTAAAAAATTATAATAAAAATAAATTTTATTTTTTCTGTATTCTTTTATTATTTATGATGGATGGGAAAATAGTGAAAATATATAAAAAATTAGTCATTGGATGAGATTTGAGTGGCCACCAAGGAGAGTGCATGCGTCGCATCGATCGCAGACATGCCATGAGAGCAGGTACAATAAGGCTTAGTCAGCAGGCTATAGTAAATATAATATCAACCAAATCTTACGTGGCAGAGAGAGAAAGGAAGAGAGAGAAGGAAGCTGGCTACTAAATTACAGCTAGCTATAGCACGTAAAAATATGCATTTCACTCTCTTACACGTGGGGCCAAATAGTTATTGTAATAGCTACCTTATTGTATGAACTATTTTTTTGAAGACTATAGATAAAATGGATAAGTGTTATAGCCACTAGTTGGTTATACTATTTTACTTGCTCTCATGATGGATGAGGCGATCGAGGCGGAGCCCATATCACCGCATCACGCTGTCACGCACAAGGCGCTCTGCGGCTTCCAACAGCGCGAGCTACGTGCACAGTGCGGGCCGGCCGATCACGTGCATGCATGACGCCCGAAAATCGAACGCACAGCAGCGTCTAGCTACAGCTAGCTAGCGAGGCTGAGCTGTGTGCGCACAGTGGGTTGACACGCCCAATTAATGGCCCGGCTTGGGACGCGGTGCTGCAACGTTCGGGTAAACTGAAATAAATAGTTAATGATTTATTTTATGATGTATTTAATATATTTTATAATATAGTTACTGATGATTTTTTAGTATAATTAAATTTAAAAATAAAAAGATAGGTTAACCTATCATGGATAATACCTCATATCTCTGGCCCTATGAAATATATGGAGGAATATGAGCGATCAACATGAAATTTATCCCTCCGATATAACAAGAAATATCTCTGGCCCTCAATGTGGTTGAATTAAGAAAGTGCATGGCCATACTAAATGTAGTTGAGGAGTCCATCACAAACTGAGTAATCACTATAGATTCAAGTAAAAGATTGAGCTATCATAGGTTGACACTATTCTCGCCTTTAGTTTGATCTAATATCGAGAGGTAAAAGGATCAGTACATAAGAACTATAGGTTTGTCCGATATAATCTTTATGTATATTGGGGAGTCGTTATGTTCTGCTAGGGACCGCTACTGACTTATAGACCGAAAAGGAGTTTTCGGCCCATTGTTGTATATACATGAACTTACATAGTCACACACTTAACGGGTTAAAAAAATAAGGGTTCAGATGATAGATTCCGAATGGGATACGATCACTACTCGTATTGGATCCAGTCGGAGGATCTCCGAGTGGGATCGATCTCTACTCGTATTCGATAAAGATCCAATCAGGAGATTTTCGAGTTGGATACGATATCTAACCGTATCGGATAAACATCCAATTGGAGGCTATATATTAAGAGTGGCATGGGGATGAGGGTGCATCCAAGACACACCCATTGGAACGCTGGCCACCACCTCTCAACATCCCTACAGTGCGCACTGGTGGTAGTGCACCAACACATGGCGTTTTATGCCTAGACGTGTGAATTTCGGTAGAGGCGCTGCTGTGACTGTGGCACTGATCGGGACAATTGCGAGGAGGAGACGGTCAACTAAAGGACGGTCGACTACTTCCATTACACTGACACGAGGTATGTTGAACCAGCCGTTTCAACTTTATTTTTTCTGCACTGTATACTTCTAGTGATAATCATCTATCATATCTTCCTCGCATAACTTTTGATTTACGCTCTAAAAAATTTTAGTCAGCCTAACCCGTATCCTAGCATGTGCCTGACACGAGCGTGGGTTAACTAGGTCGGTAAATTATGCATGACCCATGGCCATGGCCCATGGGGCTAGACGACAGGCATCCATCCGTACAATGAGCAGGCCTAAGATTGGCAACATGAATGCCTGCGAGCAGCGGGGGACACCAGGCGGTTGCCACTGCCAGCCAGGGAGGCTCTCTCTCTCTCTCTCTCTCTCTCCCCCCCATGCATCCAGAGCCTTTTTGGTAGGATTATCCGTACTTGGCACAGTCGCAGAGACCATCCTGCTAGCGACGGCAAATCCCTGCATCTGCCTGCACCGTGCCACAATGTCCTCGTACTATTGCAATCCATGCGATTGCCCAGCCCCATCCATCCAGCCATCTTTATTGCTTTCTCTGTCGCTTCCTTCTGGCAGCCGGGCCGAGTTGCCAGCATGGTGCATGCACTTCTGCTTCGCCTGCCGTTTGGTGGAAGTGGTAATGATACTTTCACGTTCCTGTGAGGGCCGTGCAGGCGCAGCAGGACCCAGGATTGTGGGGGAACAGTCAGAACGTCAGGTCAGACCAGCTACTGCCGCTGCGCTGCTGCTGCTGAGAATCAGAGTGATGCATGGCTGTAGCTGCTGTTTCAGGCTGCAGTAGGAGTGGTGCAGTGGATTTGCAGGCATGCAATGTGCGAATTTTTTGTACGGATAATCCATTTTTTATTCGAAATTACATAAATATACCCGCGGGAAAATTTTTTACAAAAATAGGCTCCAGTCGCCTAATGGTTGGGCGACTGGAGGCGTTCGCCCAACCACACGGCGACATTTAATGAATCTACTAACCGTTGGGCGATTAATTGCAGTCGCCCCACGGTTGGGCGACTTCCATCCAGTCGCCCAACCGTTAGGCGACTGCATTTCAGTCGCTCAACGGTTCGGCGACTTGTAGTGAGATATATACCGCGCTCGGCCTGGCCGAGCGCGGTCCTGTGTCGTTCGGCCGCCGTCGCAGAGAAGAGAGGGAGAGGAGGAGAAGAGGAGGGGAAGAGAAGGAGAGGGAGAGGAGGAGAAGAGAAGGAGAGGGAGAGGAGGAGAAGAGGAGGGGGAGTGCGCGATTTTCAGGTAATTTTTCGTGTTATATTTTTTGTTAGTGTAGAAAATTAGTTTAGAAAATGTAGTGTAGAAAATTAGTTTAGAAAATTAGTTTAGAAAATGTAGTGTGGAGAATTAGTTTAGAGATTTAGTTTAGAAAATTAGTTTAGAAAATGTAGTGTAGAAAATTAGTTTAGAAATATTGTTTAGAAAATTAGTTTAGAAAATGTAGTGTAGAAAATTAGTTTACAAATTTAGTTTAGAAAATTCGTTTAGAAAATGTAGTGTAGAAAATTAGTTTACAAATTTAGTTTAGAAAATGTAGTTTCAAAATTTAGTTTAGAAATTAAATATAGAAATATAATTTAGACATTTAATTTTCAAATTTTGTGTACTAAATGTAGTTTACAAATAAAGTTTAGAAAATTTAGTTTATAAATTTTGTGTACCATTTATTGTACAAATTTAGATGTAGAAAGTATAATGTACAAGTTTAGATGTAGAAATTTAGATGTACCAAGTTTAATGTACAGTCTTAGATGTATAAAATTTAGTGTTGAAATTATTGTACAAATTTAGATGCAGAAAATTGAATGTTGAAAGTATTGTACAAATTTTGCAGGTATGACTCGTGCTGGACGTGACTCGGAGTGGCGGTTCGCGCTGTTGGACGAGCACGTGGACCGCTCTCATCGCGCTTCCCATCTAGTGCCGCCACCGGGGAGCACGGACGAGCCGCCTCAGTTGGGAGTGGTCCGGACACGGACACCTCGCGTGGCCTGGGGACTCGACCCTCGTTGGACTGCCAGGTGAGCACTATTCCAGCGTTTAGTGCGACCGTTAGTTCGTTCCGTGCTGACCTTCACTTTGTTTGCAGGCTGCGGGATGCCGGGCTACTCCCTCTTGCCCGGATGGTGCAGGCCACAGAGGAGGATGGAGCCGCTGGCGGGGACGAGGGCGGGGACGAGGCGGGCGGGGATCGATCACGACGATTTCCGTTCGACCGTTCCCTACTGACGGCTTTGGTGGACCGTTGGCGGCCCGAGACGCACACTTTCCACCTCCCATTCGGGGAGATGACGCCGACCTTGCAGGATGTGTCCCTGCTTCTTGGGCTTCCGATCGCGGGAGACGCTGCCTTCCTACCGGAGGCCCCGGCCGACTGGCGCGCTGACCTGCTCGGCAGATTCGAGGGTGTCGTTCCACCGGCCGCTGACCACCACGTGTTCGGAGAGGCGCAGACCCATGGGCCGACACTGAGGTGGCTCAGACAGTACCGGGTACGTGGTATATAAAATCGATCGTATCTTCGAAGCTCTTTTTTGTGGTATTACGTACTAATAACAACTTTTTTGCATTCAGGTGGAGCGCATGGTTCCGCAGGCAGACGATCAGCAGGTCTCGCGGCACCTGGAGGCGTACGTGCTGTGGCTGTTTGGTTGGGTGCTTTTCACCACCAGCCACGGCAACTCGGTGGATGCGCGCCTTATCGCTTATGCGAGGGCGATCGCTGACGGCGAGCCCCACCAGGTCAGCTGGGGATCGGCCGTACTTGCCGCGACGTACCGCGCGCTGTGCGATGCGTGCACGAGGGTCAAGCCGAACTCGATCCTCACGGGTTGTCCCCTGCTACTACAGTTGTGGTCGTTCGAGCGCTTAAGCGTCGGACGACCTGTGCTAGACGACGTGGGTCCGTACGGGCCCGAGATGTATCCGGGGGGAGAAGTCGATCGGCCGACGATGGGTTCTATGTGGTGCCGTCGCCGAGTAAGTTTTATCACAGTTAACTATTTCTTTCTTATTGACGATCGTCATTGTAAACAACTTGTCTTTCTTGCAGGTACAGTTCGCGCACGTGCAGGTCACGCGGGCGTACCGAGTCTTTGTGGAGCAGCTCGACCGCATCACAGCCGACGACGTGCGCTGGGAGCCGTACGCTGATACGGTAGTGCAGGCCCGTGCTCCTGGCGGTCTGTCTTCACTTTGCTGGCGTGACCGGGCTTTCTGGCTCACCCGCCGGAAGCTCGTGTACCTCATCTACGTGGAGGACTACGCACCCCAGCGGGTGATGCGGCAGTTCGGGCTATGGCAGCCGGTTCCTGTACCAGTCGGACCATCGCTTCCGCGGCACGTGCACGGGTGAGTGTACGTTTGTGCTAAATATGTACATACTTACTACTGCGTTCGCAAGTATCTCACATTACGTAATGGTTTTATACGCAGGCACAGCGGGAAGGGAGTGAAAAGAGGCACGGACTGGTCGGTGAGAATGCAGCCCTGGGTCGAGCAGTGGCAGGATGCGCTCGACGACCGCGTGGACGAGGACCGACCGTACGATAGCAGGGAGTACTCGGAGTACCTGCGCTGGTACCAGCCGCAGACCCGTATCAGGCTCGTATATGTGGTAGACCCGCCTGCCACACACGTCGCCGCTCCGACGGACACGTACCCCGCGCACTTCGCGCACGACGCTCACCTCGCGGTACGTTACATGTCATTTCAAAGATTCCCAAATGGTAATGTCGTTTCCATAATCGACCATTTTATGTCTTTGTGTCCACGCCCCCCGCTACGACTGCTCGTCCACCAGTGCCACCTCCACCTGTGCCACCTCCACCAGCGTGGCACTACTATGGTGCACCTACGTGGACACGTCCTCCACCACCTCACCCGGAGCAGCCAGGGGGTTCAGCCTGGGCAGGGCCTCCTACACCGGTTCACTTCACGCCTCCTACGCAGACCCCTGTCTTCCCCACGCAGGGGGTGTACGCCTCCTCCATGGCGCCAGCTACGGGTACGCATAGGGTCTTATACCGTGTTTATCCGAAGACGACATGCAACGCACTAACGATATTAATATTGCAGGTACTTACCAGCACGGCGTCTCCCCAGGCCAGGAGGATGTGGACCAGTTTTTCGCGCCGTCGCCCGACGTCGCACCGCAGGTTCTTTCTGCCAGTGCCCTCCCCGGTGCACCGGAGATTACACAGCCAGAGGTGCAGCTGACTCCACCAGCGCAGGGGCGGGATAGACACCCTCCTCCTCGTTTTACCTTTTCGGATCGTCCTAATCCGTTGCACCGGAGGAGGGCCAAGCGAGGCCGTATGGGAGGACGCGGGCGCGGTGACGGGGCACAGCAGGGTGACCAGTGAGGCGTGCTGCAGATGCTATATATGTTATGCATGTAATGAAAATACATGCGCCATGTTACTCACAGTTATATTATGAAGTTTATTTATATTTACATAAGTCTATCATCTCTTTCCGCATATAAACTATCTCACTTAACAGTGTATGTATCGATCGTTCTCTACTCAATCTTTCAAAAAAAAAAAATTAAAAAACTTTTTACACACCTACAATATACAATGAACATAAACTTTTATTACAACTTCACCGTATTTTTTACCGGTTCAACGTTACAAAATTCACAAATTCTAAAACAATCACGGGGGCTACCTGAAGTCGCCTAACGGGATGGCGACTGCATGGCAGTCGCCTAACGGTATGGCGACTGCATGCCAGTCGCCATACGGAAGAGCGATTTAATGCAATCGCTCTACTGTGCAGCGAGATATATTGTGTCGCCGTGTGGTTGGGCGAACGCCTCCAGTCGCCCAACCATTAGGCGACTGGAGCCTATTTTTGTAAAAAATTTTCCCGCGGGTATATTTATGTAATTTCGAATAAAAAATGGATTATCCGTACAAAAAATTCTGCAATGTGCAGTCAAAGGAAGGAGGGGGAGGTTCGCCTTCCTTGGGCGAGATGGGTTGCGTACAAGTATTCCGCGCATTTTGGTCCTGGTAAGTAGGAATTGTTCACATATTTAATACTATAGCATAAATTTTTTAAAAAACAGCCTTGACGCCTGGTTTTACTAAAATAGTGCCGTTTCTGAGCTCGATAGATTTAGCACATGACACGTGTCATATATGCGCCACTAGAGCTCGGCAAGAGCTTGGCACAGCGGCAGGAGCCACAAGAGCGGCAAGCGTTGGCTCAACTTAGGGATGGCAATGGGCACAAATTACCCGCATGCCCGTGGGTAGAAACCCGCTAGGGCGAGGATATGGGTTTCAAGATGTGCCCATGGGTGTGGGTGAGGGTTTATAGTTGAACCCAATGGGTAATATCTGACGGGTACAAAAATCTCGTACCCGTGCCCGCTACACCCGCGTACCCGCTCCAAAGCCCTGACATGTGGGTCCCCTGTGCAACCAAGATTAGGGCTTCTGGCCTTCTGCAATTTTATTCCCCTCCCAGTCTCCCACCTACCGGCCTCCCTCACCACAGCCGCCCAACCCAAGCACCCAGCCCCCCACCGAATCACAGATCCACCGCGCACCGCCCGTCCACGGGACGCCGGGGCCGCACGACGGCGCCCCCGCCCCTGCAAGACCGCATCACGACGCCCCCGCCCCCGCCAGGCGCGCCCCGCCCCCGCCCGTCCGCACGACGCCGGGATCCCGGGACCGCACGTCCGCGCCACGTCGAGGCCGCACAACCGCGCCCCCAGCCCGTCGGCGCCACCGCTCGTCCGTGCCCCCACCTGGCGCCCGTCTGCACATCCGTGCCTCCTCCTAGATCCGCCCGTCCACACCACCGCTCCCCCGTCCGTGTCGTCGTCGGTCTCTGAGCCGCCGCCAGTCAAAGGTATTGAATTTTCTTCCATCTCCTTCCTCCCTATTGCTGATTTGTAGAGTTATGTACTTATGTCCATTAGATCTGCAGATGTATGTATGGTCAGTAGCTAGTACTAGTTCTTGTTAGATTTTTTCTTGTTCATGTAGTTCTGAGAATTTGAGATGGAGACCCCTGGAAGTAGCACACAACCTGAGCAGGTGTCGCAGTCGCAAGCATCTGGCCTTGGCCCTGTTATTGCAGCTAGCCCTGAAGTCATCCCCGTTGATGATGAACCTGGGGAAGATGGGGCTGGTGGTGGTGTCAGTCAGTCGCAAAGCACACAGAGGAAGTTTACTTCTTTAGTCTAGAAAGAGTTCACAAGAGTTTGTGATGATGATGGTGTTTGGAAGGCTAAGTGTAACCATTGCAGCAAGAAACTTTCAGCAGCATCAAGGAATGGTACGAACCATCTGCGTACTCATCTTAAAATATGTATCTATAGAAAAAATCTAGGGAATAAAGTGCAAACAAACTTGAGGTTTGGAGCCACTGAGAAGGGGGCAGTGGCTGTGGAAAACTATGTTTTTGATCAAGAGGTAGCTAGGAAAGCACTTTACTCTATGATTGTATTGCATGAGTACCCTCTGTCCATTGTGGACCATCATGGCTTTCGCAAATTTGTTAGTGCATTGCAACCCTTGTTCAAGATAGGTACTAGAAACACTGCTAGGAAGGGCATCTTGAGTTTCTATGACATGGAGAAAAGGAAAGCTAAGATATTCCTTCAAAAAATGAGATGTCGTGTTGCTATTACAACTGATATGTGGACAGCTGATAACCAAAAAAGAGGATATATGGCTGTCACTGGACATTTTATTGATGACTCATGGACTCTTAGAAGCTGCATTTTGAGGTGATTACCTGGTTTTGCTTGCTGTACTGTTTTTATGATATGCAAATTACCATTTTATAATGCTGAAATGTTCTATCTTTTTTCAGGTTTTTGTATGTGCCATGCCCTCATACATCAAGTGCTATTTGTGATGCATTGCTCAAATGCCTCCAGAGTTGGGATATTGATTGCAGGGTGTCAACAGTGACCCTTGATAATTGTAATACCAATGACAACATGATTGGTCAAATGGAAGGAAGGATTGGAGAAGCTAATTTGTTGTTGCGTGGCAAGCACCTTCATATGCGGTGCTGTGCGCACATCCTGAACCTAATTGTCCAAGATGGCTTGGAAGTGATTAAGAAATCTGTTGCAAGTATCAGGGAAGGTATTGCTTATTGGGTTGCCACACCAAAGAGGTATGAGAAATTTGTGAAAACAGCACAACAGCAAAAGGTTGAATTAACTAAGAAATTGTGCCTAGATTGCAAAACTAGATGGAACTCAACTTTTATCATGCTTAGTACTGCTATACCTTATAGGAAAGTTTTTGAACGTTTAGACACCCTTGACCCAAGCTTTGATTGCCCTCCAGAAGATGATTGGAAATTTGCTTCTCTTGTTTGTGAGAAATTAGAATTGTTCTATCAGCTCACTGAATTGTTTTCTGGAACTAAGTATGTGACAGCTAACATCTTCTTCCCCAAAGTATGTGAGATCAAACTTAAAATTAATTGTTGGAAAGAAGATGAAAATGAGATAATTAGGAAAATGTCCACTGCCATGATAGAGAAGTATGATAAATATTGGTCTGACATCCAAGGTCTTATGGCTGTTGCTGTTATTCTTGATCCACGTCTTAAGATGATAATGTTGCAAGCTTGCTACATTGCTATATTGGGTCAAGAAGAAGCTGATAAATATGTTACAAAGAGCTATGAATTGCTAACTGACTTGATGAGTGAATACCAAGTGCAAACTGACCAAGAGGGTGTGGGTACATCATCTTTTGGTGCTGCTTCTTCTACTGTTAGTGCAGCGGCTGTGCTGTCCATATTCAAGTCGCTTGCTGCAAGGAAACAAACTTCAAGTTTGGTTAAAGCCAAGAATGAGTTAGATCGCTATTTGGACGAAGAAACACTTCCTCATAATGAGAGTGAGTATTTTGATATCCTTGGCTGGTGGAAGGTGGCGGGAACTCGTTTCCCAACTTTGAGGATGATTGCTCGTGATATTTTAGCTATTCCAATCACCACGGTAGCTTCTGAGTTAGCTTTTAGCACCGGTGGAAGGATTTTAAGTGAGCATCGCAGCCATCTTACTCCTCAAATGGTTGAAGCTCTAATGTGTAGCCAAAGTTGGCTTCGTCACTCACTTAAAGGTAAGACAAATGATCATTTGCAATGTTTGATATATTCTATAACCTGTGATTTGTGGGCAGCAGCTACGAATATTCACAAATAACTTGCTGTAGATCAAGATGATGGTAAGGTTGACACCTTTTGGTCTTGTCTTGAGGACATAGAAGAAGAAATGAAGGAAGAATCATGCATCACTACTGTTGACTCCGATTGATAGCTTGAAGCTTGTTGAAGTTTAACTATGTTTAATTGTTTATTTGGCTTGTACTCTCTTTAAGACTTGGCTTGTGGCTTGTTGAAGTTGAACAATGTGTTCTGTGTCTGTGTGATTGTGAGTGTGAGTTGAGATTTGAGAACTATGATCTTTGTAGAATTTGATGTACTATTGTGATCCATTTGGCTTGTTAGTTGTTACTTTCCATTGTGATTTGATTTGCATAATTGTTGATGCATGTTTCCTAGTTCCTACTGAGTAGTTAGCTATTTTGATGTCTGGCGGGTTGTGCCCGCGGGTGGCGGGTGCGGGTGCACATCTGTACCCGTCGAGGGTAATGGGTGCGGGCGCGGGTGTAGATTTGAGCTGGCGGGTGCGGGTTTCTAAACCCTCTACCCGCGAAAAATGTGCCCGTTGCCATCCCTAGCTCAACTCGAGCGTTGGTGGACCCCGCAGGTTGCTGAAATGCCTCGGCTCAGCAACGGCCCCGGTAGCCATTTGATCATTTAACCCTTTTTAGTAATAACTAGCGCTACAAATGAATTAACGTTGTAGTGCTAAAATTTTCTAACAAAAAACATATGATTTTTTCATCTGTAGACGCTAGTTATTACAAAAAGAGTTAAACGAGCAAACGGCCATAGAGGGCTGTTGACGAGTTAGGGCAACTCGGCAGCTCCTGCCGAACCAGAGGAGCTCAGTAGCCTTACAGGGCCAATAGGCGCCCCAACTGAGCCAATGCCTATTGTGCTCTCCTACCCTGCCGCTGTGCCGAACTTTGGTGGTGCAGTAGGTGACACGTGTCATCTGCCACTTTTAGCGAGCTCGAGGACGCGGCTATTTTTGCAAAAACAAATGTTTAGGGGCCAAACTAGAAAAATAAATTGTGCTATAATGCTAAATATATGAATAGTTCGGTAGGTAGCAAATCCAAAATCAATCCCAAGGATAAAATGGCGTTGTCTATTTGTAAGGTGACTAAATTTTATTAAACCCAAATCATATTCTTTATCCGTTAAATCAACATCTAATCACATGGCACACCAATTTCTACACAAATCTAATGGTCAAAGAAAATTGACTTAGACTTAAGACATCTTTTCTTAGTAAATGAATATCGGCAGTAGACATTTGCACTGTACTCCAGTGTTTGGAGTGATGGTATCGGTAAGACCAGTATGATAACAAAATGGGTGAATGACGAACTTAAATTTTTTTCAAGTATTTACTAATTCTTCACTCCAGTAGCTACTGAGCTATAAAGGCCAGTATTAGAAGCCAAAATCACAGCAAGGATCTCAAGAAACTGAAAGCCAAGGAGCTCAAGGTACTGACGGTCTGACCGCTCTCTTATTCTAGAATAGAAAAAAATCAGGGCGACTCGATGCAATTTTTGGTGTAACTCTAACAATCTAAGTCCAAATAAGATGAGCTTTTACACACACCTTACTTGAGGTGCCGGGAACTTATTCTTTATAAGTATTGCAAGAATTCTTATCAAAGTTCAGACTTTTTCAAGAACAAGTAAAGTTGCACCAAACCCGAACAAAATCCGAAAAAGTGGAATATAACTTGCTCGTGAGTGGAGAATGACCAAGATAGCTTTAGATGTATTCCCATAAGTCACAGTAAGCAAAAACTTCTAAAGATTTAAGGCAGAAATACTTGAATCAAGAAATCTTTCGAATGTCAAATCAAAGCAAAACTGGGCAACTCAAGAACATGCTAAACCTGATACCTAGCTAGATGGACGGGTATTGATTTTCGTGAGACATTTATATCACTTATTCGTCCTTGGCATTCGACAAGATTGAAAGGAGGAGAGAGAAGATCAAAACCAATAAGATTATGAGCAAATTAACCAAAACAAGAGGAGTCTATAAGAGATGAACAAAGTTGATGTATTGCTACTTGAAGATGAAGATTTTTATAACCACTCTACCTGAAGGACAAGAGAGCACAACACAACACTCACACTTCTCAGTCTCTCAACCTTATAATACTTTGCTAGAATATGGATGGTTGGATTGTTTTTATGCAAATCTCCATCTCAACCGTTAATTAAATAGGGCAATCAGTACCTTTCTAATACTAATAGATACTATCCAGTAGCACATATAGGGAAAATATGTTAACACACACAATACGAGTTTTACTCACACACTACACTCATACATGCTTTTCAAAACACATTAGCCTGAATTTGCTAAGTCCTTAGCCTTTAATCCAACTTGATCTTCTCAGCTTTTCTTTAACCTAAACCATTTTTCCAAGCGCCATAATTTTGATTTAAGATAGTTTTTGGTATTTTGGCCAACTTATCAAAATATATATTTTTAACTCCGTCTACACCTTCCCTTGCAAGCAATCATTATGCTTTGCCATGTGTAGGTGCACCACTACTTTGTCATGTATTGGCAAGTCTCTCCCATTTTGATTACATCGAACCATACCTCACTTGAATTGACCAAGCCACATGGTGCAATCCGTTGCTCAAACTTCTCTTTGACATTTCCTGCCTTTCTCGTGTAAGGCTTGAGCTCAGTCATCTTACCCGACATTCTTAATTGTTCTGGGCTTCTGTGGAATTAAGAATAACCAACTTAAGAGGGTGAATAGGAGGTTTTGAAAATTCTTTAGGCTAAAATACAATGTTAAGCAAGTATGAATTGCAAGTTCGTTTTGCATAATTCAAAGCCTAAAATATCTAAGTCTTACTAAGGCACCGCAAAGTTAAGTCTAGGTAAAATACAATTCTAGCTAAGCTCATCAAGTAATTAATTACTACAAATATAAGTGTGAAAAGTAAAGGGCAGAAGAATTAAACCGCATGATGAACATGAGACTTTTTCTCATGGTCTCGAAGACTTGTCGATCTTCTCTACTACATGTTGTGGAAGCTTGAAGGAATCAAGACGGCTCCTTGCGCAACTTAAGCCTTTTTTTCAATCAATTAGGGTAGCTCTATCCCACTTCGATAGGTGAGCTCCAACCTTCTCAACCAAAATAGGTTTTTTTCTCAACCTTCTTAAAGAGATCACCGTGCCAACTCCTCCAAACCGTCTAGGTGTCAGTAACCACCAAGAGTAATAAGCTAATGACACTTAAAAGTCTTCATGTGCCACAAAGATCAACCAAATAATGCAATGCACTTGAATGCTCTAAAAAACATAACAATGTGAAACTAATACACTAGAGTTGATGAGAAGAATGAAAGAGCTCAAGAGCATTTAATAGAGGTCCAAGAGAGTGCTCTTGTTGTTGGTGAGGAGGTATTTATATGCTTCATCAACTAGAATGGGCGTTGGGGATGAAATCCCTAGAAATCAGGTGCAACGATACTACGGCCGTGGAGTGGTAAGTATTATCGCACCTACTGTTCAAGGACTATTTACTGCTCAATTAATGTGCCAAAACTAGCCATTAATCAAAAAATCGATAGTACCACATTTACATAATCCGGTCATATTGATGCCGTGGTAGTATCGCACTTAAGCTACGGTAGCACCATTTTCTAGAGAGGAGAAAATCTCCTATAAGATGTATATCTCTAGAAAATAGCCACTGCAGCTAAAATGTGATCATTCCGTAATGCGATAATACCGTTGTGGTACTACTAGTCAAGAGCAGTGTTAGTACCATTTCAGTTGAAATCCAAAATAGCACATCTCTGAAAAAGTACATGCATGTAATACCTATTAGTATAACTTGATCTACGTTAATTAAAACATATTTTATGCAATACATATGCACCCGAAGTCAAACCAAATCAACTCATGACCCAAAATCTCCAAAAATCCAATTTTTACCCCAAGCAAAACTACTTGGCTAGTCGGACAGTCGGACTGCAGGAGCCGGTCGGTCTGATTATTGCCTCTAGCATGTCTAACCACTAGGTCTGCAAGAAATACAGAAAATCTACAAATTTACAAAATTTAAATCTTAGCTCCTCTAATTTAACAAAGATTTATCATAACAAATTTTAAATCCTCTCACATGATCTTTCAATATATCATGGGCCCGCACAAGTTTCCTCGCGCACCATCGATCACGTAGGCCACACCAATCACGCACGGATGGAAATGTATAGTGCTGGTGTACACTTCAATTTCTTCATGATCGCTGCGGGTGGTGGGGGGCAGTGAAACACCCCAAAAATTTGATATTTTTTTATTTTTATGAATTTTGACTAAATTCGGATTTCTTTCCCTTTTTGGCAAATCCCAGTGAAAATACGCTTTCCATTTTGGGAATTCCCGCTTCCTTTCCTCCTCTGGCGCTCCCACGCGTGCGCGCCATCTCCACCGCCTCTCTGCCTTGTCGCTTCTCCCCGCGCGCACCGTCGATAAGCCAGCTTGCTGCCGCCTTTGCCAGCCCGTTCACACCAGCCGATCATCGCGGTCCCACCGGTCAGCCCCCTCTTCCCTCCTTCCTTGCTCCGCGCGCAACAGCCGTGCGCCCGGTCTCCTCGCCGCAGCTTCCCCCTCTCTCTCGATTCTTCCCTGTGTGAGCCCCAAGTCAAAAGTGCCAGTACTTGTAGCAGAGCTGCAGTGCCACCTCTCCCTTATCCCCAGCGTAGCAGCAGAAGCTATCCCCTCTCCTCATTCCCGCACGGGAGGCGCATTCCCGAGCCCCTCTCCGTGACCACCGCCTTACCGTGTCTATGAAGCTTAGCAACCGCTGTAGAGGGCTTCACACTACTCCTATATACCTTCCAAAGCGGTCGATTTCAGCTCAGCTTCGTCGCTCCGCCGCCGATTGCTTCCCCTGGGCCCGGTAAGCCGCTCGCCCTATCTTCCTCAATCAACCGCTAAATCTCAATTACTTGTAACCCTAGCATCTCCTAAGCATGACAAACACCGAGGTAAGCTCAATTGAGCGTGAGCATTTTCGCAGAGCTCTGTCCACGAAGTCTACCGCCGACCGTATCACCTCTTCCGTGGCCAGCTCATTTGAGCTATTCTTGAGCTATGCCATCACTTCCTTTAGGTTCCTACAATCCCCTAGATGGGGAAAAGCCCGTCCATTTGGCCGAAGAACCTCTAAGTATTAATGGCGCCGCCGTGGAGGCCGCCGTCTTCCTTCTTGCCGCAAGTCGCTACCACCCATTGTCTTGCTCTCCAAAACCCAAAAAATGGAACCGCCGCCGTTTCTTGGAGTCAACCGCACTACCCGCCCTCGCCGGAGATCTCGGCCGGTGCCGAATCGCAGCAGGGCCGCCGCCCCTGTTTTCTCCCAAAGGGGATGACCGGAGGTAGAAGAAGACCAGGAGTGGGGAGACGTGGTTAAATCCCCGCCCTCGGCGCCTGTTAATGCCGCCCATCCGAGCGTCCGCCCGCTTCGCATCGGAGCCATCCGCGCAGATGGCGTGTCGCCCATCTGCCGGCTGTCCGCGTGCGTGCGCCTGGGCCATCGGTCGCCGGCCCAAACGGCCGCGTGAGCGCATGAGGAGGCCGTCGGCCTCACGGCGTGGTTGGGCTGGGCCCACCACTGTTCATATGACCGGGCTGTACTGCTCATCAGACCGGCCCGTTGCTATTTATCTGGTTTTAGAAAATCCCCAAAAATCCAGAAAAATCCCTAAAAATCCCAGAAAAATCCACAAACCCCAAAAATACCAAAATACACCATTTTGACTAGTTTAATATCTAGAATTCAAATTTAATATCCATTCCTTCAAATTTGAATTTTATTAATTTAAATTTCATCTTTCCGCCAAAATCAATTTCAAATAAATTCAAATTTCCTATGTTTGCCAATTTAAATCTTGATAAAATCCAAATCCATCTAATTTAAACATCAGCTATCCAATTCTAAATGTCTAGCTAGTATTCTCAAAGTTGTGCAACATTTATACATCTTTTAATCGCCCCAAATCTATCTCGTCCAATTCTAGTCGTGTCGACCACCAAACATTGTTGAGCCTCGACCTCCCAACCCCAACCCATTTCTTTTTATATTCGTTCTTGTTTTTAAGTTGCATTTTGTTCCCAGCTTGCATCTTGCAAAGCAGGAACTTATTTGATCTCATTTTCTACGCTAGTGTACGGATCAAGCGGATTGGTCAACTGAAGGACAGCGAAGACAGATGAAGCAAGTTTGAAATTAGCCCAAGGAGATCAGGAGCAATAACAAGAAGGCAAGTCACATGTTTTTGATCATATTGAATCCCATTAAATTACATTATTTATTTAAGGTATTTTCATTATTGATAGTTGCGAACTGATAATTGCTTAAAACAAAGATTTAGAATGTCATGCTATCTAGATAATCCTACCACTGATAAATAGCCCTGTTTACCTTGATGGCCATATTCACCTTGACAACCTTAGTAAGAATTAATATATGATATAAATGTATACAAGATCATCTCATTCAGTATGATACACTACTAAGTGACTCTGGCCGTTGGCCGGTAGAATTGAAAAACCAGGAGAGGGTAGGGTGGTATGGGACGTCGTACCCTAGGCCGGAGATGCTGGTGGACAGTGTGGGGTAAAGGTGTTGCGCGAAACCGTGCGACAGTTTTCGCCCACCGCTTTACCCTTCAACATGTTACACTATTAAGGTGTTGGCTGCGAGCTAGTAGGATTTGAAAATTGGCTCTAAGGTGGGAGTCTGGATGTGGGAAATCACGACGTGATCTACTCCCACGACTTGACCTTAGAGAGTTGAGACTGGGTAAGGGGGTACTGTGGCGAATCACGCAGTGATCTACGCCCCGACCTTACCCGAGTGAGAGGCTGGTATGGATGGGTGGTGGTAGTGCCAGTGGGCACAGAGGGAGACGTGGTTGGATGCCTCAGGTGAAAAATGTAAGGACGAGAACCTTGTGCCAAGTAAAAGACATAGTCAACGCTCAGGCCACAGGAGTTGACTTGTCAACACTGGTCTAGTAACTGCTCCATTCAATTGAAACTCTACAGGCTGTGATGACAGGTAGACAGGGAGTTAGGTATGCTGCGGGTACCTAACAACGGTAGTATTCACTCACAAGCGGCTAGAGAAGAGTATGTGCGCAATTGTAGCCGTGACTGAGTGATGCTATCAGGTAGAGTCTATATAAAGAATGGAGCAGTGAACCGACCTGGCTTTCTTAACTCTGTCGCGGGAGTTAAGGGATCGTGTGGGAAAAGTTGAGCAACTCTGCAGAGTGAAATAAATGGTATTCGAATACGCCGTGCTTCCGGTTAATGAAGCTGTGTTAATTGGGTGATTCCAACAACGAGGCATAAGTAGAGTTTCTGATGTTGTTAATTGGAGTAATGATGAGATTTTACCTGATAACAGAAAACTCCCCTGATCTTAAGGAGCAAATGTTTTAATTTTATTTGTTTGCAAATAAAATTGCATCCACCTCTTAATGGAACAACTATATTCCCCTTCCTTTGATAACCCTGGCAATTAGTTATATAGTATTTCCACATGTGATTTGCTGAGTACGGGGTGGGAGTACTCAGGCTTGCCTAATTTTCCCCCAACAGATACCAGAAGAAAAAGGAAGCAATTCAAGATTTCGCATTAGGGTTACGACCGCACTCAAGCGTTCCTGTGGAGTTTTCTTCGGCTCTTCTGTATGTAAGTTAAGTTTTGGGCTTGGATGCCCTTATTGTCGTTAAAGCTGGCCATTAGGTCTTACTTTAATCCAATTAACTCTTTTTAAATGGCTTGTAAGCAGGCATGATACTTCTGTGATCCGCAACTGAACTCCTGGACTGTTGCGGGCCGTACGACGTCCCTGTTCCAAAAAAATGGGGGCGTTACAAGTGGTATCAGAGCTATGCTTGACTGTAGGTTATAACCCTAAGTATAAGTTTGGTTCCGATAGGAATATGATTCTACAAAATATCAATTTCTGATATAAAAGAATTTCGAAAACCATGAGTAATATTGCTGCCCCATTCTTTCCATGTCTGCCTTATCTTTCCTAGACATGCATTAAAAAGTTTTGTTTTGAATTTGTCAAAATCCTAAAAATACGAGTAGTCGGTTAGACTAATTTCTTACTGTAAGTCTTTGACCAAATGGAACGAAAACTAACTTTAGTAGAAGTGCTAAGGATGGTGTTAAGAAGGATAGCACGAATGCCCTGACCAAAACTTTTCCTTTTGAAAAGTTGAAGTCACCGTCCGAGTAGATAGTACATCATGCCCGTTTAATTCCCTTGATGCAACGGGTAAAACCAATTGAGTAGACGAAGTTTTCTGCTTGTAACAGTAGCCAAATTGCACTACGAGCCTGGTAGGCTGCTATATATAAGCAATTTGTGCAAAGAGTTGAATATTTGGTTTTAAGAAAAGTTTATGTGGAAAATTTTTCTACTCCTACCTTACTTCGTCTCAGCCTGTATCTATTTTCTTCTGTTCTGATTCCCCTCTTAACTATCAAGCTCTAAATCTTGGAGGAACTTAAATGCAAATTCCTAATTGCAATGAATAGATTAAATTCCATCTAAGAGAGTCATAAGTGGGAGAAAATAGATGAAACCATAAGGGATGAAATTATAACGTGAGAGATAACCAAAAATATTAGAGAAGTTATATTTGATTAACAGAATGAGTCAATGGTATAAATTTTAAGTGGATTAAAACCCTAGCCATGATGCTATGTTCAGTTTTCGGTGGATGCAAAGGATAGTGAATTAATTTAGAAGCAGGTAATAAGAGTTTAGTTGATGATTGAATGAGCCTAACGAGATTGTGACACAATGGTGGGAGGAGTCAAAACTCTAGAATAGTTTTGAAGTAAGCAGTGTTGACAGACTTAAAATAAAAATGCTGGACTACGACAAATTTAAGGTCAGATCTGTAGGTTTATGATGGAAAAAGGGAGTTAGGCTGAAACTAGATAGGTAGGATGTAATTAATAACATTAAAGGGTATATATATAATAGAAAGATTAACTAAATAAAAATGAACGTTTAGAGTTTAGCCAACAAAGATGTTAAGAGCAATCAACGGAAAGAAGTAGTATAGTGGTAGATAGTAGATGATGGAAGCAGAATCAGTACAATTATTAGAGTGTAACTGTGTAAGTAAGAATAAAATAGGGTTGAATTAATTCCATGAGTGGCGTCGAATGTCAGAAGAAATTGGATTACCCTTGCAAATATATAGGAAGTGAGAAATAGTATTTTAGGAAGCGATCAGGAAAATTGTTTAATTTTCCCCCCAAGCAATTTCTTTCCTACTTTTGCTCTTATCTTGATTTCGTCTTACTTTCCCTTGCTAGCCCAAAAATGTTACAGAACTGATTCCTATATAATCAGTGCAGAATATCATGAAGCAGATTGAGATTTTAGCCGCACGACAGATGAAGAAAAGAAACCTTAAGGAACAGTCTACAGTAATGGAAGCCCAAGCTATCATGAAGAAAGATCAAATTAAGGACCAACACAGGAAAATCGAGAGTATAGAACAACAGTCTACTGACACAATGACACCAGCGAAATCAATGTCAACATCAAGTGCAACAACAAATAAATTTGCAACGTTCTTGAAGACTCAACCGCCTACTTTTTCAATAACAACCGAGCCATTAAGTGCAGATAATTGGCTACAAGATATTGAACGAAGGATGAACCCCATCCAGTGTACAAACCAGGAGAAAGTACTTTTTGCCACTTATCAACTCTCAGAACCGGCCAGTACTTGGTGGGATTCCATCCAGTGGATACATCCGAAGGAGAAAAATATCACATGGGAAGAAATTGTCAGAGATTCCGTAAGAACCATATTTCCCCTAAGGTCATTACGGGAAAATATCAAGAGTTTCTCAATCTTCAACAAGAAGACAAATCGGTTATGGAGTATCTGCAGCAGTTCCATCATCTGTCACAATATGTTCAAACAGATATCAATGATGAAACAAAAAGAATGGCATACTTTATAAAAGGTTTGCAACCACAGATAAAGCGCTATGTTATAACCATGGAATTTCTAGAATTAAGGGCTCTAGTCGATCAAGCTCTCCGGATAGAAAAACAAAGGTCAGGATATATGAAGATCAGGAAGAAAAATAATCCTTTGGTTCAGTATTCTACCGCTTGTTTCCACTGTGAACAAAATGGGCATTATCGTTGCCAATGTCCACTGAAAGCCTTATCTAAAGAAGAAGGCAGAAAACAAGCAAAGAGACCGATATTAATGTCACACCAGCCATATCAAGATAAGGAGTTCTACCATAAGAAAGCCAGAATTGAAGAAGAAACAAGCTCACCCTAAAAGAATGACATGAAGTCAAGTCGCAAGGAAGTTGGATAAAAGAGAAAGTTTTATGTTATCAACTGTTAGGAATAAGAAATGGAATGGAACCCATTAAGTACTTTTGTGCAAGACCCAGAAAGTTGGAGAAGATGTTTGTAAATTATTTTAACTACGGCATGTAGCAAGACTATGGACGTGTATGGAATCTGTATGTACAAAGTACAAAGAATAAGAAAGCTATGTGGTATTAAAGTCATTTTCAATAGATCTAATTTACAACCAAGTTTGGGGAATAACAATTATATATACAAGGTTCAGTAAATGTGACTTCTGGATGAAGGAAGTTGTTTTTTTTGGACCATACAATCTTTGAAAAAGGAGTCAAGGTGAAAAGAAAAAAAAACAAAGTTGGTCATTCGCCTCCACTATTAATAGAGATGTAAAGCTTAAATCTGATAATAATTGAACGAGGAAATATGAGCAACGCTTGAAATTCAGCCATTGCTGATAGATCAAATTAAGTCAGCACGGAACAAAGACGAAGGGACACCATAACTTAAGAAGGACAGTCAAGAAAAAGGTTCAATAAAGCTTATTGCAGACGAACATGGAATCCAGACATTTCGTGATTATCATTGCCTATCTAATGAGAAAAGAGTTGGAGGATTTAATCCTAACAGAAACCCAATTTTCATAGATCTTTAATACATTTTGGAGACATTAAGATGTATAGGTAACAAAGCAGAAATAATGAGAGCCTGAACAAACGGAGCACAGGTACAATAAGATAGAATCATGTAAATCTATAATATACAAGGATGATATACAGGTACATGCAATAAAAGGGTATAAGGAACCCAGATATGACCAGATAGGACATAGACTGATGAATATTTTATACTCAGAGTAAAGGATACAATCTCAGGAAATGAATCAGAACTGTAACCAGTTTTGTTTTTATACCCCATTCTTTAACTTGGATGAATCTCGGGGTCGAGATTCTTTTTAAGGGGGTAGATTGAAACACCCCAAAAATTTGATATTTTTTTTTTATTTTTATGAATTTTGACTAAATTCGGATTTCTTTCCCTTTTTGGCAAATCCCAGTGAAAATACGCTTTCCATTTTGGGAATTCCCGCTTCCTTTCCTCCTCTGGCGCTCCCACGCGTGCGCGCCATCTCCACCGCCTCTCTGCCTTGTCGCTTCTCCCCGCGCGCACCGTCGATAAGCCAGCTTGCTGGCGCCTTTGCCAGCCCGTTCACACCAGCCGATCATCGCGGTCCCACCGGTCAGCCCCCTCTTCCCTCCTTCCTTGCTCCGCGCGCAACAGTCGTGCGCCCGGTCTCCTCGCCGCAGCTTCCCCTCTCTCTCTCGATTCTTCCCTGTGTGAGCCCCAAGTCAAAAGTGCCAGTACTTGTAGCAGAGCTGCAGTGCCACCTCTCCCTTATCCCCAGCGCAGCAGCAGAAGCTATCCCCTCTCCTCATTCCCGCACGGGAGGCGCATTCCCGAGCCCCTCTCCGTGACCACCGCCTTACCGTGTCTATGAAGCTTAGCAATCGCTGTAGAGGGCTTCACACTACTCCAATATACCTTCCAAAGCGGTCGATTTCAGCTCAGCTTCGTCGCTCCGCCGCCGATTGCTTCCCCTGGGCCCGGTAAGCCGCTCGCCCTATCTTCCTCAATCAACCGCTAAATCTCAATTACTTGTAACCCTAGCATCTCCTAAGCATGACAAACACCGAGGTAAGCTCAATTGAGCGTGAGCATTTCCGTAGAGCTCTGTCCACGAAGTCTACCGCCGACCGTATCACCTCTTCCGTGGCCAGCTCATTTGAGCTATTCTTGAGCTATGCCATCACTTCCTTTAGGTTCCTACAATCCCCTAGATGGGGAAAAGCCTGTCCATTTGGCCGAAGAACCTCTAAGTATTAATGGCGCCGCCGTGGAGGCCGCCGTCTTCCTTCTTGCCACCGGTCGCTACCACCCATTGTCTTGCTCTCCAAAACCCAAAAAATGGAACCGCCGCCGTTCCTTGGAGTCAACCGCACTACCCGCCCTCGCCGGAGATCTCGGCCGGTGCCGAATCGCAGCAGGGCCGCCGCCCCTGTTTTCTCCCAAAGGGGATGACCGGAGGTAGAAGAAGACCAGGAGTGGGGCGACGTGGTTAAATCCCCGCCCTCGGCGCCTGTTAATGCCGCCCATCCGAGCGTCCACCCGCTTCGCATCGGAGCCATCCGCGCAGATGGCGTGTCGCCCATCTGCCGGCTGTCCGCGTGCGCGCGCCTGGGCCATCGGTCACCGGCCCAAACGGCCGCGTGAGCGCGGGAGGAGGCCGTCGGCCTCACGGCGTGGTTGGGCTGAGGCCACCACTGTTCATATGACTGGGCTGTACTGCTCATCAGACCGGCCCGTTGCTATTTATCTGGTTTTAGAAAATCCCCAAAAATCTAGAAAAATCCCTAAAAATCCCAGAAAAATCCACAAACCCCAAAAATACCAAAATACATCATTTTGACTAGTTTAATATCTAGAATTCAAATTTAATATCCATTCCTTCAAATTTGAATTTTATTAATTTAAATTTCATCTTTCCGCCAAAATCAATTTCAAATAAATTCAAATTTCCTATGTTTGCCAATTTAAATCTTGATAAAATCCAAATCCATCTAATTTAAACATCAGCTATCCAATTCTAAATGTCTAGCTAGTATTCTCAAAGTTGTGCAACATTTATACATCTTTTAATCGCCCCAAATCTATCTCGTCCAATTCTAGTCGTGTCGACCACCAAACATTGTTGAGCCTCGACCTCCCAACCCCAACCCATTTCTTTTTATATTCGTTCGTGTTTTTAAGTTGCATTTTGTTCCCAGCTTGCATCTTGCAAAGCAGGAACTTATTTGATCTCATTTTCTACGCTAGTGTACGGATCAAGCGGATTGGTCAACTGAAGGACAGCGAAGACAGATGAAGCAAGTTTGAAATTAGCCCAAGGAGATCAGGAGCAACAACAAGAAGGCAAGTCACATGTTTTTGATCATATTGAATCCCATTAAATTACATTATTTATTTAAGGTATTTTCATTATTGATAGTTGCGAACTGATAATTGCTTAAAACAAAGATTTAGAATGTCATGCTATCTAGATAATACCACTGATAAATAGCCCTGTTTACCTTGATGGCCATATTCACCTTGACAACCTTAGTAAGAATTAATATATGATATAAATGTATACAAGATCATCTCATTCAGTATGATACACTACTAAGTGATTCTGGCCGTTGGCCGGTAGAATTGAAAAACCCGGAGAGGGTAGGGTGGTATGGGACGCCGTACCCTAGGCCGGAGATGCTGGTGGACAGTGTGGGGTAAAGGTGTTGCGCGAAACCGTGCGACGGTTTTCGCCCACCGCTTTACCCTTCAACATGTTACACTATTAAGGTGTTGGCTGCGAGCCAGTAGGATTTGAAAATTGGCTCTAAGGTGGGAGTCTGGATGTGGGAAATCACGACGTGATCTACTCCCACGACTTGACCTTAGAGAGTTGAGACTGGGTAAGGGGGTACTGTGGCGAATCACGCAGTGATCTACGCCCCGACCTTACCCGAGTGAGGAGCTGGTATGGATGGGTGGTGGTAGTGCCAGTGGGCACAGAGGGAGACGTGGTTGGATGCCTCAGCTGAAAAATGTAAGGACGAGAACCTTGTGCCAAGTAAAAGACGTAGTCAACGCTTAGGCCACAGGAGTTGACTTGTCAACACTGGTCTAGTAACTGCTCCATTCAATTGAAACTCTACAGGCTGTGATGACAGGTAGACGGGGAGTTAGGTATGCTGCGGGTACCTAACAACGGTAGTATTCACTCACAAGCGGCAAGAGAAGAGTATGTGCGCAATTGTAGCCGTGACTGAGTGATGCTATCGGGTAGAGTCTATATAAAGAATGGAGTAGTGAACCGACCTGGCTTTCTTAACTCTGTCGCGGGAGTTAAGGGATCGTGTGGGAAAAGTTGAGCAACTCTGCAGAGTGAAATAAATGGTATTCGAATACGCCGTGCTTCCGGTTAATGAAGCTGTGTTAATTGGGTGATTCCAACAACGAGGCATAAGTAGAGTTTTTGATGTTGTTAATTGGAGTAATGATGAGATTTTACCTGATAACAGAAAACCCCCTGATCTTAAGGAGCAAATGTTTTAATTTTATTCGTTTGCAAATAAAATTGAATCCACCTCTTAATAGAACAACTATATTCCCCTTCCTTTGATAACCCTGGCAATTAGTTATATAGTATTTCCACATGTGATTTGCTGAGTACGGGGTGGGAGTACTCAGGCTTGCCTAATTTTCCCCCAACAGATACCAGAAGAAAAAGGAAGCAATTCAAGATTTCGCATTAGGGTTACGACCGCACTCAAGCGTTCCTGTGGAGTTTTCTTCGGCTCTTCTGTATGTAAGTTAAGTTTTGGGCTTGGATGCCCTTATTGTCGTTAAAGCTGGCCATTAGGTCTTACTTTAATCCAATTAACTCTTTTTAAATGGCTTGTAAGCAGGCATGATACTTCTGTGATTCGCAACTAAACTCCTGGACTGTTGCGGGCCGTACGATGTCCCTGTTCCAAAAAAATGGGGGCGTTACAGGCAGCATGTCAATATGCGACTGATGGATCCTGTTTAAATTTTTATGTATCTACTACGAACGGAGGAACGTGCATCGTTGCAAGAGCACCACGTACGGGGGTAATGGGTAGAAGCAGAAGACAACAACACGCAGGCCTAGCACCACCGGGTAATGGAATCTGAGGGCCGGCACGCACCACGCCTCTAGTCTCTAGTGATGGCTGCCTGGCTGGTCTGGGTCAGAAGAAGACGGATGAAATGGTCTAGGGGCGAGAGGGAGAGGGGAGAGAGAAGAACGCATGCACGGGATATAGTTGTAAAATCCGGGGTCCGTGCCGCTGCCGCTGTTCGTTGCCTATTGTGGGGGGAGCGTGCGACCACTTGGAACAGCAGTGCACACAGTGCAGGCTGCCGCACCACTGCACCGTTTGGCCACTGGTTGGTCGCACATACGCCGTGCCGTGGTGGGGCGTCGAGGCGCGCAGCGCAGCGCTGCACGGCCACACGCCGCGCGCGGCAGCCCTTTCGGTGCTCAGTTTATCTGTCCGTCCGCTTGTCCGGCGTGGCAGCCCTTGCGCCCGGCAGGTAACTGCTGGCTAGCTATGCTGCTCGCCTGCCCCCTTTGCGAGTTGCCACCGTAATCGCCTCACCGTCACACGGGCAGACATCGGCGGTAACAAGGTAAGGAAATCACTGAAGCATTGCCAACGGTTAAGGACCTATTCCAAAGAGTTTAAGCTTCTGATTTATGACTTTGGCGGTTGACTTTTAGCTAAAATTACACTGTATCAACTGTTAGTTTTTTCTGAGTCATTCAATTAAAGAATTAAAAGAATAAGAAAAAACGGTCATATTATCGTGGACAATACAAATGAATAAGAGAAAAAAAAGACAAAAAAAAAACCAAAATAAACCACAACTAAAAGTTGATGCGTTCTAAATAGGTTTTGATTTAAATAAGTCAAAAACTAAAAAAATTAGAAATTAAAGCCGTCTAAAGCAAGGCTTAGGACTTTCGGAAATCAAGAAGCTCAAGTAAAAGGTTTCCTCTTAAGTTTCCACAAATAAGAGTGTGAGAGGTCATCGTTAGCAATTTTTTTTATTCTAGAGTCAGTCAGCTTGTTCGATGGTTGCGGGACCATGACTATGACAGAATTACTCAGGTCCAAGTGAATACTTAGTTGGGCAACTTGGATGAGACGTCAGGTCAGTCGATTCTCCTTACTTAATAAGACAATTTTTAATAATTGATGACGCTGATCATTAGTTTTTTCTGTGGCGAATGACTTTTGGCTATGAGTAACAGTTTTTCTAGTGTTTTTTTAAAAATAATAGCAGATAGTAGAGACGTCGGCGCAGACGACATACACAGTTTAAGAATCAAAAATTTGTTTGAAAAATATACTTCAATAAATTATTTTATTTATTTCGATTTTTGAAAAACCTAAATTATTACTCGCTGTCTAGCTACTCTCGTGATCAAGCCCGCAATGCATGCGTTGCGTCCATTTCACAAAGGAAGCAACTGGGCGGCAATGTTTCCATCTGCTCTTTATGTGCCCAATATTTGTCATGTCATGCGAAGCTCGAATGCTCATCCCATTCCATCAGTGTCATCTACTGGTCGACAAAGATGGATTCCAGGGCAAATGCCGTGTCTCAACTTCTTAAGTTTCTTTGCCACTTTCGCTCCGCTGTCCGTGACGTGGCTCTCCACATCCACCACACGAGTACAACAAAAATAAAAGCCTCAACGTCTATCCATATATCTATCTTTATCGGTGCATCACCTCCGGCTTAATAGTCAAACAACTCCACTGACATGACTTCACAAAGTTATTTAATTAGAACTCAATATTCCAAGTTAACACTACTACAGAAAGCCTAATAGTAGACGCCTCATCACAGACGGTTTTGTGAAACCGTCTCTAATGAGCACTATTACAGACGGTTGTAATTTGGAGGACGTCTGTGGTATTTGTGGCGGGAAAATGGATTATCACAGACGGTTATTAACTATGAACCGTCTGTGATACGTTTGTATCACAGACGGTCTGTATTAAAAACCGTCTGTGATAATCCCAGATTATCACAGACGGTTTTTAAATAAAAACCGTCTGTGATAACCTTGTTATCACAGACGGTTAATAATTAAAAACCGTCTGTGATAATTCACAGACGGTTTTTTATTAAAAACCATCTGTGATAATGTCAGTAGGCATTTATTGCGCTGCTCAGACCGCATCTGTCTTCATTTCGATCCAGATCTAGCCACTGCTGCGCACTTTTTCACTCGGGAGGAAGCTAGGCGATTTCAGGCCTTGTTAATTTGGTGGGAAGAGGCAGAGATTGAGCTTTGAAGATTCATACTTTGCTGGTTGTTCTAGATATGGTTAGTAATGCAATTTATTTTTTTCTTTAATTGCATTACAATTTAGTTCTAAGTAATCCATGAGTGGTTATTGAAGATGGTTAATTTGCAAAATTGTTGGTTATATAATAGCTGTTGTGTTTGTAATATGAATCTAGCAAATAAAGTCTCAATATAATAAATGTGGCCGGTATATATGTAGTTATAATTAGTTAATCTAGATTTTAATACTAAGTTGTTATATATGTACGTAACGTAGGACCGAAGCTGGATGTATGCCGCGAGCCGTGTGAGTGAAGAGTACATTAATGGCGTTTCTGCTTTTATAAGAGCTGCCGAGGAGGATATGTTGAATAAGGGGGCGATATATATGTGCTGTCCATGCACTGACTGCGAGAATGTGAAGATGTTTAAGAACCGAGGGCAAATTGAATCGCACTTGATTCGGAGGGGTTTCAAAAAGGATTATACGTGTTGGACCAGTCATGGCGAAGTGAATGATCATATGCCGCCGGATGACATCGCCGGTGAAGTGAATGATATGCCCCCGGATGACATCGCCTGTGAACTGAATGACATGCCGCCGGCTGATGTCGATTGTGGGTCGGATTCGGATAGGTTGCACGATGATAATCTGGATCAGATGCTTCGCGATGTTGAAGAGAACTATGATGAGAGAGAGTATGTTAAATTCCGTGGCTTGATGGAGGACTCAGAGAAACCTTTGTACACGGGATGCAAGTACACGAGGTTGTTGGCCGTGCTTCAACTGTTGAAATTGAAGGCAAGCAACGGTTGGTCGGACAAGAGTTTCACGGCGCTGCTAGGTCTTTTAGCGGACATGCTTCCGGATGGAAATGAGTTGCCTAAAACCACGTATAAAGCCAAGAAGGTTCTTTGTCCGTTGGGAATGGAAGTAGAAAGAATACATGCATGCCCGAACGATTGTATCCTCTACCGTAAAGAGTATGCAAACATGCATGTATGTCCGGTGTGCAACGCATCCCGATACAAACGTAACAATCAATCAGTTGATGGCGAGGGAACAGAGGCGAAGAAAGGACCTCCTGCTAAGGTGACATGGTATTTTCCTATAATTCCCCGTTTGAAAAGGTTTTTTGCAAATCCAAAGGAGGCAAAACTGCTGCGTTGGCACTCGGAGGAGCGCAAGAAGGATGGAATGATAAGACACCTTGCTGATTCCGCGCAGTGGAGAAACATCGATAGGAGTTTTGCAGAGTTCGGTGCAGAACCAAGGAATATAAGGTTTGGACTGAGTACAGATGGAATGAATCCTTTCAGTAGCATGAGCAGCCGACATAGCACATGGCCCGTGACTCTCTGCATCTATAACCTTCCTCCTTGGTTGTGTATGAAGCGAAAGTATATTTTGCTGTCGATACTTATCCAAGGGCCAAAACAACCTGGGAATGATATCGATGTGTTCCTAGCACCGTTGGTGGAAGATCTAAAAGTAATGTGGAACGAAGGGGTACAGGTATGGGATGCGTACAAACGAGAGAACTTCACTCTGCGCTCCTTATTGTTCTGCACCATAAATGATTATCCTGCCCTTGGTAACCTATCGGGCCATAGTACAAAAGGTGCCAAAGCTTGTACTCACTGTTTAGATGGTACCGAGAGTGTGTGGCTGAGACACTCACGCAAAACCGTCTACATGCGTCACCGCCGGTTCCTTCGGAGGGCTCACCCATACCGCAAGATGAAGAAACAATTTGACGGAGAGAAGGAAGATGGTTCAGCTCCAAGGCATTTAAGGGGACGCGAGGTTTATGATATGGTTAAGGATTTAGATATTGTCCTCGGAAAGGGACGTAAATTGAGGGCTCATGAGAAGAACACCTGGAAGAAGAGATCAATATTTTGGGACTTACCTTATTGGGAGTACCTAGATGTTCGGCACTGCATCGACGTCATGCACGTAGAAAAGAATGTGTGCGACAGCTTGATTGGTCTCTTACTGAACATCCGTGATAAAACAAAGGACGGTGTCAACGCACGGCTTGACTTGGCTGACATGGACATCAGGCCTGAGTTAGCACCGACAAGCACTGATAATGGACGAACGTACCTTCCCCCTGCGTGTTACACTCTGTCCAAGGCTGAGAAAACAGAACTGTGCCAGTGCTTGCATGGTGTGAAAGTTCCGTCTGGTTACTCCGGCAACGTGAAGAAACTTGTTTCGATGCAAGATTTGAAGTTAAATGGCATGAAGTCTCATGATTGTCATGTGCTGATGACACAGATGCTCCCTATTGCAATTAGAAATATTTTGCCGATCAAAGTCCGAGAGACAATCATGAGGCTATGTTATTTCTTTAACACAATTGCTCAGAAGGTCATCGATCCCGAAGGACTAGATGCTCTGCAGGACGAGGTGGTGATGACTCTATGTCACCTTGAAATGTATTTCCCTCCTTCGTTTTTCGATATCATGGTCCATCTCGTTGTTCACGTTGTGTGGGAGATAAAAATGTGCGGGCCCGTATTCCTACGCAGCATGTACCCATTTGAGAGGTTCATGGGAATTCTCAAGTCCTACGTACGGAATCGTTCTCGGCCGGAGGGCAGCATCGTCGAAGGTTATGCAAGCGAAGAGGTGATTGAGTTTTGTGTCGATTATATGGCTCAGATTCAACCGATAGGTGTCCCTCAATCTCGTCATGAAGGGAGGCTGAAGGGTCTCGGAACTATCGGAAGGAAAGCAATCACTCCAGATATGGACACGTATACTCAAGCCCATTTCACGGTGTTGCAACACATGACTGAAGTGGCGCCTTATGTGTACCAGCACAAGGATGTGCTTCGGCAACAGAATCCAGAGCGGCCGGATGTTTGGATCATGAGGCAACACAACCGTTGGTTCAACCAATGGTTGAAGGAGCAAATTGCTAGGAGCTCGCCGAGTGAGACGCTGAGATGGTTGGCAAAAGGGCCGACATTTACAGTTGTGACATGGCAAGGATATGACATAAATGGGTACACCTCCTTTTGGAAATGGCATAAGGGTCGACGATGAACAACGTGACGAAACTAGTTACGTACGCATTGATCATGATGAAGGGCTAATTTTTAAAGGAAATAAGCAAGTACAATAAGAATGTATATGTGAAAATGTGTGACAATTTTGAGATCTATATGTGAAAATATGTGATGTAGTCAATTTTGAGATGTATATGTGAAAATGTGTGACAATTTTGAGATGTATATGTGAAAATGTATGATGTAGTCAATTTTGAGATGTATATGTGAAAATGTGTGATGTAGTCGATTTTGAGATGTATATGTGAAAATGTGTGACAAAATGTATATGAGTATTGGCATTTATGTATATGTGTGATGCACATGTGATGGTTGATATGAATGCAGCTGGTTGGTGTTGTATATGAATGCAGCTGTTTGGTGGTGGATATGAATGCAGCTGTGGTTATTGGTGTTGTCTTAATAACTACAGTCGCAAAGGCTTATCACAGACGGTTTTAAACTTAGAACCGTCTGTGATATCAATAAAACAGACGGTTCTAAGTTTAAAACCGTCTGTGATAATATGACTATCACAGACGGTTATACACTTAGAACCGTCTGTGATATTTATACTATCACAGGCGGTTTTAGACTTGGAACCGTCTGTGATATTAATATCACAGACGGTTTTTGAGTTAGAACCGTCTGTGATAACCTCCCTATATATACCCTCTGGCTAGGGTTTTCCCTGTGCGCTGCGCAGTTATTCGATCTAGATCCAAGTAAATCCCGAGCCCGTCGTCGCCTCCGCCTCCCCGAACCCTCGTCGGCCGCCTCCTCGAGCCCCTCGCCGGCCGCCTCCGTCGAGCCCCTCGTCGCCTCCGCCTCCTCGAGCCCCTCGTCGCCTCCGCCTCCCCGAACCCTCGTCGACCGCCTCCCCGAGCCCCTCGCCGGCCGCCTTCGTCGAGCCCCTCGTCGCCTCGGCCTCCCCGAGCCCCTCGCCGGCCGCCTTCGTCGAGCCCCTCGTCGCCTCGGCCTCCCCGAGCCCCTCGTCGACCGCCTCCGTCGACCCCCTCGTCGCCTCCGCCTCCCCGAACCCTCGTCGACCGCCTCCCCGAGCCCCTCGCCGGCCGCCTCCGTCGAGCCCCTCGCCGGCCACCTCCCCTCGATTACCGACTGCATTGTGAGCACTTTCTGTGATGGACTAGGGTTTACTGCAGTAGCTTAATTAGTTTGCTATTTGGTACATTAATTGTTTACTACAGTTGCTCGAGCTCTAATAGCTGTCGGTTCATTCAGTTTTCAGTGCTTGAGCTCTAATAGCTGTCGGTTCATGCAGTTTTCAGGTTATAGCATGTTATTAAATTGATCTGTTCGGATTTAATCTTGACAAGTTAAAAGACTGAATTATTGGGCAAAGTTAACTTGTGTGGTCTTGATCTGTATGAATACTGTTGTTTGAATATATGCATGCTAAATATATCTTGATCTTGAGATTTTAGAGTTTGTATCTAGAGCTCAAAATACTGAATTCATTATTTGGCATAACCGTCAAGAGCACGCTTGTCAGGAAATACGTGGAGACGGACGAAACGCCTTTTACTAAATACCCATTCCTGGAATCACAATGGGAAGAGTTCAAGGCGATGAAAACGACCGAAGAATTCAAAAGTACAAGTGTGGCGCACAAGGCCCTCCAGGCAAAAAACACGCACCCCCACAGACTTGGCACAGCTGGGTATGCGGGTAAAATCCCGCAGTGGAGGTTGGAGGATGAGCTGGCAGCTGCAGAGGACATCGCCCCGCCGTTTTCCAATATCCCGGATGACCGCGCTCGAAATTGGCTTAGAGCAAGGTCATCTACAACGACATCGGGGGACGTCTCCTTTCGAAACCCTGTAGACCAGCAAGTGTCCCAGCGCCTGGTAAGATATCGATCGAACTACGTAGCTTGTAATTACTCCACAACTTCGTACGAATTGAAATGACATGTCGTGCTCTTGCAGGAAGAGCTGAGTTTTGAATCTACCCTGGGATCATTCCAGGGAACAAGGGAGAATGATATGCTCTCCGTGGCCCTGGGAAACAAGGAGCACCCGGGTCGTACGAGAGGCCTTGGGCTTTACGTTCCTTGGAAACATGGTTTCCAAGATGACTCCGGAATGTATCGGCGTAGGAAGAGAAACAAAGCCGAGCGTGAGGAGCAGCTACGAGAAGAGATCAAGGAATCTCTTCTAGAGGAGCTATTTGCTCAGATGGGTGAAGTAATCAGAGAAGAGGTGCGGAAACAGACAGAAAGTCAGCAGGCCGCCACCGCCGCTGCTATGCTAGGTAGCCCGCACAACCGTCCGAGTAGCTGCGCGTCCAATCCTACGCATACCCAGTCCAAATTTCCTGTGGACGACATCCTGGTAATAATTATTACCTCTCGAATGCTTGCTCCATTGGTAGGCCTATTCGAGTAGCTAATTTTGTATCGTTATGTAGGAGCCTACGAACTGCAAGCTCCAAGTGAGATATGGCGCCATTCCCTTGTACGCTGCTTGGGGCCAGGCATATTCGTCTGGTAACGGGGCCATGGTGCACGGCCAAGCTTTAGCGCCAGGCTTCGCAAAAGTTAATGTGGAAGGTGTGTATGTCAATTTTGAGGTGGTCCCGCTACCGAAGCCCCCCAACGACGAGATCGTGACTCTAGGACAGGCCATTGGAACATTCATCCAGTGGCCCAAAAGCGACATCTTCCTGGAGGCTTCTTCACCGGTGGCAGGACCAGAGCAACATGCACTGGTGCCATCTCCAGTACAAGACCAGTCGGTTCCACCACCGGATACTACAACGGTGCTATCTCCACGGGCCCTATTCTCGCCAGAGCAACTTGCACCGCTGCTGCCTTCAAAGTCGACTTCCGTGAAGTCGACCCATAGCCGAGGCAGCAAGGCCAGCAAGGGCAAAGCAAAGAAGACCAATGATGATCTTCCGTACCACCCTTTGGCCCGCAAATTCGTGCTTGGCGAGCCGTTGCTCGAGCAAAAAGCCCTCCAAAAGCTACCATATAGTTGCATGCAATTGCACACGTGGTATATGCAGCAGTCCAATAAGCCAGAGGGAGAACGGACTTCAAGTATCACTGTCAAATTCTCCGAGGAAGATTTACACCACAATCTTCAAGAGTGTACATTCGTGGTCGCCTTTGAGGATTTATTCGAGCTGTTCATGCTCAACGCTCTTGACGTCTCAATCGTTCGATGCTGGACGCTGTAAGTGTGTACAATCACAGTCTCCGTTAATGTCATATACCGATAAATGCCATATCTAATTTTTCGCTTTCGTGTGTATATATATAGACACATGCTGATTAAAGCTAGAGTATCGAACTCATCAGCTGGTTTCTTGGACCCACAATTGGTCGCCAAGACTACCATCGACGTGGAGGCATCCCTCGTCGAGAGGTACATTGCATCAGGCCTGCTGAGTTGTCGCAATAAGGACTATGTACTTATGCCCTTCAATCAGAGCTTTCATTGGATTTTAATAGTAATTGTACCAAAATGGAACAAGGTATATTACCTTGATTCCCTAAGTAAGAATAAAATGGACTTCACAATTGTCGGCCAAGTAATCGATAGGTAAGCACATATTCCCCATACATATCTACATTGTACTCTTTCTTTCCTTCCGAATGATTAAGGTTAACCTTTTCGAATTACGTAGGGCGTTCGCGATGTACATTGAAAAGGGAGGTGACTCGAAGCGCGGGGCCAACGGCCTGCTGACACATGTTCGAGATTTTAAGGTATTCGCTATTTCACATTAATTAATCCTATGCAACAGATGGTACTAATGCCTTTTGAACTAACACATTCCATTTTTTGCAGTGCCACCAGCAGCAGCCGGGCAACACATGTGGATACTACGTTTGCCAACATATGGAACTACTCCTCGATTCCTCGAGGGTCACCAATCGCAAGGTTTGTCACTCTTCCCATAATTACTTCATACTTATCACGTTACATATATATGTACATTGATATTCCTATCGACAGGCTGTATCAATCCCGTCAACTGCATTGAAACAGTCTGAGCTTCGAGAGGTTCAATCAGAGTTAGCGTTCTTTTTGCTGACTCAAGTCATACAGCCAGAAGGACGGTTCCACTGCGCACACTGATTTCCTATTGGTCTTATCACTAAGTGTAAATGCAGTGTAGATCTTTTGTAACTGTGCATTTGTTAATGGATATTTCAGTTCAATTCAATTAATTGATTTGCGAAATGGATGCATGCTTTATGTCTGTGAGATGAAGTGCGATGTCAATTGGATGTTTTATGTCTGCGAAATGTACCTGAAAGCAAATGAGATGTGTGAATTGTATGTTTTTTGTCTGTGATTATCTGCTTGTTTCAGAGGGCATGGCTAGCATTTCCTGAGGCTAGCCAATAAACAGAAATAGATTTTGGTTTAGGAGGAAGGAATATCACAGACGGTTTTTAAGTAAAAACCGTCTGTGATATGTATCACAGACGGTTTTTCATTAAAAACGGTCTGTGATTATTAGATATCACAGACGGTTTTTAATTAAAAACCGTCTGTGATATCTGATAATCACAGACGGTTTTTAATTAAAAACCGTCTGTGATATCTAATAATCACAGACGGTTCGAAAACCGTCTGTGATAACCTTCGATCATCACTGACCCATAAATTCAGACGGTTCAGAAAACCGTCTGTGATGACGTTTCTGAACCGTCTGTAATGTCGATTTCTGTAGTAGTGTAAGGTGAACAAAAAAAATGATGTTCTTTGAACCTCTCACATCTAAAATATGGTCTAAGATACTTTTACTCGTTTAAAGTCCATTAGGTTCAGTGTCACACTTTGCCGTCAATTTAGGCAAACTTCCACTGTTTTAGGCTAGTGCTTAGTTGCTTGCTGCACCACTTTGCCGCAAATTTAGGCAATTTATACTTACTGTTTCGCTGCTTGCACACTTATGACGTATCACACTTTCTTTACCCTATATCTCTTATGTTATGGACACAATTTCTCATACCATTTGTCATTCTTAAGGCAAACGATTTTTCCGCCACAAGAATAATATCGCCACGAGTTGGTACAATAAAGTTCAGAAAAAGTTACCTAAGACCCGATCCAGCAGCTCAAAAGCAGCAGCCTAGGACATGGAATTCGGAATTGATAGTTTGTGTGGACAACCATACTGCTGCTCATCCTAAATACCCTTTTCTTCACTAGCCATCGGTATGACAGTTGCCTGGCCTCTAGGGGATGATGGTTGGGCTTCAGTTTTTATCTTTCGGTTTATTTTTCACTATTCATAATTTTTCATCTTTTTTCTGAATTTTTGGTTTTTTGTTAAGCTTTTTTGCCGGTTCTTTTTTTCCCGTATTTGTTTGTATTATATGTAATAGGCTAACATATTTTTTAATTTTTTAAATTTAATTATGCTAAATAAGTCTCTATTAGCTACAGTGTTTTTAGTCAACTATAGTGTTTTCAGCCATAAACCACTAAAAATAAACCCAAATAATCACCAGTAATCTCCCATTCTCCTACGAACTGCTCTCAAGACGCAAATAATCACATTGGAAAAGTACGAGGGATTGGCGTCGATCGATCGGTACACTCCTACGACTGACTAGCCTTGTGCCACCTATCCGCCAAGTTGACGTGGTGCACTGCGGCTGCGACCGGTCGATTGATAGGCGTGCCCCCCAAAAAAAACCCGATGGGACGATGAATTGGACGACCTTTTGCACGTCTGATTGGGATGCAGTCCCCGTTTTTCTGCGCCACGTACGGTGGATCGCGTGGTTTCCAACGCATGCGAAGACTTGGGACTCAACGGTGACTGGTCTAATTGAGCGTACGCATTTTCGTGTTAGCTCGAAGGCAACATGAATATCCGTTTTTTCAAAATAGTTTTTTTCACCTCTCTTATTTCTATCTCGTTAGTGGTATCATATGTTCCACTTCTCTCGTTAGCAACTCTCTGTTACTTTTATATCACTTGCTCTTTTTTTAAAAAGATATATCTTTAAGCTACTATTATATATTTATTTCTAACTAAAAATCATCGAAATCAATATGAACAGATCTTGGTTCATTGATCTGTTTAGGTTGGCAGTAGTAGCTTGCCGCGCCAGAAAAAATTTATCGTGAAAAGGGTGATGTAACCGGCCTGGAAATTTTTGTCATATCGCTTTTGAGCGTAACTGGCTGCTAGTGCCAGTTGCTGTATCTTGTTTTTACTTCATTAGTTAGCATCATTTAGAAGGTGGTGGATGCTTAGCTTGTAGATCACAACAAAAAAGGTTACATCGGCGAGACGCCAAGTGTTCATTCCGCCTAATTTCTTTCCTAGTGGTTGGGATCCTGCGATTTCAACTATGTAACTCTTTGGGGCTTCGTATTCTGATACCTCTTAACATAATTCAGGGTATTTCCTTAAAAAAAAACCATGACTGCGAAATATGCTACAGGCGTTGTGATAAAAAAAGATAGAAAGGAAAGCAGTAAATATAATAAAAATACATAATCTGTATTTTTCACAAAGCAGACAATTTGTATTACTAATCCATAATGTTCGGTTGGGCATGGGGCTGGGAAGGTATGATTTTGGTAGGATATTTCTATATTGCAAAGGAAAGAAATAGTTTTTTTTGTCGTAAAGGTAAGCTAAGGCCCTGTTTGGATTCTCAGGTCTAAAGTTTAGTTGGCTAAAGTTGAGGACTAAACTTTAGACAACTAAACTTTAGCCACTAAACTTTAGACCACAGGACTGTTTGGATCTTAGACTAAAGTTTAGTTATGGTTCAATAAGTGGACTTTTGTACCCCTGATATTTTTGAGCCGTTGAAGTAACTGTAAACTGAAAAGAATTTAGCTATACTTTCGGATTTTCAATTGTTTCATTGGGTGAGCCCATCATTTTTTTTCTTTGAAATCTCCCACGGCCATGAATTGATCACAAAGGAATTCTGGAGGTTTACGGACCGCCCAAAACAAGTAGGATTTGCGGATAAAATCTGAAAAACATAAGGTGGAAACTCAGGGTACCTTATGTTTTGGGGAAACAAGAGGAAAAAATTGTGTTAAAAAAACCAGTACTTGATCAATAATTGATGCAATTTGAGAAATTGACTACTGATTATTGCACATGTTCTTATGTGGCTACAAGTAACCTAACAAAGTTAACGGAATGGCATTAATTCTTAAACTTCTCCAGAACATTGCCTACTTTTGGTTCGATAGTGACCAAACTGTTCGGCGGGAATCGGCGGGGGAAGTCCGCCCGTGGAGATTTTTTTGGTGCGGAGGCGAAGGAAGTTGCCGCCCGTGGAGTCTTTTTTCGTGGGAGGAAGATTTTTCACGAGGGCAAATCCGTCTTTTCCGCGCGGGAGCCGGGATTAACCGAAACTTTAGACCACTTTTGCTCAGTTTTGTGGTCTAATGGTCTAAAGTGTTTTTTAGGGGTTAGCTAAAGTTTAGATCTAATTTTAGACTACCTGTTTGGAGACTTTAGACCTAAACTTTAGTAACTAAACTTTAGATGGAGGGATCCAAACAGGGCCTAAGTCAATAATCATAATAGTTTGAAGCTTAGAATTTACTTTGTAGTGTTAAAGTTCTCGCTACAAGATGGTCCAAAATTTCAAAGAAGAATTGTACAATTAATCTAAATCTAGCATATTAGACTTATCCAGATCTACCAAATGAGCTCAAATTGAGATCACACTCTAAAAAAAATGCCATGCAACATTATTGGTAGTTTTCTATTTAAGAACAAAACTGACAGAAAAGCTCTAAAATCCATGGATGGTTTTAATAGTAAATTGAGGTTGGTCCATCGACCATGTGGATATAACATACTAATATTCTGGGTATGCTTTTGGTAGGATATTCCTATCTTGCAAAGGAAAGAAATAAACAATTTGAGGTAGCCAACTCGATGATCATAATAGTTTGGTGCATTAGAATTTGAATTGGTAGCACTAAATTTTTAGCTTAGGTGGTCCAAAATGATAAAAGTCCAGATGAAAAATTGTACAACCTAGAGCATAGCAGACTCGTCCAGATCTACTAAAATAAACTACAATTGAGATCACACTCCAAAAATACGTCACGAACATTATTAGCTGTTCTTTTTATAAACAGCACCAGCCAAAAGCTCTGATATTTATCGATGGTTTTCATAGCAAATTGAAGTTGGCCCATCGACCATGTGGACCTAACAGTCTCCCCCAAAACCTTTTCGGAGAGCGCGAATCTTCGCCGTGTGCCCCAACCGGCTCCCATCTCCTGGTACTGATTCCCCAGCTGCGCAAGGCAACACCATCACCTCATGGTCATGGCGTCATGGGAGAGGAATGATCGGGCCGTGGGCCCCACGCAGAAACGGCGAAAAGGCCGAGAAAATAAAACCGAAAGCTACGCGAGGTTCGTGCGTACGTACCATTACTGTAGCATAAATCCAAGCCATACATAGTTTTTACAATTTTAAATCAGAACATAAGCTGTGTGTATGAGTTTATCGATTTTTTTTCTTATCTGTCCTTGTTTGTTATACCTTTCTCTCTCATGTATTTATAAGTAACAATTTTACAAACTATGCTCTCGCATTTTCAAGTTATTTGTAGTATAGGTAGCATGATCATTTCATATTGTCTTCTCTGTTGATTTTGCGGCGTTCTTAACCCATATGTCTAATCAAAATACATCTTACAAAAAGAAGTGTCGGTGTATAACTCCACCCGACCTATAGGGCCTGTTTATATTAGTTTCTGCTAATAGCTTTTGGCTGCAGCTAATAAATAGTAATGGTTGATAGAAGTGACTGATGAATAGCAGTGTATTATGTAAGAAAGATGGTGTAATAAAAGACATTACAACATTCAAACACTACACCACAACACCAAAATACCGTCAGATGTCTGTCGCTAAAAATGTATAATTACCGATGGACAGTTAAATGGTAAAAGTTGGTGACAAATCATCAGTCGGTAATCCTACCTTTGCCGATTGACTGTCTGTCGGTATAGCTATTTACATTAGGTGTTGAACTGTCAGTCGGTAATTCATGCTATATACGTTGAACCGTCTGTCGGTATAGATGACCAGAGCCCTCGCGCACGAATTGTAATGGGCCCAACCCACCTACAACATCAAAACCCTAGAAAATGAAACCCTTGCCGCCGCCAACCTTCTCCTTCCCTCGTCTCTCGCCGCGCACCGCCCGCCAAAACAGCGCACGGGCGAGCGCGGAGCGGCCGCGTCCACAGCCACATTCCGAACCCTAGCTCCGCTCCGCGCCGCGCTCCGGTCCGCTCCGCCTCCGCAGCTCCGCGCCGCGCCGGCCCTCCGCTCCGCCTCCGCGCAGCACCGCGCGGGCCTTCCGACCGCTCCGCCTCCGCGCCGCCCTTCCGACCGCTCCGCTTTCGCGCCGCGCCGGCCCTCCGCTCCGCCTCCGCGCAGCACCGCGCCGGCCCTCCGCTCCGCCTCCGCGCAGCACCGCGCCGGCCTTCCGACCGCTCTGCCTCCGCGCCGCCCTTCCGACCGCTCCGCTTTCGCGCCGCGCCGGCCCTCCGCTCCGCCTCCGCGCAGCACCGCGCCGGCCTTCCGACCGCTCCGGCACTCTGCCAGCACGGCGACCGCCAGATCTGGGCGCTCCGCTCCGGCCCTCCCTCCGCTCTGCCCTCCGCACGACCGGCGAGGCGGCGACCGTGCCTCCGGCTCCGCCCTCCGCTCCGGCCGTCCCTCCGGCCTTCGCTCTGCCCACCGCGCACCGGCGCGCACAAAGTACGAAGAGGCTACGAAGATTCCCCACGGCGCACCGGCGCGCACAAAGTAACAGACCCAGCGCGCGAGATGAGCAGCGGCGGCGGCAGCGAGAAGTCCGGCTCGGGCGGCGGCAGCGGGCCGGTGAAGACGCCGTCGGACTTCCTCAAGTCCATCAGGGGCCGCCCCGTCGTCGTCAAGCTCAACTCCGGCGTCGACTACCGAGGTCTCACCCAATCCCCCCGCTCTATTTCCTCCCCCTTGGCACATCCCCAAACCTAAAGTCCCAAACCCTAATAGAAGAAGAACGCACGTTTGATTTCCTCTTTTCCCTTACATGAGAATTTAGCAGTTTTTTGGTTTAGTGGGGGGAGGGGAAGCTCTGAGCTTCGCAGAATTTGGTGGTCAGGAAGCACGGGAGATTTTTTTGGTTGTTGTTGTTGCCTAAGGTCCTGCAAGTACTTACTGCAGCAAGACTATCGGAAGAAGAGATGACCGTGTTTTTCTATGAGATTTTTGTTTAATCTGAGGTGATTTTGACGCGTCTACTGGTATATGGTTAAACCCTAGGAAGCACCTCTGTAAGTCTTATCTGTAGGTTTGGCTTTGGAAGAGATCGGCTGCTGAATTTATGGGAACAATATTTGGGTAGTTGTCATGCTTGTGATAGTGCCTCGTGTAGTGTTGTGCGAGCATGGAGGGATTTTTATGTTTTACCAGTTGAAGGCCCTCATGTTGTTGCGAACTACTCAACAAAATTGTTCCAATCCAGCCAAAGAAAACTCGAAGCACATCATGTTGATTTCGGACAAAATTGTGTGGTAGTCTCCCAAGGGTTAAGAGTAGGAAGTGGTTAAATTTTGTTGGGCCAGTTAAGATCTTAAGAGGGGAGAGATATTCGTGCGGAAGTGTTGGTGTTGCGATCTTGGATAGGATTATAGGAAGGTAGTTAGGTGCACTTGGGATAGAGAGATAGAGATATCCTTTATTTGGACTTGGAGGTAAGGTATGAATGTAATATACTAATATATGATATTCTGTGATTCTGTCATTTTGAATCATTAAATTGACTAATTTAGCCATTTTGAATCATTTGATTTCTTGAATCATGGTTTCTGACTTTCTGTACAGAATCATGGTTTTTGACTTTCTGTAGTGAATTACCTAAAGCATCTATGTTTTTCTGTAGGGATTTCTTGAGCCATTAGCACATTACATCAAGGACCGAGGAGCCCAGTGCAAGGATCAATTTTCTGCACTCAGGTATGAATGTAATATACTAATATATGATATTCTGTGATTCTGTCATTTTGAATCATTAAATTGACTAATTGAGCCATTTTGAATCATTTGATTCAGGGGACTACCTGTGTATGAAACTATGAATCATTCTTTAAGCCATATATTGCAAAACATGAAACTGAGAATCTGAGATTGATCACAATCTGCTATTCTGCTTGAGTTGAGGTCTTGAGGACTAGAGCTGGATAAAGGACATTTGTATCTAACTTCAGTTCCTGGACTAGCTGAAGGCCATCTTGTGGTCTTGGATAATTGGTTGTGACACTTGGGTTTACATCACACTGGGCATTTACCATCTATCACGCAGGATTGTTCAGGATGCACAAATCCAAATAGACATGTTACATTTTGGGTGAAATAGGTTTTTTGTATTGATCAACGAAGATAATTGTTTTAGTAAATGGATGTTCCTGACAGCTTTGTTGTTTACCTGCATGGCCGCATCGATACATTACATCTAACATCCAATCCACTCTGTTTTACAATTACCTGCAATTTGTACTTATATTGTTAGTTTGAGTCGTTTTGTATTTCTCCAAAATTAGATTGTCCTGTAAACCCTGGAAAGTTTGGATTTCAGGCAGGCTAATATGAGTCGACACTATTGTCAAGTAATGTAATCATGCTATCCTATCTCCTGCCCTGTGCTAAAGTCTTAGTTGCACTAGCAACCTGACCCCATGTTCTCTTGTTTGATATTCTTTTGCAGGTGAGGACAGTAAAAGTTAGCAACATTTCGTTGAGTGCTTCAAAAAGAGAGATCACAGAGTTCTTTTCTTTCTCTGGGGATATAGAATATGTTGAAATGCGAAGAAGGCTGGAAGAGTGTTTCTCAAAGTGATTGTGTACTGCAAACAATCTAGTACATTTTGATGCACTGCCATGTGTGTCTTTTGTTTTTTTTTTACTTGGTGCAAGGAAGACAAACCTATATGTATCTGGGGATTGAATTTGTGATGGTGAATGTGATATGGTGGCTCTCTAATTATTAATGAACTTGGTTTACTATGTACTAATTCTGCCAAATCAGATTTTATTTTTTTTAATCTATTTTAATTGTATCGTTGGACAATCAGTCGGTAAAACATATCTATACCATCAAATAGTCTGTCGGCATATTTGGTAACACACTGTCTGACGGTAAATCTTATACCGTCTAACAGTCAGTCGGCAAAAGTACGGTCAGTCGGTATATGTTTTTACCGACCCCTGTTACACCGTCTGCAGAGTCAGTCGGTATATGTTTTATACCGACTGACCGTCCGACGCTAAAGCGGCCTATGCCGACTGACCATCCAACGCTGTTTTGGGGCTGTGGTGTAGTGAAACCATCATGAGACTTACGAAATTATGATACAATACAATATAGAGTACGTTACAATATGTGAAAACTCATATTGTAGTGGTTAATGAATAATAATGATGATAGAAACAAGGTATAGAAACTAAGGTATTCGTATTAGTTTCAGCTTCTAAAAATAGTAGTAAAATGTATAAATTAGCTAGTTACGTATCCGTACGTTAGAGCGGAACTCATTGAATATATAGAAAATCATACTATAAAAGAGTTGTTTTAATCGGTTGAAAAGCGGAAAATGGTGAGAAGTTGAGTGAATAGAGTGGCTGGAGGAGAATGAATGAACAACCACAACTTTTTCTTTTATAATAGTAATAGATATGAACAGGTCCTAATCAAAGCTGGTCCACGCGAGGGCAGACAGATCGCTGCCCCGTCCACTGTGCGTGTGAACGGGATCGGAACGGACCCGCACACAACAGCCACCGCCCGCCACTGGCCACCGTCGTGCGTGACGCTGGAGTTACACCGGCCGCAGCGCCGTGCGCGCAGTAGCTTTCGCGGCGAGAGAGAGAGAGAGAGGGGCAAAATAGGGAAACGGCTCGTGTTTTTGTACCGGCGCAGCTCGCGCCAAGTCTCGATGTAGCGGAGCTTGCGTCTTGCATCTGTGCACGCCATTGTTGGGGCGTCAACGCCCACGACGCAAGCAACGTACTACTGATCTGCTTGCCAGACAGGATGCTGCCGGACTGGGCCACATGCTGTTAATACCTGGAAAGGGAGATTTGCGCAGTTGTCAGATGAACATTTCGCAGCAGTTTAATTTCTTGACGTCGGAGTGTGAACAAGCCCTTTGGTCCGTTTGTTATCCTGCTATGCAAGCATCTCCGAAGTCATCAGCTATAGTAGATAAACTCAGGACTATTTAGACCGATTTATTCGTGAATTTTTTTGGTATTTAATTAGTGGCCTCTCAGGACGAGCACTGCTGGCGCTGGCAACAACGTCCACCGCGGCGTCGGGAGGTCTGCACGTGGCCGGTCGTTGGATCGCGCAGACGCAATATGATCTGCACGGCGACGGCACCGGTGGCCGCTAGCTGCTGCCATGGACCAGAAACTGAGAAAGATGTTCTGTTCCCTCGTAATTACGCAGATCAGACGCAGCAGCAGCAGCGAACGCGACTGGTACATGCCGACAGCAATCGTGGACGCAGCGGCAGTTGCCGTTCGATTCGATCAATTTGTGGGCGCGTACGGAGCGAGTCGCGGAGGTGTATATGTATGGTGGCACATCGCCGTTTCCGGGGGGACCTTTCCCGCCACCTCCCGTGCCCATGTGTGCACCGTTGCATCTCATGATCCGTGCCAAACTGCCAATTAAGTACACTACTACAGAAAGTCTAATACTAGACAACCAATCACAGACGATTTTGTCAAACCGTCTGTGATTGACACTAACACAGACGGTTTTAATTTAGACATCGTCTATGTTAGTGGCATCGGACAAAACGAGTATCACAGACGGTTTTTTATTAAAAACCGTCTGTGTTGTGTAGACTATCACAGACGGTTGTTGTTAAGAACCGTCTGTTAATGTTCACAGACGGTTTTTAACAAGAACCGTCTGTGATATCCCTTTGTCTGTCATATTCTGTTTATGATAAGAGGTTAATATATAAGTACACATTGCTTTTAATAACTTAACTACAGAACTACTGAGACAAGAGATCATAAATTAAACGCAAATTTATTAGTTTCAATTAGAGGCAAATTTACTACAAAAGTCGCACAAGTAAAGAGTTTCCTAGATTGTAATCTTTTGGGCTTCGTACGCTTCTTCTTCGACTTTGGGACTTGGAGGATCAGCCACTGACTTCTCGAACGCCGTTAAGATTGTCCTTGTCCTCAGCACTTCCTCCTCCAGCCTGGGCAAATAATCAGTAGCATAGCCCGTAATGTCGTAGAGGATAGCATGAAAAGATTCCTCAGAATCTGCCGTTTTTGCTTGATCGGCAAGGCTATCCATCAGTCTCTCCAATGCGTGTAGAGCTTCTTCCGCTTTGCGCACATTGTGGAGAAGAACCAGGGTAATGGTTGTTTCCCTTTCTTGAGCGGCAGCGAGACGCCTCCGTCGACGGCGGATGATCAGGTCGAGCTGACGGATGCAAGAAAGTCGGGGAAGGAGAGCAGGGCGTGTGCGGAGAAGCTGCTCCAGATGCAAATTGCTGGCCGCCTGTGTAAGGTTCCGGCCGAACAATTCTTGATGGACAGATGAGAGGAAGTAGATGATCACAAGAATAGTAGAAACCATATTGTACGTACGTAGAAGAGACTTGGAATAGGCGCGCATATTTAACCTTTAGCATAGACGGTTCGTATACCCAAACATTAATGATATAGACGCTTCGTATAACGATCGAGAGACGTTAATTAGACGATCGAAACACGAAGCGTTTTGACATGAAGCTTATGACAGACGGTTTTTATAAAAATCCGTCTGTGATAATATTTATCACAGACGGTTTTAATAAAAACCCGTATGTGATAAGCTGGTTATCACAGACGGTTTTTAATTAAAAACCGTTATCACAGACGGTTTTTAACTTTAGTTAAAAACCGTCTGTGATAATGGCTAAGGCATTTATTGCGCTGCTCAGACCACATCTGTCTTCATTTCGATCCAGATCTAGCCACTGCTGCGCACTTTTTCACTCGGGAGGAAGCTAGGCGATTTCAGGCCAGTTAATTTGGTGGGAAGAGGCAGAGATTGAGCTTTGAAGATTCAGACTTTCCTGATTGCTCTAGATATGGTTAGTAATGAAATTTATTTTTTCTTTAATTGCATTACAATTTAGGTCTAAGTAATCCATGAGTGATTATTGAAGATGGTTAATTTGCAAAATTGTTGGTTATATAATAGCTGTTGTGTTTGTAATATGAATTGAGCTAGCAAATTAAGTCTCAATATAATAAATGTGGCCGGTATATATGTAGTTATAATTAGTTAATCTAGATTTTAATACTAAGTTGTTATATATATACGTAACGTAGGACCGAAACTGGATGTATGCCACGAGCCGTGTGAGTGAAGAGTACATTAATGGCGTTTCTGCTTTTATAAGAACCGCTGAGGAGGATATGTTGAATAAGGGGGTGGAATATATGTGCTGTCCATGCACTGACTGCTAGAATTTGAAGATGTTTAAGAACCGAGGGCAAATTGAAGCGCACTTGATTCGGAGGGGTTTCAAAAAGGATTATACGTGTTGGACCAGTCATGGCGAAGTGAATGATCATATGCCGTCGGATGACATCGCCGGTGAAGTGAATGATATGCCCCAGGATGACATCGCCGGTGAAGTGAATGACATGCCGCCGGCTGATGTCGATTGTGGCTCGGATTCGGATAGGTTGCACGATGATAATCTGGATCAGATGCTTCGCGATGTAGAAGAGAACTATGATGAGAGAGAGTATGTTAAATTCCGTGGCTTGATGGAGGACTCAGAGAAACCTTTGTACACGGGCTGCAAGAACACGAGGTTGTCGACCGTGCTTGAACTGTTGAAATTGAAGGCAAGCAACGGTTGGTCCGACAAGAGTTTCACGGCGCTGCTAGGTATTTTAGCGGATATGCTTCCGGAGGGAAATGAGTTGCCTAAAACCACGTATAAAGCCAAGAAGGTTCTTTGTTCGTTGGGAATGGAAGTAGAAAAAATATATGCATGCCCGAACGACTGTATCCTCTACCGTAAAGAGTATGCAAACATGCATGTATGTCCGGTGTGCAACGCATCCCGATACAAACGTAACAATCAATCAGATGATGGCGAGGGAACAGAGGCGAAGAAAGGACCTCCTGCTAAGGTGACGTGGTATTTTCCTATAATTCCCCGTTTGAAAAGGTTTTTTGCAAATCCAAAGGAGGCAAAACTGCTGCGTTGGCACTCGGAAAAGCACAAGAAGGATGGAATGATAAGACACCTTACTGATTCCGCGCAGTGGAGAAACATCGATAGGAGTTTTGCAGAATTCGGTGCAGAACCAAGGAATATAAGGTTTGGACTGAGTACAGATGGAATGAATCCTTTCAGTAGCATGAGCAGCCGACATAGCACATGGACCGTGACTCTCTGCATCTATAACTTTCCTCCTTGGTTGTGTATGAAGCGAAAGTAAATTTTGCTGTCGATACTTATCCAAGGGCCAAAACAACCTGGGAATGATATCGATGTGTTCCTAGCACCGTTGGTGGAAGATCTAAAAGTACTGTGGAACGAAGGGGTACAGATATGGGATGCGTACAAACGAGAGAATTTCACTCTGCGCTCCTTATTGTTCTGCACCATAAATGATTATCCTGCTCTTGTTAACCTATCGGGCCATAGTACAAAAGGTGCGAAAGTTTGTACTCACTGTTTAGATGGTACTGAGAGTGTGTGGCTGAGACACTCACGTAAAACCGTCTACATGCGTCACCGCCGGTTCCTTCGGAGGGCTCACCCATACCGCAAGATGAAGAAACAATTTGACGGAGAGAAGGAAGACGGTTCAGCTCCAAGGCATTTAAGGGGACACGAGGTTTATGATATGGTTAAGGATTTAGATGTTGTCCTCGGAAAGGGATGTAAATTGAGGGCTCATGAGAAGAACACCTGGAAGAAGAGATCAATATTTTGGGACTTACCTTATTGGGAGTACCAAGATGTTCGGCACTGCATCGACGTCATGCACGTAAAAAAGAATGTGTGCGACAGCTTGATTGGTCTCTTACTGAACATCCGTGATAAAACAAAGGACGGTGTTAGCACCATCAAGCACTGATAATGGACGAACGTACCTCCCCCCTGCGTGTTACACTCTGTCCAAGGCTGAGAAAACAGAACTATGCCAGTGCTTGCATGGTGTCAAAGTTCCGTCTGGTTACTCCGGCAACGTGAAGAAACTTGTTTCGATGCAAGATTTGAAGTTAAATGGCCTGAAGTCTCATGATTGTCATGTGCTGATGACACAGATGCTCCCTATTGCAATTAGAAATATTTTGCCGATCAAAGTCCGAGAGACAATCATGAGGCTATGTTATTTCTTTAACACAATTGCTCAGAAGGTCATCGATCCCGAAGGACTAGATGCTCTGCAGGACGAGGTGGTGATGACTCTATGTCACCTCGAAATGTATTTTCCTCCTTCGTTTTTTGATATCATGGTCCATCTCGTTGTTCACGTTGTGTGGGAGATAAAAATGTGCGGGCCCGTATTCCTACGTAGCATGTACCCATTTGAGAGGTTCATGGGAATTCTCAAGTCGTACGTACGGAATCGTTCTCGGCCGGAGGGCAGCATTGTCGAAGGTTATGCTAGCGAAGAGGTCATTGAGTTTTGTGTCGATTATATGGCTCAGATTCAACCGATAGGTGTCCCTCAATCTCGTCATGAGGGGAGGCTGAAGGGTCTCGGAATTATCGGAAGGAAAGCAATCACTCCAGATATGGACACGTATATTCAAGCCCATTTCACGGTGTTGCAACACATGACTGAAGTGGCCCCTTATGTGGACCAGCACAAGGATGTGCTTCGGCAACAGAATCCGGAGCGGCCGGATGTTTGGATCATGAGGCAACACAACCGTTGGTTCAACCAATGGTTGAAGGAGCAAATCGCTAGGAGCTCACCGAGTGAAACGCTGACATGGTTGGCAAAAGGGCCGACATTTACAGTTGTGACATGGCAAGGATATGACATAAATGGGTACACATTCTATACGCAGTCTCAGGATGTCAAGAGCACTAACCAGAACAGCGGTGTCCGCATAGATGCATTCAGTACCGATGAGTCGAGAAACTCGTATTATGGCTTCATAGAAGAGATTTGGGAGCTCGACTATTTGGTTTTCAAGATCCCCTTATTTCGCTGCCGTTGGGTGCATCTCCCACAGGTGAAGGTTGACAAGTACGGTGTCACGACCGTGGACCTCCAACGTGTCGGGTACAAAGACGAACCATTCATACTCGTCAATCAAGTTGTTCAAGTTTTCTATGTAACCGACCCGGCAAATAAGAAACGCCATGTAGTTCTTCATGGAAAAAGGAGAATTGTCGGAGTGGAGAATGTAGTGGACGAGGAGGAATACAATCAATTTGACGAGTTACCTTCTTTTGGAAATGGCATAAGGGTCGACGATGAACAACGTGACGAAACTAGTTATGTACGCATTGATCATGATGAAGGGCTAATTTTTAAAGGAAATAAGCAAGTACAATAAGAATGTATATGTGAAAATATGTGACAATTTTGAGATGTATATGTGAAAATATGTGATGCAGTCAATTTTGAGATGTATATGTTAAAATGTGTGATGTAGTCAATTTTGAGATGTATATGTGAAAATGTGTGATGTAGTCAATTTTGAGATGTATATGTGAAAATATGTGACAAAATGTATGTGTGTATTGGCATTTATGTATATATGTGATGTATTTGAGAATGACAAAATGTATCAAGAAATACACTGTGTGAATGCAGCTGGTTGGTGTTGTATATGAATGCAGCTGTGTAGTTATTGGTGTTATCTTAATGACAACAGCCGGCAAAGGCTTATCACAGACAGTTCTAAACTTAGAACCATCTGTGATAGTAAATTATCACAGACGGTTCTAAGTTTAGAACCGTCTGTGAAATGATATCACAGACGGTTCTAAGTTCAGAATTGTCTGTGATAATCTCCCTATATATACCCTCTCGCTAGGGTTTCCCGTGTGCGCTGCAGTTATTCGATCTAGATCTAAATCCCAAGTCTGTCGTCGCCGCCACCTCCCCGAGCCCTCGTCGGCTGCCTCCCCGAGCCCTCGCCGGCCGCCTCCCCGGACGAAGACGTCGCCGCAGCCTCCTCCTCCTCCATCGCCGCCTCCCCGAGCCCGTCGCCTCCTCCTCCATCGCCGCCTCCCCGAGCCCGTCGCCTCCTGCTCCTCCGTCGCCGCCTCCCCAAGCCCGTCGCCTCCTCCTCCTGCGTCGCCGCCTCCTCCTCCTCCTCCGTTCCCGCCTCCTCCTCCGTCATCGCTGCCTCCTCCTCCGTCACCAAAACCCTAAGGTCATCAAATCCCTCCCCGAGCTTCATGCTTACTGTTAGGGTTTAGGGTTGATGCTTGATGCTTCATACTTAGTGTTAGGGTTTAGGGCTTACTGTTAGTTGCTTACTATTATGTATATGGTTAGTTGCATTCATGTATATGCTTCTGTTATGGTATATGCTTACTGTATATTCAAATTTGTTATGCTTACTGTTATGGTTAGTTGCTTAGTTGCATTCATGTATATTCAAGTTTGTTAATCTTCCATATACTGAGATTGCCTGTGGGATTTACAGTTGCTCGATGATGATAAATTCATATACTGAGATTGGTTCATTCGGTCTTTGAGCTCTAATAGCTGTCGGTTCATGCAGTTTTCAGGTTATAGCATGTTATTAAATTGATCTGTTAGGATTTAATCTTGACAAGTTAAAAGACTGAATTATTGGGCAAACTTAATTTGTATGGTCCTGATCTGTATGAATACTGCTGTCTGAATATATGCATGCTGAATATATCTTGATCTTGAGATTGTAGAGTTTGTATCTAGAGCTCAAAATACTGAAGATTGAAGAGTATATGATTTAGTAGCGGGACGGCCAAGATTAATCTTGTGCAACCCTACAATTTGAGAGCACAAATTAACCAATCAAGAAAGATTATATGATCAAAGGGCATGAAGCAACTAAAGCATTCTAGTGTATCCGGTTCAATGACCTTAAAACACTAGTTTGTGTGATTTGCTTCATAGAACTTTGTTTAGAGACCTTGTAGTAATAGTATTACAAAATTCAAGGTAATTTTATTACAAAAGTTCAAAAAAAAGACATTCCCAGATTCTTCAGTGAGCAACCGACATAGCCGACTTCTTCGCTGAGCGACTATCCATCTGCTTCTTCCCACTTCTTTTCTTCATCTCTGGTCTCTGGATCACGTACGCTAGTAGCGATGATTCAGTTAGATGAAAACGATGATTCACGTACGCCTGGAACCACAATGGGAAGAGTTCAAGGCGATGAAAACGACCGAAGATTTCAAAAGTACAAGTGTGGCACACAAGGCCCTCCAGGGAAAAAACACACGCACCCACAGACTTGGCACATCTGGGTATGCGGGTAAAATCCCGCAGTGGAGGAAGGAGGATGACCTGGCAGCTGCACAGGACATCGCCCCGCCGTTTTCCAATATCCCGGATGAGCGCGCTCGAAATTGGATTAGAGCAAGGTCATCTACAACGACATCGGGGGATGCAGACCAGCAAGTGTCCCAGCGCCTGGTAAGATATCGATCGAACTACGTAGCATGTAATTACTCCACAACTTTGTACGAATTCAAATGACATGTTGTGCTCGTGCAGGAAGAGGTGAGTTTTGAATCTACCCTGGGATCATTCCAGGGAAAAAGGGAGAATGATATGCTCTCCGTGGCCCTGGGAAACAAGGAGCACCCGGGTCGTACGAGAGGCCTTGGGCTTTACGTTCCTTGGAAACATGGTTTCCAAGATGACTCCGGAATGTATCGGCGTAGGAAGAGAAACAAAGCCGAGCGTGACGCACAGCTACGAGAAGAGATCAAGGAATCTCTTAGAGAGGAGCTAATGGGTGAGCTGGCTGGTGTAATTAGAGATGAAGTGCGGAAACAAACTGAAAGTCAGCAGGCTGCTACCGCCGCTCCTGTGCTAGCTAGCCCGCACAACCGTCCGAGTAGCTGCGCGTCCAATCTGACACAAACCCAGTCCAAATTTCCTGTGGACGACATCCTGGTAATAATTATTACCTCTCGAATGCTTGCTCTATTGGTAGGCCTATTCGAGTAGCTAATTTTGTATCATTATGTAGGAGCCTACGAAGTGCAGGCTCCAAGTGAGATATGGTTCCATTCCCTTGTACGCTGCTTGGGGCCAGGCATATTCGTCTGGTATCGGGGCCATGGTGCACGGTCAAGCTTTAGCGCCAGGCTTCGCAAAAGTTAATGTGGATGGTGTGTATGTCAATTTTGAGGTGGTCCCGCTACCGAAGCCCCCCAACGACGAGGTCGTGACTCTAGGACAGGCCATTGGAATATTCATCCAGTGGCCCAAAAGCGACATCTCCCTGGAGACTTCTTCACCAGTGGCAGGATCAGAAGTGCAGTGCGAACCACAACAACATGCACTGGTGCCATCTCCACACGGGCAGTGCGAAGCAGAGCTACCTGCACCGGTGCTATCTCCACGGGTGCTATTCTCGCCAAAGCAACTTGCACCGTCTGTACCATTACAATCGACTACCATGAAGTTGACCTGCAGTCGAGGCAGTGGCCATGGCAAATCAAAGACGAAGGATGATGACGATATCCCGTACCTGCCATTGGCCTGCAAATTCGTGCTAGGCGAGCCGATGATATTCCCGCAAGAGCACCTCACAAAGCTAGGACTTGGTTGCCAAAGATTCCACGTTTGGTATATGGAACAGTCCAATAGACCAAAGGCAGAACGACGCTTAGGTATCATTGTCAAATTCAAGCCGGAACATTTCTTGCACGAAGTTCAGGAATGTGTCTTCCCGGTGACCTTTGACGATATATTTGGTCTTTTCACGCTCAACGCTCTCGACGCCTCACTCGTTCGATGCTGGACGCTGTAAGTCTGTACAATCACAGTCTCTGTTCACGTAATACCGATATATGTCACAATTTGTTGCTTTTCTGTGTATATATATAGATTCATGCTGACCGAAGCTAGATCATCGAAATCACCAATTGGTTTCCTGGACCCACGCTTGGTCGCCATTGATACCATCAACGAGGATGCATCCTTCGTCGAGAACTATATTACAAAAGCACTGCTGGCTCACCGCGATAAGCAATTTGTTCTTATGCCATACAATGAGAACTTCCATTGGATTTTAATTGTAATTATACCAAAATGGAACAAGGCTATATACCTTGATTCTCTAAGTAAGAACAAATCCAAGTACACAACTATCGCCGAAATACTCGATAGGTAAGTACATTGTACATTGTACTATTTCTTTCCTTCCGAATGACTAACCTAACTTTTTCGAATAACGAAGGTCGTTCGTCACATACGTTCAACAAACAAGTGGCTCGACGACAGCTGCCAAGCCCTTGAAACATGATCGCAATTTTCGGGTATTGGCTAGCTACACATTAATTAATCATATACAACACTTAGTAGTAATGCCACTTGATTTAACACATTCTATTTTTTGCAGTGCTACCAGCAGCAGCCGGGCAATACGTGTGGATACTACGTGTGCCACCATATGAGACTACTCCTCGATTCCAGCAAGATCACTAATTCTACGGTTTGTCAATCTTCCCACATTTATTTCATACATGTCAGGTTTTATATATGTGCGCGTTGATATTCCTATCTACAGGTTGCGCCCATCTTTAAATCTGCATTGGAACAGGCGGACTTAGCAAAAATTCGAGGAGAGTTCATTTGGTTTTTGTGGTCTAAAGTCATAAAATCAGATGGAGAGTTCCACTGCGCAGGTTGATTTTTTATTGCTCTTATCACTCTGTAATTGTGAATTTGTAAATGGATATTTTATTTCATTTCAATTAATTCATTTGCGAAATGGATGCCTTATGTCTGTGAATGAAATGTGATGTGAATTGGATGTTTGTCAAATGAATTGAGATGTGAATTGTATGTATACATATACTTGTTTATCTGCTTTTTTCAGAGGGCATGGCTAGCATTGCTGAGGCTAGCCAATAAACAGAAATATATGTAGGGGTTGAAGGGAATATCACAGACGGTTTTTGAGTAAAAACCGTCTGTGATAGCTGATAATCACAGACGGTTTTTAGTTAAAAACCGTCTGTGATTATCAGCTATCACAGACGGTTTTTACTCAAAAACCGTCTGTGATGATCAGTATCACAGACGGTTTGTAACTAAAAACCGTCTGTGATTATCAGCTAACACAGACGATTTTTACTCAAAAACCGTCTGTGATAGCTGACAATCACAGACGGTTCGAAAACCGTCTGTGATAACCTTCGATTATCACTGACCCATAAATACAGACGGTTCACAAAACCGTTTGTGATGACGTTTTCGAACCGTCTGTGATGACCTTTTCTGTAGTAGTGGTAGTACTGTATAATTCATGCAGTACCGATGTTTTCTATTGTGCCAGTAATATATAATCGTGCATGTGATATGCGGAGTCATTTTTTTCTTCTCTATTTCCGAATCTGAATTCATTCGCCTTCGGCTGTTACTTCCCTATTTGAAGAATCATTTCTTGTAGTGCCCTGATTTATTTTGGAAGGGTCCCACAAAAGAAAAAAAGGTCAATCCTAATTAATCTTTAAAACCCAATTAATTACCTCACTTTCCCTCTACGCATACTTTCTCTCTCAACAGGTGAAAACCAATACTCTCTCTGGGTGTGGCCGGCGGCGTGGGATGGGCACAAGCTGGTGGCCGTGCAGGCCGACCGAGGCGGCGACCCGTGGCGGCGTGGTGCAGGCCGGCGATGGCATGGCAGTCCGGAAGAGGCGCAAGGTAGGGAGCAGGGGCAACGGGCCTAGGGCGACGTGTTGGGCGAGGGCGGTGCACGGGCATGCAGCAGTGACTTGGTGGCGGTGTACGCTAGCGTGCGGGCCGGGTGTAGCGCAGCGCAGGCATCGCCGATAGGCAGCGGCCGGCGGAGGCGCGGGCAGTGCACGGGCGCCGACTCGGCTGCGGCGTGAGCGGCGTGTGGCGGTAGTGTAGCAGCGCGGGCTGGCGTGGCCGAGGTGTAGGCTGGCATGGGCGACAGCCAGCGGAGGCAGCTCGGCTGCATGCCTATAGGCAACCGGCTGAGGCGGCGTGACCGCATGACAATATGATTCGGCTGGTGGGGTGTGCAGCCGAATCACGTTTCACACGGTGTTTTTGTGGATGTGTAGTGGGTTGTGTTTCGCATGGCCAAACGATGATTCGCACAACGAATGGCGTTTCACACGATAGAGGCTTAGCAAATGCAAATTCTTCCAGTCGAGTGCACTTTCGTCCGCCTTTCCACAAGTTTATCTTAGCTTTGTCTGATCCGTTTCCATTCCACCTTATAGATTCACATGCAGCCTTTGAAGGAATGTTTGGGTAACTGTGCACCTTGGATCCTTTGTGCAGCGAGTTCATTGAACGTGCTCAAGGCAAGTATATCGTGCCCGTAACCTCTCCGTTCCGCGTACCACATTATCCATGATTATTTGTCACCACTGCCATTGAGTGCAATTATCATATTACCAATGCTTGTCTAGTTATTATTATATCGCTCATCCTTGTCTGGTTATTATCATCTCACTAAAGCTTACCTAGTCATTACCATATCATTAAAGCTTACCTGGTTATTATCGTATCACAAAAGCTTATATGGTTACTATCGTATCACTAAAGCTTATATGGTTAATTTTTTTGTGATTTCTATTATTGCTCTTATTATTTATTCTTTAATTTAGCGATGATATTTTCTAGTAGTATCTCACGTGAATACGTGAGGTGCTGCATTTCTTCAGCTCGGTTAGGACTCAAGTGTTTTTGTGACGGAACTCTGATGAAAAAAATTCTCGCCAGAAGATTATGCATCGCATGTCCTCGCAATGGATAATTTCTCTTGCATATCTAGTGACTCTTGCAGCTTTATGCTTCGTTCTTTTAGAATGTGTTACTTGCTTCATGCCCTTTGATCATATACTCTTCCTTGATTGGTTAATTTGTGCTCTCAAATTGTAGGGTTGCACATGATAAGATGAGGAAGCAAGAAATGTGAAACATGATGCTCAATGTTAGGAAGAGAGGAGAGGGGGAAGGGGGAGAAGGGAGGGGGTGATGTGGACAGAGAGGGGTTATGTGCCTATACTATATACTATATACTAACACAACAAGCAATGTAATATGTACCAATATAAACTAAGCAACTGCAGTAAACAATGTACCAATGTAGTATGTACCAAATAACAAATTAAACTAAGCTACTGCAGTAAACAATGTACCAATGTAATATGTACCAAATAGCAAACTAATTAAGCTACTGCCGTAAACAATGTACCAATGTAATATGTACCAAGCATCAAGCATCAACCCTAAACACTAACAGTAAGCATGAAGCATCAACCCTAAATATGTACTAAGCAACTAACCATAACAGTATGAAGCATCAAGCATCAACCCTAAACACTAACAGTAAGCATGAAGCTTGGGGAGGGATTTGATGACCTTAGGGTTTTGGTGACCTTAGGGACGGCGGAGGAGGCGGCGACGCAGGAGGAGGAGGCGGCGGCGACGACGGAGGAGGAGGAGGCGGCGATGCAGGAGGAGGCGGCAGCGACAGAGGAGGAGGAGGCGACGGGCTCGGGGAGGCGGCGACGGAGGAGGAGGCTGCGACGACGTCTTCGTCCGGGGAGGCGGCCGGCGAGGGCTGGGGGAGGCAGCCGGCGAGGGCTCGGGGTGGCGGCGGCAACGACGGGCTCGGGATTTAGATCTAATCGAATAACTGCAGCGCACACGGAAAACCCTAGCGAGAGGGTATATGTAGGGAGATTATCACAGACGGTTCTAAACTTAGAACCGTCTGTGATAACATATCACAGACGGTTCTAAACGTAGAACCGTCTGTGATAGTTTACTATCACAGACGGTTCTAAACTTAGAACCGTCTGTGATATGATATCACAGACGGTTCTAAGTTTAGAACCGTCTGTGCTAAGCCTTTGCCGGCTGTTGCAATTAAGACAACACCAATAACTACACAGCTGCATTCATATCAACCACCAAACAGCTGCATTCATATACTACACCAACCAGCTGCATTCATACAGTGTATTTCTTGATACATTTTGCCATTCTCAAATACATCACACATACACATCACATATACATAAATGCCAATACATTTTGTCATTCTCAAATACATCACACATATACATTTTCACATATACATCTCAAAATTGACTACATCACACATTTTGACAAATATATCTCAAAATTGACTACATCACACATTTTCACATATACATCTCAAAATTGACTACATCACATATTTTCACATATACATCTCAAAATTGACTACATCACACATTTTCACATATACATCTCAAAATTGACACACATTTTCACATATACATTCTTATTGTACTTGCTTATTTCCTTTAAAAATTAGCTCTTCATCATGACCAATGCGTACGTAACTAGTTTCGTCACGTTGTTCATCGTCGACCCTTATGCCATTTCCAAAAGGAGATAACTCGTCAAATTGATAGTATTCCTCCTCGTCCACTACATTCTCCACTCCGACAATTCTCCTTTTTCCATGAAGAACTACATGGCGTTTCTTATTTGCCGGGTCGGTTACATAGAAAACTTGAACAACTTGATTGGCGAGTACGAATGGTTCATCTCTGTACCCGACACGTTGGAGGTCCACGGTCGTGACACCGTACTTGTCAACCTTCACCTGTGGGAGATGCACCCAACGGCAGCGAAATAAGGGGATCTTGAAAACCACATAGTCGAGCTCCCAAATCTATTCTATGAAGCCATAGTACGAGTTTCTCGACCCATCGGTACTGAATGCATCTATGCGGACACCGCTGTTCTGGTTAGTGCTCTTGACATCCTGAGACTGCGTATAGAATGTGTACCCATTTATGTCATATCCTTGCCATGTCACAACTGTAAATGTCGGCCCTTTTGCCAACCATGTCAGCGTCTCACTCGGCGAGCTCCTAGCGATTTGCTCCTTCAACCATTAGTTGAACCAACGGTTGTGTTGCCTCATGATCCAAACATCCGGTCGCTCCGGATTCTATTGCCGAAGCACATCCTTGTGCTGGTCCACATAAGGGGTCACTTCAGTCATGTGTTGCAACACCGTGAAATGGGCTTTGAGTATACGTGTCCATATCTGGAGTGATTGCTTTCCTTCCAATAATTCCGAGACCCTTCAGCCTCCCCTCATGACGAGATTGAGGGACACCTATCGGTTGAATCTGAGCCATATAATCGACACAAAACTCAATGACCTCTTCGCTTGCATAACCTTCGACGATGCTGCCCTCCGGCCGAGAACGATTCCGTACGTACGACTTGAGAATTCCCATGAACCTCTCAAATGGGTACATGCTACGTAGGAATACGGGCCTGCACATTTTTATCTCCCACACAACGTGAACAACGAGATGGACCATGATATCAAAAAACGAAGGAGGAAAATACATTTCAAGGTGATATAGAGTCATCACCACCTCGTCTTGCAGAGCATCTAGTCCTTCAGGATCGATGACCTTCTGAGCAATTGTGTTAAAGAAATAACATAGCCTCATGATTGTCTCTCGGACTTTGATCGGCAAAATATTTCTAATTGCAATAGGGAGCATCTGTGTCATCAGCACATGACAATCATGAGACTTCAGGCCATTTAACTTCAAATCTTGCATCGAAACAAGTTTCTTCACGTTGCCGGAGTAACCAGACGGAACTTTGACACCATGCAAGCACTGGCATAGTTCTGTTTTCTCAGCCTTGGACAGAGTGTAACACGCAGGGGGAAGGTACGTTCGTTCATTATCAGTGCTTGTCGGTGCTAACTCAGGCCTAATGTCCATGTCAGCCAAGTCAAGCCGTGCGTTGACACCGTCCTTTGTTTTATCACGGATGTTCAGTAAGAGACCAATCAAGCTGTCGCACACATTCTTTTCTACGTGCATGACGTCGATGCAGTGCCGAACATCTAGGTACTCCCAATAAGGTAAGTCCCAAAATATTGATCTCTTCTTCCAGGTGTTCTTCTCATGAGCCCTCAATTTACGTCACTTTCCGAGGACAACATCTAAATCCTTAACCATATCATAAACCTCGTGTCCCCTTAAATGCCTTGGAGCTGAACCGTCTTCCTTCTCTCCGTCAAATTGTTTCTTCATCTTGCGGTATGGGTGAGCCCTCCGAAGGAACCGGCGGTGACGCATGTAGACGGTTTTGCGTGAGTGTCTCAGCCACACACTCTCGGTACCATCTAAACAGTGAGTACAAGCTTTCGCACCTTTTGTACTATGGCCCGATAGGTTACCAAGGGCAGGATAATCATTTATGGTGCAGAACAATAAGGAGCGCAGAGTGAAATTCTCTCGTTTGTACGCATCCCATACCTGTACCCCTTCGTTCCACAGTACTTTTAGATCTTCCACCAACGGTGCTAGGAACACATCGATATCATTCCCATGTTGTTTTGGCCCTTGGATAAGTATCGATAGCAAAATGTACTTTCGCTTCATACACAACCAAGGAGGAAGGTTATAGATGCAGAGAGTCACGGGCCATGTGCTATGTCGGCTGCTCATGCTACTGAAAGGATTAATTCCATCTGTACTCAGTCCAAACCTTATATTCCTTGGTTCTGCACCGAACTCTGCAAAACTCCTATCGATGTTTCTCCACTGCGCGGAATCAGTAAGGTGTCTTATCATTCCATCCTTCTTGTGCTTCTCCGAGTGCCAACGCAGCAGTTTTGCCTCCTTTGGATTTGCAAAAAACCTTTTCAAACGGGGAATTATAGGAAAATACCACGTCACCTTAGCAGGAGGTCCTTTCTTCGCCTCTGTTCCCTCGCCATCATCTGATTGATTGTTACGTTTGTATCGGGATGCGTTGCACACCGGACATACATGCATGTTTGCATACTCTTTACGGTAGAGGATACAGTCATTCGGGCATGCATGTATTCTTTCTACTTCCATTCCCAACGGACAAAGAACCTTCTTGGCTTTATACGTGGTTTTAGGCAACTCATTTCCCTCCGGAAGCATGTCCGCTAAAAGACCTAGCAGCGCCGTGAAACTCTTGTCGGACCAACCGTTGCTTGCCTTCAATTTCAACAGTTCAAGCACGGCCGACAACCTCGTGTACTTGCAGCCCATGTACAAAGGTTTCTCTGAGTTCTCCATCAAGCCATGGAATTTAACATACTCTCTCTCATCATAGTTCTCTTCTACATCGCGAAGCATCTGATACAGATTATCATCGTGCAACCTATCCGAATCCGAGCCACAATCGACATCAGCCGGCGGCATGTCATTCAGTTCACCGGCGATGTCATCCGGGGGCATATCATTCACTTCACCGGCGATGTCATCCGGCGGCATATGATCATTCACTTCGCCATGATTGGTCCAACACGTATAATCCTTTTTGAAACCCCTCCGAATCAAGTGCGATTCAATTTGCCTTCGGTTCTTAAACATCTTCAAATTCTCGCAATCAGTGCATGGACAGCACATATATTCCACCCCCTTATTCAACATATCCTCCTCGGCAGCTCTTATAAAAGCAGAAACACCATTAATGTACTCTTCACTTACACGGCTCGCGGCATACATGCAGCTTCGGTCCTACGTTACGTACATATATAACAACTTAGTATTAAAATCTAGATTAACTAATTATAACTACATATATACCGGCCACATTTATTATATTGAGACTTAATTTGCTAGCTCAATTCATATTACAAACACAACAGCTATTATATAACCAACAATTTTGCAAATTAACCATCTTCAATATAACCACTCATGGATTACTTAGACCTAAATTGTAATGCAATTAAAGAAAAAATAAATTTCATTAATAACCATATCTAGAGCAACCAGGAAAGTCTGAATCTTTCAAAGCTCAATCTCTGCCTCTTCCCACCAAATTAACTGGCCTGAAATCGCCTAGCTTCCTCCCGAGTGAAAAAGTGCGCAGCAGTGGCTAGATCTGGATCGAAATGAAGACAGATACGGTCTGAACAGCGCAATAAATGCCTTAGCCATTATCACAGACGGTTTTTATTTAAAAACCGTCTGTGAATTATCACAGACGGTTTTTTATACAGACGGTTCATTGGTAATAACCGTCTATGATAATCCATTTTCCCGCCACAAATACCACAGACGGCCTCCAAATTATAACCGTCTGTAATAGTGCTCATCAGAGACGGTTTCACAAAACCGTCTGTGATGAGACGTCTACTATTAGGCTTTCTGTAGTAGTGTAATAAACTATAGACAAAAATTATAAGTCGTACCGAAAAACACCCCATGGTATGCTGTCTGCCACATGATCCAATATTGAGCGGGCTTCGGATCAAAGTGCGACGAAGGTGCACGAGCTGGCCACTTCGGTTTCTGATGGAACGAAAACAGTTGTCTGAAGTATGAACAGCGCACAAGTCCGTTTGAACGCCGTACTACGAGACATTCCTCTTGATAAGTGGTGCTTATTTGAGTTTGAAAGCTCAGGTTTATAGTTTTTTTACACGTAAAGGTTAAAAATGCATCGTAAATATTGGTAGCTTTTAAGCGTAATTAAATTTTAAAAAATTTAAAAATTTATACCATCACAAACAATGTAAAGTAATAAAGAAAAAAAGACAAAAAAAGATTAAAAAAGCTAAAAAACAAACGGGTGTGTATAGGTATCATCCGGATGTTTTCTTCTTAACAAGCATCCAAATTTCGGACCGTTGGATTAGAGATCTAACGTCCCCTTTTTTTTGGAGTGGGGATATTTTTTTTGGAGGGGGTGGGGATAATTCGTAGCCGTTGGATCTCTAATCCAAAGGTCATAAATCTGGATGATAGTTAGAAAGAAAATATCCGGATGATGTTTATCAATACCCAAAACAAAAATAGACTAAATTAAGAGCTAGAACTCGGAAGTAGAAACTCAAATAAGCAGGGTTTCCAAAAGTGACTAGCAAGGACAACAAGCATGTTCTGTGAAACCAAACTGCTCGATCTCTCATGATGCATGAAAAAGAACGAAAACTCATCAGCAGCATAGCACAGCTAGCATTGCTCCCATCTCTCGCTCTCATTCGCTACGTACCCTCTCTCAAGATATGACGCATGTGCTTAGCACCAGTGCCCTAGCATACATAGCAGCACTGTGCCAGCATCTACCGTCCATGCATTTACAGGCCATGACGAGGTACGTTCAGCCACAGCTAGCTCGCACTGATTTCCGGGCGAGGCACAGGCACGTACTGCGTACAGGCCCATCCGTGCGAAAACAGTGCCGGTTTTTGTCCTAGGACCACGACGCAGGTGCGCAGAATCACATCGCAATTGCGAGGAAGTCCCATTAGGAAATCGCCTTCAAGTCACGCGTAGCATTGAGAGCTTGGCGATCGATGTCCTGTACGTCTATGGCTCTGCGCGCATGCATGCATGCACCTCTTGATGCCGGCATAGTGCTGCCGCTGCTCACTGCTACTGCTGGTTGCTGGACTCCATACGTACGCAGGCATCATTGCGAAGCTCACGAGATTGCCGTACCGTGGTGACTGTTGTTGGAACAAGGTTCCAAGATTGAAGGGACACACGGTGTAAATGGGGTTCCGGCTTTCCGGGTCCAAAGTACAATGATTTAAACGTACGCCGAACTGGATTCCCGCATGGTGCACGTATGGATGCCCGCACAAACGACTGATCGATGCATGTGATGCATGCTTGTATTTTTAGTCAACTGTTCGTGGTTGAAGAATTAGTACTGAGATAAGTAGGAAGTTTTATTTTTCATTGCATTTCGCTCCAATGCTCTAATATGTTTTCTGATTATACGACATGCATCTGTGTCATGCTTTTGAAAAATGTTATAAATTCGATTCAAATTGTTATAGTTAATAAGTTTCCCAAACATTTTCCATGAGCGTGTAACAGTGTAACAGCTTTCACCTATATACTCATATGCCATTTCTCCATCCAGCTGGGGGTATTTTCAAGTTAGCATGGCCCGCACTAATTGCTCTAACGAATTTACATGCCATCTGAAAATTCTCTACCATCATGCCACGCTTTATAGTTAGTTTATCGGTCCATGCATACAATTTTCTAGAGTTAGCTTAATTATGAACGCCAATGGTTTTCATTACTATGGTCGTCGATCATATGTGAAACTACACAGCTATCGCTAGCTGGTCAAAGCATGACGGATGATGTAGGCTTTCATTTACACATATACATAACCAGGAGCACGTAAACTAAAACAAAGCAACCATTGGATCCATTCAAGACTTCCAATTCCCCAGATCCCAGATCTCTAATCTTTAGCCTCCTGTTCGATCCAAATCTATTCAATAATTTTGTCCCCATGAAGTGGCAAAAGAATAAGCAGCAGTGTGCTCCAGCACTCCTCTTTTGTTCAGGCTACCTTTAATGTGTCCCATGTATGTCTCCTTGCGCACTTCCTTTGTCACTTTTAATTTGCAACTCAATGAATGAATGAAATGGTCCAGATAACCCACCCATGTGTGCCGCAGATAACTCTCTTAGCTAGCTGGAGTATAGTACTACTACTGCTTAGCAATCCGTACGGCTTGATGTGAACTTGAACCAAATAATAGCTAGCTAGGCCGGCCCCCAATTATTTGTCATGTGAATGGTATTTCCTAATCTACATCAAATACTAATCGTACTACTCCTAATCAATGGTTTGTCCTTAAAGTGTGCTCATCAACGACAACACAGTTAGCAACATGAATCATGCATGCGCTCCACTAGTAGTGCAAATATATAATCTGGTGACTGGTGACAAAGCAAGATGGTGTCCAATTGTGCATTGGACTTCAAAACACATGCATGCATGGCTGCAGTGCAGAGGGTTTCTTTTTTTTTTCTTGACTTGATTTGTACAGCACCGGCACTACTAAATTCAGGTGACAATGCAGACTTGTATAATTTGTATATGCTATTAGGCCGAAGCCTGGTCCAAGCCTGAAATTCGAATTCCTTGATCCAATCTAGTCTAGGTCAAACTAAAGAAAAGTCTAATCCAAGCCAAAATAAAGGCATGGGCGAGGCGTTGATCTAGACCACAACTCAGTTGCATAAACTCCAATCGAAGCCAAAATAAAGGCATGGGCGTTGATCTAGACCAAAACTCAGTTACATAAACTCCAATCGAAGCCAAAATAAAGGCATGGATGTTGATCTAGACCACAACTCAGTTGCATAAACTCCAATCGAAACCCAAATAAAGACCGCCCCAATCGTCACCACCAGCGGTGGCATCGTCTCCCATGCCCAATGCCCAAGCCCCAACACACCTCACTGCCGTCGCCACTGCCACCGTTCCCGCTTGCCATCATGCTGTAGCGCCACTGCCCGCTCGCCACATCGTGCTCCTCTGCCTCCTCCCCAATACCACGCTCTAGCTCCTCCTTGTCCTATCCTCGCCCAGGGCCCGTCACGAACCCCGCACTTTCAGATGCAGTGGTGGATGCAACGGTTGAGGCGCTCGTGGCCAATGATGTGTCCTTCGTGCTTGCGCTTGGCCACATTGTCTTCGCAATCGTAGGCTCAGCGCACCTCTGGCCGCACTACCACGAGTACGTCCGTGGGACCCGTCCTCCACAAGTGGCAACATCTGGTTCGACGGTGGCGCCCCCACTCCTAGGAAGGATTCCCTGTTGCCATTTGGGTGTCGGAGGACACCTCATGGTTCCGGTACACCAACCCTACGATGGGCCACCCCTCTGGCCTCCGAATCGTGCACATCATGGCCAACGGGGCTTGTGGGCGGCAACGGAGCGTGGTGGTTCGTGCTCGTGGATGACGACACTGTCTTGTCTACAGAAAACCTAGTGGCCATGCTCAGCAAGTACGGCTGGAGGGAGATGGTGTACACTCAACGATTCTTGATGGTGGTGGAGGTAGAGCTTGAGACACTACTACAGAAAATGTCATCACAGACGGTTCGAAAACGTCATCACAGACGGTTTTGTGAACCGTTTGTATTTATGGGTCAGTGATAATCGAAGGTCATCACAGACGGTTTTCGAACCGTCTGTGATTATCAGCTATCACAGACGGTTTTTGAGTAAAAACCGTCTGTGATAGCTGATAATCACAGACGATTTTTAGTTAAAAACCGTCTGTGAAACTGATCATCACAGACGGTTTTTGAGTAAAAACCGTCTGTGATAGCTGATAATCACAGACGATTTTTAGTTAAAAACCGTCTGTGATACTGATCATCACAGACGGTTTTTGAGTAAAAACCGTCTGTGATTATCAGCTATCACAGACGGTTCTACATTTAGAACCGTCTGTGATAGTATGACTATCACAGATGGTTCTACTTTTAGAACCGTCTGTGATAGTCAATCTATCACAGACGGTTCTTACGTTAGAACCGTCTGTGATAAGCCTCCCCGAACTGTAGTAATTAAGACAATACCAACCAGTTGCTGCGCATTCATACACACAACACAAATTAACCAGCTGCATTCATATACAACACCAACCAGCATAAATGCAAATTCACATATACACAATGTATTTCTTCACACATTTTCACATATACATAAATGTAAATTCACAAATACATCACACACATGCATATTGTTATATACATAAATGTAAATTCAGATATACATCACACACATGCATATTGTTATATATATATATATATATATATATATATATATATATATATATATATATATATATATATATATATATATATATATATATATATATATATATATATATATATATATATATGTCGTACATTCTCATTCTACTTGCTTATTTCCTTTAAAAATTAGCCCTTCATGATGATCAATGCGTACATAACTAGTTTCGTCACGTTGTTCGACGTCGTCGACCCTTATGCCTTTTCCAAAAGGACGTAACTCGTCAAATTGATTGTATTCTTCCTCGTCCACTACATTCTCTACTCCAACAATTCTCCTTTTTCCATGAAGAACTACATGGCGTTTCTTATTTGCCGGGTCGGTTACATAGAAAACTTGAACAACTTGGTTGGCGAGTACGAATGGTTCGTCTTTGTACCCGACACGTTGGAGGTCCACGGTAGTGACACCGTACTTGTCAACCTTCACCTGTGGGAGATGCACCCAACGGCAGCGAAATAAGGGGATCTTGAAAAGCACGTAGTCGAGCTCCCAAATCTCTTCTATGAACCCATAGTATGAGTTTCTCGACCCATCAGTATTGTACGCATCTATGCGGACACCGCTGTTCTGGTTAGTGCTCTTTACATCCTGAGACTGCGTATAGAATGTGTACCCATTTATGTCATATCCTTGCCATGTCACAACTGTAAATGTTTGCCCTTTTGCCAACCATGTCAGCATCTCACTTGGCGAGCTCCTAGCGATTTGCTCCTTCAACCATTGGTTGAACCGACTGTTGTGTTGCCTCATGATCCAAACATCCGGCCGCTCCGGATTCTGTTACCGAAGCACATCCTTGTGCTGGTCGACATAAGGCGCCACTTCAGTCATGTGTTGCAACACCGTGAAATGGGCTTTGAGTATACGTGTCAATATCTGCAGTGATTGCTTTCCTTCCGATAGTTCCAATACCCTTCAGCCTCCCTTCATGAAGAGATTGAGGCACACCTATCGGTTGAGTCTGTGCCATATAATCGACACAAAACTCAATGACCTCTTCGCTTGCATAACCTTCGACGATGCTGCCCTCCGGCCGAGATCGATTCCGTACGTAGGACTTGAGAATTCCCATGAACCTCTCAAATGGGTACATTCTACATTGGAATACGGGCCCACACATTTTTATCTCCCACACAACGTGAACAATGAGATGGACCATGATATCGAAAAACGAAGGAGGGAAATACATTTCAAGATGACATAGAGTCATCACCACCTCGTCCTGCAGAGCATCTAGTCCTTCGGGATCGATGACCTTCTGAGCAATTGTGTTAAAGAAATAACATAGCCTCATGATTGTCTCTCGGACTTTGATCGGCAAAATATTTCTAATTGCAATAGGGAGCATCTGTGTCATCAGCACATGACAATCATGAGACTTCAGGCCATTTAACTTCAAATCTTGCATCGAAACAAGTTTTTTCACGTTGCCGGAGTAACCAGACGGAACTTTGACACCATGCAAGCACTGGCATAGTTCTGTTTTCTCAGCCTTGGACAGAGTGTAACACGCAGGGGGAAGGTACGTTCGTCCATTATCAGTGCTTGTCGGTGCTAACTCAGGCCTAATGTCCATGTCAGCCAAGTCAAGCCGTGCGTTGACACCGTCCTTTGTTTTATCACGGATGTTCAGTAAGAGACCAATCAAGCTGTTGCACACATTCTTTTCTACGTGCATGACGTCGATGCAGTGCCGAACATCTAGGTACTCCCAATAATAAGTCCCAAAATATTGATCTCTTCTTCCAGGTGTTCTTCTCATGAGCCCTCAATTTACGTCACTTTCCGAGGACAACATCTAAATCCTTAACCATATCATAAACCTCGTGTCCTCTTAAATGCCTTGGAGCTGAACCGTCTTCCTTCTCTCCGTCAAATTGTTTCTTCATCTTGCGGTATGGGTGAGCCCTCCGAAGGAACCGGCGGTGACGCATGTAGACGGTTTTGCGTGAGTGTCTCAGCCACACACTCTCGGTACCATCTAAACAGTGAGTACAAGCTTTCGCACCTTTTGTACTATGGCCCGATAGGTTACCAAGGGCAGGATAATCATTTATGGTGCAGAACAATAAGGAGCGCAGAGTGAAATTCTCTCGTTTGTACGCATCCCATACCTGTACCCCTTCGTTCCACAGTACTTTTAGATCTTCCACCAACGGTGCTAGGAACACATCGATATCATTCCCATGTTGTTTTGGCCCTTGGATAAGTATCGATAGCAAAATGTACTTTCGCTTCATACACAACCAAGGAGAAAGGTTATAGATGCAGAGAGTCACGGGCCATGTGCTATGTCGGCTGCTCATGCTACTGAAAGGATTAATTCCATCTGTACTCAGTCCAAACCTTATATTCCTTGGTTCTGCACCGAAGTCTGCAAAACTCCTATCGATGTTTCTCCGCTGCGCGGAATCAGCAAGGTGTCTTAGCATTCCATCCTTCTTGCGCTCCTCCGAGTGCCAACACAGCAGTTTTGCCTCCTTTGGATTTGCAAAAAACCTTTTCAAACGAGGAATTATAGGAAAATACCATGCCACCTTAACAGGAGGTCCTTTCTTCGCCTCTATTCCCTCGCCATCATCTGATTGATTGTTATGTTTGTATCAGATGCGTTGCACACCGGACATACATGCATGTTTGCATACTCTTTACGGTAGAGGATACAGTCGTTCGGGCATGCATGTATTCTTTCTACTTCCATTCCCAACGAACAAAGAACCTTCTTGGCTTTATACGTGGTTTTAGGCAACTCATTTCCCTCCGGAAGCATGTCCGCTAAAAGACCTAGCAGCCGTGAAACTCTTGTCGGACCAACCGTTGTTTGCCTTCAATTTCAAGAGTTCAAGCACAGCCGACAACCTCGTGTACTTGCAGCACGTGTACAAAGGTTTCTCCGAGTCCTCCATCAAGCCTCGGAATTTAACATACTCTCTCTCATCATAGTTCTCTTCTACATCGCGAAACATCTGATCCAGATTATCATCGTGCAACCTATCCGAATCCGAACCACAATCGACATCAGCCGGCGGCATGTCATTCACTTCACCGGCGATGTCATCCGGCGGCATATCATTCACTTCACCGGCGATGTCATCCGACGGCATTTGATCATTCACTTCGCCATGACTGGTCCAACACGTATAACCCTTTTTGAAAGCCCTCCGAATCAAGTGCGCTTCAATTTGCCCTCGGTTCTTAAACATCTTTAAATTCTCGCAGTCAGTGCATGGACAGTACATATATTCTACCCCCTTATTCAACATATCCTCCTCGGCAGCTCTTGTAAAAGCAGACACGCCATTAATGTACTCTTCACTCATACGGCTCGCGGCATACATCCAGCTTCGGTCCTACGTTACGTACATATATAACAACTTAGTATTACAAATTAAATTAACTAATTATTACTACATATATATCGGCCACATGTATTATATTGAGGCTTAATTTGCTAGCTCAATTCATATTATAAACACAACATCTATTATATAACCAACAATTTTGCAAACCATCTTCAATTAATAACACTCACCAATTACTTATATCTAGAGCATGAAATTCATTACTAACCATATCTAGAGCAAATTTGTAATGCATGCAAAGAAAAAATGAAATTCATTACTAACCATATCTAGAGTAACCAGGAAAATATAAGTGGCTTCAAAGCTCAATATCTGCCTCCTCCCACCAAATTAAGTGGCCTGAAATCGCCAAGCTTGCCTCCAGAGCGAAAGAGTAAAGCAATCAGCTAGATCTGGATCGAAATAAAGACAGATGCGGTTTGAGCAGCGCAATAAATGCCTACTGCCATTATCACAGACGGTTTTTAATACAGACCGTCTGTGATACTGAATTATCACAGACGGTTCATAGTTAAGAACCGTCTGTGATACTCGTTTTCTCCGACGCCGCCAACACAGACGGTGTCCTAATTAAAACCGTATGTGTTAGTGTTAGTCACAGACGGTTTTGTCAAACCGTCTGTGATTGGCCGTCTACTATTAGGCTTTCTGTAGTAGTGAGAGCAGTGAGGAACGATTGAGGCGGATGGCGGTGATGCTAAGTCATGACTCGCAAAATCATGACCTCTTGAAGGATTGAAGGAAGTCTCGAATAGGTAAGTGGATCAGCTCTCATCTACCTTCAGTAATTAGTACAAAACGATGAGACCTACGACTTGGTCCAATCTAGCCCTCGCCTAGCATAACAAAGAAGGGTCTAAGTTTGCTCTAGTCCATTTACAATTTTGGTCTAGTTTGGTTCAAAAGTCTAGATAGATCTAAGCCCATTAGCAGCCCTACTCTCAAACAGCCCGTCAAGCCCACGTACTTGATGCAATGGCTTAATTAATCTTCATTTATATTTCGGTTTTATATTTTCGGAGTATGCCACAAAGGGACAACAAGCTTAGCTAACCATGCATGTGGACACAGACAATTATTTTCATGTACTTCGTTTGTGATTGTTCAGATGAGCAGTTGATCCCCAAGATTCCAAGAACATATAAGCATGGATACGCACAAATCAACACTACACCATCACGCGAATTTTTAGTATTGCCGGTCTCGAAACGCAGAGAGAATTATAAGCCCTCCGCGACCATGCATGTGTTTTGAAGTCAAATGCACGCCACCGTGTTTCGTCGCCATCACAGTTTGGAGCTACTAAACGTCTAGGTTCTTAAAAATAATTTTATAATTAATGATGATAATATTTAAATGACTAACATATTTATTAAGATAATTAAAATGTTTACTCCAGAATATTGATGAATTATGAAAAAGACACACAAGGGTGTCTATAGGTTGACATGGTTTAAGATGAACGTATGAATTAACTTAAGAACCTTGTTGTAGTTTTTACCGATATTGGCATTTAGTAGATTAAGACCAGATTGTTAGGCTATATGTCGTACTATTAAGAGGGGTTATGGCTAGTAATTTGAAGATAATCTTGTACCACATTGATCAACTCTAGTGTATGTATACATTTGAAAATTCATTTGGTAACCCTCTCTGATTTTTCTTTGAAAACCGGTATGACCATAATTGTAACCGCGGTAATACCGCTTAATCGGTACTACCGGCTTTTTATACCGATACGTTTTTTCAAGAGATGTTCTCTTTTGTGCTTTAACTATATCGGTACTACCGCTGTTCTTGATCGATATTACCGCAACAGTATGATCGGTTGGCTTGTTTGGTACTACTGCATTGTGGTATAACCACATTTTAGTTGACGGTAACTAATTTTTAGAGAGGTACATTTTTGAAAGATTTTCTTTTCTTTGGAAATCGGTACTACCATAGCCGAAGTACGATACTATCGTAGTATCGGTACGACCGAACCCTGTGAGTGCGGTACTATTGATATTTATATTGACAACTAGCTTTTGCGCATTTAATGATCCCTATGTAGCTGTTGAACAGCGGATGTGGTAGTACTAGCCACTACATGGTGGTAGTAGCACTTCACCTGATTTTTGGGGATATCATCCCCAATAGTCATTCTAGTGGGTGAAAGCTATAAATATCTCTCCACAAGCAACAATGAAGTTCTCTTGGACCCTCATTGAATACTCTTGAGTTCTTGCACCACTCTCATCAACTCTAGTGCATTATTTTCTCTCTTTGAGGCTGTTAAGAGTATTGAAGTGTATTGCATCATCTAGTTGATCTTTGTGGCACTTGAACCCCTTCAAGTAAGCATTATTGGCTTATTACTTTTGGTAGTTGCCGACATCTAGATGGCTTGAAGGAGTTGGCGTGGTGATCTCTTCAAGAATATTGTGATTTGTGAATAGACCTGATGGGGTTATGAAGGTTGGAGCTCACCTCCCAGAGCGAAAAAAGCAACCCTGGTGGATTTACAAAAGGCTTATGTTCGCGCAGAGTCGGCTTGATTCATTCAAACTCTCTTAACGTGGATTAGGGAAGACCGGCAAGTCTTTGAGATCACGGAAAAAATTCTTATGTCTATCGTGTGGTTTAACTCTCTTACCCTTTACTTTTCGCATTTATATTTATAGTAATAAATTGCTTGCCTTGCTTAGTTAGAATTGTATCTTACTTTGTCTTAGTTTTGTGGTGCCATAGCAAGATTTAGACATTTTAGATCTTGACTTGTGCAAAATGATTTTATTAGTCTATATTTGTATAAAATCATGTTTTAGCTAAATTTTTTTTAAAAACTTTTTGTTCACTATCTCTAATCGGTTATTTTTGGTTTCACAGCTACTCATTATAATATGCTAATACGGCTAGGAGGACGTCTCCTTTGGATGAGAGTATCAGTTGGGCTGCATGATTCATGTCTCTGTAGACGTTGTCCCCATGAGCACGCTCCAAGGATGCAAGAATAGTTTAGCACAGTAGCACAATTGGCATCAAACTCATCAGCTTTTACTCCAATTCTTGATTTATGACTTATGCCTTATATCTTTTCTCGAACAAACAAAGTAAGACGGGTTCTCTGTCACTATTTCAAAGCAGCTTATTGGAGTAGCCTTTTCAAACCGACTTATCGATATTCATTTCATTCACATAATTATCCATATTAAAAAAAACTATAACCCACAGCTATAAATCGTAATTGTGGGGGCAAGCTGGACAGGTTGCTGGTTCAAGATCACATCAAGCCGTACGGATCACGGAAGCAACAGCAGCAGTGCAGTGGATAGAATCCGTGGCACACATGGCTTGGTTCTTTAGAGTGTGTTTGGTTCCCTTCTCTAGCTAGCCTGGGTCGCATCTGGCATTCAGGCTGTCGCTAGCCAGGCTCTGGCCATACAGGTCGCTAGTGTTTGGTTGCTTTGCTCTGCAGTGTCGGGATCTGGAGAGCAGCTGTTTGGTTGCCCGTTTTCTTACCTGTGGTTGCGCTCCCTGTCTCTCAGCCGGGCCACAAGGTGCGCACGTTCGCGCTCGCGGGAGCCTGGCTCCAAAGAAACGAAAACGAAATTCGTTTCCTGGGAACCAGGCTCAGCGGCGCTGCTTGCATGTGAGCAGCCAGGTTCTGGCGCTCGTTCAGCTATCCAATCGTGGCTTGCCTGCACCCCAGGAGCCAGGGCCGCTGGAAAGCGGGCAACCAAACACGCTCTTACTTGCTGGACCATTATTGATTAGTTGGGGGTAGATGCAAACTGAAATAAGAGGGACAAACCCAAGTGCGCAAAGGAGACATGGGGCACCTAATAAGCCAAGCTGAGGAGCTAGGGCTACTCCTTCGCCCCTGCATGGGGACAAGGATATTGAATGGATTGAACACACGATAGCATCCAAGATCTTGCAGAAGGTGTTGACTGATGACTCATTGATTGCTCTTTTTTTCAGATGTTTTTGGTGATGGAAATGTAAACTAATGGAGAAGATGCACTATTTAAATTTAGTACAGTGTGTGGACAATGGCTGAGTGGAGAAGATGCACTATTTAAATTTAGTACAGTGTGTGGACTAGAGTTTTGGTTCAGTCCATCTGGTGGTGTCGGAGGTGCCCACACCTCCGGTATATCTGACCGTCCATTGCAGTGCTGCATCCACGTTGCCTCGAACATCCGGCCTTTTCTCCCGTTCCTTCTCTCCTCTCTCGAGCGCAGGTGAAAGGGAAGCACAGCAATAGGGCGCGTGGCAAGGCGTTGCCACCAGTGGGCCACCTCAACGCGACGTACACCGACCTGCCCGCGCTGCTCTGGGACTGGGAGGAGATGCCGCCGGCGCCCGTGCCCCGCCTCGACGGGGCGTCCGTGCAGACCGGGGATCTCCTCTACGTCTTCGCCGGGTACGAGAGCCTCGACCATGTGAGGCCCGCTCCAACGTTCCTGTCATTTCTTCTGTGGTTTCAGTGGGCCAAATGCTTCACCTTCACTACAGAAATACAACTTCTTCTGATTTGCACAGTATGCAAACTCAAGCACAATATGCAGCGGAGCGAACTCCAATCATATTAGGCGCATGTATTCCTTTAGCCGTTACATACCGTATGATTTGCCATGTCTAGAATTGAATTGTGGCACAACTTATTGCAAGTGATCACCAGTAAACATTATGAAATTATGAGGCCAAATAAATTATTTAGGCCCAATTCAGACTTTTTGCTGGATACAACTTGTAGTGTTTAAGTATAAATGTGATGCCGGATGTTTTTGCAAAAACCAATTCTGCAGAGTTCTTACCTTACCATCAGGAGTTCAGGACACCGTTTCTGACATCTTGCTTATGAAATGTTTATGAAATTATGCATGTTGCCGGCGGCATCTCCTCCCAGTCCCAGAGCAGCGCGGGCAGGTCGGCGTACGTTGCATTGAGGTGGCCCACTGGCGGCAACGCCTTGCCACGCGCCCTATTGTTGTGCTTCCCTTTCACCTGCGCTCGAGAGAGGAGAGAAGGAACGGGAGAAAAGGCCGGATGTTCGAGGCAACGTGGATGCAGCACTGCAATGGACGGTCAGATGTACCGGAGGTGTGGGCACCTCCGACACCACCAGATGGACTGAACCAAAACTCTTTTTTTTTTTTAACAGGGAGGTGTAGGCTAAGTTGAAATGCGAAAAGTACGAGTAATATTCTATCCACCATTGAACAGTGTGTATTGTGCATATCAACTTAATGGGACATTGACCACACTAGAAATATGGTATCCATAGACAGATTAACTAAAACCGTGTCATGTTCCAGAGATCAGGGGTGTACGTTTCAACTGCTTCCACTAGTCGGAAGAACTGTGCTGCCATATGCATGATGGCTTGAACGGTACTATTGAAAACTGTTGGCGAGGCCAAACCTCATGAATAAAAGAAAAGAGGGGAGAACGCATGAATCGCTCGATCAGCCATCGAACGAGCTTAACCGTCCAAGACGACGGCAGCATTGTCGCATGCACCATGCAGGACTTCAGTTCCGTTTACAGATGCGTTCATGATTGAGCTTTCGACTCCGAATCCAACCCAAGACCTCCCAATCTCGGGAGCTTTGCTGCTGATCGTCACAGTACTAAACCACGCACAGCTAGTACGTACGGCAATCTTGTGAGCTCTGCAATGGTGCCCTGATGGGCACAGCACTTACTGGTAGTACATACTCTGCAGTATCAGCATTGTGGCGACATGTCGATGCAGGGGGACAGTGCGATGCAGAGAGCGGACACAAGCGTTCAAAGCTAGCACTGGTCACGCTGAGAACAGAGGCAGGCGACGTGAAGCCACTGTTTCCCCCCTAGGATTGTGATTCTTGGACTGTTTGAGTTTTACTTCCCTGAATCATGAGAGGGAGCTTTGGATTTTGACAAAACTCCCTGTTTGGAGCACGTGGTCTTCCCTCCCAACTCATGGCCCGCCGGTAGGCAATCACGTGGAATGTTTGATGGCCCGGACTCCGGAGTTGTGGAGTAACCAACGGCCTGTGTTAGAATACGAGTATTTGTAATCTATCTGTAACCGATCTGTTCACATATCCTGCTATTGCCGTAGCTGTTTAGGAATTAGAAAGGCTTCCGTGTATAGATAGAACCGGTCTCTTCAGATAGAAGATTTGAGATCGGATGAAAACCGAAACGGCAATAGCAGATATGCTGAGATTGTAAGCAACGCCAAGTGCTATTCTTGGCTCCTATTAATAAACTCATGCGGCCTCATACATGAGGTGATAACGCTTCCACAATCAACTAGTTTTTCTATATGGTATCAGAGCCTATCCTCTGAACACATCTATGGCGAGCGGAGCATCTTCTTCTTCGCTGGCGGCGGCCATAGCTTGGAGTCCATCTCTGGGGCACCCCGTCACGGAGAAGCTGACAAAGAGCAACCATATGCTATGGAAAGCGCAGATCCTTCCGGCGGTTCGAGGCGCGCAACTCGTCGGCTTCCTGGACGGAACTACGGTAGCGCCTGCGGCAACAATCACCGTCAAAACAGGCGACAAAGCTGTGGAGGAACCGAATCCAGAGTTCGCAAAGTGGCTTGCTCTCGATCAGCAGGTCCTCGGTTACCTCTTCTCTACCCTGTCAAGGGAAGTCCTCACGCATGTTGCTGCAATGACAAGTGCGGCGGAGGTCTGGAAGGCGATAGAAGACATGTTCTCTTCGCAAACTCGAGCTCGCGTGATTAACACCCGCATGGCTCTCTCCAGCACTCAGAAAGGAGCAATGTCCATGCCCGAATACTTCGGAAAGATGAAAGCATACGGCGATGAGATGGCAGCAGCCGGCAAATCCATCGACGACGAAGAGCTTGTCTCATATATCCTCAATGGCCTAGATATTGATTACAATCCAGTAGTCACGACTGTTCTTGGCCGGAAGGAACCCATCACGGTGAGCGAGCTATATGCACAACTGATTAGCTTTGAAAACCGAATGGATCTACTACAGGGAGGAGGATCGCATGGTTCAGTCAACTCTGCAAAACGCGGGCGCGGAAGCTTCCAGCGCGGTCATGGCGGCCGCGGACGCGGTACTGGCCGTGACAATCGTGGCGGCCGTGGCAACCGTGGAGGAGGCAGAAACGGCTATGGATCTAATCATCACGGTGATAACCGTCCAAGATGTCAGGTGTGTGAAAAACCGGGTCATACAGCCTTAGACTGTTGGCATCGGTTTGATGAAGAATATACCTCCGAAAGAAAGACAGTTGCTGCTGCCACAAACTCGTATGGCGTCGACACCAACTGGTACACAGATACTGGTGCAACAGATCACATTACTAGTGATCTTGACAAGCTGGCCCTTCGAGAAAAGTACACTGGCTCCGATCAAATTCATACCGCAAGTGGCGCAGGTATGGGCATTAAACACATTGGTCATACTACTGTTCATACCCCACATCGCAATCTTTTTCTCAATAATGTCCTTCATGTACCTAAAGCCCAGAAAAATCTCGTTTCTATTCATCGTCTAGCCACTGATAATCAAGCCTTTCTTGAGTTTCATCCGAATTTCTTTTTGATTAAGGATCAGGCAACGAAGAAGGTTCTTCTTCGAGGAAGATGTGAAGGAGGTCTTTATCCACTTAATCCAACTCCAGTTAAACAAGCTTACAGTGTCGTCAAGCCATCTCTGTCAAAGTGGCATAGTCGACTTGGACATCCAGCTTCACAAGTTGTTCAACAAGTTGTCAGTCAGAATAATCTCCCATGTGTCCTAGATTCCAATAAAAACTCTGTTTGTGATGCCTGTCAACAGGCAAAGAGTCATCAACTTCCATATTCAAAGTCGACAAGTGTGTCGCATTTTCCTTTAGAATTAATTTTCTCTGATGTTTGGGGACCTGCCACTGAATCAGTTGGAAGAAATAAATATTATGTTAGTTTTATTGATGACTTTAGTAAATTCACTTGGATTTATCTTCTTAAGCATAAATCTGAGGTTTTCCAAAAGTTCCATGAGTTTCAAAAGCTTGTAGAAAGGATGTTTAACAGGAAAATAATCTCCATGCAAACTGATTGGGGTGGTGAATATGAGAAACTCAACTCCTTTTTTAGGAAAGTTGGCATCTCCCATCAAGTCTCATGCCCCTATACACATCAACAAAACGGATCTGCTGAAAGAAAACATCGTCATATCGTTGAAATTGGTCTAGCCCTACTTGCTCATGCCTCTATGCCATTAAAGTTTTGGGATGAAGCCTTTCTTGCTGCTACATATCTAATCAATCGTCTACCTAGTAGGGTAATTCAATCTACACCCTTGGAACGTCTCTTCCAAACCAAACCAGATTATTCTTTTCTTCATACTTTTGGATGTGCATGTTGGCCAAATCTTCGTCCCTACAATAGTCATAAACTTCAATTTCGCTCTAAGCAATGTGTTTTCCTTGGATATAGCCATATGCACAAAGGTTTCAAATGTTTGGATATCTCGACTGGCCGAGTTTATATTTCTCGAGATGTTGTTTTTGATGAAGATATCTTTCCCTTCTCCAAGCTTCATCCCAATGCCGGAGCAAGACTCAGATCTGAAATCCTTCTTCTATCTCCCACCTTGTTAAATCCTATTGATCAAAGGGGGGAACATATAGGTGATCAATCTGTTAATGACCCAAATAATTCTAATAACTCTATTGCAGACAATGTTGCAGATAATATTGCAGGAAATAATGTTAAAAGTCCTCCAACTGCTAGATTATGGTGTGATAATATGGGAGCTATATACATGTCAGCAAATCCAGTATTTCATGCACGAACCAAACATATTGAGGTTGATTATCACTTTGTAAGGGAACGAGTTAATCAAAAGCTATTAGACATCAAATATGTTCCCACAGGTGATCAGGTTGCAGATGGATTCACCAAGCCTCTTTCTTTGCAACGTCTCGAAGAATTCAAACACAATCTCAACTTGAGAAAGCTGTGATTGAGGGGGGCTGTTAGAATACGAGTATTTGTAATCTATCTGTAACCGATCTGTTCACATATCCTGCTATTGCCGTAGCTGTTTAGGAATTAGAAAGGCTTCCGTGTATAGATAGAACCGGTCTCTTCAGATAGAAGATTTGAGATCAGATGAAAACCGAAACGGCAATAGCAGATATGCTGAGATTGTAAGCAACGCCAAGTGCTATTCTTGGCTCCTATTAATAAACTCATGCGGCCTCATACATGAGGTGATAACGCTTCCACAATCAACTAGTTTTTCTATAGAGTGCTGTTCGTGTGGTTTCGATCGGAAACCGAAAGGTCTGAGATTCCGCGATAAAACTTACAGGCAACAGACGAACTTGGGCTGTAAGGAATCGGATGGTTGAAGTGTACGTGGGGTGGAGCCACACCCCGGATAGGGTAGACTTCAGATCAGGATGTGAAAAAATATCTAGTGTACAGTCCGGGTAAATTCAGTTCAGCTTTAGTAACATTTTCTTGGTCCAACTCAGATAGTTTAGATCATTCTATCACTGAGCCCAAGACGTAACCAAATCCTGACTCCGCCACTAATACGTGCAACTATATATGCAAGTGAGAGAGATGGCCAGCTCGTAGCGATCCTCCAGTTAGGAGACATTTTCCAATCCCACCTGCGCTCGTGATTGCGCAATCGCCAACAGCTCGTGAACCCGAGAAGGCGAGAATGCGCTTAGATTAGAAGACGGCGAAACTCAACAGGACACACCGGACGCAACACCTCAAAAACACACACACACAAAAAAAAAACCCTACTCGCCACGGTTTAAATCCTAAGACGTAATACATGGGCACGCGAGGAAACATCAGCCTGGTTCCCCAGCAAGTGAAAATCTTGCAGCGCGCACGTACGCACCGCACGGCGCCGCGCGCGATCGGCAGGGCAGCAACCCCGCAGCTGCACCCGTGATGCGGTCGGTTCGTACGTGCCAACCGATTAACGAGCGGCCATGCGACGCGACCACATGTGGCGCGATAACGTTTTTTCGATTAAGAGAAGAAGATAAGCTAGCTATTTTGGAGAGAAGAAAAAACATCTTGTGCATTAATTAGTTGTACGAAACCTAGCCCTCTGTCTGGTCCTTTCACGAGCCGCCGCAAGAAAAATTACTCGCGTAGCTGTGATCCGGCGAAGGTGATCGACATGCTACAAATTCCTCCTATATTAAACTTGGGATTCATGCCCTGCGCCCCCATTCACGTGTCTTTCTCGTCTATACGTTTTCTCCCTAATAATTAGTGCATTCAACTCAATTAGCGTTAAACATACTGATTAGCACTAACAGTAATTAATCAGTACTGACACTGCTAGGTAGCTCTGTTCCTGCCCAGCGCCCCCATCCACGTGTCTTCCTCGCACTGTACCGCTTTGCTGTTGCCTTGCTACTGTCTTCCTTATACTGTCTTGCTGGCTTCTAGATGAATCCGCTTACTGCATCATTGGTTGTGTTCCATTACTCAGCTCAGTTGCTGGTTTGTGTTCGGTTTTGGTTGTTGGATCGGGTTTCGTGACTGAATCTAAACAGGTCTCCCTCCCGTAGTTTCCCTTCCATGTGTCTCTTGGGTTTCTGCTTCGGTTCATGCGCTCCTCACCTTGTTTGTGACTCCATCGTCTTGGTCGTGGTTTCACCGCGCCCAGCTTACATTGTTTCACCGCGTCATGCGTCCCAACTTACATTGTTTTACTGTGTCATGCGTGCGCCCATCTATCGCGCTCCTCGTGCACGCCCCGATCTATCGCACGGGTTGCTTTCGTGTGAGGTACCGCTTTCCGTTTGTTCCCCTTATTTTCTCACCGTTATCTGCACTATTGTTATTCTTTTCTTGGATTAGGTTGTGCTGAGGTGCTATCCTCATCGAGGTTTCCTGGGCTTAGATTCCTACCTGATTCTGTGTGCTTTGATTTATTTAGTTTCAACAGGGTTTAGATAGGCGACATTCTTTTTTTGTGCTTTATACTCTTGGCGGGGTTTAGACCAGTGACATCCTTTTTGCGTGCTTTTATTTAGTCTCGACGGGTTTTAGATTTGAAGCCTCCTTTTTTTGGGTTTGATTAGATTACCATATTAGTTTTACTGTGATTAGACTACTGTATTAATCCTATTCTTTCCTTTATCGTTTTGTAAGGGCCCCTACAAACATATGACGAGTTTAGATTAGAAATGTAAGAACACTTATATTAGGCCTTCTTTTTTTGGGTTCGATTAGACTACTATATTAGTTTTACTGTAATTAGACTACCGTATTAATCCTATTCTTTCCTTTATCGTTTTGTAAGGGCCCCTACAAACATATGACGAGTTTAGATTAGAAATGTAAGAACACTTATATTAGGCCTTCTTTTTTTGGGTTCGATTAGACTACTATATTAGTCTTATTGTGATTAGACTACTACATTAATCCTATTATTTCCTATATGGTTCTTAAGAGATGTTAGTTTGGCCATGGTTCCCTATGTATATAGAGACCATCAGTTATATACCAACGAAAAACATCACTTTTGAAATATACCATCGAAACATCTGGGTTCACTTTAATACCATCAAAACATCACAAAGTTATTAAAAATACCACTTTGTCAACCCTGTGTTACATATGAAGCTTAAATTACCCAAATGCCCACTGGAGCAACCCGAAATTGTACAAAATGCCCTTGGTGGTCGGCCCCAATGACTGCTTCGACCACGGCGCTTAGACCGACGCTTCAACCATGTCTTCGACCACGACGCTTCGACTGCAGTGCTTCAACCACGGCTTTGATCATGATAGGGTGAGGCGAATGAAGATGTAAATGAAACCAGACGGAATGGTATTTTGCCCAACTTAAAAAAAATTAGCCAGTATTAAAGTGAACAAATTTTTTGATGGTATATTTCTAAAGTGTTTTTATTTGGATGGTAAATAGACTATTATTTCTATTTTTAGCTTTCCCTTCTATATTCTGTGTACTTATATGATATGCAATCTTCCTATTATGACCCCTTTTGTTTACGCATTGTTTATTTTTATCTTCAGACAATATTGACTAGATCATACTTCTATATTATACATAGTTTTATTCATTGTTTATACTTTCAAAGCTTTATTTATGTAGTACTTCTTTTACAGCTACATCATTGGCCTAAGTGGTTTAGGTCTTATATGTGCTGAAAATTGAAGTAGATCAAGTGTGATTCACTAATGAGTTAATGAATGTGAGCTACTTTAAAAAGCGTGCATGAGAGAGTAAAACGCAGTATTAGGTGGGGTTAATGGGTTATCCTTGGTTTGACCTAATGGGTGGATCCATTAGGTTTTGGTTCAGATTGTGAGGCTATATAAGTGGAGAAGAGGCAAGGGCTAAGGTTTGAGAAGATTGGCTAAGCCTTTTGGTGGCTAGTTCTTCCTCCCTCCCATGTGAGATTAGGATTACTTGGATTGGAGTCTTGTGTGTGCGCTCTAGGCTTAAAGCTCTACTATCCTGAGAGATTGGCTATAAAACCTATCTCTTCAAGCAAGCAATACATCAATCTTTGATGATCTCCATATCTACTTCTTGTTTTCATTTATTTGCTGTTGTTTCGGTTGGCTTTGATCTTTCCTCTTCTATCTTCTTGATCTTGCTGTGCCAAGGACATGATTGAGATGGAGATGACCTCTGGAAATCAATCTTCTATCATCTAGGCACTTTGATAGTAAGTTCATGAAGAAACTCGGTTTTGCTTGATTTTGGTCTCATCGACTGATTTCTTGTATCAAGGGTTTTTGGGTTGTGTTCTTTGGTGTTTTAGTTTGCTGTAATATGTGGGAATACATCTAGAGTCATCTTGGTCATGATCTACCCATGAGCAAGTTGTATTCACTGTTTGGGGGTTTTTGTTCGATTTTGGTGCAACTTTCCAACAAACTAAAAAAGGTCTCCACTTTAGCCATAACTTTCATGATTGTTTGTTGGAATAGGTTCGCAATATCCTATAAAAGATCCATGCAAAATTCCATATCATTTAGATCTACGGATCAAAAGTTCTCTCGATTTTTGTTTTGAAATTGGGCTGAAAATACTATTTATTGCCCTGATTTTACTGTAGAAGCGGTCAGCCCTACATTGAAGGAGCAGTCAGACCACCTGGGACCTGTTCCATGCCGGTTAGAACACCGAGAAGTAGTTGTTTCAAGATTTTGTGTTTTTGAGCCATTTGTTTTGAATTTTGGATGAAAATTCTATTTTCTGCAACTCTGTAGTTGTGTGAAAATATAATCTTAAATACTTAGGGGAAAATCTAAGAAGGCACCATTCACCCTCCCTTTGTTGCTATCTTTAGTCCTACAATATCAACAAATGCCACGGATTGAACATTATTGTCTAAACTGACTAAGATATCAAATTGAATCATTAGTGGTGCTCTAGCGTTCTATATTCAAATTGAATTCTAGAGCACCAGTAATTTTATGCTAGCTTCATAAATATAACTTGATATGTGAATTCAGCAAATCCCGACAATAGGCAAATAATGCAGCTGACAGAAGCAAGTAGCAAACACTTGACATACCCCTAAAAGCAGCAGCAAACAGATAGCTCATCCTACTGGACCACGCTAGAAGCACCATCATCAGCACGCATCGTCATCCTCTTCCTTAGATGCCCACAGACATTGCATTTAAATACATGGGACAGCTCACCGTTCAGCAAGGATGGTAGCGGCGCAAGCAGTTGTGGAGGCTCGCGATGTCCTACTGGCTCAAGGAGGGACCCTGCGGGGCTGAGGAGAGGGAGAGGAAGGTATGGAGGGAGGGTTCTTGGAGGGAGTAGGTGGAGAGGAGGAAGAGGAGCGGTTCTTGGAGCACCTTGGGCGTGGCAGCGAGGTCGCCGCTGGACAGCGTGACGCAGATGAGGCGTGGGTGGGAGGCCACGGTGCAGGCCAGGGAGCAGAAGGCGGTGGCGCGGCAGGGGCGTGGGGAGGTGAGGCGGAGAGGGAGAAGCAAGCGGAGCAGAAGGACGGGAGAGAGGTGAGGGAGGCCGGGTAGAGGAAGAGGATTATGCGAATGGAAGGGGAATCGCACGAACCATGTCAGTCTCATGCTTCTTAGCTCTTTGTGCGAGGGGAGGAATGGCGGTGGAAGGGAGGGGGCGACATCTCAGATTAGGGGGAAGGAGCAGTGGTGGCAGCGCTGCGCAAGGGGATGGGAGGACGATCATGAGTCATGGGGTGGGGAGGGGCCACCTGGTTTTTTTTGGTTTTGTGATGTGAGTGGAGGGGATGGGAGGGAATCATGAGTTTTGGGGGAGGGAGTGGAAGAAGAACGTACATACCATCAACTCTTTTTTTAAGTAATAGAGATATTAGTCAAGGATTCTCGGGTGGGTTCTATTGGGTTTATAACTTGACTTTCTATAGTAATTAGGTTTTAAATAGAGTGTTATTTCAAGATAGGGTCTGCAAAACAATATCCTGACTTCATCTATATCGGCTAAAATCGCATGTGAGTATCTCTCCGTACTCTCTCGCGCGAACAGCCAAAATTAAAATTTTTAATCCAAAAAGCATACACTATAGGCTGGAAGAATCCATCCTCATGACCCATGACCGTGCAACAGAACAACCTCACGCGACAATCAGAACAGAAGATAAAGAAAGGCACAAGCACACGCACGCTGATGTTGCCTACTCTGGCTAATAAACATTGTTAATGCGGCCAACTCGGTGCACATTCATATGAACATTGAACATTTCGACTAGATGCAGGCACGGATGGAGGAATTTTGCCGTCAAAATTCCAGGTTTATTCGGCTGGACATGGAAGCCCAGTCCTCGTCTAGTACGGCTTGAGGCAATCAAAGAGACGGCGATCAGACCAAGCGGCTTCCTCCGCCACCGCCGCCCCCGGGCTTGCCGTCGGAGACCTGACGGTGGAGGGCGACACACCGGTCGGTGTGAGACACTGGCTTGGCACTCTCGGGCTCTCCCGGAGTGCCGGCGCCGGCCGAAACACGTCGGGGTTGCGCAACGCCTTCTCCATCTACAGCATCTGTATCTGCTTCCTTCTCTGCTCCCTCCTCACCTCGTTGCGCTTGTTCACGTACTCCTCGTGGATGAACACATCCATCCTCTCCCTTACTCTGAACAACAGAGTGAACTATGAATCATAGGAAATCCCTTGGATCCTATATAAAGGACACTAAGACTAAATCACTACTTCACTAGCACTAACTAAATCACTACTTCACTAGCACTGACAGTAACACAAAACTCTGAGGAAGAAGAGTCAGTCATGCTGAACAAACTGCATATGTATATAGGCGATTCAGGTGTCAAGAATGGAGGTCACCATCAATCAGTCGCTTTTATCTTATTTTACAAGGCACAGCAGCTGCTATTTGTTATGCCAAGTGTGAAGTCCACGATACTACAAAAAAATATTCCTGCTTAACGGCATGACCAAAAGGTCCAATGCTATGTATGCATGCATGGCTGCTTGTGAAAAAAAAAAAAGAAAGACAAAAACGTATAGCACCATTTCTTATGGCTATTCCTTGGTCTTGCCTATTGGGATGCATGCTGTTCTTGTCAGCCCTTGTGATAGCAGTTAACATCGTTGTCATGCTTGCTGTGTCAAAACTTAAGAATTCGTGGTGTACATTGGCAGAGGAATAGGAGAACGGTTTGTTCCAGGTTGCACTTGGCTCCCGGACTCCCGGTCACTATCCCTGTCACGGGATGGGAATTTTCACTGCAGGGAAAAGAGGGAATTGGTTGCTTGCAGTGACATGGAATTGTGGATTAGAACGCACAAAAGAACTAGAGATGTGGAAAGTTTGGTAAATGTGATGTGACCAAGATGCATCACCCACCACATAATTTCTTCAGATCAGTAACCAAAGATATCCTGCTAATCCAACAGGGCCAACACACTAGACTGGACCTGTGCGTGGATCCACTCAAAGTTTTCCATGATATCTTCGGATCAGTATACAGAGTTACGGAGACATCAAGTAATCCAACACCATGAGTCCGTGACTCACACTTGAGGATTGCTAAGTATCAGATATTTACTATGGCAAAATTAGCTAATGAAAACTGAAGTGTAATCCATTCTGCTAATGCAATCGCAAATTCGCAAATCCAAAGAAGAGCATAGATGTTCGAGCCATTTGCAAAATTAAGCCAAAACAAATCTCAGTGCACCTTTTGATTTGGCAAAAGGTTTGTTTACTCACACAATTCCAAAAAGATATATACACACTATTAAGTCTATTAACTGTCACATCAGACTCCAAAAAAACACATTGACATGCGAACACCCACAAAATTTTACCAGCTGATACCTTGTTCTTGAGATCTGCGATCTTTCATAGCGAAGTCGATGCAGTCATCGTCCTTTGTGCATTCCCAAGGATGATAACAATAATAGTCACATCATCATGGTACTTTCTCCTACTCCCAACAGGTATCCTCATCAATTCTTCAGCTGTTAAAGCTGACATGACATAGGAAGAAAGTAAGGAAGAGTTAGTGTTAAACTGTCAATGCACCTTGATTACAATGAATGGTTCCAAAAAGGTTACAAAGATGCTAATTAGAGGAAAAATCGTCAAAGTAGTCGTACTCTCTACAGAAATACTAATTGTTTCTACAAGCTACAAGTATACAAGTACGCATGTGCACTCAAAGCCTGATGTTACTGCTTCTACAACATACTAGGTTTCTACTTGGTACCATAGAGCTTATCCTAGCAGAATATGAAAGATTCGTTTCAGCATTTGGGTTACAAAATTACTAATCTACAGGGCAAACGTGTCTTAGCACTAAATTTGTCATATTTTCGGAAATATATATATATTTTTTGGAGGATACCTGCTTCCTTGGCTGCTTTATGTAGAAGTTGCTCAATGAGATATTTTGCAGGATCACCAATTGGATTATCATGCATAAATTGATAAACCAACCGAACAACCTCATCATTACTGAGGAAGTCGAATAAGCCATCGCTACCAAGCACAACAAACAAATCATCCTCTGTAACTTTGTGACTCAGTGTGTGTGAATTTGTATATACATAAGGTGGACTGCACAAATTACGAACTCGGAGAATTCCCATGAGTGCATCATTGAACTTCTTCTGCAAATTTACATAAAAAGCATGGGTATTAGTTAAATCAGAAGGATGATATAAATTTTTTCACATACCATAGTATGTTACCTGCTTTAGATAGCCAACTCCAAAAGCACGAGTAACCTTCAGCTTCCCTTTAATTTTGTTACCCATCACAACTGAAGAATCGTTAGGATGATCAGCTAAAAGTTTCTCATACTCCAATGGATTTTCAAGTGAGTGGGTCTCCGTCAATTGAATAGCCTTCAATGTATCCTTTTCTGCATATGGCATGGAAGCAAGCACAGCTCTACTATCACCAAGATTTAAGATGCACAAATCTGTTCCATGAAGAAGCACAACCAGAACACAAGAGCCAACTGAAACTAAATCTGGCCTATCATCCATCTCTTGTTCAACCATGTGCAAAAAGTCATTCTCAGCTTGCTCAACAGCAGTAGTGAGGCAATTCAGCACACCAGCTCGAAATGTTTCAGAAAATTTTACATCTTCATTTTCTGCAATTCTCATGGCTAGTGTTATCTTACTTTTAACGCCATCAAGATAGTCTTCTGACGAATTATATAGACCATTTTGTTGCTTAATCCGACACTCTAACAAGTATAGGTAATATACTATGCTATCATATAAAGTTACTGCCAGAAAATCAGCTGCATCTCGTCCATTAAATCCATCATATATTCCACAAATCAACCATCCATTTTTCTCAGAGCACACAGCTTGCACTCTATCCTCTCCAGCAGCTCCGCCAGCCATTTTTACCTCTGTACTAGTCAGAAAATTAGATGACACAGTTGTCGGTGCGCTGGACCTCCATAGATTTTTACTGATTTCAAATATCGAGCTCTCAGTTGATACAGAGCTGCCTTGCAAGGTGGATAACAAATCCAATCTTGACATTGATGGGGAAGAAACAATTTTTCTAAAAGAATTCGGAGAATCTAATTCTGGTAAGATTTCTTCCCCAATAAGACCCTTGCAAATATTTGTATTTGCCAGTGTAAAATTTGCACTAATTGCGGCACCAGATAAACAAGTAAATGAGCCATTTCGCGATGCCATCATGGTATTAGTTTCAAACCTCTTACCAGGAGAGATGTCATGCTCATCAGTGTCAAGAGAGAAACTCTGATAAGAATTACAATGATATCCAAAGCTGACATTGAGATTACTACAACTCCTGACAAGCATGTCTTCTTCCTCAGAGCTGATGCTGTCATCATTGGTGCTCTTATAAAACAGTTCTTCATCCACCATCTTTTTTCTATAAAAGTATAACACCAATAATAACGTAATATTTCTTCCAAACTTTGCTTTTCAAGATTCTGATGCTACTCAATAACTCAAATGCCATGCCAAATACAGCTTCGTTTATACTTAAACGGAGATGCAAACCAGACCTGCAATATTAGCCTTAAAATTAGCTAAATGCAGTCTAAGCAAATTAATTGTATTTTAGAGCATAAACATGGTAAAACTGCTGCAGAAAAAGGTTTTAAAACAAAATTTTAACTCGTTTTCAGCTATATTGGGAGATTTTATTCTTATTTTAGTATATTCTAGCCTGCAACTCCAGCTTTGCAGAGTTGTGAACAAGAGTTGTAAACTTGCAATTGATGGTATGTGAACAAGGTTGCTTGTAGAATCTTGGTTATATAGCATGGTTTCTGTAGCTGAGCAGTATTATCAATCCTTGTACTATTATGGGTAAGTTTGGATGCATTCTTTTTGGCTTTTCACTTCTTCGGAAGTCGAAAAGCCAAACGTCAAAACAGGGTGGTTTCTTAAAGCGGATTCTCCAAACGGCTTCTCAAGCCCAAAACCGCATGCACCATCCACGTCGGTGTCTCTACCATTCGCTGCCGTCTCGAAAAGCATAAACAAAAACCATCCGCCGCAGCCAAAAGCCATCAACCGCAGCCCAAAACAAAGCCGTTTTTTGACTATGCTTCCATGTTTAAGTGGGGAAGGAACTGCATCTCCCATTACATGCTGTGAATCAATGAGAAAGCTCCAGTTTGGCATTTGGAACCTGTATTACCAGTCTTTCCCAAACCCATGAATATTTATTATGACTACAACCTCCATCTGAGTTGAATTGTACAAGAACTGTACCTTCTTACCAAATATAGATAGCGTCATTTTATAGTTGCTATTCTTTTCTATTTAAGCTACCAGGACACAGGTTACAGAGTTCTTGAAAAATGAGAAGCCTACATCCCATACGCCACCAAGCTCCACAAGATCTATCTACTCTTACAATTCCCCCCCCCCCCCCCCCCCCCCCACCAAACTGACTAAAGCAATTAAGAACAGCCTCAGGACAATGGGGAGGAACACAAAGGGTAACAATCTCGATGGAGATTATTAAGAGCAGGAGGGAGAGAGAACAATAACCTGAAGTGAGAAGGGGTTGCTTCTTTTTAATGAGTGATCCCACATACGACAGTTCCAAACAGGTAGATGAACCTCACCACAGCGGCTATGACCAGTATTTCCACAAAAACTAACCTTCTTGGTGTTCACCTATGTACCACAACAACATGAAACCACATGAAAAGAAAGAACAAGGAAGCCAAAAGAAAGAAAAAAGAAACATGTTGTCACACGTACAGATGCATCCATCTAAGTTCAGAAAGATGGGAATCGGGCCAGTTGACGCCGCCCCTCCTCACCCCCCCATCCCTGAAACCCAATCCAATCTGCTTAAAAACCAAAAATTTGCTCCCGTTCTTGAAGGCCCTATCACACAGCAAGAATCAATAATCAACATACCAAAAAGGAAAACAAATGGGAGACAGGGGAATGGTTCCTTCACCTTTAAGCTAACGATATTCCGGTGCAAATTGCAGCTGCGGCTGCGGCTCGCAATCCAGCAGGAGCGAGCTGAGGTGGAGTGGCAGGCAGGGGGGACTAGGCGGAGACGGGTGTGGTGTGGAGGATGTGGGGAAATTGGGAGGAAGGTGTGTGCCACGAAGAATATATTGGGGTGTCCATTTTGCATCCGACGACTGAGACTACTGTAGGGTTCACAATCCATTGGGGTGGTGGTCGAACGAGGAGAGCGCGGGGTTGTGGTGGGACGAGGAGAGAGAGAGAAACAACAAATTCGCTCTCCTTTTTTTTCAGTTTTTTCTGTTTATAATTTGAGATCTGACTGTTTTCCGGAATTGGATATGCCAAATCTAACAGTGTTACCAACCTTTTCACCTCTGTTTTCTTTTCACCTTTGTCAAGTTGTTCGCCTTTTCTTTTCTTCTGCTCTTTCCCGTCCCCGAAAATTCTCAGCGCCGTCTGCGACGTCCGAGTTATATCTTTCGCTTTTTGTGTGCGTAGATGTATCTCCGAACAAACAAACTCAATGCACTTGGTGAAGACAAGGCAGAAAAACTCATGAGGGTGGGGGCCAATTTTATGTTTAGTCTTTATTTGTAGATTTTTATCCCTTGTAATCGCATCGAGTAGCCACTAAAAGCATTACCACCGGATACACGTGTAGGAGATTTTTATGCTCTATTATCCCTTATGCTTATCAACATATGGATCGGATTAGAGATTATAAGATACGATACGAGCATGTATGATATTAAAAACGAAGAAAATTAATCTCGTAAAAAGAACCAAAATAACAACATTATAGCAATCATGACGAGAGAAAAGATTTGGCGAAACCGACCGCAAATTCCTTAAGTACAACATCAAAATAGTACAAGAAATTGTCGCTCTTTTACAACCCTTTCGAATCTTTTAAGATTCTCGGATCCTTACTTTTGATAGTACCGCAAGAGTTTGTGTGGTAGTACCACAAGACGGTAGTTTCGACTATATAGCGGTATGTTTTTTCAGAGAGGTCCAGTTTGGGTTTGTAAGGTGTGGTAGTACCAATTTGGGGAGCAGTAATACCGTAGTGCGGTAGTACCGGTATGGTAAGTGCGGTACTATCGATCTTCACAGAAAAACAGGGTTTTGGGGAATTAAGTCATGAATTGAGTTGGGATGACCTGGGCCATTGGATTAAGGTTGTATGATGCATGTCTTGGCTAATATAGGTTAAGTTGTAAAGAACTTGTGTTTAAAAATAATTTCTTTATCTTTAGATATGCTGGGTCGTTTTAAGTCAACTGTGGTCAACGACGATGATCGAAGTTATGGTCATAGAGGAGTTGATGCCTAGAACGATCGAGGATGCCGGGTGATACATTGAGCTCAAGCATGATACGAGAAAGGCAGTAAATGTTGAAGATGAGTTTGAACGACGGAATGACGCTATGTGGCTTGCACAGGCCAAATGAGCTGTGGTTCGGTGGAATCGGAATGGGAGAGACTTGGCGACGCGTGGCAAGCTAGTGGTGTACCTACACGTGACAAGCTTGGTGATTGCTTGTAGCGGTTGGTGATGATCAGGTCAAGGAAGAGTATTTTGGTAGTTTGACCAAAATACCAAAAACCATCTTGGATCAAAACCATGGCACATGGACGATGTGTTAGAGAGCGGTTTAGGTCAAGGTGGAACTGGTTTAATCAAGGCGGATCAAGGCTTAACGGGTTTTCCCCGATTGTAATAGTGGATATTATCCACTAATATGAATAGGTGGCAAGTTGCCCATCTATAAAAGGGGTTGGGATGAAAACATGCAGGTTAACCATCCAATCCATCTCTTGTGATCTCTTCTTTAGATTTAGGGTTAGGGTTGAGAGTGAGTACCTTGGATGCTCTTTGCCCTCCATGTAGAGTGACTGTAAAAACCTACCTTCTCAAGTAAGCAATACATCAACTTTGTGCAACTCTTGTGACCTTGTTTTTGATTGATGTGCTTGACTTTTGTTTAGTTTTGATCTCTCTTCTTTTCTTCTTGTGATCTTGTTGTATTAAGGACGTATAAGAGATGGAGATAATCTTTAGAAATACATCTCCACCCATCTAGGCACTTTGATAGCAAGATTCACGAGAAAACCCGGTTTTGCTTAACTTTAGTCTCCTTGGTCCATCTCTTGATCCGAGAGTTTTTGGCTTTGTTTTTTGGTGATCTAACTTGCTGTGATATATGGGAATACATCTAGACCCTTCTTGGTCATCATCATCCCACGAGCAAGTTGTATTCATGATTATGGTTTTGGGTCGTTTTGCTGCAACCTTCCAATAAACTGAAAAAGGTCTCAACTTTGGTCTTGATTTACGTGATCTTTTATTGGAATAGATTCATAATATGCTAGAGAAGATCCTTGCAAAATTTCATGTCATTGGATCTTCGAATCAAAAGTTCCATCAATTTTAGTTTTTGAACTTGACTAATTTTACTATTCGTCGAGGAAAGGAAGTACCGCATTTATAACTAAGATACTTTCGATTTTCAGAAGCACCACAGTTATAACAAAGGTACTTACGATTTCCTTGATTCTCTAAAATTTTAGATATTTGTTTTGCTTGTTTGGTGTTGGTTTCTCATTCCAATCTTTATAGTTTTGTAGCTACTGGAGTGAAGGAGTGTTAAATACTTGAGAAAATTAAAAGACACTATTCACCCCCCCCCCCCTCTGTTGTTATATTCGGTCTTTCAATTGGTATCAAAGCCAGGTTAGCTCTTCTCATAGATCTTAACCGATCTTTAGAGGCATGGCAGCAGACAAGTATTCCACCAAGCTGCCTCTCTTCGATGGGGTTGACTATCTATTTTGGAAGAGTAGGATGAAGTCTTACATACATGCTTAAGGCTATGTGATTTGGAGAAAGATTAATACCAGATCTGTTGTTCCTGTTGATGAGCACATCGCGGCCATGAATACGCCAGATATAGAGGCAAATGCTAAGGTAAGAAACATCATCATTCAAGATCTTAGCTGGAGCGAGTTTGATCGCATCTCTTATCTCACATCGGCGTTCGACATCTGGGTGTCCCTCAATGCTTACCATGAGGGCACCACCCAGATCAAGACCGTCCAACAGGACCAGTACAAGCGAGAGTACAACAAATTCGAGATGCTTGCTAGTGAGTCCTTAGATGAGTGGTTTGGCAGATTTCACAAAATACTGAGCAACCTCTGAATTGTTGGTCTTACATACTCAGACTCGGATAACACTCAATAGATGTTATTTGCACTAGATCTAAGAGTTTGGGAGATGAAGGTGACCATCATAAAGGACATGACTGATTTGTCGACTTTGACTCTTGACACGTTGTACTCACGCCTCAAAACTCATGAGATCGATATCGTCTATTACAAGATGAAGTCGCGATCAATGGTCTTGGTCACTAGATTCTCTTTAGTTGTTTTGTGTGAGATGAGCGATGACCAATTTGAATAGTTTCTAGAGAGTGACCTAGCCCTTCTAGCCAGAAAGTTCTCACACACATACAAAAAGGTTAGAGAGAGGAAGAGAGGGGTTCCGGTGATTTGCTTCTAGTGTGATGACCCTAACCACATTCGAGCGAACTGTCCCAAGCTGGAGAGGAGCAAGAACGACTATGGAGGCATGAGCAAGAACAACTATATCAGCAAAAACCGTAACAAGAAGCCCCCAACTTGTGATCAAGTCAAGGACAAGAAGTACCACAACTTCGGTAAGGCCAAGAAGCTCTTCCACCACGTCCTCACCATATTTGACAACTTTGACCTTAGCAACATGGAGGGCTAGAGCGACAATGATGGTGAGGATGATCCGTAGAAGGGCACCAAGGACGGCGATGACTTCACCGGCATGTGCTTCATGGCTGACGAGAACGGTATCAGCGATGACGATCTCTACAGTGACTCTGATGAGATATATCCCTCCTACGACCAGCTCAATGATGTTTTCTCAAGTTAGAAAAGTTTTATGCTAGGTCTAAGACTAGGTGTGGTGAATTAGAGAAAAAGATAGAGAGCTTATCACGGGAGTTTACTTCACTTAGATCTGCTCCCTCCCGTGATGACTGTGGTGTATGTGATTCCTTGCTTGGAGATATAGAGAAGCAAAGGACCTCGCATGATAGTGTGATTTTTGAACTAGATTTACTTAAGGTGAAGAATGTTAGTTTGTTAGCTGAATTAGATATGTCTAGAGTTGCTCATTTACATTCTGATTTTGCTGAGACTACACTCTGCACCTCATGTGAGGATAAGGATAATGCTTTTAGAGGTTTAATGCTTCTTGATTTGCTGAAATCTGTGATAGTTGTACTAACTTGAAGATTAATCTAAAGAAGGCAGATCATAAAGTTGCTAAATACAAGCTGCTTTGATGGAACCTATTGCTTCTTGTACCAATTGCCATAAACTAACTGCTAAATTGAATCTATCTCTAAACAATTTCGGGACATGTGTGATCACAATAAGAAAGTGGCTCAATATACTTCTAAGACACATGTTAGCTCACTATACAATAATTGTGAAAAACTAAAATCTGAATTGATTGCATTGGATAAAAATATGTGAACCTAACTAAGGATCTACTAAGGGAGAAAATAGAGGAAATACATAAACATTTAGGGAGAGTTACGAGGCCCAGATGGCTAGGATTAGGTCTACCCCTTGTGTGTCTTGAGAAGCCCTCAAGGTTGAGACGACCGTGCATAAGGAGAGATATGCACGTGCTATTCGATCTTCTCATTCTTGTTCTTCTTCCTCTTCTTATGGTTCCTCATCCTCTCATTCTACTTGTTCTTCTTGCGCTTCTCTTTTTCGAGAGTGTGAGTACCTCATGAACACTCTCAAAAAATTTATTGGAGGCAAGAAAAGGTTTAATCTTATCCTGGACAGATCCAAGATTTGTAAGTTCAATCAAGGTCTAGGATATGATTTCTAGAGGATATGAGGAAACATCCACTTGCTGTTGTTAGAGCAATAGCAACAGGCATGATCGAGGTTGTGTCCAAGCCTAAGAAAATAGTGTTTAAATCTGCGGGTTTTATCCAGGGATTTCTGACAATAAAGTTGTTCCACCTATTGCTTCGACCTTCAGAAGGCGAAGTATCATTGTACCTTCTGTTAGAAGGATGGACATGTGGTTGAGTTTTGCTTCAGGCATACCAAGATTGTGTGTAGAGACCACGTTCATGTTCTTAGGGGTATTCAGGGTCAGCCCTATACTCAGAGTGCTCCTAAGACTAACACGAGATCCAGAGTCGTAGGCAGCTCTTCTTAGTTGTTTGTTGTTAGGCAGCATCGAGAACTTGGCTTTTAGGTTCCTTTTGGTTTTAATCCTCGAGTTGCTTCTGGTCAGGGTGTCCACCGTCCTGAGGATAGACCTCGTTTTTCCCATCGAGGTAGCTATCTGCAGCGTGATCAGCATACTATTGGAGGTCAGACCCGCTCTTCAATAGCAATCAGACCTAGCAGAGGCTTGTTGTTTACTCCTAGACCTGCTATTCCCGTGAGAGATGAGGTGTGTAATGTCGCTAGAGTTCAATCTTTTGCTTCTGGGACTGGAGCTTCTACTCGTTATGTGACTCAGTACTGGGTTCCTAGATCTACTCTTATTTACCCTAATACTGGCCCACGAATGTTGTCTTCTCACCGACTCAGGTTCACCGGGCTAGGAAGGGAGAGGTTTGACTTGTGGACTCCGGCTGTTCTCGCCACATGACCAGAGACTCCCGTTGATTCTCTTCCTTAGTCCGAGCTCTAGGTGATGAGACGATCACCTTTGGAGATATTTCTTTATGTCAACTCATCGCTAAAGGTACTATGTGCATTAATGATTTTTTCATTCTTAAGGATGTTGTCTTAGTGAGTAAGTTGTGTTATAATTTGCTATCTATTTCTCAGCTTACCAATGATGATTTCAAGGTAAGCTTTAAGAAAAATGCTTGCAAAATCATTTATTCTTTGGGAAGTCTAGCTTGCGGGATTTCTAGGTTTGGGAGAATCTTTCGCGCTGATTTTATTGAGTCTTCTGGTGATTCTCTCTGATGCTTAGTTGCTTTTAAGTCTTGTGATCTCTTCTTCTGGCACAGGAGACTTGGTCACATTGATTTTGATCATTTACCTCAAGTGAGCGGCCATGACCTTGTTCGTGGTCTACCTAAACTCAAGATAGTCAAAGACTTAGTTTATGCTCCTTGCTAGCATAGCAAGATGGTTGCTGCTTCTCATCCTCCAGTCACTATGACTATGACCGATGCACCAGGACAACTTCTTCATATGGACACTATTGGTCCAGCTAGAGTGCAATCAGTGGGCGAGAAGTGGTACATTCTTGTTATGGTTGATGACTTTTCAAGGTTCTCTTGGGTGTTTTTGTTAGCCTCAAAGGATGAGACCTTCAACCATTTTCGTGGTTTGTTCAGTAGGTTATCTGTTGAGCTCCCTAATGCCTTACGAGCGATTCATAGTGATAATGGCACAAAGTTCAAGAACTCCTACTTTGAGTGCTTTTGTGATGAGACAGGTGTAGAGCATCAGTTCTCATGTCTACACGTCCCTCAGTAAAATGGCCAGGACGATGCTAGATGAGTATACTACACCTAGAAAGTTTTGGGCTGAGACTATATCCACCGCATACCATGTTTCAAATAGAATTTTTCTGAGGGCACACTTGCATCGCACTTCTTATGAGTTGAGGTATGGGTGAAAGCCCAGTGTCTCATATTTTCATGTTTTCAGTTGCAAGTGTTCTATGCTGAAGTCTGAGAACCTAAATAAGTTAGAGTCTCACTCATCTGATGGCATGTTTCTAGGTTGCTCGACTTCTTCACGAGGTTATAGGGTCTGGAACTGTGAGACTAGTAGGATTGTAGAGACCTGTGAAGTTACTTTCGATGAGGCCAGTCCTGGCACTAGGCCCGACATCTTAGGTCTAGTCGTGCGATCCGAGACCATCTTTATGGATGATGAGGATGATGGAATGAAGGTTCTTTTCCTGATCTAGTCTATTCTACCCTTAAGATGCCTGCTTCTACCACTGCGCCTCAGGGAGATCAGCCCTTACCTTCTAACTCTTCTGGAGCTTGTGGCTCTATTCCTACCTCCACAACTCATGAGGTAGAGGTCACTTCTTCTTCTAATCCAGGACCTCTTTGACACATTTAGCGTTGTCATCCCTCTGAGTAGATGATAGGAGATCTTCATGAGCGTGACACGCACTCAAATTTTGGCTTATCTCATTTCTGCCTACACTACATTTGTTGCCACTTTTGAGCCTGAGGATATTTGTCATGCACTTTTCGATGAGTATTGGGTCGATGCCATGCATGCAGAATTAGAAAATTTTGAGAAGAATACGATCTGGTCACATGTTGAGTCTCTTAGTGGTCATAATGTCATAGAAACCAAATGAGTCTTCAAAAACAAGCAGAGTGGGGATGGAGTAGTCATTCAAAACAAGGCTAGATTGGTAGTTCAGGGTTTCTCTTAGATTGAGGGTTTAGATTTTGAGCAGACCTTTGTTCCTGTAGCTAAGCTAGAGGCCCTTAGAATTCTGCTTGCATTCCCAGCATCTAAGGGCTTCAAGCTGTACTAAATGGATGTCAAGAGTGCCTTCCTCAATGGGTATATTGAGGAAGAGGTTTATGTTAAACAACCTCTAGGTTTCGAGAACTCTAAATACTCAAACCATGTCTTCAAGCTTTTCAAAGCCTTGTATGGACTTAAGCAAGCCTTTAAAGCTTGGTATGAGAGGCTTAAGTTCTATCTGTTGAGCCATAGGTTTGAGATAGGTAAGGTAGACAAGACCTTATTCATTTGTAGGCATGGCAATGATCTTCTGCTCGTCCAGATTTATGTGCATGACACTATCTTTGGTGGCTCTTCTCATGCTCTTGTTTCTCAGTTTTCTGATGTCATGAATACAGAGTTTGAGATGAGCATGATGGGCAAGTTGAGCTTCTTCCTCAGCTTCCAGATCAAGCAGACTCGGGAGGGTCCCTTTTTGCATCAAAGCAAGTACACTCGAGACCTACTAAGACGCTTCGACATGAGTGATGGCAAGCCGGTGTCAACTCCAATGACAACCTCAACTTCACTTGAACCTGACGAGAATGGTGAGCCTGTAGATTAGAAAGAGTACCGCAGCATGATTAGCCGCCTCCTATACCACACTGCTTTGAGGCCAACATACATTTCGTCATGTATCTGTTTACTCGATTTCAGGCTTCTCCTCATGCCTCTCACCGTCAGGCGGTGAAGCGCATCTTCAGGTACCTTCAAGCTACTCTAAACTATGGTATATGGTACTCTTCTGCTTCCTATCTTTCCATTAGAGCCTTCTTTGATGCAAACTTTGCTGGCTGTAGGATAGATAGGAAGAGCACTTCTGGCACTTGTCAATTCATTGGCACTTCTCTTTTTTCTTGGTCTTCTAGGAAGTAGTCCAGTGTTGTACAGTCCGTCACAGAGGCCAAATATGTTGCAGCCGCTAGTTGCTGTAGTCAGGTGCTTTGGGTGATTTTGATCTTGCAGGACTTTGGGTTAGCCTTAGATAATGTTTCTCTTTTCTGTAATAAAACTTCTGCCATTAATATTGTCAAGAACCTAGTACAGTACTCTAGAACCAAGTACATAGATATCATATATTATTTTCTTAGTGATCATGTGGAGAAGGGTGACATAGTGCTTCAGTTTGTGGGGAGTGACAACCAGTTGGTTGATATTTTTATCAAGCCTTTAGATAGCTCGAGATTCTTGACCTTGTGGAGAGAGTTTGGGGTGGTGTCCACTCCGTAGCCTGCACCGCTACCGAAAAGGCATCTTTGTTGCCAACCACAACACCGAATGCGGCCACGGCCACCCCTGTGCGCCGCTACCGTAGGGGTGTGGGCCCCTCAACCATCGGCTCCCGCACTGTAGCGGCTATGGTGCTCCTTGTTTGCTTCGAGGCCAATGTTGCCTTTCTCTTTGGCACCATCAGGCCCAAGCGTTTTGGTTTTATCTTGTGGCTTTTATATCGCTCCTCATGGACGGCACCAACTGTTATGGTTACGTGCCAAACAATAGATACCAGAGCTTTGGAAAGCCTGAGCAGGGCACACGGAGCCTAGAACTCAAGAGATGGGAAAGGTGTAGAGTGGGTGCATTGTATCCAATATTAACTCGGTCTTTTTCTTATACATCGTTCTCTCCTTTCCCATGGTAGCTTACGAGCCATATTTATAGCTATGGGTGAATATGTTTACACAAATATCCCTCTTGGGGTCTTTGCTAGTAGAGATAAATATGTCATTTCTTTGGTATGGTGGGCCTGCCTTTTAGTTACATATCTACTTAGGTTTACGTCTAGTGGGCCAATTGGCCCAAGGCCACTCCCCAAAATATTTCTTATTGTGTAATTTTTTGGGCTTTGGGGCAGGCACGAGCCCAGGAAAGTCGAGTTGGGCTACCCATGAACAGTTCTACTCACAATTAGTAGAATGGTATCTTCCTAACGATTCCAACTCAACCCAACTAGTGGTCCACTTGGATTCTATAGAATCCACTGGCAGCTCATCCGATCAACCTTTTGTTTGATCAGTAACCAGTTGCCAATTATCAGATATCATTCAGATCACACCATTTTTAAGATGGTGAACAAACACTTCTATTTTCAATTTCAGAACAGAAGAGCCTCTACCAATTGATTGGTTTCATTTGGAAAACAATGATAAAGCTACCAGACAAGTGCCACAGGCTTCGTGTTGTAGTTGCTATGTATTAACACGCCATTCTCGACCTGCACTCACATGTATCATTTAGCACATCATTAGTTTCTTATGTATATCATATATCCTGATCCACGAAGCCGAGATTCACATCTTGCATGGGATTCATATATCATGGTCATAGGCCATCTAATAAAAAATCATCTAGAATTTCTCTTCCGCCTTGACATGATGAACAATTCAGCCTCGAGAAGGAGCTAGAGCATGAATTTTAGAACCATTATCTTGAACTCATATCGGGCACCAATTTTGCAAAGGATCTCGATCTGATATTAAACACATCTGTTGCCTTGAGGCAAGCGCCGTTTAGTACGTACATGATTATCATCGTGCTTTTCCAATGCAACTTTTACATCACATGCCTTCTGGACAGTCACAAACTCTGTTGCCGATTCTGAAATCTGAACACATAAAAAAATGTAGCAACTAGCAAGGCAAGGATGTAAACTGATCTGCTCTGAAGCCTCTCTGTACTTGTGCTACTGAAGCTCTGGTTTGCATTCGTTGTTTCAAGTTAGTAAAACACTTCACAAAAATGAGTTCCCCATGTTTCAGTGAAGCAACATTGAGCTTGCTGCAGCTTATCTGGGCGAAATTTGAATCAAATTACCTATTTGGCTTACTTCTTGCTCTAGACCACTAGCACCAAAAACATAATCCAAACCAGCACAAATCACCAGTGTGGTTGCTTCTGTTCAGCATCCACAAAAACAGGACCAACACCGAACCAACAACTACACATTTCACCATATTATGATGACATTGGTGGAAATTAAGTGATTTTAGCATTATTTTTAGATTAATTTCAAATTTAAGTATAAACAGTAAAGCATATATCCAAGAACAAGTAAATGGCATGAATATTAACATATTATCTCTCGACACAGTTAGAATACTCAAGTCAAATAAACAGGACAAAATGCTTAACCAATCAAGATAGTGGGCAATTGAAATATGCATAGTGCATAAATTAATTTGTGTGGATTTGCTCATCATCAGTGTATGCCCAGATATCACCAGAGACGTTAATGGAGATACAATGCCCAACTTCACAAATCAGTACTCACCAAATCGTGAAACTGAGATGCAGATGTTGCCGCACAAAGCCAATGCAATCCCTAATCGCACGAAGCAACTAAGAGTTTCCGACCACTACCGCTTATGAGTGCGCAATATCAACCACAGCAGATCAACTACGGCTGATCAACCACGGCAGATTGAACATGGTAGAATGACCACAGCAGAACAACTACGGCAGGTCGACCACGGCAGAAACAATCAAGGCCGACAATACCTCAAAGAATCAGCAGAGCTTCACCGGCGTGGAAATTGCCGAGACCCCAGTGAGTTCGCCGGAGCAAACCGCACAGGAGACCAGAGAAATCACCACACTTGCTCTCAAATCTAAGCATGTCCTCTTGATTACCGTCTTTCGAAAACTCTCCTATCTGGATATATAGGAGTAAGAAGTCAAGAGTCATTGATGAGGATTCGGCAGGGTCAAGGAATGACGGTCCCGAGCTTGCTGCCCAAGAGACTAGGGAGAAGTGGAGATAATGGAAGACCCATTCCAGATCTGAACCGGCTCGGTGAGCCTTATTTCCTCTCCCTCCATCTCTTACAAGCGGGCCAATGGATAGTTTCTTTTTCTTTATTTTCTTTAAACTGAAAGTGAGGGAAATTACCAAAATAGCCCAACAGACATAACAGGACTTTATGCTTGTAAAACAAAGATTGGCCTACGAAAAATTGAGGGCAACTACGGATCATGAAATACGAACCGACTCCTGCTAACTTCTGAGTGCAGATCATCAGCATTGCAACAATTTTACAAGAACTGGCGTATCACAAGGGACTAGGCTGTTTTGTTATTCAGCTACTAGCTTACCAACAGAATAACGTGGCAGCAGGTTAGAAGGAAAGAAGTGGCTGCAGGTAGAAATAATGAAGTGGGGAAATGCCGTACATTCCGTTTACACATCGGGATGGATCCGTGCAAGGTTTGTCAGAATGTTGCAGAAGTATCACATGATAATATTGAAATGACACAAATCACAGGATAAACACAATCCATAAACAAAAGCTTAGCTGAAACAGCAGAATTGACGAAGTGAACTGAACCACGAACAAACTCCTAGCATTATGGTATTGGGCTTTTGTGATTGTTACCTTCTGTCGCCCGACAAATCCAGATCTCATGAGTAATCCGTTTCTACTACCTATCCTTGACTGTCTCATTTGTATTAGCAAAATCTGTCTTGTGTTAATATATGATCTTCCAAGATGTCCTTACTGATGAACAATAAATCAACCCATCAAGATATCAACTCTTGCAGCTATAGGATCGAAAATGGCAACAGAGATGGGTGAATGGTGCCTTTTAAAAATCGCCCCCAAAGTATTCACAAGCTTCTCATCTCCAATAACTATAGAAGCTAAGAAGAAGAAGTATAATATCTCACTGGAGGTCGAAATTAATTTTGCAAACCAAAACGACCAGCTGCTGCAAACAGCTTTACCGAAAACTAAAAATGTCGATTAATTGTAGCGCTTCTCAGATTGATTCAGATTCTCAAACTATATTGCTGACACTTCTCAGGAAATGAAACACAGAAAGAAAGAGTTGTTCGGCAGGAAAAAGAAGCATGCAAGAGATTGAACTTCTTAACCGAGACACTGAACTAACTGAAAAAAAGAGAGCAGCCGAGAATCAAAGGAGCACAGAAAACTGAGAACTGACTGCAAGGTTCACAGCCGGACTGACCGTTGCAGCCCGGCCGGTCAGACCACCGGCTTGCATCCGGTCTGACCGCTCAAGGGTGCAGGTCTGACTGCAGATATCCAGCTGGTCTAACCGGAAAAGAACTCAGCAAAAGAAGCACTCGGCAGCGAAAAAATAGCAGACAAGGACTCGGCAGAAGAAGTGCAGACTGAAACCTGAACTGGCCAAAAGCATAGATAAAACTGAAGAGAGGAAGGAAGCTACAGAGGCCAAACAAACCCAAAAGATTGAAAAGATCAAACTCAATTGATAGCTTTCGGCAATTAAACTTCAAACAATCTCAGCCGAAAACAGAAATGCAGTACTTACTGTAGACAACTGAAAATTAGAGAAATTGTTGAGTAATTGTTGCTCTTTTCAGATTAAGAGATTGGAACTTCAACTTAAATAAAGTAATGACCTCAGGAACAAGAGTATGCGAAAGAAAGAGCAAAGAATAGAAATCTGAGCAGAAATCTGAAAAACCAAACTGAGAGTGAGATTGATTTCCAAACTACTTGTAATTCTTGAATCTTTTGCACATGAGGCTTTGAAAGTCAGCAGGAAATGATCTCTTAACATGAAAGCACAAATCTAGAACAAGCATTTTATTGAGATACCAAGAGGCCAAGCACACTCTGCCTCCAAACCCTAGATTCATGAAAACAGAGGATGAGCTACTCATTATCAGGGGCCTAATTTTTGCCAAGAAACTTGAGATTCTCTCATCCTTTAACCATGTGACTTTAACCCCATCTAGATTTAATCCTCTGAACAAAGAGAAACAAGTGAAATCAATTCCTCTGCCTACAGGAAAGTGGAACCCTAGAAACAGAGGAAGCATGAGGCAAATAAAAACTTGAGAAGAACTCAGCTAAAGAAATCTTTGTTTTCGGGAATGGATTAGCCAAGGGGCCTTGGGGAAACTCCCAGCTCAGAGCACATGATTTTGCAGCTATTCAAATCAAAACACTTCATTTAACCAAAAGGAAAAAGGAAGAACAGAAAGCAGAAAGGAACTGAAAATCTGAGCAACTCATGACAACTCAAATGGATTTATTTCAGAGAAATGAATGATTACATAAGGGTTACAACCATCTCACTACAGACCTATACGCAATTGGAAATCAAGAAATGTTTGCACTCTCACTACATGCTTGCCTCCTGAGCACGCACGTAGAGCACACTGCTTGCTTGACTCACAACCTCACTGCATGCCTCTTGCACTGCCAACTCCTCTTCTTAAAGCCAGACTCACAGCCACAAGAAGAAAATCAAGAAGTGCAGGCCAAGTCCCATTACATGACTCATATCCAAGCAAGGAAATAAGTCAAAGGGGTTCACTAGGATGGAGGGAAAACCAGCGTCTCCTCTCCAAACCCTAAACCTCTCCTTTCACTAACGAGTCCCCAACCCATTATCTTCAACCGAATCCGCTTCCATTTTGCAGCCTTGCGTATTTTACCGAAATGCCCCTACCGCACCTTTCTGGAAGCTTCCTGTCCTTGCACGACCGCACCCGACATCCTGACCGTCCGGACCTCAGCTCCTCCCTGAGCCTAGTCCCTGTCCTCCTCGCCGTTGCCCGTCGTGTCCACCTCCAGCAGCTCTAGCTCCGGTTCCTCGTCTCCCGGCATGCAGCCACCTCAGCAGCCTCGATCATCTTCGACGTCTCCGACCGTCTGGACCTCAACACCTCCTGTGCCTAGTCCCGGTCCTCCCACGCCTCACCATGACCTAGCTCTGAAGTCCTGCAGTCACACAGACAAGCAAACCGTCACATAGCACCGCTCGAAACAGTATAACCATCATTAGCATCAACAAAACATACTCAAACACAAAATAGCCCGAACAGCCGATCGAGAAAAAGAACAAGTGACCTAAACACATCCGACCGCGTTCGACCAAGTCCAACCGAACCAAACTGCGGCATGTACCGACTTGGCATGAACCAACCAAATCAAACTCAACTTTCTAGAACACGAGTCAATTACTCATCACAAATATGGGGATACCTCCACATGGTCTCTCAGCATCAATCATGGATTTTACTGAAATGGTAATTGCATAAGAGCACCACACATACTCTACCAATAGGACTAGTGCTTCCATTTAAAGCGAGGAGGGTGGAGGGAAGCCAGCACGCAGGATACCTAGTAGAAGCAAGGGAATTTCTTCTTATGGAGGAAAGGCCATTCAAGGGAGGATCCCAAGCAGACATCGCATCAAGGGAGGAACAAATAAGCTCCCTTTCTAATGACATGTGTATGTTCTTTCCTTTTCTTCTCCTCTCCTCTTGCTGTTGACCATTTCTTGATTCTCGAGACCGATGCTTGCGTTGCGTCACTGCGCCGCGACGGTGCGAGAGGACGATGACGGCACGGCCGGCCGCCGCGCGGCGGCGGTGGCCGGGGAGGGAGGGGACGACGGGTGGTGGCCGTGGCTGTGCGAGCTGCTGCGGTGGAGCCGGCACTTGAACGAACTGGCGTGAGTGGCCGACGCGCAGACGCACTTGGGCGCGGCGCCGTGGCCGCCGCCGGACGACACTGATGGAGATGACGACCGGCTCCTGCGCATCGTCTTCGGTGACGCCGCTGCGCCGGTCGGCGCCGTGCTGCTGTGGTGGCCGTGGAACCTGCCTTCCTCCCTCGCAGTGTCCATGTAGTTGGACGCCATCAGTCCCACCCCTGTCTTTGCGCGGCCGTCATCAAAAGGATGCTTTTACTGAGCGAGTAAATGCAAGATCCTTTTTACCTGAGCTAAATACTAACAAGATTGGACCTTTCATTAGACGAAACAAATCTAGATTTAAATACACACAAAAACTGCTGGATTAGCCCACAGAGAACATGTTACCCACCATCCTTTGTCCAATTGTTCATACCAAGTTATCAATAACTCACCCAGTTGGCGATCAGTATTACGTTAGTACACCAGGCATCACATATAAATATGATAAAGTAAGAAGTGTCTAGGTATCACTCGGATGTTTTCTTTCTAACTATCATTTAAATTTGTGATATTTAGATTAGAGATTAAGAGACCCCTTGTTTTTGAAGAGTGGATTTTTTCAAAGGGAGGGGGGAAATTCAAAAGAGGGGGGAAGAATTCATGGCCATTGGATCTCTAATCTAACAGTTCTAAATCTAAATGATAATTAGGAAGAAAACATCCAGATAATATTTAACAAAACCCTAAAAAATGGATACAGAATACCCCTAGGTAGAGTAGAAGAAATAGGAAGGAGATGCTTGTATAGATGGTACTATGCCCTATCTAGGAGCTTACGAGAAGGGAAAACTGCGGACGGGCAGGACGAGTTGGGTGGAGGAGGGAGGAGGCGAGGTGCTGCCGAGAACGGCGAACTGCGTTACCCCTCGCTTTATACGGGGAGGCCTGCCCGCGGCAAGTGACGCCCGTGCCCTCATCTCGGCAGTCGGCACGTCTCGGCATTCGGCGATGGCAAAACTGGTCGTTTCTGACCTTTCGGTGGTGCTTTTGCGTGAAAACACGACGTTTCCTGTGGGCTGGCGGCAAAACAACAACGGTCAGACGCACGCAGACGGTTCTGGAAATTTGTTCGTCTTTGCTCCATTTCTGTGGGCTTGGGAGCCCACGGGAGCGGCATGGTGCCAACCCGGAACGCCGAACGCCCACGGGCTCCACCATCCTGCGTGCGCGTGGCGACCTACCACTGAAGAACTTGTGACGTGATACACATGCAACATCGACTCGCCTCAAGTTCACCGGCGCCAGTGGCGGATCCAAAAATTTCAAAATGGATATTCGAAATTACAAAAGTATTGTTCAATAAAAAAATATAAAGATCTATAATAGCAAAAATTAAAGTACAATTGTTCGTACTACAGACAACAACTAAAATAATACAAAGAAATTATAAAATAATTAAGAACTAAATATTAATGTGACGACGCTTCATGCCTTGAAAGTGAGATATAATATCATCATCCTTAACTTGCAGAAAAAACTCTCGCTCAAAAAATGTAACCAAGCAAGCATTCAAGTACTGCTCCCCCATTCTATTTCTCAGCTTATTCTTCACGTAATTCATTGAAGAAAACACTCTCTCCACACTAGCAGTTGCTACGGGAAGAATTAGCACCAATTTGAGAAGCTTGTAAACAATTGCGTAATTGATATTCTTCTTTGTTTGAACAAGCATAATGGAAAGCTCAAAAAGACTGTTCATTTCTCTAAACCATTCATCTCTACGCATATCAATAATGAAGTGTGCAAGTTGAAATGGAAGATGCATTAATTATGTGCTTGAGAAATCTTTAGGATAAAACTGAGCAAGTCTAACCAAGTTGTCCTTGTCATAAGCAGCGAATGAATCAGTAGGATTAAATGACACCATGCAAAGAAGCAATTCTGTGTTTACCTCATCAAATTTGTCGTTAAGCTCTCGAAGCTGCCTGTCAATAACACTTAAGAACATTTCGACATGAAAGCGATGAAGATTCTTAACTTTTTTTAAGAACCTTTTGAATCTTGCAACTGGCTTATAGAAACCATCCATTTGAGCAACTTTGATGCCATGCTTTACACAAAAGGAAGTGACATCTTTAAGAAAAGAATCCCATCCATCATCCTCCCGCAATAGCTGCAATTAAGTCTTTGTCAAATAAATGAGATCAATAGCATTAACAATGTCTTGATCCCTCTTTTGCAAAGCATTGCTTAAGTCATCTGTGTACCCAAATATGGTTAGCAACAAGTGTGCCATGAAAACAAACTCAAATGATGTCAACATAGTTTGAGCATGTATAGCCTCCGTGCAAAATAATCATCACCAAGGTCATCCATAATAAGCCTAGTAGTTTCTTTCGTACAAGAGTTGATGAGATCTTTCTGTATCATATGAGAAGTCATTTGGCTATTCTTTGGAGCACTTTTTAGAATGACCTTGTCGAGTCAAAATTTTCTGCTAGCCAATTTAAAAGCTTAAGGAAATTTCCTTTATTTAGTGAGTGTTCACTTTCATCATATCCACGACAAGCCAACCCTTGACACAAAAGAAACCTCAAGCACTTAAGTGAGTATGTCAAGCGAGATTTATACATAACCCTTTGTTGTTTTGAGTTTGAACCAAAAGACTCCTCAATTGATGCTTTCGGTTTAATGAATAAATCATATTTTCCTTGAGCTTCATTGTGGGCACTATTAACTGCTCCAACATGTTTGTCAAATCTATTTTTCATATTCCAGTTTCTAAATCCCCCATTTACAAAAGTATATCCACTAGCATAATTAGTTTTATCCTTAAACAAATAACAAACAAAGCAGAAAGCAGCATATCGTTCCACACTATACTCAAGCCAATTATATTTGTCAAACCAACTAGCTAAGAAGCGACGCATACCTCCAATATTTCTCTTTGAAAAATCATGTGCCCGTGGTTGACATGGTCCCAATGCAATGTATCCCCTTCTCCCTGCATCTTGTTCGTTGACATCATAGCCTGTGATAGGAATTCTCTTTCCAGGATCATGTGAAAGCAAATCAACATCATAGATGGCCTCATCATCTGATGATTCTAATCCATCATCTTCTGTTATTTGGGACAATAGGCAATCCATGTTAGCTTTCGCGCTTGTGCCTACCTCAGGTTCTGTGCCACTGTCATCGTGTGTGTGCACTACCAACAGTAGCTTACTATTATTGGTCTGATTATGAACTTGGCTTTCATTAGAAATTGGTATTAGCATCGAGGTGGAAGCAACCTTTTGCGTCTTTCCAGCTCTCTCCCATAAAGATTTTAAATTTGCAGATTTCTTCATTTTTCAAAACTCAAAGATCTACAAAATCAAACATATAGACATACCAAAGATCATATTAACAACTGATCAATTGCATAACATCTTGCATTACAGAGAGCGCAATAACAACATCCCCCATTTAATGTTTCAAGGATCCAGTGAGTTCAACCATACCTTCAGTTTTGACAAATTTGTTCTCGTGGGTCTAAATTATTAGCAATTTTCGCAGCAAATGTTGATTGAAGGAGATTTGCATAAAAGCAGTACAAATTTTCATGACAATCTGGGCTAAAATAAGTAATCAACACTAACATTTTTCTTTTCGAAACAAGATCAACACAACATTCTTATGCCCTTTTTACCCACTCAGCACAATGATATAGTTACCAACCGAAACCAGCAGTGAAGTCAATCTGAATCAAGAAAACTGAAACCTGTACTAGAAATATACGATTGCATCAACTATCTATAAATTCCCATATCTAATATACAATAGCATCAACCAAAGGACTATCAGAAAAACAATTTCCATATATTCCATCGGCTTTTATACAAGCTGAAACAGAATCAAGAAACTAGAAAACTACATATAAACCTCAGTTAAGATTCTTCCCACAACTCTCTACTAGCAGAAAAATAAGAGAAACAAACGAAGCCAGGTCAGCATTCCAGAGGGTTTCTCCCTTCCAAGAAACCAGTGAAGAGAAAGGGCTTTGATGTGGCAAATAGATGTAGTCGAACTTTTAAAGCAACTCTAAAATACCAATTGATTATATGCCCTAAACAGTCCAGCAGCATCAAATTCCATTGAATCCAAGCAAATTGGCAATTTGGATGCAATTATGTTTAATAACATGATATCTCCAGTTCTCCACCTAAGCCAATTGCAGGTATAAAAATAAGATTATTTGGCTGCATATTGTTTAAAAGTAAGTTTACCAAATTGAAATCTGAAGAAGAGACTAGCTGACCAATAACACCCTGCAAAACTACTTTGACAAAAAAAAAAGAATCAACAGGCAACCGTTGACCAACACAAGCTATATTTCTCTACAAGAGTGGAGATCAATTGCATAACCAAACGTCCATTACTCTATTTCCAAGTATTGCATTGCCATATTGTCATACACTCATACTCATATACAGTTATACACTAAGTTACCTAGGTAACCATACCATCCATAGACCACAGTCTACACAGACACACAGTCACACAGATTCAGTAAGCACCTAGTGCAGATTCAGTAAGCACGGAGACGGAGCAGAGCAGAGCAGATCCGCACAGAGCTATGAAACACTTGAGCAGCTGGAATATCCAAAGAAAAAAGCAAACAAAGCACCATCAGTGACCTCTGGGGCTTCTGGGCAAAGATCCCCAACAAAAAATTGAACTAACACATTCAGGTCGGGCACCGCCGCGCCGGGCGAAGTCATGGAGGGTCGGAGGGAGATGAGCTGACGAGACGACAGATGAGCCGACGAGGGACTGCGCTGCGACTACTGCCGATTGCAGCCGGACTGAGCTTGAGGATGAGGAAGGAGCGGGAAGGCGACCTGCCGCCAGCAGCCCAGCGCGCCAGCCCGGGCGCCGGATCTGAGCCAGTTAGGGATTTAGGGTTGAGTCGGCGAAGACGGCCGTTGCGAGATGAGGATTGCCGAAGACGGCGCAGGCGTCCGAGTGTCCGACCTAATCAACGGGGCGTGGGAGGAAATGTGCCAATGGGCCATTCGGGCGTGGCCGCGTGGGAGCGAGTCAAGCGACTAGGCCGCATGGGAATCGATCGGTCGGCCTGAGCTCGTTCTTCACTTCAAATTCTTTTTTTAAACCCAATTACTAATATATATATATATATATATATATATGGGAATTTGGTGTTTCTGCCCCTGTTCTCGACTGCAAATGTGATTTTACCCCTACTTTTTTAACTTTGTGATTTTGCCCTCGTGATTTTGAAGTGAAGACTCCTTTTACCCCTGTTTTGTGACACCGTTAAGAGTGGAGGATTAAATGATAAAAAAAGAAAACAAAAGATGCCCACGCGAAAAGACAAGAATACCCTTACCTTATCCTTTCTACTGGAGCTCCCACCCACGCATCCCTCGGTTTGCCAGGCGGGCTCCCAAGCGCGGCGCTCCCAGTCTAGGGTTTGCCAGGCGAGCTCCCAAGCGCGGCGCGGGCGGCCTCCAGGGGCGCGGCGCGGCGGCCCCCCAGGTGCGGCGGCCTCCCAGGAGCGGTGCGGCGGCCTCCCAGGAGCGGCGCGGTGGCCCCCCAGGCGCGGCTTGCAACCGGCCCCCAGGCGCGGCGCGGCGCGGCCGGCCCCCCAGGCGGCCGTGGGCCCCAGGCGGCGCACGGCTACCTCCAAGCCACCAGCTTTAGATCTTAAGAAATTCAAAATATCATGAGCTTCAGTTTTTACAGACAAACATTATTACATGCATTTGCATCAGTGTTTAACTCTAGACTGAGGCATATTACCTGTCTGTTGGATAGATTCTTATCTATGTTTGTCCAGTTTCCGTATGTTTAGCAATGAGGATGTTACTATCGGATCCTGGATGCTTGCTATGAATGTCAACCACGAGAACACACATGCTCTTTGTGAACCTGACTGCACGGAGTCCTCAGTTGCTGTTTGGGATATTCCAAAATGTTCAGGTTAATTCATTTCTTAATTCTTACCTTGAAGTGAGTTTATTAAAGGGAAAGTGCTCGGTGAAATATGGATTTTTCACATTCATGTATTTTCTTGGCCCCTCTGCAAGTAATTGGCTAACATGCGTATTGTCACATTGTACATTACTTTGGTCAATTGCAACATCATGAAGGCCAAAGGTTAGTAAGAATCAATAACACTAACCTGCAGAAAGGTTGTACAGTAAATTAGACTCATGTTAGGCAGTCCAATAAAAAGATATGAATAAATTTGAGGGATGTGTTTGTGGAGATTAGAGAATCATAGAAGCTGATTGTGATATTGTTTCTGGTTAAACCTTTATCAACGCAAACCGTGTTTGGCTTCAACGTTACATATGCAAACGATCTGACCTCTTCAGACCAAGCTGGTGCATGCTAACAGGTTTCTAATCTGTCATCCAGGGCTATGCCACCCAGAGGTGAAGTTGCTGGAGCTTCATCGAAGAAAAGAATGCACAGGTGGTCCAGCTGAGGTGTCTGAATCTGATGACAGATGAATTTCCGTCTGGACACGGACTATGGGCCAGTTGATATGATAGCAGAATGGTTGACCTACGCCTTCCAAAATAGATTGTTGGGAGTACTCATTGAATTCACCGCGTACAATCATTGCCGGGACACTGTGCTAGTGCTAGTGCAAGAATGTATGGCATGATATCTCTTGGTTATTCCTTGTTCTCTTTAATGTTTACATGCAAGTTGTGTGATAAAAAATTGTGTTTCTCTGAATTTTGGCATAAATGTTGTCCAAATTTTGCAAAATTTGATAAATTTTGTCCAGATTTATATTAATAAAACGAATGCATAAATTTGTGTCTAATTCTGTTGACAACACCCCTACCAAATATGCCAAAACTTCAATTTCGAAATAGGGGTAAAATCACAAAGTTCTCTAACAAAACAGGGGTAAAATCACATGGGCAAACTTGTCTATTCGTGCAAAAGTTAACACCGTTAACTGGCTTTAACGGAATAGGGGTAGACTCTCCCTTCAGTTCAAAAACATAGGGGTAAAATCACAAAGTTTAAAAAATGAGGGTAAAATCACCATTTCGCTTGAAAACGAGGGCATGAACGCTTAAGCCCTATATATTATACCTAATGTATAGCAGATTTTTTGTAAAAAATTTTAGGTATTCAACTGAATACCAATAAATTACTGTAAATCTGTCGCTGACCGGCGCCGCGCCACGTTAGGGGAGATTCTGCCCGAGTCACCCGGCGTGGCGAGACGACGATCAAATCAGGAGCAGCGCATGCCCAGTGGAGTCGCGCGCGCGGTGCGCGGCACCCAAACTCTCCCCACCTCGCGAAGGATCCGAACAAAGGAAACGGAGACGGGCGCGCACTGCATCCTGTGGCGCGCGCCGAGGATAAAGATCTTCTTCCCCCCCGCGAACGAACGTGCTACGGCACGCTCGGTTTTGGAGATTCGCAGCGATCCCTGCGTGCGTGGGAGAGAGCACTAGTGGCTCCGATTCGATAGGCGACTTCTTTTGCGCGCCGCGCCAACGCAGGCTTCAACGTCAACCGGTGCGTCGCTCGCTCGCTTGCTCACCGTGCAACTACAAAGTCTCCAAGGCGCGGGGGAATCGCAAGGCCTGGCGAATTCGGGGCGCGGGCCGTGTTGGCTTACGTCCGACGCGACGGGAACTGAAAAGACGCCGGACGAGGATAACCCTCCGTGTAGAGTTCTGTTCTTTGGCTTCTTGCATCGCGTGTCAACTGTGAACTCGTCCATGTGGTCGGATAATTGCTGCCGCGTACGTCGCAGCTACTAATTTAGTGATTTTTTTCTTTGATCCCAACCGGGGGGAGTCAGGCGAGGTTGTCCCTGAGTGGATCATACGGCAACGACTGCGAATCGAACAAAGCGTTAGAACGCAATGGTGCTGATACCACGTTGAACCCCCAAAACAATACTACACTCTACTGCGAATGCGAATTCAGAGGAGGACATGCCATGCAATGCATGGTGCGCCCACATCGACAGCACGTCCGGAGGATTCCTGAGTCCTCCTGCGGAGACCAGGGCTAAATCATTCATCGCCCATCAGTCCATTCAGCCAAGGGTACCATTCCCTTCGATCCAAAGACACTGAAACAAAGTGTAAACACCTGAACGGCTGAAGTTGAACCCCACCACGACCAAACTCCTCTCTCTTTCGCACCGGCCTGCATTATTAGCCCCGGGCCCATCTGCCAGAATGTCAGCGAGAGACGTGGCCGTTGCCTTGTGTGCGAAATAATCGCAAGTGAGCGCTCATGTTTTCCCATGTCGACGTGTTGCGACTACGACTTGCTATCTGCTGCTCATCTCTCCTTGCACACCTCAATCGACTTGCGACAGCTCATTTAATTTTCGTCAAAGCAATCGTCTCCGTCTTGTAAAGATCGCCAATTATTTGGCTTCTTGACAATTACAGCACAGTTGTTTGAATCTCTTTGCTTCTCCATAAGAGCGATCCTCCTTGATCAGCTAATCGCTTTCGGGTGTATCCCATGTACCTTTTGAGATAAATAAGATAGTGTTTAAAGTGATTTCTAACTTCTGATTTATGGCTAAAATGCACTATAGTAACTGAAAATACACTATAACAGCAGTTAATTTAGCCAATGTCTTCTCTACCGCGAGTAATCAGTTTTTGGGCTAGCCTAATTAATTCGGCCAAAATGGACCAGATTTAATCAAATTACAAAAGCAATCGAACCATGCGCCGACCAGTCCAGTGCAACAGACGTGCCCATCAGACCGAAAAGATATATGAATATTTCATACTTGCATTGCATCCCTGGCTTGGCTTCCCTGTGGGTGATAGATACTCCATTTTCACTGGCGCGTGTTTCAATCTGAAAAATCTCTGTACTGCTATAATTCCTTTTAAATCGTTATTGTTTATCATATACACAAAGCTTCTTTACCAGATACAAAGAGCTCTCAGAGGAAGCAACCTGTGCAACAGCTGTTCGCCGCCGTGCGTGTCGAACAGGCAGCTGCACATGACGATGCCCTGGGCGTATAGCAAAACTAGGCCTGCATACATCTCGCTATCTCTGTGCAAATAGAGTCATAAAATATCTCTATCCGTGTCTTCTAGCTCCCATCATCCATGGTGCCGGCTTGTCGAAGATCATGAGCCTCACCCCCCAACTCCAACGAACTTCAGCTGCAAACATAGAGCCAGCCCGGCAAGCGTGATAGATGTCAAGATCGAACAAATGATTTCGGTTGTTTTCAGTGATATATGCAAAGCAGTACATTATTATCTACGTAGACTTACAAGGTTGTTCTTGGGCTCCCCCCAGTAGAAGCCATGGATGAAAATGGGCAAGATGTTGCACGCGATCAGGACATATATCATCAGCGCGTGCATTCCCATCCATTCCATGGCGACGGTCGGCCGACGGTATCCGTACAGATCGACCAGCGCGTAGATTCCGGCGAAAAGGAGCCCCGCGGCGCCGGCAGTGGCAAGAGTGTAACTTACAGTGTACAATGGCTTGTTCATGTGCATTCCTGGAAAGATCATCAGCATAGTGGTCAATCAGTGTTAATGTTTTTCATAATTACGAATAAAATGTTAATGTTCATGAAATCCTTACCAAAGAAGTCCAATGAGAAGGCTAGGAATAGCATGATGAAGGAAGGGATTAGCCAGTTCACGATTCTTTGCTTGTGTTTCTGCTAGTCAATTCAGGAGACAAAAAAATCAGAATATGTTGCATTTACCCACAAGGTCGTGCTCACCAAACTGGCATTGCAAGCAGGTATTGTACCTGAAAATGTACAATTATGTGCCCGTATTGGAGACCAATCAAGCATGTGACAATGGCCATCACAGAACTGGTGAGCGCGAAGAGGAAGAACAGTCAGAATTTTCCACCTGTATTGAAGTTTAAAAGATAAAGGTTGAAGCAACGATGAGTTTACTGACCTGAGAAGGCCTTCAGGATCAAAAGGGGCCTGACACCATGAAGGAGCATCAGGTGGAAGTGGTCCATTTTCTGGTGAATTTATGCTGCATTGCTGCCACGGGAGAGAACAGTTGATATAGACTGAGTGAACATGAGAAAGAAACATTATGCAAGCTGTTGCACTCAATTAGAACCTTAGATCGTGCGTAAACCGGTCGACCGTAGAGATGTTGGATGCCTAAGATTTTGCGGTCAATCATGCCAACCGCGTTGCAACCTGCCCCAGTGTCGCCTCTTACACCGCATTTCACCTGACAAAGGTTATGAGATTTGAAGTTCATCAGTTCCCCTCTCGTGTATAATACTGAATATTTCCTATCATGAAGAAAGAGTGAAGTGGCACTTACAGAGAAAGATTTCTCTGTGGAACCAGGACCGGATATCTGATACTCCCAGTCAGGAACGTAGGTACCATATAAGAGGATCATGTATGTGATTGCGACGAGCAAGCCTATGAACCTAGCAGAACAATAACGAATTTTTTTCAGAAAAAACCAACGAAATTGTTCGTGTTGCTTCTAATTCTTATGACATGTAGATCAAAGAGACCAAAAGGATATGGTAATGGTAATGAACTAATGAATTGCAATAGGACCCTTCAGACCAGAGAGTAACTAAAACTCATCGATCTCTCCCATTGTGCAGCCACATATTGTCTATCCTCGTCAACGTGATTATGTGAGGAAGAATAAAATGGGGAATACTTTTGTTGTAAACTCACAGTTGGTAGCGGTATCTCTTCAGTAAATCGAATCCAGAATCTACATCGTCATCTCCCTTGAGCCAAATTTCACAGAGTGCTGTCACAAGATAAGCTATGGCAATTCTCTGCAACCAAGGAGACGAGACATTGTACACTTATCAAGCATTGAGTCCTATTGTTGATGGACAATTGTCAAGTGATGCATGTCGCGTACCTGTAGTATACCCATCAACCGTATTTCTTGAATATCAACACCAAAAGTTAGGCTACGAACACCATGGAAAAACCCACCTGTGTACGTAATATAGCAGCAAGAGAGATTAAGCATCAAATATTGTCACATTAATTTTGAATAATAGCCATCCTAATACCTTGGAGAACCAGACCAACACAGAACAGCTTCAGTGCACGAAGTATTGCCTTTCTAGTTGCCTCCAATTTGTCTGGTACTCTCTGCATAAGGTGACGCAATTAGGTCCAAGCAGTCGTAAAGGTCACTGGTGTTAGTCTCAGAAACGAAGGTAAATGTCAGAGTCTTGCTTTGCCAGTGTGTACCTTGTACGCCAGAGCTAGAGCGACTCCAACTATGAAAAGGAAAAAAGGCATGACGAAATCAGCTACAGTTACACCGTCCCATGGGGAATGGTTTATTGCTGGAAGAAATGCTCCGGCATCATCCACGATGATCATTAGCTGCAGCAAGGAAAGTAACAGTAAATTGTTATTTTGCAAAGTTATATCTAATACATTTTGTCACCAGATAGTTCATCAGGCGACTCCCTTGTACTAAAGATTTCAATGAAAATGACTTTTGAGACCAACAGAAAATTTCCGAAGTCACTAGTCGGTAGTGGTTAGTAGTTTCGAGTTTCGACTGGCTAAAACAAGTACAAATCTATGAGAGGCTGCAAGCAAAACCCCACTTGTTATAGATCGACCAGATCTGATCATGCTACAAAAACAAGCCAGATAATTAGATATGATCCCACTCTGTCAATATTATTATATACTATAATTTGTGGTTCTCGCATAATTAATGCCCTTAAAAAGACCACTTGCTACTATAGAAAAAGTCATATTGAACGTCTCATCACAGACATTTCTATAGAATCCGTCAGTATTAAACTGCAGCGTAATTATCTTATACGGTTTTACTAGCGTGATCGTCTATATTGCAACTGATGATAAGAACCGTCAATGATTACTTACTTATCATAAATGATTTTTTGCACAAACCATCTGTGATGTATATACTTATCACAGATGATTTTTTTGTGAAAAGACGTTAGTGATACATCACAGACGGTTTTTTGTATTAGTTGTCTGTGATATGTCGGATATCACATACAATTATTTTTAAAAACCATCTATGTTGTGACTTATTACAGATAGTTTTTTGTATTAGACATTTGTGATAACATTATTCTATATATATAGACTCTTAAGCCGAAAACCTAATTCACTACTCTTGCACACACTTAGATTTTCCTTAACACATCCGCGCCTTCTCAGCTTCCTTGACTATCGAATCCGTGTCTGCTCAGCTTCCTCCGCCGTCTCACCCCTCTCCTCTTCCTGTTCGATTGCTAAGTCTTCAATCCCTATCACATCACGCGCTCCACCATGTGGCCTCGACCGCATCCTCCTCCAACTCTAGTGACACCGACAATGGCACGACACTAGCAAGTGAGTAGCTCCAGGGCCTTGTGGCATGTTACTATTCGCAAGTCAGTCATAGCCTCAATTTTCTTACTCACCGCCTATGCTTGCTACTCTACTTTTTTTGGAGGGAGATGCCGTAGTATATATTTAGGAAGTTGTTTGTGGAGATCTAGGATTGCTCGTTCTTAGGTGCAAAAAATTTTGGTCTGAGGCGAGGGTTGCGGGGCAATGCAATTTTGAATATGAGGCGGGGGTTGCAGGATTGCAATGCAATTTCAAATATTTTGCGGTGGTTTTAGCATGGAACTAATCAGAAGGAACTCTAGCTAGATATTGGCACACAGGCACATTTTGAGTTGTAATTCAATTGTAACTCTGGAAACAATATATGAACATTCTTTTGTAATTAATTTTGAGTTGTAATTCACTTTGAATTGTAAATCACTTTGAGTTATAATTCATTTATCTGTAATCTGTTTGCTTATTTTTAGAGGGTATAACTAATATTTCCAGAGGTTAGCCGAAAAACAGAAAAAAAATTAGTTATACAAAGAACTATCATAGATATTTTCTAACATAAAACCGTCTGTGATATGTAAACAATAACATACGGTTTTTTATATTAGCTGTCTATGATATGTCAGATATCACAAACAATTGTTTTTAAAAACCATCTATATTGTGACTTATCACTGATGATTTGAGAGTCATCCGTAATAACCACCTGTTATCAGTGACATTGTAAATCAGTGACTACAAATATCTTAGGAAGAATACAATGCTGATAATCATAACGACTTGACATTATGGTGGCCTGGCATCAGATTCGATCTCCAAATATATTTCACCTCGAGAGACACATATTCTAATTCGGAAGTCCCTGTGATAAGAAGATGCATGCACGTTAGCCAGTGCCCGGCCTCAACATCAATCTGAATCCGACACCTGAACTCCTTGCCATTAGTTATTATTCCTCCTTGCCATTAGTTATTATTCTTTGGCCAGCGACCATGAAAAATGGGCAGCACCACGGCAACAGCGAGACCACAGTAATCCTACCAACTTTTTCAGCTGATGACTACTCGTCTGAGGCGTCTACAACTCGGTGGCCCATGCCAGAATAGAGTTTTCCTGCTAGCGCCTTATTAAACTAGCTGCTTAAGCGCGGGCGTGTCAACTCGGTGGCCCATGCCAGAATAGAGTTTTCCTGCTAGCGCCTTATTAAACTAGCTGCTTAAGCGCGGCGACACGCCGCGCTAGCTACCATGTGGCCGAAGCAAAAGAGACAATAATTCGTGGGAATTTCTTAAAAAAAATTGAGGACACATGCGTAATTTCAAAAAAACCAAAGGACTTTTTCACAAAAATCAAGGACCTGTAAGGACCTATACGTAACTAAACGAGGACCCATATGTAATTTTTGAAAACTGCGGGGCGCTATCCAACAAAGAACAAAGAATACCGATTTCAGTGACGTGGAGGGGTTTTCGGAAAAAACCTAGCAGGGACCTTTTTGCGAGAACCAAGGACCTTTACGCGATTTCAGAAAATGCATAGACTGTTTTGCAAATAAAGCTTGCGTGGCACGGCTCAGCGGCTGGGAACTCTGCCGGTTATAATATACTGATGATTAGGCAGTATAGCTCAGAACTATCATAAAATTGCAGAGCTGGAAAATATCATCCATACATCACTAACAGATGGTCTTGTGTTTCACATATCAATCTTATAAATGATGATATTTTTAACTCTATAATCTTTATGATGGCACTAAATAAAATAATTCTATCAAATTTGCATCTTGTTAGGAAGGAGCAAGTAGGCGGAGAGGTGAATCACCAAAGGTTTACAGCGACGGGCACCTAACGTTCCCTTTGCATCAGCAGCAGTATAACGCATGCTCGATGCACCGTGGCCTAGCTTTCACAGCCTTTCACGCAGTGGGGAAGGAGTAGACGAAAGAAATCAAGTGGGGCCCAGCATACACAACTCAACTCAACATGCGTAACCTTGCCTCATTGGCCATGCCTTGGCTTGCTCCATCCTATAAGCTACCATTAATATCTTCTTTTGGTACCGTACTAGTGTTGCTCTTCTTTTTTTTTTGTCGCAGAATTGAATCGAATTGCTCGATATTTGGAGACATGGCGTGGTTGGCTGGAGCTAGGCTAGAGCTAGCTAGCCCAATCAGGTGGAGCCGTGGAGGTATGCCATGTACATACGTGTGGTACTTCTCACACAAGGCTGTCATTTTCGATCGATTGGACAACCTTGTTCCAGGAAGGATTGATACACAGACGTCTTAGCTGGGGCGTTAACATCTGCCACGTTAGGACCAGCTACAGGAGGTGATCTTCAGATCTCCTTTATAGATGTGCTAGCTACACACAGTCACAAAATGTACCCATCCATATGCATGCCCCTTCCTCGCGCATGCTAGGCATGCTATCCGGCTTTCTACTTTCCTGTCTATCTACTCAATCATGGGTAGTTTCTTTTAGAATATGATTTTGATTTATAGTTTTTAAATTTTGGCTGCTCGTAAGAGATGATATACAAATGGAAATAGTTGCATGCGATTTTGACCGATATAGCTGAATTTAGTATAGTGTTTACTACAATCTACATCTTAAAAAGACGTACCGTTTAAAATCTAGTTATTATAGCAAGAATGATAAATCAAAGTCTGAGTTCGGCGAAACCCACCCCATGTATGAAATGGAAAATTGGAAACACCCTAGCTAAGCCACTGTTTAAGATCAGGTTTCAAGAAGTTCATCCCTGCAAGAATCGACGGCATGACATCTCAAAAGGTTGCTCGCCTTTTTGTCCCGATCTCTGAAGACTTTAGTTCAAACTTAGTGGATCTTGGCTCTGCATTTTCGTAGGTCCTCCAGTTCTCAAAAGTGCCGGAGACCAATCTGAATCTAAAACATGGATATTGTCATCTTGTTTGGTGGTGGTCGCTTCCATTAGCCCCATGGTTGCGCCGTGTTAGTCTGACACCGACATCGCTCTTGTTAACTACTATTTCTTCTCCCTTGATGCCCTCCCCTCTAGCTCGATCGGTGGACGCAGCCAGGACAACCGAAGCTCGGAAATCAATGGCCGCGTCACCGTCACGGATGACGTACGGGACCTTGAAACACGAGGGGAAGCTACCATTCCAGGCAGTGGGACAACCGTATCAGGCTACACGATCTACTTTTGCCAGGGACGGGACAGCCCAGGTTTGGTTTGTTTGGTGTTGGTGCGTCGTACGCACCTCGACACCACACGATTGGCTAGCTTGCTGCTTGGTCATCATGCACTCCAAGATCCAAGAAAACAGCAAGATTCTCTCTCCATCTCCCTCTGCCTCAAACAAAGCTTCCCTGTTTCCATCATTGATCTCTCACACATGTCAGTACTTTATTCGTTCTATTTTATTTTTTATAGGATCTACAACAGCATTCACCCTTTCTAGACTACTGTCACATGTAAGAAAATATAGAAAAAGAGATAAGAAAGCTTGTTCCTCTGCCTCGGCCTCGTCTGGCAAATCCGGCCCCTGGCTTCAGGCCGGTGGATCGATCCGCGCGTGCGAGCGATCGACGTCGCGGGCCAAACAAAGCAAAGTAAAACTGAAGGAAAGGAGAAAAGAGGGCAAGAACATGTAACACATGTGGAGCAGATGCGCCCGGCGCCGGTGGTGCGACGGGTGGAACCGATCCGCCAGTCGCAAGCCCACAACTAACACCGCCCGTGACGTTGGTTTACGCGGCTAAGGGCATGCACAGCGTTGATCCGGCTCAAGAAACCACGTAGCCAGTAGATGAATTTGCATCCTTTTCTTCGGTGTTCCAGCCCATACGTGGACCCATGTTAGATTAAAAAAATCGCTCCCTCTCTCCTGTCTGGCGGGGGTGGGATAAGAGTGAAACTTTGATACTGTTGGTTATTACTATTTTGTGGATCTAATCTTGAGTTTGAGGAGTTCAGCTAATTTGTAAAATTGGTTGAAGATGAGTTCTCTATATTTTGGATATTGATGTTCTGTTTGAGTTTGTATGAGTGAAAGTATGATATTATCAGCCCGCTCATTTCGGATGAAAAAGAGATGGCTTATGGCTGAAATTACATTGTAACTTTATACTGTAGTTGATGGTGCTTTATTTAACGTAATTAAATTAAAAAATTAAAATAGAAAAACTTGTTAACCCATCACGTATAATGCAAACAAATACAAGAAAAAAGAACCGGCAAAAAACTCAAAAAAAGTCAAAAGTATAGAAAAAGCAAAATTATAAATAGTGTAAAATAAACTAGAAACCAGAAGTTCAAACCGAAACGAAAGTTACTAGCTTTCCTGCTCTTCTCAAGCTTTACTGTTGGCTTGCGGCCGGTTGGGCTGGGTCTCCGCGCGCGCCGCGCGACGCGTACGCACGCACGCCGGGGAGGGACACCGACCTCGTGATGTAAAGCGGAGGAGATCAGATCCCTTGCGGCGTGGCGTCCCCGGCGCAAGCGAGCGCGTCACATGCAAAAGGCATCGCTCGTCTCATGGGGCTTGTCGCGACGTGGAGAGGCCACCCGCCGACGCATATGCCGCCTCCTGGGGGCAGAGAATATTGGCTCGATGCCACATGTAATTCTTACGACTGTACACGTGCTACTCCTGCTGAATTGGGCAGATACCTAACGCTCGCTCTTTTCTGTCCATCCTCCAAATCTGATCCCACCTCTAAGGGCATCTTCAATGATCTGAGTCAACTAGCTATATGCATATACATATCAGCATATATCCTATGTGGAGGAAAGAGAGTATGCAAAAAAAATCGAGCCAGTTCTTCCTTAAGCACTAGTCTATAACGCCAAACAAGGCAGCCTCTATAAATTCTGTGTGTGCATGTAAGCATCAAATAGCTATCCTTATAGATAGTTCTTTAGAATGCTAACTTTAGTGTGTACTATATAAATGATGTGGAAGTTTTATAATTAGTTGCTAGCTATAACCATTGGAGATGCCCTAATATGGCTTCTCCGGTTTGAGATGGTGGGGTCGGTTTGGAAAGCAGGAATTTTTCACGTGTAATAGTTTCATTCCCATCCCAATCTGGGAAAAAAAAGGTCCCCGTGTTCCAACTAAAATCACCAATAAAAAGGAGCCAATCTCACACTACTAACATCATCTTATTTCTACTGGGTGGCCCGAGCATTTGCATGGTTAACTTTATTATATATCGCTCACATATTTAATTTAATATTTGGTATTTGTCGATGTCGGTTGTTTGATTTCTTTTATTAGATTAGCCTTGAGGTACATGTGTGCCATTAGATATACACTTATGTTATAAAAAGCCTATAGCCAGTATACATTTTGAGAAAACTTAATTAATATTTTGGTAGAATTTTTTTCGATCAATGTAGTTCTTAGGGTATTAAAAGCTAATTGTTCGAATACACACTTAGGCTCAATAGGCGCCACACCAAGGCCGATGTAATTGAGGTCCACAACATCTTGCATGTAAAACCTTAGGTTGGCTTTACCTTTTCAGCTTCTCATCCAATGACTACTCCTCCCTCGCTACATATCTTTCCATCAAGAATCAAAGCAAATCATTAGTGCCTCTTACCAGCTGTTGATAAATCTTCTCCTATTCCTCCATCTGTATGACCATTCACCGTATTGTAGCTGCATTAATGGGATAGCGTGACAACATATCCTTAGGAGTTGTCTTGCCATGCTTTCCCATACTCTTACTCTACCAGGCTCTACCACCTATCCATCTTGTTGTTGGTGGTGAATCGGACACCCTTCTCACCCTTAAGTTCACTCTTGACCACTCTGATCATGTTCCATGGCGCCTCGACACCGACACATAATTCTTTGCCCCTCCTACCTCAGCATGTGTTAGTGTAGCATAGGTGGCCCCGCCGCCAAGTTCATCCTCGAGAACCTCCATCTGATTGACTCCCTCACCGCCGCTCGCGGAGCTGCACATCCTCAGCTCCAAGCCAAGCACCCTCATTGGATTCATGTCGAACACACTCCCGCGGGCACTCTCCCTCACCTCAACCTATTTAGGTTGGAATCATATACAAATCCAACTGGTATTTTTGTTAATTCATTTTTATTCTAAATTTAAACTATTTAGGGATTTTACTTTGAAATTCGTATAGAAATCAAATTGTTTATTTAATTCTATTTTATTTATAATTTTAGTTTTATCTTGGAATTCGTATACAAATCCAATTACTAATTTTCATTTAGTTTTTATTTCAACTACTAATTTTTATTTTAAATTTCAGTTTTATTTTGAAGTTCGTATGAAAATCAAAAGGCTAATTTTTTTATTTTTAATGCAAATTTCAGTTATTTTTTATTGTACTTGACATAGACTCTTTTGAAGTTCATATGAAAATCAAATTGGCTAACTTTTGGTTATTTTTATTGTACTTGGCATAACCTCTTTCTTTTAATCTAAGCCATTGTAATTTGGGTCCACCAAATGTAAGGTTAGATCCTTTATCTTTTTTTCTGTGATTAAAAAAATAATTTCTAGACTTTGAGAGTAAATATGGTGACTTCTTTTTGTATCGTTTTAATAATATAATAGATTTTATCCTTTATCTTGGACTCTTTCTCTGTTTGCTTCTAATCGGGGCCCTTCAACCTTTTTTTTGTGTAGCAGTTTTTGTTGCTGATTGCAGAAGAATATTTCTACCATTAGAGCGTCTATTCGCGTGTTGTTATAGCTACATCTGAATGTGTACACGGTATCCTTTTTTAAGCGCCAATTACAGGATACATGAGCTCATCTATCTATCTATCAAAATTATAAGCACACATCGTACATGCCCTCATCTACTTATCTAACATGGACCGGTGAGCTAGAGTTGACATCTACCCTTTTTTCTATCCAACTAATGCAGGCAGCCGTGCAACGCAAAGCAAATATAAACTGAAACTAGTATTCTAATCGAGCCGTGCAGTCGCGGTCCAATATCTGAAGAAATTCCGTACGCTGGTAATACAAGCAGGGCATTTCTTACGGCGAACGGGTGGGCCACGACCACGAGCACCGATGGGATAGGATGGATCACCCTTGAGGCTCCGACGAGCCAGGCCGGTGATTGTCAATGGACGTCGGTTCTAAAGAACCATATCTCCATAGCTGGCATCAAGATGTGCCGTTTGATGATCTACGCTTCTACCTTAATGGCTGCAATGGCTATCTACGTACCAGAGGCTACAGGAAACATAGGCATATCACTGGTCTGAAGAAGAACAAGAGCTAGAGCAATGTTTGTGGCATCCGTACGGGCCTCGCTGGCTGGTAATATTCCGTACAGCTAAAGTTGTATTAATGGGGTAGTTTAAGCAACTCTGCTTTCTTTGGGTTACTCTGGTTTAAGTACGAACCAAAAGGGAGACGAAAAGAAAAAGAAAGGAAAGTTAACTCTACTGCGACCATGCATCATGATTCATGGAGCATGTTTGGTTGGCACCACCACAAGATCGATCACAGGCAGACAGAGACCCACCCAGCAAGGCAGCAAGCAATTCGATTTGCTAGACTATTATCGTGTCGTATAGCACAGCAAAAAAGAAGTGACAATAACAGGACGCTTTTTTTTTGAACCGGATTAACAGGAGAAAAAAAGATGAAACAGATCAAAGAAAGAAGAAATATTTCTATCACACGTACCAGTACGGTGATCCCTCGGAACACGTCGAGCGAGACGAGCCGCTGCCGCGCTGCCGCCGCAGACGAAGGCAGATCAGCCGACGGGGAGAGGCCAGCGCCGGCTGCACCGCCCTTGGTGTAGCCGCACCGGCCGGCCTCTAGATCCACCATGGGGCCGGCCGCGTCGTCGCTCCGTACGAGCTCGTAGCCCCCCATCCCCGCCGCCGCCCTCTGCCGGCCGCCGTACCACCCCGCCGACGCCCCTGCATTGGCCACAGCGCCCATCACTTCCAGCGTCCCGGCGGAACAGCAGCAGCAGCAGCAACAACAAGTGCGTGACAAGATGAGGCACGGAAGGCGCCCGCTCACCTGACTGCGCAACCACTCGCCTTCCTCTGCTCTCCTCCCCTCGCGTGTCCATCCTTCCGGTTCGTGTTAGCTGCCGCGCGACGCTTCCGCGGCTCTGTATACGATCGTTTCCCTGTGAAAACTTGGGCGCGACATTGGCGGACGGGAGGGTATATATATATAGCGCGTGTTCTCTCCCCGTTCCGCTTTCCGTCTTGATGGATCTTTACGTGTCGAGGCTGTCTGTACAGCTCCGCGCCCCGTCTCGTCGCTTCGGTCACGTGCCAACCTGCCGTTCCGATCGAAATCAATATGGCTCTGGCTGCGGCTGCTTTGCTTCGCTTTGGATCAAAATCAAGCGTTTTCTTTTCACTGCGAACTGGAGTTCGTTAGCCATGGTAGCGTCAGATCACATCGCACTATCGCAGAAGGCACGGATCGCGAGACGAGATCTCTCGGAGGCCGTGCCGCCTGGCCAATCGGATCCGAACGGAACACGTGGCGTGTGCCGAGATCCAGTGTTTCGGCCATCATAACACGGTCTTGCTTTTTCGTCGGTTCATGCACGGCGGTTTTGTGCGCTTCAAGAGTTGGGCCTTGAAAAGGATAGGCGGAGGTGAATTGAGAGGCCTGCTCGGACGCAACGCGTCGTTCAGGTAGGGTGCTAATATGGGCCTCCGTGAACCCTGTGTTGCGCCAAACGCCCAATTCTGTGCTCCGTAAGAATCATGGGCGAGGTTAGAGGTTGGAAATGGGACGGGTATGGCGGAACAGGCCTGTGGCCTTAATTTCCAAGTTCCAACTCATCTAGGCCTCACTCCCTATGACCTTCCAACTCGTCATCAATGATGGTGTAATTGCTCTAAAAAAAGTGATAATGACTCAAACAGATGATATGATCTAAACCTGTATAGTTGTATCCACATATGCACCGTCTATTTTACTATCTCTGTTACCTATCACATCTAAAAAAACATCTCAAAGTTAAAAATTAGACCAAAATAACGACCCCAGAATCCGCTTCCGAAACCGGCGAGCCCCACCGAGCACATCAGAGCAATGTTAATAATACAGCCTTCAGCTGGCTGTATGGACACTTACAGCCCATTTATCAGCCTATTCATATAGTAGTTTACAGCCAACTGAAGGCTGTATGACCCACCTCTTTCTCTCACAAAGTTTCTTGGTTCTTGTGCTTCAGCTGGCTGTAAACTTACAGCCCATATCTCTTCTCTCTCCACCTCTCTCTCCTCCACTCAGCATACAGTCTACTAACAATCTCTTATTATACTTGCTCTCACCCTGATCGCAGCCGCACGGCCGCCCCAACGGCGCGACGCAGCAACCACCGAACCCAGCCATCCCCGTTCGGATAAACCCGCCACTTGCGCGAGTGGCCACCCGACCGGAGAATACTACCCCCGCGCGGTGTCGTGCGGCGCGGTGGAATCGAAGAAAAAAAAATCCCTTTCTTTGCCCCGCACCGTATCGCATCCTTCGCCGCGCCGCCGCGCCGGTTTCCCCTCGCTCCCCTCCTTCCTTGCTTGCCGCCTCCACTTCTCCTCATCACCCCTCGCCTGATTCCCAAGCAGCAGTAGTACACAGCAGCTAACCGCCACTATTCTATTCCGTTTCGTGTTACTTTACAGCCACACCTTACAGCAGGTATGAGTCTATAATTGAAGAAGAAGCATCCAATCCAATCATACACTGAACCGATAGAAGAAAAAAGTCAGGAGTTTGCGCAGCGTGTAGCTGCGGCCGCGAAGCGATGGAGGCGTGCTGCTGCTCGTCGTCGTCGGTGCCGTCCGCGTCCATCCTCGCCACGGGCGCCGGCCTCCGCCGCCGCTTCTCCCCGGCGGCGGGCGTGAGGGCGCTGGCGTTGGCGCACCCGCTCCGCGCGTCCGCGGCCCTTCTGGCGGCCGCGGCCGCAACGCCGCGGCGGGGGCAGCAGCGGCGCGGGACCGGGGGCGTCGTCGTCAGGGCGGTGTTCGAGCGGTTCACGGAGCGGGCGGTGAAGGCGGTGGTGTTCTCGCAGCGGGAGGCGCGCGGGATGGGGGACGAGTCGGTGGCGCCACACCACCTGCTGCTGGGCCTCGTCGCCGAGGACAGATCCGCGGCGGGGTTCCTGGCGTCGGGCGTCCGCGTCGAGCGCGCCCGCGAGGCGTGCCGCGTCGCCGTGGGCAAGGTTGGGCCCGCGCAGGCGGCCACCGGACTGGCCACGGACGTGCCCTTCTCCGGGGCCAGCAAGCGCGTGTTCGAGGCGGCAGTGGAATTCTCCAGGAACATGGGCTGCAACTTCGTCTCCCCGGAGCACATTGCGCTGGGCCTCTTCAACCTGGACGATCCCACCACCAACGGCATTCTTAAGAGGTTGGTGGTGATGTTCTCCTGTTCCATGTCTCCCACAAAAATCTTGCTATATATATCATCTCTATTGGTCAGCGGTCTGTGGTAATGTGATCAGCTAACAATGCTCAACAACCTCCACATTTCCTAATAAGTAAGCAAGGTGTTAGGATCGAATATACTACTTGTTACGAAATCGACAAGACAAAGCATGGAACAACAATGATCATACTTCATTGTCGTCATGTCGAGAGTGCCATAGATTGATCTGGGCAAAGAACGTGGCTCTGATACGACTTGTTAGTAAGGGTGTCAACGGATCGAATACGAATCGAATAGTCTGAATACGGAAGCCGAAAAAAATGGATAATAAAGATGTGATTGACCCTCTTGAGTGTTAATGTATTGACTACGAATTGAATAGTCCGGATATGGATACCGGATAAAACGGATAATCCGGATCTGATTGACACCCCTATTTGTTAGGATTGAATATACCACTTGTTACGAAATCGACAAGACAATGCATGATACAACAATGAAGAACAATAAAGAACAATAAAGAACATGAGACATAGTTTAACGTCAAAAACCCTTTCGGGTGAAAAACCCTGGGCACACAATTGGCGAAATCACGAGTACGAGAAACTTTGGCGTGTGTCAGCCATGTGGCTACAGGGGTGCATATGTGGCTAGGGGTCAGAGTCCCTAACGAAGAAAGGAACAGAATCCTAGTCGGTAACAAAACAGAGATCTATCAGAAACCAGAACAATAACCTTTTTGGAGATGAAAACAACACCCTGCTCAGAGTCTCAAAAGATAACGACGAATAGTTGTAGTCGAAAGACGCCTCGAGTAGCCACATTTGGCTTTAGTCAGCGCACACACTTTAGAGCACCATGTTTGATGGAGGTCGGTGCAGAGTCCATCATGGACATGAAGATGTTCCTAATCATTCAAGTGGTCGGAAAGACCAGCAGTAGATAGACCCGTCTAGATTCAGATCACAAAATAGAACACAAGGTGGTATCCATTGGAGTGTTGCAAATAACTAGAGCCAATAAGCTCATTGACAAAGAGGGTGTTTTATGCACTTCCACAATAGGAGTATATGATCAGCCCAGCAGCGGGGAATGCAATTGAATTTACCCAATGTCAAGCTCTAGTTGTGATGAATGATTATTGATCAGACAGGTGGATGTCGGCTTTCCAAAGAAATTGGCCATTCAATAAAGCGAAAAATAAATAATCTTTTGTCCTCTTGGCACATTTAATTATCAGTGGGTTTTACAATAATGGTGTTTGTTGTAGCTTGGGAGTAGATCCAAGTCAACTAGCAAAGCAGGCTCTTACCCAAGTTCAAGGGGAGCTTGCGAAGGATGGCAGAGAGCCTGTGGGATTATCTTCTTTCAAAGTGCGTGAGAAATCTACTCCTGGAAGTGGGAAGACTGCAATTGTAAAATACTCGAATAAAAAGAAAGGTCAGGGGTTAAGCTACTTTATTGGAGTTTACGTTAATATTAATGATAACATAACTTGTAGAAAGAATGAACTAATTTTATTTGTCTTTTCAGAGAAGAGTGCATTAGCTCAATTTGTGTAGATTTGACTATGCGAGCCAGTGGAGGATTAATTGATCCTGTTATTGGTCGTAAGAAGGAGATTGAAAGAGTAGTTCAGATTATATGCCGGCGCACAAAGAACAATCCGATTCTTTTGGGCGAAACAGGTGTTGGTAAGACTGCCATTGCCGAGGGGTTGGCTCTTAAAATTGCCGATGGTGATGTTCCTATTTTCCTCGTGGTAAGTTTCAGCAACCTGCTGCACTTTACACAATCGTGTTAGTTGTAAAATTTTGCTTGTGCATCAGTAGTTTGTAGTTATCACTCATTGACATGGACACATGGTTATATAGGCAAAGCGTATATTGTCATTGGATGTTGCTCTACTTATGGCTGGTGCAAAAGAGAGGGGTGAATTGGAAGCCAGGGTTACTAGTTTAATACGTGAAGTGCGCAAAGCAGGTGATTTGACTAGTGCATTATGAAAGACTAGATTTAAAACTTCTATTCTTGGTTTCAATCTTCAAAAAGCTCCAAAATTTCATGCAGGTGATGTAATTCTCTTCGTCGATGAAGTTCATAATCTTATTGGATCCGGAATTGCTGGAAAAGGAAGTAAGGGAGCTGGTCTTGATATTGCCAATTTGCTGAAGCCTGCACTTGCTAGAGGTGAATTACAGGTATCATTTTCACAAAAAGATCTCCCTAAATCCACGTTGCCCATCTTGCTTCTCACTATACTTGACACTTTCTGAAAAGGCAGCAATTGCTGCATGGATTACATCATTGTACTTGCTGTCTAGATGTACGATTTGCACATTGCCCTCATTTCTGTCTAAATGTCAAATGGCTTGTTTAGTTGCAATTTCCAAACAGATAGCAAGATACAGTAATACAGTTTATACCCTTTGATTTACTATTTGTATAATTTACGAAGTATGCATTCCATGCCACCAGTAACCTGTTGAATGTTGATAGATGAAATTGCATATGGTTGCATAGCCTATCTGTAACCATTTTTTTATTTTAAATGTAGATGGGGAATAGTCGCATATCTTAACAGCACTTAGTGCTAGTACTAGAGCATTACAATAATGCTCATACGCCTGTTGTTCCACTGTTTACTTTCTCACTTGAGTGATGTTCCTGCTTTATGATGAAGTGTAAAACGTTCGTGAGGTCATGATCCACATGGATAACATCCATGCTTGGGAAATAATGTGTTCTCTATGTAGAATGATGTCAGTTTATTTTTTTCCTTTTCCCCTTGTGTTGCTTGTTTGTGCTCTTAGTGCATTGCCTCTACAACTCTGGATGAACACCGTTTGCATTTTGAGAAGGATAAGGCTTTGGCCCGTCGATTCCAGCCAGTGTCTGTAAAGGAGCCTAGCCAGGTAGTGCAGGTTTTTCAATTACAAAAGTCACTTAGGGCTCTTGGGTATCAGCTTTTTCTTAATCATACTTTGAACTCTCTGCAGGAGGATGCTGTGAAAATATTACTTGGTCTGCGTGAAAAATACGAGACTTACCACAAATGCAAATACACTTTAGAAGGCATCAATGCGGCAGTTTATTTGTCAGCAAGATATATACCTGATAGACATCTTCCTGATAAGGCTATTGATCTGATTGATGAAGCTGGTAGTAGAGCTCGGATGGAATCATTTAAAAGGAAGAAGGAAGAGCAGTGCTCTATTCTTTCGAAGTCACCAGATGAATATTGGCAAGAGATTAGAGCTGTCCAGGCCATGCATGAAGTGGTAGTAGAAGATTTACAATAGAGCTGTTGCATTTTTTTTTATCCGTCTGCTTATAGATGTTTAAGATTTCATTGCCCAACACGTTACAGGCACTGACTAATAGGTTGAAATATTCTCTAAGTGAGGATGACCAAGAGAATGATGTTAATGTTGAAGTACTGAATGAGGGCAAGACGAGTTCAACATCTACACTGTCAACTTCAGTTGATGAGTAAGTTCGCTGATGTCATCCAGAGTGGATCACAAAGTTCGCTGATGTCATCCAGAGTAGATCACATCCTGCTGTCCTGGTGATTCTTATAATACTATTTAACAATGCAGGCCATCTCTGGTTGGATCAGAGGAAATTGCGAGAATCACATCATTGTGGTCGGGCATACCAGTCCAGCAATTGACTGCAGATGAAAGAAAGCTTCTAGTAGGACTAGATGATGAACTCAGAAAACGTGTCATAGGTCAAGATGATGCTGTTGTGGCCATATCTAGAGCTGTGAAGAGATCACGCGTTGGCCTGAATGATCCTGACAGACCTATTGCTACTCTACTTTTCTGTGGTCCAACAGGAGTTGGAAAAACTGAGCTCACGAAAGCTCTAGCAGCAAGTTATTTTGGATCTGTGGGTTACTCTTTGCTGGTTACATCATTCTATTACTATTTGATTATTTCTAGACTTCACAACATGTTCTATGGAATGTCTAAAGTTGCTTTTTTCATTTTACAGGAGTCAGCCATGGTTAGATTAGATATGAGTGAGTATATGGAGCGGTATACTGTGAGCAAGCTGATAGGCTCTCCTCCAGGGTACATGGGATTTGGTGAAGGTGGTACTTTGACCGAAGCAGTCAGGAGAAAACCATTCACTGTAGTGTTGCTTGATGAAATAGAGAAAGCTCACCCTGATATTTTCAATATTCTTCTCCAAGTATTTGAAGATGGTCATTTAACCGACTCACAGGTGCTAGATCCTGAAATTTGCGATCTTCCTTTATGCAAGTTTAAATAAAGTGCATACTGCATTTCTCACACCATGTTTATGAGATCATGCACCAAGAAAGTTACGCTGGCTATTTTGTAAACACAATAAAACAAATGTTATGCCTGACCTTCTTGATTGGGATCTTCTGATGTGCATTGTTAATTCTTTTATGTGAACTACAGGGCCGCAGGGTTTCCTTCAAGAATACATTAATTGTCATGACATCAAATGTTGGTTCTTCATCACTTTTCAATGGCGGGAGGAGCATAGGTTTCCGTACGCAAAATAATACAGAAGAAAGCACATATGCTGCGATGAAATCCTTGGTAATAGAAGAGTTGAAAGCATTTTTCCGGCCTGAATTGCTCAATAGAATGGATGAGCTGGTTGTGTTCCGTCCTCTCGAGAAGACTCAGGTCTGTTGCTTTTATACATCTTACACTTAAATTTGTTTCGTTAATATTCTGTAATCTTAGATTTTTTTATCACTTTATTATGAAAATCAAGAATAAACACCATTCCATTTTGCACTCAATAACTAGATAGAATCTCCTTAAACATTGAGTAAAATCATGTACATCAGATTTTTATGTTCCCTTTGCGGCAAAACGTTGTATTATACTTTCTTACATGTATTTTCCAACATTTTGCAGATGCTGGCTATTCTCAATATAATTCTGCAAGAAGTAAAGGGTAGGCTTTTAGCCCTTGGGATTGGCTTAGAGGTATCTGATGCAATGAAGAACCTGATTTCTCAGCAAGGATACGACAAGAGCTACGGTGCACGGCCACTGAGAAGGGCCGTCACCCAGCTGGTTGAGGATGTCATCAGCGAAGCAATTCTCTCTGGACAGTACAAGCCTGGCGACACCATAATGATGGACACTGATGCCACGGGGAAACCTTGCTTGAGCCGACTGAATGATCAGACCGTCCAATTGTCTGATCCCACGCCAACGCTTTGAAGGTTCCAGCACCCAAAGTATACTAGCGGCTTTACTCTTTTATTCTTCCATACCCATTAGCGTCTTGAATTCTTGATTCTTTCGTGCATAGGTTCCGTAGTTCATGCACATAGCGTCCGGATGCCGGAAATTCTCCCTGAATATAAACCTTAAAATTAACTGTACATATCACTGAAATTCTAAAGCATGTACATTATTTACGCCAACCAGCCAAATATACATAATCTAATTTCTGCTGAGTTGTTAATTGCAAGTCATCCAAAATATGTTGTACATTACTACATTATTTAGTACAATTGCGGATTTGTTCATCTAGTTGATTTCTGCTGTATGCTTTCCTGAACACCAATACACAGCCATATCAGCATTGAATTCGAACGTTCATTCATTTGCTAGTTTTTCAACATTAACTACTTAATAGTAGTGCTTTTGTTGCGTGTAAAGTGGCTCATTGTGTACTAGTTTGGATCTTCCGGTGAATGGTGACCTTACAAGGCTTTACATTTGATTGCCTATCCAGCATTTACATTTCCTGGGGAGCTCTATAATGTCTACATGTACAGTACTGTAATCTGGGAAGGATATTAGCAGAAGCAGCTTCTGATATACTCGTGTAATAACAAAAGAACGGGACTAGACTTCACCTCTGAAAAAACAGCAATATACAGAAGAAAGGAATGACTTGCAAACGACCGAAGAAAATTTAACTAACATCCACAAGTAAAGTCTTCCATCTTCATTTGCCAAACGGAAATCTCGATTACTCAGCATAAGCTCCAAACGTTCTGATGTTTTTTTTTGCCATAGCAACAGCATAGGGTAGTTCGACTGACAGATTGATGGATGTAAATTAATCATAGTCTAATAACTACAAAATCTTACTAGTTATCTTTTACAATCATACTACTGCCTAAAGAGCTCATTCTTGAAATAACTAGATTGGATTTCCGAGAACATAATTTATGCAACTTGAGGGGAAAGAAACTGGTGCCAACAGGCAGTGGCAATCAATCGCTTCAATTTGATTTCATCAACTCAGAATCTCTGCAAATATTTATGAAGAGTATGATACTAGATAAAGGAAACTAATGCTAGACACGAGAAATTTATGGAATCATTCCAAACCTTTTAATGTGATCAAGTATGAGAAGTCTTGGACCAGGTGGGATCTTCACATCTCTGAGTGCACTGGAGCAATACAAATGTAAAATTTCATTAAGATTGTTTCTTCTGAGTTGTTGTACGAAATTAATTCAATCAAATAATCTTCTGAATTGTCTCAGGAAATTAATTGAACCAAACAAAAAACATGTACCTGTCATTGAGGAGGGGCAATGTTTGATCAGTCAGAAGACCTTTCTTAAAGAAATTTTGTACGGATAACCTTTTTTTATTCGGAAATACAGAAATATACCCGCGGAAATTTTTTTTACAAACATAGCCTCCAGTCGCCCAATGGGGGGGCGACTAGAGCATTTCGCCCACCCGGGAAGCGACATTTAAAGAATCTGCGAACCGTTGGGCGAATCAGCGCTGTCGCCTGCACGTTAAGCGACTTAATTTAAGTCGCTGTACGGTTGGGCGACTGCATTGCAATCGCTCAACGCTAGGGCGACATGGGGGGGGGGTTAAGGCGGCCTGCCCAGCCGGCTCCCACTACCAACCACCTTTTTCACTCATTCAGCAAACACATTCAGCGCACAGAGAAGAGGAAGAAGGAAAAGAAACAAGGGGGAGAAGAGAGGAAGGAGGGGAAGAAGAGGAGAAGGAGAGGAAGGTGGGGAAGAAGAGGAGAAGGAGAGGAGGAGGTGAGGGAGGAAGGAGGGGAAGAAGAGGAGAGGAGGAGGTGAGGGAGGAAGGAGGGGAAGAAGCTATTCCATCAATTTGGATTCAGGTATTTTTTTGGATTATGTTGTATTTGCATTATTATTTATATGAAATGTTGGTGTTAATAAAAATTATAGATGTAGAATAATTAGTACCGTGTTAGTATGAAAATATTATTGTAGAAAAGGTTTGGTATGCAATTTGTAGTATGGTAGTATAGAAATTTTAGCAAAGTTTGTGGTATAGGAAGTTTAGTATTGTGCGATATTATTTGACATGTCGCAAAATTGAAATATATATGCAGGCCGACATCATCAATGTCCACTACATTGAGAGTGTATTACGGAGCTGGAACCATTCGTGAAGGTCCGAATGGTGTGGATTTGAGCGATTTTCCGCAAGTCACTCTCGTACTTCCGGATGACGAGAATGCTCGAATGAGAGATGTGCAGTTTTGGCTGACCCGGAGTTTTTCGTTGAACCCCGAGGTGTACAGCGTCGTCGTGCAAGGGCTTTGGAGCCGGTCTCCCACGGACATCAGATGGGAGTTGAAGACATTGGTGCGCTCTGCCACATGGAATGGCTTTGTGCTAGGGTGCCGGTGTCGTGGATACGAGTATGTGCTGCTTGTGCAACCGTGCTCAGTACAAGCAGCTGAGGAAGCTCGTGCAACAGCCGTTGTTGTGGGAGGTGCTAGCAGCTCGGGCGGGCCGCATGTTGGCGGACATGATGAAGTTGCTCGTCATGAAGCCGATGCGGTACATGAAGGAGAGGTACAGCCGTCAAGCCATAGAGAGCCAACTGGGCAAGCCGATGAAGGAGAGTATAATGAGTACATTGTGCAGTAGATGGACTATGATGACGAGAGGGCATGGGATGAAGAGGAAGCTGTAGAGGACGACGACGAGGACAGTTCCGATGAGGATGAAGTTCCTATCCCCAAGGAATGGAACCGGTTTAATGCGGATGGTCTTTCCGCACATGATGAGCATGAATCACAATGGGAGTACCATGAGATAGAGGTTCGGTTGCATGCTATGTTTGCTGACAAGGAAGCGCTGCAGGATGCCATCAAGCTTTGGGCCCTTTCAATGCAGCGGACATTTCGCGTCGTCAAATCAAGCCAGGAGCAGTACACTGTGAAGTGCGAGCAGACTGGTTGCCCTTGGCGGGTGCACGCCCGTAAACCTAAGTATGAGACTCATTGGATTGTGTCCAAGGTTGAGCCGCACTCCTGCATTCTAAACACTGTCTTGGCGAGACATCGTAACCTGACGTCCGGATTTATAGCCAATCTCATGTATAGGGAGATAGTGCAGAAGAAGGACATGGCAGCCACGCATATTGTGGTAGCTATTGAGAATAAATTCAAGTATAAGATTAGCTACGCGAAGGCGTGGCGTGCCAAGCAAAAGGCGTTGGAAAAACGTTTTGGCACTTTCGAGGCGGCGTACGACAACCTTCCTCGTATGCTTAATGTCCTGCAGGAAAGGAACCCGGGCACGTACATCGCCCTCCACGAGAAGCCGTCCATAAGTCCGCCAGGGTATGCGGTGTTGCAGAGAGCAATGTTTGCATTTGGTGCTAGCATCGAAGCATTCAGGCACATGCCGCCAGTGATCTCAATTGACGGGACCTTCTTGACAGGCAAATACAAGGGGCAGATCCTGACGGCCATAGGCGTTGACGGTAACAATCAAATATTGCCGCTGGCCATTGCATTTGTGGAGAGTGAGAATTACGAGAGCTGGCTGTGGTTTCTCCAACATGTGAGGGCTGGAGTTGTAGCCACTCGGCCTGGTGTGTGCGTAATCCATGATCGCCACGCCGGTATTATCAAGGCAATAAGAAAACTTCAAGAAGACCCCGAGGAGCCCTTTCCTTGGCCGGACATGAGGAACCGGTGGTGCAGTCGTCACTTAGGGGCAAACTTTTTTAAGCAATTCCCTAAACAATCTTTGATGAAGCTATTCAAGAGGCTGGCTAGGCAGAACCAACAGAGAAAATTTGATGCTTTGTGGAGGTTGTTGGATGAGCACACTAGGAAGAACGTCGAACAGAGGAGCAAGGAGCCGGTCACTCCTGGGGCGGCACAACCACAATGCTTGCCACCAATCGATGCGCCTAACCCAAGTGGTCCAAGAAGAAGGAGCTCACGAAACATCAGGTGATTCGCGCAGTGGATCGAGGGGGAACCGTTGGAGAAGTGGTCGCTGTTGCACGACACGGATGGCGCAAGGTACGGAATAATGACACTAACCTTGCCGAGGTGTACAATTGGGTTCTAAGGGGTCTCCGTTCTCAGCCCCTTGTCGCCATCGTGGAAGGTGTTCTTCACAGCACAATCCGGTACTTCAGGGAGAGGCACGCGAGTGCTGCACTTCATGCGGCCAATCCCGGAGCTCTGTATTCGGCAAAAATTACTGCGTACATGGAGATGAAGGCACAAAAGGGTCAGTTGCACACAGTGCAGGTCATGGGCAACAGGGAGCATCGTTTCGAGGTGATACTCCGTGGTAGAGCCGGATTTGGGACGGCTCGTTCACTTGTTACCCACGAGGTATGTCTTGGAGATCATGGAAATGAACCTAGCTGCACGTGCAACAAGCTTAAGTTGTTACACAAACCATGCTCTCATGTCCTCGCTGCATGCGGGACCGTGGGTATGGATCCTTCAAACTTCATGTCCGAGTTCTTCTTTAAGGGGAGGGTACTGCAGGCTTGGTGTGGGGAGCTCCGAGGGTTCAGGGTGGTGGGAAACTTCGCCACTTTGGACATTGCATCGAGGACCTGGGTTCCGGATGTTAACATGTTGAATGGTGGGAAGGGTCGGCGACAGAGCCGACGTATTAGGAATGACATGGATGAATCACAAGCTGGAACACCGGGTGCACGTTGTGGTCGATGCGGTCAGGAGGGGCACACAGCTAGACGATGCAATGCATGTCCTGATCAGTAGTTACATGACTTTTCTGTAATGTAGTTGGTTATGTACTTATTTAGTACATGTATTTGCTGTTTGTTAAAATGAGATACTTTTGTGGCTCGTGCACAAGACAATGAATTCATGACATGCTTAACAACATTGCACATTATTTCGATCGACCCTCGTACATACTACGGTACAACCATACACATCGTTGCTTATATGCCAAATGAGCCTCGTGGCACCCACATGGAGAACTGCTGAAGTGGACGCCTCGGGCGGGGCTGGCCATTGTGGTAGTGGCACGCACATATGCAACTTGGGTTTGCACAGCAACATGTCGGATCGTACGAGCTTCCTATGTTGACAACCTCCTCGTTTCTCCTCTCGCGTTGCATCTGTTGGCGGAGGTCATTGTTCTCCTCATTGAGAGTCTCCATTCGGTACTCCAAGTCCATTATTCAGTCCCATAAAGTACCCACATAACGGTCAATATACCGTTCATGAGGAGGGTCGATCCAGCGGGAGAAGTCGCATTTCCCCATCTGCGAAAAAGGACAGTAAACATGGAGGGTCCATAAGCAATACCAAAAATGTACTATTAGTAATTTGTACCCCGGAGCGTGGGCATCGGAACAAACGGCGCCCGCCATCGTTCGGCCCTTCTAGGACCTGCACGACCACGTACTCATTGTGTCTGCATTTCGGCCACGCTGGTTGCGCACGCCAGCTTGGTATCAAGCAGTACTGTGGACCGAACATCTCCCTCCTTTCCAAGGGAAGGTCTTCCTTCGGTGACCCATATCCGATTGGCCCCTCATCTTCCGCCATGGTATGTTCCACCACGAAATAGAAGGTACTTCTTTGTTCGATTTACAGGGTTTTCTGGCTACAACTTCATGGGACATCAACCGTGCTATTTATATCGAACGACGGGACAAAAGAGGGCTGCTTTGCCCAGAGACATGACAACAGCCCGCAGCTTTACTCGGTGAGATGACAACACATGCCAGCTTTACGCAGTGATATGACAAAACGGGGCAGCTTTGCTCAGTCAGATTACAACACATGCCAGCTAAACTGCCTAAATAAAGGCACGATCTGAAAAGCCTTCATAGGGACATTTATTGCTATACTGGAATCCTGAGGATAATCCAGGCCTATCGCTCCAGAAACCAACAAAATAGGGGCGTAGGCTGTAGCCTTTACAGTGAGTGTTCACGTCATAGGCATGTATCCTTTCCAGTGAGTTTTCATGTCACCTTAGCTTGTTGTTTCAGAAATTATGGTTACTAGCCTCTGAGAAGGCAATGTTGTAGCACTTATTTCCTGCAAACGACTGAAAAGGCTATGTTGTACCAGATACATTGAATGGTCCAACCTCTGAAAAGGCTATGAACTATGAATTTATTACGAGACTACATGCTCTGAAAAGCCTACATAGGGACATTTATTGCACCAGATCCTGAAAAAGCGAAAAGATTCGCATGTCGTCCTCTCCATGGACTATGCCCACTGCACCAGACAACCTGCCTACATAAAGGCCTCCTATGTCTTCCATACTACATCTCATCCTCAAGCCATCACAATACTACTACACAACAATGTCTTCCTGGAGGTCCGACCCATTTGGAGTGCCGGAGTGGCATGAGCGCCCGAAGTGCCATTGCGGCTTTAGGACCTTGTTGGGAGTCTGCACGGATCGAGTACAACGAGTCAACTACGGCCGTAGGTTCTTCAAGTGTCCAGACCTGGATGACGACTTCGTGGTAACGACGACAACTAAATCATTTATTTTTCGTTATCGTTTTTCAACTTGATCCATGACATCTAGCACGCCACATATAGCCTTGCAAGTTCATCGAATGGGTGGATCGGGTGCCGCCGGCATGGCCACAAAACCGGGCAGTGGAGGTGGAAAACAAAGGACAATAGTTTGTCAAGATGACTCAGGCTCGCGAGGTGGAACGACAGATGCGGCTTGAGCAAGAGCGCCGCGTGAGGGTGGACCAAAATCGTCTGAAGGGCAAGGAGGATGAGCTGCAAAGGAGGCGGGAGCAGTTAAGTCTGCGTGAAGCAGCCATCAAGCGTCAGGAGGAAGAGCTTCAAGCTCGTGAGGCGGCTCTCAAGACCAAGAGTGACCGGAACAAGGATGCAGCGGAGCCATCTTCAAGGCGCGATAAAAAGGGGAAACAACCACGCTACACCCAGTAGACAAAATGTAATAGACCCAGCAAGTTATATTCCCTAAGGCATGTTAGGACTAGTGGTGGAGTTCTGAACATTACAAGTACATGGTTCCACACATTACTAATAGTACTGTCGGAGTTGCTCTTAGTCGCATATCATGCTATATGTTATGCATGTAATAACAATGTACGCGGCATGTTATTATGAAGTTTATTTCTATTGACATAAGCTTATATTATCTAGCATGTTCGCATTAAATGATTCAGATAGCAAGTCATACCGGTTCTCTCCGTAAACTATTTCTCAGCAACATCAAAATATCACTTACCACTCTATGTATCTTTCGTTCTACGGTCAATCATTCTTAAAAAAAATTTGGAATTTTTTTTGTGCACCTACAACATACAGTGCACATAAACTTTTATTACAACTATACCAGATTTTTCTCTGTTTCAAACTACAAAATTGCCAAAACTCTACAAAAATCAGGGGGACTGAATGAAGTCGCCTACCTACTGGGCGACTGCATTACAAGTCGCTTAGCCATTGGGCGACTTTATTAAATCGCCCAGTGAGAAAGCGACTCCATGATGTCGCTTTCCCGTGAAGCGACATAAACTCTTGTCGCTTCCCGGGTGGGCGACAAGCTCTAGTCGCCCACCCATTGGGCGACTAGAGGCTATTTTTGTAAAAAATTTTCCCGCGGGTATATTTCTGTATTTTCGAATAAAAAAAGGTTATCCGTACAAAAAATTCCTTTCTTAAAATTCTTTTCATAGTTCTGAAGGCCTAATTCTTTCAACATATTTCTTCCACGAGAATAGTAGATATCTTCACTCTGTGGCTGCAAAAATTTCTGCCCAATCTACAGAATAAATAGATTGACAATAAGAATTAGAACAACATAACAATTGTGGATCAGAAGTTATACCAACTGGCCTTGCTCCACTGACAAGGCCTTACTCCACTGACAAGATATCAAACAGAAATAGTTGTGAAGTTACAACGCACTGATCTAGGCAAGTACTGTCATGACTCTCTTCTAAATGGTATTTACCACGTCATGAACCTTCATGACAAGTACAGGGACTGCATTTGCAACTCACTAAGACATCTAGTACTAAAATCTAGAGACATAATTCAAGTGGAACAAAATGTCCAAGAGTTCTTACCATAAAAAAGCCACCTTGAAATCTTACCATAAAAAAGCCACCTTGAAATACTGCAAAAGCAACACCAGTTGTAATTGCACTAGCAACTGGATTTGGAGTTCCCATTCCACTCACAATGGAGAATAAAGCACCAGAACCAAAAGCTGCTGCCATGCTATAAATGGAAGTTTGTCAATCATGCAGGGAAAAAATCTATAGCAAATCATATTCATCTGGTTAACAATCAGCCTTCTGAACTTGCAATGTGCTGATTTGGATTGACTTTGACTGACAAGAAGATGAAGGGCATGATTTCCCTATATGTTTTCCCTCTACTAGTTTTTACTATTTTATGAACTTGAAAGTATTTCATGTTTATCGTAACATAAGATGTTGTTTTGCTGCTTCTATCTTGCATTGGTTGCAAGATCAAAAAACGTGCTTGCACCAGGTGAGCTCAGGTATGGCTGATTCAGTTTCCAGTAATAAAGGAATAGGGGTTTATCCCTTGTTCGGACCAAAACAAATCTCAGCCTAATGAACAAAGTCGTATAGTGAGGCCAAATAAAAGCTGTACAGAATTATATTTTGGCAATTAACTGGATGTCTTCAGTTGGAAATCCAAATAAGTTGGTCCAACACAGCTAACAAATACTCTTACAGATGCTTGCTAGTGCCCATGCATTACAACGGATCTCAAATAAAAGATACTACAAGTTCTAAAGTCTGAAAAAACAAAATAGCGTGTTTCCCTGTATACATGAGTAGGTTGCTTGTGCTTTGCAACATAATCTCAAATTTTGCACTAAATCAATATACTAAAGCAACCATATGAAATCCCTGTTACTTGCAAATATTTACGTAGCACGAAACAATTACTCATTGAACGCTCACCTTCCCTGGACATCCTCCGCCCCTCTTATCCTTCTCATAACACAAGATATGCCTGCGTTTGCGCCAGTCATGACTGCAAAGTTTCGGGCTTGCACCAGTGGTCCACTTGCCAATGCCTGCAAATCAAACCTTTCTGTTAATATGAATGGTTAGAGGAAAATAAAGAACGACGTTCTTACTTTTCTTTGCATGTGGCGCAATAATTTTTTACTTATTAGATGATCTGTGCAATTTAATCGATGCATGATGCATCTTTTTAGCTCCACTATGCCAGATGGTCTCAAGGAACAAGAATGACTTCGCTACACTAAAATCAAAAGAAAAGTGTTTGCTTTCTTAAAAATGCCATCACATGCATACAAAAAGCAGCTATGCGTTCTTTAATAAAGTTTGCTTCCTTCCAAATGACAAATGCATCAATCTAAGTCTGAACAACGGAACCGTGTCACTGTTGATTCATAGACTGTCGGTGTTTTGTAATTTATGAGCAAGGTTAATTATCATACCTATATTAGAGCCGGGGGATTCCCTGGCTCTCACCGTGTCCACGTCATCATTTATGCAAAAAGGTCCCTGCATTTCCGAAATTACGTAAAGGTCATCCGTTCTCGCGAAAAGGTCCTTGTCAGGTTTTTTTGCGAAAACCTCCCTACACTTCACCGAAATTTCGTACTCTTTGTTGGATAGCGCCCCACGGGTTTCCAAAATTACATATAGGTCTTTATTTACTTACGTACAAGTCCTTACAGGTCCTCAGTTTTTTACGAAAAAGACCTTTGGTTTTTCCGAAATTACGCATGTGTCCTCGATTTTTTTATGAACCTCCCCGCGAATTATTGTCTTTTTTACTTCGGTCCACACAGTAGCTAGCGCGGCGTGCGCCGCGCTTACGCAGCTAGTACTGTATTATGCCCCGGGGACTCCCCGCCTGGGGAGAGTATCCCCGTGTCGGCCTCCGCAAAATAGCCCGCAAAGATTTGGTAATTACGTTTACGTTTAGGTCCCCGGTTTTCACAAAAAGGTCCCTGGATTCTTGCGAAAAAGCCCCTGCACATTTTTTTGCTGGGTAGCGGCCCGAGGTTTCCTGTAATTACGAACAGGCCCTTATTTCTTCCGAAAAGACCCTTGGTTTTTTGCGAAAATGCCCCTCCACTCTCCTTTTATTGCGAAAAGGCCCTCGATTTTTTGCGAAAAAACCCCTATGCTTTCTTTTTTCTGCAAATTTTTCCCTCTTTTACTTCGGTCCACACGGTGGCTAGCGTGGCGTCAGGGGCGGAGCCCAATGGAGGGGAGGGGGTTCCCAGGAACCCGGGTCTAAAATGTTTTTTAGTTATTACTAGTAAACATTCACCCTTTGTGCACCCCCTTGGTCCAATATGGTGTACCCTTAACCCAACAAATACCCTCACTCGCCTTATCCAGCCCATTCTCCCACCGTCCTATGCTCCCACGCGCGGCCCATTGCACCCCCCTCCGTTTTGCTCTAGCTCCGCCACTGCGTGGCGTGGCGCCACGCCTATGTGGTTAGTTATTTATATTCTAAACAGATATCCACGCAATTTAGCCAAAATGAAGGTCTCTTGACTTCAGTTCGCACTTGTTCGCTGCATATCTAATTAAATTTGTATCCACGGGAGGGCTACATGTGGGGGAAGGAGACCTGCGCTTGCTTGAAGGAGGCCATGGCCTTGGGGTCGGCCCCGGGGGGGCGGCTGCGGCACGGGGAACGGCGCCCCTCCGTCCGGCGTTAGCGTGCCCATCAGCCCACCGAGCGCGGCGCCCTGCACGGCGCCGACCGCCGTGGCGACGACGGCCTCGACGTGCGTGGGCTGCTTCGCCATCCACGCGCACAGCCCAGCCTCCAGCGACCTGACGCGGTCACCCCACTCGGCCAGCGGGTTGGCCTCGCCCCACGCCGCCGCCTGCGCCGTCGCGGACGACGAGGAGGCCATCACCACCAGAGGCCGCCTCTTCTGCCCCATCCCTTCGATCTCGGAGCTGTCCGCTGCCCTCTCCAATGCTTCGAGACGTTGGGGGAGAAGAGGCGGCGGCGGCGGCGGAGATAGCTGTTGTGTTGGGTTACTTGCCGCTGCTTTATGGGCCCCCTCCCTCGGATGCTCCGCTAGTGAAGTGGCGAGCGTCGCGCCCTCGCCCTCGGCGCCTCGCCTAGTTTCTCTCTCGAGCCGTCCCGCGGTTCTACGAAACCCCAAAACCCCTCTCGTGGATCACGTGGGGCCGCTTCCTCTGGGCCGGCGCGTTGTTGGGCTGCGTGTTCAGACGGGGCAAAGTAGCTGCTAAAAGTTTGACTACTAATCATTACTATTATAAAAAAAAGTTATTGATTGTACGTCCGCTCTATTATCTTAATTTTTTATCATTCTTCACTTTTCAACCGATCAAAACAACTCTCTTCTATAGCACGATTCTCTATACATTCAATGAGTTTTGTTGCAACGCATGGGTACGTAACTAGTACATTTTAAATCTATCTAGATTAACTATATAAAAATTATTTTATTAAATTCATCAGTAAAAATATTTTTATAGTTTTATTGATATATAATAAAATAAAGTTACAAAAATAAGGGTCAAAGTTGCATCTGAAAAATCGTTAAGAAAAACGACGTCACTTAAAAAAAATATATATAAAAGGAGTACATTTTTGTTCAAGTATTTATGTGACGAGAAATGGGCGAGGTGCCGTCCATAGATTTCGCAATCTCATCCTTTTGGAATGGCAACACATTGGATCAATAGGTACAGAATGTGATACAGAACAATGCTACACTAGAGGGTGCACCTCATATGTTCATTCTTGATCCAACGGTTGCATGGTACCATTGCAGGGAAGAAAATTCAGTGGAGGAGGCCTCACGTGAGGGCACCAAATGAGTCATTGGATCGACATGATCCAACGGCTTACAGGGAGGACTTCACGTGAGACCTTTTCCATAGAATTCGTTTCCCCGTTATAGCCCAATGGCGGAGGATGCGAATGTCTAGGTTTCAGGTCTCCTGCAACAATTTTCGTACGTCCTTTTGTATTTTCAGCCAATGCCCATTTTCTATAGATGACAAAGGTTTTGTAATTGCCTGTTGGTAAGTAGCTATGGACGGAGGGCCTGTTCTTTTCGGCTGCGGCTTTTGACTTTTGGCTGAAATTTTTGAATTTTGGCTGTTTACGGTACAGATTACGGAGAGACAAATACTCACTTGCGATTTTGGCTGGTACAGATGTTGGCTTTTAACGTGTAGATCGTTTAACTTATAGACCCCGTCTTAAGAAAATACTCCGTTTGAAAGTTAGGTACTGTAGCAAAAACCAAAAGTCACCAGCTTATGAGGTAAAGAACAGACCCGGAAGCTTGAGAGGAATCTAGTTGGGCTGATGCTCCTAAATTTCTTGAGTGTGGTCATTACTCACTACCATTCTTTATGTACAAGACATATATGAGGGAGGTTGCTGATAGGAATCATTTTTCAGATTGGAGGCTTAAGAAAATACAATATAACAGGTGCACTCACCTGTAAGAAATTAGATACATAGGAGTATAAGATTTATCTCTACTACTTTAAAAAATATTAATGATGACAGTTGATCGCCACTTCTGATAATGGATCATCTGACTCTCCACTTCTCTCATATTAATTTTACGCCAACATATGGGCCCGTCACTTCTCGCTTCAGGTGTGCCCGTTCCCGCCCACACCCCAAAATCCTTGCCCCTCACGCGGCCGCCTCCCCTCGATCCGTCGCTTGCCCCGTTCCCTTCGCGCGGTCGCCTCCCCTCGATCCGTCACTCGCCCTATTCCCCTCGTCGCCGGAAGGAAGATAGCGGTGCGGCGACCTGGGTCCAGCCGGATCTCGGCGGTGGCCCCCATTCCTTATTTCCGCCGCCGCCACAAAAAACCCCCAAGCCGAGACACCTCCTCGGCTCCTCTTTCTTGTCGTCGGCGCTGCGGGCCACCGTCGCGGGCGCGGGCGATCCGGGCGGTGAGGGTTTATCGGGGGCGCGTGTCTGGGGAGATGGCGTCGGAGGACGTGGTGAGGAAGAGCAGGAGCGGCAGGGCCGTTACCACCATCGTGAACCTGGCAGAGGAGGCCAAGCTCGCGCAGGAGGGGGTGAAGGGCCCGGCCACCAGGTCCTCACCATCTGCAAGTCACTCATCGCCGACGGCGTGGCCGGTGGAGTGTAAGTTCTCCGTTCTCTCTCCCTCTCATGGTCTCGGGATTGGATTGGTCATCCCCGAGCCCCCCTTCTCCACACAGCCAGTACAGACACTCGCGCCGCGTACATCATCTCTCCCACTCGCGCAGAGACCAAATCAAAGCCACTGCCACTACGCTAGCCCCACTCCGCTCCGCTCTCCTCTACGCCGCCGCCACCTGCTGCTGCTGCTGCAGTGCGAGGAGGAGAGGAGATGAAGCCCCAGAGCCTCCCGTTCATCGCCTTCGAGCACAAGTGGTGCGTTAATTCCCCGCTCCGCGCCGCCGTGCGCGTTCGGGCGGCGGGGTGGTCCCGCCGTTCCGAAGGTTTTTCCTCGGATTTTTTGTCTCTCTTTGTTCTGTTGCGAGATTTCCGCTTCGCGTGTTTTCTATCCTACGTGCCGTTTGCCGAGGATCTCGCTTCGGCGCGGGGCGTCGCGGGCCCCCAAACACTCAAAACAGGCAGTCTTTTGCTGAATTTTTTGGGTAATGCGGTGCGACATTGCTCGTGCCCAGGCTGCCTGTTTGAGTGTTTGGTGGTTGCGGGCGGTTAGCACTGGATCCCCTCTGCATCTCGGAGGCTCAATTAGTTGGCGAAATTGGGCGAATCGGGAGCTTACTGATGTTTGCCTCTTGATAAGGTCTGGGTTTTTATGGAAGTGTCGCAACAAGTTTAGGATTGTTTCTGTAGTATGGCCGATCCTGGAATTGAGTTGCAAAACATCACATTTTTAGTTGGTGTGAGTTCTTCTAGCAAAATCTGTCTCGCTGCTTTGAATCTAAGAGAGGATAGAAGTGTAGAACCCTCAAAGTTGTTAGTATTAGATAGTCGCTTTTTCAGAAAGCCGTAAGAATGACTCCTTTCTGATCCAGTCTGATTGAAGCAGGGATGCCTATGGCTTCGCTGTGCGGCCCCAACACTTGCGTCATTACAAGGAGTATGCGAGCATCTACAAGGTACAAGACGCGCACCTGAATTTTTTTTCTGCATTGTCTGATCTTGACGAGCTGCACGCCTTCTGGTGCTGTATTTGCAGGAGGAGGAAGAGGAGAGATCCAATAGATGGAAGAATTTTCTGGAGAGGCAGGCCAAGTCATCTGGACAGGATGCTGAGGTTGCACCGACTCTGAAGAAAGGTGAAGCTGCAGGGATTCGATTGCAGCATGTGGTTTTGGATTGGAAGGGGAGGTGGTGAAGGCGAGCGCAGCCATGGCGGACGAGAAGCACACGGAGAAGAAGGAGGTCTCCGATGTGAGTCGCTTGTTCTCCCACTATGCACTGATAGATTCAGCGCTACCTCTGTCGATTATGATTCGATTCAGATTGCCTCAACGCGGTTTTGCTTTGATTAGGGATAAGATACCACTGATTAGGTGCAACAATCCGATTGCACTAGGCACAATGACATTGTGTAAAACAAACTGATAAGTTGTGTCAATGAAGTAGTTGCATATTCACAGATTTTCCACGAGTTTGCGTAGCAGCGTAGGTATTCGCAGATTTTTAGGGTTCTCGAGCTTGTTTCAGCTACCTATTCATATTGCAGCTTGGGGGCGGAATATCATATCCCACTTCTTTGTTGCAATTCATTTTCAATTGGTGTCTTGGTATGTGTTGGGTTTGCTTTTGGAAAACTTTTGGATTTCAACTCTTTTTCTTTTTGGGTCCTTCACAACAGCGCTGCAGGCAGCCCAGGAGGGCATGCCGTGGTCGCCGCTGCTCCGGTCGCGCCGCCGAGCGCACTGACAGCCCTAACCACGTCCACGGTGGAGAACGCCCTGCTGGCGGCCCTCACCGCGTTTCAGCGGGAGCTAACGGATCTCCGCGGGGCCGTGCGAGACATACAAGAGGCTCGGAGCCAACAAGCCCCACCGGTGGTCGCATCGGAGCCCACTCCGGAGAGGGCGGATAGTCGCGACGCCCTCACGTCCAGCTGTGTCCCACTGCAACGCGTGGACCCGGAGTTCGTGCGCGTGTACGAGACCGCCATCGAAGCCGCTAGCGGAGACGACACCACGAAGGCAAAGGGACTTCCTCTCGCATTGCAAGGGGTGGCGCTCTCTTGGTTCTTCACCATTGAGCCGCACTCCATCTATGCATGGGAGTAGATCCGCGACCGACTCTACAACAACTTCTAGGGAAACTACATCGAGCGCGTCGACGCGGACCAGCTATTCGCAGTCAAGCAAAAACCTGCGGAGAGGCTTCAGGATTACTTTAAGCGCTTCGCGAAGGTACGTTGCCAGGTCAAGGACGTCAATGAAACAACCGTCATCAATGCAGCGATACAAGGCCTCCGCCCGGGACCGTTGGCCGAATACAATGCGCGCAAACCAATCAAGACGGTGGTGAAGCTCTTCGACAAGATGGAAGAGTACGCCAGAGCGGAGGAGGACGCGCGGCGGCGACACGGCGACGATTCCGACACTAATCAGGCGGAAGGGTCGGCAAAAAACGATGGCTCGCCGAAGGAGGGCTCCTCGAAAGGCAAGCGCAAGCAGGAACAGTCGAAGGACGCCTCCGAGCGCAAGGATCCCCAGCACAAGGACTCGTCAGCCGACAGGTCCAAACGTGACCAACGCAAATCTCGAAAACCTCGCTACGTCTTTGACATCGAGGGTGGCTCCGAAGATAACGCCCCTATGGGTCGTGGCAGCAGAGGGCGCCGTGGCCGGGGACGGGGGCGTGGGCGGGGTCGCGACGACAGAGCCCGCGAAGAATACAACGACCAGCACAACGGGCTGTGGTGCGAAGTCCACGGTCGGGGCAACCACGACACGCGTGCGTACGCCACTATCGCAGCGCTCCGGCAGAGCGTTGCCAGAGACAAAAACCCTGAGGCATGCGCGCCTGTCGTGGCTCACGTCCAACACCCCCAGGACCAAGGAATACAACCCCAGGAAGGCCCCCTGCGGATTCAGGCCCACATGCAGCAACCTCGGGAGGGCCTCCTGCGGTTGCAAGCCCCGGAAGGAGCCCAGCGCAGGGTCATAAACGTCATTTCTGGGGGCTCCTCGTTGGGGTTCGCCTCGGCGCGGCAGCGGAAGGTCTACGCGAGGAGGCTGCACCACGTTGTGGCATACCCAGCGTAGGCGCTGCCGGAGTGGGCACAGCATGAAATCACCTTCACGCCCGCTGACGCTGAAGGTGTGGAGTTCCCCCACCAAATCCCCCTGGTTATCTAGGTCCTCATCGCAGGATGCGAGGTCAGGCGCGTCCTGGTCGACGGAGGAAGTTCTGCGAACATCTTGTTTGCAGCGGCCTTCGACCAGATGGGGATCCCCCGAAGTCGTTTGGGCCCTTCGGGCATCCTGTTGCAGGGCTTCGGGGGGCAACCCCTGCGGGCATTGGGTCAGATATGCCTCCAACTCTCTTTCGGCCGAGACGACAATGTGAGGAGCGAGGACGCCAACTTCGACGTTGTCGACATCTCGTACCCCTACAATACTATATTGGGGCGGCCAACCTTAAACTCTCTCGGGGCAGTCCCGCACTACGGCTTCCTATGTATGAAGCTCCCCGGACCGCGGGCCATCATCACCGTCCACGGCGACCAGGATATGGCTCGGCGTATAGAGCTCGGCACCAGGGGCTCGCATTACGAGGCTCGGCGAAGAGCCTAGGCCGGGTGTGCAAGCACAAAGCTCCTTGGCGGCTCCAAAAAGCACCCCGCCGGGTCCCCCGTGCGAATTACCCAAGCAGCAGAGGCTCACACCGTGCCCCGCCTCATCACCAAGCGACGACAGTTGCGGCTGTTCCCGTCCTTAAAGCGGTCAGTGGCTAATATCACACCTTTTGTAATCGCTCACCCGCGCAAACGGGAATTTAATAAAGTTCACCGTTTGCACAAATTTCCTTGTTCCCTGCACAAAGACACGCGTTCGCGCGCGCACTCTCTGTAAAAAATACGGGCATGAGTACAAACAAAGACACACGTTCGCGCGCGCACTCTCTGTAAAAAATACGGGCATGAGTATAAACAAAGACACGCGTTCGCGCGCGCACTCTCCGTAAAAAATACGGGCATGAGTATAAACAAAGACACGCGTTCGCGCGCGCACTCTCCGTCAAAAACACGGGTATGAGTATAAACAAAAACGCGTGGGGGGACGCCTCCGCGTGCACTCTACGGAGTATAAATAAGACGTAGCGTCGAGGTCCGCCTCCGCACGCACTCTACGGAGTATAAATAAGACGTAGCGTCGAGGTCCGCCTCCGCACGCAACTTCACCGCCCGCAACGCGCGGAGGCTTGCCTCCGCGCGCAGTCCACGGACTCTAAAGAAGACGTAGCGCCGAGGTCCACCTCCGCACGCACTCTACGGAGTATAAAATAAGACGCGGATGTGTCCCTGCGCACTCTACTGAGTATAAACAAGACGCGGATGCTCCCGCGCACGCATGGGTATTATCCCTATGCGTACTCTACGGAGTATAAACAAAGCGTGGTTGATTGTCCCACGCACTCTACGGAGTATAAATAGGACGCGGATACTCCCGTGCACGCATAGGTATTCTATGCGTACCCCTCGGAGTATAAACAGCGCGCGATCTACGATTCCTACGCCATGAGTTGATAAGACGCACTAGAGGCTGGCCTCCGCCAGCACTTCGCAGCGATCGAGCAAAAGGCAGTCAAGGCTCGCCTCCGCACGCGCCCTGCAGAGTCGGCATGAGACGTGGCGGCAGCTTGCACCCGCGGGCATCACGTGGAACACCGACAAGCCTTAACAGAGGCTAACCAAGGAGCGCTCGCGCGTCTACCTCGACTAAGGCGCCAGCTCTGCTGCCACCACCTCGAGGGGTAGGGGACGGTACGCTCGCGCGTCTACCTCGACTAAGGCGCCGGCTCTGCTGCCACCACCTCGAGGGGTAGGGGATGGAGCGCTCGCGCGTCTACCTCGACTAAGGCGCCAGCTCCGCTGCCACCACCTCGAGGGGTAGGGGACGGAGCGCTCGCGCGTCTACCTCGACTAAGGCGCCAGCTCCGCTGCCACCACCTCGAGGGGTAGGGGACGAAGCGCTCGCGCGTCTACCTCGACTAAGGCGCCAGGTCCGCTGCCACCACCTCGCTGGGTAGGGGACGGAGCGCTCGCGCGTCTACCTCGACTAAGGCGTCAGCTCCGCTGCCACTACCTCGAGGGGTAGGGGACGGAGCGCTCGCGCGTCTACCTCGACTAAGTCGTCAGCTCCGCTGCCACCACCTCGCGGGGTAGGGGACGGAGCTCTCGCGCGTCTACCTCGACTAAGGCGCCAGCTACGCTGCCACCACCTCAAGGGGTAGGGGACGGAGCGCTCACGCGTACACCTCGACGTCGCAAACAAGGATGGGGACGGGCGAGATTTTTTCAACAAAACCCCTTCCCCCTGTTATATTCATCGGAAGATGTTTACAAAGGCAGGCCATACAAATGTACAAATAGCCTCGGGGGCTCGAGCTCGCTACTCGGTCGGCTCCTCCTTAACGTGCGTCCGCGTTAAAGCTTCACGCGAAGAAGCTCGGCTTGCCCAGAAGTCCAGCGACTCCTCGGCCCTCCGCCACTGCCGAAGACGTCGTCGGATCACACGGTCAGAAACTAGTAGTCGGCCCGGATCGGGTAGCTGCTCGAGACATGCGGGCACATAAGTTAGCACTGGTGAGGCAACTAGCACTTTATTCATAAGACGAAGGGCTTGTTTTACAACGCATACCAACGCGCGGAGACCATGGCGTCACACCTGAGGATTTGCGTCGCCCCCCGAATTTGCGGGGCCGCCCTCGTCGCGGTGTGGGACTTCATCCAGCCACACGCCAAGGTTCCCCTCGTTGTACAGGCTGTTCCGCAACTCCACCCTCGCCGCAGCCTCCCTGATGTACTCCCAGATCCTCTCATGGAAAAATCGCACGGGGCGGTGAACAGCGTGCACGGCACCGGACATCACCCCGGCCCCGGTCGGCAACTCCAAACGAGGATCAGCCAGCTCGCTGATGTGCTGGCAACCCCGGTGCCGCAGGAGCGCGCATACCAGGCATGAGGTCACGTAGGAGCAGTGGTCACCGAAGGTCGTCGCGGAGCTTCGGGCAATGTTGGCCGCATCCCCGATCCGCCGAAGCGTCCGCGACAGATCCTCGGGCCCGAAGGAGCGGGGCAGTACCTCGGCGATAAGACCTTCAAGGGTAACCTCCAGGGCCAGCATGGCATCCCACGCAGCCACCGAAGCGTCGCCCAGGGTCCGGTCCCGCTCCGCTAGAGATTTCGCAAGCTCGCCCCTCTCCTTCTCTAGCGTAGAGATTTGCTGGAGTAGGCCATCTCGCTCCTCTGCGACCTCTCGTTGCGCCGCCTCTGTGGCTGATGACCGCGCTGCCGCCACGAGCGCATCGGCGTACGACTTCGTCTTCGCGCACTCTGCCTCCAAGTCACGGATGCGATCGTCTTTGGCGGAGTGCGTCCCCCTGGCTATGTGCAGGGCCTCTTCGGCGGCCCGCAATCGGTCTTCTAGCGCCCCCTTCTCGCGGGCGTGAGCAGCTTGCAACGCTTGGCCCAAGACGAGGGTCTGCGCGACACAGGAGTCAGCGAGCTGCTACACAACCGCGTATCGTCACAAGATCAAATACTTACCCGCACTCCCGATACCTCCAGCGCGTCACCAAGGCGCCTCGTCCCGTAGGTTGACAGCGCCTGCCGGTCAACGCTGGCGGCCGCGTCCTCTACGATCCCGCGCCACGCCCCCAACGCTTCCGGGGGAGGAACGAAGTCCGCTAAGCTCGGGGGTGCGGAGTTCACGTCGGCAGAATCAGGTGCGCCGGATACCCCTCTCAAAGGAACGCCCTCGCGCCCTGGGGATCGCCCGTCCTCGGGGATGAGCTCCGCTGCACGAAGATATGCTACTCAGTCCTACGAGGACACCGCAAAGCTACACTGAGGTGCGGCAGGATAACATACCTTCGGTGGCTGACGGCGGACTTCGCCGGGACGTCCCCCCAGCAGTGGGTGGGTTAACAGGGGCGCCAGCCCCCACAGGCGGAGTTGGCCCTAGGGGTCGGGGAGTCTCCATATCGGGGCCTAGCGCCGGCAACCTCCGCCCCCTGGCTGCAGCTGCCTGCGAAGGGGCCGAAGGGATGCCGCGTGCGGGAGCTTCGGCGTCGGAGTCAGAATCCCACAAGCTCCCAACACGGCTCGCCACGGCAAACCCTCTCGAAGTCCGATAAGAGGGCGACTGCAGGCGCGGCCGCTTCGCCCTGGGAAGAGAAGGTGAGGGCCCCGCCTCGGTAGCCGCCGCAGAAGGCACTACGGTAGCAACACTCGCGGGCGGGGGCCCCACCCTAAGAACCTCCGCGGGAGGCACCTCTGTCTCAGCCGCCACGGTTGATGGAGACCTCGCTCCACCAGCCTCTGTGAGGGGCAGCTCCGACACTGCGTCGTCGTAGGCGGCGACTTCACCCCGGCACCACCTCAGCTGTCACGGGCGACGAGGCCTCCCCCTCCTGCACGCCCATGGCGCAACCTCGACCCCCGTCATCTGCGCTCGTCTCCAGGTTTGAATCGGCGTACGTCGCCGAATTAGACTTAGCGCTGGCTGCAACGGCGGAGGCAATAGTGGCCGCCGTGCTGGGCGCGGCTGCGGTAGCCCGAGTCCTCCCGCGGGGCGGTGCCTTCTTTCCTTGGGCGCCGTCATCTGGCTGTCGCGGCTGGCTCGGGGCCGGAGGGGCGCGCTCCGGCACGCGAACGCCCAGGGCCTCGCATATGCGGTTTATCCGCCCTAGCCCCACCTCCGCGGTCGCAGCCGTGCGCTGCTCATGCTCCCTGGCTGTATACGGCCTGAGGAACATGTTCACCGCGCATTCCGCGTCTTCCAAGCGCATTCCTAGGCGAGACAAGCATGGTCAAACGCGATGCAGCGAAGATGAATGTAAAGGAGGACATGACCGAAGCTTACGAAGTCCGGGGGGCGCCGGTAGCGAGCAAACGGATGGGCGAACGTTGTCGTCCCGGAGTTTCCCGGCGGGGAGGCGCCACTCATGAGCGAGCGACCCCACGCCATACATGATATACTCTAAGGCGAGGTCGCGCATGTTGAAGCGAGCGGTGACCCCCGCGAGTCTTCGCGCCCTTCGCCTGTCCTCGAGGTTGAGCGTTATACTGGGCGTGGTGTTGAACGCCATCGGCTGGCCCGTACACTCGAGGCCGCTACCGCTCCCCACACGGTGGTAGAACCACCGTCTTGTCCAGTTAGGCTCCCACTTCGCTCGAATGGAGTTCACGGGGAAGAGCTTCCCGCACGATGACCGTAGTATGAAGTTGACGTTGCCAAAGTTTGACAGCGTCCCGTCCTTCCGCTCCTTCTGCTGGCACCGTGCATCGTGCAAATAGGCGAACATCGAGGCGCTGGGCCAGCACGTCTCCGAGCGCAAGGCCCAATTGTACACGGCAAGGCGAGCCAGCGCGTTCGGGGTCAGTTGCGCCAGCTCCAGCCTGAAGGTTCGCAGCACATCGCCAACGACCATCGTCGCCGGGATGCGAAGCCCAGCTTCGAAGTAGGTGATGAAAACAATCGCCTCCGACTCCTCTGGATGCGGCTCCGCCTCGTCTATGGCGGGCAGCCGCACCGCCTGGCAATCCGACAACTTCCCTTCACGCAGCAAGGTGCGGATCGTCTCCTCCGTTACGAGCGTCGGGCCCAAGGCGCTGGAGTAAGGGCCCTCCTTTCTCTCCGTCGCCACCCACCATTTGTCTGCCACCGCCGCGTCGCGCCCCTCGAGCGCGTACTCCACCTCAAGCGGCGAGAACCGCCAGCGGATGGCGCACTTCCCGACCGGTTGAGCGTGCTCGCCGCCATGCGCCATCGCTATCCGGGAGCTAGACGATGACGGAAAGGAAATGCGATGGCAAGGAAACCAAAGAAGTAGGAAACAAGACGGGTGATCAGAAAGCGCATGGAGGAGGCGCGGACGTAGTGCCACGGGGGTATTTAAAGTCCCCTCGTCTCCCGTGCCGCGGGTGAGCGTAACCAGCGGACGACGAACCGCTCGCCTCCCCACGACAGAAGCCGAAGCGTCGCGACTGCCCACGCGTGTCGGTCAAAACTGCGGTCGTACAACGATCTGTCCGCGCACGACGCGCCAACAGCGCCCCGTCGCGTGCCGGTTCCCGCTGGGAGTAAATGCAGGTCGTACGACGCAACGCAGCCCCCGGCACGTGTCGACGCGGTTTTCGAGACCAATCAACCGGAACAACTTTGGCGACGTCTTCATCCCAGCAGCGAGGCCTTGACTTCGACTTCGGCTCCGTCCCCGCGAAGGGACATCTCACTGGGACGCCACGAAGAAGTCGGAAGTCACTGCGATTCCGAGGTCCGCGCAAGCCTTCGGCCTCCGCCAGCGAAGGGCCTACCCCCGCCCCCTCATGATCGGTGGAGGGTGGCCAGGGCAACTAGCGGCCCCGTCAAGTAAACGAAGCCCCCGGAAGCCGAAGGCCCAAATAAACCGCGCACTCACTCGAGAAGCGAGACCGGCCACCGTCAGTAGGCTCTGACCGAACTCTCATAAATAGGCCTCCATCAGTCCGTCGCCATCCTTTGACATCAAAGAGTGCGCATGGACTGAGGAAGACCTATCTATGAGGGCACGATCATCCTAGCAGCACAGCGCGGCCCGCGGACCACAGTGCCCGGCGCCAGGACGAAGACAAGTTTTTTCTGAAACTCGAAAATAGGCATCCTTCTGTTCATCAACATTCTATGACAATGCCCAGCCACGCTAACCCCACCGCAGAACAGTCCCCTCAAAGAATGCAGATGAACAGAGGCAGCCTATTTTCGAGACCAAGATCATTCCAGACGTACCCGGGCGTGGCCCTATGAAGGATGGCGCAGGGCGACGGCATATATATATCCTCGCTGCGCCTCGGAGCTGGCGGGAACCTCAACCGGCGGCCGTACATCGGAAGTGCGACCGGCGGAAGCCCAGCGGTTCGGCTGCCCACAATCGGGAAGCGCAAACCGCTAGCAACTGCGCGTGCTAGTAGGTGGGCGGACGGCGCACGACGCGCCCATGGCACCCTGCCACGTGTCCCGCCCTTCTAGGGAAGGGGCGAACGGCCGCGGTCGTGCGACCACTGACAGCCCACGACGCGCCAATCATGGCCCACCGCGTGTACACCTCGAGTGGAAAAGCACGTACGGCTGCGGCAGCCTGCTTCTGCCATCCCAGGGGTTGGCGCGATTCCAGGAGCCATTAAAGCGCACTACCGGACCGCAGAGCCATAACCACGCCGCTCTGACTTCGGCAGCCTAACACGGGCGAGTCTCCGTTTTAGTGGGGAAACCCCGCCCCCACCTCGACTCGGTCCCATGTCCCGGCCCCGTTAGAAACACTCTGGCGTTGCTCCCGGCCCCACCTTCGCAGGGAAGTACCTCGCTTCGGCACCGCAGGACGTCCTGGGCGCAACAGGAGGTGTAGGCGAGTGAATCGGAGTCCACGCGACAACGTCACAGCCCAAGTCGGCTGAGATCCAGCTGCTTGGGCTCCCCGTAGTTCGGGAAACGCGAAGGCAGAAGCCCAACCGGCAGGAGTCCAACCAACGAGAAGAAAGCTCAACGGGCGGAGGAGCGTCGCAAGCGTCGTATGGCCACGACGCTTCAAGCCCTGTGCCGCACCAAGCATATTTCGCCATTGGGATTGCCACAAGAAGGAACGTCGCAGCATGAGGCCTCGCAAGGCAGACCGACAGTCATTTATCATTAAGGGCGCTCGATGTCGAAGTCCGCTGTCACGCGCCCACGTGACGACTTAGGGGCCCGCTTCGCCTGCCCCTGCTGACACATCTGACTCTGCCAACACCTCTGGATTCAAGCTCAATCCCATTACTTCACCAACCCGCCCTGCACCATATCTTCGCGGCGGGGCGAACACTACACCAGGCAATAAGGCTCCGCCGAACGTTGGGAAAGTTCACAGGCCGCAGGGACGGAGGGGGCCAAAGGGCTCGGCGACATGGCTTCGACCCGTGAAGTCCTTCACCATGAGAGGCTCCTGTTGTAGGGGTGGCCCCCACCTAAGCCCAGCAGGCCTGTTAGAGGATTGTAAGGCCCAGAATGGGACATGTGTAATGGCATAAGTGCCCCTGAGGGGAATACTCAGATGTAAGGGTATAATTGTAAAAGCACTCCCCATATGGATGTATATATACAACACAGGCCATAGGGAGAAACCCTAAGCCATTGCTCACCTAACTCTCCACTACCATACTCTCTCTCTCTGTTTGGTCTGTAACCACAACAGAGTCGATGATTGGGTGAAGAATCTGATTTGAACGAACATTCCAAAATTCCACCATGTGTGTCGCATATGAAAATTTTTACCAGATTTACACTCAATGCTGAACACCCATGAGTTGGACCGAAGCTATAGTTGAACCTGAATTGGGATGTTTGAGCTTCAATTCACAATCATGTCCCTTTTTTGAATGAGCCAAGAACAACTTTCTACGATTCACCCTTATTCTCTTAACAACTTTATGAAATGTCTTGCTAGAGACACATAGGACTGACAAACTTTGCTAAAGTCTCCACTCCATGAATCAGTCATGATTCATGACTTAGAAACAAACAGGTTAACCTGGCATTTCTGGGAAACTTGTACTTAAAATCCCACCTACTGCTGGGATTTTCGTAAATCAGCCAATTACCAATGGTTTTGGAACCCTGTTCATAAGATGTGATTTTGTGGATTTGGTTATAATGTAGGTTTTCTGAGCTTATTTTTCACTTTGTATAGTATGATCTGCTCTACCAAATTGGTGTTTGCGTTGTAATGTTGGATTTGATAGTTTTTATTAATGATTGAGCTTGGGCTGGGTTGGATGCAAGCTAATGTTTTCGTGTTCTGCTGGAATAGTATGATCACTATTCTAGATATTGATCTAGATGATTAGACTAAACTGTTCCAGATTATAAACTCGTTTGGACATTAGTTGCATACTTGCATCTAAATAGAATATCTGAATCTGTCACCTTCTATGGATTTGACCTGCTGCTCTGCCTGTGCAACTTCCGTAGCTTGATTTAGCTCTGTAATTGTTTTTTCTGTAATCACCTTTGTGCGTTGATTTAAGTTTACTTGTGTTAATGTGTAGTACATGTGTTAGCCTGATATAGTCAAACTTGTGATTTCTCTGTGTTTGGATCTATTACAGAATGAGGTGAGGAAGGAGAAGCGTACTATCAGAGTCCCTTTATCCACAATTCCTGCTTTAGCAGGGTGCCTCCTCTGCTAGATTCTTCATTTTAACTTCACCAAACTTCTGTAGTTCTGTGAATCATATATAGCTATTGAAGTAAAGAGTTCCAGAACTCCTGAAAGCCCTAGAACATTCTAGTACCTTGTTGACAAAATATCTTTCATGTTTAGAACATCCAGGTCCTTTTATTCATATATAAAGGGGCATCATGGTATTTGAAGTATGCACTATTGGCTTTATGCATTCATGGTATCTTTGGCCTTTGGGAGACTTATAGCTGACTGTAGTTGTAATTTGTAAAGATCTGCTTTGAAGCATATGAATATATGGTCTGCCACTATTTTTTCTAATAAGAGTTGTTTTTAGCAATCTATTAGTTGTGAAGCTCAACTGCAGAGCTTTGGTTCATGGAACTCTGCAGAATCTGTGCTTACTGGATTAATAGATTTTTCTTCTTAGCTTTTCTAGTCTAGCCAACGGTATTCTAAATAGTTGTATTTTCGTCTGTCCAAAAGATGGCTGATCCTCCGTCGCTGTAGTTCTGTGTGTGATTAGTATCAACTCTATTATCGTACTTAGATTCCTTCTGTTAGATGTAACAAAATTATGCTAATGTAATATTTGGAGTGAGATGTGAAGTAGTTATCCATAAGTTGCAAGTTGATACCGTGAATATGCAACTACTTCATTGACACAACTTATCAGTTTGTTTTACAAAATGCCATTGTGCCTTGTGCAATCGGATTGTTGCACCTAATCAGTGGTATCTTATCCCTAATTAATTTAGTTGGGTAGGATAATTGGACAGTTAGAGATGAAGTAGGTCCAAAAGTTGAGGTGTGCAACTTCTAGCAAGGAAGAATTTGTATTTTTCATAGCTCTTAATCTTGAGCATTCATCTCAAATCAGTTAATTTGGTCGCTAAAAAATGCCATATGAGCTCAATCTCAGAGGATAGATATTTTGTATAGATATATATTGGATATAAATAGTTAACCCCAATGTTATTGTTACTTCATTTTAGCAGAAGCAAAGAGGAACCTTTTGTTCATTCTTTTCAATAAAGGTGAATTGCAGCTGAAAATTTTGAATAAAATCAACACCTTTTTTTGTTAAACGTTCGGCATGAAATGCATGACTTGTTTTAAAAAGCATCACATGAAACTAACAATCCTAAGAATGTTAGCACAAAAGAACGCACGCTATAAGCGTGGTCCCATACAAGCTGATCTATAAGCATTTTGCATTTGAAGAGAACACATGATGATGACATGCATGTGGGTGCAAAGATTCATAAATAATAAACAAAGACACTAAATATTAAAAGAAATGACTACGGGAGTTACTTGGTCTGAGATGGTCAAGGATTGTATTTCTTATGGCTTACTCATGGTTGTCTATAGCTAGCTAAAAGTGTATATAGGTCTTACCACTTTCGTATCATGTATTTCACAAGTTCGATAAAAATGATTCTTGCCCTTTTTTATGACTTGAAGTTTGATAAAAATTGTGCTTGCCCCTTTTTTGACATGATTGTTCACACTTCATACTTTTGCCATGGTTTACAGCTTGCTCCGTTTGACCCAACCAAGAAGAAGAAAAAGAAGGTTGTTATCCAAGATCCTTCCGATGAGGTAGACAACTTGGCAGAGAAGACAGAAAGCTTGGCAGGTATGTTTAATGTGCTGAAGAAAACCGGTAATCCACCTGAACATCCTTGTTAATTTTTCACTTTTTGTTCCTCAGTCTCAGAGCCTGGTGAGGTGATGAGGTTAACTTTACTAGGATGAAGAAGAAAGAAGTGAGTTCGTGTGGACACTTGGAGGTAGATTGTGCGTGTTTGAGAACAGAACCAGAAACTGAACTGAGGCTTTACTCTGTTCATCATGCAAATTTCAGGTTAATCTTGACTCATCTATTGCTGGCATTGGAGATGGAGAGGACAATCTAGGTACAATTCATATGATTCATTTGATCCTTTACTCTTGGTGACATTTGTTTGTTTACTATATCTAATTCCCTACTCTCCAGATGATCACATTGGGGAGGAGGAAGAAGGGGAAGGCATTGTGCTTGGAGGTGCCCCTAGGTACCCTTGGGAGGGGAATTGATAGGGACTACAAAGTACGAAGAGTTGCTTAAATATCTGTTCACCAAATTCCTTAAAGCATGCATGTTTCAGTATTGGTTATTGACTTATTGTAGACAATTGATTAGTCGCTAGTATTTTGGAGGACTTATCATGCAAGTATTCCAGAGCTTGCATGCCTATTAGTTTTGTGGTTTGATGTACAGCCACATCTAGTTGTTCCACTATATGACTCACATGCTAGCTTTGCTTGTTGCTTTTGGAATATTAAAGTGTGCTTTCACACTATGCTTATTGGTTTTATTTACTTTGTTCCCCTTGCGGGTCTACTTCCATACAAAATTAACTTGTGAGAACAAAATCAATTTGTTTGCACGCTTTTCCATCCTTGCTTGAATCAGTTAGCCGTTTACTATATAACGAACAATCTTGCATTGTGCCATAATCACCGTATGCATTGATTGGAGGTAAAGAGCTACACCTTCTGTAGCTCTTAGTTTTTCACTCTTCTATCATGCACATGATTTCTTTTTAATGTATAGGTAGCTACATCTATATAACAGCGGCTCGATGTATTGATTTAATACAATTTTTTTAGCCTGTAGCAAAGCACAGGCATTAAACTAATTTCCTATAATTTAAAGTTAGTATGGTTTAATACCACATTGCTAAGATAAGATAGAGAATACCAATATATAAGATGTGATTATTGCCATTATCTGAAAGATTGAGACATGTGGTATGAGGGTTTTGGCTAAGTACGCACGTGTAGTAGCGTATTTTTGCATGATAAATTATGTGATTTGTGACTTGTAACATGGCACGCCACTTGGTAGACCAAGTCTACCTTATTTTTGCTTAATAGTGCATCTCTCTCTGTGTTGAATGAGATTCGAAAATTTGAGGCTTTATTAGGTATTGATAAAAGGCAGTTACCGCATCTCTCTATTTGAATGGGATTCGAATGTTTGAATTTGAGACTTTATTATGTATTGATAACATGTAGTTACTACATCTCTCTATTTGAATGAGATTCGAATGTTTGAATTTGAGATTGGCAGACAGTTACTAGCGGGTAAATGACTAGTTAATTGCATCAGTTACCAGTGGATAAATGGCTAGTAAATCAGTCAGTTAATAGTCTGTATCAATATATATGCCTGAAGACATCCAGATATGTGTGTCTTCAATTACTACCTCCATTTCTTTTCCTTCGTCTTGCAAATCTGTGCTGTTGTGTTGCGCCGCTTGAACCTCGTTAACTCTTCTTCCTAGCGTGCACCATAAAGGAGGGGAGCGATATCTCCCAGCCGTTGTTGTTGTGAAGACCTGCACGGGGGCGGCAATTAAGTTTTTGGACAACGTACATCTGTGTGACTACTCACTTCGCTGTTTCATCTACGTTCTGCATTTGTGTCGAGCCTGTGCTACTTCTTGTTCTTCATCTGGCCCAACTATAAGTTGTTTATGTGATCGATCAACTCTGTTTGAATTTTATTTCTACATACATTTTGAAGTACAATGTGTTGATTGCTGTTAGTACTAATTTATGCATCACTAGTTATTTACGATATTTGTCTTCGGTAAAATATGGAATTAAAATATTGGACATATTTACAACAATAGCTACCTAGTGGATGTTGCCATCTTCCTCCTCTTTAGCATTGCAGTACTCATGCCGCCCTAGCATCCCATGTGGTTGCCACTGCTCCCCACGACGTCCCTAGCTCTGGTGATGCCACTTGGATTTTGGTAGACTGCTACCTCCCTTGCATGTCCCCGCTAGAGGTGGGAGTTGGGCAAGGCCTTGGCGTGCCAGCCTAAGGCTCGGCTGGCCCGACATGGCCCAAGCACGGCACGGGCACACCACGTGGTGGGCTGCGCTGGCACGGCATAGACGGAGGGCCGGGCTAGGCTGGAAAACTGGCCTGTCGGGTGGCACGGCCCGGCTCAGCCATGCCAGTCATGCTTGGGCTGGCTCGACACGGAGGGCATGGCGGCAGTTGCCATCACCTTGTCGCCCCTGCCACATGGTGCACGCGAAGAAGGAACACACAGATTGCATCGCCACATGCCAGGGTGTTCGCCAACATGTCGTCGTCCTTGGGCCATCATCCCAGGCTGCCAGGTTGCCGAACTGCAGCAGGAACACTAAATCCTCGTTCGCATTGGCCGCAGCGTGCGCCAGGGCAAACATCGGTGCCACCGCAATGCTTCTCCACCCACAACACATGCGCCGCATTGCGCGGTGGGAGGCGTGCGGGTCACGCGCCAAACAGTCAATGGCGACGTCGTCCGGCATCCCTAGGATGAGCTCGTGGTGCTCCACCTCGCTCCTCAATCCTCATCTTTGTGTTAGCTTCTGGATATGGATGGCTCTCATAGCCTCTCACTACGATGCCGCGCCACCCGACCATGGCAGGGACCAGGAAAGGTGCCACGCTAGGGAGGTGTGGCACCATGCCCCCCTGGTAAATTTGCAAATAAAACCTTTAAAAAAGACAATTGGAAGAAGAAATGAGGAGAATTAAAATTTTTAAAACTCGCGGTATAAGTGATTTGAAACGTCATTACTGTATTTTGTTAGTTGTGATCTTGTCATAGCAACTACAATGTCCAATTTTGCTGCGGGGCTTGGAGATTACAAATACTCTTGAAAGTAGCAAAGTGATGAAATCCTTTGACCGAAGCTAAATTGTGAGGCACGGAACCTAAAATATATTAGAGCCCCAAATAGACGCATATTGCATGTGGTTACATGGCATGACGGTTCGGCTAATCGCTTTTGTCAACCTCGCTACTACTACGGTACATAGCGGCACAAGCATCCGGACCATGTAAGCATACATGTCTTTAGATGAAAGAAAAAACATGGCGGGTAGGATGAGGGACTACTACGAAATGGCCCAATCTACTATGGAGACCAGGGCCATTTACTCTTCCTTGCGAGCTCGGCATTGTACTCCTCGCCAACTGCTTTAGCCTTGGCTGTCGTTTCACACTTTCTCTACTTCTTCTTGCCTCGAGATGAGCTTGCGTCTCCTATCGGATATGCTCGTTGTGCTCTTCGTTGTGGCACCGCTTCTCCCTCCTCTTGCGATCCCTATTGGCAGCCTACTCCTCGCAGTTAAGATGCCACTGGTCATATGGGTGGATCTTTTGGTTGCTCAAGTTGCGGTAGCCACATAGCGGATCTGGAGACTACGAGTAAATCTGACAGGATGTTAGTGTGTACTTTCAAAGAGAAATGTTAGGGAATGTACTGTAAACGGTCTTTACTGGTTGCCAGTAGCGCCATATGTCCCAACAGTGGTCCGGATAGTCATAGGCGTAGTTAGCGTAACTCTAGTAACACATGCCTAGGCTCAGATGCTCCTTGGACTTGAAGAACTTGAATGTATTCTTGCACCAACCGAGGAGCGGCGTCTCCCTCTCAGGTGGGTCTTTCGGCGAATCCTCGGTGGGAATGTTGAGATAGGGGTTGCTGCTATGGGGGACGTCATTGCAGGGAGGTGCCCTTCTGGCTCCTGGCACATTTTCTTTGTTCATCCCAGGCTGTAGCAGCCTTATGAGTCGATGTACCTTCTCCTATTTGTTGCTCCATTGTAGCGAGCTAGTGTGTAGTCTTATGTAGTAGAACCCGAGGCGGAAGGGGTGCCAAGCTGGTGCAGCGTATGCGGCTAAAGTGCAATTTGGTTAGTGTAAATTCGCATCTACGAGGCATTCGGCCCGATGAGGAGTCTTGTTGCTGCATTGCGTCACGTCGCTGTGCAAAGCAGCTCATTGGGTCACATCGCTGCGCAAAGCTCCCTTGTTGTGTAATAACAATGGAGTGACCCATACGAATTAATGTGATCCAAAGATGTTGAAGCGGTAATAACAACTTGTAACCTTCTATTAAGCTAAAGGCATGGATATATATATATATATATATATATATATATATATATATATATATATATATATATATATATATATATATATATATATATATATATATATATATATATATAAATTACAGACATACATAATAAAGAGGAGTACAGATAAGAACGTAACGATATTGAAGATAACATGCATAAACTCATATAGTACATCCATCCGCCGCTTGCTCCAATGACGTAGCTAATCCTTAGGGAAGGTGAGCGTATCAGGGGAGCGACGTACGTGTCAGAAGTCGTAGAACAAGAGTTGGGTGGTAGGCGGGGCTGTAGAGAAGTCACTGTAGGTGTCCTGCTAAGGCCTAAGCATATTGTTGACCCAGCGGGTCAAAGAGGGGTTTCCATCCTGCGGGAAGGGTACTGTCAGGTTAGGGCAGAGGTTTTGACGTTTGCAATGTGTAGTCATGTTGGAAAGCATTTACCTGTTGAGTCCTATGTGCGAACGATGAACCTTGGCCTAGCTATCCAAATTCCTCTCTCCACACCAACGAATTTGGTGGGATGCATTAGTTCAATGTAGCGTGCAACAAAAAAATTGTGTTAACTATGTTACAGCATACTGGTGTACGTGGCTGTGCGGACGATGATCTGCCAGGGCAGTCAGCGTCGCAATGCTGCATAGTGTGTCCTACATATGTCTAGCGAACCATTGGTCACACTCACGTAGGTGTGACTGAACACATCATGTCAGCCTCGTAGGGGTGACTCAGGATCACTGTTTGAAGTCGTACCCCATCGGCCCGACGAGGAAGTCCTGTTCCACGTCTCCCTCTGTGATGACGATGGTTGCAGCAGACTGCTGTCCGCTTGCAAGTGCTGGAATAACAAATGGTAGTGCGAGATACACTCTAAATGTGTGTAATAGCAAACAATGAGGACAACAACTCGCAGCTGACATGCCGTTGGCCCGATGTGCGTGGAGGATGAGCGACTTAGCTGTGACGACTCCCGGACTACGACAGATGTGCGGAGGGAGGTGCCAAAGGCGGTGGGAGTGAAGGCTATCCTCGGTGTCTACCCTGTAGTGCGGTAATGTCGCTATGCCGACCACAAGTGATGGTCCTCATTATAGCCCTCATGTCATCGTAAATGGCGCGCATTGCACCAAGGAGGCGCTCCATGGTGTTAGTCCTCCTACAGCATAGAGCATCATCAGCCTCACGCGAGATACAATGAAGGCGATCAGACTTCAAAAAAAACGAGAATAAGTTAGGAACATATTGCCATATAAAAAAATCTAGGAAGAATGTTTTACATTCTCATCGTGGCGTGCCACCCGGTAAGGTCTAGACCTGCTCGTATAATAGCATGTGTGTGACCTCCACCGGATGTTATGGCGTCATCCCAGTAAGCCTGCACCTAGTACGCGGAATGTACCACCTCAAAAATGAACTGTACATGTCAACGGCGTACAGTCATGCCTTCTGCACAACATCGATCACCACCCTCTTAGCCCACAGTGATATCCATAGTAGTTGTGTTTGCCTCCATGCATCGCTCCTCCGCCCCTTCTTTATTTGCCTACAAATGAGTTTAGATGTTACACGGTCAAAGAAGAGATGTAGCTAGTAGGTTAACCGATGAAACCAAAAAACCGACGTACCCATGGGCTTGTGCTGCAAGAGGTCATCCCTGTAGTGGTGGCACCTACTGGTAAAGGCCAAACTATCTCATCACCCACTATGGGGAGTACGGCCCGACCATATAGGAGAACACCAGGTGGCAGGTTGTTAACCAGTACGTATGGTCTTGACTGCATTAAGAGGACAAGCCGTAGGGGGCTGTGTCTATAAGGAACCATAGATTCTATGGCCACAAGATGACCTCGTCCTCATGCAGGGTCTTGAACTAGTTATGAAACTCAGGGTACGCACACCTCGATCTCTTTCGGTCCCACCCTAGCTGAGCACATGTCCAATGAGTACCTATTGTGGGCTCGTCAATGGGGTCGTCACCATTACCCTGACCATAGAACTTGGAGCTGAACTGGAAAGGGTGCACGACGTTTCAGAAGTATGGTCGCCCAACCGGGAAGTGCTCCTATGACCACAGCTACAACAAGGTGTAGCAAACCATGAGGACTGGCTCCCCAACCGTAGTAAGTTGTGAGGCATCACACAAGCCTAGGTATGTAGCGCAAAGCACTACAGAGACCTAACTGTACTGTGGCACATCACTGGGCTTGCTATCCACCAATGACTCAGCAAGATGGATGTAGCTAGGGTACACTCAATCTCCTTGAGTCGTAGGAAATAACACCCATGCAAACAAGAACAACAAGTATGCAAGGAAGTGTGTCCGCACTGCATCCTTTGTCGCGTGCACGAGGCAGGTCATGTACTGCCGTAGCCAGGAATGTGGCACACCTGATATGTTCTCTGGGATTGGGTGAGCAAACCTGTAAGCCATATCTATCTTCTAGTCTGCTTGCTTGAGTGGTAGACTTGAAGCATAGTGATGTCCTGTAGAGTAACGATCATCTCCACCCACCGAAAGTAGAAGGTGTGAGTCTCTAGCCTCCAACGGTTAACGAGTGCAGACAGCAGTGCCGAGTCAAACTAAAATGGGTGTGGTAGGTCCGGCATGCAAGCAATGGGTAGGAGCCCGGTGTCCCGTAGCATCGGGATGTACTACTGGTCTAGAGGCCAGTGCTCTCTGGGGCACCTCAGGATGAAGCTCGGAGGGCCAACGCTGGATGACCATGATAGGCATCGGTGTCCCCTATCCCAACGTGGGTCAAGCAGCTCGTACGTAGTGTCATCTTGAGGTTGTGCCATCTCCTACAGGAAAATGAAGCAACAAGTTAGTTCGTAATGAAAAAAGGAGCTACGATAAACAAAATAAAAGCGAAACATATGACAGGAGATCACAATATGTCTAGCATTGTCCAATATAGTACATCATAAATAAATTTAAGGCATGAATACAACCATAGGATAAAAAGAATATAGAGTTCAAAATGTAACATTGTATCTTTAAAATATAAAAAACTTTCGCTTTTCCACCGAAATATTTACGTGCCCATATTTTTACGCAATCATTCAATTTTAACTATTTTTTTAACAAGGCAAGCATGAGTGGAGTTTGGTCATTACAGGCAAAATGACGCCACAATACATTACGAAGAGGGTTACAATGGATGGGTTCTATGAAATACGTCGGCTGCGGCTAATTCGACCATACCACTAAATCCTCTCACTCGAAGGATCCACTTGAGCTAGCTTGATCGGCTCCGGAAAGCTACAGTCCACTGTTCCAAATATGACCAAGTGGCATGTGCAGTGTGATTGCACCAGTGGTGGGGTAAGTAATACACGACGCCAAAAGTGGTGAACTCCCAATTTGCTTCTGCAAGAACGAGACTTCACGCTGCTCCACATATCTCCTATCCGCTCCTACTGCTTCTACAGTTCTACTTTGATTTTTGCACCACGCTTCTGCAGCTCTACTATCAATCAAAGTACGAGGCAGCACGCTGCTCCACATATCTTCTATGGGCTCCAACTGCTTCTACAGTTCTACTATCAATCAAAGTGGATTTTTCGCACCACGCTTCTACGATTCTACTATCAATCAAAGTGGATACCACGCTTCTACAGCTCTACTATCAATTAAAGTACGAGGCAGCACGCTGCTCCACATATCTTCTATCGGCTCCAACTGCTTCTACAGTTCTACTATCAATCAAAGTGGATTTTTCGCACCTATGGTTCTACTATCAATCAAAGTGGATTTTTGCACCATGCTTCTACAGCTCTACTATCAATCAAAATACGAGGCAGCACGCTGCTCCACATATCTACAACTGCTTCTACGGTTCTACTATCAGTCAAAGTGGATTTTTGCACCACGCTTCTACGGTTCTACTATCAATCAAAGTATAACAAATCATCTCTGATATGTGCCTTATCACAGACGGTTTGTATAACAATCCGTCTCTGATATGCACATTATCACAAACGGTTCGTATAACAAACTGTCTCTGATAATGACACGTCACCGATCCGTGGTGTATCATCTAGGATTTCGATCTCACCTATCCATTCTCTCCACATCGAATGACAGGCACCGGTTCATCCCACCGCTCGGCCTTGATTACTTACCCCCTCTACCTTTCCACTGGCAGTCACGTGTGGGTTCATCCACTAGCTAGCTAGCTTCCTGCATCTCCCCTCGACGACGTCGACTACCACCGTAAGCTAGCGCCTCTGTTGTGACACCATAGTCGACTGCACAACACACTCTTGTCGTTAGTGTCGTAAGAGTGTCTTGTGCAGTCTTACCGTTGTGCCACAAAGGTGGTGCTACTGCCGCCTCTCCAATGCATCCAGCTTGTTCATCGACAACACTAACTACCGTCGTGAGCTAGCGCCTCCGTTGTGACACCACGGTCGATTGTATGACATACTCTTGTCCTAAGTGTCGTAAGAGTGTCTTATGCAGTCTCACCGTCGTGACACAAATGTGACGCTACCGTCGCTTCTCTAGCTTCTACTGTCTGCTAGGATATCTGCTTCTTGTATATTCTTACCGTGTTAAAGAGTTGGGTTCGTTATCTTGTTATGCTGTAATGGTGGATTCTAATCTTAATAGAAATAGAATGTGTTGTTGTGTTTTCCACTATATTTGTTTGTTTTCAAAGGGCATAGGTAACATTATTTCTTGAGGTTAGCCAAAAAACAGAAAAAAATTTAGGTATAGAATGAACTATCATAGACGGTTTGTGATATAAACCGTCTATGAAGGACTATCACAGACGATTCTATATACCAACCGTATGTGATACTTGCCAATCACAGATGGTTGGTAACTAGAACCGTCTGTGGTGTGTGAGTATCATAGACAGTTTTTGTTTCAAGCCGTCTGTAATAGTTTTCTTCATAGACAGCTCTAGTTACAAACCGTCTGTAATAACCTCCAATTATCACTGACCTATAAATTCAGACGATTCAGAAAACCGTCTGTCATGATAGTTTCGAACTGTCTGTAATGACCCTTTTTTTGTAGTAGTGTGATACCAATCTAAGCACGGGCATCCGACCTAAACCATCTTTCCAAAAGATCTCATATGGATTCTATCCATCCATAAGCCTTTTACCAACTATTTTGAAAAATAAAGTCTAATCCATGAAAAACTTTACTCAGCTTGCCCATGGCCATGGGCACGGCTATCCAGGATTGTTTATACACTCTGCAGAGGTTCTATAGCTTATATACAAGACATGATCATTTTATATTGCCACGTGATTAGCACACTTCCTTGGATGTACGACAGAGATATCATGACAAGGCTTTTACAATACAAAACTGTCAACCTAGTCATGTCTTCACTAAGATCTCACCCTAATAAAGAATCCACCAGGTTGGGACCCTCTCTTGTGCCATGCGAGACTTCTCATGATTTACACCACGGTCACATTCAACCTATAGCGAGACTCAGGTTGGGACCCACAAATTAGTTGGTCAAGGTGTGTAACTTACCTAGCTCCGCAGTCTTATGTGAATCGTCGAAATAGAATTCTTCCGAATCGTCGTAGTCTATACGCAAAATAGCCCATCAAACTCAAATAAAATCCAAATAAAATAAACTTCAAAAGTTTGAAAACATTACAAATTTGGATAGATCATGATTTTAGATAAATTTAGGAATTTAAATGGGTTCAATCGAAGTTAGAATGAGGAAATACAGGTTTCTAGAAGTGTTTACTGTGGTCTTAGGTGACAGCGGTCGGGAACAGTGGTCGGAAGTAGTGGTCGAAGCTACAATGGTCAAAAATAGTGGTCGAAAGCAGTGGTCAGATTCAGTGGTCGGAAGCTACAGTGGTCAGAGGCATACAGCGGTCGGAGACTTACAATGGTCTGAAGCTATATGTGGTTGAAAGCTACAGTGTTTGGTCGAATAGGCTAGAGTGGTCATGAGCGATAGAGATCGGGAGGAGAGTACTATAGCAGTCGAAGAAGACTGTGATGGTGGTGGCTTGGGAAGGCGGTCGTCGGTGCTTCGGTAGCCGGCGTGAGCAGCGAGGTGCTCAAACAGAAGAGGAGAACAAGAGCGATACATTGATGGGCACGAGGTTTACCGAAGATGACCGAAGAGTGGTCATGAGCACTGGGAGAGGAAGAGGGGAAAAGAAAGGAGGGAATCCGGCTAAGGCGAGGTCATGGCACAGATGGCGATGGTGGTTGATGAGTGTGGGCACAGGGAAGAAGAAGAAGAAAGGGGGAGAAGAAGGAAGATGGCCGTATGGGCGCCACATGGAGCCAGGGGTCAATCCGGGCCACTCATGGAGAGGAGGGAAGGGAAGGCGCGGGTGGTGGGGATTGCACCACGTGGCCGGTGAGGTGATCTAGGCGGGCCACGTGTCAGCCCTAGAGCAAGGGAGGGAAATTCAAATCTTTTTTATTTTCAGAAATGCTCGGGAAGATTAAATAAAGGCCTAGAAAATAGCAAATACCGAAAATTTCAGAAAAAATCGCATAAATTTATAAATATATTCTGGACTTAGAAAAATTATTTCCAACTTAAGTTGGTATTTAATTTTTATACTGGAAATACTTTTTAATTTTTATTTTTAGATTTTAAACTCCAGCAAATCACATAAAATCTAGATAAAAGCCAAATAAGTTCAAATAGTTAATTTGAATTAGGACATTTATAGTAATTCAAAATATCCTTTATTTAATAGTATTTTCATGTTTTTACTTAAATTACTTTTCAAAAGAAATGCATTTTTAAATGTAGAGAAACAAGATAGATAAAAATTCAAAATTCAGGCAACCAATTAACACTGTTGTTTATTTTAGATCAAGTTATTTTTTATTTTACTATTATTTGTTTAAATAAAAATCTGGGCTACGACACAGACCCTTATCGTTATGATCCGTTAAATGTGTGACCCTGTAGGTTCATTTATATTTGGCCGTGTGCCGAAAACTCATTTCCAATCCATAAGTCGGTGGTGGTACCCAACTGGACATAATGACTTCTAAATATATATAAAGATAATATTGGACGAACATATATAATGCTTATGTACTAATACCTTTACCTCATGATACTAGATTGAACTCAAGACGAAAAATGTGTTATCCTATGATAGCTCGACCCTTCGCTCGAATCTGTAGTAGATTAATCAATTGTGATTGACTTCTCAACCACATTCGGTATGACCATTCACTTCCTTAATCCAACCATATTGAGGGACCCAAAGATATCTCTCCCATTATATTGGAGGGGTAAATTCTATCTTGATCACTCACATTCCTCCGTATATTTCATTGTAAACCTAAAAGCTATCTTTATGACCACCAGTTATAGACTAGTGTTTAACAACCCCTAAGTAAACTATTACACATGTAGGAATCTGTGACGATCTTAGGTCTAATGATCCTACATATACTGCGCATAAGACCAACTGATGATACTTAAGAATATAACAATTCCCGCAATGTTATGGTAGGTCAATCCAATATCATGTTCTCTAACATATGTCCACATTATTTATTTGGCATCGCTATATCCATGATCCGTGAAACATGATCATTAATTAATACATGTGCTAATCTATAAATCATAATTATCGCACATAATGATATAGGATTAAGGATAATTTAGAATAACATCAAAACGTGAATAAATATTTCCACAAACAAGTCACATACTTGCTGATCAATATGAAAGATACTTTATTCAAGGGACAAAATAATATATTATTCAAAAGATCATAAACATAGAAGTGATATAATTATCTACATAATTGTTATTGTAGTCTATGACCACTCCCAGGAGCCGTACGACCACCTTGTAGTCGCCACGACCACTCACTGCAGCCGTACGACCACATTGAAGAAGCTATGACCACCTCCTGAGTCGTTATGACCGCTCTATTGGTTCTCCGACCACCCTGGCAGTCGTTACGACCACGTTGTGACCTCTCCGATCATGTGTCGCTACTCCGACCACGTAGTCGTAACTTCAGCATAAATTATGACTATGTTCACTGCCGCTGCGCTGCACTTCCTTCGACCACGGTCGATCACCATAGTCGTAACTCAATTACGACCACGCAGTGATTCTGTCTACCACATTGAAGGCTATGTTGACTTTTGTGGTTGTAACGCTTTACGACCATGCCTTCCTGCTGTGGTTGCTTATGACCATGTCTTCTCGTTGTGGTCATAGTGCTTACGCCCACATCTTCTGCTCTGTGAACATGGTTGTAACTCCTTTACGACCACGTCTTCAGCACCTGCGGACACCTTCGCTCATCGCCGTGGTCGTAACTCTGTTTACGACCACGTCTGTGAACACAATGAACTCGATAGACTTCTTAGACTCCTTAATCTTGTTTCTCTATCTTGATCACGTCAATCTTCTCTCTTGCTTCTGCTTCTTCCTTACATGCCTGCTTGGGCTGGAGCACATGCTCCCACAGCCACCTTGTCATTACTTGAGCCTCCCATATTTCTCCAACACATATCTTAGCTGAGATCACACCACCTCCGGTCTTTGCGTTCGCCTGTCCCACTGATGCCGCTCCCACGTATCCCACTTCGGCCTGGAACACTCCAACGCCTCGTGCACCTCCTCGCCTTGATCTCCCTTTGCGTTCTGTGTGCTCGACCTGCACCAGCTGCATGCACTCCTATGCCTCCTGCATATGGCTTATGCCGACCACCCGAGCTGACGCTACCTTGCCCTGGACCTTCTCCATGCAAGCTCGCATGCCTGCACTCGACTACTGCATGCTGCGTTCGGGTCTTGCCGCCTTGTGCGCCCAATCCACCGCTTGTTGTGTTAGCGTGCGGTTCACCACCCTCAAAGCCTTTGCCTCCTTCTACGATGACTGCGCGTCTATGAATTCGTCCGTCTTCTGGCTCCTCCAGACCGCTCTTCACACAAACCGATTTACAAGTTTTCAAAGAAATCTTGTATGACCGATTTGGAGATCTTTTCACATTCATCAACAAATCTCTGTTCTTGTAGTACACTTGCAAGAACTCATCCTGCAGTACCACCCTGCATCCTCTTTCTGTTATCTACCCGAGACTAAGTATGATGTTGCATAGACTTGGTATATAATAAATTCCTGTCAACAACATCTTATCTCTGTTCTTGTATTGTAACATCACCGTCCCTTTGCCCTTTATCTCCACCGTAGAGCCGTCGCTAAACTTGACCTTGCCCCAGACTTTCTCATCGAGCTTATGAAACATGGAGCGATCTCCCGTCATGTGGTTGCTTGCTCCATTATCCAAGTACCATTGATCTGTGTGATCGTGGCTACCTTTCTTCATGTGTAGTTTTGGAACCACGTTCTCCTCATTTAGTATCACCATGGCCGACTCCTTTTTAGCATATGAGGGGAGAAATATTAGCGATTTGTCATCTTCTTCGTTTTTGGTGAGGTTCACCTCCCTGTTCTTCTTGCTTTTGCAATCCAAAGCATAGTGCTCATACTCGTTACAGTTGAAACACTTTATATGGCTACGACATCCTGACTCGTAGTGCTCGTATTCGTCATATTCAAAGCACTTGACATGTGACTTATCACGGGATCTCTCAACACCGCCTTGCCCAGCCTTATCTCCATGGCCACCCTGCCGCCTCGGCCACTCTGGCCGCCTCGACCGCGCCACCTCCCGCGGTTGTTTGATGAGCCACGACCGTTTCTCGGATCTTCCTTTACTAGCAATACCTGCTCATTATGAGATCCCTGCTTGTTACACGACTGAAACCCCTTCAGTAACTCCTTATGCGTCTTGAGGGAGCTGGTGATCTTCTCTATCTTCTTCTTGTCCAGATCAGGGAAGTACATAAGTGTTGTGACAACAGGTATGTACTTCTCCGGAAGCACGCGAAGGTACTTCTTCACCGTCACAGATTCCTCCATCTTGTCACGAAGCGAGTTAATCTGATTGTATAATGAACTCAGCTTGCCGTCGAACTCGTTCACCGACTGGGTCTCTCCCATCTTCAGGTTCTCAAACTCGCTCTGCAAATTCTGGAGCCGCACCTCTTTCACACGATCAACTCCCTCGTGCATCGTCTTTAAGCGTCTCCCACGTCTCCCGTGTCGTTTCCTTGCCGATGAGCTAATGCATCATCACATCTGGCACCGCCTGGTAGATAAGGGCCAAAGCCGCTTGATCCACCTTGTCGTCCACCTCCTTGTCCTTCCCCCTTCGGATCGACTACACCCCAGACTCCCTAGGCGCGCATATTTGCCTTCATATTCATTGCCCACGCCGGGTAATTGTCGGTCGTCAGGAGAGGGTACTGGAGGGAGATTAGCCTACCCTGAGCCTTCGCCATGTCACCCATGCTTTGATACCACTTGTTGCAATCTACGACCACTCTTAGGAGCCGTACGACCACCTTGTAGTCGCTATGACCACTCACTACAGCCGTACGACTACATTGAAGAAGCTACGACCATCTCCTGAGTCGTTACGACCGCTCTGTTGGTTCTCCGACCACCCTAACAGTCGTTACGATCACGTTGTGACCTCTCTGATCACGTCTCACACCTCTCTTTATATAGTCTCCAATCGGATCCTTATCCGATACAATCAGATATCATATCCAAATCGGAAAGACACATGCTGTATCTTTATCCAATATGAGTAGAGATGTATCCCACTTGGAGAACCTCAAACTGGATCTAATACGAGTAGAGATCAATCATATCCCACTCGGAGTCTATAATCCAAACTCTTATTATTCCAACCCGTTAATAGTGTGACCCTGTAGATTCATGTATATTAGACCATGGGCCGAAAACTCCTTTTCAGTCTATAAGTCGGTAGCTGTGCCTAGCAGAACATAACGACTTTCAAATATACATAAAAAGTTATATCGGATGAACGTATATAGTTTTTATGTACCGATCCCTTTACCTTATAATAACAGATCAAACTTAAGGCGAGAAGTGTGCCACCTTATGATAACTCGATCATTCACTTGAACCTGTAGTGGACTATTCAGTTATAACTGACTCCTCAACCACTTTGGCATGGCCATGCACTTCCTTAATCCAACCCCATCGAGTAACCTAGAAATATCTCTCCCGTTATATTGGAGAGGCAAATTTCATCTTGATCGCTCATATTTCTCTGCATGTTTCATAGTAAACCCGAAAGATTCCTTTATGACCATCCAGTTACGGAGTAGTGTTTGACAACCCATAAGTAAACTATTACACATGTAGAAACCGTGACGATCTTAGATGTAAGGATCCTATATACACTATTAATGAGACCACCCGATGACACTTAAGAATATAACAATATCTGCAGTATTTTATGGAAAGTTAATCTAACACCATATTCTCTAACATATATCCATATTATTGATTTGATATCTCTATATCCATGATCTGTGAAACATGATTATCAATCAATACATGTTATGATCTATAAATTATATTTGTCCCACAAAATGACATAAGATCAAGGATAATTTAGAATAACATCAAAACATGAATAAAGAGTTCTACAAACAAGTCATATACTTGTTGATCAATATAAAAGTTATTTATTCAAAAAACAAAATAACATATTATTCAAAAGATCATAAATATAGAAATAATAAAATCATCTCTACGATTACCCAAGGCATATCACTAACAGTCGGCAACCAATCTTCACAGCATCACAACACGATGGTGATACTGGTCTACTACTAGGACCCATTGGTGCATGCATCGCGATCGATCAGTCTTTGAAGAAGCCAAAGGACGGGTTCACAACGGAGACGCCGCCGTCGATGAGCAGGTTGTGGCCGCTCACGTACCGCGCGTCGTCGCTGGCGAGGAAGAGCACGGCGGCGGCGATGTCCTCCACCCACAGGCCCACGCCCTTCAGGTTCGCGGCGGCCTCCATGGCCTGCTCGTGTTGGCTTTGCCCAGGAGAAAACTCACTCATGGCTCTCCCTGTAGTGTTTCACACACACAAGAACAAAAGAGATCAAGAACACAAAGCTTGGGACAATTTTCTGTGTGTTATATTCTCATGCTCTTTACATGGCTTAAATAGCCTCACTAACACATGCACGCACGGACTCCACTACCTGTGGTCATGCGCATGCAGCTAGCAACTGACTGATCCGATCTTCCAGTGAATGCAGATTTGGACTCCTTCTTCGGCTGACCAAGTGCTTCTTCTTGCGCTGTGCCCAGTCTTCAATCTTCCGAAAAACCAGTTTCCTAGCAACGGCTTGATTATTTCCAACAATCTCCCCCCTAATCAAGACTTTGCTATGCCAAATCTTTTACTCCTATTACGCGTAACTCATGATTGATGACCCAGCCATCCTGGCTACTCGCCATCGGTAATTATTTTCTGCACCTGTTATCTAGGATCAATCCGCAGGTTCAAGTGGCTCCCCGCTACTCCGGACTCTCCGGTTCTCCTGCACCTAGAATAACTCCGTGCGATACTACTTGGTACAATCTCAGGCACACCACCTGTTGCACCATACATTCATGCAAATATACTAAAGCAAAAGACTAAGTCTAGATTATTTGCTAACATTCCTTCTACTCTAGACTCAACTAAAGTAAAGCTGGTTCATCTTCCTGTGCACACATGAGGTTCACATGTTCCGTATTGCCCATGCTAAGATTTTCAAACTCCCAGCGTAGCGTCTGGATCTTCGCTTCCTTGGCTCGATCAGCCCCCATGTGCATGGTGCGGAGAGCTGTCCACACCTCCAAGGCAGTGTTCTTGGCTGCAACCTGCATGAGCGTCACATCGCTCAACGCCTGGGAGATGATAGCCATGGCCTTTTCTTCTTTCTTCACATCAACCGCAACATTCCCCGTGGGCTCAATTGCTTCCCACACGCCTTGCCGATTGATGACGACGCTCCTTGGTAGCATGTGTTTTGGAGACACGCCGCCTCCACTCTTCACCGCTACCTCTTAAGCCCCCCGACGCCGTGCCGCGCCCTGCAGGCCACTCCCGCCGTCGCGCCAGATGCGCAGCTCCCGCGCGTGTCCGCCGCCACGAGCCCGTGCGCCTCACGCGCACTCCCGCGCCGTGCTCCCGGCCACGCGGTGTGCACGCATCTGCTCCCGGCTTCCCGCGCGCTCCCGCACACGCGCACACCCTCGGCGTGTGCACGTGCCTGCAGTCATCTGCCTTGGCGCCCACTCGCACACAGCCGCTGCCGGCCGCCCGTGCCTGTCGTTGCCTGACAACGAACGCATTGCTGCTGCGTTACTAGTGCAATGTAGCCGCTGTGCACATGCATACATGCATTGCATTGCTTCAATGCTGCTGCTGCTGGCTCCGCGCGCACACGCCTTCTCCCGGCTGCCTGCGCACACCCGCGCCGTGTGCACACCCGTGCAGCGCCGTCGCAGCCTGGACGCGCTGCGCCGCCGTTCCCCGGCCGCGTCGTGCTCGGAGCCGTGCTGCTCCGCCCGCACCGGGTAGCATCTCCTCGCTCTGATACCAATTGTTGGCTTTGCCCAGGAGAAAACTCACTCATGGCTCTCCCTGTAGTGTTTCACACACACAAGAACAAAAGAGATCAAGAACACAAAGCTTGGGACAATTTTCTGTGTGTTATATTCTCATGCTCTTTACATGGCTTAAATAGCCTCACTAACACATGCACGCACGGACTCCACTACCTGTGGTCATGCGCATGCAGCTAGCAACTGACTGATCCGATCTTCCAGTGAATGCAGATTTGGACTCCTTCTTCGGCTGACCAAGTGCTTCTTCTTGCGCTGTGCCCAGTCTTCAATCTTCCGAAAAACCAGTTTCCTAGCAACGGCTTGATTATTTCCAACAGCTCGAACGCCACCCCGTCCAGGCCAAGGTACCCCGTGGCCAGCGGCGTGGCGGCCCCCGCGGGGGAGACGCAGTTGACGCGGATCCCGTGCCGGCCCAGCTCCACCGCCGCGTTCTCCGTCAGCCCCACCAGGGCGCGCTTCGCGCACGTGTACGCGTGCGACGCCATGCCGGCCACCGCCGACGCCACGCTCGAAGTCCCGATGATGCAGCCCTGGCGGGCGGGCACCATCACCCTGTTGTAAGGTCTTACGACCTCCCAGGACGACCAATTCTGAACGCTTCAATCTCCTCCGATCCTCTTTTCAACGTGGTCGTAAATTTACTGTAGCAATTTACGACCGCTCCGATATATCGCTGCCGCTGCCTTCCTTCAGCCGCTCGAGATACCGTGATCGAAGCCTTCTACGATCACGCAGTGATGCTGGCGATCACTGTTCACCGTAGTCGAATACCCTTTTCGACTACGTTCACTTCCTTCAACGTGATCGGAGTCGCTTCCGATCACGTACTAACCTTGTCGGCGTAGTCGATGCTCCTTACGACCACCTTCACCGTGGTCGTAACCTTCTCAATGTAGTCGGAACAACACTGTTCCTTGCCGTGATCGTAGCACCCGTCGATCACGCCTGCTGGAAACTTTCCCCGTGGTCGTGACTCCTCCCGATCACGCTTGCGGTGATCGTGAGTCCTTCCGACCACGTATTGCACAAACACACGACAACACAAAGCTTTGTGTTTTTCCCTCTTTTTGTATTTTCTCAATTGCTTGGTACATCGAATATATGGCTCTAGGCCTCTTTTTATACCCGGCTGTCCTACTTCAACACGGGTTCTCAACACCTACTCCGACTCTGATTCTAATACGACTTCGACTTGGTTTCCACCTACGACTTTGAATTGCGGCGGTAATTCGACTTCGATTACACCCAAATTTTGCGCATGACTCTAAAACAAGATTATTTACAACATTCTCTCCCTAATCTTGTTTTTCCGACTTCGATCATGCCAATCTTCTTCTTCATCTCTGAAAACTTTATCCGCCCCAGCGACTTTGTCAATATGTCTGCTTTCTGTTCTTCGGTTCTGATATAGTTGATATCGATCTTCCCCTCTTCGACACAATCTCTGATATAATGATATCTTGTGTCTATGTGTTTGCTTCTATCATGTAGAACCGGATTCTTGCTCAGTGAAATAGCCGATTTGTTATCAACCCTGAGCGTTACCTTCTGAATTTCTTCATCTGACAATTCACTCAACAGTCGAGCGAGCCAGACTCCCTGGCAAGATGCTGCGCTCACTGCGATGTACTCGGCTTCACATGAAGATAATGCAACCACCTTTTGCTTCTGAGATTGCCAGCTGATCGGACTCTCCCCAAGCACAAACATTATGCCTGTCGTGCTCTTTCGATCGTCGACATCTCCCGCCATGTCGCTATCACTGTAGCCCGTCAGCTGCAACGACTTTCCACCTCCTCTCTTGTACTGAATCCCGAGATTCAAAGTACCTTTGATGTATCTCAGGATGTGCTTCACGGCATTCATATGCTCCAGAGTCGGTTTCTCCATGAAACGACTTACGTATCCGACCGCAAACAAGATGTCTGGTCGGGTGTGCACCAGATACCGTAGACTTCCGACAATGCTCCTATAAGTCGTGGCATCAACTGGTGATCCTGGGCCTGTCTTGCTCAACTTCAGATGATTCTCCATTGGAGTTTGACATGGATTGCACTCTTCCATACCCGACTTCTCCAGAATCTTTCGAGCATATCCCGACTGACAAAGTGTTATGCCGTTGTCGGTTTGATTTACTTCAATGCCGAGGTAGTAGCACAGAAGTCCCAAATCGGTCATATTGAACAGCCTCTTCATCTCTTCTTTAAACCTTATAATCTCCTTCGAACTCGATCCAGTAATGATCAAGTCGTCTACGTAAACGCCCACGATCAGTCTGTTCTTCGCATCCCCCCTCGTGTACACAGCATGTTCGGAGTTGCTTCTTCTGAACCCGAGTGCCGTTAGACTTTTGTCAAGCTTCAAATTCCATGCTCGTGGTGCTTGCTTAAGTCCGTAGAGAGCTTTGTTCAGCTTCAAGACTTTCTCGGCTTGCTCCTTGGATTGAAAACCCGGCGGTTGAGAGACATAAACTTCCTCCTTAATGTCTCCGTTCAAGAACGCCGTTTTCACATCCATGTGGTGAATCTCCCATCCACCGTTTGCTGCCAATGCAAGAAGTAGTCGTATAGTTTCCATACGAGCTACTGGGGCAAAGACTTCTTCGTAGTCGATGCCTTGTTTTTGAACATACCCTTTCGCCACGAGTCGTGCTTTGTGTTTTACGACTTCTCCCTTGGAATCCTTCTTTACCTTGAAGATCCACTTTAAACCGATTGCTCGATGACCCTTTGGCAAATCGGTGAGTTCCCATGTGTCATTCTCTTCAATCGACTTCAGCTCTTCCTGCATAGCTGCTCTCCAGTATGCATCTCCCTTTGCTTCTTCATAGCTTCCAGGTTCTTCTGCAGTCGTGTAAAGCAGTAGCTCTTCTGACTGCACTGGTTCAGTTTGTGCATAAATCTCACTTATGCTTCTCATCTTCGGTATTCTATCGCTCGAATTTTCTTCATCAGACTCTTCTTCATTTGGTGAGACTTCCTGATCATCAGCACCGATCGAATTTTGGCTTTGAGATGTAGTCGTAGTTTCTTCCGCATTGTCAGCATCGACTGCTTCGACTTCGAAGGTTACCCACTTCGATATGTCCTTCTCACTGTCCTCGTGTTCTTCCCACTCCCAATGTTTGTTTTCTTCAAAGACCACGTCTCTGTTCACATGAATCTTCCTTTCGACCGGATCATAGCACCTGTACGCCTTGGTGCCTGGTTCCGAGCCAAGATAGATCATCCGTCGGCTCCGGTCGTCTAGCTTCTTGAGATAAGTGGATGGCTTCACATGGGCTAAGCATCCGAAAACCCTTAGGTGCTCGACATTGGGTTTTCTTCCCGACCACTGTTCATATGGAGTGACTCCATCCAGTGATCGCGTGGTCGCACGATTTAGCAGATAGACAGCATGTCGTACTGCTTCTGCCCAAAATCTCCCGGGCAGGAATCGGCTCTTCAACAGACTTCGTGCCGTTTCGACCACGGTCCGGTTTCTTCTTTCTACGACTCCGTTTTGTTGAGGTGAATACGGAGCCGTGAAGAGTCTTGCAATACCCTTCTCTTCACAAATCGAGTCGAACTCTTTCGCGAGGAATTCTCCTCCTCGATCTGACCTGACCGACTTCACCTTTTTGTCGACTTCATTTTCGACAAGAGTTATGAACTTCTGAAAGTTCGTCTTTGCCTCATCTTTGCTTTTCTGCATGTACACCCACATGGCTCTTGAATAGTCATCCACGATCAACATGAAGTATTGATTCCCGGCATCTGTACGAGGTGTGATTGGTCCGCACAGATCTACGTGAACCAATTCGAGTGGTTGCGAAGCTCTAAAACTCGTCTGCTGTGGAAAAACGCTACGAGTTTGTTTTGCCACCAGACAGCCTTCGCAGACTTGCTCCGGGTGGTCGATTGTCGGTAATCCGACCACCATCTTTTTTTCCGCCATCGTGTTGAGACTCTGGAAATTCAGATGTCCGAATCTTGCGTGCCATAGCCAGGCCGCATTATCGGTTGTAGTCTTCATACACTTCGGCTTGCATGCTTCAATGTGAATTTTGTACAGACGGTTTACCGTTCTCTGTACTTTCATCAGCAGTCGCTCAGTGTGGTCATACATCTTCAGATAGGTGTCTTTGAGTTCAATCCGACAACCTTCTTCAGTCAATTGTCCAAGGCTTATAATGTTGCTTCGTAGACTTGGAATGTAGTATACATTCGACAATCTCCTCTGGCTTCCATCCTTGCACTGCATCAGGATCGTGCCTCTCCCTTTTATCTGAATGGTCGAGCCGTCTCCGAACTGTACTCTTCCAAGCACATTCTTATTTAATTCGTAAAACATCGAGTATGTACCCGTCATGTGGTTGCTGGCTCCGTTGTCGAGATACCAGTCTGCCGTCCGCTCTTGAGTCTGCTCTCCTTTCTCCAACAGACTCGGAAACACTTTCTCCTCGTTTAATAGAACCATTGTCGGTTCGTCTGCAGTGCAGAGCGACAACAGCAATGTCGGCTCTTTGTGCTCATCCGTTTGAGCCAGGTTTGCTTCCTCTACTTTCTTCTTACTCCGGCAATTCGCAGCATAGTGACCATACTTCTTGCAGTTATGGCACTGGATATGGCTCCGACATTCGGCTGCGTAGTGCCCAAATTTCTCGCACGTGTAGCACTGGACATCAGACTTGTCGGTCTGACGGTCGCCGCCTCCACGACCACCTCCTCGACCACTTCGTCCACGACCTCTGTGATCGAAACCTCGACCTCGTCCATGAGATGCACCGCGGCCGGTCGATGTGCCGCGACCACGACCACGACCGCCCCTTGATGTCGATTCTCCTCGGTTCTTCGTGTCTTCCTTTACAAACAATGCTTGTTGGTTGTAAGGCCCTTGTCCTTCATTGTCGGCTTGATAACTCTTCAGAAGCTGCTCGTGTGCTTTGAGCGCTCCAGTCACCTCCTCAACCTTCATCTTCGAGAGGTCTTGCGAGTACGTGAGTGTAGTTACGACCGAGAGAAACTTCTCTGGTAGTACTCGTAGATACTTCTTCACCGCCACCTCGTCTTTCAAGTCGTCGCCGAGAGATTTGATCTCGTTTACGACTTCGTTAAACTTCCCAGAGAACTCCTCCACAGTCTGGTTCTTTCCCATCTTCAATGATTCAAACTCACTCCTCAATGTTTGAAGTCGAACTTCCTTCACTCGATCTACTCCTTGGTGCATTATCTGCAGAGTAGTCCAGACGTCTTTCGCCGTCTCCTTGCCGACTAGCTGCCGCATCATCGAGTCGGGTACAGCTTGATAGATCGCTGCCATCGCCATCTTGTCGAGACGATCATCGAGAACCTTGTCCCTCTCCTTCGGTTCAACCGCACCCCAGACTCCCTGTGCGATCATGTTGACCTTCATCTTCATCGCCCAGATCGGGTAATTGTCCGAACTGAGGATCGGGTACTGCAGCGACACGCTTTCCTTCATCTTTGAAACCTCCGCCATGGTTCACCAAGCTCTGATACCAACTGTTGTAAGGTCTTACGACCTCCCAGGACGACCAATTCTGAACGCTTCAATCTCCTCCGATCCTCTTTTCAACGTGGTCGTAAATTTACTGTAGCAATTTACGACCGCTCCGATATATCGCTGCCGCTGCCTTCCTTCAGCCGCTCGAGATACCGTGATCGAAGCCTTCTACGATCACGCAGTGATGCTGGCGATCACTGTTCACCGTAGTCGAATACCCTTTTCGACTACGTTCACTTCCTTCAACGTGATCGGAGTCGCTTCCGATCACGTACTAACCTTGTCGGCGTAGTCGATGCTCCTTACGACCACCTTCACCGTGGTCGTAACCTTCTCAATGTAGTCGGAACAACACTGTTCCTTGCCGTGATCGTAGCACCCGTCGATCACGCCTGCTGGAAACTTTCCCCGTGGTCGTGACTCCTCCCGATCACGCTTGCGGTGATCGTGAGTCCTTCCGACCACGTATTGCACAAACACACGACAACACAAAGCTTTGTGTTTTTCCCTCTTTTTGTATTTTCTCAATTGCTTGGTACATCGAATATATGGCTCTAGGCCTCTTTTTATACCCGGCTGTCCTACTTCAACACGGGTTCTCAACACCTACTCCGACTCTGATTCTAATACGACTTCGACTTGGTTTCCACCTACGACTTTGAATTGCGGTGGTAATTCGACTTCGATTACACCCAAATTTTGCGCATGACTCTAAAACAAGATTATTTACAACACACCCGCGCCGCGTGCTTCGTGCCCAGGAACGGGCCCACCAGGTTCACGGCCAGAACGCGCTCGAAGTTCGCCTTGGTGCTCTCCCGGATGCTGTGGCACGCCACGCCGCTGATGCCCGCGTTGTTGAACATGACGTCCAGCTTCCCGAACCTGGCGACGGCGTGGTCGACCGCGCCTGCGACGTCGTCCTCGCTGGTGACGTCGCAGCGCACGTAGCTGGAGACCCCCGGGCCGAGCTCGGCGCAGAGGCGCGCGCCGAGCTCGTCCTGGATGTCGGCGATGACGACGCTGGCCCCGTGCTTCACGAACAGCAGCGCCGTGCACTCGCCTATGCCGCTCGCGCCGCCGGTGATCAGCGCCACCTTGCCCTCCAGCCTACAACGACGGACGTACGTGACAAATTAATCCACGTTACACAAGTTCATGCAAGCTAAACATAGTAGTATATTCGATGGTACCAACATGGTACGTACAAAAGGTGCTAGTATATAGGAGTAGTTTGTTCTTACTTTCTTGCTGATGCAGGAACATCAGAGCTGCTTGCCATGGCTACCTCGATTCTGTTCTCTGCGAGAGACTAGGTGCTTGTAACTTTTTATACTAGCCAGTTAGCTAATGAACCAGGTGGTAGGTAGCTAGCAACAAGTTGTAGTAGTTGGGCATCTCCAACACTGGTGGATCCCATGTAGTTTATGGGTATTCAGTGAAACATCTAAAATTTTAAACGAAATACTTTCTATTCAGTAGATATATTTGGCATATATATTAGTAATTAGTCTACATATTTTATATTTATACCCCCGATAGATTTTAGCCCACTCAGACACCTCGCTCTCTCAATTCATTTCAAAAACTACAACTCAGTCGAAAGTTCAAAAAGGTTAGCTAGAGGGGGCAAGTGAATAGACAATTTAAAATTCTTTTAACCAAAACTAAGTTTTATGCAGAATTTAAATTTAAGGTGATAAGCGAGCCGCGTCGAGCGCCAAGCGTGGCTTAGCCGGATCGCCTACAGCCGGGGTCTCGGGAGAGAGCGTGTGGAAGCGGTTGTGCCATTGGGGCCAACAAGACAGGTCGCGCACGTCGACAACAGCACAAGTACATCCCTATTTTCAGGTTCCAAATCCCATATTCTCAATTCAACATTTTTTTCTAAATTATTTGCGATGTTGTTTCTACTATAAATAATTTATACTTTGATTTTGCTACTATAGACCTCTACTTTAACTCTGAACATCCATCCTAAAAATTCTGGATCTGCCACTGACCTCCAAGTGTGAGATTCCGGTCGCGAAAGAGGCAGGGTGCCGTGGAAGCTGCGAAGTGGCGAGTAGAGATGGAAGTGGATCGGATATGATCGAATGGTCTCAAATATGAATACAAATTTATATTTTTAAAAGGAATACAAATACAAATTCGAATATTTTTAAATACGGATACGAATATTCTCGAATACGAATATGGATATTTTCGAATACGGATTTTGCTTACCACATTCGTGTTTTCTCGTATGCGAATATCAGATAAAACATATTCCTAGGGGTTTTGTTGATTTTTCACCGGTTACCGGTTTTAAACCGTCTAAATTTAAATTTTGAATTACAAAATTCGTGCATGTTTTTCGTAGGTGCTAGAAACAGATCAAATACAAATCGCATAGTCTCGAATATGAATACGGATATGAATATTCTCGAATACGAATATGAATATTTTTAAATACGTATTTTGTTTACCATATTTATAAATCGGATAAAACAACTTATACGTTACCGTTTTCCACGCGAGTGCGCTAGGATTTTGTAGTGCGGTGCGGACAACGCTCGCCGCCGTTTTTCTACCTTATCTACCGTGCGTTTATTTAAGGGTGTGGCTGGAATGGGCCGGATCTTGTGCATTGGCTTATCATTGTAGTACATCTGTAATTTCTGGTCAACGAAAGAGCGGCAATGGCCATTGGCTAACCCCCAACGTACGTGTCGAGCTACCAGTAGATAGCGCCGGTTTTTGCCCCTTCGGTTAAAGGGTAGTCTCGATTCAAATGGTTGGATCATTTCGTGTAGAGATGTGCATATTCAGCCGGCCTAGATAGCTGCTTGATTGCGATCCGGGCAGTGGCGCATGCAGGACTAAATTCTAGATGCCGCGGAGTCTCAAGCGTGGATTAAAAGTACTTACCTAAGAGTGAAAAATTCTGTTGTTTCTTGTTGTTCTTGTTCTTCTTGTTTTGCTTCAGCATGTGCTTGTGCGGCGCCGGCAATCAGCTTGTGCTCGTGCGGCTCCGACGGTTGCTTCTTCAGCGGCAACTGTTCCACTATCATCAGTACTTCGGCTCAAAACCATGCTGAAAAACTTATTCAAATCCTACCAAATCAAATAATCAACCATCAAAGTCTTGAAGCAAAAATCGGAATACATACCATCAAAGACAAAAAGATCAAGCATTCAAACAATCAAACTTACTAGGCTTAGGCTTAGACAGTTTGCTCGCTGCCTGGTGCTTGCTGCCTTGCCCCCTCTGCTCAACTGCTCTGCTTGCCGAATGCCGTACGCCTGCAGTCCGACATCACGGCAGCAGCGCCCCCACCACGCCGTGCCCCAAGACCCCCATCACACCAAGGTGGCGAAGTCCCAACCGCCGCTGCGGCGTCGGGGCTGCCCCGGGCCCGGCGCTGTCCACACCAGGGGAGGATACTCTGTCTGGCGCGCATTGAAGGTTTCCTTAACTCCCTGAACTGAAAGTTTCAGTCAAGATTTGAAATGTTTTCCAACTTTATATTGAAAATTTTCATCCCGAGATCGAAAGTTTCACTCCCGATTTGAATGTTACTTAATTTTTGAACTGAAAGTTTTCTACAGTGGGTGGGGGAAGGAGAGAGACAAGAGGGAGAGTGCGTTGGAGGTCCGTGCAGAAGGAAGTGGAACAGTGGCGGAATCAGGATTTAGTTACACCCCGAGCTGAACTCTAACAACCTAAAACTAACACCAATTTATACACATACCATGATATAACAACAGTATATCATAATTATGTAGGACCGAAATGGCCGACAGAGGGGGGTGAATGTCGGCTTTTAAAATTAACCCCGCACAAGTACTCAAAAAAAACTCAACTCCTAGAGCTACGAGAAGCTATGAAGTTGACAAGAACCGAGCGCTAATGAAAACAAGAGCACTGAGCTCAAAAAGGGACACGGCAAGAGACTGCAGTCACGGCAAGAAAAACGGCTCAGAATCTTGCCACGGCAAAGAAATCACACTCAAAATGTTACCACGGCAAGAAATGCTGCCATATGTTACCACATCAAGAAATGCTGAGACTGCAGAAACTGGGCACGCGAGAAATCAACTGGAATCGGCTGCCACGGCAAGCAAATCGACCGCCACGGCTACCACGGCAGAGAAAAGAGGAGCTTTGCTGCCACGGCAGCAGCAGAAACTGAACAGCAAAAGAGACAGTAAAAGGATTCAGTTCACTGCAAAAAATAGCATTGAATCTCTGCCACGGCAAATAAAACAGCTACCATGGTTGCCACGGCAGCAGAAATGAGGAGCTTTGCTGCCACCAAGAGACCCTGCTGCAGACTGAAAATAAGACAACAGACAAGCAGATTTTCAGATTTGAAGCAAGGAGATTTTGTCAAAAACAAGTGGAGGAGATAAAAGAAGTAAATCACTTCAAGGGAAAGCTTCAAGGATCTATTCCAAACACATTTGAGAGACCAAATAACATGGGAAATCAACTGAAGGCTTAGAAATTCAGATTATGCCTAAAGACTAAAAATTACAGGGAGCTGAAAATAAAAACTCAAATTCCTCCCAAACCCTTGATCCTTTGGCACTGAAAATCTGGGCATATATTAGCAATAGCAAGGGGACCTCCCAGACCAAATATCACCTCAAGCCAAGAAAGGAATCAAGGTTTAACTCAAAACCCTAGAAACATGAAAAACTTCAGAGAGAGCTCACAAAAACCCAATTACTCCTTCCACAGAGATCTTTTGCATATGAGATTTTAGGGATATGTTAGCAATATCTAGAGGATCCCTCAGACCAAATCTCAAGCCAGATTGAGGAGTAAAAAGATTTACCCTAAAACCCTAGAACAGGCAAATGAAGAACAGAGAGGTTCAAAGTGCCAAACCTGAAATTAAAACTTTGTCTCTGGGATTTTAATCGATCAAATGACCTTGAAGCACTATCCCATCATAGAGCAACCCATTTTGGCACTCCCCAGCAATCAAGAACTCAAAACCACGAAAACTCAAAAATCACCAAATGGAGGCATCGAAGAACAGAGAGCACAGAGCAGAATAAAAACTTCAGATTTCATTCATTGGATCAAAAGGAAATACAAGGAGTCACGATACGCATGGACATTAGAACAAGATGAAAGATTACATGACTCTCAATCCCTCTCCAACCTCTCAATCCTCAACCATGAATGCTTAAGAAGGGATGAACACACTCTGGACTCTCACCTAGAACCCATCGAAGGGGACAACAGAGGGAGCACACTCTGCCTCCACCAACTAAAGCCCTAAAGCCAAAACAACCACTAAAGACTCTTTTGACTCTAGCAAACCCTAATTTCCTTTCAAGTGCTCAAGTGGGCATGCATTACGCCCGCTATTTCCAACGGAGCCCGCTCCCGCTTGTGCAGCCTTGCGAAATTCCCGATTCGCCCCTCTGCACCTTCCGGGAAGCTTCCGCGCTCCTTGCGTCGCACGCCTCGCAACCACCTCGAGTCCACGTCGTCTTCAACACATCCCGACCGTTCTGACCTCAGCGCCACCTGCGCCTAGTCCGGTCCACCGTGTCTCGTCACGACTCCAACTCGACGTCCTGCAGTCACACAGACAAGAAACACGTCAAATAGCACCGCTCGACACATGAAGGCGTAAATACCATCACACTTACCACAGATGAAGTCCAAACCTGTCGAAACATTAGAATATACATCCTAAGCCCAAATGACCAGGTTTGACCAGACCGACCGAGCCCGTTGCACCAGGCAACGACATGGTCCAAACCACCCAAACCAAACTCAACTGACCTAAACCCTTGTCAATTACTCATCACCCTCATGGGATCACGACCACATGGTCTCTCAATCTCCCCCTTGATGAGTATATTGACAAACCCAGAAAAACATTAAGAAGAGTTTGAGTTTGAAGAATCCAACATGGTCCAAAGAGGGAAGTGAAGCTAATGACCACGTCGACAGAAGGAACACTAGAGCAACAACTGAAAGAGCAAATTGATCTCCAAAGCTCTAAACCGTTCCCAACAGACTTTTTCTTCTCTATTCTCCCCCTTTTGGCAATAAACACATCAAGATGCAATGACAAGTCAAAGGATGAATATGGCTGAAGTTTGTTTATTTAAGCATTTAGAGCCATGAGAATTATCCATATTGACCATAATGTAATACACCAAGCCATAACTCAATAAAATGCTATCTAGATCATGACAACATATATATAAACCAGCTAGAGCACATAGATGACAATCTGAAATGTAATGCATTTAGTGAGCAAGTCAAGTGATCAATGAGCAAAGTCTAACTAGAGATATTCAAGGATGATGCAGGCCATGTCAATAAGCTAAGCGGAACAAGGAAGCTACTATTGCGACCAAATAGAGTGCTATGCTCAAGATTGAAACATTGATTAAGTACTTGATCCTTTTTGAAACTTAGCAAATTTAGCACAAACGATATATTTTCTTTTGAAACTCAAGGTTGTTGACAACCATTTTTATGTGCTAGACCTCAAGCCTTATGCGACTACTCCAAGCAAGCAGCTTAAGAAGATAGTCTAGGTCATCCAAAACTTCCCCTAAGTTCATGCCAAGTGCAATGGCAAGCCGTCTCATAGGGAGGAATTGGTGAGATCAGTTTTTTCGCACAAAAGAGATCTTTTTGCTTTTTAACACATTGTACTAACTCATGCATCATCAAGAGACTAAAACAGCTCAAACTAAGGCTCAATATAGATTCAACGCCCTACTCAGCCTATTTGACATGGCATGAATCATAAAGGGATAGCTCAAGCAAGACTAATCTCGAGTGCTAACATGACAAGTTTTAATTTAAGTTGAGCAATTTTAATTAACTTATCATGGCAGAAAGCTAGTCTACACATATGAAGTCGTGATAAATCTAGCAAGCTAAGCACAAGACATGGCAAGGTGTAAAGCATTGAAGCATGTCATAACAGGATAATAATCAAGGCTCAATGCAGATTGATTATAATGCTAGAATGCTGAAAATGCAAGAAAGTCCAGCTTCCCCTCAACATTAGATGCAACTTTTAGTTCAAGTTGAGTTATGTCAAAATTAAGCTTCAGAAGCTCCCAAATGAACTCCCCCTGAACCAAAGCAATAAAATCGAGAAGCTGGCAAAGAAAACCAAACAGGCAGTCCTTAAAGCATAGAAAAGATATAGAAGAAACTATGGCTTAAACTGACTCTTATCTACCCCAAATGACTCCAGGACTAACAGCTGATCGTCGAACACACACTAGAGAGCAAACACGTACCCTGTCTACCCGAGGGTGGCCCAACACACTAGAGAACAAGTGAGTGAGCTCAACCTAGTGAGATAAGAAATAACTAATCCTGGAAGCACAAGATAAGAGTAAGAAGTCTAAGCAACTCAACACAAGAAACACTCTAACCTATGCTAGAAGGACTTAACCTAATGCACCCGCAAATGCAATGCAACAGAAATGAGACAGAAGCATAATTAATATAATAAAGCAGTAAAGTCCAAGCTCCCCCTCACTACAGTCTATAAGGACAAACCACCCCAAGCTCTTCCCGCAGAGCTGAAAACCTCGAACTATCCAAAGGCTTGGTGAAGATGTCAGCCAACTGGTGGTCACTCTCCACAAACTGGAGCACTATGTCACCTTTCTCTACATGGTCTCTAAGAAAGTGAAAGCGAATATCAATATGCTTGGTCCGAGAGTGCTGCACTGGGTTCTTAGCAATGTTAATCGCAGAAGTGTTATCACAAAAGAGTGGAACACTGTCTATGACCAACCCAAAGTCCCGCAGGGTCGAAACCATCCAAAGTACCTGGCTGTAGCAACTGGCAGCAGCAACGTACTCGGCCTCTGCAGTGGACTGTGCAACACCGGTCTGCTTCCTCGAAGACCAGGAAACAAGAGAAGTGCCAATGAACTGGCAGGTGCCGGAAGTGCTCCTCCTATCTATCCTACAGCCAGCAAAGTCTGCATCCGAAAAGGCTCTCAAGGAAAGACAGGATGAGGAAGAGTACCAGATACCATAGTCAATGGTAGCTCGAAGGTACCGAAAGATGCGCTTCACCGCCTGGCGGTGAGATACGCGAGGAGAAGCCTGAAAACGAGCACACACACACGGAGAAATGTATGTCTGGTCTCGAGGCAGTGAGGTAAAGAAGGGAGCCGATCATACTTCTGAACTCTTTCTGATCAACTGGCTCGCCATCCTCATCTGGGTCAAGATAGGCTGTAGAAGCTATGGGAGTCGACACAGGCTTACCATCGCTTATGTCGAAGCGTCTCAGGAGGTCACGAGTGTACTTTCCTTGATGAAGAAATGTACCCTCCCGAGACTGCTTGATTTGGAAGCCAAGGAAGAAGGTCAACTCCCACATCATACTCATCTCAAACTCGGTGCTCATGACATCCGAGAACTGTGAAACCAGAGTATGGGAAGAGCCGCCAAAGATAATGTCATCGACATAGATTTGGACGAGCAGAAAGTCAGTGCCATGCCGGCGGATGAACAAGGTCTTGTCAACTTTACCCATCTCAAAACCATGACTTAACAAGTAGGACTTAAGCCTCTCATACCAAGCTCTAGGGGCTTGCTTAAGTCCATACAAAGCTTTGGAAAGCTTGAAGACATGGTTTGGGTATTTGGGGTTTTTGAAACCAGGAGGCTGTCGGACGTAGACCTCTTCCTCAATAAAGCCATTGAGAAAGGTACTCTTGACGTCCATCTAGTAAAGCTTGAAACCTTTAGAAGCTGCAAAGGCAAGCAGGATTCTAATGGCTTCAAGTCGAGCTACAGGGGCAAAGGTCTCCTCGAAATCTAGACCCTCAACCTGGGAGAACCCCTGAGCTACCAGTCTAGCCTTGTTCCGAATAACCACTCCATCCTCGCTCTGCTTGTTCTTGAACACCCACTTAGTCCCAATAATATTGTGACCTCGCGGGGGCTCGACAAGCGACCAGACCTTGTTCCTTTCGAAGTTTTCTAGCTCCTCATGCATGTCATTGACCCAAGACTCATCAGATAAAGCATGGGAAACATCTTTGGGCTCAAAGGAGGCAATGAAAGCAGAATGGAGACAGAATTGAGATAAGCCAGATTTTGAGCGGGTAACACGCTCGAAAAGGTCTCCAATGATCTGTTCTGAAGGATGAGCTTTCTGGATATGTCTAGGAGGTCCTGGATGAGATAAAGAAGTGGCCTCTACCTCATGAGCAGAAGAGGTAGGAACAGAGCCACTAGCTCCAGAAGACGCAGAAGGCAAGGGCTGATCACCACTCGTATGAGAGATTACATAGTAACAGAAACTTACGTGCGGTTTTTGTCGATATAAATAAAGTCGGTGCGGTATATACTACAATTAACTAGTAGACCCTATCTTGAAAAGACGTTCTATTTAAAAGCTAATTACTGTAGAAAACCAAAAACTCAAAAAGAACATGCCATTATCTGGTCTTTGGCTTACTTAACGAGAATTAGGCCCCGTTTGGCACAGCTTCACCACCGGCTCCTGGAGCCGTTTTGTGCCAAACGGGGTAAAACAAAATAGCTCCACCCAAGGAGTCCCTTAAAACTTGCTGAGACAAAAGATATGTACAAGATGGAGCTGAAAAAAGTAGCTCCACCCGGCTCCATCCGCAGGCCCGCATGCCACTGCCCTTGTACTTTCGTGAATTTACGCGATCTGCCACCGGCTCTTCTATTCTCCCGCATGCCACTGCCCTTGTTTGCATTATATCATGACTTTGCACATGCATATTTGTTTTAACGAGTCATTCCTATGCAAAAAACGCATTAAATATTGGTTGCTAATACTTTGTGTTATTTTAAATTTTAATTTTTTTGAATTCAAATTTACTCGGATGAAAAATCATGTAGAAACATACAACTCTTGATGTTACTACAAGCCAAATAGACAGGGGTATATTGGACAATTGACATCTCTCAACCATGCATGATAAAACAGGTGGAGCTGTTTTGCCAAACAGTCTACCAAAACAGCTCCACTCGTGGAGCTGTTCGTGGAGCTAAAGCCAAAAAAACAGCTCCACTTGTGAAGTGGAGCCGTGCCAAACGGGGCCTTAATTAGGTACGTATCAGCTGTGTTAAGCGTGGCCCGGTTCATGCTGTTGGAAATATAAGCACATGTAGGTTCAATTTATTCCATAAATAAATCATGACATCATGCACGCAAAATAACAGAACCATCACAGGCATAACAGATCTACACATGTAAACTAGGAAACTGTACATGAATAGATCTAATACGGAGAACATGACTGTTACGTACCGATGATTCTGTTCTGATCGGTTTGCCGATGTTGACGCTGCAGGCACGGTGTGGATGACACAAAGTCGGTGACGATTCGCAGAAGCCGAACGACGAGGAAGACGAGCCAGAGCTACAGCAAGCAGTCGCGCAGAGCGCTTCCCAAAAACCTTATTCGCCCTCTCCCGGTGCAGGACTTCGAAGGCGACGGTTCCGGAGACCTGCTCTCCCGAACGACAGTGCACGCCGGCGGACGGGACGGAGTAGACTACGTGGGACGGCGCAGCACGATGGAGGAGGCAAAACCCTAGATTGATTCGCATATGCTGTATGGAGTCGGCGACTCAGTATTTATGGAGGAAACAGGACATGTGATCAAGACGCCTGCACGTTCTCCATAACTCGTAACCGAAATGGATTAGTCGCGCGTAACCGATCCGGATTCACCGCTACTCAAAACAGCAAAAATAAAACTGCAAAAGGAAGCCGCGTCTGCGCAAGCATCTGGAGCCGATTTTGGCGGACCATTCACGCAGGTGCCGTGCACCCGCGCCCCCCGCCCCGCCCCGCCCGACCCGGCCCGGCCCGGCGAGGCGAGCGAGCGCGCGCGTGTGATCCTCTAGTTCTCTCCCACACATGCCTCAAGTGGCTAGGAGTGCACCATCCCTTTTAAGGTGGTCTTCCTCTCCTAGAACTAGCAATATGGTACTAAAGTTCACATGCATGCCTCCTTTGCATGAGTGGGCCTTTGAGATTTAAAAGGAATTATTCTTTTGTATGGGCTTGGCCCACATAATTCAACAATCCCCCACCAGATCTCAAAGTCCCACAGAGATTTGCCTGAATTCCAATGTACTGTTTATATATCAGTGTTTCGATGGAGACCGATTAAGGTTGAACATCCACCTAGAACTCCAAGCTACACTTACTCACAACTTGAACAATGGACTATGCCTTGAATTGCAAGTTTGGTGCAAGCAAGCTTCGCTTAAAGACTTAACTGGTACTAGGCCGCCAGTAGGCTACCCCTCGGTTGGAGCGTATAAGTCATACTCCTTGGTCTCTTCATGAGCTTAGTAGGAGATTTTCCCAAGATCTCCATAGACTGCGACTAACAGTCGGGCTCATATAGGTGTGTTCTTTCAAGAACGTTCTGCAGGATAACGTCTTTGCTTCTGAAAGCCAATGGAACACATTAAGGCCTTAACCAACCTGCCTTGCAGTTTCTGAGTATTGCATCTTCACATAGAGAGGGTTGAAATTACTCTCTTCCAGTTAACTAATGGCTTGTTTTTCCCAGATCCTAATTCACGGGATCTCCGATCACATAGGTTGGGTTACTACCATAGATAACTCACATGGGTCTCATACACATCTCCTTCGATGCACTATCTATCACATTCCGTGATAGTCCCTTTGTAAAGGGATCTGCCAGGTTTTTATCTGTTTGGATGTAATCCAAGGTTATAACTCTGGAGTTTCTCAATTTCCTGACAGACTTCAATCGTCTCTTAACATGCCTAGACGATTTCATGTTATCCTTAGAACTGTTCACCTTAGCGATAACAGTTTGATTATCACAATTCATAAGGATAGCTGGCACTGGCTTTTCCACTGTAGGTAGATCCATCAATAGATCTCATAGCCATTCTGCTTCAACAGTAGCAGTGTCTAGTGCCGCAAGCTCTGCTTCTATGGTTGACCTCATCAAAATGGTCTGTTTGCAAGACCTCCATGAAACAGCACCACCACCAATAGTGAAAACATATCCACTAGTGGCTTTGATCTCATCAGCATCAGAGATCCAATTTGAATCACTATAACCCTCCAGCACCAACGGGTACCCAGTATAGTGAAGTCCAAAGTTCGAGGTACCTTTCGGATAGCGCAACACTCGCTCAAGTGCCTTCCAGTGATCATCTCCTGGGTTAGATGTAAACCGGCTCAACTTGCTCACAGCAAAAGAGATGTCTGGCCTTGTTGCACTAGCTAGGTACATAAGTGATCCAATTATCTGAGAATATTCCAGCTGATTCCTAGCAATTTTCTTATTCTTACGAAGTAACACGCTAGGATCATAAGGTGTTGGAGAAGGCTTGCTGTCAGAAAAGCCAAAACGGCTCAAGACCTTTTCCACATAATGAGATTGCAAAAGTGTAATCCCATCCTCATCTCTAACCAATTTAATGTTTAGAATAACATCAGCCACTCTCAGATCTTTCATATCAAAATTTTGAGACAAGAATGATTTAACCTCATTTATCACATTGATGTTTGTCCCAAAAATCAGGATGTCATCCACATACAAGCATAAAATAACTCCCTCACCCCCACCATAGCGATAGTATACACATTTATCTGCCTCATTGACAGCAAAGCCTGCAGATGTCAGTGTTCTATCGAACATCTCATGCCACTGCTTAGGGGCTTGTTTCAGACCATACAAAGATTTCAGCAGTTTTAACACCTTGCCTTTTTGACCTTCTACTACAAATTCATCAGGCTGTTCCATGTAAATTTCCTCATCCAGCTCTCCGTTAAGAAAAGCTGTCTTAACGTCCATTTGATGAACGAGAAGACCATGTGAGGCAGCCAAAGCAAGTAGTACTCGAATTGTGGTCAGTCTAGCAACAGGTGAGTAAGTGTCAAAGAAATCTTCGCATTCTTTCTGAGTATAGCCCTTCGCAACAAGCCGAGCCTTGTACTTTTCAATAGTACCATCAGGCCTAAGCTTCTTTTTGAACACCCACTTGCACCCTACAGGTTTGCACCCATAAGGTCTATCTGTCAGCTCCCAGGTTCCATTAGCGATAATGGAATCCATTTCACTACGGACAGCCTCCTTCCAGTAGTCTGCATCAGGAGATGCATACGCTTCTGAAATAGACTTGGGAGTGTCGTCCACAAGGTACACAGTGAAATCATCACCAAAGGATTTGGATATCCTTTGTCTCTTGCTCCTTCTAGAAGCTCCACTGTCATCCTCCTCATTGACAAGTTTATGTGTATGTTCAAAAGGTTCAGGTGGTGTGATTGAACTGAGAATTATTTCAGAAGGTTGACTAGTAGTGTTATGTGTATCCTTCATTGGAAAAATATTCTCAAAGAATGTTGCATCTCGAGACTCCATAATTGTACCAACATGCATGTCAGGTACCTCAGTTTTAACTATCAAAAATCTATAGGCAATGCTATGATTAGCATATCCCAGAAAGACACAGTCCACAGTTTTAGGTCCAAGCTTGCGTTTCTTAGTTATTGGCACATTAACTTTCGCCAAGCACCCCCATGTACGCAAGTAAGAAAGTGATGGTTTTCTCCCAATCCATACCTCGTATGGTGTTTTGTCCTTATTTCTGTTAGGAACTCTATTTAATACATGATTAGACGTTAGCAAAGCCTCCCCCCACCATGCCTTAGGTAAGCCCGCAGTGTCTAACATGGCATTCACCAAGTCAGTCAACGTGCGATTTTTCCTTTCGGCAATCCCATTTGACTCGGGAGAATAAGGAGGCGTCCTCTCATGTATAATGCCATGTTCCTCACAAGATAAGTCAAATTCGTTTGAGAAATACTCTCCACCACGATCTGACCTAAGTCTTTTTATCTTTCTATTTAACTGGTTTTCAACTTCTGCCTTATAGATTTCAAAATAGTCTAAAGCCTCATCTTTCGTTTTCAATAAATACACATAACAGAACCTAGTTGCATCATCAATCAATGTCATGAAATATCGTTTTACACCCTTCGTCAACACGCCATTCATCTCAGAAAGATCTGAATGCAGGAGTTCTAGTGGTGCCAAGTTTCTCTCCTCGGCAGCCTTGTGAGGCTTACGAGGTTGCTTTGATTGCACACAGCTATGGCATTTAGAACCTTTGGTGATGGAAACGTTTGGAATTAAATTCATACTGGAAAGCCGAGACATCAAACCAAAATTAATATGACATAGACGTGAGTGCCAAACATTAGCCTCATCATCCACACTGCCACAAATATGGTTCACAGTCTTATTGCAGAAATCTGAAAGGGAAAAGCGGAACAAGCCTCCGCACTCATAGCATTTACCAATAAAATATCCATGCTTAGACACGACTACTTTATTAGACTCAAATACCAACTTAAGCCCGTCTCTACATAAACGGGAGCCATTAACGAGATTCTTGTCTATAGAAGGGACATGCTGCACGTTCTTCAGCTGCACGATCTTTCCCGAAGTAAACTTCAGATCTACCGTGCCAACACCATGAACAGTAGCATGTGACCCATTCCCCATTAGGACGGAGGACCCGGGCGACCTGATAAGAAGAAAACAACGAAATATCAGCACACACATGTACATTAGCTCCTGTATCAATCCACCAATTGGTAGATTGACTAACTGAAAGAACAGTAGGTAAATTACCATACCCAGTCCCATCTCCAGTCTTGCCAATGGTCACGTTGATAGACTTAGAAGTCTGTCCTACATGTGCCTTCTTTCCTTTGCGTTGTGGGCACTTCTTGGCCATGTGACCAGGCTCACCGCACACAAAACAAGTTCTATCATCTTGATTGTTGTTGTTGTTGTTCTTCTTGAAGTTGGTTGTCTGTTGGGCTTTGACAAATTTCCCTTTGTTCTTGCTTGAGGGTTTCTGTACCACATTGGCACTAGACTGTCCTCCATCACCCTTAGACACAGCATCCTTTTCCCGAGCTTTCTCCTCAATTTCAAGAGACCCAATCAGATTCTCAACAGAGTATTCTTGTCTCTTGTGTTTGAGTGCTGTTCCGAAATTCCTCCATGAAGAAGGCAATTTCGCAATAATACATCCAGCCACAAACTTGTCGGGTAAGGCACACTTCAGGAGTTCGAGTTCCTTGGCAATGGCCTGTATCTCATGAGCCTGATCTACTACAGAACGGTTATCAACCATTTTGTAGTCATGAAATTGCTCCATGACATACATGTCATTGCTGACATCAGTAGCACTGTATTTAGAATTCAGTGCATCCCACAACTCCTTCGCGTCTGTCATGTGCATATACACCTCGCACAGACGATCAGCAAGAACACTAAGAATGCATCCAACAAAGAGAGTAGTGGCAGTCTCGAATTCTTTCTGCTTTTCAGCATCAAGAACACCTTCAGGCTTGCCATTACTAACCCAGAATACATTCATAGCAGTAAGCCACAGAGTGACCTTGATCTGCCATCTTTTAAAGTGCACACCGGAGAACTTATCCGGCCTCAGTGCATCGGCAAATCCAGCCATAGTAAAACCACAGTGCCTACAATAAGGTTTTTGGATTGTTGGAAATATAAGCACATGTAGGTTCAATTTATTCCATAAATAAATCATGACATCATGCACGCAAAATAACAGAACCATCACAGGCATAACAGATCTAGACATGTAAACTAGGAAACTGTACATGAATAGATCTAATACGGAGAACATGACTGTTACGTACCGATGATTCTGTTCTGATCGGTTTGCCGATGTTGACGCTGCAGGCACGGTGTGGATGACACGAAGTCGGTGACGATTCGCAGAAGCCGAACGACGAGGAAGACGAGCCAGAGCTACAGCAAGCAGTCGCGCAGAGCGCTTCCCAAAAACCTTATTCGCCCTCTCCCGGTGCAGGACTTCGAAGGCGACAGTTCCGGAGACCTGCTCTCCCGAACGACAGTGCACGCCGGCAGACGGGACGGAGTAGACTACGTGGGACGGCGCAGCACGATGGAGGAGGCAAAACCCTAGATTGATTATTTATGGAGGAAACAGGACGTGTGATCAAGACGCCTGCACGTTCTCCATAACTCGTAACCGAAACGGATTAGTCGCGCGTAACCGATCCGGATTCACCGCTACTCAAAACAGCAAAAATAAAACTGCAAAAGGAAGCCGCGTCTGCGCAAGCATCTGGAGCCGATTTTGGCGGACCATTCACGTAGGTGCCGTGCACCCGCGCCCCCCGCCCCGCCCCGCCCCGCCCCGCCCGCCCGCCCGCCCGCCCGCCCGGCGAGGCGAGCGAGCGCGCGCGTGTGATCCTCTAGTTCTCTCCCACACATGCCTCAAGTGGCTAGGAGTGCACCATCCCTTTTAAGGTGGTCTTCCTCTGCTAGAACTAGCAATATGGTACTAAAGTTCACATGCATGCCTCCTTTGCATGAGTGGGCTTTTGAGATTTAAAAGGATTTATTCTTTTGTATGAGCTTGGCCCACATAATTCAACACATGCATGCATGGTTCCACGTACCTGTCACTCACAAGAAATAGTGATGTTCAATCATCGGACGTAGACAAGATGATCTCTTGGTCTGTGAGACTGTGACAGCTACGCATGCATCATGCGCTCAAGTCCAAATTAGCAGCAGCATAGCAAACCGTTTAATTATAATTGTTCACTAACTCAATGTCTAATACTTTGCTACGAATAAAAAATTATATTACTTTAATATATAAGTTGATATTATCGGAATTGGTTAACCTGGTCCACATCGTCGGCTCTGTCTTCGTGCCAAATAGCTTTATTATTTCTTTATTAGAGAATTTGTAGGTGGTGGGATTTGTTTTTTTATACATTGCTTTTTTCGTTTTTTATTAGAAATTTTTTAGAGATATATAAGAGGAGTTGAGAGGGGTAGATAAGGCATCATCATCAATTATTTTTTAAAATAGTAGAGATTCGTGATCCGAATACTATATATATTACACCCCGCGGACTCTCCGGCCGGAGGGGCTATCCACGTGTCAGCCCTCACAAAATAGCCCGCAAAGATTTGGTAGTTACGTTTAGGTCCCCGATTTTCACAAAAAGGTCCCTAGATTCTTGCGAAAAAGCCCCTACATATTTTTTTTGCTGGGTAGCAACCCGAGGTTTCCCATAATTACAAACAGGCCCTTATTTCTTCTGAAAAGACCCTCGATTTTTTTTGCGAAAAAACCCCTCCATTCTCCTTTTATTGTGAAAAGGCCCTCAATTTTTTTACGAAAAAACCCCTACGTATTCTTTTTCTGCAAATTTTTACCTCTTTTATTTCGGTCCATACGGTGGCTGGCGTGGCGTGGCGCCACGCCTACGTGGCTAGTTATAACATAAAGACGGAAGGATGGCTTGTGGGAGCGTAGGCCGGCGGATTTGTTCGGCCGAATCTGCTATTTAACGGACATCCACGACTTGGTTTAGTCGCGGATACACAAGATCACCAGGATTCGCGCGAGAGGCGATCCAAGCCGTGATCCACGCACGTGGTGGAAACGAAATCGGCCACGGCTTCCGTCCTTTCGCTTCTCTGTCGCGATTAACGCGCTCCCCTTCCTCCTTTGCGACGGTGGTTTGTCAAGGAGCAGGGTGGGTGGCGAGTGCTTCCCTCTCCCACCCAGATCAGATCTAGAGGTACAAGACCCCGTGTGGCACCCCTGCCCTCGCCGGAGGGGGATATGTAGCGGCAGCCCATGCTGGCGCACCATGAGCAGCAACCCGTTGGAGTGTTGACTCTCGGAGCTAGCCCAAGTCAAAACTTTTATGGATCTTCAATTACCCGAATTGAAGATGGTTTCATATTGGACTTGAAAATTTCTTCAGTTTCGAACCAAAAGTTTTCGTTCTTGGATTGGAAATTTTCTTTCCCGAATTGAAGGTTTCCTTAACTCGCTGATCTGCAAGTTTCGGTCAAGATTTGAAAAGTTTTCCAACTTTATATTGAAAATTTTCATCCCGAGATTAAAAGTTTCAGTCCCGATTTGAATGTTACTCAATTTTTGAATTGAAAGTTTTCTACAGTGGGTGGGGGGAGGAGAGAGACAAGAGGGAGAGTGCGTTGGAGGTCCGTGCAGAAGGAAGTGGGACGTCCGCGAGTTGTGCATCTCGCCGACGCGCGCGAATTAGATGTTCTTTTGTTTCTGTATTCCTCTTGGAGCCACTTTGAACCCCTTATATATACTAGTAGTGTGCCCGTACTAACGCTACGGTAAAATACAAAACAAGATAAAATTTGTAAAAAATAAAACGAACAATCAGATTCATTAAGATTCACGTCTCATATATTGTATAACCAAATATTTTTGCCACATAATGAATGTCACATAACGACTGAATGTCACTGTTCACCGTGGTCGAACACCCTTTCAACCACGTTCACTTCCCTCAACGTGGTCGAAGTCGCTTCCAACCATGCACTGGTCTTCTCGGCGTAGTTGCAACTCCTTATGACCACCTTCACCGTGGTCGTAGCGTTTCAACGTGGTCATAGCCTCTTTACGACCACGTTCAAACTTTGTCGCAGTCGTGCGCCTTCAGATTTCCTTCGACTTCTCTCGGATGTGGTCGTATCGCTTCTCGATCTCACCGTCTTCCAATTTCGTCGTGGTCAAACAAATTTTACTACCCGTTAGTTTTAAAACATGTAGTATGATAAAATTTTAAAATCCATAGCAACACACATGCATTCAGCTAGTCCTTCCTGAAAAACCAGTTGATAAGCGTTATCATCATTCCCATATTACGACCGGGGGAGTTCCCGCGCGGAGGAGGCGGCCACGTCGCCCGCGCGCGCGCTCAGGCCGGCGCGTTCGGGCAGCTTCAACTTCTGGCAGTTGAACCAGGAGTCACCAGTCTCAGCGATCACCGCACTGTTACCTGTCAGCATCTTCTGGATGTGCTTGAAGAGCACATTGACACGCAGCGGCTCGTTTGGCTCACTCTCCAGCGGCTGACCCTCAGGCACAAAGATCCTCTTGTAGTTCTCGTAGGCGGTGGTGTTCTTATTAAGCCGCTTAGCCAATTCAGACAAGAATTCCTTCATCATGACTAATCCAAATGCTGGGCCATTCCCGACAATTACACGTTCAGGCTGCACGATGATGGCCTTGTCCTTCTTGAGGAGGAAAGAGTAGCCAACAGAGCTGTAGTCATTGAAAATGGGGCCTGCAAAGAGGTAGGCGTCGGCCGACTCCACTATCTCGGCGCAGAAGGCAGTGCTGACTGCACCCCAGTAAGTGCCAATGAAGTGGGGGTTTCATGATCCAAGAAAATCCTGTGAACCAAAAGGAGAGAAGGGCACCTTGGGGCGAGGAAGAAGGGGACGGGGTCGCGGCTAAAGGTGGGGTGAGGTAGCCCGGGGAGGTTGCAGCTGATGCTGAGGTACACCGGCTTGCTCTCCCTCAGCGCCGTTGCGATGGCCGTGTCGATCTGCTCGTGCGCGTCGTCCAGATTGGTCACCACCGCCTGAATCCACCAACAAGCAAATCAGCCAATCAGACCAAGAACCGCCCGATGGAACCCAAGAAATTAAAGACAGCCAAGAAGACGCAATGGGGCACGTACCTGGTGGCAAGTGACGGTCTGGAAACAGCGGAGCTCCTGGGAGAAGTCCGGGAGGCCGATGGTATGGTGGAGGATGCGGTTGGTGCCGTAGTCGTTAGAGTTGACAACGGCGTCGACCTCGAGGTTCCACGGGTGGCCACGCCAGAGGTAGATCTTTGAGTTGATCTCATGGTCGACGGGGAAGCGAGACGCGCCACGCCCCCCGGCCCCAGCTGGCCGCGTCGTCGCCTATGAGGGGGTCGGAGAATGAGAGGACGGACGAGACGGGGGCCTCGGATCCGGCGGTGGTGGGGGGGAGGAATATAGGCGCTGGTCGGGATCGCTCCAGCGCGGAACCTAGTCGAGCGTCACGGCCGGCTCCACCCCGCCCACGCCGGCCGCCATGGCCACCGCCGCGGAGGCGGAGCCGAGGCTGCCGCCGGCGAGCGGTGCTGCATGGGGACGGCCGGATCAGGGCCGTAAGGGCATGGAGATCGCGCGGGGTGGAGGAGGAGGCGGCGGTGGCGCGGGGTGGGGAGGAGGAGGAGGCGGCGGCGGAGCGGAGGGGTGGGGGGAGGAGGAGGCGGCGGCGGAGCGGAGGGGTGGGGGAGGAGGCGGCGACGGCGGAGGAGCGGGGGAGGAGGCAGCGGAGAAATCAGAGGGGAGGAGGCAGCGGAGAAATCAGAGGGGAGGAGGCGCACGGGTTCGGTGGGGGAGGCCGGCGGCGGCGGAGGAGGAGGGAGGGGAGGAGGCGGAGGAGGGGTGGGGGAGGAGGAGGCGACGGGGGAGGGGGCGCCGGAGGAGGCTACGGGGGAGGAGGCGGAGGGGAGGAGGCGGCGGTGGGGGGAGGCAGGCGGCGGCGAAATCCAAGGGCGCACGGGTTCAGGAGAAGGGTGGGGAGGGCGGTTCGGGAGGCGGGAGGGGGGACGCAGGGCGTGATGGGGTGGGGTTTTGGATTCAATGATGTGCATGATCCGGATGATTTTGGCCTTAGGATCTTCAATGAGTAAGAGAAGAAGGCTTGAGGAGAGATCCAGGCCATTCATTTGTATGAAGTTGGATTACTTTGGTACACAAATCTGGGTGGACTTAGATTAGGCATGACTGTGGGGGTGGTTGAGAGGGTGGATTTAGTAAAGAAAATTTTGGTGTATTATAGAGTAGGGTAGATATAAGAGAGATGCCTCATTTTAAATTTCCCATTGCTTTCTAACTCTCTTCGAATGGTTGATCACCCTTTTGTGCGCCATGGTTTTTCCCGATTTGGGTTGTCGACTCTCTTGTTGATCTTGGTTATTTGCCAGGTTTTTTGTAACAAAAATTGATTTCAATCTCATCTCTTGTCTATGGATTATATTTACATATTCATTATTTCTCCCTCCTGTCATCACTGCCCCGTCTAGCTGCACTTGTACACTTCAGTTCCACCCACCTTGTGCGGGCTGCCACTGTTGATGCACTGGCGCCTCTCGCTGCCGCATGTGATGTGAAATGTGATCTCTGCAGTTGCGTTGCAATTGGCAACTGTGCTGCCACAGCTCCTATACTTGCATACCATTCGTGCAAACAGTCATGCTCTTGTTCAGTTTCTATTGCATGTTTTCTACTGCAGGTAGAAATTGACTACCATGCTCACACACTAATACAGAAATACTATTAGTAGATGCCAAATCACAGACGGTTTGTCAAATCCGTCTGTGACGTACACTATCACAAACGGTTTTAATTTAGAGACCGTCTGTGTTGTTAGTGTCAAAAAAAACAAGTATCACAGATAGTTATTACCGATGAACCGTCTGTGATACTGGAATATCACAGATGGCTTTTATTAAAAAGCTGTCTGTGATAATCATTTATTGCATCGCTCAGAACCGCATCTGTCTTCATTTCGATCCAGATCTAGCCGGTGCTGCACCTGGAGGAGGCAAGGCTTTCAGGCCAGTTAATTTGGTGGGAGGAGGTGGGAGAGCTTTGAAAATTCATACGTTCCTGGTTGCCCTAGATATGGTTAGTAATGAAATTTATTTTTCTTTGCATTACAATTTAGATCTAAGTTTTGGTGAGTGTTATTGAAGATGGTTTGCATCTACTTGACCATACATGATCAGTTCCCGTCATGTGGGAGGCCAAATTTGTCAAAATTGTTGGTTATAAGTGATTCGTCGATCGCTGGGGAAATAGCTGTTGTGTTTATAATATGAATTAAGCTAGCAAAGCCTCAATGCATGTGGTATATATGTAATAATAATTAATTAATTTAATTTTTAATACTAAGTTGTTATATATATGCATAACGTAGGACCGAAGTTGGACGTCCGTGTGAGTGAAGAGTACATTAATGGCGTGTCTGCTTTTACAAGAGCTGCCGAGGAGGATATGTTGAATAAGGGGGGTGAAATATATGTACTATCCATGCACTGACTGCGAGAATTTAAAGATGTTTAAGAACCGAGAGCAAATTGAAGTGCACTTTATTCGGAGGGGTTTAGAAAAATGTTATACGCGTTGGACCAGTCATGGCGAAGTCAATGATATATTGCCAGATGACATCACTGGTGAAGTGAATGATATGCCGCCGGATGATGTCGATTGTTGTTTGGATTTGGATAGGTTGCACGATGACAATCTGGATCAGATGTTTCGCCATGGATACCATCAACGAGGATGCATCCTTCATCGAGAGGTATATTACAATAACAATGTTGGCTCACCATGATAAGGAATTTGTACTTATAACCTACAATCAGATGTTCCATTGGATTTTAATTGTAATTATACCAAAATGGAGTAAGGCAATATACCTTGATTCTCTAAGTAAGAACAAAACCGACTACACAGTTATCGGCCAATTACTCGATAGGTAAGTACATTTTCTCCATACATAATTATATTGTACTCTTTCTTTCCTTCCGAATGACTAACATAACTTTTTTGAATCACGAAGGTCATTCGCCACATACGTTTCAGAGACACGTAGCTCGACGGAAGGGGCCAAGCCCTTGCAACTTCACTGCTTCATCTACATTCTGCATTTGCGTTGAGCCTACGATACTTCTTGTTCTTCATCAGGCCCAACTATAAGTTATTCGTGTGACCGATAGGTTCTGTTTGAATTTTATTTCTGCATATATTTCGAAGTACAATGTGTTGTCTACAGTTAGTACTGATTTATACGTCACTAGTTTTTTATAATATTTATCTTTGATAAAATATAGAATTAAAATTGTTGTAGCTACGGGCTAAACAGGAATCAAGGGGGCTAGCAGGAGGAGAAGAGGAGAGCTAGACCTGTGGGAGAGCTGGTAGAATGAGAGGATGTCCCCCCCCCCCTTTGCCCCTCCTGGGGGTTTATATATATGAGTGGGGTAGAATGGGAAATCCCCATTCTACCCCTTAGTATTTACAAAGGATGAGGGTACATTGGTATATTTACACTGGTATATTCCTCTACACTATTGGGCCTATTACATGTTGGACTAGTTGCACGGCCCAGTCACGGGGGGTTGGGCCACCCCTACAACAGTACTCCCTCGACAGCAAGCGCTGAGGTCCCGATGGGCGAGCTGACGCGATGAACCACCCCAGCCCCCCGTTCCCCGACAGCAAGCGCGAGGGTGCCGAGTGGTGAGACGCTGCAACTAGTAGCTTGCAAACCCCCGAGGCAATGCCTACGAAGAAATCAGTGAGCTCCTGCGCTGAACCCCGCGCCGTCCCGCCGAGGCGACGCCTATAAGGCGGACGGTGGAGTCGAGCGTCGGAGCCGTGCCGTCCCGCCGAGGCGATGCCTACGAGGCGGACGGCGATGCCGAGCGCCGAAGACGTGTCGTCGAGCGCCGAGGACGTGCCGTCCCGCCGAGGCGATGCCTACGAGGCGGACGGCGAAGCCGAGCGCCGAAGACGTGTCGTCGAGCGCCGAGGACGTGCCGTCCCACCGAGGCGATGCCTACGAGGCGGACGGCGAAGCCGAGCGCCGAAGACGTGTCGTCGAACGCCGAGGACGTGCCGTCCCGCCGAGGCGATGCCTACGAGGCGGATGGCCACCATTCCCCTACTCTCAAAAACGGTACCCGCGGAGAGCGGGCGCTTGCGACGTAGGCCGAGGGCACTACGCGCGCGGAGGCAGAGAGGCGAAGGCGTCTGTCGTGGCTACAGGCCAAACAGGGAAAGAGGGGACTGGTAGGAGAGGAAGAGGAGAGCCAGATCTGTGGAGAGGTGGTGAGAATGAGAGGACGATGTCCCCCTTTGCCCCTCCTGGGGGTTTATATATATGAGTGGGGTAGAATGGGAAATCCCCATTCTACCCCTTAGTATTTACAAAGGATGAGGGTACATTGGTATATTTACACTAGTATATTCTTCTACACTATTGGGTCTATTACATGTTGGACTAGTTGCACGGCCCAGTCACGGGGGGTTGGGCCATCCCTACAACAGTACTCCCTCGACAGCAAGCGCTGAGGTCCCGATGGGCGAGCTGACGCGATCAACCACCCCAGCCCCCCGTTCCCTGACAGCAAGCGCAAGGGTGCCGATGCAACTGGTAGCTCGCAGACCCTAGAGGCAAGGCCTATGAAGAAATCAGTGAAGCGCCGAAGACGTCGTCGAGCGCCGAAGACGTGCCGTCGAGCGCCGAAGACGTGCCGTCCCGCCAAGGCGATGCCTACAAGGCAGACGGCGGAGTCGAGCGCCGAAGACGTGCCGTCCCGCCGAGGCGATGCCTACGAGGCGGACGGCGGAGTCGTGGCGGCGAAGACGTGTCGTCGAGCGCCGAAGACGTGCCGTCCCACCGAGGCGATGCCTACAAGGCGGACGGCGGAGTCGAGCGCCGAAGACGTGCCGTCCCGCCGAGGCGATGCCTACGAGGCGGACGGCGGAGTCGAGCGCCGAAGACATGCCGTCGAGCGCCGAAGACGTGCCGTCCCGCCGAGGCGATGCTTACAAGGCGGACGGCGGAGTCGAGCGCCGAAGACGTGCCGTCCCGCCAAGGCGATGCCTACGAGGCGGGCGGCGGAGTCGTGGCGGCGAAGTCGTGTTGTCGAGCGCCGAAGACGTGCCGTCCCGCCGAGGCGATGCCAACAAGGTGGACGGCGGAGTTGAGCGCCGAAGACGTGCCGTCCCGCCGATGCGATGCCTACGAGGCGGATGGCGGAGTTGAGCGCCGAAGACGTGTCGTCGAGCGCCGAAGACGTGCCGTCCCGCCGAGGCGATGCCTACAAGGCGGACGGCGGAGTTGAGAGCCGAAGACGTGCCGTCCCGCTGAGGCGATGCCTACGAGGCGGACGGCGGAGTCGTGGCGGCGGAGACGTGTCGTCGAGCGACGAAGACGTGCCGTCCCGCCGAGGCGATGCCTACAAGGCGGACGGCGGAGTCGTGGCGGGGAAGACGTGTCGTCGAGCGCCGACGACGTGCCGCCCCGCTGAGGCAATGCCTACAAGGCAGACGGCGGAGTCGAGCGCCGAAGACGTGCCGTCCCGCCGAGGCGATGCCTACGAGGCGGACGGCGGAGACGAGCGGCGAAGACGTGTCGTCGAGCGCCGAAGACGTGCCGTCCCGCCGAGGCGATGCCTACAAGGCGGACGGCGGAGTCGAGCGCCGAAGACGTGCCGTCCCGCCGAGGCGATGCCTACGAGGCGGACGGCGGAGACGAGCGGCGAAGACGTGTCGTCGAGCGCCGAAGACGTGCCGTCCAGCCGAGGCGATGCCTACAAGGCGGACGGCGGAGTCGAGCGCCGAAGACGTGCCGTCCCGACGAGGCGATGCATACGAGGCGGACGGCGGAGTCGTGGCGGCGAAGACGTGTCGTCGAGCGCCGAAGACGTGCCGCCCCGCCGAGGCGATGCCTACAAGGCGGACGGCGGAGTCGAGCGCCGAACACGTGCCGTCCCGCCGAGGCGATGCCTACGAGGCGGACGGCGGAAACGAGCGGCGAAGACGTGTCGTCGAGCGCCGAAGACGTGCCGTCCCGCCGAGGCGATGCCTACAAGGCGGACGGCGGAGTCGAGCGCCGAAGACGTGCCGTCCCGCCGAGGCGATGCCTACGAGGTGGACGGCGGAGACGAGCGGCGAAGACGTGTCGTCGAGCGCCGAAGACGTGCCGTCCCGCCGAGGCGATGCCTACAAGGCGGACGGCGGAGTTGAGCGCCGAAGACGTGTCGTCCCGCCGAGGTGATGCCTACGAGGCGGACGGCGGAGACGAGCGGCGAAGACGTGTCGTCGAGCGCCGAAGACGTGCCGTCCCGCCGAGGCGATGCCTACAAGGCGGACGGCGGAGTCGAGCGCCGAAGACGTGCCGTCCCGACGAGGCGATGCCTACGAGGCGGACGGCGGAGTCGTGGCGGCGAAGACGTGTCGTCGAGCGCCGAAGACGTGCCGCCCCACCGAGGCGATGCCTACAAGGCGGACGGCGGAGTCGAGCGCCGAAGACGTGCCGTCCCGCCGAGGCGATGCCTACGAGGCGGACGGCGGAAACGAGCGGCGAAGACGTGTCGTCGAGCGCCGAAGACGTGCCGTCCCGCCGAGGCGATGCCTACAAGGCGGACGGCGGAGTCGAGCGCCGAAGACGTGCCGTCCCGCCGTGGCGATGCCTACGAGGCGGACGGCGGAGACGAGCGGCGAAGACGTGTCGTCGAGCGCCGAAGACGTGCCGTCCCGCCGAGGCGATGCCTACAAGGCGGACGGCGGAGTTGAGCGCCGAAGACGTGCCGTCCCGCCGAGGCGATGCCTACGAGGCGGACGGCGGAGACGAGCGGCGAAGACGTGTCGTCGAGCGCCGAAGACGTGCCGTCCCGCCGAGGCGATGCCTACAAGGCGGACAGCGGAGTTGAGCGCCGAAGACGTGTCGTCGAGCGCCGAAGACGTGCCGTCCCGCCGAGGCGATGCCTACAAGGCGGACGGCGGAGTCGAGCGCCGAAGACGTGCCGTCCCGCCGAGGCGATGCCTACGAGGCGGACGGCGGAGTCGTGGCGGCGAAGACGTGTCGTCGAGCGCCGAAGACGTGCCGTCCCGCCGAGGCGATGCCTACAAGGCGGACGGCGGAGTCGAGCGCCGAAGACGTGCCGTCCCGCCGAGGCGATGCCTACGAGGCGGACGGCGGAGTCGAGCGCCGAAGACGTGCCGTCGAGCGCCGAAGACGTGCCGTCCCGCCGAGGCGATGCTTACAAGGCGGACGGCGGAGTCGTGGCGGTGAAGACGTGTCGTCGAGCGCCGAAGATGTTCCTACCTTCAAACAGGAGAGCCCGCGGGGAGCGGGCGCGTGGAGCGTAGGCCGAAGGCACTACGCACGCCGAGGTAGGGATGCGAGACCGCCGTTCCCCTACCTTCAAAAAGGAGTGCCCGCGGAGAGCGGGCGCTTGGAGCGTAGGCCAAAGGCACTACGCACACCGAGGTAGGGAGGCGAGACCGCCGTTCCCCTACCTTCAAAAAGGAGTGCCCGCGGGGAGCGGGCGCTTGGAGCGTAGGCCGAAGGCACTACGCACGCCGAGGTAGGGAGGCGAGACCGCCGTTCCCCTACCTTGAAAAAGGAGTGCCCGCAGGGAGCGGGCGCTTGGAGCGTAGGCCGAAGGCACTACGCACGCCGAGGTAGGGAGGCGAGACCGCCCTTCCCCTACCTTGAAAAAGGAGTGCCCGCGTGGAGCGGGCGCTTGGAGCGTAGGCCGAAGGCACTACGCACGCCGAGGTAGGGAGGCGAGACCGCTGTTCCCCTACCTTCAAACGGGAGAGCCCGCGGGGAGCTGGCGCGTGGAGCGTAGGCCGAAGGCACTACGCACGCCGAGGTAGGGAGGCGAGACCGCCGTTCCCCTACCTTCAAAACGAAGTGCCCGCGGGGAGCAGGTGCTTGGAGCGTAGGCCGAAGGCACTACGCACGCCGAGGTAGGGAGACGAGACCGCCGTTCCCCTACCTTCAAACAGGAGAGCCCGCGGGGAGTGGGCGCGTGGAGCGTAGGCCGAAGGCACTAGGCACGCCGAGGTAGGGAGGCGAGACCGCCGTTCCCCTACCTTCAAAAAGGAGTGCCCGCGGGGAGCGGGCGCTTGGAGCGTAGGCCGAAGGCACTACGCACGCCGAGGTAGGGAGGCGAGACCGTCGTTCCCCTACCTTCAAACAGGAGTGCCCGCGGGGAGCAAGCGCTTGGAGCGTAGGCCGAAGGCACTACGCACGCCGAGGTAGGGAGGCGAGACCGCCGTTCCCCTACCTTGAAAAAGGAGTGCCCGCGGGGAGCGGGCGCTTGGAGCGTAGGCCGAAGGCACTACGCTCGCCGAGGTAGGGAGGCGAGACCGCCGTTCCCCTACCTTCAAACAGGAGAGCCCGCGGGGAGCGGGCGCGTGGAGCGTAAGCCGAAGGCACTACGCACGCCGAGGTATGGAGGCGAGACCGCCGTTCCCCTACCTTCAAAAAGGAGTGCCCGCGGGGAGCGGGCGCTTGGAGCGTAGGCCGAAGGCACTACGCACGCCGAGGTAGGGAGGCGAGACCGCCGTTCCCCTACCTTCAAACAGGAGAGCCCGCGGGGAGCGGGCGCGTGGAGCGTAGGCCGAAGGCACTACGCACGCCGAGGTAGGGAGGCGAGACCGTCGTTCCCCTACCTTGAAAAAGGAGTGCCCGCGGGGAGCGGGCGCCTGGAGCGTAGGCCGAAGGCACTACGCACGCCGAGGTAGGGAGGCGAGACCGCCGTTCCCCTACCTTCAAACAGGAGAGCCCGCGGGGAGCGGTCGCGTGGAGCGTATGCCGAAGGCACTACACACGCCGAGGTAGGGAGGCGAGACCGTCGTTCCCCTACCTTCAAAAAGGAGTGCCCGCGGGGAGCGGGCGCTTGGAGCGTAGGCCGAAGGCACTACGCACGCCGAGGTAGGGAGGCGAGACCGCCGTTCCCCTACCTTCAAACAGGAGTGCCCGCGGGGAGCGGGCGCGTGGAGCGTAGGCCGAAGGCATACGCACGCCGAGGTAGGGAGGCGAGACCGCCGTTCCCCTACCCTCAAAAAGGAGTGCCCGCGGGTAGCTGGCGCTTGGAGCGTAGGCCGAAGGCACTACGCACGCCGAGGTAGGGAGGCGAGACTGTCGTTTCCCTACCTTCAAACAGGAGTGCCCGCGGGGAGCGGGCGCTTGGAGCGTAGGCCGAAGGCACTACGCACGCCGAGGTAGGGAGGCGAGACCGCCGTTCCCCTACCTTCAAACAGGAAAGCCCGCGGGGAGCGGGCGCGTGGAGCGTAGGCCGAAGGCACTACGCACGCCGAGGTAGGGAGGCGAGACCGCCGTTCCCCTACCTTCAAACAGGAGAGCCCGCGGGGAGCGGGCGCGTGGAGCGTAGGCCGAAGGCACTACGCACGCCGAGGTAGGGAGGCAAGACCGCCGTTCCCCTACCTTCAAAAAGGAGTGCACGCGGGGAGCGGGCACTTGGAGCGTAGGCCGAAAGCACTACGCACGCCGAGGTAGGGAGGCGAGACCGCCGTTCCCCTACCTTCAAACAGGAGAGCCCGCGGGGAGCGGGCGCGTGGAGCGTAGGCCGAAGGCACTACGCACGCCGAGGTAGGGAGGCAAGACCGCCGTTCCCCTACCTTCAAAAGGAGTGCCCGCGGGGAGCGGGCACTTGGAGCGTAGGCCGAAGGCTCTACGCACGCCGAGGTAGGGAGGCGAGACCGCCGTTCCCCTACCTTGAAAAAGGAGTGCCCGCGTGGAGCAGGCGTTTGGAGCGTAGGCCGAAGGCACTACGCTCGCCGAGGTAGGGAGGCGAGACCGCCGTTCCCCTACCTTGAAAAAGGAGTGCCCGCGGGGAGCGGGCGCTTGGAGCGATACACTCCCTGGTGTAACGCGCTCGAAGGTGCGACATCCAGGTGTCGCATCACTAAGGCGAGGCACTCCCTAGTGTCTCGGTCATCGCGCAATTTTTATACTCCGTAGAGTGTCTGAGGGTAACTGGTGCGTGCGGAGGCGGACCTCGGCGCACGGCTTGTTTATAGTCCGCGGACTCTCGCGTGCGGAGGCAGACCTCGGCGCACGACTTAATTTATAGTCCTTGGACTTTCGCGTGCGGAGGCAGACCTCAGCGCACGACTTGTTTAGAGTCCTTAGACTTGCGTAGGGACAACACCTGCGTATTATTTATGCTCCGTAGAGAGCGTGGGATCAGCATCCCCGTCTTGTTTATACTCCGTAGAGTCACGCGTGCGGAAGCTGAGCTCAACGCTACGTCTTATTTAAAGTCCGTAGACTGGTGCGCGCGGAAGCTGAGTTCAACGCTACGTCTTATTTATAGTCCGTAGACTGTCGCGTGCGGAGCGAGGCTCAACGCTACGTCTTATTTAAAGTCCGTAGACTGGTGCGTGCGGAGCTAGGCTCAACGCTACGTCTTATTTATAGTCCGTAGACTCGCGTGTGCGGAAGCTGAGCTCAACGCTACGTCTTATTTAAAGTCCGTAGACTGTCGCGTGCGGAGCTAGGCTCGACGCTACGTCTTATTTAAAGTCCGTAGACTGGTGCGTGCGGAGCTAGGCTCGACGCTACGTCTTATTTATAGTCCGTAGACTGATGCGTGCGGAGGCGTACCTCGACGCTACGTCTTCCTTTATACTCCGTGGAGTGCGTGCGGAGGCGTCCCCCCACACGTCTTTTGTTTATACTCAGACCCGCCCCCCTGGCTGCGGAGAGTGCACACGCGGACGTGCGTCTTTGGTTTATACTCAGACCCGCCCCCCTGGCTGCGGCGAGTGCACACGCGGACGTGCGTCTTTGGTTTATACTCAGACCCGCCCCCCTAGCTGCGGCGAGTGCACACGCGGACGTGCGTCTTTGGTTTATACTCAGACCCGCCCCCCTGGCTGCGACGACTGCACACGCGGACGTGCGTCTTTGGTTTATACTCAGACCCGCCCCCCTGGCTGCGGCGAGTGCACACGCGGACGTGCGTCTTTGGTTTATACTCAGACCCGCCCCCCTGGCTGCGGCGAGTGCACACGCGGACATGCGTCTTTGTTTTATACTCAGACCCGCCCCCCTGGCTGCGGCGAGTGCACACGCGGACGTGCGTCTTTGGTTTATACTCATACCCGCACCCCTGGCTGTGGAGAGTGCACACGCGAACGTGCGTCTTTGTTTATACTCCGTAGAGTACGCCGACGCTCGAGGCAGCCGGGCGATTTAAATCAAAAAAAGGGGGACCAACACAGAGGCATCGAAGAAATGGCCGAAGACTTGCGACAAACAAACGCTCCAGAATGCAGCACTAGAAAAACCTACGGCAGCCCAAAACAGGCCAAAACCGCAGAAGCAAAAATGGCCAAATCGAGTGCTCTCAGAATGGAATTGTAGCCGCAAGAAACGATATGAAGAAAAAACCATTCCTCTATGGCCATGCACGCAAGAAATGCAGCGACGAATATTAAAACCCCCAGACTACATGCAGTGCGTACCGGGCGGGGTGGAGCCGCCGTGGAGTAGACTCCGCAGGTGCGGAGACCTTGACGTATTTAGTCTTCGAGGCAGCTAGAGCTACTCGGCTCGGAGGCCGCAGGGCTTGCGCTGGACGTGGAGTCCCTCGCGGAGAAGCCAGTGGAGAGAGCCGACGCTGCCTCCGCGTGGTCACGTTGCCGGGCACGCCCTCCGCATGTTGGCCTGGCGCGGAGACAGTGGGCACGGAGGCTCCGAAGCAACCTTCCACGGCGCCGAGGCCACTGTGGGAGACTTCGACGATGCGGAGCCACGACGTCGCCTGCGCTGGGTCCTGCGCGGAGTTGATACTTCACCTGCGCGGGGTCCATGTTTTGCCTACTTCGGGTGCATGCACGGACACTGCGTCGCGACGCCGGCTGAAGACTTCGCGCGTGCGTGCATGAATGTAGACTTCGTACATGCATGCGTAGCCGCACATGGTTCCTGTGCGTGCACTCTTCATGGAGGCCAGAGAAGACTCCTTGGAGCCGAGGCGAAGTGTCGTTGTAGGCCTACGACGTCGTCGCGGGGTTGATCGAAGTCCGGCGAGGTCGCCGCAGCACCGAGTGAACGTCGGCAAAGTCATCACGGCGCCAGGCGAAGGCCAGCTCGAAGTCGCTGTGGAGCCGAGCGAAGGCCAGCGAAGTCCTCCGTAAGCCAGGTCAGCGAAGTCGAGGACCGAGGCCGCAGCTAGAGCCAGAGCCTAGGCGTGGGTGCCGAGCGGAGACCTGCGCTTTGCATGCGAAGTCTGGCGCTATCTACGTGAAGGGTGGTGTCGCGTCGAGGCTATTGCCGCGAATCTTGAGCAGGGCCGGCGCGGAGCCCCTGGGAGCTAGCGGAGGCACCCTACAGTCGAGGTGGTCCGATGCTTCGACCGACGCGCGAAGACTTGGAGCGGGCTCCGCAGGCGAGGTGCAGACGCTCGGAGGCTCCGCGGCCAAACCTGCTCGGTGACGCTGGGTACGTCGACATTGTTGTTGGTGACGACGTACAGGCCGGTGGCGGCCGGAGGCGCAGGAGACGGAGACGTAGACGCCGAAGGCTACCTTGCCGTACCTCCTGACGAGCTCCTTCATGCGGGCGTGGAAGGCCGAAGACGCTGTCGCAAAGGCGGCCGGGCCTGGTCGCGCGTGCCAGACCCAGCGGCTACACGCGGAAACGGAGGCCGGGCGGAGTCCCGCGCGGAGTCGACGGACGCGACAACGGAGCCCCGCGGCTTTATGCATGCACACGCACGTACACTTCGCGGGCGAAGCCAGCGGAGGCGCGGAGGCGTCGGGGCGCGGAGTTGACGGAGTCCAAGCGGCTGCGGACGACGGCTGTGGCCGGGCGGAGTCTCGCATGGGGGCACACACGGAGGCGGGCCCGCTGCTGTGGCGTAGTCGTTGCAGAGATCCTCTCGAGTTGGGGGAGGGTCGAGGTTCTTGCTAGCCATTCCCACGGTCGCCTCTCGCAGCGGAGCAGGAATAGTAGCGAGGTCCGTGCAAAGCTTCGCAGAGGCCAGGTCGGCAGAGCCGCGCAGAGATGAGGTCGACGCCGCAGAACTCCTCCCTCACACGCCAGATTTCGCGTTCCTGCGGCCCGGGCTTCCGCTCGGCGTGCCAAGCTTTTCCGCCCCCGCATCGAGCCTTGCCGGCCTCCTCCGAGTGTACGTGCTCGCCACCTGATTGGATGGATGTGCTTACGTACGCGTAGCCTTCACGCGTGCGTGGACTTCGAGCGGGAGGCTCCGACGGCGAGCTGCGCGTGCGAAGTCCGCCTTACGGAGGCGACGTCCTGCGCGGAGCCGGGCACACAGAGGTTACGTAACACCCGAAGTCCTCGCCGAGGTGACCGTCTCCCGCACGGGATTGACGCTAGCGCAGCAACCCTTGGAGCTTGGAGCAGGCGGCGAAGCCAAGCGACACGCCGAGGCATCGTGCCTGCACGGATGGACTCCCAGTGGAAGACTTCGCGCGTAGACGCCGAGGGCACGAAGGCTGGAGCTACGGCTGTAGACCCCGACAGTGTGAGGAGCTGCATGCGCCTGCACGGACGGATGCTCCCGCGTCGTGACTTCGGTGCAGAATGCATGCATGAATGGGTAGGTACTTCAGGTGTATGCATGAACGGACCCAGAAATTGATACATATGCTTGGATGGGCACGTGAAGGGATATTAGTGCATGCGTGAAGGGATATTAGTGCATGCGCAGGTGAAGTCTACGGATGGATATGAGAGTGTACGTGCGGACGTCCCGACGCGCAGCGGTGCCGCAAAGCCTGGCTCACGAGCAAAGACTCGAGACTGCAGAGGCCGCAGGCAAGGAAGCTCTGAAGCTCCGAGGCGACCTTCGACGATGCGGAGTCCCCGGCTGCGCGGAGACGAGGTAGTGCGGCGCGAAGACGTGCTTGGCGAGGTGTACTTCGCGCGGAGCTCGGAGTGGACAAGCCGAAGACATGTGTATCACGCTGGCCAGAAAGGTCACGCTCCCATGCCATCCAAGATCTAACTTCCCTGCATGAACACCCCCCAGCAGAGCGGAGATAACAACGGTATGAGAATGGGTAGTTCCGCTAGATCTATTCAACATACCGTCTACAAAACATGGCGAAGGGTACAGGCAAAACCCATACGACCAGATCTATTCAGGATGGTTAAATTCTTTAGCAAACAAGCTACTTATCTGTCGATGATGGCCCGCCAGATGGTACAGCCACCATGAGTGAAGCAGCACGATAGGAAAGATCCACATAACTGTTGTTCTTGTTGAATGCCGGAGAAATTTCTTCCGTATGTAGCTTCTCGTCTTCCCCACGGACGGCGCCATCTGTCGTGGCTACAGGCCAAACAGGGAAAGAGGGGACTGGTAGGAGAGGAAGAGGAGAGCCAGATCTGTGGACAGGTGGTGAGAATGAGAGGAGGATGTCCCCCTTTGCCCCTCCTGGGGGTTTATATATATGAGTGGGGTAGAATGGGAAATCCCCATTCTACCCCTTAGTATTTACAAAGGATGAGGGTACATTGGTATATTTACACTGGTATATTCTTCTACACTATTGGGTCTATTACATGTTGGACTAGTTGCACGGCCCAGTCACGGGGGGTTGGGCCATCCCTACAACAGCGTCGTTCCCCTACGTTCAAAAACAGTGCCCGCGGAGAGCGGGCGCTTGCGGCGTAGGCCGAGGGCACTACGCACGCCGAGGCAGAGAGGCGAAGGCGTCGTTCCCCTACCTTCAAAAACAATGCCCGCGGAGAGCGGGCGCTTGCGGCGTAGGCCGAGGGCACTACGCCCGGCGAGGTAAAGAGGCGAAGGCGCCGTTCCCCTACCTTCAAAAACAGTGCCCGCGGAGAACGGACGTTTGCGGCGTAGGCCAAGGGCACTACGCACGCCGAGGTAGAGAGGCGAAGGCGCCGTTCCCCTACCTTCAAAAACAGTGCCCGCAGAGAGCGTGCGCTTGCGGCTTAGGCCGAGGGCACTACACGCGCGGAGGCAGAGAGGCGAAGGCGCCGTTCCCCTACCTTCAAAAACAGTGCCCGCGGAGAGCGGGCGCTTGCGGCGTAGGCCGAGGGCACTACGCACGCCGAGGTAGAGAGGCGAAGGCGCCGTTCCCCTACCTTCAAAAACAGTGCCTGAGGAGAGCGGGCGCTTGCGGCGTAGGCCGAGGGCACTACGCACGCGGAGGCAGAGAGGCGAAAGCGCCGTTCCCCTACCTTCAAAAACAGTGCCCGCGGAGAGCGAGCGCTTGCGGCGTAGGCCGAGGGCACTATGCACGGCGAGGTAGTGAGGCGAAGGCGTCGTTCCCCTACCTTCAAAAACAGTGCCCGCGGAGAGCGGGCGCTTGCGGCGTAGGCCGAGGGCACTACGCACGCCGAGGTAGAGAGGTGAAGGCGTCGTTCCCCTACCTTCAAAAACAGTGCCCGCGGAGAGCGGGCGCTTACGGCGTAGGCCGAGCGCACTACGCACGCCGAGGTAGAGAGGCGAAGGCGCCGTTCCCCTACCTTCAAAAACAGTGCCCGCGGAGAGCGGGCGCTTGCGGCGTAGGCCGAGGGCACTACGCGCGCGGAGGTAGAGAGGCGAAGGCGACGTTCCCCTACCTTCAAAAACAGTGCCCGCGGAGAGCGGGCGCTTGCGGCGTAGGCCGAGGGCACTACACACGCCGAGGTAGAGAGGCGAAGGCGACGTTCCCCTACCTTCAAAAACAGTGCCCGCGGAGAGCGGGCACTTGCGGCGTAGGCCGAGAGCACTACGCATGCCGAGGTAGAGAGGCGAAGGCGCCGTTCCCCTACCTTCAAAAACAGTGCCCACGGAGAGCGGGCGCTTGCGGCGTAGGCCGAGGGCTCTACGCACGCCGGGGTAGAGAGGCGAAGGCGTCGTTCCCCTACCTTCAAAAACAGTGCCCGCGGAGAGCGGGCGCTTGCGGCGTAGGCCGAGGGCACTACGCACGCCGCGGTAGAGAGGCGAAGGCACCGTTCCCCTACCTTCAAAAACAGTGCCCGCGGAGAGCGGGCCCTTGCGGCGTAGGCCGAGGGCACTACGCACGCCGCGGTAGAGAGGCGAAGGCGCCGTTCTCCTACCTTCAAAAACAGTGCCCGCGGAGAGCGGGCGCTTGCGGCGTAGGCCGAGGGCACTACGTGCGCGGAGGCAGAGAGGCGAATGCGCCGTTCCCTACCTTCAAAAACAGTGCCCGCGGAGAGCGGGCGCTTGCGACGTAGGCCGAGGGCACTATGCACGGCGAGGTAGTGAGGCGAAGGCGTCGTTCCCCTACCTTCAAAAACATTGCCCGCGGAGAGCGGGCGCTTGCGGCGTAGGCCGAGGGCACTACGCACGCCGAGGTAGAGAGGCGAAGGCGTCGTTCCCCTACCTTCAAAAACAGTGCCCGCGGAGAGCGGGCGCTTACGGCGTAGGCCGAGGGCACTACGCACGCCGAGGTAGAGAGGCGAAGGCGTCGTTCCCCTACCTTCAAAAACAGTGCCCGCGGAGAGCGGGCGCTTGCGGCGTAGGCCGAGGGCACTACGCGCGCGGAGGTAGAGAGGTGAAGGCGCCGTTCCCCTACCTTCAAAAACAGTGCCCGCGGAGAGCGGGCGCTTGCGGCGTAGGCCGAGGGCACTACGCACGCCGAGGTAGAGAGGCGAAGGCGCCGTTCCCCTACCTTCAAAAACAGGGGATACACTCCCTGGTGCAACGCGCGCGAAGGCGCGACATCCGGGTGCTGCATCGCTAAGGCAAGGCACTCCCTAGTGTCTCAGCCATTGCGCAATTTTTATACTCCGTAGAGTGCGTGGGAATTTCAACCACGTCTATTTATACTCCGGAGAGTACGTGCAGGAGCAATGCCCACACGTGCGCGGGACATCCACGTCTTGTTTATACTCGGTAGAGTGCGCAGGTAGAACATCCGCGTCTTATTTATACTCCGTAGAGTGCGTGCGGAGGTAGACCTCGACGCTACGTCTTATTTAGAGTCCGTAGACTGGTGCATGCGGAGGCGTACGTCGACGCTACGTCTTATTTATACTCCGTAGAGTGCGCGCGGAGGCGTCCCCCCGTTGCGTCTTATTTAGAGTCCGTGAGTCCGTGGACTGGCGCGTGCGGAGGCGGACCTCGACGCTACGACTTAATTTATAGTCCGTAGACTCTCGCGTGCGGAGGCGGATCGACCTCGACGCTACGTCTTCAAGTGCTCTTACACTGGGACTACCGATGCAACAAACAATATGCTGCACAGCCGTTTCTTTAATCCCATGTACACAGGAAATATAGGTGCTACTACTAAAGCCCATACATATCACTTGCAGTGCGTACCGGACGGGACGGTGGCGACTTGGAGTGAACTCCGCAGGTGCGGAGACCCTGACGTCCACTCCGGCGCATGTGGGGATGAGGCGCATGGGCGATGATGAGGCCTGTGCGGAGCCGCGGTACTTCGGAATCAGCCCACGCGGAGTGCAGGGTCGATGATGTCGGCGTGGGGTCTGCATAGCGGCCGGGTGCGCCGCAGCGAAGTCCTGAGCCGCGGAGGTCGAGCGGAGTGCGCGCGAAGACCTGGACCGAGGGCGGTCGAATCATGCATGCATACGCAGGAGATGGATGCTTCACGCTCTGCAGAGACTTGGCATTGGCTCGGCGTAGGGGTTGCCGCGCGGGGGCTCGGCAGAGTGGAGGCTCGGCGCTGGCTCGACGCGGAGACGCGCGCGGAGTGCAACTCGCGGAGGCGAGGCCCTGTGCGGAGGCGACGCGAAGCCGGAGGCTGTCCGGCGCGTAGGTGCGCGCGGAGTCGCGCGGAGTTCGGCTCGCGGAGGCGAGATCATCAAACCCGAAGACGCGGGCCCAGAGCTCGTCGTCGAGCAGGATCCTGGACGGCCTGGTGTAGCTGTACACGTACCGGCGAGGGCTGCGCCCGTGCAGGTAAGCCAGGCGCTCCGCCGCCACCGCGAAGCTTCACGTCCATACATGCGTGGATGCTCGTTCCGGTTTGCTGGGCGCATGCATCTTCGGCCGACGCGAAGTCCCACTGTGGCGACATCAGCATCTTTGCCATCGCGAAGGCCAGGGTGCGGAGGCGAGCTCGCCGTCGCGAGCGCCAAGAAGGCCGAACAGCGCAGAGACGAGTGGAGGCCAGCTTCGATATCGCGGAGACGAGCGGCGGCCGACTTCCATAGTGCGGAGACGAGTGGAGGCCGACTTCGATAACGCGGAGACGAGCGAAGGCGGGCAGTCGCCACCATGGACACGTGCACCTTCAATTCTGGCAATCACGCTGAAGGCTCCGCGTAACTCGGCGAAGACTGCTCGGACTCAGCGGAGACCACTCAGGCCGGACTCGGCGAAGACTGCTCAGACTCAGCGGAGACCACCCCGGCCGTAGCGAAGATAGAACTCCCTGCAGGCGCCCCGCAGCAAGACGCAGAGGCGGAGCCTGCGGGGGTGAGGCGAAGGCGCGCGGAGTCGAAGCAGTGGTCTCCCCCAGCGGAGGTTATCTCCAACGCCTCTCCGTATGTAGCTCCTTGCGCGGTCCATGCCGCAGAGCCTGGCTCGATGACGCGGAAGCTTCGACAACTCGGAGAGTTCGGAGGCAAGGTGCTGGAGCCTTCGCGTGCACTGGACGGCACGCACGCGGAGCCGAGCTGGTGGGCGTGCGCACACCCGACCTCGGGTGAGGGGAGGCCAGCGGGGTTGCCGGAGACAAGCGATGCACCAAGGCATCGTGCCTGTGTGGACTCCGAGCGGAGACGCCGTGCCTGCACGGACTCCGCGGGCACGGCGGAGTTGCGGCGAGATGATGCCATTGCACCGGATGGAGCCGGTGTTGTTGTTTGGCGTGGCGAAGTTGAAGCGAAGTCCAGAGAAGTCGTCGCGGAGTTTAGCGAAGGCCGGTGTAGCAGTTTTGGAGGCGACCTCGGCGAGGCGGAGGGGTCCCACTCCCTGGTGGCTTTTGACGCCGAAGCAGGTCTTCGCGGGCGAGGCCGGAGGCTGGACGGAGTCTCATACGGCGAAACCGGAGCGAAGACGGATGCGGGGAGCTCACGAAAGAGTCCGGCGCAACGAACTGAGCGGGGCGCCCGGAGGCGCGTGAAGTGCGAGTGCCCTGCACACACATGGGCTATGCATGCAGTGCCCAGGGCCCGGGACGTCTAGGAAGGAAACCGCGTGGCCGCGGGTGTCGCCGTCGGTGTTGACGGAGGCCGACGCCCGTTTCCACTAGTGACGGAGCTTTCGGAGAGGCCGCGGAGCTGCAGGGGGGAGGTTCCACCGATCGTAGGCAGCTGCGGAGGCGAAGACAGCTACACTGGCCACCTGCCTGGGTGGATGAGACTCCGCCGCTGCGCACTCCATGCTCGAAGTGGAGTTGCTCTCGTAGGCGAAGTTCCCACGGCTTTGCAGTCCGCCCACGCCCGCCGACGCGAGCCCTTCGAGGAGGTTCCCGGTCACGTCGAGCTCCTCGACGGTCGCTATCCCAGCGACATGTAACACCGTCACCCCTTTTTTTTAGCAGGCCCACCTGCACTGGAATGCACCCATGTATGCACGTAGAGGAACATTTCATGCATGCATGCGAATGGGAATTTCATACGTGCATAAATGAGGACCGTGTATGACAAAATAAGCGGCGAGGGCCAACGTCGCACGGTCCGGAGCGGAGTCGGGTGGAAAGCTCGACGCAAAGACCGTGACGCGGGGCCGGCGCAGCGCATGCAGGCACACATACGCTAATCATGGAGCTAGCTATGCATGCATGCAAGGCTAATTAGTACTCACGCCATGATCCTTCATGCAGAATTAATTAGTGTTCACTACTCCCATGCATGCATGCACATACTGGGGGCTCACGTAGAATGCATGTATGCCAATCCTACTATGTATGCGGTGTTGGATACGGAAGCCGCGGCTGGGGGCGAAGACTATGCGCAGCGCCAAGTGGTGGTCAACACTTCGCCCCACGGAGTCTAACGCCATGCACGCGAGGTCCGGGCGAAGCCATTGGATTCTTCGTCGCGCGCCGGAGACTTCGCGTGCGCGCCGGAGACTTCGGGCAGGGGACTTCGCGAGTATACAGGGGCTTCGAGCCGGAGGCTTCAGGCGGGGGCCGCATGCATGAAGTCCTGCGCGCGGAGCCAAGGGCGCGGAGGCCAAAACTGCGGCGCAGACTTCAATAGTGTGCGAAGTTGGTCATCTCCACGGTCCAACACACAGCTTCCCTACATAACCACTCTCAGTAGAGCGGAGATAGCAACAACACAAAAATAGACGATTCGATTAGATCTATTCAACACTGCATCTGGGAGATTCAACTAGATCTAGTCAACGCTGCATCTACGAAACGAAGAGAAGTATACAAACAAAGCCTCTACACCTCCACAGTCAGAATGGTTAAATTTTTGGCGAGCGGACTACTTATCTGCCATTGATTGCCCGAAGCAGCATGCTCTCAGGAGCAAAAAAGATGCACATAGTCGTTGCTTTTGTTGAATATTGGAGAAATCTCTTCCATACGTAACTTCTAGCCGCTCCCCACGGACGGCGCCATCTGTTGTAGCTACGGGCTAAACAGGAATCAAGGGGGCTAGCAGGAGGAGAAGAGGAGAGCTAGAACTGTGGGAGAGCTGGTAGAATGAGAGGATGTCCCCCCCCCCCCCTTTGCCCCTCCTGGGGGTTTATATATATGAGTGGGGTAGAATGGAAAATCCCCATTCTACCCCTTAGTATTTACAAAGGATGAGGGTACATTGGTATATTTACACTGGTATATTCCTCTACACTATTGGGCCTATTACATGTTGGACTAGTTGCACGGCCCAATCACGGGGGGTTGGGCCACCCCTACAACAAAAATATTAGACATATTTACAACATTAGCTACCTAGTGGACATTGCCATCTTCCTCCTCTCTAGCATCACAGTGCTCTATTGCCTTTACCTCTAAACCGCCCTAGCATCCCTCATGGTTGCCACTGCCCCACGGCCACCCTAGCTCAGGTGCCACCACTGGGATTTTTGTAGACTGCTACCTCCCTTTCATGTCCCCACCATCAGCCTGCTAGCCCCAAAAATCCCTTTCATGTCCCCAGTGGCGGAGCCAGGATTTCTTTGAGCCTCGAGTCCAAAACTAAGGAGGATATAAGTCTATAACTAATATCAAATAGACTGTATAGACTAGATGGTAAGCATTTGTTTAATTTATTTGGTACACATATTTTATAACGGTAACCGTCAATTACGTGGATTTCACCATATGTAAACTTGGGGATTGATTTGAATATCCATATAGTATGTTCTTAAGAGCAAATGAGCAATATGATTGACTCCATAAAGATGTAAAGAAACAAAGAAGACTCACATCTCAATATGGGAAGTCGTCGACTTCGAGCATATGGATGGCATGCCCCATCTTCGGCCGTTTCTGCGAGTCGGGATCAACACACCTCAGTGCAACCAAGAGAGCCTTCTTCAGTGCCTTGGAGGTGGGCTTCTCTGGCAATTTTGGGTCCAAAACCGCTTCATAGTCCCTGTTGCTCACCGTGTTCTTGAGCCATTCTACAAGGTTAACCTGAAATGAACCCACAGAAACTAATTAAGGCTAAGAAGCATATTGAGTGTCACATTGCATGAGCTCGTACAACCAGATGCAGAGCTAACCTCTCCGGGAGATCTTGCGTAGTCAACCGGGCTTCGACCGGAGATGATCTCCATTATAAGGATCCCAAAGCTGTACACGTCGCTCCTCTCGTTCAGCATGCCGGTGCTTGCGTATTCTGGTGCCACATAACTACCAAAGAAGAGGCAGGCAGTTACCTCAGAGGCATCGAGGCAGGGGATGGTGCCGCGCCGCCGCGGGCTGAGGCGGAGAGGAGGCGCCGAGGCAGGGGCGGTGCCGCGCCACCATTGGCCGAGGCGGAGAGGACGGCCGAGGCGGAGATCCGCTGAGGAGGCGTTGGCGGAGTCGCGGAGAGGAGGCACCGAGGCGGCCGGCGGCTTGGCGGAGAGGAGGCGGGGGGCGGTGCCACGCCGCCACGGGCTGAGGCGAAGAGGAGGCACCGACGCCGCCGAGGCGGGGGGCGGTGCCACGCCGCCGCGGGCCGAGGCGGAGAGGAGGTGCCGACACCGCCGAGGCGGGGGCGGCAGTCACGGGCTCACGGGCGACAGTGGGGGGCTGGGGGCGGCGTGTCGCGTCGCGGGCGGAGTCGCGGAGATGCAGATGCGGCTGGTGGCTGGAGGCGGCTCGTGAGGCCGAGGGGTGCCTCCGCGCACCGCGCGGTTAAGGTAGGCCGCGCGTAACGGGCCGCAGGGACGTGCTCGCGAGTCCCGGCGAATGGGACTGCTCGGGCCAGCCGGAAATAGTGTCGGGCCGCCTAATAAGCCTCGGGCCCAACTACTATACAATTTTTTTTGCGGTATAATTACTAAAATTTTACACTGCAATTATTTCTGGGCCTCGGGCCGTTGCCCAACCGGCCCGAGGCCCATCTCCGCCCCTGCATGTCCCCACCATCAGCCTGCTAGCCCCAAAAAACCTAACCTGATCATAGCCATCAAGCCCCCAAAACATTTAAGGGGATTCGTCAACCATCCTCCATCACTCGCCAGCAAAACCTCCATCGTTGACTCTCGTGTTGCCCTACCACAATACCACTTGTCACTAGCCACCGTTTGCTCGAGATACATGGTCGACAAGGCTACCCTGCTGAACCCCGTCCGAGAAGGGACACTGAAAACCCAAAATCATCAAGCTTGCCATTCTGCTTCGCACCGGGGTGGAAGTTGTTGGAGTGGAGGCGTGCGTGTCAAGATCGATAGAAGCGAGGTAACAAACCGGCTTAGGGGAGGAAGATGCTGGATCCGGAGGCCTAGATCATATGATCCCGTCGGAGTCTGATCGCACGCTCGGGTGCTTGTTTGTATCCTGATCCAATAGATGTCAGCACATAAGTGATTTCGATATACTAACGTGGAGTTTGGTCATTACAGGCAAAATTAACAGACGCCACCATACATTACGAAGAGGGTTACAATAGATGGGTTCTATGAAATACGTCGACCTCTTCGGCTGCGGCTAATTCGACCATACCACTAAATCCTCTCACTCGAAGGATCTCCTTGAGCTAGCTTGTTTGATTCCGAAAAGCTACAGTCCACTGTTCCAAATATGACCAAGTGGCATGTGCAGTGTGACTGCACGAGTTGTCGGTAGAAGTAGTAATAGCCCTGCTGCTACTATCAATCAAAGTGGATTTTTGCACCACGCGAAAGAGGATAGATTACTCTGGCATACCCCCTTATTAATCCCAGGGCATTCCGCCCCGGACTGCCATGTCAGCGATTTCGTAAAAAGATCTTTTGGTTTTTTGAAATTACACATGGGGCTTTGAATTTTCAAAAAAGGCCCTTGTCATATCAGCGCTTTTGCAAAAAGTCACTTCACTTTTTTAAAATTACATATCGGTCCTCAATTTTTTAAGAAAAACCCTCTTTTTACATGATTAAGCCCTGTGCTTGTTTTGGAATTACGTACAGGTCCTTCATTTTTCAAAAAAGTCCATCACTTTCTTGGGAAATGTGTACGGGTCCTTGATTTCTTCAGAAAAGTCCCGCTACGAGTTGTCGACTCTTTTGCTTCGGTCCATGTGGCAGCTAGCGTGGCGTGGCACTGTGCTTCCGTAGCTAATAATTAAGATGGGAGGACCGGCCTCGCGTACATCTCTTCAAACTTCAGGGAATCAACACAAATGCTAGTGAAACTGAAAACACAAACGTGCATGGAACCATGCACATGGCATGCGAGGTACAGAGCGGTGACGCTGGATATGGGTAGGCTACACTAGTGTGGATTAAAATTTTGTACCACATAAACAAGGAAACTATACGAATAAAAATCATAGATCATTACCATTACACATGCAATGCAACGAAAGTAGAGTTGAAGCGGTCGATTCAATTAAGCGCGCGTTGGTGTAGTGAAAGTAGTCGATCATCCTCTGGCCAACCATCTCCTCCTCGCGATCGTCCCTATCAGCGCCGCAGTCATGGTAGCACCTCTACTAAGGTCCACACGTCCAAGATGGAATGCCATGTGTCAGTGTGTTAGACCAGTACGTACAGCAGGGGTTATGAGATGTGGCGGCTAGGTTTTCGATGGATGTATCTCGGATACCCTCATCCCTGGCACCACCCTTTATATAGTCTCCAATCGGATCCTTATCCGATACAATCAGATATCGTATCCAACTCAGAAAGACTCAGGCTGGATCTTTATCCAATATGAGTAGAGTTGTATCCCACTTAGAGAACCTCCAATCGTATCTAATACGAGTGGAGATCGATCATATCCCACTCGGAGTCTATCATCCAGATTCTTATCGTTACGACCTGTTGAGAGTGTGACCCTATAGGTTCATGTATATTTGGCCATGGGCTGAAAACTCTTTTTCGGTCCATAAGTCCGTAGGGGTGCCAAGTAGGACATAACGACTTTCAAATATACATAAAAAAATCATATCAGATGAACTTATATAGTTCTTATATATCGTCCCCTTTGCTTCATACTATCATATCGAACTTAAGGCGAGAAGCGTACCATCTTATGATAGATCGATCCTTTACTTGAACCTGTAGTGGACTACTCAGTTGTGATTGACTTCTCAATCACTTTGGCATGGCTATGCACTTCCTTAATCCAACCACATGGAGTACCACAGAAATATCTCTCCCATTATATTGGAGGGGCAAATTCCATCTTGATTGCTCATATTTCTCCGCATGTTTCATAGTAAACCTGAAAGATTCCTTTATGACCACCCAGTTATGAAGTGGTGTTTGATAACCCACAAGTAAACTATTGCACATGTAGAAAACCGTGATGATATTAGATCTAAGGATTCTATATACAATATTAATGAGACCACCCAATGACACTTAAGAATATAACAATATCTGCAGTATCTTATGGTAAGTCAATATAACACCATGTTCTCTAACATATATCCACATTATTGATTTGATATCTCTATATTCATGATCTGTGAAACAAGATCATCAATCACTACATGTTCTGATCTGTAAACTATATTTGTCCCACATAATAACATAGGATCAAGGATACTTTAGAATAACATCAAAACATGAATAAATAGTTACACAAACAAGTCACATACTTGTTGATCAATATAAAAGATATTTATTCAAAATAATATATTATTTAAAAGATCATAAATATAGAAATGATAAAATCATCTCCACGATTACCTCAGGACATCTCACTAACAGTCGGCAACCAATCACCACAGCATCACAACACGATGGTGCTACTAGTCTACTACTACGACCCATTGGTGCATGCAACGCGATCGATCAGTCTTTGAAGATGCCAAAGGACGGGTACACGACGGAGATGCCGCCGTCGATGAGCAGGTTGTGGCCGCTCACGTACCGCGCGTCGTCGCTGGCGAGGAAGAGCACGGCGGCGGCGATGTCCTCCACCCCCAGGCCCACGCCCTTCAGATTCGCGACGGCCTCCATGGCCTGCTCGAACGCCACCCCGTCCAGGCCCACGTACCCCGTTGCCAGCGGCGTGGCGGCTGCCGCGGGGGAGACGCAGTTGACGCGGATCCCGTGCCGGCCCAGCTCCGCCGCCGCGTTCTCCGTCAGCCCCACCAGGGCGCGCTTCGCGCACGTGTACGCGTGCGACGCCACGCCGGCCACCGCCGACGCCAGGCTCGACGTCCCGATGATGCAGCCCCGGCGGGCGGGCACCATCACCCGCGCCGCGTGCTTCGTGCCCAGGAACGGGCCCACCAGGTTCACGGCCAGCACGCGCTCGAAGTCCTCCTTGGTGCTCTCCCGGATGCTGTGGCACGCCGCGCCGCCGATGCCCGCGTTGTTGAACATGATGTCCAGCTTCCCGAACCTGGCGACGGCGTGGTCGACCGCGCCTGCGACGTCGTCCTCGCTGGTGACGTCGCAGCGCACGTAGCTAGAGACCCCCGGGCCGAGCTCGGCGCATATGCGCGCGCCGAGCTCGTCCTGGATGTCGGCGATGACGACGCTGGCCCCGTGCTTCACGAACAGCCGCGCCGTGCACTCGCCTATGCCGCTCGCGCCGCCGGTGATCAGCGCCACCTTGCCCTCCAGCCTACAACGACGGACGTACGTGACAAATTAATCCACGTTACACAAGTTCATGCATGCTAAACATAGTAGTATATCCGATCGTACCAACATGGTACTTACTTTCTTGCTGATGCAGGAACATCAGAGCTGCTTGCCATGGCTACCTCGATTCGGTTCTTTCTGTGAGAGACTAGGTGCTTGTAACTTTTTATATTAGCAGGTTAGCTAATGAACCAGGTAGGTAGCTATCGACAAGTTGCAGTAGCTGGGCGGGCATCTCCAAGTGCGAGATTCCGCTCGCGAACGAGGCGGGGTGCCGTGGAAGCTGCGAAGTGGACAACGCTCCCGTTTTTCTACTATATCCACCGTGCGTTTATTTAAGGGTGTGGCCGGATTGGGCCGGATTCTGTGCATCGATAGTGGTGCGTCTTTAATTTTAGGTCAACGAAACATCGGCAATGGCCATTGGCTAACCCCCAACGTACGTGTCGAGCTACCAGTAGATAGCGCTGTTTTTTCCCCTTCGGTTAAAGGGTAGTCTCGATTGAAATGTTTGGATCATTTCGTGTAGAGATGTGATGGAGTCTCGAGAGTGGACCAAAGAGTATTACTTAAGAGCGAAAGATTATGTAATTGTGTTGTTTCTTCTTGTTGATGTTGTTCTTGTTGTTTTGCTTCAGCTTGTGCTTGTGCGGCGCCGGCAGTTGCTGCCTCAGCTTGTGCTCATGCGGCTCCGGCGGTTGTTTCTTCAGTGGCAGCGCTCAGGTCTGTCATTGTTTTCATCGGTGCTTCCGTCCATTCTAGTGGACTAAATCCGGCGAAGACAACGTGCAAAACAGCCAAAAAAAATCAAAACAAACACCCAGCTAACCCAGATCGAATCACAAATAACTTACCCTGCATCACGGAAAGAGCCAGCGCCAAAATGAGCCGGGGGATGTCCAAGCCAGCAGAAGGACCGGCGGAGAGGTTCACAGCAAACAAGAACAATCCCGAATAGCACGCGCGAGCAAGAACTAGCGAACGATGCAACAAAAAACGCACGAAACGCAAGCGAAAATCGAAGGGGACGGAAGCGGCGGCGAAGGCGTAGCGGAGAAGCCGATCTAAGGGCCTGTTTGGAACAGAGGAATTTCACAGGAATTTTACAGAAAACAGTTCAATTCCCGCAGGAATCGGGAAAAATTCCCGCATTCCAAACAAGGCCTAAACCGGAAGGAAGACGATCGAGCACATATCCATAGAAAAAGCTCTCCTCGCACCCTCCGCCCGTACGAACACATAGGGACGGAGGCCGGCGAGCCAACGGCAGCGCCGCCGTACCAGGATGAGCAGGGCGACGAACCCCACCGCACCAACGAACGAGACGGGCCAAGGTAAACCAACCGCGCCATCGGCCGCTGACGGCCACGACCGAGGACCAAGCCAGGCGACAGGCCCAGCAAACAGCGCCTACCGGCTACACAACACGAAAACGACCGGCCCAGCAGACGAACCAACCGGCAAACCAAGGTGCTGCTCCTTTGGGCTAAAAAACATAATTTATAGCTAAAATTTTGATATAGCTGGTTAAAATTATACTATAGCTGCTGATAGTAACTTATTTGACGTAATTAAATTTTTTTAAAAAAAATTAAAAATAGAAAAACATATTAGCTCATGATAGACAATGTAAACGAATAAAAAACCAGCAAAAAAGCTCAAAAAACCAAAAAGACTAGAAAAAGAAAATTTTAAAAATAGTGAAAACAAGCCAGAAATTAAAAACTCAAACCGAAATGAACAGAACAATTGGATGCCGCTTGGTTGAGCTAAAATAAGCTGACTTATGGTTAAAATTGCATTGTAGCTAATTGAAATTATACTGTAGTTAAATGTGGTTTATTTGGCATAACTAAATTCTTAAAAAATTAAAAAAATAGGTTAGCCTATCATAGATAATGTAAACAAATACAGAGAAAAAAGAACCTAAAAAGTTTTAAAAAAACCAAAAAATTAGGAAAAAAACTGAAATTTAAAAATAGTAAAAAATAATCAGTAGTTAAATAAAGGGGAAGACGGGGGAAACACGGACGCAAAGGGCACCATCAACGGGACGCGCGACGGCGCACCACCGGAGGACTAAACGTACGGAGCTCTCCAAACCTCGCCATCTTCACGCAGCTCTTCGTCCCAGCCACACTCACACGTACAGCTCGCACGGCTCCCCTGCTGCACTGCAAGTCTGTAACGTGTCCCAGTGCGGTAGGGCCTCTGCCTCCTTCAAGCAGGTACAATAAGGCTTAGTCAGTAGGCTATAGCAAATATAATATCAACCAAATCTTACGTGGCAGAGAGAGAAAGGAAGAGAGATAAGGAAGCTGGTTACTAAATTACAGCTAGTTATAGCACGTAAAAATATGCATTTCACTCTCTTACACGTGGGGCCAAATAGTTATTGTAATAGCTACCTTATTGTATGAACTATTTTTTTAAAAGTTATAGATGAAATGGACAAGTGTTATAGCCACTAGTTGGCTATACTATTGTACTTGCTCTTCTACAGCAGGGGCGAAAGAACAGTGCGGTGACGTACCGCCGGTGTCGACTGTCGAGACGTGCGCGCGCGTCCCATCCGTGCTAGCTTTTCGGTCGTCCATCTTCGCGAGCAAGTGCAAACCAGCGCCCGATCGGCGGTCGGCGCGTGCGCAGTGCAGTGCAGCGCCAGTGCGTGCTGCGCTGCGTACCGGCTGCTGCTCGCGCGCGCACGCGGAGAGTCATGTGGTATGTTGTACGATGGTACTAGTGTACGAACCGGTAAAAAAACATTGCAAGAGTGCGAGTGCAGAAGCGCCAACGGTAGCAGGCCGCAGAGCAGACGACGCCGACGGTTGTCGACTTCTCACTGGCGAGGCCTATGGTATTGGATTTTTTATGCACCTTTTAATATTTTTTAGTATTTATTGTGATTATTATCTGTTTAACTTAATATAAAATTGTTCGTATTATTAATAAATGTGATAAGAAATAATTTGATACGAAATTTAGCTTAAGAAATTAATACTCGATGTGCCGATAACGGTTGTGCTGAAATATGATAGATATATTTATTAAGATCAAATTTACTAAAATATAATATGCATGTATATATTTAATCCTGGTACAACACATGACGGAATAGCTTGGTTTATTTTGTATGATCGGCTCTGTAGCTTGTTGACTACATGATCAGATTGGAATTGATCTTGTAAATAATATGATTATGACGTATAACTCACACATATATACTAGCGACTATTATATTTTAGACACATAAAATTGGCTGTGTTAATCGTGGTTCAGAAGTCTCACGGTGTACCGAAAACAGATAGATCGTTTTGTAACATCTGAAAGTAAAGTCTATAAATAGGTCCATACACTCTAGCCTTATATGTAATTATAAGCGACATCATGAAAAAACGAAGAAATAGAAAATAGATCTAAAAGCTTCTATAAAATTTATTTAGAATTTAAAGAAAATCCAACGTTAGCACGAGAGCAAGGAACCCGAGGAAAACAATCACGCAACAGACACTGCTTCGATTGATTTCCTCACGGTGCACAGGTTACATGGAGAAGATTCGTTCCCCACGCACGGCCGGCGAACGGATCGAGAGCACGGCCGGCGAATGGATCGAGAGCACTAGGGCTGTAAATGAGCCGAGCTCGAGCGAGCTCACTGCCTCAAGCTTGAGTTTGTTAGAGAATCGAACCGAACTCGAACCGAGCCTCAGAATCACCCGAGCCTAGAGTTAGGCTCAAGCTTGGCTCATTTATCTTTCGAGCCGATCTCGAGTCGAACTTGAGACGAGCGAAACACAAGTAATTCACGAGTCTTTAGCTTTTTATCTACCATAAGCTTAGCCAACTGCAGTCTATCTTGTTCTTAGGCTTAAACCATTGTCTTATTTATAAGCCCAGTGTGATTTGGACAATACAATTGATAAAAAAATTGAAATACATGTGTATACACTTTAAAGAGTCATGCTTAGCAATAATGAACGAGCCTACTCGAGCTTTTCGAGCTCGAGCTCGATAAGCTTGCGAGCTTCAGCTCAAGCTTGAGCTTGGCTCGTTTATAATTCGAGCCGAACTCGAGTCAAGTCTAAGACGAACCGAACCCGAGTAGCTCACGAGTCTCGAGCTTTTTTTACAGCTAGAGAGCACTGCTTCGATAGCCTTTTCTTCATCGCGTGGAACGAAACTAGCGGACCTGCGGGGCGGCGATCGAGGAAAGAAAACAGTGGGCGAAGGCAAATTGTTCTGGCGTGAGCTGATCAAGGGAGCATTGGTTTAACTGATCAATTGATTGAGCACTGCCTGAGCATTGTTTTGGCATGGCGATGGCAAATTTTTTATTCTCCAGCCGCATGCATTGAGCCGATCAAGGGAGCATTGATTGTTGAGCCTTGACCGATTTGGTATCGATATGAAGCCTAAAGATTCTATAACACTTATTCTCGCAATGACAACCAGCAACATTTATTTTCGCAATGACAACTAACAACGGTTTTTCTAGATTGCTTGTAAATTAGATAGCTCAAATTTTATAATTTGAAAAAGAAAATTCATGTTTTTGCTTTGTACTGAAAACATTGATTATATAATAGACAAAAATGGATCAGAAGAGCCTGAAAAATACCATTGTCGAGGAAAAGAAAAATTATACAGAAGAATATAAAAATTGGAATAGGGATAATAAAAGGGCTCGCATTTTATGTTAGGATCAATGACTGATTCTTTAACTGCTGAGTATGAAGGTGAACGAAATGTGCAAAAAATAATACGCAGTCTGGAATAAGATTTTGGTGAAATATCTCTTATTAAAGTGCTTAATCTTATTAATCGCTTTCTTTCTACTAAGATGTATGATAGCACTTCAATTAATGGGCATATCAATAAACTTTGTGTCTTAGTCAAGGAATTAAAAAATGCTAGCTATCCTTTTTCTAAAGAAGTATAGGCCATGATTGTTCTAAACTTTTTACCAAATTCATGGAAATATTTTTAAGATATCTTTCTGTCATTTTGAGAGGATACTCGATATACGCACTCTGACGCATCGTTTGCTTATGAAAGAAAATAGAAAACTCTCTCAAGGAAAGAAAGAAAAATTCATAATTCTGAGTTACACCTTGGAGAGGAAAAATGTAATTATAAAAGAAATTGGCAAAAGAGAAAGTCTAATGGTGATTTGAGAGAAAAGCTTAACAAGAAATACGATCAACATGATCGTGGAAATTATAGCTCAGCTCAGAGCAATGATAAATATAAGAATTTCAAGTGTCCAATGTAGTCAATATGGACATTTCAGAGCTGACTGCAGGAAAAAAGAAACAGAATGAGCAAAACAATCAACAAGTTAAGCGTAAAGGCAATTCTTCGCCTGATGATATATCTGATATTTTTTATATGCATTGAATCTTTATTTACTACTACTTTTTTAAATAGTTGGGTTATAGATTCTAGCGCTATATCTCATATTACTAAAGATCTTAGAACTTTTACTTCTGTGCGAACAATTTCAAGGGGAATAGATGTCTTTTTGGGCAGTAATGTTAAAGCTGATGTACTTCGATTGAAAATTATGTCATAAAATTCTCCAATGGACAAAAAATATTATTATAAGACACTTTATATTCACCTAGGATAAGAAAGAATTTAATCTTTGTTGCATAGTTAGAATCTATTAGTTATGATATACTATTTGGAAAGGGAAGAGGTAAAATATTACTCAATGAGAAATTAGTGCATATTGAAACTCGTTATGAAGGTCCTTATTTTTCTTGATGACCATGCGGCTCCCTCTATGCCGCCCTGCCGCCAAACGGCAGGTAATTAACTGGCTTAATTACTTGCCTTAATTACTAGTTTATATTTAATACTTGTTCAAATTTTGAATATAGCAAATGAGCTTAAAAGATTATAAAATTTTATGTACAGGCTCCTAACACAACATACTTGATTGTGTATAAAATTCCTGAAAAATTAGACAATTAGTTCAACTATGTCGAAAAGCTACACATAAAATTCCGTAATTTTTAGAGATCGTTTGTTATATGTAACAATTCTTATAAATTGCATAATTGTATGAATTTTTGAGCAATATTCAGAGCGAACAAAATTAGAAAAAAAATTACACAATTAAGTACGTTGTGTTAAGAGACTGCACATAAAATTACGTAATTGTTTGAGCTCATTTGCTATATTTAAAAATTCAAACAAGCAGTAAATATAAACTAGTAGGTTTAATTACCTACCGTCTGGTGACAGGGTGGTAGAGGGAGCCGTGTGGTGACCGTGCGGCCTTCACGCAACCACACGTTGGCTGGGCGGCACGGCCATAGGGTACCACTGGCCACGTGTCAGCTCTATAGTGCTATCGTTTGGTCATTGTACGATAAAAGTAATATTTTTTATAATTATCATATGACTATCTATTCTTGTAAATATGGGCTCCTAACGTGCCAAAAACTCCCTCGCTATGTAGGACAGTAGGAGTAGCTGCTCTGATACTGCCTGCTTGCTGACAAAATGGTTCACAGTTTTGCAACCTGCGCGCGAGTAAATCCTTGGATGATTAATCTGCTTTTACTGTTCCCAACAGCCAAACAGTAGCCAGTAGTTGCAATATTACATTCACTCAGTAATCACTCGCCATTGTATTCGATCACCACCACATGGCACATGCCTCTTCTAAGGGATTACCACGAAAGACAGCAACATCTAGGAGTACTACGGAGGAGACAAGTAACTAGGGTGAGATATCAGGTCATCAGGATCATGGTAAATGATTGTGAAGCCATACAACAGATCAATGATTTATGCATTTACCAGAAGACAATCAAACAGATCAACAAATTAATTCCAGAGTTTCTTTTTTCAATTGGCTTAGAGCGGAGCTATGAATGAATGTATCCTGTTACAGCTTATAGATCCACTCATCCACACCACATTTCACCTAGGGAGTAGCTTCTTAAGACATGAATGGGCACAAGAGAACCAAGAAATTGGTTGGCAGGAGAAATTTATGATTGGTTGGCAGGAGAAATTTATGGCGTAGTATAGTTCAAGAAAAAGAAGGATGATGAACTGGCCATTGATCACGCAGGATGCAGCCGCAACCGATGAAGCTAACTCGTAGCCACCGCCGCTGAAGGCGCCGTCGCCGATGCTGAGAATGCCGTTATCGTCGGCATGTTGCCGTTGCCGTTGTTGCCGACAGCGCGGTTATGGGGCGCGGCCATGATGGTCTTGTTGGACGTGTAGCTCGTCGGCCTCAGCGCTCTCATGGGGCTCGCGAGCGCCCAAGCCCAGCTCCGGTGGCTCCGCGTTCCAGGCACCCTCGTGCCGTCTCCGGCAATGGCGCTGCTGGCGCCGTCGGCCGCGGAGAGCAAGTAGGAGGACGAGGGCGCGGGCGTGGCGCCGAGGCCGCCGAAGAACCCGGCGCACTTGATCCGGTGCTGTTGCTTGGGCTCCTCCTCGCACTCCTCCTCGTCGCCATCGCCGTCGTCGTGGGCGCCGCCCAGGTGGCCGAGCGCGCCCTCCTTGGGCTTGGGCTCGCGGTGGGACTCGACGCGCCGGAGCGCGCAGTCGCCGAAGCCGGTGGAGATGCGCTCCAGGAAGTCCCCGGAGAAGCTGCGGCTGCCGCACCCCACGGAGCGCGACCGTGCCACCTTCCTCCCGAACGACGATGACGACGACCCCTCGCTCCGGCGGCCCGGGCTCTCCGGCTCCACGATCGCCTCCAGCCTCCGCCCCAGCGACGACGCCGACGACGACGCAACCGACACCGACTTCCTCCTCGCCGACGCCGCGCCGCCCCCGCTGGCCAAAGACGATGACGCGCTCTGGTGGCTGCTGGACGAGGAAGAGGAGTACAGGAAGGACCAGAAACTCTTCTTGCGGGGGCTGTCGGCGGTGATCGCGAACGGAGCGGGCGCCAGCCGCGGCTCCTCCGGCCGCGGCGCCACAGACTTGCTCCTCTGGAGCCCAGCGGCCACTTGGGCGGCCGACGAGGATGAAGTCTTCGCCTTCTGCGACGGGATCGCCTTGCGCGAGGCCGCGGACGGGTGGAGAGGCAGTGGCTGTTCAGAGGCGGGGCGGTTGGACGGTAAGGCGGAGGCAGGCGGCGGGTGGAAGGGGCTGGACTTGGACGACGAGACCAGCATGCCAAGCTTCTCCTGCAGGCAGAAGGCGCAGATGCCGCCGGCAGCCACCCCAGCAGCCGCGCCCGCCGCGCCGGGCGGGTAGGGATGCTCACTGCAGTACGTCAAGCTGTCCTGATCTGCCGCCGCCGCCACTGCCGCCGCCGCTGTCGTCGTCTCCGCCGCTTTCTCCTCCATTCTTGGACCCGCCCACTCTCCTCACCTCCTCTGGTCCCGGTAAGCTCTGCCGCGCTGCTGGATCTCGGCTAAGCGACCACCCTCCACATCGCTGACTTGGTGAACTCGCCCGCTCTTTCTTGGACACGAACAAATCCGCTTCCACCACAAGGGCTCAGCTCCTCTTGATCTCGATCTGCCGCTGCTGCTCGCGCGAACGAGCAGACGAGGTGTAGGACGAGGGGTGGATCGGGAATTCGGGAGCGTGGGGAACGGAGTGAGGGGGGCAGCACGGGCGCACAGGCGGATGCGGGGGCAGGGGGAGAGCAGAGAGGGGGCAGAGGCGGTGTGGCGCCGTGCTGCGCTGCTCCTTATTTTAGCGCCACTTCCGTCTGTTTCTTTTTGTCCGGCTCGTGCAGTTCGGAGGCCGCGACAAGGCCCGATCAGGAGAGCACGTGGGCGGTGGGGGTCGCACGGCGCATCTCTCTGCGCGCGAGTGTGGCTCGACGCTGCAGCCGCTGCCGCTCTCCGTCTAATTTGATGGTGGGCTCTCCTTTTTTTAGGGGCTTAAGCGTTCATACCCTCGTTTTCAAGTGAAATGGTGATTTTACCCTCATTTTTTAAACTTTGTGATTTTACCCCTGTGTTTTTGAACTGAAGGGAGAGTCTACCCCTATTCCGTTAAAGGCAGTTAACGATGTTAACTTTTGCATGAATAGACAAGTTTGCCCATGTGATTTTACCCCTGTTTTGTTAGATAACTTTGTGATTTTACCCCTATTTCGAAATTGAAGTTTTGACATATTTGGTAGGGATGTTGTCAATAGAATTAGACACAAATTTATGCATTCATTTTATTAATATAAATCTGAATAAAATTTGTCAAATTTTGCAAAATTTCGACAGCATTTATGCCAAAATTCAGATAAACACAATTTTTTATCACACAACTTGCATGTAAACATGAATAGATTACAGATAACCAAGAGATATCATGCCATACATGTACATGTCATATTAATGTCTAGATGACATACCAACATATCCATATGACATTGCAACATACAGGTCCGCATGACATGTCAAACAAAAGTAGCAACTAGCATTGGGTTTTTAGATCTCTATTGGCAAATATCACATTCAACCATTAAGACCTAACAAACTAGCAAGTCTCGCAGTAGTTCCTCCTCTCCTTCCCCTTCCCCTTCCTGTAGAATCTGTTGCTGGGTGCTAGGATGAGTAAAAGCCAAAGATGATTCTGTTACTTTTTCTCTAGTGCAAGAGAATCTGTCTGTACGTACTACTCGATTGAAGTCTAACAACACCAGTTGAAGAGGCACACATTACCATCAACAAGATCTGATGAGTTTCTCTCCAGATAAGGGGCACCATTCTTTTCAGCAGATTTTTGTGATCCAAGCAGAGGATTCCCATTAGAGTTGCTGGTATTCGATGTTCTAGGATCAACAGTTATCACTGAAGCTGCCCTTTCCTTTTCTTCAACAGGGGATGAGGATCCATTGTTAGATGGTTTCCCATTAGTAATACCTGAAGCAACTGATAGAACGTAATCATTGTCAAACGGTGCCCCATTTGAACTTTTCAGAATCGTAAACTCTGCAGTTTCATAGTTAATAGCTCCATTGTGTTCAGCACTGAGATATTGTTTTCTCCTTGAGACCAGCAAGCTACTCGATTGTCTCCAAGAGTTCAAAACAGATTTTGGATAAACTCTTTCGCTTCTAAAAAAGTTGGTCATCTCCTTTCTGGAAAAAACATCGCAAGAAGGAAATTGCGCCTTGAAGGGATTACTCTCCAGTCTAAAGTCTGACAGAAGTTCTGTCCTGGTGCCATGCATTTCTTCATGTTCAGTGCTTTGATCATTGGGAAGGGAATTAGTGATTTCCAGATTACGACATGCTATTTCTATGTTGTGGACGCATTTGTGGGAAAGGTCTATGAGCAACGCCAGCCATGGCAAGTGTCGGCAGCTGAGAACAGCACAACGGCGGCGGCGGCAGCTGGATGCGCTACAGAGAACAAGGCGGCAACAGGGAAGGTTGAGTCCAGCACGGCAGAAGAAGCAGCAGGAGACTCGACAGCAGGTTGAGTCCCTTGTGTGAAAATTCTACATGAAACCATTTCATCAATTAATATAGAATAATTTCATCTAAGACACAACGAAACTAACAACTGCAAATTCATAGGGAATTATCGATCCAATCAAACAAGAAACAAAATTCTAGCTCATTTCTACCATCTCATCAAACTGTTTGATGTAATGCCGCCCACAAGAATCGCAATTAACTACATGGTGAACAAGCACATGCATCAGCCATGAAATTTTCTAAAGAAGGCTCAAGAACAAGACGTCGCGAGCGCGTCCCAAGCCGCCCCCCAACTGTTCGACGGAATGCTCAATAACGCCGATGGAGCCAACGAACCTGGGAGTCGAGCCAGATCCGAGAATTGATGAAGGACGCCCGCGCGGCGACGCCATGGCGCGCCGCCGCCGTGGACGGGCGGCACCACCACCTGCCAGCGACCCAGGCGACTGACTCCCGGAGAGCGGCGCCGGCGGATGCGGGAGCTTGGCGGTCCGGTGGCGCGCGCAGACGGCGAGCATCAAGCGGGACGGGGGCGCGCGGAGCCGAAGAGGCGGAGGTAGAGTTCTTGGCGAGGAGAGGGAAGGGAGTGCGTCGCTGTCAGGGAGCTCGTGCCTGGGGGGCCGCCCGCGCCGCGCCCTGGAGGACGGCCGCACGCCGCGCCCGCGCCGCGCCTGGGGGCCGCCCGCGCCGCGCCCTGGAGGACGGCCGCACGCCGCGCCCGCGCCTGGGGGTCGCCTCGCCTGGGGGCCGCCGCGAGTCGCGCCGCTCCGGGGGGACGCCGCGCGCCGCTCCTGGAGGCCGCCGCCTGGGGGGCCGCCGCGCCGCTCCTGGAGGCAAACCCTAACCCTAGCCTTTCGCGTCGGTGGCCAAACCGAGAGACCGAGTATTGCGATTGCGTGGGTGGGAGCTCCAGTGGAAAGGATAAGGTAAGGGGGTATTCTTGTCTTTTCGCGTAGGCATCTTTTGTTTTCTTTTTTTTCTTTACCATTTAATCCTCCAGTTTTAACGGTGTCAGAAAACAGGGGTAAACGGAGTCTTCATTTCAAAATTGCGAGGGCAAAATCACAAAGTTCAAAAAGTAGGGGTAAAATCACATTTGCAGTCCAGAACAGGGGCAAAAACACCAAATTCCCTTTTTTTTAAGGTCCTGATCAGCTGGGCTTCAGTTTCTGACTTCTGACTTATTTTTTATTATTTATAAATTTTGTTTTTTTCTGAACTTTTGGCTTTTTGTTGAGCTTTTTTGTCGGTTCTTTTTTTCCCGTATGTGTTTGTATTATACGTAATGGGCAAACATATTTTTATATTTTTTAATTTTTTAAATTTAATTATGCTAAATAAGTCTCTATCAGCTACAATGTTTTTTTCAGCCAGTTACAGTGTTTTCAGCCATAAGCCACCAAAAAAGCCCAACTGATCACCACCTTTAACTGCAGCAGTTAATTTTTATCTATATTTTAAAGACGACATTAGATGGTAAAAATGCTAACGTGGATGTTGTATATAATTTTGAGCTCAAAAAGCTAATTAAAGAAACGACTTCGAGAAGCCGATTAGATAAGATATCATATTTATTTTGGTTTTTGAGAAAGTCGAAGTTAAAAATCATAGAAAAATGTAAAAAACAATATAGTGCTGGTAACTAGTATTCTCGTAAGGTATAACGGATCATTACGCAGTAGTAAGTCAAATTTACGGTGCTGTTGCGATTGAGCGTGTGAATGTGTGATGTACACATGTACATTTATCTCGTAACCCCTGGATCGAAAATAAAATCTGCAGTGAAAGCTTGCAAAGCCAAATGCTGAACCTTCTCTGTGTGTAGAAAACTAATCCATTTCCCCACTTGATGGCACTGTGTGTAGAGATGTTGTAAATGGCTCCGTAAAATCCGATTTAGATATTTACAGGTAAAACTTGTTTCCAACAGCCTCTCCATCGGCTTCTCCAACTTTCCCCCATCCTCTATCCCGCAAGTTCCGCTCAAAAGAAAAAGCGAGTCTCGCCGCTCGGCATCCCGGGTCGCTCCTCCCTTCCCGCGCGCCCCTCCTCCCTCCCGCGCGCCTCATCTGCTGCGCGCGTCCCTTTCCCGCGCTCGTCCCCCTCCCGCGCACGCTCTATCTCCCGCGTGCGTGCTCCTTCCACGCAGGCGTGCCTCGCTTTTTTTGTTCCGTTTCCTCGCGGGCAGTGCTGCCAATAGCGCCGCCTTGCACGCCGTCACTATGCCCCAGCCGCCAGGTGACCCAGTTCGTCCCTCCTCGTGCCAGGGATACGGTGGATGGTCCTTGCCGGTTCCCCCGTCTGCCGGAGTTAGGGACCCCTCTTCAATCCGTGCAGCCGGTGGGTGCGAGCAGAAAGGCCAGACCTCGTTGCACTGGTTGGAGGACGCCGGAGTTGTTGGCCAGCGCCGACGAGTCCTTCCTCCCGCTGGCGTTGATGGCCGGACTCCATCTTTCTCTTTCAACGAGATGCGCTCTGCTGAGATGGCTGCAGAGATGTCCTCAGGTGAGATGCTTCTGTGGTGGTCTGATACATGCTGTGCAGTGCTAGTTTTTGGCAATTGAGATAGGCAATGTGTGGTAGTGCTCAAATTTGTGAGATTGATTTCAATTTCTTTGAGGCAGCTTGTTAATGTACTCGACGAGATACCAGTAACAAGTACAACTGTTTTTTCTGCTCATTGTTTGATGTGGTCAAGAGAAAAGTAGTGAATTGGTTATATTGGAGTTCAGATTGGATTTTATATTCATTCAGTCAGTGATAATAAGCCATTCACTGATAATACATGAACGACTCATTTATGATTTGGTATGCTTGTGAAACTCTGCATTTGAACTGACTGCTAATAACCATATTGAGAATTAATTCCTTGGACTTCGGCACAACCTACATTTGTGTGCCATATAGTTCACATAATTGTGCCAAATGAGATTGAGTCTGTAGCTGTTCCTTCATACTCACCCTAACACAACAGCCTCCAGTGCTCTTTGAAGATAAAAGGATGAGGCCTCCGTTCTGATGATCTTTGATCAGGGAATATATATACTGAATATATATCATGTCAGTAGATACATAATTGTACCATATCAGCGGTTTTTAATCAGAGCACATGCTTCCATCAACACAATCGCTCATAACTATTTTTTGCTTGTTTGTCACAGCTGCCATGGATGAAGGTGGCGGATTCACGGGCCTGATTGCACATGGAATTTTTCCAGAGGCTTCACCTGCCGGTGAACCACCTACAGCGACCATACAAGCCAATGATGTGGTACTTTCATCTGTGCAATCGAACCAGAAAAGGTCCAAGGATTTCAGTGTTGAGGAGGACGAAACGTTGGTCTCAGCATGGCTCAATGTGAGTTTGGATCCAGTACAAGGAGTTGATCAATCACGTAGCACGTACTGGAAAAGAATATATGACTATTTCCATGCCAAGAAGACATTCATTTCTACTCGCTCGCAAAGCTCTCTAATGAACCGGTGGTCTGCTATACAACATGATGTGAACATATTTGCTGGTTGTGTATCGAGGATAGAGGCTAGAAATCAAAGTGGATTGTCTATTGATGACAAGGTTAGATGATATACCTTGCCCTTCCAATTGTCTATCATTTTTTCTAATTCTCATGCATTCATATGTTTTCCGCTTTGCAGCAAGCGAATGCATTACAAATGTTCAAGTCTGAAGACAATCACCACCGTAATTTCCCCTTCATGCATTGCTGGAAAATCTTGAAAAATCATGCCAAGTGGGTGGACAGGCGCAAGCACATCGAAACTCAGAAAACAACAACTAAGAAGCAGAAAACCACGACCAATTCAAGTCCTGGTACTTCGTTACCATTACTTCCTGCGGTTGGTGTTGAGGGTCAGCCAACTTGTACACTACAAAGGCTTGCAGGGAAGAAGAAGGAGAAAGAGAAATTACGGCACCAATCCAGCATCGAAGCATTGGACTATCTTATGGCAAAGAAGAAGGAGGCTGATGCAGACAAAGAGTTGAAGAAAGAGGAGAGGTGCAAAAAAGCCTTTGCTTTGGAGGAAGAAAGGATCAGCCTTGAGAAAAGAAAATTTGAGCTTGAGAGAGAGATGCATGAAGATAGTATTATGTGTGTTGATCTTAGTACCATGTCTGCCCAACAGCAAGAGTAATACCTTAGCCGCCAGGAGGAAATTCTTGCAAGACGTCTGAATTACTAGTGTACGTGCATGTAGGAGGAATAAGTCCAATGCATGCTAGTTAGTTTTACCAAGTCCAAAAGAATAAATCCTTTTGTGTTTTGCAGGTTGCTTTCCTTAAATCAAGAAAAGGGTTTGTCAAGATAGCTATCCAGTCTGGCTGCCCTTTAGTTCCTGTTTTCTGTTTCCCGCTGGTGGCAAGATTGTTTTCATTTGTGATATGTGACATTTTACTTCTTAACTGCAGATTTTAAAAGCAAACTAATAGGAAATTGAGTTATGCATAACTGAAAGCTTTGGATGCAATGGAATAATTTTCTGGCCATGTCTCACAAGAGTGTATCCTTGGCTTCTTATCACTAATGCATGCATGAAGCTTTCCTATTGCTGATTATTTGTTATTACAATCTGGCTAGAGCTATGCTTTCAAGTGGTGGAGGCTTCTGAAATTATATTACGGATATCGGCCATTCATGGCCTTCTGTTGTGTTGCTTCTGAGGTATGTGATTGTCCACACTTAAACAGTATCATTGGGGATGTTTGGCTGCTGGTATGAGGAATGAATGAATAAGTAGATAGAACATGAGTGCTGCTTGGTATGGCATTTGGTTGGGTGAGCTGAATTATGCGTCATATGACGAGTACATGTGTTTTTTGAGGGCTCGATACAGGATGTGTTTTTGTGACCGACCCATTGAATGAGCCCATTGTGTATACACAGTTTCTGCACATGAAGCCAATGTAGAAAACCCAATGTACATATGTGTTTGTTTTCAGTTTTTTATCTTGGTATTAAACAGTTTTACATGGCCTATTGGCACATCTGAATGCAGGACACCGATCCATGTCTGGGCTGTCCAAGAATCCATGTCTGCTCATGCTACCTCAACTCAAACAGAAATTCACACTTTACTGAAATTAAGCCCTCCATGAAATGGATGCACTCAAAGGAAATGATGCTATTGTTCTGGCACTATAGTATTAATTTGGTTTCTGTCTCATTACTAAAAAAGGCATGCTTTGAAAATGTTTTATTGGTTTTAATGACACTTGTACAAATCTGGATATCATATTACTGTTCAATCAACAGTAATATCCCGGTAGTAAAGTTCAATCAACAGTAATATTGTTGTACAAATCTGGATGATTTTGCCACAAGTGCTCAACAAGGTCGGTTTGAAGTCGTGTGTGAGTTTCCTTGTCCTTAATGTTCTTGTAATTTTGAATGAAATCTTCGAGCTCAGGTACATCGGAATGGGATATTTTCACCTTTTCTCCCATATCATCATAACTGAAATCAACTTCATCATCTCGCTCATCCTCGACTATCATGTTGTGCATAATGATGCAAGCCCTCATGATGTCTCCAATCGTATCCTCGTCCCACGGACGAGCTGGCCCCCGAACAATAGGAAAGTGAGATTGTAGAACCCCAAATGCTCGTTCAACATCCTTCCTGCAAGCTTCTTGTGCCTTTGCAAAGTATTTGTTCTTATTACCTCTCGGCTCTGGTATGGTCTTCACAAATGTGGCCCATGATGGATAAATGCCATCTGCGAGATAATAACCCATTGTATAATCATTCCCATTAATACTATAATTAACATGTGGACCTTCACCTTCAGCAAGCCTTGCAAATATCGGAGATCTTTGGAGAACATTGATGTCATTGTGTGAACCTGGCATCCCAAAAAATGCATGCCAAATCCAAAGATCTTTAGACGCAACTGCTTCCAGTATGATTGCAGGCTTCTTTTTATGCCCCTTATACATGCCTTGCCATCCAACAGGGCAATTTTTCCAAGTCCAATGCATGCAGTCTATGGAGCCAAGCATGCCCGGAAAACCTCTGCTCTCACCTATTGCAAGTAATCTAGCAGTATCATTTTCATCTGGCAATCTCATGTACTCAGGTCCAAAAACCTGAACAACAGTTGTGACAAACTTTCTCAAACTTTCTAGAGCAGTACTCTCACCAATCCGAACGTAGTCATCCGTAGCATCAGCTGCTACTCCATAAGCTAACATTCGAAATGCCGTTGTAACCTTCTGCAAACAAGATAGTCCTAGGGTACCAGCTGCATTCCTCTTCTGCACGAAATAGTCATCATGCTCTTCTACGGCATTCATTATGCGCACGAACACGTGACGCCTCATTCGAAACCTGTGACAAACAAATTATGAACACATGTACACTTGTATGCAATATAATAGAATTTAATGGGTTTATAATCAAACCTTCGTTTGAAATAATTTGGACCGTATGTAGGATCATCGGAGAAATAATCTTGATAAAGTCTGGAGTGACCTGATACTCTATCACGGTTCAATACCCGATGTCCCTCGATAGAGCCACGACGCAACGGTTCAGTATAAATGCCCTCCGTCGCTATATGTGCAGCAACAACATATATTTCATCATCATCGGAATCATCCGAGGAATCCACCACTTGATTCAATAAGAAGCTTTGAAAATTCATGATAGACGACCACCTTCGGATCTAGGGAAAACACAAATCGAAGGAGGCGTTGTAATTTTTTGGCCAGGGTAAAAATAATTCTAGGAGGTCACAGCCACCGGCAATCCTTACCTGGCTCGGCCCTGGCCGGCTGCAGCCTTTCCCAGCGGCTGGAATCCCTCCGTGGCCACCTGCAGCTGCGGGCGGATGGATGGCGGCGTCGATAATAGGAGCTATGGGCGGGCGGACGCCTGATGGTACGTAGGGTCAATGACGCCTGATGGTTGGCATAATCCAAAGGAACGTGGCCCATTAATAAATTTGGATCCGTGACGTGGCCCCTTATACAGAGTGGATTAAAGACGCTGCTGTGGTGTCCCAGTAATTTGGAGAGCTATCTATTTTAGAGATCATCTAAATTATGGTTTTTGAAGATCCATTTTACAAAATCTCTTGGAGATGCTCTAAGGTAGAAACAATAACCAGTACTCCCTCAAAATAAAAAAGTTAATGTGGAAAGAATGAGATATGTAGGGGTGATTTTGTTGAGGGCTGCACATTACTATAAGTAGGCATTGGTGGCGTGGCGAGCAGCAAGGATTGGGAGGACAGCAGTTCTAGGGGAGCAAGAAGGATGATAGTAGCTCCAGTGAGGACTGTAGCGCTTGGGCGTGAAAGCCGATGGCTCTAGAACTGCACAATGCCGAGTGAGAATGATGGCGTGTTAGATCAGGATTGACGGATGGTGTATACAGATCTAAGTGATAGAGGGAAGGAAAGAGAGACATGTGAGAGGTGGGTCGTCCATTGTTAAGAACAGGGATGGAGAAGCTAAGAGGTGGCTTTTTCACCTTCCTATTTTCTTCTTTCATTGTTTCCGGGGGGAGAGTGCGTGGGATGATCAGGGAGTAAACTCCTCGCGACTGTGCCACTGTGAAAAGAGGGTGGTGGTGGGAGTGCGGAGAGGAGGGGTTAGGGGTAGGTGGATGGTATTTAGGGTAATTATTTTTAATTTCAAGGGGTGGGAGGGACAAGATGGAGAGCTCAGATTCTATCTAGTGGCTAGATTGGACGACTACGGAGAGGGAAGAATGTACCGCTACCAACTTGTACTTCAAGTAGTATTGATAGTAGATCGAAATTTTGCAATCAAACGTAAAGTGCATTTAATGCAGCCAACCACTCATTGCCACGTCATGGGAGCATGCACGAGCTGCCCTACCAATTTCGTGGCGAAGGAATTAGCCGCCCTAGTAACGACTAAGGGCATCTCTAATAGTACAATATTAGTTATCTTTTAGCTATATTAAATGAGTAAAATTCTATGTGTAGGAGAGAGATGATGAGGAGAAATAATATATTGCCTTTTATGTAAGAAATAATTTGAGCCCATAAATCTATGTAAATAGTGAGTTGTGTGAGACAAGAAGTTATGATGAAAATAATATAAAATAGTTAAAAGAATAATTTACTATTGAGAGATTATATCTAATGCTATTTTTAGGTAAGATAAAAGTTTTAGAAATAATCTTAAAAGATAAATTATTATATATACCTAAAGAGTTTGGCAAGGATCACTCGAATGTTACCAAATTTTCTAGGCATACCAAATTTTGGACGCCAACCGAGCCAAAGTTTAACCCAACAGTTCCCGTGTCCGATGTTGTGTGCTGTGTCAACTTGGATACACAGAGCCCTAAGACAAGTCTCATCATGCAATTAATGAACTGTACGTGTGTGGCATAGGAGTAAAATGGTAGCTGCCAGTCTCATTTCTCGGTGTATATATGCACATGACGATGAAATGGATGATCTATACGGTTTGTCAACCTGCAAACCAAGTACAGCAGCCTTTGGCTAGCTGTTCCATCATCGTTCGCAAGGATTGGACATGTCATGTCGTTCTCATCAACTCCACAGCTGGTATGACAAGAGCAGCCACATGTTGCTGGAAGGAGTCGATCGATCGATGATCATATAGTATCAGCCTTTGCATGTGCCAGCATGAGCTTGCTAGGTAATTTTGACTGTCCAGTTTCCTCCCCACATTGGTTTCGGCACATATACAAATCCCAAGTTAGTTAAAAAAAAACTGGTCGCCACCGTGGAAGGAGCTAAATAGAAACAGGCTGTAGTATAGTAACATTTTCGTATTAAGTTGCCACGAGATAGCCCACGAGGCTGTAGTATAGTAACATTTCCTGCTTGTCTAGTGGAAACGTCGTCTGCTCTCCTTGGTCAAATACATGGGAGTACTACTTACGAGGGAATCTAGTGACTAGTGGGTAAGTCCTGATTTTTTAAGATGTAATTGGCTGGTCAAATAGCACCGATTGACAGAAATCGAAGTTAAAAACTAGCTAGAAAACCGAAATAAACATGGTCTTTAGCTTGAGGTGCCGGCACATCGACCAACTGGTGTTAATTAACCTAGCAGCTCTCAGAGAAAATAAACTAGATGCATGGTAAGTATGATGCGGAGGAAAAGGGAGCAGTTGAAGTAATACTATAGCACTATCATTGCTATTGTATCAATTCTTTTTTATGAGATGATTTATCATTGTGCCAGGTATAAATTCAGTAAAAATTTTGGATGATTAAGATATTTTTTTTAACTTCTTGCTTAGAGTAATCGTATAAAATGTAAGATCTAGCACATACCTAGCTGATGGATGGATCGTTCTAGCGCGAGTAATTAATTTCCGGTCGGCACTCGGCAGGTTGCAACGCCATGCCCTTCTGTCCCTGCAGTCTGCAGTGCAAATTTGCAAGGATTCGATCGTTCCCCACATGGGTCCGCATGGCCTATCATGCTTCGTTCCCATCGAAGGCAACTTCTATACGTCGCCTGCACTGCAGGTCTGTTCTTTAAGTCAAAAGCTGACGATTTTTAACTTTTATTACAGTATCTAACTTTTAAACGGAATATTTTCTTAAGACGGGATCTACACGTTAAACAATCTATACATTAAAAGCCTAATATCTATACCAGTCAAAATCGCAAGTGAATATCTGTCTCTCTGTAATCTGCACTGTAAACAGTTAAAATTTAAAAATTTCAGCCAAAAATCGCAGCAAAAAAAAAAACAGACCCTGCATTTTACTAAATATATATACTGATGCTACACGCGGAGTACTAGTGTACTCCCGTTATTTGAAACCGTCCATGAGTCCATCTACATCGGGAGGGGCACACGGTCTATTAATACATCTACTGCTGCTGGGGCACTTGCATACGTGCGGTGCGGCAGCCATTAGGACATCCTCCACAGTTTATCTCAGCTGTCTCTAAAAGATACTACAAAGGATTTTTGATAATACAGAAGAGAGATAGTAGTCATCCTTTCACGGAGCGACCGACGCAGCATGTGGAATAAGAACTTTGCAACGATGCTTGGAACTGTTGGAGTATGGTCTCGGTTGCTCACGCACTTTCTAGATCAGATGCGGGCGCTGGCCGAAGTAAAGCGCGAGAGGTTTTCGTTCGTGGAGCAAAGCATTTCTCTTGCGCGCGAAGGCAATTTCCTCGGCTCGCATGTAATTCACCTTCTGTATCCTCACTCCCTCTTGCGGCGGGGCCGTGAGCTCGACGGTGACTCATGGGCTTGACCTCGTCCTGTGGGCGAGAGGGCGCCAGCAACGCTGTAGTCGTTAGGCGCGGCGGCACCCGCAACAGCGGCGGCGGCGGCAGGCTCCTCGGGCGTCAGTGGCTATCGGGATCGAATTTTTAAATTCGAACTCTCTGTGTATTACTGCACTAGTCTCAAATTAAAGCTAGTGCACATGGTCAAACAGTGATGATTATATACCCAACAACACTTTATTACAATAATAATGAGTACATACATTATGGCTACTTTATTACAACTGAGGTTACAATACCTCTCAAACTTACAAAACACAACAGAAGCAAAATAAAACTCTGATAATGGCCTATCATTACGCCATAGGCAATTGACTGGGAAAGCGCAACCTAGTATTCTTAGAAGCTTACGTCAAATCCATACGCGACATAGTCGCAGTCTCCTTATTGATCTTCATAATCCTCTGAGATTTGTTTGAGTGTAATATATGAGTATATAGAGTACTCCACAAATATTGAGAAAATGCAGTATATGTAGGACTTAACAAAGAAAGGATAATATGGTTCTTTTGCATATAGCAATATTTTATTTTAATTACCATTATATATTTTTCAAAAGCATCAATTTAACAAAGTAATTACAATAATCAAAATTATCATAATTTTTTAGTGAAGGTTCTAGTCATTAACACTAGTATTAAGGCTCTATCCGCTAAGGTTTAGGAACTACATGTTCCATCCACCCGCATTGATTCCATCCGCCAGGATACACCCCCGAGAGTTCCATCCACCCCCCCGAGTTCCCAAAACTTTTACTTTGAAACCAAAACCAAAGATCTACCATTTGAAAGTGCACATTACTCGCTCTTGACCATGGGCACGGCTATTCGAATAGTTTTATACTCTGCAGAGGTTGTACAACCTTACCCAAGAGATAAGTCATCTTAATAGCTAGCATGCTTTCTTAAACATGAGATCCAGATAATTTATCATAAATTCTTTACCTCACTCCAATATAGCTAGACATCACACTCTGAGATTTCACTGCTGAAGGGTTAAATCTACCACAGTCAGAACCCCTTCTTGCACTATATGAATACAGTAAATCTCTGTGCCTCACTATGAGTAAAACCAGTAAATCATGATACCCACTTACCGCTAGTAATATCTAACTAAACTTTTGTAAGTTAATTAGGTCGTACCCATTTAGACTTGTGATTGTACGGTAGTGCTTAGTTTGGACAATCATAAGCGTCGGTTCTTAATTGACTAGGGTGGTACTTTCACAATACAAGTTCTCGTGCTAAATTTGCACAACCCAATCTTACCATCTGCCCAAGTAAAATCCAATTTTTACTATTTTTTTATTTTATAAACCAATGGTAACACTTATTGCCAAACACCTGATAAAAACAATTACTTAGAGATTTGATAACATTATTCCCACCCATAGGATTATAATGACCGAATAGCTCGTCTATGCAGTTATTACCGATCTAAAAATTATCAAATAACAATGTAATATCAATACTGAGACAAGGGAAGCCTAGGACGATATAGGTACATGGTTTGCCAACATCAAATAAGGGTATAATAATTATTGGATTAACTAATATCCGTCAGACAGAAGTTATCATTTTATGTAGCATAGCAATATATTTAAATTTTAAAAAATAAAATAATTTTGGTAAATATAGGTACACAATGATCAAATGAGACTTGCCTTCTTGAATGTTGACTGGACCTTCTTGTTGCAGGTTGAGAATTTCTTCAGTGACAATGGGTTCTACGCATAAAATGAGAAACTCAAATAAATAAATAAATACAAATAAAATTTATACTAAAAGAAATATTAGGATTTTAGATGAATTTAGAAACTCAAAACTAAATGCAGAGTTCAAATGGTAGAGAACAAGCGATCGAAAAATTGACGAAGGAGAGAATGATGAAATTGGAAAACGAGAGAATATACTAAAGAATATCCCTTTACCTGACAAGAGAACAGAGCTACAGGTGCATGGTTTTGGCCTTGCCGCCAATGAGGGGAGGTGCAGGAGGTGGAGCCAACCGGCAGGAGGTGCAGGAGTATTTATGTTTTTATATTTTTAGAAAAAGAGAGCAGTGTCAAGAAAAATATATTGAATCCAGGATATTTTTCTAGAGATTTAAATTTGAATTTAGAATTTCAGGTTGGAACCGGAGTTTTAGAATTTGAGCGGAAAAATTGGAAATTGGAACTAAATTTTAGGAGGTTATATTGGCTTCTCGAGGCAGGCGCACCGGCCCCGCGACCTCCAAGGCGTCGACCCATGGCGCGATGCTTTAATAGGTGGTGAGGCTTTCATTGCAGAGGAATGCAGGAAATTTCCCCATGGGTTTAGGGCCTGTTTGGATCCACCCGGATTTTAAGAATCTGGCTTTTGGAAACTGGGTGGGATCCAAACAGACCAGTTTTTGGGGCAGTTTTTAAAATCTACCTACCCAGATTCTTAAAAACCAAGAAGCTGTTGATACCCAGCTTTTGCCAGTTTTTTGCACAAATACCCATTTACCCTCATTAAAGACTACGCATGGCTGTTTAATGTGCTGTTCAAGAGCAATAAATGTAAGGGTATAATAGTCTATTAGCACCAATCATAAATGAAATCAGCTTTTAAAAACTAGGGGATCCAAACACCCCATCAGTTTTTGCTTAGAAACCAGCTTTTAAAAACTAGAAGTAATAGCTGGTTTTTAAGAATCTCAAACTGATCCAAAGCCTTAGGCTAGCGTTTTGATTCCTGCGGATTGGGATCCTTTTCCCGATGTTCCTAATACCCGCAACAAGAAAGAAATTTTCATCCACCCCCCCGGGGTCGGTGGAATCATACAGATACTACGCTCCGAAGGATTCCCCGCGCGAGAGGCCATCCACGTCACCCCTGCGATCGGAGCGCCCGGCGCGTGGCTTCGGAATTTCTGTACGGCCAGAGGAGGCAGTTTCCCTGTATTTTCCGAAAATTACGTAAAGGTCCTTTTTCCTCGCAAATACGTCCCTGGCAGTTTTTTTAAGCCCCTCCACTTTGCAGGATAGCGCCCCGTGTTTTCTAAATTACGTACAGGTCCTCGTTTATTACGTACAGACCCTCGGTTTTTTACGAAAAAGACCTTCGACTTTCTCATTTATTACGTACAGATCCTCGGTTTTTTACGAAAAAAACCTTTAACTTTTTCGAAAATACACATGCGCCCTCGATTTTTTTAAATTTTTTTTAACAAACTCCTCACGGATTATCGCCTCTTTTACTTCGGTACACACAGTAGCTGGCGCGGCGTGGCGCCGCGCCTATGAGGCTAGTATTACAACTTTCTGCCAAGAAATCCCTTGCCGAGCAGCCACCCCCTAGCTTTTAGCAGGAAAGGAATGCGTATCCCGAATGTCCATCCTTTGGCCCAGTTGTTCGGTCCATACTGATTGGTAGTAGATGTCAGTAAGGAAAAGAAGTTTCTTTTGGAATTTAAATTGAAACTGCAATTTCGAAGAGAAGCTTTCAAGGGATCCAGTTCTAAGGGGGTGTTTGGGACTGCTCCACTCCACATTTTTCAGTTCCGCTCTATGTTTTTTAGCCAAACAGGTTCAGCTCCACGCACTCTGTTCGAGGAAAAAAAGGTGGAGTTGTGAGAGCACCTAAAGGGGTGCTCCACAAACTCTAGGTTTTTTTGTGGAGCTGCTCCACGGTAGAATTCATGGAGCAGAGTTTGTGGAGCAGTCCCAAACACCCCCTAAATCTGGCTGCATTACTCCTAATTTTGTTCAATTTGTACGAAAAATTTGGAATGTTTTTGTTTAATTCTTTTTGTATGGAGATCATCAATGTCAAAAGACTGTTTTTTTTGTTTTTTATCTTTTACGGTGACTTTAAAATGTTAGGGTTTTGGAGTGGCTTTTCCGAATCGGTAGTAGTTTTCAACAGAGGCACTTGGCTCAATCACCAAGCAATTGTCTTGAAAAATCCGCTATTTCTGTAACCCCTTTTTGAATACACTTGAAATAATTTAACTGGAACATTTTTTTGGAAGCAGGAACAATATGATTTAGTGTGAAATCTTTGTCCGAAAAGCAGGAATGCCGTAAGGATCCACTGAGGATTGATTGGCTGTTATGGAGAGTGATCATGTATGTGTGGATATCTGGGATCAGGGCGGCTTGAAGTGAAAAAGGTAAGGCTATTCTTGTACATGTCTAGCTCTGTTCAATTCTAATTCCATAGAATGATTGAAGTTCTCTGCACTATATCTTCCTACAATCACCATGTCGATAAATGTATGGTTAAGGCCTTAAGTGGCGCAAGTTTGATTCATGCAACTAGGTGGTCTTCTCACCCAAGCCTTTAATTCTGGACAAATCAATTGGAGGCCTTCCAGCATAGCATATTTGTTGTTTTCTACCTCTTGTGTGGCCATGCCCAGACAGGCAGACAAAAGCTTGGCCAAGAGTGACAGTAATTATTTTTTACCTTGTTAGCAATTAAAGTAGAGAAGTACACCAAGATTGAATCTAGCAGAAGTGCTTGTGTGGAGCTTCTGTGTTATATGCTTAACACAAGGATGCATATCCATTGACAGATTTTTTTTCCATATTCCATTGTGGATAGGATGACATCATTGTCAATTCTATTGTTTTGGATGTTTATCCGTGTAATTTTGTTAGCCAATACTATCTTGCAAGTGCATTGTCTTCTATAACCAAGATAAACCCTGGAAGTAGGTCTAAGCTGTTTCAGAGTTATTGGCTCTTCCAAAAGTATGTTTTTTTATTGTGGATTATCAAGATAGTACCACAATTTAGAACATTTTGTGCTTTTGTATTTTCTTTTATTGTGTGTGTTAAGATCAATCATGTTTTCGCATGGTTCTGTATTATGCCGGGACCACTATTACTGCTACTGTTCTTAACTTGCTATAATTCTATTTAACAGAAAACCGATCCAGCTCAAAATTCACATTGCAAAGGTTTTCAGGAAGTCCCAGTCAGAAAACTCCAAACTTGTCGTCACGGTCTCATACATTCCTACCTCCATTTAAAGGTGCTTAAGGAGATTTCATTGGGAAGGAAGGATAGACTACAACTATGTGTCACATTTGTAATTATCCATGCAGCTCAAATGAAATAATCAGTTAACCCCCCGCCATAGCACCTACACATAGGGTAGAAACACAAACACGCATGCATGTCGTGGTCACTGCCCAACGAACGTAGGTGATAGCAGGCCCGGAGGTGCCGTGGTCGATGACTGAAGGTAGCAGGAAGGTGCTGGGGAAAGGGCACCGAAAGGTAGGGTAAAGGAGGAGAGAATTTGGGAGGAGATAATAACATATTGTTTTTTATTGCCTGCCGACCGGTTACAGCCATCGCCTCCTTTTATAGGGCTTTTACAAAACCGACTCCCTGACCTAGACTAACCGGGTTGCCATCCTGATGGGAGTCGGCGCTGCCGCCGGGTTGCCATCCTGGACGGATGCTCCCCTCTGGTGGCGATGACGCCTGGAATAGGTGAGCCCCCACATGACATCTTTCCCCTCCTCCGCAAGCAGCTCGTCCTCGAGCTGGAATGACAGATACTTTGTCTTGAAACTCTCCGAATCTTTCCAAGAGTTTTTGGATGCCGGTACGCTGGTCATGAGCGCCGCGGATGGACAGTGCCTTCTCTGGAGTAAGACAAACATGGCCGTGATGTAACGGTGGCAATGGCGGCGGTGCGTTAGGAGGATCACCCTGAAATTTCTCTAGAAGGTTGACATGAAAGACATCATGAAGCATTGCTTGTCGTCGCAACTGGAGACGATAAGCGACTGAACTGATCTTTTCCAGAATTTGATAAGGCCCATAGAAACGAGGTGCTAACTTGTGATAAGACTGAACGGCTAACGAAGCTGCCGGCTGTCGATGAAGGCGTAACCAGATCCATTGACCGACTTCAAAGTGGACCACGCAATGACGGGAGTCATAAGCTGATTTGTATTACTGTTGTGCAAGAAGCAGGCGGTTGTGAATATCGGCAATCAACTCATCACGATCAATCAGGAGGCGTTCCACGGCGGCAACTCAGGCACAACCGGAATCGTAAGTGCGCAAAGAGGGGGATCGCGGCCATAAACAACTTTAAATGGCGTTTCCTTAAGAGAAGAATGATATGAAGTATTGTAGCAGTATTTTGCCCAAGGGAGCCATTGGAGCCACTGTCGAGGTTTGTCGCCCGTGATACACACAGATACATGGCAATCACTTTGTTGACAATCTTAGATTGACTGTCGGATTGAGGATGAAACGCCGTGCTCTACTTAAGATGGACTCCTAACAAGCGAAACAATTCTTCCCAAAAGTGGCTTGTAAATACCGGATCGCGATCACTCACAATGGAGGAAGGCAGCACGTCTAGACGCACAATCTTAGCAAAGAACGCATGAGCCACGGTACTTGCCGAATATGGATGCCAAGAGGGATGAAATGGGCATATTTGAAGAAGCAATCAACCACTGTCAAAATAACTGGCTTGCCATGCACCTTAGGCATTGTAGGGTATTTGGAACACTACAAGGAATGGAGGATAGATAATAAGAGTGCTTAACTCAAAACTTCACAACACTACATTCATACATCTCCCAAGATTACATTAGAAAGGAGGCAAACATGTCTTTATATAGACTTTCTATGCCAACTCTACAACCGACTCACGCAATTTACTTATTTAAAGCTACTAGATAACTCTTATCACTACAGCTCATGGACTCAACTAGAAACCTCAATTGGTAGCAGGAAAACAAGTTGACAGATTCTTGTTTCTACTGGAGTCTTCTGCTAACCTGTCTTAGCTTCAAACATCACTAGTACATACGTTATCCAGCTACATAGCTAGCTCATATATTGCTAGAAACTTCAAGGCCAACAGGTAGCATGCCGACATTCATTATTAATTCATGTAGCTGCTCGTCTCTAGTCAAAACCAATTTGTCATTCTCAAGAAAATAAAGTAAGTTCTAACAAACTCCCCCTTTAATTTATTTTCTTGAGATGCCAATTAATTCTCTATTATGAATAAACTTTTCTCTGGATAAAGCTTTTGTAAAAATATCTACCATTTGTTGGTTTGAACGACAAAATTCCAGTTTAACTTCTTGATGTTCAACTGCTTCTCGAATGTAGTGATATTTGATTTCAATATGCTTGGTTCTATCATGGCTAACTAGATTTTCACTTATCGCAATTGCTGATTTACTATCGCAATAAATAGTAGTTGGCTCATGTTGTCTTTCGCCGATATCTTCAATTATTCTTCTCAACCAGATTGCTTGTGAAAAAGCTCGGACTGCTGCCACATACTCTGCTTCAGCTGAAGACAAAGCTACTATATTTTGTTTCTTTGTTGACCAAGAACAAATACCTGAACCAAGCGAGAAAGCATATCCTGATGTACTTTTCATGTCATCAAGACATCCTGCCCAATCACTATCTGTGTAGCCGATTAATTTTGAATCTTCTACTGGTTTATACCAAATGCCATATTCTGATGTTCCTTTGATATATCGCAGAACTCTTTTTGTAGCAGAAAAATTTAATTGACTTGGGCTATGCATGTACCTTGATAATAAACTGGAAGCAAACATAATATCTGGTCGTGTTGTCGTCAAGTATAATAAGCTTCCGACTAAACTTCTATAAACTGTCGGATCTGATTTATTTGCTCCATCTTCAATCTTCTGCTTCTCATTCGGCATCAAAGGGGTTGTAACTGATTTGCAGTCATGCATTTTGAATTTCTTTAAAATACTTGCTGCATACTTTTTCTGAGATATGAAAATGCCATTATCATTTTGGCATATTTCTATACCTAGAAAATAATGTAGCAATCCGAGATCACTCATTTCATACGTCTCCATCATATCCCTTTTGAATTCTTGCATCATCTTTTTCACAATTACCTGTATATACCAAGTCATCGACATATAACGAGACAACTAGTATATCTGTACCTCTTTTCTTGACATATAAGGTAGGCTCGCTTTTGCTTTTCTCAAAAAATTTCTGTATGAAGTATTTGTCAATTTGACTGTACCACGCTTTCGGTGCCTACTTGAGACCATATAATGCCTTCTTAAGCTTGAACACTTTGTTTTCTCCCCCTTCAACTGAAAAACCTTCTGGCTGCTCGGCATAAATTTCTTCTTCGAGATATCCATTTAGAAATGCCGATTTAACATCAAGTTGACATATCTTCCATCTTTTTTGAGCTGCTAGAGCAATAATTGTTCGTATTGTCTCTAGCCTTGCAACTGGAGCATATGTCTCATAGTAGTCAATGCCAGGCTTTTGCTTAAAGCCTTTTGCCACAAGTTTTGCTTTATATTTTTGAATTGAGCCATCTGGATTTAACTTTGACTTATAAACCCATTTAACTCCAATAACTTCTCGATTCTTGGGTCGATTCTTTCTCTCGGCAACACCATTTTGTTGAGGACTGTAGGCTACTGTCAATTGCCTCTGAATACCAGTGTCATCACAGTATATCTCAAATTCTGATACCAGTTGTAGGGTATTTGGAACACTACAAGGAATGGAGGATAGATAATAAGAGTGCTTAACTCAAAACTTCACAACACTACATTCATACATCTCCCAAGATTACATTAGAAAGGAGGCAAACATGTCTTTGTATAGACTTTCTATGCTGACTCTACAACCTACTCACGCAATTTACTTATTTAAAGCTACTAGATAACTCTTATCACTACAGCTCATGGACTCAACTAGAGACCTCAATTGGTAGCAGGAAAACAAGTTGACCGATTCTTGTTTCTACTGGAGTCTTCTGCTAAGCTATCTTAGCTTCAAACATTACTAGTACATACGTTATCCAGCTACATAGCTAGCTCATATATTGCTAGAACTTCAAGGCCAACAAGTAGCATGCCGACATTCATTATTAATTCATGTTGCTGCTCGTCTCTAGTCAAAACCAATTTGTCATTCTCAAGAAAATAAAGTAAGTTCTAACAGGCATCCCCTCAATAAAGTCCATAGCCACATCTACCCAAATTTGGATGGGCACCTCTATAGGTTGAAGAAGGCCGACTGGATGCAAGTGATCTATTTTATTACGCTGACATATGACGCAAGATTGCACAAACTGTTGAACCATCTGCCAAGCTTATGGAATATGGAAGTCAAACCATAACTGGTGTAGGGTTTTCTGTATTCCTTCATGACCTGACGTGTGGGCTACCGCCAAGATTGCTGGTACAGAAGGCGAAGTGGAGGGTACATACACCCTGCCTTTGAAAGTAATCAATCCATCCGCCATCCTCCAGTCTGCCTGGGCCGAACCAGCCAAGATCTTTTCCTTGAGTGCTGATAATTCGGGAATGGTATTGACCTCTTGCCGTAGATCATCAAAGAAGCACAAATTGCCATGACCTCCACCTCCCTGAGAGAAAGAGCATCTGCTACTATATTATGTTGGCCGGGTTTGTATTCCACCAAAAAATCAAAGCCCAAAAGCTTGCTCACCCAGTGGTGTTGAGGGATGGTAGCAAGATGCTGATGAAGCAAAAATTTTAGATTGCAATGATCGGTGCGAACTAGAAAAGTACGGCCCCACAAATACGATCGCTAGTGATGAATAGCTTGAACCAATCCAATCAACTCACATTCATATGGTGCCAAGTGCTTATGTCGAGGAGCAATAGGCCGACAAAAAAAGCAAGACAGCCATCATCTTGGAGTAGAACTGCTCCAAAGCCTGACCTCGAACCATCACATTCAACAATGAAGGGTTTGGTGAAATCTAAGAGTTGCAGAACCGGAGTTGAAGACAATGCTGCCTTGAGAGCTTGGAAGGCTGCAGAAGCATCCTCGGACCAAGAAAACCCGTCTCGTGTTAATAACTTGGTGAGAGGAGCTGCTAACAGGCCATAATTTTTGATGAATCATCAATAATAGCCAGCGAGGCCAAGAAATCATCGAAGAGCCTGGACAAACTTAGGACATGGCCACTCAGTCACAATGTGGATCTTCTGATCATCCACCTTTGCCTCTAATGACATGTGCCAAATAAACAACGGAGGATACGCCAAACAAACACTTGGACCACTTGAGGAAAAATATATGGTCGTGAAGGACACGTAAGATCGTGCGCACATGACATATATGAGCTGACCAAGAGGGGTTGTAAATCAGGATGTCATCAAAGAATACCAACACGAGCTGGCGGAGGTAGGGACGAAGTACAGAGTTCATCAAAGCTTGGAAAGTGGCCAGGGCGTTAGACAATCTGAATGTGATGATCCTTAGATCATTATGGGGTAAATAATGGCGGGAGGAAGGCCTGGCGGTGTCAGCTTGGTGGGATGAGAGATTTAACTATAGATTGGATGGTAGAACTTGAGAAAGAGACTAGATTAATTCATCTTCATTACTTCATTGCTTGCTTGATAATAGATACATGCTATCATTTTTATAGAGATAACTTGACTTGACTTTCAAGAAATAATCTCTATCTCTAAGAAAACCTATATCTAATAAATAGAATGTATCTATAAGGTAGTAAACACATCTAATAAGGAAACTAACTATTCTTATCTCTATCCTAGTCAATCTAAGCCTAGCATACGCACTGCTACAGTACATAGTACTGTTCACGTGCGTGAACAGTGCACATGAACAATATTTTTCAGCACAGACAACTTCTTCCCTCTTCGGTGACAACTCGTTCTCGAGTTGTGGTGGCGGCCATGACTGCAGCCCTAGGAGACCCCAAATTGACGAGATACTATGATGTTTACTGGTGACTTTGAAGACCGTGGCCTTCATGTACAGGCGCAACAACACTAATGAAATCTGCGATCGCCACGACAGCGTTGTAGTAGGCTTCCACGATATGGTTACTGCGACAGGCTTTGGTAGGGTCACAGCAGCCTTCAACAACACTGTGATAGGGCATGGTATGGTTGCGGCGGGCATCTGTAGTACCATAGCAGGTCACGGTAGCGACATGGTTGCTGCGGCAGGCTTCGATAACAACACGGCTGCCGCAGCAGGGCGTAGCTTGGTTGCAGTAGGCGTTGGCGAAACCGCAGCTGCCACGACATGTTCTGGCGGCATTGCGGTGGCAGCTAGGAATAGCACTGTTGCCGGCTCTTGTTGTGCCTTCTTCTGATTCACAGGCATCTTCTCCAAGATGGCATGCATGTTGAGGAAGATGTCCGTCATCTTCTTGTCAATGTTGGCCATCTTGTTGGCGTTAACCTTTATCGTGGCCAACGACTCAGCAACAAGAACCATGGTAGCAGAAATTGTGAGAAGGGATCGACTACTTTGATACCAGGTTGTCGTGGTCACTGCCTAACGAATGTAGGTGATAGCTGTGAGACATTAGCGGCTGGCTGCCAGGACCCTTGCTATGGCTCGAAGGTGCCGTGGTCGATGATTGAAGGTAGCAAGAAGGTGCTGTGGAAAGGGCACAGAAAGGTAGGGTAAAGCAGGAGAGAATTTGGGAGGAGATAACAGATTGATTTTTATTGCCTGCTGGCCGGTTACAGCTATCACCTCCTTTTATAGGGCTTTTACAAAACCGACTCCCTGACCTAGACTAACCAGGTTGGCTAATCCAATCCGAATTCTACATGCCTATTCTTAATACGTAAACCCTCCAACTCTTTCCTAACTCATACCTCTCCTAAATACTAACTACCGCCAGCGGATGCCTTCTTCCGCTCGCGTGTGTTGTAGCCCGTCATGAGGTTGTCGGTGCTACCGCCGGGTTGCCATCTTGGACCGATGCTCCCCTCTGTTGGCGATGACGCTTGGAATAGGTGAGCCCCCACATGACATGCATGCGCACAGGGAGAGTGTGTGTTATGTAACTTAGGGTGTGTTTGGTTCAGAGTCATGGTGGGACGGGATGGATCCAACCTATTTTTTAGGGACGGGACGGGACGGTCCCTGTTTTCTGTTTGGTTCAGAGTCATGGTGGGACGGGATGGATCCAACCCATTTTTTAGGGACGGGGCCTACCTGTCAGCCACTCGTCCCACTTCATCCCTCACCATCCCCTCATTTTTGGGGGATAGTATCATCCCCAATTTGAGAGCATATCCACAGAATATTCCCTAGAGGGATATCCCCCATCCTACCTAACTCTGAACCAAACAGCTCTGGAACGAGGACCGCCCCATCCCATCCCCCATGGTCCCATGAACCAAACACATACTTAGTTTATAATAGGGTAAATACCGTACAGAAGATGGCCAGGACATCACAACTGAAGGGGAGAGGCTTTAGGAGAAAGGGGAAGATCATGGACCAGGAACAAGAATTTGGGGAGAGACTAGAATAACTCTTTCTTCTTATTGCTTAATTCCAGATGCTATCAATGGATCTCCTTATATAGAGGTGGTAGATCCTAAAGATAGAAACAAACCCAAAAGATAGCAACTAATCAAAAGGAAATAACAAACATGGAAACTAAGCTTTTTAATCCCTATTTTAGTGGTAGCTGACATGTACGCTATAGTACTACACGTGAAGAGTAGTCATGTAGCATTGTTCATGTGAACAATACCGCTACACCTTACAACTAGATTAATTCTTCTTCATTACTTGATTCCAAATGGTAGCATGCAGCTCCTTTTTTTTATACAGGTGGAACCCCTAACAACTCAAGCTAATCTTTCCTCTTAAAAAGGATAACCTTCCCAGTAGATAAGATTCTATCCTAACAATAATTTGGTTGATAAGAAAACCTAATCTAATCCTTTATTAGGCTGGCCAAGTAAGGTTCCTCCCTGTTGCTACAATACCCGTGAGTATTGTTCATGCACATTATTTCCTGCATGTGGCAACTAATATAATGATCCTTAGATCATTATGGGATAAACACCGTCAGGAGGACAGCCGGACGACGTCGGCTTGATTGGGATGAGGGGCAGATTATAGATGAGGGAGAAGAATCTTGGGAGAGAGACTAGATTAATTCATCTTCATTGCTTGATAACAATGGTAGCATGCAACTCCTCTTTTATAGAGGTGGAGCCCCTAGCAACTCAATCTAATCTTTTCTATTAATAAGGATAAACTTCCTAGTAGATAAGATTCTATCCTAACAATAACTTGGTTACTAAGGATATCTAATCTAATCCTTAATTAGGCTAGCCAAGAAAGGTTCCTCGCTGCTGCTACAGTACCCATGAGTATTGTTCATGCACATTATTTTCTACATATGACAACTTCTCACTCCCTTCGCAACAGCTCGTCCTCGAGCTATAGTGGCAAACACGGTTACAATCCTTGGAAATACCACAGCTGCAATAAGACGTAACCCTTGGAGGTAGACCATGGGTGGATGACATTGGTTTCATGGTGCTAAGGAGAATACCCGCATCGCAAGAAACCAACGTCAGAGAGGGGGAGGGGGGGGGGGTGCAAAAACATGCCTTATTGTTGAAGGCCATTAATACATTTCCACTTTGCGGCACAGCATACCTTGATCCTGGTACATGAACGAGCATAAGCCACAAATTATACAATTAATTGAACAACAACAAAAAAGGTTAAATAAGTAGTCCTTCATATATAATTAGCACATTAATTAAAGTTCAATCCATGGAAAACACGTACCGATCAGAAGATGGATGACAGATCCCAAACAATGTCCAACACCAAATGTAGGAAAGTCTCCTGAATAAAATTTCATATGCTTAGTGTATTGGACAAGATCCTGAGTTACGAGTTGGACACTAATACTTACAGGTTCAACCAAGTTTCTCAAGCACTTGTCAAACTTAAATTGAACTTCATCTATGATGAAGAAATGATCAAAGCCACTAGCATATGGTGTAGCAATCGCAAAAGCTCCCCTGAATTTCAAATTTAAAAATCAGCATCCGTGGGCTGGAAGTAGGAATCCTAGAAAAAGTAGCTATAGTGATACACAATAATCATGAGTAAATTTCACAAAACCCTAAGTTTTATGGTCTAAGTTGCACAAAATCACAGGACTTTTGGCATGTAACACACAACCTCAGGTATAATGGTCCTACAGTTTCGTAAAACCCCACTCGTAACAAATTTGATGAACTCTTACGTGTTGGACCCACTCACAGGCTGACATGGCGCTAAGGTCCAACCTTGCCAATGACGTGTATTCTGAGCAACACATCGGATTGAGACATGAGGAGCCTGGACTATGGAGCCTAGTCTAGCATCGCCGATCTGACGGGCATGCTGATGCCAGGGCAGACCACACCAACCAAGTCAGGCAACAGCACCGACACCACTATGTTGCAGTCTGGGGACGGCCGGTACCAGCTGCTAGACTCCATCACGCTCAAGTTCGGTGGCAACTTCACGTACGCCAACATGACCGGCAACATCGCTTTGCTCAACCTCACCATCGACGACACACTTCAGCTCAACGGTAGGAGCCCATCGCAGCTCATCGCCTCCGACTAGGGCACCACCGAGCGGCTACGCCGCCTCACGCTTGACAATGATGGCAACTTGCGCCTCAACATCCTGCAGCCCAGAACTCGACAGTGGCGCATCGTCTGGCAGCTCGTGCAGGAGATCTGCACCATCCGGGGCACTTGCCCTGGCGACAACAGCATCTGGCCGTCCCCGTCGGCGCTGACAACGTCACTTGCGTCTACCCGCCAAGGTTCCGCAATGCCTCCAACCAGCAGGACGGCTGCGAGGCGAAGAAGAAATATAGCGGCAGGGGCGACAACGACAAGTTCGTTCGGATGGATTTCATGTCCTTCTCCGGGGGTGCGCTCACCGCAGTCTCGGAGCCTGGCGCTTACATGACCAAGCTGCCTTCGCAGAACATGAAGGACTGCGAGAGCACCTGCCGGCTCAATGCCACATGCGGGCTACAAGTTTGGCGGCAACCAGACATGCCTCCTCTACACGTGGCTCGTGGACAGCTACTGGTCACCGATGTGGCCAATTGAGAAGGCTGGGTGGTGATTTTGTCGAAGAGATTCTAGTCATGCGAGGCAAAGGCAGCGATGCGCATCTAGTCGAGCAAGGCGACGACCGGGGCACCGACGTGGGAGATGAACGGGCGGAGTTCGCGAGTCGGAATCTGATGAGCAATCTGATCAATCTACTCCTGATGGATGCTAAAAGAGACCTCAATCCGATGTGTCGCTCAGAATACACATTATCTGCAAGGTTAGACCTTCCTTAGCGCCTCGTCAGCCTACGAGTGGGTCCAACATGTAAGAGTCCATCTGATTTGCTAGAGGTGGGGTTTTATGAAACTGCAAGACCATTATAGCTGAAATTATGTATCACATGCTAAAAGTCCTATAATTTTGTGCAACTTGGACTATAAAACTTAGGGTTTTGTGAAATTTACTCATAAATCATAATAGCAGTGGACAAGTGTAGAGCCAGTACTAAGAAGAAATTGATAGTTAGATATGTTGAAATCAGGTAGTTACAATTCATTGTCTTATAAAGATTGTCGTATCACCAACTTCTTCTTACATGAACAAGTATCTCCCGCTTAGAACCATAGGAAAAGTTAATACCTACAAATTGAAAGTCACTTTGGTCCATGACAACCAAGGATCACAAAAGTTCATTCACTGAAAAGAATAACACTCCCCATAAAAGTATATTTGGTTCATTAGACATTGTTTGTCAACATACCTGTCCACGAGACGCTCGAGGAAGAAGCGGTATGTGATCTGCGGCGCAGCTCCAACAAAAACCCCATCAACGAAATGAACGATAAATGAGGGCTCCGAGGACTTGGGTCTCAACACCCACGCTCCCTGCCATGACAAGCAATAAGAATCAATCGAACTGAAAATAGAAGGCGATCACAGTAGAGACGAGAGCTACCGAAACGCACCTTGATTTCGGTCCAATCTCCGGTCGAACCCTAGCCCTCCCTGGACTACTTCGTCGCCTCCGTGATCACCCTACACGCTGGCAGCAAAAGCAAGAGGTTAAGCGTGAGGCAAGGTTAAGAGATGGGAGCCGAATTGTCCATCACCTACCTCTCGATTTGGGAGTAGAGCTATATCAACGCGTCAGAAGGAGCCGCGGGAGTCGGAGGTGCCGCACGAGATGGCGCTCCTCCCCCTCCCGCTCCTCCTCCCCCTCCCCCTCCCGCTCCTCCCACATGTCGCCGCGACTCTACTTCGAGGCCCCCAGAAGAGGCACACGGAGGAGGACGCCATGCCGCTGCAGCCACGTAGCTGCATGGCGGACGGAGGCGATGGAGACGCCATCCTCGTCATCTCCCACACCTCGTCTTCTCCCTCATACAGTCAGTCACACGGCTGTTGTACGGAAACTTCGTTCCGTCTTCGCCTCAACTACACAACTCTTTCAGTGTGCTCAGTTGGGCTTAATTTCTGTGACTTATGGCTGAATTTTTTTACTGTAGCAAGCTGAAATTACATTGTAGCTGATGATGGCTTATTTGGTATAATTAAATTTAAAAAAATTAAAAATAGAAAAAATGGGTTAACCCAGCACGTATAATGCAAACGAAGACGGGAAAAAAGAACCGGCAAAAAATCAGAAAAATTCAGAAAAAACAAAATTTAAAAATAATAAAAAATAAGCTGAAAGTTAAAAGTCAAAGCTCAAACAGGGCCTTTATAGCGCGAGTGCGCTGTATCACGCGGCGCACGACGGTGCCACTCGGAGTCGGAGGCAATTGACTCCACATGGAATTACAAAGAGTGCACGACCGTGGCACGATGCGGCCCGTCTGATCTACCCCAAAAGGGGTTCGACTCCTCGTCCGACCAGTTAGGCCCTGTCCAAAAGCGCTTCGTGCCCGTTGGGCCTTGGGCGTTGGCCGTTGGCTACTTGGCTTACGCCGCACACCACCCGCTCGGCTACTCATCCCCCACGCACTTGCGCCGACGCTTGCTTGCCTGAGTTGCCTCGCTTCCGCTCGTTGCTTGCGCTCGCTGCGCACCAACCGGAGCAGAGTGGCCCATCGATCGATGCGGCCGTGGGAGCGCCGCGCTGACGCGGACGGGGAAGAAGGCGATGAGGCGGGCCGCTCGAATACGGATACTAACACCAGCAGCGCGAATGCGAGCACGAGTTCGAGCACTGCTGCTAGCAGCGGCGCGAGGCGGAACGGGGGAGCGGCGGAGGGGCGGGGGAGCAGCCCCATATCGACGGCGACCATCAACCTCAGCCGGGAGTACACGCTCGCCATCCATACCAGCTCCTACCACGAGATCTGGGCCAAGATCCACGTGGACGTGGACGGGCAGTGGGTGGACGGCGCCGCCGCCGTAGGGGACGAGGAGGAGCAGGACAGGGGCACCCTGGCGGGGGTGCTCCAGCCCGAGGACGCGGCGGTGGAGCGCGCGCTGGCGGACGCGCCCGACACGGAGCTGACCCGCCTCGCCGCGGACTACCTCCGCAGCACGCACCACGCGTCGCTGCTCTGCCTCTCCCTCCGCCGGGCGCTCCGCCGCGCGCGGACGCTTTACGGGCCCATCACGGACCTTCTAGCGCTTATCCCGCACGCGCCGCCGCTCGCCACGTCGCACTGCGACTGCGCGTTCGACGCCTTCCAACTGTTCGACCAAATGCCCAACCCGTTCCCGGCCCCTGCAGCCGGCTTCCAGGGCATGCACCGTAGCTTCGTTGGCCTCAAGAACCACCTCGACCTGTGCCTCCTGAGGGCCCGACGCAGGCGCCGGCTGCTGCGTTGCGCTGCGCGCGGGTCGCGCATCTGCCTCGTTGGCTGCGCAACCGGCGTTGCAATCGCTGGCCTCGTGCTCGCGACCCACGCCATCACCGCGTTATTGGCCGCGGCCCCTACCTGCGCGGCGTTGCGTGGCCCCTGCTGTCCAGCAGCCGCTTCGATGAAACGCCTGCAGGAACACATGGACCGGCTTGACGATGCAGCCAGGGGCGCCTACGTGTTGAACAATGATGTGGACACCATTGAGCGGCTGGTGGGCAGGCTCCGCGCCACCGTCGAGAGCGACAAGGGGCTGGTCCGGCTGGGGCTGGATCGTGGGAGGGGGCAGCACCACACCATAGAGGAGGTGGTACGGCAGCTCAGGAAGAACCATCCCAGCCTGCTACGGCAGCTCGACGACCTCGAGGAGCACATCTGCCTCTACTTTGCAGCCGTGAACCGTGCAAGATTGCTCCTTGTACACCAGCTCAATGCCCAGTCTGATCCTGACGCTGAGTTGCCACTGACATGGTTTACAAGTCAACAACCGTATCCACTTCAAGAGTGACTTGCGTCGGTGAACCCCTTTTAAGGCGCCAAATGAAATATACTGCAGCATATTTGCACAAGTTTCTTGTTTCTAGCAAAGATATTCATTTCATTGTCTAATAGCCTGACACAACGGGTTCTCAAGTGTCTTTTTCATCATTGTTTAGTTTAGCACTCTTTGTAATTCCATACATGCCATCATTTTTTAAAAGAACTTTTACAGTCATTAATAATGCTATGGTTCAGAATTGACTTAAAGCGCTCAATCTATTCTTGTAATCTTCAAAGTTGCACTCCTGCTGTTAGAGAGCCAGGCTGCTACAAGTTAAATGCCTCCTAAGGACTTTGGAAGTTTTATTTGGCCCATACTTGAAAATTTTGTTAGACAAATGAATTAATTTGCCAATTTGAATGGTTGCTTGCATACCATCATGAAAGGTACACAACAAGCAATGCGTTGCATGTGACTATTCACAGCTACCACAAAATATATAACCTTTGCACTGCTGTTAAATCTGCACCTTGTAGGATCATATGGCGCACTTAGAAGAGGTGAATAATTGTCTCTGCTTTTTTATACCTGAAAACAAATCTCAAATTGGAAGAAAAGCAACCTAAAATACCAAGTGTAGATTTCGACCACTCTCTCGACTACTTGCTCGACCTCCTTTGCACGTAGTCGAAATCTTTCTCTACCTGCAAGTCATTCAACTGCTTCGAACGCTTTGTCTGCTTGATCGCTTTGATCGCTCAAACAAGAACAAGCCAAGGACAACGCCGCACTTGTAGATAGGCAAGATTGTGATGCGATAGCACACCGACGAGGACACAGGAAAGCAGTGCTTATGGTTGTTCACTGTCGCTTATGGTCGGTTAAATGTTGCTTATGGTCAGTTCACTGTCGCTTACGATCGGTTAAATGTTGCTTATGACCGGTTCACTGTTCGAGATTGAAATCTCCGATTACCTGTCGTGGTTGTTCTGTCATTATCGAAATGCCGTAGTCAAAGGCTGCTGTGGTTGAAACTAGACATGGTCGAAGTTGGACATGGTTGAAGTATGACGTGGTCAAAATACTATGGTCGAAATACCGTGGTCAAAATCTGTTGTTCGGACCAGCCATCACAAGGCCGATCGGACCGGCCATTATAAGGCCAATCGGACTACCGTTCGTGGTCGTTCTTTTGTAGTCGTGGTGCTCGTATTGCCATTGTCATAATCTACCGATTCCAGTTGTAAAAAAGAGCACAGATCGAAACTTTTCTAAACATAAATTTCAATGCAACCTAAAAAATTATTCATCAACAATAAATCCACGATCATCACATGATCTAACACACCTGGATGGTGAAACTTGAAAGCGTCATCTTGCTTACAATGTTGATATTGGATGGCAGGTTTAGTATGGAAAATTCCAGGTTGCTTAGTATTCTATTAAGGAATTGAACAAGAACATACTTGCATAATTTGGTTCAACTGATAAAGGTTTGGTAGTTTGGTCAAAGGTCAGTGATTAGTTTGCTTTTCGCACATTGAAGAGTTGTTATCGTGTTGTATGTTTCTTTCTGGCAGGCACCTTGTTCTAGGCTCTGCAACTGGGAAGAGTCCATTCTGATAATGTTCTTAATCGCAATATAAAGCACGGCCCTATGAATAACAGTAGTGTTGAATGTACCCTTGATAGAGACATTGGGTGTTGGTTGGTGGTCTCAGCTTGAAGGTGCAGTGTTCCCTAAGGTGGCCATCTAGCCCGTCTAGGCATCACTCTCTCATCTTATCTGTCTAATGGATTTTTTTTCCATCTAGATGGCTGTCTAACCCGGCTAGGTAGCAATTAGACATTAGGCGTCTGTCTATAGCTTGACTAATGCCTAGTGCCTCGGTGAACACCGTAAGAGGCAAATTTTCGTAAATTTTCGTAACACCATGCTAGCAGTTGATATTCCAAGTGCTAAGTAATTGTTTGTGTTCATCTGCTACGCTGGAAGTGATTCAATTGTCAAATCCTATTGCTTAGGGAGAACCGTAGAAGTTCACTCTCCAAACTAAGCTGAGGAGCAAAACGGCTGTATTTTTGTTGTGTTCCAAACATCGCTGGTACAGTGATTATATCCAAGTACAAATAGTTTTATCTTTCGGCTCGTTAGAGACTGACAGTTGTAGTACAAATTCATCTAAGTTTCCATCCCCAAAGATAATATTTGATCATTGAATTTGCACTTGGTCGAGTATGAGTGATCAATTGTAACTAGATACTACCAAATATTATGGGCAATTTGTTTGTTGTCATTTCAATTATCTTGGTACATTTCAGTTTTCTTGTATTGCCATCCTACTCTCCCTACAAGCCAAGCTACACTCGACGAAATTTATGAGCCTGTCTGGGATCTTCTCTAGCTTTGAGAAACTGACAGTTGCTGCATCAGCGCAATTCAGCAAGCTTGACAAATGAACCCTTCCCTTGCTGATATATTGTGCTGCCATAGTGTATTTTCCAATTTGAAAGGGCGGGCGGATAAACGGTGAGGGTCTTAATTACAACTAAACATGTAATTTGTTCCTTTAGTTGTTGCCATTTACATTTTGTTAAAGCTCATCTGAATAGCTAAAATCATACTGTATTTGAGGCTTGCAGGAGAAAGGAATTATAGATGCCGCCAGGCTGTTCACTCAAACTTATTGCGTACTAAACTCTCATGCTCCATCCGTGCAGAGAAGTGCAGGTCCGAATTCCAGTTGTTCCTTTGTCTCTTGTTCACTGCAGCATCCTCCGACATTCAGCGTAGCGTCCTACTTGGTCATTGACAGTTTGACACCTTCTTAGGCTGCACAGCACCATAGTTGCTATGTATTAGCAGTTGTTTTGACAAGTGTATATGGCCGAGAGAGCTAATTTGAAATTATGAAGATTCCGACTCCAGGACTGGTGAGTGCCGATGACTGATGAGTGTGCTTGTTGTGGTTTACGACCGCGCGGGAAGTTTGTTTTTGGCTGTATCACTCACAAGCAATGTAGTCATGTTTTCCGTCCCTCTAATAGAGTTGCACTAGTCAAGATGCACCCTAAGAAGTATTGTCGTACTCAGATTTAATCAATTAAAAATCCTCTATAAAATCACTATACTATTCTCTAGATCAGTAAATAGTGCTCACATAATACATCACCGAGTCATAGCATATATGATGTAAACCATACCATACAAGAATATTACATTCATCAGGGTTTGAAATAAACTACATCAGGTTAAATTTACAATAAAGACCAAACAAACCAAATTGATACATTACATAAATACAAAAGCGGAAGCAAAAATAGAAGACACATCTCACCATAGGCAGGTGACTGGGGTAAGATGTGTGTGACCGATATTAAACAAACACTTGGATAATATTGGTACACACAAACACCAACTTAGTCAGTAAGACGAGTGAAATCTAGACTACTAGAGACTATCTTAATCTCCTCTATCTACTTCACCATCAGCTCCTAGGGTGTTGCAGTACGCGTAATATCCTTGGTCCATAGTTTCTGAGGGATTTTATGAGCGAAGGTGAGCACAAGCAATAGTGCTCCGTGAGCCAACATATAGAATGCCATAGTATATATGCAAGGTTCATCAAATATATGCTTGAGATCCTTTATTTGCTAAAGGCAACAGTTAAAAACTATAATTATTAAAAATTCCTATAACTTAGCATTTTTAACTAAACCATATTTTATTAAACAGAGTAAAATGTGTAAAATTTATAATGCTGCAAGTTCCATTCACCTATTACATGGTTCCATCCACCATATGCTAGTTTTTGTTATTAGAGTGTATCCGTCCAATACCATCACTAGGTTATATCCACCCAGAGAAATCTAAAATCAAGGTTACATCCACCCGACACGTTTTCATCCTACCCACAAGGTTTTTGAAATAGAATCCCACCCATAAGGTTTTTAAAATAGAAACTAACTCAAGTAAATTCTCATGCCTACCTTTGATCATGGGCATGGCTGTTTGAATAGTTTATACTCTGCAAAGATTGTATATTTTTTCCATAAGAGACAATTAACTTGTTATGTTCACATATTTTTTGGACATGTGAATCAAGAAGATCATCGCAAGACCTTTATAATGTATCACTTAGTGTAGATTACATATGCTAAAGTTTCATCTGAGAGAGATTGCATCCACCACACCTAGACCACCTCTTGCGCCACACGATGACTTACACCAGTGATATGACCTATGTCCATGATGGCTTACACGAGTGACACAACTCGTGGGTTACTCCAGTAGTGCAACACGCATTGGTGGATACAAATTATTTAGGCAGGTCGTACCCATTATAGATTTGTAGTTGTACTATTTTACATGGAATATCATCACAATTCAATCCTTAAAACTATCTAGGCAGTACATACCACGAACTATAATTTCTCATGCACATCTGCACCAATCATTATACCATCCATCTAGATATGGTAACAACAAATTTTAGAGTTTTGAGACAAACAAAACAAAGTTATCTCAAATATACCAGTCATTTCCCTCTAATGACTGCCAAATCAAGGTTTCATGATTAAAAGACGATGATAAGGCAATTTAATGCCCTGGTACTTAAGCAAGACTAGTATGACGCTTATGTACGACCTATATCTAGTAAAGTGATCATTAAGTATCTAAGGTGACAAGGACTATATGATTGAAGTGTCCAAATGATGGTATATGTAGGATCGAATACTGTAATCAGAGGGGGTGAATGATTGTCGCCACTTTCTGTAGTCTCCAGCGGTCGGTGAAGATTTTGATTTGCTCGGTGCTCAATGCACGCTTTCTAATTTACTCAGTGCACTTGTCGCCAATGACACTTTCTAATTGATCACTCAGTGCACGACCGCTTGATCGATCGTTCTGTTCAACTGCTCGCTTAGCTTTACCCGTCATCATAACATCCAATTTACCTGTGATCACTAGCGCTCTTCACGCAAATTATGAACCAAATTGATTTAAGATGATCTTTATTGCTGGTTTTTTGTGAATTTACAAAATACCCTAATAGGCACCCCTAAAAGCCATAACCAGAAACTAAGGACTCTTCAATCTCTCTGCCAAAAAATTTCTAAAGCCTTGCATTAACCCTTAGTCTTTCCCTACTTTTATAGGCTAACGCCCCAAATGTGTCCTCATCAAACATGAACACGAAATCCTATCTCTTCTAAAAATCAAGGGACTCAAAACTCTTCCAACCACAGGTTTTTCAATATCTCTAAACCAAACTCTATCTATTCTAAAAATCAAGGGACTCAAAACCCTTCCAAACACAGGTTTTTCAATATCTCTAGACCTTCTAAGTTATGGACACATTCCATAACTTCTCCAATCTCATCACGTGATGAAGCCTCTAGGACAGCATCTCCTGTAGTCTCTCCACGCATTACCACCATTGATCCCCACATGCTCCAGCGTGAGCCCGATCACCTCGTGACATCCTCGATCACCTGAACCTCATATTTCCTCATCCTAGTCCTAGTCCTCCTCGTCACCGACTATGACCGTTTGCATGCCCACCTACACATGCAAATATCAAAGAAATATTTTTCCCAACACAAGTTCTTCACAACTTGACCAACATTAGTCCACACACACTCAAAACACACCTTTAATCATCCATTAGCATCAAACAAGTCAGCCATGACCACAAATTCCATCGCTTTCCATAAATTAGCGTTAGACTACTCAGTACAACTAGTTATGCCCTCCATGCAAAGTTCGATCGCTAGCTCATCGAGTACTCGAAAAACACAAGTACTTAGGAAATACTATTACTCCACTCAGAACACTCGAAAATGACAACTATCGCTACCTACCATCAAATAACATAGAACCATCGAGCACCAAGTACCGATCACAATATCTAAGATACTAGATCGCTAAGTCTACAACTACTGACCATAAAATCTATAGCTACCCATCATCGACCAAGTACTATAGCAACAACTACCGAGTATCGATTGGGTACTATAGCATCGACCATCGAGTACACACATAGTACTGTAACATCAACCATTGAGTACCCACTTGGTACTGTAGCACTGATCATCGAGTACTCACCTGGTACTGTAGCACCGACCGGTCACTTTCACTTCTGACCGGTCCATTAAAGCTCACGACCCCAATCATCCTAGTCGAAGCCTACCGACTACTGACCGTAGTCCATTGTATCTTTTTCATTATGTCATACAACAAGTTCGTTATTGAGTAAGACCAGTTCCTCTTAGCTTATGACCATCGACCAATTTACTGTAGCTACGATCGGTTTATAGTAGCTATGATCAGTTTATTCGGAGTATTCGACTCTGGGGGCTTCGACCTCTTTGACTGATCTCTGACTCCGAGGTCTTCGACTCCTCTAAAAATTTTGGACCGAGGTTGTTCTGCCATGGTCATTCACCCGTGGTCGTTCTACCGTGACCGCAATACCGTGGTCAAAATGCCGTGGTCAACCGAAACATTCACAAATGCAAATTTCAATGAAACCCAAATATCAATTATTCATCATCATTCATTGCATGACCACCACATGGTCTAACAGTATAATAATATTGCAATGCCAAGTAGGCATATATCTAACCTTAAGTTTAACATACATTTGCATAACAAATAGGAGCATGCAATTTGATAATTTAAACAAATATAAATTTGTATAAAATGTAAATTTAATATGATTAAAGTATCAACTCACTTGGCTCACAAGTGGGTTGGTCTTGAAACACTTGAGTTTTCTCGTACTGCAGCTCTTCCTGTCCTTGTACTCTACTCGGACGATCACATCGGAAAGCAAATAAACACATGAGCAAAATAAATAAATACAAAATAAAATTCAAATGAACTCTCAATTAAACAATTCTACTACCAGAGATAGATCTTTAATTTAGACAAATTTAAAAATAAATTTCATTAAATTGGAGTTAAAATGAGCATGAATAGGTATATTATTAAATTTCATGAAAGGTAGGCATGGGTTCCTTTATTTACTAAAGGCAACATTTGAAAACTATAATTATTAGAAATCTTATGGCTTAGCATTTTTAATCAAACCATATTTTATTAAAGAGAGTGAAAGCATACAATATTTATAACAGTGCAAGTTCTATGTACCTGTTACATGGTTCCATCCACCATATACTAATTTTTGTTACTAGGGTTACATCCACCCAATATCATTACTGGGTTACATCCACCTAGGAAAATCCAAAATTAGGGTTACATCCACATGACAATTTTCATCCCACCCACAAGGTTTTTGAAATAGAAACTAATTCGAGTAAGTTCCCATGCCCAACCTTGACTATGGCCATGGCTGTTCGAGTAGTTTATACTCTGCAGAGACCATACATTTTACCCATAAAAGATAATCAATTTGTTATGTTTCAAATATTTCCTTAGATATGTAAATTAAGAAGATCATTACAAGACCTTTACAATACATCATCCAGTGTAGATTACACCCACTAAGGTTTCACCCGAGGGAGGTTACGTCCACTATACCTAGACCCCCTCTTGTGCCATACGGTGGTTTACACCAATGACACGATCTGTGTCCATGATGGCTTACATGGGCGACATGACTTGTGGGTCACTCCAATGGTGCAACCCACACTGATGGATGCAAATTATTTAGTTAGATCATATTCATTACAGACTTATAATTATACTATTTTACATTGAGAGGTCATCACAGGATTCAATCATTAAAGTTACATACTACCAACCATCATACCGTCCACCCAGATATGGTAACATCAAGTTTTAGGATTTTTGAGAAATACAAAACTAAGTTATCTCAAACATATCGATTATTTCCCTTCAATGATTGCCCAAATCAAGTTTTCATGATTAAAAAAATGATGATATGTCAATTTAATGCCCTAGTACTTAAGCAAGACTAGCATGACGCTTAAGTACGATCTATAACTAGTAAAGTTACCATTAAGTATCCAGGGTTATAAGGATTATATGATTCAAGTGTTCAAAGGATGATATAATAATAAAATGTCAAGTAGATATATATCTAACAATAAGTTTAACATACATTTGCATAAGAAATAAGAGCACATAATTTGATAATTTAAACGGACATAAATTTGCATAAAATATAGGCTCAATATGACTAACGTATTGACTCACCTGGCTTACAAGCGGGTTGGTCTTGGAACTCTAGAGTTGTCTCGTACTGCGGCTCTTATGTGTCCTCATACTCTACTCAGACGATCGCATCGGAAAGCAAATAAATACGTGAGTAAAATAAATAGATACAAAAAATTTAAATGGACTCCAAATTAAACAATTCCACTACCAAAATATCGATCTTGAATTTAGACAAATTTAGAAATAAATTTCATTGAATTTGAAATTAAAATGAGCAAGAACGGGCTCTCTAAAGTTTGAATTTGGTTTAAATCCAAAAATTAACAAAGGAGAGAGGGTCTCTCACTGACAGGTGGGGTCTACCAGATTTTATTTAGAATTATTTTTTATTCAAAAAGGCTACTGAGGCTAACATGAGGGACCCATGGGGTTTTAAATTAATTTTGATTTATTTTCTAAAAGGAAAGGGGCTCTAAGACTGACAGCTGGAACCCATTTACTGTAGCCACGGTAAGAAGGGCCCACTTGTGTGTTGCTCTAAACTTTAAAACGAGTTTTAAATGGTTTTTAAACTAAAAAGGGCCCACACGTTGGTGACTCATTAGCTTGAACAAGGATGGGGGCCATTGGTCAATAATGGTTTAACAGAAACTAATTACTGATCATTAACTTAAGCTAATTATGCATGTTTACACTAACGATGGTGCTACAGTCGTCTTCTCCCGCTGAAGAGAGACGGCGCTCATCGCCGACGAGGGACAACGGTCGGAGGGGAGGCTAAAAATGGACTCCATGGCTCTGTGTGAACTTATATGTGAGGCAGCGCAGCCTTATTTGGAGTGCGGGCGGTTGGCGGTGAGTCTAAGCGACAAGAGTGGTTATAGCATGGCACCATGGCCCTACACTGTGCTGGGGGCCAATTACCAGCTAAGGAAGCATCTAGGGGTGGAGAGGAACTCACACGAAGCGAAGATGAAGCTTGAAGTGAGGAGGATGGCCTAGCGGCGTGAACCCGATTGGTAGCGAGGAACGGGCACACGTGAGGGAAGTTAAGGCGAGGTGAGTGGCCTTAACAGTCGGTTGCGGATCACGGGCATGTGGGCGCAGGCGTGGTGATGTGGCATGGAGCAAGGGAGAGGAGGAGGGGGTCCAGGCATGGCGAGGGTGGTGCTAGGCTAGGATAGCATGAGGGTGCATGGGGCAGGCGGTGGCGCACTGTGGAGGACAGTGGCGAGGTAGCGCTACGTGACAGGAACAGGTTGGGGGCACGAACGACGCATCGTGGGCATGCGCTAGCACGACAGGAACGCGTTGGGGGCACGAACAACGCGGCGCAGGAGTGCGTTGGATGTGCACGACAGGACTGGGGGCGGCGTGGGCTGGTGCAGACCAGGCCGAAGGCCAATTGGGCCAGGCCAAGGGCCACTAGGCCAAAGGGGAGGGAAGGAATGGGCTGGGCCAAGCCCAAGGAAGTCTTGGGGTTTTGAAATTTTTGAAATTTGGTTGAATTTTGAGATGCACTTTTGAATTCAAATTCAAACTTTTAAATTTTATTTCAAGCAAAATTTTAACTCCCAAAATGGGATGTTACAAGTATGTAGCTAGAATCATCTCTTGAATGTGTATCAATATTTGTGCAAGCACCTCCCCTTGTATTCACTTTTATGTATGTTGTGCTTCTGCATAAATATAAGCACTTAGTCTAGGCCCTGTTCTTTTAGCCTTTTAGATTATCCAAAAATCAAAATAAACGCGATGACTTTTTGAAGTGGATTCTCAAACCTAAATTCGTGTACACTATCTGCATTGGCATCTTGCTGTCCGCTATTGTCATGAAAAATATAGACAAAAACTATCAACTATAGCAAAAAAAATTATAGACCATAGTTTAAAAGAATAGAACATAGGATTTTAATTTTTGCGCGGCCTGATGGGGTGCTTGAACCAGGGAGCTAATCAGAGCGGGAGCTAATCAGAGTCGGAGCTAATCAGAGCGGCAACTAGGCGCTCCCTCAGTAGACTCACGGTAGTGTCCTGGCGAGGCCAGCACGCCTCAGGATGTGAGTAAAAGAGGGCCTTGTTGAGGAACCGTCGCTGGCGACCAGTCCGATCGATTCCTCTGCTTAGAACAAATCGAATTAATCACAGAAGACAGAGTAATAGATTGAACACAGAGAGAGGTAGAGAGAACTCCTGGTCTTTCTTTATTGCTTTCAATTGCATCAGGTCTACAAAATATGTCGGTATAGTTCTCTATTTATAGTCTACGGTGGGGTGCCCATAATGGGCCGGGACTGCTGACCTGGGCCCAGGTTTCCTAACACTCCCCCTTGGGCACTCACCCGACACGTTCATGCCTCGTTAAAACTCCATAAAAACTCAGTGAGAAAAATTTGGAGAAAGAGTACATGATACATGTGATGCTGCGATGCACGAATTGCCTCATTAAAAACCTTGGTCTAGAAACTTTAGGAAAACTCGTCAAGGGAAAAAGAGTACAATCCACCCAATTTCATTCAGTTTTCAGGACTTTGTTCTTTTGGGTACTTAATCTTCATGATCAAGATTTATTAGCGAGCTTGAGAGAATTATCCCCGTGAATTCTGAACTTCTCTAAGTCTCATCATTCCAATTCCACGCACGCATCTTTTAAAGCTAGATGCGGGGAGTGACTTAGTGAACAAATCTGCTAGATTTTCACATGACTTAGTATGTAGTACTTTAATCTCGTCCATCGTTTGCAATTCATATGCATAGAGGAACTTGGGGTTGATGTGCTTTGTGAGATGACTCTTCACATAGCCCGTTTGCACCTGTGCAACACAAGCGGCATTATCTTCATAGATAATTGTGGGGGTTTGCACAATATTCATCCCACATGACCGCTGGATGTGGTGAACCATTCGGCAGAGCAACGCGCACTCTCGTGCGGCTTCATACAGTGCTATAATTTCTAAGTGGTTTGTCGAAGTAGTTACAAGGCATTGCTTAGACTATTTCCAGGAAATTGAAGTTCCACCACACAGGAATACATAGCCTGTTTGTGACTTTGCGGTATGCGAGTCAGACAGGTACCCAACATCTGAATATCCAATCAAGTTTAGGTATTGATTCTTTCTGTAGAAAAATCCAAGGTCCTTGCTTCCTTGGAGGTATCAGAAGATGTCCTTTATGCCCTGCCAATGCCTTTTGGTAGATTCTGTACTGTACCTTGCTAAGAGATTCACGGCAAATGCAATGTCCAATCTAGTGCAGTTTGCTAAGTACATGAGCGCCCCTACTGCACTCAAGTATGGGAATTCCAGTCCCAGGACTTCCTCCCCCTTTTCCTAGGTCGGAAAGGATCGTTTCTTGTTATAAAGACCTCCCGATCATTGGAACTTTCGATGGGAATGCTTTCTCAAAGCCAAACCTTTCTAGCATCTTCTGGGTGTAGGTCGACTGATGTACCAAGATTCCTTCAGGGACATGCTCAAGCTGCCGGCCTAAGCAGAACTTGGTCTTGTCCAAATCATTCATTTCAAATTCTGACTCCAAGTAGGAACTTGCTTCGTTTATGTCTTCCACTATCTCGATGATGTTAAGATCATCTACATACACAGAGATTATACAGAATCCATTCTGGGATCGCCGTATAAATACACAAGGACAGTCTTCATTGTTCGTGTAGCCTTTCTTGCAGAGAAAGTCGCTTAAGCGATTATACCACATTCTTCCAAATTGCTTCAGTTCATACAGTGACTTTCTGAGTTTCACACTGTACAGATTTCTATTTGCTCTGTCTTGGTTCGGGAGAGGGATTCCTTCAGGGACTCTCATATAGATTTCCGAATCCAAGTTACCGTAAAGGTACGCAGTCACAACATCTATCAATTTTATTTCTAAGTTCAAGTTCACTGCCATTGAGATCAAATATATAAAGGTAATTCCACTCATGACTAGGGTGTAGGTTTCTTCATAATCATCTCCAGGATGTTGAGTGAAATCTTGTGATACTAGCCTTGCTTTGTATCTCACTACTTCATTTCTTTCATTTCTCTTTCGAACAAATACTCACTTGTGCCCTACGGGGTGCACATGGGGAGGTATGCGGCATATGGGCCCAAACACCTCTCTTTTATTCAGAGACAGCAATTCAGTTGCTATTTCCTTCTTCCAATATTCTCAATCTGATCTTTTCTTACATTCAGCGAGCGATGCAGGCTCGGGATCAAGATCGATGATGGTGGCATTTTTCTTTGCAAAGTAGATATCAGTATTGGCTATTGTCCTGTTCATGGATTCTCCCGTGTGCACATAATTTATAGCTATTTCTTCATGAGTTGATTCTTCTGGAGTGATTGCTTCTTCTGGAGCTTCACCTTGCGCATCACTTCTTTCAATTGCGGTGGCAAGTCCCTTTAGTTTTATGGCTCTGATGTGTGCGCACACATCCATGCTGATGGGGATATTCAGATCCAGTATGCCCTTTTCAGAAGGTGTCATACTTGTGCCAGGTCTCAATTGTCTCCCCTTCTCATTCTGTGGGATTTCAGTGATCGACTGTGATAAGTCCTTCTTATCCTTTTTCGTCGGGCGTCCCCGGTTACTTTGGACTCGAGGAACCGGAAATCTCGTCCTTTTATTCAAAGGCCTCTAGACGGGATTAGGGATACCTTCAATTTTCTTTGGTATTTCAACCATCTCCGGTGTATTTCGTGCAGGCAAATGCGACTTAGTCACGCTCTTCAAATCACTAAAGTGATCGGGCAGTTGATTTGCTAATGCTTACAAGTCAATGATCTTCTGGACCTCTTTCTCAGTTTCACTAGTGCGCGGGTCATGTGCATGAATTCCCGTGGCTTCCTACGTAATTTCCCGACATTTTTCATCAAGGGGTTGATTTCCTCCCCCTAATGATGGGAAATTATCTTCATCAAAAATGCAGTCAGCGAAGCGGGCAGTTTGCAAATGTCCCGTCCTGGGTTCCAAATACCTGATTATGGATGCAGTCTCATAACCAACGTATATCCCAATCTTGCGGAGAGGGCCCATTGCAGTACGCTGCGGACGTGGTATAGGTACATAAATATTGCATCCAAACCTTCTAAGATGAGAGATTTTTGGTGGTGACCCTTGCGCTAGTTGCATAGGTGAATGGATGTTGTAGGCCGAAGGTCTAAAGTTGATGAGATTCGCTACAAGTAGGACTGCGTGTCCCTAATATGTAGCTGTGAAATTACAATTATGCAAAAGGGGTCGAGCAATAAATTTAATTCTCTTGATTAAAGCATCTGCCAAACCATTCTGGGTATGGACATGCGGTACCGAATGCTCAACTGCAATCTCCATCGCCATGCAATAATCATCAAATGCCTTTGACGTAAATTCTTCGGCGTTGTCCATTCTGATGGACTTGATGTAATGATCAGGGAACACATTTCTGATGCGAATGATTTGCGAGATCAATTTTGCGAAAGCATGGTTTCTTGTGGACAACAAACCCACATATGACCACTTCGAGGAAGCGTCAATGAGCACCACGAAATACTTAAATGGCCCTGAGATGGACTGAATGGGACCGCAAATGTCTCCCTGGATGCGTTCTAGGAATGCAGGGACTTCATCCTTCACTTTCAGAGTGGAGGGTCTAGTAATTAGTTTCCCGGTGGCATATGCAGGGTACACAAAATCTTCTTGATTCGGAAAATTCTTCACATTAATATTATGCCCTTAGGAATTATTGATTATGTTTCTCATCATCCTAAGACCTAGGTGGCCTAATTTGTCATGCCAGAGACAGAAGAGTCCAGAGCTTCTAAATACTGTCTTTAGGACGGTGTAGGCTACAGGTACCTTAATGTTGGTATAATATAGCCCAGTTTCTAGTGAAGAAAGTTTTTATAATACCTTTTTGCCATTTTCTTCGCGCTTCATGATGAGCAGGTATTCCTTACCGTACTCTTCGTTAGTCTCAACGTGGAAACCATTGGTGCGAATATCCTTAAAACTTAGGAGAGTTCTAGTCGATTCTGGGTATAATAAGGCTTCTTCAATGACCAAAGTTGTGCCCATTGGAAGTATAATTGTGGCTCTTCCTGAACCAATTATACATGCATCGCTTCCGGCGATTGTCGTAAGGCTGCCAGTGCTCTTACGGATCGACTGAAAATACTTAGTCTCTCTTAAGATGGTATTCGTTGTGCCGCTGTCGGCAAGGCACACTTCCTCCATAGAACGCCACACATGTTCTAATATAACGTATTTAATTAACATGTGTTAGAAGGCATTCAACACATATGTAAAATACGCCAATATCAGAACATATCATGCCATCATAAACTGAATAAATGAATGAATTATTCCAAAATCATCCAACCATCACGAGAAAACAAATCCTAAAGCACCATCCATGCAAGTTCTAACTTGTCCATTTAACACAAAATAAAGGACAATTAAAGTCTAAATGCATTCTGTGCATCAGACTGAATCAACTAGAAAATCATCGACTTCTTCGACTATCTTTTCAGGAGTGATCTTCTCTTCAAGAGAGATCATGGCAGTGGCTGCCTCTAAGTCATAAGGGGGTGCTTTTGCTGGGATGGATTCAACTTCCATCAACTCAGGTAGCCGCTCAGGGTGCTCCCCCTCAACTGCTGCAAAGTGGGCTTCAGACTACCCTTTGCCATCCTTCTTCTTCTGAGCTTGGTGGGCATCAATGACATGCTGCGGTTCTTTACATATCCGTGACCAATGCCCCCATTTGCCACACTTGTAGCAACCCTGGTTCTGCTGGTCATAGGTCTTGCCACTCTTCTTAGCCTTTTTGTCACTTGGAGTATCTGACTTGCCTTTCTCGGTATCGATCGTACCCTTCTTCCCCCTTCTCTTCATCAAGGGCTTTTGCACCTTGTAGCTGCTAGCGTTGGCTTCACGGCCAGCGGAGCTGTCTGGTGGCTGAGTGACGTAATTCTTGCGGAGAAGTTCGTCCTGAGCCTCCGCAACCTGCATCATATCAATCAATTCGGTGTACTCCTTGTAGTCGTCTTGACGATAGCATCGGGCGGATTGTACAACATTGGGGTGAAAGGTGGACAGGATCTTCTCGATCTTCTGCTCATCTGTGAACTGCTTGACACAAAGTTGAAGATTTGTACAAATCCTGCGTAAGACAGAATTGTAATCCCGGCCATCTTAAAGTCGGCAAATCTCAGTCTAATCCACTCTTGCTCTGCTTGAGGAAGAATGGTGTACTTTAGCCTCTCAAACCGCTTCTTGAGTGCGGTCCAGAGTGCTAGCGCGCTTTTCTCCGCCATATACTCATTCTTGAGAGTAAGACAGAGGTGGTGCCTAAGAAAATGAAGTGCCTGATCATTCTCCTCAGGTGTGGGTTGGGCGTCTTTCTGTCCGCCAATCCCAATAGCCGTGCAGAGCTTCCTGTCTCTAAGCACAATCTCGATATCGGATGCCTATGTCAGATAGTTTTGGCCATGCTGGACCAGCTCCTCGAACTTTCGGTTCGTGATGCCAGTCATCTACATGTGTATAAATGAAAATACATAAGTTTACTTCAGGTAAACATGCATGGAATAATTTACTGCGGGTAAATAAATGGTACAATAGGTTCTCGTAATGTTTCATAATTTTCTATGTATTTTCTATAATTTTACTGCTATTTTCTGTGATTAAAAGCAATTTAAACAATTACCATTAACAAAAACAGTAAATAAATACAGAAAATACATAAAACAATAATGGCATAAATAAATAAGCTTCAAATGCAAAAAACGGATTCCCGAGGCCCTTTTATGCTAGAATATGAATTTTCAGCGAATTCTGCAATTTCTAGGGGTTTCTACGCAAAATTTCAGTTCAAAGAAAAATTCGCGAAATTTTCTGATTTGCCGAGGGGTTTTCTGCAAAATTCTGGACCCATACATAAAACCTGAGGGCCCATCGGTAATTTTTGAAATTACCGGGGCCTTTCTGCAAAATCCAGGATTCATACGCAAATTTTAGGGGCCTTTCGGTAATTTATGGAAAATAGGAGGGCTTTTCCGCAAAATCGCATCCCCTCCCCCCGGCCGGGCTTTCTTTCCTTCCCCCCGGCCCAATCGTCCTGTTCGGCCTGGCGGCCCGCTCGGCCGGCTCAAAGGAGAGGCAGGGGTAGGGTTTCCCTACCCCTGTTCACACGGGCGATGCGACGGAGGTGGCCGGACACCGTGCGGCGGCGGACCGGGCGAGGCGGCACGGGCAGCGACACGGCGGCGGTTGCTCAACGGTGGCTATTCGGGCGGCACGGCGGGGAACGCTGGCCTCGGGTGGCGCAGCAGCGCGGAGCGGAGACCGAGCGGTGGCCAGCGTGTGTGCGGGCGCGGAAGGCGAAGCGGCGGTCGACGCGTGCGGGCGCGGGAGGCGAAGCGGCAGCCGGCGCACGTGCTGGCGCGGGAGGAGCGGCTTCAGGTGGTGGCGGCCATGCCTCGGGGTGCATGCTCGGGCGGGGTTGCCGGTGCTGGGGCTGGCGATGCCTGCGCGAGTTACGAGGGGGCACAGTGCGTGCGGGCGCGTGTGTGGTTGCGGCGCGACCGAGACCGGCAGCGGTGACATCCCGTGCGGGCTGCGGCCTGTGCGGGTTCTTCGAGCATGCAACACGACGGCGCCTCAAGCTCTTCGGCCGGCTTCTGGCCGGCGGCGTGCATGCAGGCGCGGCGGCAATGCCCGTTTTTTCTGTGCATAGGCTGAGCAATAAGAAAACGATGCAATTTTTCTTTTTCGTACAGTAACCGAACAGGGAAACAAACCAATGCATGATTTCCTTTTTTCGTTTCTAATCTACAATGCAATCAACATCTACCCCTTTTGCAATCTACCGATCAACATTATGCCGGCGACTTCAGGTTTGCTCGCGGTAGATTAGGGTGGATTTGCACCGTAGAGATTCAATCTAGAACGCAAAAAGAATTGCAAATTCAAAGCGATCTAGAAAATTCAATCTATTAGGGCTTCGATGATTACCTTCAATTCATCGAAGCGAAGTCGTGCTGATAACGTGTTGAGGAACCGTCGCTGGCGACCAGTCCGATCGATTCCTCTGCTTAGAACGAATTGAATCAATCACAGAAAACAGAGTAATAGATTGAACACAGAGAGAGATAGAGAGAACTACTGGTCTTTCTTTATTGCTTTCAATTATATTAGATCTACAAAATATATTGATATGACTCTCTATTTATAGTGTATGATGAGGTGCCTATAATAGGTCGGGACTGTTGGCCTGGTCAAGATTTCCTAACAGGCCTAAGGGCCTGTTTGGATCCCATGGGCTAACAACTAGTTGCTAATTTTTAGTCCTTGTGGATCCAGATAGGAGGACTAATGAGTGGGCTAAAGTTTAGCCAAAGCCCCAACTAGTTGTTAGCCAACTAGTTGGCCAAACCCAGCTAATGAGGGCTAAAGGACGAGCCGGATGGAAAAAAGACGTCGATACTCACGCCAACCCTCCCAGACCGCACAGACTCAGGGGTATAACAGACTTTGTACTGAGATAGTATTACTTATTAGTCGTTGGATCCAAACAGGACTGAGCTAATCTTTAGCCAGCTAACTACTAATCAGCTACAACTAGTCCTAGCTAACAACTAGTCCTAGTTCATCCAAACAGACCCTAAGCTTGTGAAGATTTTTTTTTGGACTTAGGGTCTGTTTGGTTGCATGTATGGGGGTGGCTCACACCAGCGCATGCAGGGAGATGGTGTTTGGTTGCCTGTATAGGGGGAGAGCCTGCACGAGTGGATGCAAAAAATCAACTGGAGCCAGGCTGAGGAGAAACGTGGCTGAGGAGCTTCCCTTCTCAGCCTGGCCACGCTCATGCAGCTGCATGAGTACATGCAGTCAACCAAACTTTTTTTACTAGTACGGGGACCTACGCTTTCAGTCTTTCGGACCAGCTCAAAATGCTTCCGTCCGCTTGCCCACTCATCCCATTGGACCGACCGGTGGGCCCCCCTTCCGGTTTTCCGGGGCACCCTGGTCTAGGCGGGCCCCAACGACCCCTGCTCCCGCAACGTGTAACGCGCCGCGGTGACGGAGCCGTAACGGCCCCGTGGGTCGCGCCCATCGCAATAAGCTGCGCCCCCCACCCCCACCGCGCGCGCGGGGCGTAACGTCGTCACCCTAACGCCGCCGCCGTGGCCGGGAGCGGAGCCTGCGGCGTAGCCCTAACGCCGCCACGAGCGCCATCCATGGCCTCCTGCGACGACGACTTCGGCCTCCTCGGTGACGACGCCCACCCCGCTCCCCAGCCCTCCGCCCAGCCCGCGCCGCCGCAGCAGGCCCAGGCCTTCTGCTTCGCCGACGCCGCGGCCGCGGGCGCCGGCTCCGGCCCCTTCGTGTCGGCCCAGGAGGAGGCCAACCACAGCTCCGACCGCGCGAAGGCGGCGCACCACTCCAAGCGGGGGAGGGAGCGCGCGGAGGAGTTCAGCGATGGGGGCGAGTACTGCTCCTACATCAACAGCGGCGGCAGCGGGGGGAAGAAGGGCCGCGGGGCCGGTGGAGGTGGGGGCGCATCGGACTACCGGAAGGACCGGGAGGAGTGGACAGACGGCGCCATCAGCAGCCTCCTCGACGCGTACACGGAGCGGTTCGAGCAGCTCAACCGGGGGAACTTGCGGGGGCGGGACTGGGAGGACGTCGCCGCCGCCGTGACCGACGGGCCGGGCAAGGGCGGCGGGGGCAAGAGCGTGGATCAGTGCAAGAACAAGATCGACAACCTCAAGAAGCGCTACAAGGTGGAGTGCCAGCGCCTCGCCGGCGTCGACGTCTCCGCTGTAAGCCACTGGCCCTGGTTCAAGAAGATGGAGCAGATCGTCGGCAACTCCCCGTCTCCCGCCGCTATCAAGCCGCTGGCGACCACCGACGACGACAAGTCGCGGCAACAGCAGCAGCACGGCAACAAAAGGTGGCTCCTTTTTACATATTTGCTGTGATTATTTAGGGATCTAATGGTCGAGACTCGAGAGGCGAGCTAATGCTTTGCATTGCAGGTACCCTCCTTCTGGCACTGGCCCTCCTACCGTGGTTGGCGGCTCCAGATTGGGCCCTCTCTCAAATCCAAGATGGAAGAGGGTGCTTCTGAAGATTGGTGGCACTGCATTGGCTGGAACAGCTCCTCAAAATGTTGACCCGAAGGTAGTATTTGTTAGCTATGCGCCCATCTAGTTTGATGCTCTCCTGATTTTTTCACACAGAACTTTGTTATCTTGCCAGGTAATTATGCTGATTGCCAGAGAAGTTCAAGTGGCTTTCCGCCATGGCGTCGAGGTAAATAGAAGACATCCACTCTAGAGATGCATCTTGCAAATATCAAGCAATACATGTCAAGCTAATATTGCAATGGGTCCAATCAGGTGGCAATTGTCGTGGGAGGTCGGAATGTATTCTGTGGTGACACTTGGGTTGCTGCAACAGGCACTGATAGAGCTTCAACTTACCCGATTGGGTAATTTTCTTAGAATCAATGTCATTGTTAATATTGTTTTCTTCATTATTCATTTATTCACCATTGGACTTTTGTCCTGCAATGCTTCTTCTACTCTTCCATGCTACCGGGAGTTAATGTGATGTAGTACAAATATTTGGGAAGGTTCCTAGAGAAAGAGTATAAGCATGGACAATTGGTCTTGCATGTGGTGTTTAGTTTACTGTGACTTATGCTAACATTTAAACCTTAATACCGTGTGTAGTGTTTTGTGCCTGCAAGTATAAGGGGGCATTTGGATTGGCTTCTATTGATGGCTTTTAGTTGCGCATGATGGCTCTTGGCTGAAAATGAATAGTAGCAGCTGAAAGAAGTGGCTTGTAAAAGGAGGGGGCAAGTGGTGCAAAAAGTGAGAGAGAGAGAGATGTGTGTGTGAGACGGGAGCGAGAGGAATGAAGTATGTGATGCGCCCGTGACCTCCCTGACCTATCCTTGGAGCGAGACGGGAGCGAGAGGAGTGGAGAAACTTCTTCGAGATGCCAGATGTTCATTTTGGCTTCTGGCTTCTCTAAGTAGAAACCAATATGAACATGGCTATATAAAGTTCATTTCCCTTGGTTGTATTCCGAGTGCACATATTGGTCAAAGATTGGTTGGATCTGGGTGTTAATTGGTGGGTTTTTTAGGCTGTGACTTTGGGTTTTGGCTTATGGTTTTTGAATTTTAATTTTTTGCGAGAGATTACGCAGAGGAAAACAGTCGTATGCGATTTTAGCTAGTATAGCTGAACTCGGTACAATGTCTACTACAATCTATCTGTAGACCCTGTCTTGAAAAGACGTATTGTTTAAAAGCAAGTTACTGTAGTAAAAAGTGATAAGCTAAAGCCAAAGCTAGAAAGAACCCAGCCAATAAAACCACCTTGGAACTGTTCTTCATATGCTCATTTTTGTGTATCATGGATTGGCGACTAGGCATCTATATTGGCAAGTGCCAGTATAAATTCATAGATTTATCTGAAGCCACGAATGATTAAAGCCATAGTCAAAATTTAATATCAGTGGAGTTGAGTCACGGAACTTAAGAACCACAAGTGCTTGTTTCAATTAACGGGACATTTTAGTATTCCCTGTGAACTTCTCTGTATAATTCATTTATTATACAATTAGTCCTTTGTGATAGTTGATTCAGAGCAAAGTGCCAGGTTCAATCTCTTCATTAGACCTTCCACTCTCTTGTTTCCATGCAATTTTGAAGTTGGGTAATTTGATGCAGAATTGGTCCCAGTTAATTTCTCTACAAGAATTACATGATGTTTTGTGCTTCTGATCTTTATTATGCTCATTCCCAAGCTATAGCTAATCCAGAGCTGACTGTTATGTTGAACTTCTTCATTTCAACATCCATCTTATTGTTTCAATGCACATCAGAAATTCATAATGGGTAGCTTGGGTTCGAGTGCATGTGGTTCAATAGGCAATTAGGCGTTCACATATTTCATCTTTACTTAATAATGACCAGTGGAGCTCAGTGTTCATATGACTTCGTCTTGCTTTCTGCATCTTTAGCTACAAAATGTGAGTTTCCATGCTACTAACAATTCGGTCTGCATTGTGCTGTTCTTGTGGATCCTAGCTTTCCTTCAGTGCTATTCAAGAATGTGTGATGAACTTCTGCTACATGTGTATATATTTATACCACTCCGTCTGAATTTTGTCAGAATGATGGCATCAGTGATGAATGCAGTATTGCTCCAAGCGTCACTGGAAAAGATAGGTGTGGAGACACGAGTCCAGACTGCATTGATGATGCAAGAGGTTGCAGAACCATACATAAGGCGGCGAGCCATACGCCATCTTGAAAAAGGAAGGGTCCTTATATTTGGTGGAATTGGTGCTGGCATTGGAAATCCACTTTTCACAACAGATACAGCTGCTGCTCTGAGAGCTTCCGATAGTATGTCATTGAATCCCCCTCCCAAACCCTAACCTATTCCTTCTAAAATCTAATGGCTTGTTCAATGGGCTTACTTGTACATCTTCCTTTTCTCTAATTTCTGTGAGAACGTCAGCTGTTATGGAGAGGAAATCTGATTAGATGTGCTGTCAACCAGTCAATGCAGATGTTGTCCTTAAAGGTACCGCTGGAGGTGATGAATATGGCTGTCCTCCAAGGAGCAACATTAATGCACCATTTGAGCACATCTCATTTAGGGAGTTAGCAGCAAGAGGATTCAGCAGAATGGATATGACCGCAATTACATGTTGTGAGGAGAACAATATTCCTGGTTAGTCTTTCCATCAACTAGTCATTACAAAGTTGTGTCGGCACCTTTTTTGGTAGTGTACATAAGATGATTTTTCATGTTCATTTCTTGCAGTTGTCATCTTTAACATGTTAGAGCCTGGTAACATCTCCAGAGCGATTTGTGGAGATCAAGTAGGTACTTTAGTTGACCAATCAGGAAGGATTACTTAAATTACAGGGAGGATTAGCTGCGGTAGAGCATTGGGGCATGCCTATATTCTTGGGGCAGCATGCATATTCTTTGCTTGCATGGATTTTTCTGGATGGGAGAGGGGGGCATGTTCCTCAGACAGAAGGCTCACACCTTGATTTGCCTGGGATGCTTGTGTAATATGTGTTGTAGTGGCAATTCTCCACAATGAGTAAAATTATTTATCTTGTAATATCTCTTTGTAATGAGTTTTTTTAGATTAGTTGCGGGGCATGTAGCGTTGTGTAAAGTGGTCAATGGGTACCCAGATCAGAATGTAGTGTTGTAACATTGTTGTTTGAGTTGTAGTGTTGTATTGGAATTTTTTTTATCTCATTTCTTGCGTTTCTTGCTCTGATGACTGTCCTGCAATCATGTTGTTTTCTTCAACGATAATAGATGAGATAGTAGCTATTGTCAGTGCAAAAAACGGTTGTCGGAAAATGTTACTTCTTTTCTCAATCAACAAATTCCGAATTGGGACAGCAATATTAACAATGTTACGAGTTACCTCATGATGCAATGGTGTAGAATGCTGTTCTGCTGAGAACTCTATATCATTGGTTTTAATCAAGAATGCCTCCTCAAATGCGATTTGTCAATGTTGGTGTGGCAGCATGTGATACACGTGCATGTACGTTGGAGTGCCAATCTGGTCTAAAATACATGAATCAAAAGTATTGACCGACTTCGCACTACATATTATCTTGTATGCCCTTTTCTTTTAGATTAATCTTGTATGGCTTGATATTGATTTCACCAAAAGGAAAACAGAACTACTACATCTGTGATTTCAGCTGTTCTTTTTCTGTTTAGATATTTGGTGTGCTGAGTGCTGACAGTTAACCTTATGGGTCCAGAAGATGGAGCTTGATGGTATCTGCCAACTGAAGATGACACATCTCTTCTTCGTGAAAGGGAGGGACAAAAGCAAAGGTAAAAGCAGGGCTAGGATGCAGATTTCCTTCCCACTTGCATAATCCATACAAGGTCAGTCACATTCATCTACTTGCTCCCAAAATTGGTTATAGATACAATAACAACAACAAAGCTTTTTGTCCTAAATAAGTTAAGATAGACTAAAAATGAAATCCACTCAGGATAAAAAAAAGAGAGAGCCTTGTAATAAAACCTACAGGGCTAAAACTCTAAGATCTATATCATGTTATTTGAACTGAGGGCTTAAAACATCATCTCTAAACCTTTCTTCTTATGTCATGATTTCGATACGTGGATCGCAAACTTCTATGTGCTTCTATCTAAAGCCAACTTTTTGGTACATTTTAATTGCTTAAATCTTTTTTAACTATTTCCTCCTACGTCAGTTTTTGTCGGCCTCTGTCATTTCTTATATTTTCGGTACATATTAAAATTTTACTATGTACCAGTGTCTCGGAAAATCTTTGTTGGATACAAAAGGTAATTTACAAAGGCTTACTGCAACAACCCTTTTTCCACAAAAAAAAAAGCCTTAAAACTATCCTGATCACGTAGATATCTATTTGACATTTCTGAATCTGGCGTGGGCGCGTGGATCAGGCAGTTTGCACCTAACCAGATATTATTAACACACTACAGTCTTATCCTCTGAAGCTGTATGTACTTGTTGCCACTTGCCACACAAATGTAAAAATAATTTGGAAATCCATTTGGGCCATTTGCAAGTCTTAGAAATATTAAAAATGCAGACACAGTTCTTGAAGGCCTTGAGCGAGAATTACAAATATCTGGGGAAAATGGACCAGGACAGCAATAGATATGTGGTGAATGGGAGCAACTCGCTACATCATCGGCCAGAACTAGATATAGCCCAGCCAAGCCAGTGCATTGCCTGCTCTCGCAGGAACCTCCCTGTCCCTGACCCTGCTTGCTCCGGCGTCAGAGGAACAAGAAGATGAAGCAGCATGGCCTGTAGCTGAAGGCTTGGAACACAGGAAGAAGCTCCTGGATCCCAGTTCCATCACCTTCTCCCTCGGGTCCAAACCTAAGTAACCAAAAACATCTACATGATCAGTGGAGGATTAGAACTCAGAATGATCAGCGAAGGATTATAGCTCAGAGGCAAAGCATGCCAAAACCCCTGTAGGCTCTAGTGTCACACTATTGCTTGTTCACTCCATGAACACTGTTATACTACTAGGAGTACACAAACCCTTCTGTTAGTCCAACTTGTATTGGCCTAGATATTTCAAGCTTTCAGCTAAGGCGGCAGTCGCTGCTGCTTGGGGCCCACTTGCGGCTTACCACTGTCTGGTGGGAACCGAGAAACAGATATGAAGTAATTGACGCATGGGCCCGTGCACTAGTTGCTCGATTCATGGAGAGTATTTTGTGTGAAATGGTATATATGATCAATTGCAACAGCAGATCAGCGTTGAGTTGGACTATGTGCTGATTTGTGTAAGAGATGGAAGCAGAGACTATTTTGCAAATTTGCCATAAAAAGTAGAGAAAATTAGCTCGATACTATCGCAAAGATGTGGAAATTGAAAAATATTATTGCATGTGAGGCTGACAAGTGGGCCTTAGAACCATATGTCAGTGATACATTAACAGTATTTTTTAACTTAAATAATCTTTGCGATGTTATTGAGTAATTCGCTCCTAAAAAGTAAAGAGTAGCAAGCGAAGAACAAAGAATGGTGTGATGCAGAATTGCAGGCGCAAGAAACGTACTCTCCAAGCTGAACTGGGAGTAGTGGAGGCCGAAGTCGGACGGGTCGGTCGACGGCAGCAGCGGCCGCCTGCCTTCCTTGACGTGGAGCCCCACGGCGGCCGCCACCAGGTCCGCCACGCTCCACTCCGCCGACGCCATGACGTGCAGCGGCCACAAGCTCCGCTGCACCGCCACGCTGACCAGCACCTTGCTCAGCGTCCTCCTAGCCGCCGGCTCCGGCGGCTCGCGGTCCGCGGAGAGGATGCTCCTCCCCCTCACGCCGGCTAGCAGGTCAGGCTGCGTCTTGGGCCTCTGCTTCGGCAGCTGGTGCCGCTGCTGCGTCCCGCGTCCGTGGAACGACGCCGACCGCTGCCCGGCCACTGCCTCCTGCCTCTGCCGGCCACCGGACCAGCTCTTCTCGCCGTGCGGCGCGAGAGGAGGCATCGCGCGCGCTGGTGGACCACCTGCACGGCTGCAGAAACAACGTTAATCTCCCGGGCGATCAGACGGCGCGCGAACGGGTCACGGTTGCCGGCGGCAAGATGCACGGGCGCCGGACGGCGAGCTGGTCCATGCAGAGCAGAGCATGCCGCATGCGGCTGCAGCTGCTCCTATGACCATACAACTATACAAGAGCCGGCTGAGACGAGGCAAAACAGATCACAACTAAAGCTCGGACCCAACAGACCAGCGACTTGTCCCGGGCAAAAGCTGAGACCACGGCAAGGAGAATATATAAAACATAGTACTGGCTCTTAACCATTGGTGATTGGCTCATCAATAATTGAATTAGTAGTACTATACTAATCAATATACTGGGCTAATCCTATGTATGGCTGTGATAATTCTTCTGGGGCCCACGTGCAAGAGACCTGCTGATCAGTCTGACCGATGCTACCCGTGTTACTGTGGCGTCACGCACGCCTGCGAAAGCAACGGACGACGTCGACCAGTGAACTCGCGATCCCGCGGCCTGTCTATTCACGCGATTTTTTTTTCATATAAATGAGGAGATTCCGCTGATATGATGTCCTTAATGGATCATTCTGTCGTTGGCAAAATCCGGTCGTTTGGTGGTATATTTGTTGCAGTAAAGAGCAGGAAAATTGGCTCTCTTTGGATTGGGATTGGAGCGGAGAAGAACGAATCAAGGACAGGCCAGAAACGCGACGGAAAGCGAAGGGACACGCATGGTGGAGCTCGCTACTGGGGGCGGGCTGAGTGGCCTGATTGCTGCGCCGATGACGACGACTACCGCTCTAATAATGCGCCGATCTCCATCTCCTCTCGCCGCCTTGGGTTGCAACTTGCCTCGGATCCGTTGCGCTCGCGCTACAGCCGAGCGCACGTGCGTGCCGCTGGATAAAGAACCGAGCTTCGGATTAGTTTATAGAAAATAGCACTCACTTAGTTTTTTTTTACTTTTTTTACTTGACTCTTTTTTTTTCTTTTTAAGTCTTAGCTAACAAGGTGGGGATCATATCTGCAATGATAATATACGTGATATGATGAAGTAGCACCAATTGAAGAGAAGTTTGTCCAACATCGCTTGAAATGGTTTGGACATCTCCTACAGAGGTCTCTTGAGACATCAGGACGTAGTGGAATTTTAAGACGTACTGAAAACGCGTGGATAGGGACCAAGACTGTTGTGGGAGGAAGCAATTAAAAAAAACTCGAAGGATTGTAATGTATCTAAAGAATTACCTTTGGATAGGGATGCATGAAAGTTAGCGATCCGCGTATCGAAACTATAAGAAAGTTTAGGGGCAGTGTTGTAGGTTCTCGGCTCAGATGGCAGGATGTACGATTTAGGGTTTTAGCATTGTAAGTTTTCAAGGTTCTCATCTGAACTTTGAGGAGATTTCATTTTTAACCTATCATAACTTGTCTGGGGCAAAATATTTTATTGTTGTTGTTGAAGTCTTGGAGATAAAACTTTGACTATTACTTTTTTTATAATTTTACATTAAAATATACTAAATAAATTATAATATTATTAAAGTATTTTTTATAATAAATATAATGGTATAATTTTTATATAGCCAGTCTAAATAATTTTAAATCAGTCAAACTTTACAACACGTATTGTAAGACATCGAGTAAAAAAGAATGGAGTGAGTATTGAACTGTGATCGAACGGTCCAAGATATGTACCCACCCCGGCCTTGCAGTTGGAAAATTCTTATATAGTGTTGCAACATTTCTTTTTTCAATTTTAGCACCCTAGTACCTTTGTTTTTTTTTTGGCAAAAATGGCCCTCTTCACGAGCTCAAAAGGCATGACATGCGATACGTGTCACCTATCACTCTGTCGTAGCTTAGCAGGAAGCGTGGCGCACGGCTGGGTGAGCTGGTGCGGCTGGCAGGCGTTGCCGAGTCGGTTTAGCTCAACATGTGCTTGCCGAGCCGCCTCTGCTTGGCAGGAGCCCTTTTGAGCTGCGCTGGCTTGGCTAGTGAGCAAGGCCAGGGTGGAAAAAACTTGTTGACTCGGTTCAAAATTGCTTCAATTATACTCGTTAATTTGGATTTTGCTCTAGCTCGACTCGTTAGCTCGCTTCTAAAAATACTTTCTTGTGCAAACTACTTAAAAACATGTGCTTTGATATGTATTAAGAAATCATATTATGTTTTGTTTGCGTGTGCGTATAAAATTTTTAGAAAGGTGCAAGGGGGTTCGGAGGGGCAGATGAATCATCACCATAAACTCTCTACATTAAGTAGTAAAGATATGTTGTTGCAAACAGTTGTCGTAATGAATCATGTGTAGGTCGACAAAATAGTTCGCAATGAATGTACGAATTACATGGTACGTGGGGTTTGGTTACATGCGTATATTTGCCTCACTACTCACACGATACAAGTGGCAACATACGCGAATCATCAATCCCAACCATAGCTAAGATACATGTGTGCCTTTTCAAAGCCATGGTTCTAGTCAGTTGTTGTACACATTGGGTCCATCGATGCCTTTCCCTTCTCTTCCATGCAGGCTTTAATCCTCGCGACAAGGGCGTAATACTTAGCTTCTACAACTTGTATAGGTTTGTCCCAATCAGAGATAACCTGACATTCGGGGGGCTTCGGCGACCACTGGCGCCTTACCTTTGTCCTTTCCGCTGTCATCCGGGGTGTCAAGTTTCCAGCGTGTGAATCTCTCAGGTGCTACCAGATAGTTGAGTATGTATTTATACTCGATAAATGTCCTATCATATATATCCGGGCCATCTATCTATTGGAAGAAGTAGCAGCGCTCTGTGGTCTACCGGCATGAGCGGAGTGGGTTAGAGATGTGCGAAATAGAACATGAAATGTGAAATAGCAAATACGTGCTTACAAGAACTTCGGCGCAGTATAGTGTGCCCGACTGACAGTTGACGAGTGTGTAGACTAAATGATATATGCTGGATTGCCATAGTTGCACTATGGCCACGAAAACTCTGGCGACACAGGTCCTCCGGTGGGTGGCTAAGTTAGAGCGAGGTTGGCTGAGATTATGGGGTCCGAGGGAGCTGGAGCATGGACAGCTCTTGCTATTGTAGTCCACTCGAGCTCAACGACTGCGACATCCCTCTCATGCTTCACTGCAGTTAGGGCATTCTCGCACTTGATGAGCTGAGCGCGAGATTCTCACCCTGGTTGTAGCTAGCGGTGAGGAGCTAACAGAGGTTTGAGATCTTCTCTAGAGCCTTAGTGTTGGTGGCTCCCATAGCTCGAGTGAGCTGGACCTGGTGGGTCAGGAGCAGGTCATCCTCGGAGTCAGGGACGAACGTCTCACCGTAGCGTGTTTCTTTCCGGAGGGATAGATAGTAATGAAATGGGAAGGTCAGCATGGCGGCCTCGTGGATCTTGCACGGACGAGCACAAGCCAAACAGGCGACATCCTGAAGGGCGTCGGTGGAAGTACTCCTTAGGTGCTCCGTGCGAAAGGTGTGGGGGGTGTACTCGTCTTCCCTTGTGTACATGAAGACTTTCATCATCCAGACCTCCCTGTCTCCTTCCTAGTCTTCCGCCCCCTGAAGATGAGACGGTGCCAGTAATGCAGGTACTACATTAGTTCGCGTAGTATGCAGGCAAACTATCCTTCATCCTCTCCGTGGGTGAAGTAGTCCCATGACCCAATATCATCAGATCCGATCATCTACAGTTGAACATAAGGGTATTAGTAACAGTTTAAAGATATAACAGAGCTTCTGTTCTTTAGTTTAGGAAAATAAGATCAGGTCCTTGGATAATGGCCATTCTGTAATCACGTGAGAGCGATAAATATATAGTGCGGACATACGTAAAAAATATTTTAGCAATTTTTCTAGTCGTATTTCTGCAGCTATTTAAAATAAATAAACATGGCTACTTACAGAAATATATTCGTCAACTAAACATTGCTACCTAGCGCATTCCATATTATAAAACCACAGTTACACTAATGAAATACAAACGGTATATAAGCGCGTTGCTCGCATGCGAATGATGCATACATTTTTCTGAAGGTAATCATCAGCTCCACGATACTTCCAACTGTAAAGGATAGTAAATCACAGTCGCCCTAACTTTCTATGTGCTCTCTTTTCTTTTCATCCCCTCCCTGTCTACGTTATCTCTCGCTCGGTAGCAATGCGACCGCGGGCGGCGTTTTATATGCGCGCACAAGCGCAAAGTAATTAATATGCAAATAAAATGAGAATATAACATCACGTCGCATCACCGTATCGCATCATGTCATTAACACAATTCCCTTGTGCGCTGTCACTACCCCGTGAGGAATCGGATTCCCTCCCCCACATGTGCCTGTCCGCTACACTATGCGTCTGCCTACCGAGCCGGGCTAGCTTGGCAGTAGCCTGCCGCGTAGGGTAGGCTCAGCAGCGCCTGCCAGTCGTGCTGCGCCGTTCGCCTGCCGTGCTAGCTCACCTAGCCGTGTGCCACGCCTCCTGCTGAGCTATAGCAGTGCAACAGGTGACACATGCTGCCCGTCGCGACTTCCAAACTTAGAGAGAAGACTATTTTTTATAAAAATAGATGCTAAAAGCTAAAATTAAAAAAAATATTGCAACAATGCCATACGTACAAACAGTTCAAAAGTTTTCTCCCGTGCAGCTGTCAATGGCCACGAACGAAGGAAAACCCTAGGCCTTGCGTTTCTATACTAGCTCTACATCATCTAGGCCTTGCTTGGCCTGGGTGGCCGGCCGGCTGCTCACCAAGAAGCATCAGTGATCAGTGCCTAGCTAGCTAGGCCACTGTTGTATTATTGTACGTGCAGAGGTGAGAGGCGTCTCATCCTACCTCTCCTCCTGTCGCCCATCTCTTTCTTGGCTCCTACCTTCGCCGTTCCATGCAGCGATCCACCACTCATCACCAAGACGACCGGCTCCTGTTTCTGGCCGTCCTGGGCAAGCAAGGCACCCCTTTTTTTTTGCTCCATTTGTTATAAGGCGCAACAGCTTATTTGGGCCGCTACGTACGCTCATCTGGTGAAGGTCTTATCTTGTGTTGCTGTCGATGCGATGCAGCTCTGCCGGCTCTCTCATCTTTTTCTCCGGTGCTTTCCACAATTGCAGCTGCAAGCAGGATCACACTATGACATTTGGTCGTGCGGTTCATCCCCTTCTGTAGAAATTTTGTGCAATTTGGTTTGGTAAAATGCGTATACTTACACGGGCCAAGGGGTCAAATCCACGTACTTGGCGAGGGTGAAATGTACGGCACATAACGCGGATTTTCAACTCCAGACAATTGGTGCGTTGATTTATATGCTCTGGTATGAAGATAATAAGAAAAATTTCAAAGCTGATGCCAAATTTTGCTCTAGGCTTCTGATAACAAGAAATCTAGAATTGTCGTCGGTCGCAAAAAGAACTAGAGCAGGGATCTATCAGCTCTGCCGGCCTCTGTCCAAATAGTGGCCATCGTGTTTTGGCCCACGATAATTGGCAGATCGGCAGGACAGGATGGTTCGTCCAAAATCTAATAGGAGCAAGAGCAATTTCGTTTCTTATCAGCCATGTGATGTGAGCATCGAGCTGCAGCTTCCATCCAAGCATCTTCAGTTCTTCGTTTGTTCAGTTTCCTGATTCCAATCAATTCAAGCCGCCACCCCGTCACCCCACCTAAGTGTACATCCAGGCCAGTAATAACGCCACGTCTTTTTTCGAAGAACAATTAGTAACCCCACGTGATTCCTCTGCTAATTATATACTCATCTTTGATAATTATTTTTTTCTAATTATATACTAGCAAAAAATATTAAAAATATAATCAATTGAAAGTAATTTTGATGACCAATATATTAATATCATTTGCACATGATAAATTCAAATGCTTTTGTTACTGTCGTGGCTACGGGCCAAACAGTGAAGAAGGGGACTGGAAGGAGGAGAAGATGAGAGCTAGATCTGTGGGAGAGTTGATAAGAATGAGAGGATGTCCCTCTCCTACCCCTCCTGTGGGATTATATACATAAGTGGGGTAGAATGGGAAATCCCCATTCTACCCCTTAGTACTTACAAAGGATGAGGGTATATTGGTATATTTACACTGGTATATTTCTCTACACTATTGGGCCTATTATATGTTGGACTAGTTGCACGGCCCAGTCACGGGGGGTTGGGCCACCCCCACAACAGTACTCCCTCGACAGCAAGCGCTGAGGTCCCGATGGGCGAGCTGACGTGATCAACCACCCCAGCCCTCCGTTCCTCGACAGCAAGCGCGAGGGTGACGAGTGGTGAGCCGATGCAACTGGTACCTTGCAGACCCCAGAGGCAATGCCTACAAAGAAATCCGTGAACTCCTCCGCTGAATCCGGCGCCGTCCCGCCGAGGTGATGCCTACAAGGCGGACGGCGAAGTCCTACGCCGGAGCCATGCCGTCCCGCCGAGGCGATGCCCACGAGGCGGACGGCAGAGTCGAGCGCCCAAGCTGCACCGTCCCGTCGAGTCGATGCCTACGAGGCGGACGGCGGAGTCCAGGGCCGAAACCGTGCCGTCCCGCCGAGGCGATGCCTACGAAGCGGACGGCGGAGTCGAGCGCCGAAGACGTGCCGTCCCGCCGTGGCGATGCCTACGAGACGGACGGCGGAGTCGAGCGCCGAAGCCGTGCCATCCCGCCGAGGCGATACCTACGAGGCGGACGGCGGAGCCGAGCGCCGAAGACGTGCCGTCCCGCCGAGGCGGTACCTACGAGGCGGACGGCGGAGCCGAGCGCCGAAGACGTGTCGTCCCGCCGAGGCGGTGCCTACGAGGCGGACAGCGGACCCGAGCGCCGAAGACGTGCCATCCCGCCGAGGCGATGCCGACCAGGCGGACAGCGGAGTGGGGCGCCGAAGATGTGCCGTCCCGCCAAGGCGATGCCTACTAGGCGAACGGCGAAGTCGAGCGCCGAGGACGTGCCGTACCGTTGAGGCGATGCCTACCAGGCGGACGGCGAAGTCGAGCGCCGAAGCCGTGCCGTCCCGCCGAGGCGGTGCCTACGCGGCGGACAGCGGAGCCGAGTGCCAAAGATGTGCCGTCCCGCCGAGGCGATGCCTACCAGGCGGACAGCGGAGTGGGGCGTCGAAGATGTGCCGTCCCGCCGAGGCGATGCCTACCAGGCGGACTGCGAAGTCGAGCGCCGAGGACGTGCCGTACCGTTGAGGCGATGCCTATCAGGCAGACGGCGAAGTCGAGCGCCGGAGTTGTGCCGTCCTACCGAGGCAATGCCTACAAGGCGGACGGCGTAGTCGAGCGCCGAAGCCGTGCCGTCCCGCCGAGGCGATGCGTACGAGGTGGACGGCGGAGTCGAGCGCCGGAGTCGTGCCGTCCCGCCGAGGCGATGCCTACGAGGCGGACGGCGTAGTCGAGCGCTGAAGCCGGGCCGTCCCGCCGAGGCGATGCCTACGAGGCGGACGGAAGAGTTGAGCGCTGGAGTCATGCCGTCCCGCCGAGGCGATGCCTACGAGGCGGACGGCGTAGTCGAGCGCCGCAGCCGTGCCGTCCCACCGAGGCGATGCCTACGAGGGGGACGGCGGAGTCGAGCGCCGAAGCCGTGCCGTCCCGCCGAGGCGATGCCTACTAGGCGGACGGCGTAGTCGAGCGCCGAAGCCGTGCCGTCCTGCCGAGGCGATGCCTACGAGGCGGACGGTGGAGTCGAGCGCCGGAGTCGTGCCGTCCAGTCGGGGCGATGCTTACGAGGCAGACAGCGGAGCCGAGCGCTGAAGACGTGCCGTCCCGCCGAGGCGATGCCTACCAGGCGGATAGCGGAGTGGGGCGCTGAAGGGGTGCCGTCCCGCCGAGGCGATGCCTACAAGGCAGACGGCGATGCCTACGAGGCGGACGGCGGAGTCGAGCGGAGGCGGAGCCACCGTTCCCCTACCTTCACAAACAGTGCCCGCGGATAACGGGCACTTGCGGTGTAGGCCGAGGGCGCTACGCACGCTGAGGTAAGGAGGCGGAGCCGCCGTTCCCCTACCTTCAAAAACAGTGCCCGCAGAGAGCGGGCGCTTGCGGCGTAGGCCTAGGGCGTTGCGCACGCCGAGGTAAGGAGGCGGAGCCGCCATTCCCCTATCTTCAAAAACAGTGCCCGTAGAGAGCGGGCGCTTGCGGCGTAGGCCGAGGGCGCTGCACACGCCGAGGTAAGGAGGCGGAGCCGCCGTTCCCCTACCTTCAAAAACAGTGCCCGCGAAGAGTGGGCGCTTGCGGCGTAGTCCGATGGCGCTGCGCACGCCGAGGTAAGGAGGCGGAGCCGCCATTCCCCTACCTTAAAAAATAGTGCCCGCGGAGAGCGGGCGCTTGCGGCGTAGGCCGAGGGCGCTACGCATGCCGAGGTAAGGAGGCGGAGCCGCCGTTCCCCTACCTTCGCAAACAGTGCCCGCGGAGAGCGGGCGCTTGCGGCGTAGGCCGAGGGCGCTACGCATGCCGAGGCAAGGAGGCGGAGCCGCCGTTCCCCTACCTTCAAAAAGAGAGTGCCCGCGGAGAGCGGGCGCTCGCGGCATAGGCCGAGGGCGCTACGTACACAGAGGCAGGGAGGTGACACTGCCGTTCCCCTACCTTCAAAAAGAGAGTGCCCGCGAAAAAACGCAATGCACTCCCTGGTGCAACACGCGTGAAGGCACGATATCTTAGTGGTGCGTCGCTAAAGCGATGCACTCCCTGATGTCTCGGCCATCATGCAGTTTTTATACTCCGTAGAGTGCGTGGGATCAACATCCACGTCTTATTTATACTCCGACGAGTACGCATAAGGACAATGTCCATGCGTGCGCGGCGTCCGCGTCTTGTTTATACTCCGTAGAGTGCGCAGGGACAACATCCGCGTCTTATTTATACTCCGTAGAGTGCGTGGGGTCGACATCCACGTCTTATTTATACTCCGGAGAGTACGCATAGGGACAATGTCCGTGCGTGTGCGGCATCCGCGTCTTGTTTATACTCCGTAGAGTGCGCAGCTACAACATCCGCGTCTTATTTATACTCCGTAGAGTGCGTGGGGTCGACATCCACGTCTTATTTATACTCCGTAGAGTGCGCGAGGAGGCGTCCCCCGCTGCGTCTTATTTATACTCCGTAGAGTGCGTGCGGAGGCGGACCTTGCGCTACGTCTTATTTATACTCCGTAGAGTGCTTGCGGAGGCGGAACTCGCGCTACGTCTTATTTAGAGTCCGTAGACTGCGCGCGGAGGCAAGCCTCCGCGCGTTGTGGGCGGTGAAGGTGCGTGCGGAGGCGGACCTCACTCTACGTCTTATTTATACTCCGTAGAGTGCGTGGGAATATCGTCCATGTCTTATTTATACTCCGGAGAGTACGCGTAGGGACAACGTCCACGCGTGCGCAGAATATCCGCGTCTTATTTATACTCCGTAGAGTGCGCCGAGGCACGAGGCTATCGTTCGGTTTTAAGCCAGAAGCCGATCAAACACCGCTGCACGAAAGAAGACGCATCAGCAATAAAAAGTCCAAGGCCAGGCCAGTAAACACGCGACGATGGCAATGAAAGCAGGGAACAAGCCAGTAAGTAAAAATTGTAAAAGAGAACCCTGACCAGACGCAGCTAGCTTGTGCCACCATGAAATGATTTCAAGGCACGGTACCTCACCTGCCCATCTGGACGTACTTAGTTGGCGCAGAAGCGGGGGCCACCGCTGGGGCGAACCTCGTCGGCGCGAACTTTGCCCGCACGGAGTCCGCGACCGGTGTCTTCGATGAAGCGGAGCCCGTGGCCAATGTGGTCTTTGCCTAGTGCGCCAAGCCGAGACCAAGTGCAGGCCAGTCCGAAGGTCATGCATGCAGTGCGCACGCATGCATGCAGAGTAGCTCAATGTGTTGAGAAGCTCGCGTAGACTGCGGAGCGCTCGATGGAGACTTCGGAGTTGCCCGCACGACATTGGCAAAGACCCTGGGGGACTCGGCGGAGACTTGTAGAGCTCGACGGAGCCTTCGGGGAGCTCAACGGAGAGTCCGGAGCTACCCGCGCGACGCCGACGGAGACCCCAGGGGACTCGACGAAGACTTCGGAGAGCTCGACGGAGACTCCGGAGCTACCTGCACGACGCTGCACGACACCGGCGGAGACCCCAGGGGACTCGGCGAAGACGACGCGAGGTGGACGAGCTGGAGGAGCACATGACACCGCCTCTTCTGCCGGCCTTGGCGACGACCTCGGTGTAGGACCTTTCCCGGTCTTGGCGAATGATACCGGCGCAGACTTGAACGGTGTGCGAAGCCCGAGCACTTCGTCGCGAGCATTGAGCAAGGTTTTAAATCTTCGGCTATAGCCCGCTATAGCTGTTTTAGACTGATCGAGCTATTTGAGTCCATGTACAATTTAGCCGCTATAGCTCGCTATAGCCTCATTTAGCTCCGCTATTAGCTGTTTGAGAGGTCATCCGCTAAACATCATAGCCGGAGATTTAAAACACTGGCATTGAGCGGTCGGAAGCCAAGGCGGACTTTGTCGGCGCGGAGCAGACCGGAGGTTGGCACGGAGTAGACTTTGCCGAGACAGGTAGACGCTCGCCGGGGAGCGCGGCGTAGAGGTCGAAGCCGGTCTTCCCCGACAGGCGCGCCATAGCTTCGCTACTCGCGGTCGGCTGCTCACGTCGCGTGTCTGTCGGACGGAGACGAGATGCAGCGAGAACCAGTCTCCATACAGCGTCAGACGAGGAGTTCGCTAAGAAAGAGAGGAAAGCTTTTCGCCGTCCACGCCACTGCGCTCATACTTCGTCGGTTCACAGCTCGTCAGGGAGCTCCCGGGTAGAGGCTGCACCATACACGCACTGCTGCTGAGCGTTGAAGCCGATGTTGTGGCAGGCGTCGCGGACAATGTCGCCGTAGTCGACGGTGGCCTGGTGGTGATCTCACCGAAGACCATGACCATGTCGGCCATGGTGCAGGTCTCTCTGGCGACCCTGCTGTCAGCATCCTGGCCAAGCGGGCGTCGAACATGGCGTTGGAGACCGCTTGGCTACTGCTGCCTTTATTCGGGAAGGATACGTTACACATGCATGCAGAGGTAATGAACCAAATGCACGCCGAAGTAGTCTTTGCCTGTGCGGAGTCCACGCCCAAGGGGTGGGTGGCGCGGAGGTAGACTTGACGACGCGGAGGGTAGACTCCTCTGTCGAGATGGTGCGGACGCGATGTCGCGCGGAGGCTGTGAAGCAGAAGCTCGTAGGGGTCCTTGAGGACCATGGCGCGGAAGCAGAAGCTCGTAGGGGTCCTTGAGGACCATGGCTCGGGATCGGCACACGCCCCGCGGCGCGTCCAGCCTGGCTGACGGAGACGAAGACCGGGTGACGCGAAGGCTCACGACTGGAGGCAGAGACTGAGACGTAGTCCCGAGAGAAGACCAACGTTGCGCCTGCGAAGTCCACGGGGCCCGCCTGCAGCTGGAGGCGACGCCTGAGACGCAGTCACTGAGCGAAGACCGGCACTTTGCCGGCGAAGCTGTACGATTGGAAGATAAGAGGAGCAGCTCCTGTATGTATGTATGCCGGTCTGTACATGTACATGACATGCAGACGATCATGTGTTGCCGGCCGGATCAAGCTCCACGCTTTGTCGAGGTTATGCAGCGTGGACCTCGATGGAGGAGTCGAGCTGGAACTTGAGGGTGGGGCAGCTGAGAGGCGGCCCGGAGAGTCAGCGGGCGTGGAGCCGCGGTCGAGGATGCCGATGGCGAAGTCTGCGCGGAGCCACGCGGAGGGGATGCTTCTCATCGCGGAGTCTTCCACAGCACCGCCTGGCTGCTCGCGTCCAGGCGCATGACGGCTTCGGAGTCACACGGACGGCTACATACTCGCGGAGGCTCGGTGTTGTGCGGAGACTCGGCGCGAAGGCCCGATGCGGAGACTCGACGTCGCGTGGAGCCGAGGTCGGAGGCCGATGAGGGCGCGCGGAGCCGGGGGAGACCGTAGTCGCGCTGGCCGCCGTAGTGTACACGCCATGTACCTGTACGCAGCGCCGTTGTCGCCGAGGATGGACGCGAGCGCCCGCTTGCGGAGTCTGACACGGAGGCTGCAGCTGGAGGCAAGACGCGCGTGCGAAGTCCGAGCGAAGGCCAGCGCTTCGCCTGCGGAGTCTGACGCGGAGGCTGCAGCCGGAGGCAAGACTCGGCGTCGATGTACCTGCAGTGCGGAGGCTCGTGCCTGCATGGCTGGAAACTTGAATAGATACGCATGCATGCATGAATACTTGAATGAACACGCAGGCATGGATTAATACGTGAACGAATATGCATGTATGGATGGGTGTACGTGAAGTTTTGTGTTTGTGAGTGCCTGGATGGATAGATGCTATGCGCATGCATATGAGTGGCGGTGCTCTGCGGAGGCTTGGCGCGGAGACTACGAAGCGGATATTCGATGTTGCGCGGAGACTCTCAGAAGCTCGTCGCGGAGACGCGGCTGTTCGTGTGGATTCCGACATGCAGAAGCGGAGCTTGGCCGTAGGCGTCGAAGGGCGGTGCCGTGGCAATGCGCAATAGAGCTAGGCTCGATGACGTCCCACCCTGGCCAGAAGGATCCTGTCACTAAGCCATCCAAAACATCGTTTCCCTACATGACCACCCCAGCAGAGCGGAGATAGCAGGAACACAGAAATAGGTGATTTGATTATCTCCAGTGGCGGAGGATGGGAAAAAAATGAGGTGGGGCAGATCGCCCGCCTCCCACCGCCCGCCTCCCGCCTCCCGCCGCCCGCCTCCCGAGTCCCGCCCGCCCGCCGCCGGCTACGCCCGCCGGCCGCCGTGCCCGCCGCTCCCCCAGTTCCGTCGCCGCCGCGAAATTCAAGGTCTGGCCCATGCCACAGCTTGCCCTATCGAGTCCTTCGCCACTGATTAGATATATTCACTACTGCGCCTGGGCGATTCAACTAGATCTAGCCAATATCGCATCTACAAAACAAAGCAAAGTATATCGACAAAGCCCATACACCTCCATAGTTAGGATGGTTAAACTTTTGGCAAGCGAACTACTTATCTGTCGTACAGATGCCACAAGTGAAGTAGCATGCTCCCAAGAGCAGAAAAGATCCAGATAGCTGCTACTTTTGTTGAATAATGAAGAAATCTCTTCCATACGTAACTTCTAGTCGTCCCCACGGACGGCGCCATCTGTCGTGGCTATGGGCCAAACAGTGAAGAAGGGGACTGGTAGGAGGAGAAGATGAGAGCTAGATCTGTGGGAGAGTTGGTAAGAATGAGAGGATGTCCCTCTCCTGCCCCTCCTGGGGGTTTATATACATAAGTGGGGTAGAATGAAAAATCCTCATTCTACCCCTTAGTACTTACAAAGGATGAGGGTACATTGGTATATTTACACTTATATACTCCTCTACACTATTGGGCCTATTACATGTTGGACATACGACCTAGTCACGGGGGGTTGGGCCACCCCCACAACAGTTACATTAGAGGTTAAATTTTAAAAGATTAACTATAACTATTCTAAACAACATCTAAAGTGACGAATTATATATTATTTTGACTTGTACATACAAGTCACACCGAGCTTCAATCAGAGGACATGGTGGTTGTTGTGGCTACGGGCCAAACAGTAGAGAAGGTGACTAGTACAAGAGGAAGAGGAGAGCTAGATCTGTGGGAGAAATGGTAAGAATGGGAGGATCCCCCCATTGCCCCTCCTGGGGGTTTTTATATATATGAGTGGGGTAGAGTGGGAAATCCCCATTCTACCCCTTAGTACTTACAAAGGATGAGGGTACAGTGGTATATTTACACTGGTGTATTCCTCTACATTATTGGGTCTATCACATGTTGAACTAGTTGCACGGCCTAGTCGCGGGGATTGGGCCACCCCCACAACAGGCACTCCCTCGACAGCAAGCGCTGAGGTCCCGATGGGGGAGCTGACGCGATCAACTATCCCAGCCCCCTGTTCCCCGACAGCAAGCGCAAGGGTGCCGACTAGTGAGTTGATGCAACTGGTAGTTTGTAGACCCCAGAGGCGATGCCTACGAAGAAATCAGTGAACTCCTGCGCTGAATCCCGCGCCGTCCCGCCGACGCGTTGCCTACGAGGCAGACGGCGCAGTCGAGCGCCGAAGCCGTGCCGTCCCGCCGAGGCGATGCCTACAAGGCGGACGGCGAAGTCCTGCGCCGGAGCCGTGCCGTCCCATCGAGGCGGTGCCTACAAGGCGGACGGCGAAGTCCTGCGCTGGAGCCGTGCTGTTCCGCCGAGGCGATACCTATAAGGCGGACGGCGAAGTCGAGCGTCGTAGCCGTGCCGTCCCGCCGAGGTGATGCCTACAAGGCGGACGGCGAAGTCGAGTGCCGAAGCCGTGCCGTCCCGCCGAGGCGATGCCTACAAGGCGGACGGCGAAGTCCTGCGACGGAGTCGTGCCGTCCCGCCGAGGCGATGCCAACAAGGCAGACGGCGGAGTCGAGCGCCGAAGCCGGGTCGTCCCGCTAAGGCAGTGCCTGCAAGGCGGACGGCGAAGTCCTGTGCTGGAGCCGTGCCGTCCCGCCGAGGCGCTGCCTACGAGGCGGACGGCGGAGTCGAGCGCCGAAGCCGTGCCGTCCCGCCGAGGCGGTGCCTACAAGGCGGACGGCGAAGTCCTGCGTCGGAGCCGCGCCGTCCCGCCGAGGCGGTGCCTACAATCCTGACGGCGAAGTCCTGCGCTGGAGCCGTGCTGTCCCGTCGAGGCGGTGCCTACAAGGCGGATGGCGAAGTCCTGCGCCGGAGTCGTGCCGTCCCGCAGAGGCGATGCCTACAAGGCGGACCGCGGAGTCGAGCGCCGAAGCCGTGCTGCCCCGCCGAGGCGATGCCCACAAGGCGGACGGCGAAGCCCTGCGCCAGAGCCGTGCCGTCCCGCCGAGGCGATGCCGAGGCGGACGGCGGAGTCGAGCGCCGAATACGTGCCAACGACGTTCCCCTACCTTCAAAAACGGTGCCCGCGGAGAGCGAGCGCTTGCGGCGTAGGCCGAGGGCGCTACCCGCGTGGAGGCAGGGAGGCGGAGCCGCCGTTCCCCTACCTTCAAAAACAGTGCCCGCAGAGAGCGGGCGCTTGCGGCGTAGGCCGAGGGCGCTACACGCGCGGAGGCAGGGAGGCGGAGCAGCCGTTCCCCTACCTTCAAAAACAGTGCCCGCGGATAGCGGGCGCTTGCGGCGTAGGCCCAAGGCGCTACGCGCGCGGAGGCAGGGACGCGGAGCCGCCGTTCCCCTACCTTCAAAAACAGTACCCGCGGAGAGCGGGCGCTTGCGGCGTAGGCCGAGGGCGCTACGCGCGCGGAGGCAGGGTGGCGGAGCCGCCGTTCCCCTACCTTCAAAAACAGTGCCCGCGGAGAGCGGACGCTTGCGGCGTAGGCCGAGGGCGCTACCCGCGCGGAGGCAGGGAGGCCGAGCCGCCGTTCCCCTACCTTCAAAAACAGTGCCCGCGGATAGCGGGCGCTTGCGGCGTAGGCCGAGGGCGCTACGCGCGCGGAGGCAGGGAGGCGGAGCCGCCGTTCCCTTACCATCAAAAACAGTGCCCACGAAGAGCGGACGCTTGCGGCGTAGGCCGAGGGCGCTACCCGCGCGGAGGCAGGGAGGCCGAGCCGCCGTTCCCCTACCGTCAAAAACAGTGCCCGCGGAGAGCGGGCGCTTGCGGCGTAGGCCGAGGGCGCTACGCGCGCGGAGGCAGGGTGGCGGAGCCGCCGTTCCCCTACCTTCAAAAACAGTGCCCGCGGAGAGCGTGAGCTTGCGGCGTAGGCCGAGGGCCCTACGCGCGCGGAGTTAGGGAGGCGGAGCCGCCGTTCCCCTACCTTCAAAAACAGTGTTCGGGGAGAGCGGGCGCTTGCGGCGTAGGCCGAGGGCGCTACGCGCGCGGAGGCCGGGAGGCGGAGCCGCCGTTCCCCTACCTTCAAAAACAGTGCCCGCGGAGAGCGGGCGCTTGCGACGTAGGCCGAGGGCGCTACGCGCGCGGAGACAGGGAGGCGGAGCCGCCGTTCGCCTACCTTCAAAAACAGTGCCCGCGGAGAGCGGGCGCTTGCGGCGTAGGCCGAGGGCGCTACGCGCGCGGAGGCAGGGAGGCGGAGCCGCCGTTTCCCTACCTTCAAAAACAGTGCCCGCGGATATCGGGCGCTTGCGGCGTAGGCTGAGGGCGCTACCCGCGCGGAGGCAGGGAGGTGGAGCCGCCGTTCCCCTACCTTCAAAAACAGTGCCTGCGGAGAGCGGGTGCTTGCGGCGTTGGCCGAGGGCGCTACGCGCGCGGAGGCAGGGAGCCGGAGCCGCCGTTCCCCTACCTTCAAAAACAGTGCCCGCAGATAGCGGGCGCTTGCGGCGTAGGCCGAGGGCGATACGCGCGCCGAGGCAGAGAGGCGACGCCGCCGTTCCCCTACCTTCAAAAATAGTGCCCGCGGAGAGCGGGCGCTTGCGGCGTAGGCCGAGGGAGCTACGCGCGCGGAGGCAGGGAGGCGGAGCGCGAAGTAGACCATTGCCTTCTGCTCGCCGGTCGTGCCGCCGATCGAGAGCGTGAGGACGGGGGGGGGGGGGGGGGCGAGACGGGCGCTGGGCTAGGATCGACCGGTTCGGGGGGCACGCAACTCCCGACGAGGCCGTGTACGGTGGCGAGGCGACGGGCGCACGCCTCGTCATTCTTGAAGATGACGGATCGTCACCTCCAGCGGCAGCCGCAACGCTGTCGCTGACGACGGCTTCTGCGGCAGCCAAGGTAACCACGGAGGCTTCACCTACGACTCCGAAGGCGAAACGGCCTCGGGTGCAGTCACCACCATCTTCGAGGGGCCGGTTCAGCGTGGCAGGCCCAGTGACTGAGGTCATGACAGCTAGCGGGGATGCTCCTAAAACCGGGAGGGTTGTTGCTCCTCAGGCCAGCAAGGTGCTCATGACCCAGGTGGAGGCCGCGATAGAGGGTACTGGAGGTAGGTGTAGTTCGTTTTCCTCCCACGACTTCGCGAAACTCTCCCCGATTTGCTCGCTTGTGGGGTGGCCCAACCCCCCGCGACTGGGCCGTGCAACTAGTTCAACATGTGATAGGCCTAATAGTGTAGAGGAATACACCAATGTAAATATACCACTGTACCCTCATCCTTTGTAAGTACTAAGGGGTAGAATGGGGATTTCCCACTCTACCCCACTCATATATATAAAACCCCCCAGGAGGGGCAAAGGGGGGATCCTCCCATCCTTACCATTTCTCCCACAGATCTAGCTCTCATCTTCCTCTTCTACTAGTCCCCTTCTCTACTGTTTGGCCCGTAGCCACAACAGATGGCGCCGTCCGTGGGGACTGGGCAAGAAGTCGCGCAAAGAAGAGTCACCATCGTGAGGAAGATGCGCTCCATGGTCGGGCTGGGATCCCGATCGGCTGGAACAAAAAAATGTCGTCAAAGGTAAGAAAAGGTAGATCTGATAGATCCATCCATCTTGCATGTGAGTCGCCATGCAGATCCGATAGATCCATCGATCCTTTGCCCACTGTTGAGTACTGCTTTGTTGCATATAAGCCTCTGTGAGGATTTGTTAGATCCATCGATCTTTCACCCATTGTCAAGTGTTGTTTGAGTAGCAAAGTGTTGCGCCGCTCGCCAAGCTGCGGCATCACCTCTGCACAGATGGCCTCGCCATATTCCGCTGGATGCCCTGCCTCTGCACCGAGCCCGAGTCGCAGCTTTTCGCATCGGGGTCTCCGTATGCCGGCCTCCACGACGCAGCCTTCCGCGTCGAAACCTCCGAGCGCTACGCTGCTCCGCACCGGCGGCCTCCGTGCTGCCGAAGCTGGGGCTTCAACCTCCGCTCGCGCTTTGTTTGCCTCCGCGCTGTAAACATCAGCCTTGCATTAGCTAATGTGCATCCGGCAAGGTGGATGCATGAGTAATACGTGAAGGCGTCAAGACACTTCGGCGTCGATGCGGAGACATACTTCGACTGCGGCGTCCACAAGCCCCCGCTCGGGTGAAGCCTACTGGACCGCACACCGCTGGCTCTGCGCACGACGTCGAGTCTCTGCGCCGAGAAGGCTCACGCATCTGGCTGTGAGTGCGCTCCAGTCCGCCCAAGTCCGTGCATGCACCCAGCGAGGTCCATCCATACGCAAGTATCCGGCTGATTAGTGCATGCATGGAATATCCCTGCACGTATATTTTTCCATCCATGCATGCACGAATACAAGACTTCATGCACATCCATCCATGCAAGGTATTGTGCTTGTCATGTCCTGCATGCAATCACGTACCCACGTTTCCATCCCATGCATTCGTACGGGAGCCATGCATGGCATAAGCGTCCAATGCATGCATGCATGAATTCTCTTCCATCCAAAGGTCTGCACGCAGGCACTTAGGCTCCATCTAGGCATCCGCGGAGCGCCCGAAGTCTCACTCTCTCTCTTCCTGTCTACCCGCAAATTAGCAGGAGCGCCGGCCGACGGCGGCGGCACCGGCCCGCGGAGGCCCCGACAGCGACCAGCCAGCGGCGGCGGAGGCAGCCGACCCGGTGATGGCGTCTCCGCGCAGGACCTCGCATAGCCTTCGCTCGCCATCGAGCCTCCGGCGTCGCGTCGTCTCCGCGCAGGACCTCGCCTCCACGAGCTGGGACTTCGCCGAGCCTCCGCTCCCCATCGAGCCTCCGGCGTCGCGTTGTCTCCGCGTAGGACCTCGCCTCCGCGAGCTGGGACTTCGCCGAGCCCCCACTCGCCATCGAGCCTCCGGCGTCGCGTCGTCTCCGCGCAGGACCTCGCATCCGCGAGCTGGGACTTTGCCGAGCGTCCGCTCGCCATCGAGCCTACGGCGTCGCGTCGTCTCCGCGCAGGACTTCGCATCCGCGAGCTGGGACTTCGCCGAGCCTCCGCTCGCCATCGAGCCTCCGGCGTCGTGTTGTCTCCGCGCAGGACCTCGCCTCCACGAGCTGGGACTTCGCCGAGCCTCCGCTCCCCATCAAGCCTCCGGCGTCGCGTCGTCTCCGCGTAGGACCTCGCCTCCGCGAGCTGGGACTTCACCGAGCCCCCGCTCGCCATCGAGCCTCCGGCGTCGCGTCGTCTCCGCGCAGGACCTCCGGCGTCGCGTCGTCTCCACGTAGGACCTCGCATCCGCGAGCTGGGACTTCGCCGAGCTTCCGCACGCTATCGAGCCTTCGGCGTCGCGTCGTCTCCATGCAGGACCTCGCCTCCACGAGCTGGGACTTCACCGAGCCTCCGCTCCCCATCGAGCCTCCGGCGTCACGTCGTCTCCACGTAGGACCTTGCCTCTGCGAGCTGGGACTTCGCCGAGCCTCCGCTCCCCATCGAGCCTCCGGCGTCACGTCGTCTCCACGTAGGACCTTGCCTCTGCGAGCTGGGACTTCGCCGAGCCTCCGCTCGCCATCGAGCCTCCGGCGTCGCGTCGTCTCCGCGCAGGACCTCGCCTCCGCGAGCTGGAACTTCGCCGAGCCTCTGCTCCCCATCGAGCCTCCGACGTCGCGTCGTCTCCGTGCAGGACCTCGCCTCCGCGAGCTGGGACTTCGCTGAGCCTCCGCTCCCCATCGAGCCTCTGGCGTCGCGTCATCTCCGCGCAGGACCTCACCTCCGCGAGCTGGGACTTCACCGAGCCTCCGCTCTCCATCGAGCCTCCGGCGTCGTGTCGTCTCCACCTCGCCTCCGCGAGCGGACCCCGCACATCTGTGCCACACACGGGCGTCTCCACAAGAGACTGGCCCAAGTCTTGAACATGTCGGCCTGCTGCGTCGGCTCGGCGCGGAACACATGCAGGCCTTGCTGCGAAGACGCGCGAAGATCAGAGCCAGAGGCGGGGTGCGGAGCGGAGACGGGCGTAGAGCCTACGTAAGATTATGCATGAAGTAATGGTTACGTACCCTCCGAGCTGGTACGTCTACTCGCCACGGCTCCACATCTGTGACAGCGCCGTCAGCCTCGACCTCCGCTTCGCCGAAGTCCAAGCGGGCCGTGCCTACCTCGTCACGGCGTCGGCCTCTGCGACTGCCAACCTCCGCGCTGGACCTCATCGAGGAGCCCGTCGAAGCTTCCCCATCGAGCTACGCCTTCGCTTCGCCGAAGACACGTCGTAGACACGGAAGCACACCTGTGTATGCACGCAAGGAGCTGACTCCGCGGCTGCATTGCAAGCATAGCCCATGCATGTGCATGGCTCGTCCGCTTCGTCCCCACTCAAGCTGGAGGGGACGTCGGGGTCTCCGCACCTGCGAAGACTACTCCACGCTGCCACCACCCCGTCCGTTTTTGCCTGCTCTGGGTTACCGTGGCATATAATGCTTTTCCCCAGTGTAGCATTTTGAAGCTTCTTGTTGTTGCAAGTCTTCGGCCGTTTCTTTTATGCCTCTGTTTTGGCCCTCTTTTGGATTTAAATCGCACGGTCGCTTCAGGCGTCGGCATACTCTCCGGAGTATAAATAAGACGCGGATGCTGTCCCTACGCACTCTACTGAGTATAAACAAGACGCGGATGCTCCGCGCACACGTGGATGTTGTCCCCACGCGTACTCTCCGGAGTATAAATAAGACGTGGTTTGATATTCCCACGCAGTCTACGGACTCTAAATAAGACGTAGCGCGAGGTCCGCCTCCGCACGCACTCTACGGAGTATAAATAAGACGTAGCGCGAGGTCCGCCTCCGCACGCACTCTGCGCGCGTATCGCCCTCGGCCTACGCCGCAAGCGCCTGCTATCCGCGGGCACTGTTTTTGAAGGTAGGGGAACGGCGGCTCCGCCTCCCTGCCTCCGCGTGCGTAGCGCCCTCGGCCTACGCCGCAAGTGCCCGCTCTCCGCGGGCACTGTTTTTGAAGGTAGGGGAACGGCGGCTCCGTCTCCATGCCTCCGCGCGGGTAGCGCCCTCGGCCTACACCGCAAGCGCTCGCTCTCCGCGGGCACCGTTTTTGAAGGTAGGGGAACGGCGTCGGCACGTATTCAGCGTCATCGACTCCGCCGTCCGCCTCGGCATCGCCTCGGCGGGACGGCACGGCTCCGGCGCAGGACTTCGACGTCCGCCTTGTGGGCATCGCCTCGGCGGGGCGGCACGGCTTCGGCGCTCGACTCCACCGTCCGCCTTGTAGGCATCGCCTCTGCGGGACGGCACGACTCCAGCGCAGGACTTCGCTGTCCGCCTTGTAGGCACCGCCTCGGCGGGATGGCACGACTCCGACGCAGGACTTCGCCGTCTACCTCGTAGGCATCGCCTTGGCGGGACGGCACGGCTTCGGCGCTCGACATCGCCGTCTGCCTTGTAGGCATCGCCTCGGCGGGATGGCACGACTCCAGCGCAGGACTCCGCCGTCTGCCTTGTAGGCATCGCCTCGGCGGGACGACACGACTCCGGCGCAGGACTTCGCCGTCCGCCTCGTAGGCATCGCCTCGGCGGGACGGCACGACTTCGGCGCTCGACTTCGCCGTCCGCCTTGTAGGCATCGCCTCGGCGGAACGGCACGGCTCCGGCGCTCGACTTCGCCGTCCGCCTTGTACGCATCACCTCGGCGGAACGGCACGGCTCCGGCGCTCGACTTCGCCGTCCGCCTTGTAGGCACCGCCTCGGCGGAACAGCACGGCTCCGGCGCAGGACTTCGTCGTCCGCCTTGTAGGCACCGCCTCGGCGGGACGGCACGGCTCCGGCGTAGGACTTCGACGTCCGCCTTGTAGGCATCGCCTCGGCGGGACGGCACGGCTTCGGCGCTCGACTGCGTCGTCTGCCTCGTAGGCAACGCCTCGGCGGGACGACGCGGGATTCAGCGCAGGAGTTCACTGATTTCTTCGTAGGCATCGCCTCTGGGGTCTACAAACTACCAGTTGCATTGGCTCACTAGTCGGCACCCTTGCGCTTGCTGTCGGGGAACGGGGGGCTGGGATAGTTGATCGCGTCAGCTCGCCCATCGGGACCTCAGCACTTGCTGTCGAGGGAGTACCTGTTGTGGGGGTGGCCCAACCCCCCGCGACTGGGCCGTGCAACTAGTTCAACATGTGATAGGCCCAATAGTGTAGAGGAATACACCAGTGTAAATATACCACTGTACCCTCATCCTTTGTAAGTACTAAGGGGTAGAATGGGGATTTCCCACTCTACCCCACTCATATATATAAAAACCCCCAGGAGGGGCAAAGGGGGGATCATTCCTCTTCCTCTTCCTCTTCCTCTTCTACTAGTCCCCTTCTCTACTGTTTGGCCCGTAGCCACAACAGTGGTCCTTTTCTTTTATAGAAAATTCGTTATATGCTACGTAAGTTAATCCGATCTCGGATATGCCACCAAAAAGAATGTGCGCCTTTCTTGCTATCGAGTTTGTAATTGTGTTCTAGATGTGTCTAGTTATCATCCAGATATTTTCTTTCAAACAATCATTTAAATTTATGACTCTTAAATTAAGATCCAAAGACGCTCATCCTTCCTCCTTTCCTATATAACCAACATATCCCTAACCCTATCCCTTGACCCCACCGCCTCCCACCCTGCGCCCCCAACCCCATCGCTCTCTCGCGCCGCTCCCTCATCACCACCCCCTCCGTGCCGCCTCCCACCCCGCGCCACCCCTCCCACGGCCTTCTCCTCCTTTCTCGTCAAAACAGCTCCACACGCCTTCCACTGCCACCGCCACCCCTCCTCCGCCACCCGTGGCCGACGATGCCCCTGCAGCCTTGCCGCGCCGTCCCCTACCCATCTCCTCTGTGCCACTCCGCCCAACCTAATACTAATACCTTCCACCACTGCTGTCCTCCAGCACTGCCCACCACCCTCCTACCCTGCCCGTCACCCTCCACCGCTGGGCCACCACCCCCGGCCTCCCTTTATGCCTGGGGAACGATGAACCCTAGGCACGAGAGATGGGATTCTCCTCTCAGGCTCGTCAGCAAGGAGGAAGAAGGGGTCGCCGGAGAGAATAAAGAAGGGAGTCGTCAGAGAAGAAGATGGAGGTGGTGGTGTACGAATCTTCGTACATATCCAAAGATTAAAATTTTAAATGATTTTTTTTAAAAAACATCTAGATGATATTTATCAAAACCCCTATGTCCTTCCATACCACTTCTGTCAGCTTGCCATGCGGATGCTGTTAAATGCGGCATGAAAAGTTGTTTCTACCCTCCTATATTCATCCTTCCTCTTCCTCCTCTGTTTCCGCTCTCACTCTCACCACCACTTTGCCAGCGAGCGTCTCCACCTCCAAGGCTTCCATCGGCGTCCTCCCGCGTGTTGGCGCTGCCGCATCCCTACCTCCCGCCGGTCTCCTCCTCTCCAATCCTCTTCTTCTTCCTCTCTTCTTCTCCCTCCTATTCTCCTCTCTCTCCTCTCCCAGAGTGGAATCGACAGCCAAGGACCACACCAGTCGGCGCCGCCTCTGCCCCCTCTCCCGCGACGGCGCCACCTACGCCTCCAACTCCCACGCCAGCCTCCTCCACTCCTCTTTGGTCCTCGCCACTCCCATCGTCGGTCGCTGTCCAACGTGCAGACGAGGTAGCGGCGACTTGAAGGAGTGGATCCGGTCCCAGTGGTGACGAAGACTAGCTGGTGACGACGAGATCGAGCGGATCCGTCTCGGGATGGTGCCGACGACGACAGATGTGAGCTGACCGGCTCGGGATGCAGCCGACGACGTAGGGAGGCCCGGATCCAGCGCAAATGAGGGCTGATGGCGACGTATGCGAACGGCCAGGGGTGGGGAAGCCTCGACATGCTCGTTGGCTGCCTACGCCGCTACGCGCCGCCCTCGACGACTGCCATGACAGCTGCGACGGTGGGGAGTAGGAACAGCTGATGTAGCAGCCCGTCGATGCATCTGGCGTCATCTCCTTCGCCGCGCCACTAGGGCGTAGGGGCAACAAGGCGGTGGCCTCCTCCAGCTTCAAACAGTGGCGCAGGCCTTTTCTTTGCCTCGTAGACCTCAAAATGACATGCGAGTCCCAGGGAGCAATACGGGCATTTTGACAAAAATATGACAGCTCTTCGGACTTGCTTATTTTGAGTGGCTTTTGGTTGAAAAACACTATAGCTGGTTGAAAAAATACTGTAGCTGACGGTGGCTTATTTGGCGTAATTAAATTTTAAAAAAATAAAAATAGAAAAACAGGTTAGTATAGTACAAACAAATACGGGAAAAAATAAAACCGATAAAAAAGCTCAAAAAAGTTAAAAAGCCAAAAAAAAATGAAATTATTAAATAGTAAAAAATAAATCAGAAGTCAGAAACCCAAGCCGAGCGGGATAACAGGAGCTAACAGCCTAGCAATAATGGCACGAAGGAACACAAAGGTGAAACTCAGGGGTATAGTAGGAAATACAAACGTTTTAGTCGCATATGAGGAATCGGGGTAACTTTTAATGGCACGAAGGGAATTTCTTCTTTTTTTTATGCCTGCATTTGTAGCATGCATTGATGTTGTAGTTTTCTTTGAAGTTTCAACCTCCTCTTTTACTTTTGTGCACTGGATGCCAATATATGAGTCCATCTCATCATGTGTTCATGTCGAGGGGGTAAAATGGACTTCTCCTCCTTTCCTTATCTGCACGTGAGCATCGAGCTGCATCTTCCAAGCTTCTTCAGTTCTTCCTTTTGTTTAGTTTCCTGATTCAATCAATTCACGCCTCCTCGTGACTGTGCACATATACTAATACCAGCCTCCCAGAAGAGGACAACAAATTGCAATTTTTCTAGGACATATACTCCACGTTTTTCTACGAGGAACAAGTAGTAATCCCACGTGTCTGCACGTGTTTCCTCTCTTCCTCTACATTATATAGTACTTGTAAACGTGGGAATATACGCTACCAGAAAAACCCACATTTTTTAGAAGTACTTTTTAACTTGCCTCTAAAATTGGTGTTATATAATTCAGAGGCACTTTTTAGAAACACTTTAATAATCACCAAATTCAAAAAATGTCACAACATTTTGTACTATAGAGACCATTTTGAGATATTTTAGAACCACATGTAAAATTTTATCTTGCAGAGATGTTTTTGAAACGCTCTCTAATTCACCAAAAGTTTTTTATTGCGTAGAGACTTTTTTAGACATTTTTAACTATCTAGAGGTTTTTTTGTAGTTTACATGTGTTAAATAGCCTACATATAAATACTACAAGGCACAACTAAACACGTGAAGCAGTGAAGTTGAGGTGTTCAAGAGAAATACTATTCCCATGAGGTCTAGAGTCAGAATACCAACCTTTGCAAGAGTCCACATATTTTGTTTATATTTTATTTTCTAATATCTTTATTTTCTTAGAGACATAATTCCCTTAGAGACATAATAAAACGCTTCTATAAGATACCACAAAAGATATATATATATATATATATATATATATATATATATATATATGTGTGTGTGTGTGTGTGTGTGTGTGTGTTTTTTTTAATAATGTCTCTATGTTCATAGCGACGACGTATAAGAAGACGATTATGAGGTGTTTTAAAAAATGTCTTTGTAACAATGTAAAGATATAAAAAAATATCTCTACTATATTAAAATAGCGTTTCTACGTGGGATTTGTATTATAGCGATATGTCCTTAAAAAAATCAAGAGGCGATCGTACAGCGTACAGGGCGCGTCTCATTCCGCAATCCTTTCATGCATCATCGGTAGCCCCGGCCGGGCCCCTTCTATCTTTCCATTTTGGGCGAAAGACATAGACACCACATTGAAATATCCATGATTGAGTCATAGACATACTTGCGTGCTTCAAGTCCATTCAGCTCCTGCTCATTTCAGTTTCAGCTTTTAACTTCTGATTTATTTTTCACTATTTATACACTTCGTCTTTTTCTGAACTTTTGACTTTTTTAGCTTTTTTGCCGGTTCTTTTTCCCATATTCGTTCGCGTTATCCGTAATGAGCTAACATATTTTTTTTCTATTTTTAATTTTTTAAATTTAATTATGCTAAATAAGCCACCTTTAGTTACAGTATAATTTCAGCCGCTACAGTGTAATTTCAGCCATAACCCATAGCTTTTCAACCCAACCGAGCGGGCCTGATTTATCCCTATGGAGTTAAAGGAAGGCAAAGCAAAAGACTTGATACTGTATTATGTGTGATCCTACGCTAATTTCGTGGTTCGTCGCACGGCCAGCCAGTTAAACCATGAACTTGCACCGGCCGGCCTAGTCTACCACAGGAACAGATTAGCTGACCATGCATGATGCATCGATCCAATTAATGCCTCTGATCTTCGCCATCAATGTTTGCCGTGCCAAGATACCGTCGATCGGATTACTGGCAAAAAAAAAAAAAACCTTGATCGCTCGCTGAAGAGTTACTATAGACAACCCTATACGGAGTATATGATCATCGTGTAGAGCGAATTACGAGTGCATGCATTTCCTATCACATGAGCACGTTTAGGTCACGAGCCTTTCTTACTTCTTGCCACCTATAAGATTAGGTGATCAGGAAATCTCTTAACTAAGCTAGCACTAGTTTATGTGGAGCAGTTCTTGTTTAATTCCTCATTTTCCCCCCTCCAAGACCATTACTATGCAGAGTGCTTGCAGTTGCAAGATATTATAGTGTACTTTGCTCTCTAGACAGCCACAACCGGAGCAACACCTGTACACTTTCATGGCACGTCTGTAGGACCCCAATGGCACAGGGGATGGTGCCTCACAAACGTCCCTCAGAAGTATTATTAAAATTTTCGCTTAAATAATTATAGAGCTATAAAGATCAGAATTGAAAGTTTAGAACAAAGAAAAACTACTACTACAAAACATGATATACTAGATGCCTCGTCACAGACGGTACTCTAGAACTGTCTATATTGGAATTATCACAGATGATTTGACAAGCGTGACCGTCTATATTACTAGCAATGGCTAGAACCGTCTGTGATACATAATTATCACTGATAGTTTGGATTAAAAACGTCTGTGATGTCTACAAATATTACAGATGTTTTTAATAAGAACTGTCTATGATAATTCACAGACGGTTCTTAACAAGAACCGTCTGTGATGTCAGCAATTATCACAAATGGTTCGGATTAAAAATAATATGTGATGTTGCAATTAAAAACCATTTAAAAATCCAAATCTTCTTACCTTACTTGAGCTGTTGGATTTCCTAAAATCCAAATTTGGTGTGCCTATTTTTCCAATTTTGCCGTGTAGAACTTCTCAAAAAGTGTATACCTTCCTAAAAAAATTGAAAAGTATGCCAAATCTAGTGAAAATTGGTAGAGTACTTCTAAATATAGCCACAAACTTTCACAAAAAAATTCAGCATGTTTGGCCCACGGGATCGAAAGATATAGCAGTTTCAATTTGAACCCGAGACGAATTCGAATCCAAGTAAGATTCCGTTCCGAGACACATTCAGTAAAATAGGCATAACTTTTGCATACAGTGTCTGTTTTCGGTATTCTTTTAATCGTTGGAAAGCTAACGACGAGCCCAATTCAAAAAAAAACTAACTGACCTATGCCAGCCGCCCTCTAAGACCCCCAAAATCGGCCATCTTTAGCCCTAAATTCGCGTCACAAGTTTTTGATTTTTGTTTTTGCCAAAATTTTCAATCCTCCCTTTGGAATGTGGGGTTCATCTCAACCGTAAAGCTGTAGATCTCATCGAAACCTTTGAAACGAACATATATAAGCAATATAAAATTTTGCTATTTCATCTTTTGAGTTACATTGCACCGATATATATATTGTCTTCGATAATTATATATCACAGATGGTTTGTGGTTCAAACTATCTGTGATAATTATGTCCTTGACCGCTGGGCTCGTCGATCCTCCCCAACCCAATCCCAGCTAATAGAAACCTACCAACCCCCACCCCACGGATCGTAGCACCACCTCTCTATCCCCACGCCCATTCCGCCAAAAATTTTCCCACTCTCGCCTCTTCTCCCCTATAAATACTTGCTCAAATCCAGCCTCCTCGCCATCCTCCTCCTCAACCCTTACCCTAATGGCCTGTACAAAGCAGACAACGTGAAAGTCTATAGAAGGCAAGGTGCCACAGAAGCAGCTGGCTACAAAGGTGGCGCTCAAGTCGGCGCTGGTGATGGCGGACGTCAAGGACATCCAGCTCGTGTGCTACATCAGGGGTGAGAGGGCCTAGGCATAGAGGCCTCGTCAGCATCGCCTGCTAGGATATCTGCTTTTTTATGTTCTTGCCATGTTTAAGAGTTAGATTCGTATGATTAGGAGATGTGTTCTTAACTTGCTCATTATCTTGTGATGTTGTAATGGTGGATTCTAATCTTAATAGAAATAGAATGTGTTGTTGTGTTTGTTGCTGTATTTGTTTGTTTTTAGTGGGCATAGCTAATATTTCATGAGGCTAACTGAAAAACAATAAAATTTTAGGTATAGAACAAAATATGACATACGGTTTTTGTGGTATAAACTGTTTGTCTAAAGATTACATGGATGCTCATCAAAGTTCCAACATTTCCCAAAGAGAAGCAAGATTGCACCAAAACTAGGCAAACTTCAAAATCTTGGGATACGAATTGCTTGTAGGTGGAGGATAGCCAAGATGACTCTAAATGAGTTCTCACATATTACAGCAAGCAGTTTATCCTAAAGATTCAAAATAAAATCCCTAAGATCAAAAAAAAATCTCAAGATAAGGTCAAATCCAAGCAAAATTGGGCAACCATGAAATCTTGCAAGACTTGGTACCTAGAAGGATGAGATTTGATCTTCATGAGTCATATTCATCACTTACACATCCTTAACACACAACATGATCAAGAAGGGAAGAAAAGAGTTCAAAGCCAACAAGAACAAGAGCAAGTCAACCAAAATAAGAAGACATCAAGAGAGATGAACAAAGTTAATCTATTACTACTTGAAGATGAAGCTTTTACAGCCACTCTACCTGGAGAACAAGAGAGCACACCATAGAACTCACTCTTCTCTAACCCCAACTATAGAACACAAGGTTGGATGGTTACCTTGAAAGCTTTCATCTTGACCAGTTAAATAGATAAGACAACCAACCCGCATATAACCTAATAGATACTATTCACTAGTATATTTGGGGAACCCCATACAACACGAGCTTTACTCATACACTTCACTCATGCACGTTTTTTAAAGTACATGAGCTTGAATCCGCTAAGTCAAGCGCCTTTGATTCACTTGATCTCCTTAGCATATCCTTGACCTAAACCGCTCTCCCAAGCGTCGCTCAAGTGCCTTGTTTTGATCCACATGGTTTCTAATATTTGGCCTCCTTACCAAAATACCCTTCCTTAACTCGATCATTTCTGTAGCATGCAAGTAATCACCACGCTTACCACGTGTAGGTACAATAATGGCTTGCCACACATTGGCATGGCTCTCTCGTTTGTTTCCATCAGATCATACCTCACTTGAACCGATCAAGCCATTTGGTATAACCCATTGTTCAAACCTTCCATTTAATATTTCCCACCTTCCTCGTGTCATGCTTGAGCTCAACCATTTTACTCGGTATCTTTGACAATTTTGGGCCTCGGCTCTTTCATGAGTATAGCCCCGAAACTCACCGTTGACCATGATTGACTCTAAACTTTCCTGCACATTCAAAGACAAAGAAATCATTTTTGGGCACAAGTTCTTCCCAACTTGACCCACGTTAGCCAAAATATGCTTCATGCAACACAAATACAGTGACTAAACATAATTCAAATCAATCTAAGACCTATTTCCTAAAATCCAAGAGACAATCCTTAAAGCCGATTTAGCCGCCAACCAAGGCCCGGTCAACCCGTCAAGCCCAACATAAAATACATCTTCTAGAAAAATACAACTGCCATTAAACCTTCGGTCATACCACTTGGTGGTCTGACCTCTGCCGCTTGGCGGTCTGACCGACAAAGCCTCAACAGTCATACTAGTTTTCTTGATAAAAACCTCTGAAAATGCAAACTTTAAAAATTTAAATTCTAACTTCATAAATTTGACAATGATTCATCACATACTATCCTGAACCTTCTCGTATGGTCTCTTGTTGTCTCGTTGCTATTACTCTCACTTTTCTGTCTCACCATCCACTTTCAGAGGAATACACAAGAAATTGAGGACCACGACAGGAGAGGACTCTAGGAGGCTAAGGCCTCTAAAAGTTATAGGGCACAAAAGTTACGGGCCTCTTCTTTTCATATTCTAAAAACTGTTTTTTTAGCTTTTTTACAGTAACAAGCTTTCAAATTGAGTGTCTTTTCAAGGTGGGATATACAAGTTAATTATAATACATACTTAGCGACTTTATTTATATCGGCCAAAACCACACATAAGCTATTTATGTCTCTGTACTTTCTCTCATGAATAGCCGAAGCCAAAAAGAATGATCGTATACAACCAGACGCGGTGGTCATTGGAGGACGACAAACAAGAGCACGCACCAACACAATAGTGCTAATAATTAACAGATCAATAACTATGCTGTGTTATGTAGGGCCATAGCATAGTAGTACCTAGTGATGACTTGTGGTTTGAACGGCAGTAAGGAGCCATGGGCGCACACGATGGTACTAGTTGGGTTGGCCCGTACGCAAAGTATGACTTGCTTGTAAGTGAAAGATGAACAAGATGGCTCTAGATGTATTCCACATATCATAGCAAGCAAGAACTCATAAAGATTTGAGGCAAAGACCCTTGGATCAAGAAATCTCATGATGAGGTCAAATCGAACAAAACAAGGCAATTTCAAGAACTTGTATAATCTAATGCCTAAATAGATGGCGGTTGATATCTATGAGTCATTTCCATCACTTACACATCCTTTGCATACAACAATATCAATAAAGGGAGACTTGGCTAGAATAATAAATGGTTAGATGATTAACTTACTAGGCTCTATTCCAACTCGTTAAATAGATGAGCTAACCAACCCACATCTAACCATAATAGATACTATACAATAGCATATATGGGGAAACCCGTTAACCCCATATAATATGGGTTTTACTTATACACTTAAATCATGCACGCTTTTCAAAGTACATGAGTCTGAATCCGTTAAGTTTTCATACTTGATTCCACTTGATCATCAGTGCAAACCATCGCTTGAACCTTCTCTTCAATATTTTTCATCTTCTTTGTGCCATATTTGAGCTCAACCGAAATTCTTGACCATTTTAGGTCTCAGCTCCTCCATTAGCGTAACCCTAATCTTCGCTGTTGACTATGGTTGACTCTAGAGCTTCCCTGCACATGTAAAGAAAAAGAAATTATTTCCGGACACAAGTTCTTTGTAATTTGACCCATGTTAGTTAAAACAAGTTTCGTTCAACTCATATGCACTGATTTTGGTTAAAACAAATCAAACCACTGCCAAATTTCCAAAAATATAAATTTTCAACCGAAAACCACACACCTGCCAGTTAGATAGGTGGCATTAGCCGATCAGACCGCTGGACCGGCTAGTCTAAAACTGATTCTGAAAATCTATAAATTTAACAAAATTCAATATACAACTCTATACAAATAACAATGATTCATCATAAATTATTCTAAACCCTCTTACATTAGCTCTCAAGACCCCGTTTACTACAGGATAACATAGCCTCACAGTTTTCCAAGCGGCTGAATAAGGATTGAGCAGTAGCAAATATAATCCCAAATGGTAGCAGTGTTTTATAAGGTGACTTTCCCGCCAGTTAGGGGTGGAAAACGGTAACAGATAATTCGTTTTATCCGATATTTGTATCCGAGAAAACACGAATGTGGTAAGCAAAATCCGTATTCGAAAATATTTATATTCATATTCGAGAATATTCGTGTCCGTATTTGAGAATATTCGTATTCGTATTCGTATTTGGGAATATTCATATCCGTATTCATATTCGAGACTATTCGATTCGTATTCGATCCGTTTCTAGAACCCATGAAAAATCCGTACGAATTTTGTGATTTAAAATTTGAATTTAGGTTGTTTAAAACCGTTAACTGGTCAAAAACCGGTGAAAAATCGATAAAACCGCTAGGAATCTATTTTATCCGATATCCGTATTCAAGAAAATCCGTATTCAAAAATGTCCGTATTCGTATTCGAGAATATTCATATCCGTATTTGAGAATATTTGAATTTGAATTTGTATTCATTTTAAAAATATGAATTCATATTCGTATTTGAGACTATTTAACCGTATCCGATTTGTTTCCACCGCTACCGCCGGTAGGTTATCCTGTAGTGGTATCATGACATGTCAGAGTCAGCAATCATGCCCTCCTCTGTCCGCTATTTGACAAGCCGAATGATACTAGCAGCGTACCAATGTAAGGGCCCATTTGGATTGGAAGATTTTTTTTCCAAGAACATGCGGAAGCTTTGCACGTCTTTCTATTAAAGTTTTGGAGAACAAGAAATACAAGACCATGCTGACTAAAAAGGAAAATTTATGTTTTTGCCACCCTTATGAGGTGAGGGGCAACAGATTTGCCACCCTAGCCCGTTGTCAGTGACTCAGGCGATCCCACATGTAAGTGACAGAGGTAATTGGCCAATCTTAAGAGTGGCAAAAACATGAATTCCCCGACTAAAAATACAAGATCATGCTGACTAAGCTAACACAAAATTCCTATAAAATTTCTGTGTTTGAAATATGTGCTGAAATTTTACCATTGAGAAGTTCCGAAGCAGAGAAGCTAAGCACTGCACTCATGAACACCGAGCATTTGGCCCCGCGGCAACCGCTCAGTTCGGTCGGTCTTTGGTCGTGATCCCGTGGGTTTAGTACGTTCGCACCCGGCTGGCTGGCTTGACTCCAAATCCAAGGGCGATACTAATTTTAATGGCTTTGGCTTTATCTATGGACGTCCATACTCCATAGCGGCAAGGATGGTTTCTTCCTCGTGAGCCTTGTTTTTGGAAGGATTAATTGGTTGATGGGCTCAGTTGGCAGTGTACCTCTAAACGGCTTGACTAGCGACTTATAGTACTCGCGCCTTGCCCTGGGCTTGCTGGCGCCTGAGCGGTCTGACTGCTAGATATAAAATGGTATGGCCAACCTTCTGATGGTCTGATCGAACCTAGGAACGGTATGACTATTTTTCTGTTCTCAAATAAACGACTTGATTAGCGACTAACAGTACTCGCGCCCTGCCGTAGCCTGACTAGCGCCTGAGTGGTTTGACCGCTGGATACAAAGTGGTCTAGCCAACCTTCTGACGGTCTGATCGATGGCTACATGGTAGTCTGAACGGCCTCTAGTCCGATCGGACCTAGGAACAGTGTGACTATTTTTCTGTTCTCAAAACAAAGAATCAGTCTGAATCCAAACCACTTTAGGTGAAACTCTAAAAATCCAAGGCCAAATGAGATGAAACTTTACACACATCTTTATTAGTGTCTCAGAAACCTATTTCATTCAAGAATCGTTTGAATCCTTGTCAAAGTTAAGAACCTTCTCAAGAATAAGTAAGATTGTATTAAGACTGGACAAAAACAAAAAATTTCAAAGTATGACTTGCTCGTGAGTGGAAGATGAACAAGATGGCTCAGATGTATTCCGTATATCATAGCAAGCAAGAACTCATAAAGATTTGAGGCAAAGACCCTTGGATCAAGAAATTTCATGATGAGGTCAAATCTAGCAAAACAGGGCAATTTCAAGAACTTACATAATCTGATGGCTAAATAGATGGGGATTGATCTTTATGAGTCATTTCCATCACTTACACATCCTTTGCATACAACATGATCAATAAAGGGAGACTTGGCTAGAATAATAAATGGTTAGATGATTAACTTACTAGGCTCTATCCTAACTCGTTAAATAGATTAGGGAACTAGCCCACATCTAACCATAATAGATACTATACAATATCATATATGGGGAAACCCGTTAACCCCATATAATATGGGTTTTACTTAATTATACACTTAAATCATACACGCTTTTCAAAGTACATGAGTCTGAATCCGTTAAGTTTTCATACTTGGATCCACTTGATCATCTCAGTTTCTCCTTGACCTAAACATCTTTCCCAAGTGCTACAGTTTTGGTTCACATGGTTTCCGATATTTGGCCAACTTACCAAAATATTCTTTCTTGACCCGATCTTCATCTTCCCCTTGCAAGCAATCGACATATTAACCATATATAGATGCATAACTAACTTGCCACATATCGGCAAATCTCTTCTGTTCTGGTTCCATCGGACAATGCCTCATTTAGACCGACTAAGCCCCTTAGTTCAAACCATCGCTTGAACCTTCTCTTCAATATTTTTCATCTTCTTTGTGCCATATTTGAGCTCAACCATCTCAGCCGAAATTCTTGACTATTTTAGGCCTCAGCTCCTGCATTAGCGTAGCCCTGATATTCGTTGTTGACTATGGTTGACTCTAGAGCTTTCCTGCACATGTAAAAACAAAGAAATTATTTTCGGACATAAGTTCTTTATAATTTGACCTATGTTAGTCAGACAGTTGACATCAACCGATCAGACTGCTGGACTGGCTAGTCTAAAACTGATTCTAAAAATCTATAAATTTAACAAAATTCAAAATCCAACTCTTTATAAATAACAATGATTTAACATAAATTATTCTAAACCCTCCTGCATTGGCTCTCAAGACCCGGTGACTTTCCCGCCGGTAGGTTATCCTGTAGTGGTTATCATGGCATGTCAGAGTCACCAATCATGTTATTTGACAAGCCGAATGATACTAGCAGCGTACCAATGTAAGGGCCCATTTGGATTGGAAGATTTTTTCCAAGAACATGCGAAAGCTTTGCACGTCTTTCTATTAAAGTTTTGGAGAGCAAGAAATACAAGACCATGCTGACTAAGCTAACACAAAATTCCTATGAAATATCTTTGTTTGAAATATGTGCTGAAATTTTACCATTGAGAAGTTCCGAACCAGAGAAGCTAAGCACTGCACCATTATTTCCTGCACACTTCACAGCGAAATCTGGACACATGTGGACCTCTAAACACCCAAAAATTCCGTTTTTGGTCCCTAAACCAAAAAAATTCCGTTTCTGGACCCCTTCCGACCGCGCGTTTCGCGAGATGGCGCCACGTGTCCCGGCCGGCCGCGCGACCGCGCGACCGCCGCCCGCCCGCGCGACCGCGCCTCCCGACCGCGCGTCCGCCCGCCGCCCGCGCGACCGCGCCGCCCGACCGCGCGTCCGCCCGCCCGCCCGCGCGACCGCGCCGCCGACCGCGCGTCCGCCCGCCCGCCTGCCTGCGCGACCGCGCCGCCGACCGCGCGTCCGGGACACGTGGCACCAGCTCGCGAACGCGCGGTCGGGAGGGGTCCAGAAACGGATTTTTTTTGATTTAGGGGCCAAAAGTGGAATTTCGGATGTTTAAGGGTCCAAATGTGTCCAGATTTCCTTCACAGCTACCTGGGGGCGTGATTTTCCGGTCAATCTAGGAAACGACGGCGAAAAGTGGGAGCAGGCGCAGGTGCCAGCCGGAGCAAAGCGCGGGGGGATGCACCGCGCGTTCCGTTCCATTTCACCACCACGGAGTTGCGTTGGGTTGGTGAAGACCGAAGAGGCGCAGATACATTTTGACGCTGACCCAACCAACCGCCCTACCCCTTCCCACCACCCGAGTCCGGAAGCCTCAGCCAACGCTTCCCCATCGCGCCACCAAACCCCCTCCAGCTCAAGCTTCTTCCACCTATAATATCCCCTCCACCCGCCCGTTCCCTCCTCAGCTTCTCGCTCTGAAGCTTCAACTACCACATTAGTTACCCGGCACGGTTCGTTTCACCAGAGTGAGAAGCCAAGATTCAGGGGAGGAGGGCTAGCTAGCTGAGGAGATTATTGGTGTGCTCGACCATGGCTGCAGCGAGTTTGACCAAGGCGCCCATTGGGCAGAATCCTAGGCTGGCGTGCCACGCCCCGGGGAGGGGCGGTGGCGTGGTCAGGTGCTCGCTGCAGGGCGCAGTGGTCGGCGGCCGGACGGAGTGGCAGAGCAGCTGCGCGGTGCTGTCCAGCAAGGTGGCCGCGCTCGGCTCCCACTCCATAAACGGCGAGGTCGCGCCGGCGTCGGCGCCGGCTAATGGGGCGGTGCTGGACTTGGTCCAGGTGAGCAGTGCTAATGGCGGCGCCAAGAACCTGCCGCAGCCACTGCGGATCTCGGACCTGTCCCCGGCGCCGATGCACGGGTCGGAGCTGCGCGTGGCGTACCAGGGCGTGCCGGGGGCATACAGCGAGAAGGCGGCCGGGAAGGCGTACCCGGGCTGCGACGCCATCCCGTGCGACCAGTTCGAGGTGGCGTTCCAGGCCGTGGAGCTCTGGATCGCGGACCGCGCCGTGCTCCCCGTGGAGAACTCGCTCGGGGGCAGCATCCACCGCAACTACGATCTCCTGCTCCGGCACCGGCTCCACATCGTCGGCGAGGTGCAGCTCCCCGTGCACCACTGCCTCCTGGCGCTCCCGGGTGTGCGCAAGGAGTGCCTCACCCGCGTCATCAGCCACCCGCAGGCGCTGGCACAGTGCGAGCACACGCTCACCCGCATGGGCCTCAACGTCGTCCGCGAGGCCTTCGACGACACGGCGGGCGCCGCCGACTACGTGGCCGCCAATGGCCTCCGCGACACGGCAGCCATCGCGTCCTCCCGCGCCGCCGAGCTGTACGGGATGGAGGTGCTCGCCGACGGCATCCAGGACGACTGCGGCAACGTGACGCGGTTTGTGATGCTGGCGCGGGAGCCCATCGTGCCGCGCACGGACCGGCCGTTCAAGACCAGCATCGTGTTCGCGCACGACAAGGAGGGCACCTCCGTGCTCTTCAAGGTGCTCTCCGCGTTCGCCTTCCGCGACATCAGCCTCACCAAGATCGAGAGCCGGCCGCACCGCCACCGCCCCATCCGCCTCGTCGACGACGCCAACGTCGGCACCGCCAAGCACTTCGAGTACATGTTCTACGTCGACTTCCAGGCCTCCCTCGCCGAGCCGCGCGCGCAGAACGCGCTGGCCGAGGTGCAGGAGTTCACCTCATTCTTGCGGGTGCTCGGGAGCTACCCCATGGACATGACCCCCATGACCGCCGGCTCCTCCACCATTTCCTCATCCGATTCCTCGCCGCCGCCTTCCTCTTCTTGATTACTCCCTAGAGCTATTGAGGAGAATTCGTCGAGTAGGGACGTTGGTTTCTAGTCATGTCGTCCTGCTCCTCCCTCGTTGCCGGGAGTAATTATTTTTTTGATATTTTCCTTTTCATGTCATAATACATGTAATTTTGCCATTCAGTTAATTTTATCTGCAGTGAATATACCTGTGAGACAGATGAACTCGTGTTTAACCAAACGCTTGGTATGTACAACTTGGCAGGCTATAAATCAAAGTAAAAAAAATAGTTTTGCTATTGCACAGGCGACTGAAATTTTTTTATGTTTCAGTCACCTGAAATTGCACTCTCAATGAACTGAAATTGCAGCCCCCTCCAAAAAAAACAACTGTAACTTTAGGTGATTCAGAGTTCAACTTCAAGTGACCTGAAATTGCACTCTCAATCAACTAAAATTGCAGCTCCCCTCCAAAAAAACATGTGCAACTTCAGGTAATTCAAAGTGTAACTTTAGATGACTGAAAGATAAAAAAGTTTCAGTCATCTGTAATAGTCTATCCTTAAAAACAAACGCTGCTTGGGCAGTTGAAAACTTGCAAGGCAAACCGTGGCCGTGTTGACGTATCTTACCACGTGCATGCTGTTGCGAGGCAAAATGGGGTAGGTGGCAGTGGCATATTCCTCTTCCCCTAGCAGCCTACTGTTGTGGTAGTTGGCTTCATATTCTTGGCCTGGTCTGGCAACTTCCCCGTGGCACATTTCCTCGAAATGGAATGGTCAGAAAATTTTGGAGCTGGACGGGTTGACGTGGTCAGAGTGAGCATGCGCGTAGTTTACTTTTCAAAACGGAGGCGAACTACTCCTGTAATAACATGTTATAGCCTCATTACCCACATGTTTGTGGTGAGGCACATCACCAACCAGCGGGACCCCGAAACAGCGACGTGCCATCTACACGACGCCCGCGCAGTCCAACCAACAGCAGCCACGAGCCACAATCGTGGACTACTTCGCGACAGAATGAAGGCATCTCTTGTAAATTACAAGATGGCCGAGTCCTTTTCGGCCCGTTCGGTTGTTTAGGCCTTTTATTTAGTTTAAAAGCTAAAAGGCTAAAGGCTAAATAAATAGACGTATTTTAAACTAGGTTTTTGAATATGTGGTTTTTTTGTTGTCGTTTTGAAACGGTTTATCGGGACAGTAATTTGAAAGCTCTCATATTAAGATCAAAAATCATAAACTATAAGTTACAGCCGAAAAAACCTACCCGTTATATCTCTCAATACTAAATATAAAAACTGAATATAAAAGGTATGGCACTTGAGGTCCATTCATTCAGCCCTCTCCGAATACTGAATATGAAAGACCTGGCACTATCCTTCCAGGCCACGAGTACATGGCTGGCTCGGACCACATCAACTGGAGCAGCCACCAGCTACTCCAAGCCAATCAAGAATTCACAACGCATGCCATAAATTGGAAATAAAAAATAAAGATGATTAACCCAAGCATTTGCTAACAGTTCACCGGATTTCCAATCCAACAATCACAGTACCATGTCCTGGATCATAAAATAAGGGAGATGATAAATACAAGCATCTCCTGATGGTTCAGAGTCTACCTACTAAATACTCCTTAAAAGAAAGAGTTCAAGGTGATGGTGCATCCTACACTCTTTCCCTTTTCACTGACATGTGGGGTCTCTTCTATCTTTCTCACAAAAAAAAGAACAAGTGTCTGACATGCGGACCTGACTCAAAAGAAACCACCTCGCCGAATCTTCTCCCCACGTCCCCTGCGCCGATTCTTCTCCCCACGTCCCCCGTCTCCCCCGTTCTCCGCGCCTCCCCGCCGCATCCTCCCCCCGATCCGCCGCTCTCCGCCCTCGCCTCCTCCTCCCCACCCTACGCCGCCGCCGCCTCCTCCCCACCTCTCTCTAATCTCCCCCACCCCCCACCTCGCGAAACCTCCGCCCGAGGCGCTGCTCCCCCCAACCACCCCGCGCCGCCGCCTCCCACCTCCCACTCCTCCTCTCCGCCCTCGCCTCTTCCTCCCCACCCCGCGCCGCCGCCGCTGCCTCCTCCCCCACTCCTCCGCTCCACCGCTCCTCCTCCTCCCCACGCCGCGCCGCCGCCTCCTCCCCCCGCTCCACATGTCTCCGTCGGCCGGTCCGCCCTCGCCTCTCCTCCCCACCCCGCGGCGCCACCTCCTCCCCTCCCTCCCACCCCGCGGCGCCGCCTCCTCCTCCCCCCACTCCTCCGCTCCGCCGCCTCCTCCCCCGCTCCTCCACTCCGCCGCCTCCTCCTCCTCCCCACTCCGCTACCCATCTCCACCTTCCAAAACCCTAGCCCCTCGCCTCGCTGCCCCCGTTGTCGCCTCCGCAGCCGCAGCCGCCGATGGCCAGTACGCCGGATCCCCCAGTGCTGGCATGGCTCCGCGGCCTCCCACTCGCCCCGGAGTACCGCCCCACGGAGTCGGAGTTCGCCGACCCCATCGCCCGCGGGAGGCCGCGGCCTACGGCATCTGCAAGGTCATCCCGCCCTACCCCCGCCCCTCCCGCCGCTTCGTGTTCGCCCACCTCAACCGCTCCCTCGTCACCTCCTCCGACGGGCCCAATCCTACCACCTCCGACGCCTCCAACCCTACCTCCTCGCCGCCAGCCTCCGCTGCCGTGTTCACGACCCACCAGTCCGTTGGTACAATGTAGAACCTGAATATTTACATGTTTGCATTTTCTTTGTTGCTGTGCATTTAATTAGCAATTCTAAATGTTCTGACTGATACAATACAGGATTTAACTGTGGAGAAGCTGCCAACTTTGCAACCCCCCAATGGTTGAAGTTTGCCAAAGAGGCTGCAGTTTGAAGGGCTGTGATGAATTATCTTCCAATGCTCTCCCATCAACAGCTACTGTACTTGCTAGCAGTTTCTTTTATATCTAGGTAAACTTTACTGGTTGGAGTTCAATTTTTTGCTGACAAAGATGAGCTTTTTTTACCTTACCCACATGCCAATGCAGTAGAATAGTAGTAACTTCTCTCAAAAAGTAAATTGCAGATTTATACTTGCATGATCTCAAGTGTAATTATTTCTTAAACATTGCAGATTTATTTCTTAATATTCCTTAACATGAGTATTTCAAATCTCCTACGGAGAAATGGTTGTTGTATAATTTAATTGTTCCAGAAGAAAGTTTATTGACTCTTTAGTTAAGCTATTCCTTAATCTGTCAGCATCTATTTTATGCATCTTTGAGGAGCACATTACTTTTCTCCTTTCAGTTTTATACTAGGAATTATAACATGCCAATTCTTTTTTGACGATTCTTATGACATGCCAGTTCATTTCATATTTTTGATGGCTATTGCATAAAGTCAGCCTTTTCCAACTCTGACAATTACGTGAATGATCATATTTGACAGGTTCTTTAGTGGTGCGCATAAAGACATGAGCTGTGAGAAATAATACAAGTACAATATGAAATGCCTGCTTGTGGCACAACTGGTTTGAACATTAAATGTGAGGGGTTCAAACATGCAATTATATTGTAGTGTTGTGCTGCGTTTTGTAGCCTCGGAAATACTCCATGCAGCCGCTCGTTTTACTCTCTTGTTTCTTACTGGCACCTGTTTATTTGCTATCTGGATGACATGCTTTCTGAATGATATTTTCCTTCGTCCCCCCTTATGCCACATTTCAAATATTAGTGTAATTCTGTGCTGCTTGATTAAGAACAAGAGATGACAAAATGTGATATGTGCTCCGGAAGAGTGATGCTTTGTTCTCTTGTTTGAAGCATTTCTATGCATTCATGGAGTTCCAATCTTACTTTTTTTTGAGCGGCGATCTTACTTTTGCGCCTCAGCTTGTCCCTGCAGAGTCCAATTTTTTGTCTGTTCAGATATGTGTGTACATTGTGATGGTTCCGTACGTTAGACCTCTCTTCTTTTTTGTGGTCTAGAACTAGAAGGCATTCTTAGTGGTATAATTCAGTTATTGACTTGGCTGTGGACTCAACTGGGTCAATTTCTTATTAATGCATGCTAGAAGTATTATAAAAGGGACTACCTGAAAGAATATGAAATTTGGGGTTCTATCTCTAGAAGGGGGAGAAAAGAGAGGTGAAAGATCTCGTAAGTGTGGGGAGCAATAGGTCACAATCATCTCATGCTCTCTTAGGTGTCTCTCTTCTTGTGGGCATTAATTGGAGCCAAATTGTAGGTGGACAGGTATCCATTATTCACAGTGCAAAAGGGGGCGAGTGAGTGGGCAAAGATGACAGGAACCAGTGGAAACAAAGGCATAAAGCAACAAAGGTATCTGAATTCTGAACCATCCTAGAAGAGAGGTAAGGAAGCAGCTCGTTGCTGAAGCCGCTGAGAGAAGGGAGCAGAGATGGTGAAGAAGAGACTGAAGAAATTAAATGCCAAGGAAGCTTTAGAGTTTTTGAACCAGGTCATGGTGGAGCAACCCTTGCTCCCCTTCCTGATCCCACTTGGCCTTTTTGCATGGTTCGTCGAACGGTGGGTTGTGCCATTCTCTAACTGGGTTCCCCTTACCGCTGCCGTTTGGGCTACAATTCAGGTAGTTGTTTCTGCCATGGTGTTTAGATGAATTAATTTATAGGTTGTGATTAATTTGGATCAGCTTCTTTGATGTCATGTTGAATAATTTGGAGCATAGTCTTTGGGCTGGGCCTTCAGATGATACTTTGCAATTTGGTGTGTACTATTGTTTGTTTCTTGATTGAGAAGTGTTGATCTATATTTTTGGTTTGCAAATTGCTCATAATTTTGAAGGGAAGGCTAACAGCTAGCAACACTTTATCCCTGTCGCTATAGTTTGTTTTGTCTACTTCGTTCTTACCATGTCGTATTATTTTGGCAGTATGGGAGGTTTAAAAGGAGGATAGCTGTAGGAGATTTGAACAAAAGATGGAAGCATCTTATACTGAACACAATGGTATGTTCTGTTCCTTTACTTAATTTTTGCTTCTTTTTATTTATAGACTTTCAGCCATACTCCTTTTACGTCTGTTGTAGCCTAACACACCAATAGAGCCTTGCGAGTGGTTGAACAAGCTTCTGATAGAAGTTTGGCCCAATTACATTGAACCGAAACTAGCAAGGAGGTTTCAATCTACTGTTGAGGTCAGCTTCTGTTGAGGTTATACAAACCAAGAGTTCAGGGAAAATGACTACACGTTTATGTATCATCTTTTTTTGGATTCCGTTGCAACGCACGGGCAATGTACTAGTCTACCTAGTAAATAGGATAATCAGGCAAGTCACATGCGCTCCATATTAGCACCTGTCATGGTGCTTTATGATTTTGATGCGTCATCGCTTGCAATTACCATGTCAGCATCCGGAGCAACTAATCCGATTCTTGCGGCTCAATGCCCTGATCCTCGTTGTATCCCCGAAGAAACTTAGTGAATTGGATGACCTTATGAGAATCATTCATGGCTATAGAATCAACCAAGATCTTCCTCTTCACACCAGCACCGTACAATGAGCCTGACGAGTTAGTGTTAGAGTCGCCATCCATGATGAGCTTTCTTTTGACTCCTATCATGGTGATCTCCTCTGGAGGTTCAATAGGTTTGATCTTGATCAGCTGCGGTGCAAGGCTATGACCGGGAGTACAGCACTGGAGGGCCTCTCTCACAATCACATGCCATTTGTGTTTGCAAGTCCTTTGTGGACTGTAGCTTCTTCTGATCCGTAGAGATCATCCTGCTCGTCATTTGCCACTGCTAATAAAGTTAGAAATATTAGTATTAGAATTAAATTACTAATTTAATTTCATATAATAAAACGAGCGATTCTACAAGAAATTATTTTATCAACAATGAATGTAAAACAATATATTATGCAGTTCAAATGACATGTAAATGAAAAAAAACAGCAAATTAACAACGTGATACTAACTACAAACACGATCCAATGTAGTAGCACATGCTATTTATCAGAAAACGCTATGGATGTAATGGTTATTGTCCGACACCCATATGGTGACACGAGAATGCCACTACTTTGTTGTGGATACACCAGGAACGGATCACTGTCGAACACTGCCACAGCAGAGGAAACCTTCACCGAGTTCTGCCACGACAGAGAAACCTTCCGCCGCACGCTGTCACGGCAGATGCAGCAGCCGATCGCCTGAATACAGCCGCTTGCCGGATGGGCTACAGTATGTCACTGGGCATCTGTTTACAAACAAAAACAGCAGAACTCTTCATATTAAATAGCCAAAACTCTATCTTGATTACAAGACCAAATCAAATCAAAACTTTCTATCTGCTAACAAAGGAAAGCTATCTGCTAGAACTAAGGCAACTGAACATGGCTTTATCGACAGCCGCATGGACTCAAAACAGAGCTTCTTTAGAAAAACAAAAAACTGTCTCGGAAGCTGACTCAAAAAAGAAAAAACTTTACAAGATCACTTACATCAAACTCTCCCTAATGTTATTGAGTAACCTCAACCATGCAGAGTTTTCTCCTCATCTCCAAAAATTTGACCCGACCAAGCGATTTAGTCAGAATGTCGGCCAGCTACTCATCTGAACTAACATGCTCAATAACAATCCTTCCTTCCTTAACACAATCTCATAAAAGTGATAGCGACTATCTATATGTTTACTTTGGTCATGGTATGCTGGATTTTTGCTCAATGATATAGCTAATTTGTTGTCTACCTTGAGCACAGTTTTCTGCACTTCCTTCTCCAAGAGCTCTCCTAGTAACCAGCCAAGCTAAATGCCTTGGCATGCTACCGATGTAGCTGCTATGTATTCAGCTTCGCAAGAAGAAAGTGCCATAACCTTTTGCTTCTGCGACTGCCAACTCACCAAGTTTCTTCCCAACACATACATCACACCCATTGTGCTTCTCCGATCATCAATATCTCCTGCCATATCACTGTCACTGTAGCCAGTCAGTTTGAGCTCTTCAATTTCTACTCTCCCATAATGACAACAATAACCAATTGTGCCACGAATGTATCTAAGTGTATGTTTCACTACTATCATACGTTCTTGTGTGGGATTTTCCATAAACCGACTTACATAGCCAACTGCATAAGATATGTCCGGTCTAGTATTGCATGACATCCACAGGGGGACTGGACCATACCTGTTAAGCTTCAGCCGGTTTTCCATTGGAGTTTGGCATGGATTACAAGCTTCCATGCCACACTTCTCCAAGATTTTTAGAGCATATGCAGATTGACAAATAGAGATGCCGGCTGTGGATTGCTTCACTTCAATGCTAAGGTAATAACTCAATAGCCCCAGGTCTGTCATTTTGAACAGCTTCATCATTTCTCCTTTAAACATCACAATCTCCTTCGGATCAGTTCCCGTGATGATTAAGTCATCCACATATACTCCCACAATCAACCTTGTGTCTTCATTTCCTCTTGTATAAACAGCGTGCTCGGTTTTGCTTCGTCTGAAACTGAGTGACAATAGACTCTTGTCTAACTTCACATTCCAAGCCCGCGGTGCCTGTTTCAACTCATATAGCACTTTGTTGAGTTTGAGTACCTTTCTTGGCTGTGTTTCATCCACGAAACCTGGTGGCTGGGCTAGGGTTAGGGTTCGATCTTGGATCTAGACTCAACCTTGGCTTAGCCCAAGCTCAAATAGGCTCGAGCTTAGCTCAACTAGGCTCGGTAATAATCAACAATTCAACATGCACCAATTTTCAACAATAAGAAAAGCTCAGGCTTGCGCTTGGCTCGAGTAAGCTCGGTAAGAGTTAACATGTAGCAATATTCAACAAGTAAGAATAGAAAAATTATCATAACTCACAACATAATAGCATCCATATCTTAATAGAAACAAATATGAAAGAGAAAGAGTTAGGGGTGCAGACTGGCTCGTATAGCTCACGAGCTATTCGAGCTCGGCCCGTTGAAGTCATGAGTTTGGGTATCCCAAACTCGAGTTTGGCTCATTTGGAGTTCAAGCCAAGCTCAAACCAAGCCTAGAGTAAGCCAAACTTGAGCAGCTTGTGAGCATCGAGCTTTTTTAAGCCCTAGGTGTAGGGATGCTGTTTCATCACAAAAGCCCACGAGCAGTCTTCAGAAAAATAAAATAGCCCACAAACAGCCCATCCCCATTCGTTTCTTGGCCCAACACATCCCATCCCACCCTTCTTTTTCTTTTTTCCCACCAACAAAGCTGAGACACAGGAGGTGAGTACAAGCCGCAACTACTTTGGGCCTGTTCTTTTTGGCTGTGGCTTGTAGCTTTTGGGCTGTTTGTACGAGAGATTACATAGTAACAGAAATTCACGTGCGGTTTTTGCCGATATAAATGAAGTCAGTAAAGTATGTACTACAATTAACTAGTAGACCCTATCTTAAAAAATACCCCGTTTAAAAGCTAGTTACTGTAGAAAAGCCGAAAAGCAGCTTTTAGAAGCTGAAAAGAACATGGCCTTTGTCTTCTCTCTTCGCTTCGACGATGCACTCCACCGTTGCCGCCACCCTTCCTTCGACATGCCCTCCGATGAGCCCATTCCCCCACCGTCGATGCCTCCCATGCCGTCGCCTCCTCCTCCACCTCCACCGAAGCCCGCTACTACCCTCCTTCCTCGTCCACCACCGTTGCCTCGCCACTGCAGCCTTCGGGGATACCAAGCCAAGGAGTATGGAATCGCCTCACCGCCGTCGTTGCCCCCTAAGTTGAAAGGTGATTTCTTAGTTGAAAGTTTCAAACTTTCTACAAATTGATTTATGTTCATAGTTGAAAGTCCCCATTCCTGACTTGAAAGTTGAAATTTCAAATTGAAAGTCTGTACTTTGAGTTGAAAGCTTTTTAAAATCTTCCAATTGAAAGTTGGTTCAAAGTTGAAAGCTTCATATCTTCCAAATTGAAAGTTTAATTTAATAGTTTTCAAATATGAGTAGAAAGTAGTCCAGTCTGATTCAAGTTAAAAGTTGTTTGGATTCGTGTTAAAAGTTGCCCGGATACGAGTTGAGCCCGATTCGAGTTGAAAGCTATGCTTTCTAAGTTGAATGTGTCCGTTTTGTGTTGAAAGCAACTGGGATTTGAGTTGACTGTTGCGGTGGGATCACACACGATCGCAAGTCATTACGACAGCTTCACGATGATGTGCACTACTTGTGCAAGTGGCACGTGTGCGCAGATTAGAGGCACACTATATACAATATCCATTCCTTGGCCTCATAAACATGTTGTTTGATCTTTTGTAGAGTTACTTGCTTGTATCTTTACTACTTAAAAATAGTTGCTTACTTGTACCTCTATGGATGAGGTGGCGTTGGGTCAACACATGCTATTCCCAGGTTAGCTCCTGAGGCGCCAGGGCTGAAGGGGTGCCTACCAAGGCCCTGCGGCAACAAAGCCCCTGGTTTTATGCAATGTTCTATTTATTGTAATAAATCATGCTACTTATTTTAGTCGCTATCTAATTAAAAAGGCTTATTTTTATTATACAAGGCCATATATAGAAATATGTATTCAAAATTTCTTCAATAATTTGGATCTTTGCAATGGTTTTCAAAGGGTGCAATCGAGTTACTCTACAACGCCTTTTAATCAACTCTTTCTTGGAGAGTTTTTGTAGGCACATATTTTCCATAAGTATCATGGAGTACACCATTGGTTTACAAGTCAAAACACTTTTATTTTAACTCTACATTATTCATATATCTTTTTAGTAATGAAAATTTGACAACGAGGCATTATAATCGACAAATTAGCGTATAATTAGTGTTGCCTTGTTTTTTCTTTGGAAAGATTCAATTTTGTTTTACCTATATACAAACCATGATTTATTATGTAATTACAAATTTTATAGCACGTCTAAACATTTCTTGAGCTAAAATATTTTATAATTTGTGTGAAATAAACTAATAAAGAGTTGTTGCTTCGCCCCAGAGCCCCCAAAATACTAGGATCGGTCTTATCCATTTCTCAAACCAAACAAGTGAGTTAAATTTGAAGCTAAGATTGGATGGTGAATTCATTATTACATTCTTCAAACCAAACACCCCATAGGTGGTGCTGTAAAACAATTCACATACAATACTTTTGTACGACGCCCGCATAAATGTAATAGGACGTCGATTAATTGCACCTGTGAATGTTTTGTTGGAAACCTTGGAGCCCAAATCCATTCCAAGCCCATATACCGCTAATATAGGGCCTGTTCTTTTCGGCTGCAGCTTATGGCTTTTGGCTAAATTTTTTGAATTTTGGCTGTTTACGGTACATATTACGGAGAGATAGATACTCACTTGCGATTTTGGTTGGTACAGATGTTGGGCTTTTAACATGTAGATCGTTTAACTTATAGATCCCGTCTTGAGAAAATACTCCGTTTGAAAGTTAGGTACTGTAACAAAAGCTAAAAGCCAAGGTAGGACAGTAAACAATTCAACATACATTAATTTTCAGCAATAAGAAAAGCTCAAGCTTAAGCTTGGCTCAAGTAAACTCGGTAAGAGTTAACATGTAGCAATATTCAACAAGTAAGAATAGAAAAATTATTACAACTCACAACATAAATAGAAAAATTATCACAAATCACAATATAATAGCATGCATATCTTAATAGAAACAAATATGAAAGAGTTAGGGCGTGCAGACGGGCTTATTGAAGCTTACGAGCTATTCGAGCTCGGCCCATTGAAACTCATGAGTTTGAGATCAAACTAGAGTTTAGCTCGTTTGGAGTTCAAGCCGAGCTCAAATCAAGCCTAAAGCGAGCCAAACTCGAGAAGCTTGCTAGCATCGAGCTTTTTTACAACCCTAGGTGTAGGGACACCATTTCATCACAAGGGTCCATGAGCAGTCTTCAGAAAAAATAAAAAAGCCCAAAAGCAGCCCATCCCCATTTGTTTCTTAGCCCAACAAATCCCACCCCACCCCCCTTCTTTTTCTTTTTTTCCATCGACACAGCCAAGAGACAAGAGGCGAGTATGAGTCACAACTACTTTCTCTTCTCTCTTTGCTCTAGTGATGCACTCTACAGCCGTCGCCACGCGGCCGCCACCCTTCCTCTGACATGCCCTCCGACGAGCCCATCCCTCGCTGTTGCTGATTCCGATGTCGTTGCCTCCTCCTCCACCTCCACTGGAGCTCGCTACTACCCTCCTTCCTCATCTACCACTGTTGCCTCGCCACCGCGGCCTTCGTGGATACCAAGCCAAGGAGTATGGAATCGCCTCACTGCCGTCACCGCCCCCTAGTTGAAAGGTGATTTCTTAGTTGAGAGTTTCAAACCTTATACAAATTGATTGTTGTTCATAGTTGAAAGTCCCCATTCCTAATTTGAAGGTTCAAATTTCAAATTGGAAAGTTTGTACTTTGAGTTGAAAGCTTTTTAAAATCTTCCAATTGAAAGTTGGTTCAAAGTTTCATATCTTCAAAATTGAAAGTTTAATTTCATAGTTTTCAAATCTAAGTAGAAAGTAGTCCTATCCGATTCGAGTTACATAAAACTGGCACCAACAAACAGGCCCCAGCTAGCGCCTCCTCCATGGGAAACCTTGTTTCACACATCTCACACCCATTCTGCTCCTTCCTCTCTCTCTCTTCTCCCCTTGCTCCTCCATCACACGACGGCCATCCTCTGCCCCAACCATTCACGCGTCGCCGTCGCTTGACCCTTTCCCAGTCAAGGAGGCCAACAAGAAGGGGATGAATAGGTGCTTTTAAAATTCACCCTTTGGCTAAAACTAAGTTTAAGTGTAGAAGCATAAATCAAATTGGTTTTGTATAATTAAGGCCAAATCTTCTAGGTTTACCTAAGTGCACCAACACCCTAAGTCTATATCAAGGTTTGTAATCCTAGAATGACAAGCAATTAATGCAATTTCTATAAATATAAATTGCAAGTATGTAACTTGAGCTCAAGAAGGAAAACCATAATTAACATGATTCCTTTTTATCGTGGTGTTCGGAGACTTATCGGTCTCCCCTAATCTACATTGAGGTAAGCCTAAATGAATTGGAGTGGCTCCACAAATTAAGCCAATCACCACAATTTCACTACACTACTACAGAAAAGGTCATACTAGATATCTCATTATAGATGGTTGTATAGAATTCATAAGTGTTAAGTTATGGTGTAGTTATCTTAGACGGTTTTACTAGTGTGACCGTCTATGTTGCAACCGATGGTAAGAACCGTCTGTGATAACTTATCACAGATGGGTTTGTATAAATAGTCTATGATACGTCATAGATGATTCGTAATAAAAAAATCATATGTGATGTATAGACTTATCACAGATGGTTGTTTGAAAAGCCATTATGATACATCACAGACGGTTTTTACATTAGCCATATGTGATATGCCGAATATCACAGACAGTTATTTTTATAAACCATTTGTGTTGTGAATTAGCACATATGGTTATTTTTAAAAATCATACGTGATAATATTCTTCTATATATATAGGGGCAAAAACTAACTCACTACTGCGCCACACACTTAGTTTTTCCAACACACCCACGTGCCTTCTCAGCTCCCCCCTTCTCCACCTCTGACGCTGCTACCACACCTCCACTGCAGCTTCACCAAATCCCACCGCCCAGCTCATTCTCCTCTTCACCACCGGCCACCTAGCTCCTTCCCTCTAGCGCGCCGTCGCTCGCCCCACCAAGCGCTGCCATCCTCCCTCCTTGGCTCCGATTAGCCACTTCCAAGTGGATCATCCTCGGCCTCTTCTTCCTCTATGGTGACTACCATCTCTACTGGCCTTGGTCTTATCTTCTTCCTCATGGCTTTATTTTAAATGTTGACTTCTTTCTTCAGTGGTGTATGAGATAGCTGGCTCCAAAAAATGGTGTATGAGATGGCTTAATATGTGCAATTGTATCAAGTAACAAGTCACAAGTGCATGTTTGTTAGGTTTAGGTAGACACTAACATCTACTGATATATCTTGTGTAAGTTTAGTTTGATAGGTAAACATTAGCTGATCATTGAGATGCATGGCATTTTCTGTTCAAATCAATGTAAACAACATATTGGCATGGTATTTGAGCTTTACTTCATTTCTGCCCACAAAGCATCCTTACCATAGTATCTTTGTGTGCCAGTTTGTGATGCTTTGTATAAATTGTCGAAGCAAAACATAGAGTTGCTATGAATTGATTTACATTTATCTAGGTATCATTGTTTTAGTTCTTAGCCCATAGTTTAAGGTATCATAATTATACATAATCATTTAAAGTGAAGTCATATGATGAATCAATAATGATTAACTTGATAATGCAGGAGATATACAAGCGAAAAATAATCGTTCACTCTAGGTTTCCAAACATGCATGACGATAAGACTATACTTGTAATGTGTTTGCAGTTGGTAACCCCATACTAAAATGCAATTTGAATGTTTCATAAATAGCAACTAAGCAAGATGGCGTCTGCTCAATCTTTGGACTCAGTTTCACTAAATACACCCGATGACCAGACCAAAGGAGCAACTAAGCGAGAGTTTTGTATAGTTCTTTCTATAGCTAAAATGTTTTCTATTTTTGGCTAGTCTCATGAAATGCTAGAAATGCCCTCTGAAAATAAGCAGGCAGAATACAGATAAATGAATTACAACTCAAAGTGAATTGTGGGGTGTGTAAGACTATGTTAATGTTACCATGAAATATATAGGCATCTTAGAACGGGTTATCTTTTGACACTGAGATAGTAAACTAAACAATACAAAGTCACAACTCACAACTTACTTGTTCTTGATTTAAATGAATGATGCCTACATATTTCATGGTAATACTAGCATAGTCTTATGCACCCCACAATTTAAATGTGCTGGAGACAAAGTCAGATCCCATATCACACTTGATAGCTAAAACAATGTCAGTCGGAGTAGTAGTTTTTTATAACACCCTTCCAATGAGATCTTGTAGCAATAATATATGCCAAGATAAGTAAAAGAGAACCAATTATCCATAAATTCTTCTGAAAAGTAGTCAGGTTGCTCATGTTGGTATTTCTCAACAACTACGAGAGGAATATTAAAGCACTGTATACTTGGGCTTCAAAGGGCATGAAGCAAACTACGCACTTCAGTGTGTCAGGTCCTATGAAGTAGGTCATGGCTATTGTTTCTTCTTTCTTATCATGCTACGTGTTGGACTTGGTTATTGTCTTAGGCGTACTTCACCGCTTTGTCACCTTGCCCAACACGCAGCATGATGAGGAGGAAGAGATAGCAGCCACTTCATAGAACCGACACATTGAAATGTCTGATTTGCTTCATGCCTTTGAAGCCTAAGTGTACAGTGATTCAATGTTTCTCTTGTAGTTATTAAGAAACACCAACATGATCAACCTGACTACTTTTCAGAAGAATTTGTAAACAATTGGTTCTCTTTTTCTCATCATAGCATATATTTTTACTACAATATCTCATTGAAATGGTGTTTTAAAACAAATGTACTCCAACTGACATTCACTTATCTGTCATTTATCTGTATTCTGCTTGTTTGTTTTCAAAGGGCATAGCTAGCATTTCCTAAAGCTACCCAAAAAATAGAAAAAAATTTAGCCATATAAAGAACTATCATAGATGATTTCTAACACAAAACCATTTGTGATATGTAGACAGAACATACAATTTTTGTATTAGTTATTTATGATATGTTAGATATCACAGACGATTATGTTTAAAAACCGTCTGTGTTATGACTTATTATAAACAATTTGGGAGCCGTCTATGATAACCATTTGTTATCACTAATGCAATAAATCATATGGCCCAGAAACTGTCTCTAACGATGGTTATGAATCGTCTATGATGACCTTCTCTGTAGTAGTGCTAGTGGTAGCTCGTTCCCCTCCAAGTAGGTAAGCTCCAATCTTCACAACATGCTAGATCTTCTCACAAGATTTTTTAAGAAGATCACTAGGCACACAGGCTGGTCATACCACATGACTATGAATCAGAAAATGTGCTCTCTGAAAATACTACCGGTAACAAATACCCGGTCATGTCATAAGGCTTATCATACTGCGTCGGTCTAACTGCTTATTGTGAGTCGGTTTGACCGCCGACGAATGGCATGTCAGTCCACCGATTAGTTAGACTGCGACCGGTCCGACCACACACATAGGGCCGATCGAGCCACCTCGGTCATACCACCAACCGATCCGACCGGCACATAGAACCATTCTGACCACCGTGGTCATACCGTCACACAATGCGGTCATACCGCAGGTCATTTTTGTACAAATACAAGAGTTCATATACTTCAACAAATATGCAAAACACATTCGCAAATTGTAGTACCATGCACATAAGGATCAAGATATGATTCATAACAAGTTGTAAAATAGATTTGCATATATTAGAATCATGACATAAGGATTGTGTACATGGACTCAACTTATTTGCAAAACACATTTGCAAACAAGTCATATGCTACGAGGATTATGTATGAGCTACAACTATTTGCAAACACATTCGCAAATACAAGCATCATTTCACAAGGAGTAGGGAACACAGACTTTAACCATTTGCAAATCTAAGTCACATATCACAAGGATTATGTATGAGCTATAACTATTTACAGAACACATTCACAAATACTAGCATTATGCCATAAGAGAGTTAGAGCTAGTAAGATTAGGCTATCAACACATGATGAGACTTGAGCTACTAGACCTAACTCCTTTTAATAGTATGGCAACCGGCCTATACTAGCAATTCCATGTTTCAACCAGACACCTAGACTGGTAAAAGACTAGAAACACATCTTTAGCCTATGCTAGTTCTATCTTTGTCTTGAATTTCTTTTTGAAGCTTGACGGTGAACATCTTCACTTCAAATCTGGGTTCTTGTCTTGATGTACATCAACTCATGATGTATCCTCCACTTTCTCTCCATCAATACATAATAGGTCTTCTCTTGACTTGATGGTCAACTCATGATCATCTCATCTTTATGATCTTGACTTTATGCTCATCATATACATGATGTCATTCTTCATCTCGAATCTTAACTTGATGACGATCAACTAATGATGCCATCCAAAGTCTTTAGTATCATGAGACATCCCTTATTCATCCAACTCATGAAAAATATTAGTCTCTGAATATAATTTTTATTAATTACTAAAATATACTATTAACACATAATGGCAGGTGTAGATTCTTAACTGTTGTCCTTCACAGGTGGAGTCGCCGCCTTCACTGAGCGCTCCGGATCTGACCTGTATCAAGAGGCAACGCTACTGGGCTGGAGGGTGGAGGCAGCGCGATGCCTCGCTACGGTTTACGGGTGGCCACGCTCGTTGTCGTCTACGACGTGGAGAGGAGGATGGTAGGTGAGTGCCACAGCCATATCCATTTCCAGCTGCTCCTTTCCCTTCCTGTGCAAACTGCCACACTCGAGGCACCGCCTCCCTCTCAAGGAATGGCGTGAGTTTGGGGATGCCAAGGACTTTTCCCAAACACACTGTTTCCTGTAATCCATGGAGCCGAGGCGACGGCGGAGACGACGACACAGGCGACGCTCTCCTTGCTGTCAGGCAGGACACTCTCCGTGCTGTCGGGCAAGACTAGGAGGTGTTGGACGCTTGCGTCGACTCTCACGACATGCTACTTGTGGGCTGGACCTTCTAGTTCCTTTTTGACAATGGCTCCTCGCTAACTCAAGGATGCGACAGTGGTAGGTGACGATTTGGCTTTCATTTTTTATTCCATCCTAACAACTCTTGAAATGTGCTCCTAGATACTGCTTTGAATGTTCTCGTAAAGGAAGAAATATTGACCTTTTTATGCAGTTTGATGCTCTTGAAACAGCATTGCCGCCATCATCGGAAGAGGATCGATTGAAAAGAATTCGAGAGCTACAGGCATGTATCCGATTTGCTTACGAAGAAGTATATTCTGAAAGGTGGACATTAGCCTGATATCTTATGAAAATAGCTACGGAAAAATAGTTGCGAACCTACAATTTTCACTCTGGATGTAATTTCATTGCATAGTTAAAGTTTACTACTCTAGCGTATTGGATTGTGTTTGTCATGTTATCCTACCAATTTTTTGTTCTCCTTGTGCATGGAGTTTCATGTTGAGCCTATCATCCTGAAACATTTGTTTTTGAAGACTGGAAATGAATATTTGATATTCTAAAATCTAAACAAAAGAAAAAACAGATACTTGCTAGCTTAGCCTGTCATGATACTTTTTTTTATCCTGCAACTAAGTCGTGTACACCAAGTCCTGTATGATGGCACATATACCTTCCGGGACCTTGGACACTCAACATAAATAACTCATTGTTGATTTTTTTTTGTTTCCTATTGATCAGAAACTATAAAACTAAGTTGTTACTTGCAAGCTTCAATTTTTCCATAGTTTTTGATTTTATTTTTTTTATGTGTGAGTTGGGTCCTCTTGAGGATCTTGGTATGGAAACTACCTTCAAAATTTAAACTTAGTGTGGGATTCATTTTTTAGATGTTTGTATAGTGGGAACCAGTGGCGGACCCAGGATTTTTAGAATGGGTGTTCGGATTTCGGAGCTAAGTTGCTCGAATACGTCGATACCGCAGTGCACCATCCCCCCTCCAAACACCGATACAATGATACGTGTATGTAGATATAATAAAAATACATAAATTACAAAAATTAATGATTTCTTATGAGAAAATAGGCGACATAAGGTGAGTATAATTATATGAATTAAACAACAAATTATAGAGATAAATGAGAGTTGTATATCTTGTTGATCTTGCCTTTTTTTTTGCTATTTCCCCATCAGCAAGAACTGTCTATCTAAGAGAAAATTGTATGTTTCTTCTATGAAGCAAAACAGACTAAGAAAGAAAATAAGTGAAGTGGGTAGAACACACCTAGATCTGAAAGAGAGAACGATGACAATAAGTTAGAGGTGCTACTCACTTCCCAATGCCACGCTCCCTCCCGGCTACCGCGCTGCTCCCTTCCTGTCACCCGCTCCCTACCTCCGCGTTCGTTGTGCCACTGCCTGGTTGCCCGCGACACCTCTTTGCTCGCCCGCGCTGCCACACGCTCACCTTGCACTGCATGCCGCCTCACGCATGATTGTCATCACATCATGGCACCACGTCCGTGTCCGCCGGTCGTCACTTGCCTCTAGCCTGCACTTCCGCCCGCTCTCCACTCGAAGGCTGAAGTCGCCTCTCACACAGACAGCCATAAGATGAGAAATAGAACAAATGTTATGATTTTGTTTATATCTTTATCTCTTTGGACGTGAAGAGGGCTGAGGTGGAAAGAAAAATAGGTCTAGTATATTACATGAGCTGCACGCGAGAAACGAGAAGTACGGGCTGAATTTATTTACAGGTATAAAATATAGTTTTAATACAACTAATAATATATACATCTAATATACATATTATATACCTGGTATTTTATAAAAAATTTTGGGTGTTCGGCTGAACACCCTTGACCCATGCTAGATACGCCCCTGGTGGGAACAGTTTGGAAGGGAGCGTAGGAATTGTGTTCGATGGGGGTACACTCCTATTCTTATATATTGTGTTTATGAATAGTTATACTATGATATATTTATTGGTTTTGCTTGAATGTGGGAAACACAAAAGGATTTCTTGGCTAACGGTGCTTCCAGTGAATACAAATATTTGTTGCACTTTCTCCTAGCTCCTAACGAATGGTTTTATCTCTAGCATGCCATGGTGTTGCTAGGAGGACACAGCAGCAGTAACTGCAATGACCGGTGACATGTGAATCTTCCTTCTTCTTTTTTTTTTTGAGACATTCAGGAGCTTCTTTTTTGCCGGACACGAGTAGACACCTGAAATTGAATCGAGTCCGATAGGCTCTTCTGGCCAAGATGAGTTCGCAGATCATAGACAATGCATTACTCATTAGCACATTTGGACACTTTGTTTTGGACATGATTAAGCGGTGTTGCAAATTTGGGTTCTTAGTGGTACGGAGTGTAGTCCGATTTGTGATGTATGAAGCCTTACTTGTGGAATGAGTTTTGAAAACTAGCACTGTTTATGTGATGGATATGAGGATTAACATGAGATATATCCACTTTTTTCACGCAAGACGGGAGCTGGTTGGCTCGCTAGGTGTGAGATTATATTCTTTGGCAAGCAATATTTCAAGATGTCACTTCTGATGAGAGCCACAATAGTAACGATTTGATTAGAATAATGCTGTTTTGTATGTTCCATTTGTTCACAACAATATGCAGATATTGAAAAGTGTTGATCACTTTCATCTTTTTCACAATCTCCCTCCGGTTTGATTTCTTACTGTTTTGGAAAAAATTTTGGGGCGGAGGTTTGATTTTGTATGTGACATTGTTTGATGTCTATCAGACTTACATCGGTAAGCTTGTGGCAGCAACAAGATGCATATATTGCACATAAGTGACAACTGAGCTTTGGTGGAGCATAGGGCGTTGTCCATCAGCTTACTCGACAAACTAAAGATTGATGATGGAGGCGGTTCGGCAACTTATTTTTGGGTTTTAGAACTTGCAATATAATTCTTTTTTCATGCGTAGCAACGCACGTTCGGGTTTTAAAACATACAATATAATTCTTTTTTAATTCGTAGCAATACACGAGTATTCCGCTAGTAATATATAAGACCTTGTTATATATGAATATGTTCCCCCTAATTGATCTTTCGTAGAGCCTCTGGTTTCTACACCCGTACAATTTCTAAAGCCATGTCTGCAAAACGTGAGAACTTCTTTAAATTTACAGAAATTAAACTATTTCGTGCAAAATTCATATATCCCTAATAGGCTGTGATTATTTATTGATCGGTGAAGCAATTTTATGCTGGTTGAAGTAGCTGACATTAGTTTGAGCAAATGAATAGAACGTATAAGTAACTTTTGTTTTACTTGAGGTGGGAACGGAATTTTTTCTATCGTGGAGCCAGAACTTGCCAACGGACAGACGTGGTGGTGATCGGTTCGGCTGAAAAGCTCATGGCTTATGGCTGAAAACACTGTAACTGGCTGAAAAAGCACTGTAGCTGACAGAGGCTTATTTAGCATAATTAAATTTAAAAAAATTTAAAAATATAAAAAATATGTTAGCCCATTACGTATAATACAAACACATACGGGAAAAAAAGAACCGGCAAAAAAGCTCAACAAAAAGCCAAAAGTTCAGAAAAAGACGAAACTTATGAATAGTGAAAAATAAGCCAAAACCCAGAAGCCGAAGCCGAGTTGATCAGGGCCGTAGAGTTGCACACTTGCGCTTTATCGTACGAGCACCGTACGTTAACTGTCAAACGTATAGCGGGGCCGGTTTTAAAATACGTATAGCAGAGTTGGCCCTGGCTTTAACCCTGTTCTTTTTTAGCTTTTGATTTTTGTTTTTGATTTTTCACAGTAATTAGCTTTTAAACGAAATATCTTTTTAAGATAGAGTTTCATAGCTAATTGTAGTATATATTGTACTGACTTCATTTATATTGGTAAAAACCGTACGTGAGTTTCTATTACTCTATAATCTCTCGCACAAACAGTCCAAAAGCCACAAGTCACACCAAAATTCATTGGGCATGTTCTTTAAGTCAAAAGCTGGTGGTTTGTGGCTTTTACTATAGTACCTAACTTTCAAACGGAGTATTTTTTTAAAGATGGGGTTTACAAGTTAAACGATATACACGTTAAAAGCCTAACATCTGTACCAGCCAAAATCGCAAGTGAGTATCTGTCTCTCCGTAATCTGCACCGTAAACAGCCAAAATTCAAAAATTTCAACCAAAAGTCATAAACCGCAATCGAAAAGAACAGACCTAAGTCTCAGCTAAAAAGAATAGGCCATTTGTCGGGCTGGCCGGCATTTTTCCTACCGCTAGGCCTAAGTGATTGATAGCCCATAAGGAGCAGTTCGGGTCCCTGCGTAAACCGTACCCACATGGCTAGATCCTTATCAACGTTGCTGCTCTTTACTTGCATTTTCCCAAAAACAGCATGCGTAGTAGCTATTAAGATTCGCTACTCACAGGTCGTGGATTCAAAAACCGGACACTTAGAATGAAAACCCACACAAACAACGAGAAAATTGATCATTTGCCACTTTGAAGAGTGGGTTTCGCAAAATTGCTATTTTTAAAATTGACTTCGCAAAAATGCCATGCAGTACATTTACCTCTTGATTACCATGCCATTTGAGCCATTTAACTCATTTAATATTTTTTTTCTAATTTCAGGGGCTGGAAAAGACTTTTCTATCCTTACTAAGTTTTGCACTGTATGGGCTTTGGATTGGAAGGTGGACATCCTACTGTTGTTCAAATAGATGAGGTGGGGGACAATGCTGAGTTTGTCTTCTTGACGATGGGTGAATGTGCACTCTACTTGGATATTAAGAGCAGGGAGACGCATAAGGTGTACGAGGAGATGCGAAAGGATCGACATTTGGTTGGGATCCGCCCCTTTATGATGATCTGGCCTCCCACCTTTCCTTTACTGAAGGATTGATCCTACAAGGTTTGCCTTTGGCCTTTGGGTGATCTGTGTAGTACTGATGTCGACATTATAAAGTTCTGCAATTTGCACTATGCTAATCTCTTATCCGGTTTGTGATGTTTCACCTTCCAATCCAAAGCCATGCAGTGCAAAACTTAGCAAGAGTAGAAATGTTTTTTCCAGCCCCTAAAATTAGAAAAAAAAATATTAAATGAGTTAAATGGCATGGTAATCAAGAGGTAAATGTACTGCATGGCATTTTTGCGAAGCCAATTTTGAAAGTGGTAATTTTGCGAAGCCCACTCTTCAAAGTGGCAAATGATCAATTTTCTCCACAAACAACCCATCCAACTTATGGTAGGTAAGAATCGAACTTTAGTCATCAGTTAAATAAACAAGATAACTATTAGGTTATGCTATGGTTTGCGGTTGGGCTCTATTTCTATTCTTTATTTTGCATTCTTTCTTACGTTAATAAAACAGCTAGTATTTCTGGATCACTGCTTGGATCATTGGATGCCGCCAATTACTAAGAAGGTTCTTGCATAAATTTACTACTGCTTCTGGATCACGGTTTGTACTTATTTATCGTTACATTATCTCTGCCTTCTCTGAAGGATTCCTGATGGGCAGGCACATGCACAGATGCACTGCGTGCAAGCGCTGAGATTTTAGTAGTTTTATCTGTATAAAAAACAAAAACAAGTACGATGCAGGAGAAGCTAACCGGACATGCGCAGTACTTGCCCTGGTCGTTGAAGCAAAGTATATAAAAACGAGATACAGCTGCTTACGAGTACGAAAGTTTTAATCTCTGTCGCCTCTCATTAGTCAATGATTATGGTCGATCAATCGGTCAGGCAACAAAGACAAAGGCCCTGCGAATTAGAGTTTCTGTTTGCTTCTAACTTTTAATTTTTTTATCTTTTTTTAATGATATAATTTTTTGGATTGTTTGTCTTTTCTTTTTTTCCTTTATTTCTTTTATTGTCTATAATGATATATTCTTTTATTTTTTTATATTTTAAATTTAATTATGCTGAAAAACTATCAGCAGCTATAATGTATTTTTAACCATTACAGCACAAAATAAATCATAAACTAGGACTTTTAAGTCCAAATAAACACCATCAGAAGCATATCTTACTTTGCCTTGCTCTCGAGACATGCTGATTATACGCGTTTAAGGTGGTGATCGGTTCGACTGAAAAGCTCATGGCTTATGGCTGAAAACACTGTAGCTGACTGAAAAAAGCACTGTAACTGACAGAAGCTTATTTAGCATAATTAAATTTAAAAAAAATTAAAAATATAAAAAAATATGTTAGCCCATTACGTATAATACAAACAAATACGGGAAAAAAAGAACCGGCAAAAAAGCTCAACAAAAAGCCAAAAGTTCAGAAAAAGATGAAACTTATGAATAGTGAAAAATAAGCCAGAAGCCAGAAACCGAAGCCGAGTTGATCAGGAATTTATCTTTTTGTAGTACAATAGTATGGGTGACGCATCAATCTTGCGTGTTCCAACGGCCCAGCTTAGCCCAGACGAACTGGTAACCTGGTCTGGTGGTGTTGCACCCGAATTCGCAAAGGCAAAAGGCGTTTCGTAGCCGTATTTGTTTGGGACTACCTATTGCACAGTTGCTTGAGATTTTCAGAAATCTCAGTCACTTTTTCAGCCTTTGGATCACCATCCTATGGCGCATGAGGGCTGCTTCAGTTGTTGACTTGTTTGTTTATGTGCTATTTCCAGTTGAGCTAGGCTGTTTTTATTACTTATTGGACAGGCATTTTTCAGTTAAGGGTCTACTTGCTCACGAGCCCTCTATAAGAAAGTCACAAAGGCCAAAACTGGGGCCATCGCAGCAAACCAAAAACACACAAACATAGAAAAAGCCCAAATAGGAGTGAGTGCTCTCTAATGATTGTTTTGTTTGATCTGCTACTCACAGCTTCCTAAGTGCCCCCCCCCCCCCCCCCCGCGGTTCCTTGTCTCTGTGCATGGCACTGCAAACAAAAGCTAATTAACTTTTCATGCTAACAAATAGGAGTGAAAATGGCTTACGTACGGATAGTGTTTAAATCATATTCGTATCTATATTTTTTTCTCGGATTCAAGTACGAATCGAACAAATACCAGATAAAAATACGGACCAGACAAATATCGGGTACAAATTCGAATGAATATCTACTCAATTCGGTTTGATCCGGTTATCTTCATAACTTATATAGTATAAAAGACATTAATAACATTTTATCCTCGTATAATCATGCTTAATCACTCTAATTCATTTACTTCACTAAAGAAATATGAATACACATTCAATTAAATAAAACTTTTTCAACTAATTAGTCATATTGTAATAAAGTGTACATATTGCTTCATCGAATACGAATACGGATAGTCCGGATAAAATAACATTTCGGATGGTAAAAGTCCATATCATATTCACATCCATATTTTTTATGCTGATTTAAATACGAATACAAATAGGATAGAAATTGTTAATCAGATGAAAAAATATATACTATATTTACATTCTATCGAATACGATAACCGGATAATTCGTATCCACTTTTCACCCCTACTAACAAAGATAATATCATTCTAATCTAGACAAAAAAATAATCCTAAACTCGATGTGCCCAAACAGAATATAGAAACATGAAGAATCATGTTGAGAATGTACATGGTTTATTTATGCTAAATAATTGGCAATCGTGTCAAGTTGAAATTTGCATTTGTGAAAGTTTGCAATTTTTAGAGCTGCCTGTTAGGGGTGGTTTGATCGGCTTGGGTCAAACGGTCATACCATCCCTGTAGACTTTGGCATTTTGACACCAAAATATTGCGTAGGAGTATCTTGAGTTTTCTTTGCACTAGGTGTCATCTCATTAGAATTGTGAGGTAAAACTAGAGAGCGAAATACTGAATTTCCAGAGAGGGTCATTCTGGTACTCTACCCTGGCGGTCTGACTGTCCGAGAGGGTTTTGATTATTTAGGTGAATTAGTAATGGGTTGAGTTTTAGGGTTCTAGATCATTTCATTCATGTTGCATGAAATATGTTTGAACTAACATGAGTCAAGTTGTGAAGAAATTGTACCCAAAAATAGTTTCTTGGTCTGTGATGTGTAGGTGCTTGGAGTCAGCCATGGTAGACGGCGAGGACTGGGACTAGGTTCGGGGATAAGCTGAGGTACAGTAAAGGAAGCCAGACGGGTTGGTTAGGCTCAAGCGAGGCACATGAAAAGACAAGAGATATCAAAGGGAAAGTCCAAACAACAGTTCATCGAATGGCGCGGTCGGTGTAAGTGAGGCGTGGTCGGGAGGAACTGACATAGAGAGAATTGCTGATATGAAAGCTATTGGTGAATCTACATTTGCAAGCATAGGGATTGCTTGCAAAGAAAAAGATGACCATGGATTAGGCTCAGGGGAAGAGGTGGGGTCCACGGTCAAAATGAGAGCGTTTTGGTGGGAAAGCCAAATACTACTCAAACCAAACTCGACTTATCTGAACCACGGTCAATTACTCATCATACACATGTGGTCACCTCCACATGGTTCATCAATCTCCCCCTTGATGAGTATATTGACAAACCCCGAAAAAGCGCAAAGAAGAGTTTGAGTTTGAAGAATCCAACATGATCCAAAGAAGAGAATGAAACAAATGACCATGTCGACAGAAGGAACACTAGAGCAACAACTGAAGGAGCAAATTGTTCCCCAAAGCTCTAAAATGATCCCAACTAGCTTTTTCTTCTCTATTCTCCCCCTTTTGGCAATAAACGCATCAAGGATGCAAAAGAGAGAATATGACATGTCAATGAATGAAATGGCTGAAGTTTGATTATTCTAAGCAGTTAGAGCCATGAGAATTATCCATAATGACCATAATGAGTTATACCAAGCCATAAATAAAACGCTATCTAGATCATGACGACACATATATAAGCCAGCTAAGCAAGATAGATGACAATCTGAAATTTAGCGCAATGTCAAGTCATCAACAAGTAAAGTCTAGCTAGAGATATCCAAGGATGATGCAGGCCATGTCAATAAGCTAAGCGTAACCAAGAAGCTCAAATTGAGTCCAAATAGAGTGCTATATGCTCAAGAATGAAATATTGATTAAAGTACTTGGTTCTTTTTGTAACTTAAGCAAATTGAGCACATAAAACATTGTCTTGTTAAAATTCATGGTCGTTTCCAACCCAATTTTTGTTATGTGCTAGATCTCAAGCCTTATGCGACTACTCCAAGCAAGAAGCTTAAGAAGATAGTCTAGGTCATCCAAAACTCCCCCTGAGTTCATGCCTAGTGCAATGGCAAGCCGTCTCATGAGAAAGAATTGGTGAGATCAGTTTTTTCGCACACAAAAGAGATCTTTTTGCTTTTTAACATGTTGTACTAACTCATGCATCATCAAGAGACTAAAATAGCTCAATCTAAGGCTCAATAGAGAATCAACGCTCAACTTAGCCTATTTGACATGGCATGAATCATAAAGGGATAGCTAAGGCAAGACTAGACTCAAATGCGAGCATGACAAGTTTTAGTTCAAGTTTGGCAATTTTAATTAACTTATCATGGTAAAAGCTAGTCTACACATATAAAGTCATGATCAATCTAGCATATAACGTACAAATCATGGCAATGTGTACAGCATTGTAAACATGTCATAACAGGATAATAATCAAGGCTCAAAGCAGTTACATTACAATGCTAAATGCTAAAAAGCAGGAAAATCCAGCTCCCCCTCAACATTAGATGCAACTTTTAGTTCAAGTTGAGTTATGTCAATATTAAGCTCCAGAAGCTCCCAAATGAACTCCCCCTGAACTAAAGCAATAAAAATGAGAAGCTGGCAAAGAAAATCCAAACGGTCAGTCCTTAAAGCATAGATAAGATATAGAGACAACTATGGCTCAGACTGACTCTCATCTACCCCATATGACTCCAGGACTAATAGCTGACCGTAAAACACACACTAGAGAGCAAACACGTACCCTGTCTACCCGAGGGTGGCCCGACCCTCGCTAGAACCTACAAGAAGTGAGTGAGCTCAATCTAGTGAGATAAGAAGCAGCTAATAAGAAGCATCCTAGAATCACAAGATAAGAGTAGGAAGTCTAAGCAATTAGGCAAGAGAAGCACTCTAACCTATGCTAGAAGGACTAAACCCAAATGCACCCCGTGTGCAAAGCAGCAGAAATGAGACAGAAGTATAAGCAATATAGTAAAGCAGTTAAGCCCAAAGCTCCCCCTCACTACAGTCCATAAGGACAAACCACCCCAAGCTCTCCCCGTAGAGCTGAAAACCTCGAGCTATCCAAAGGCTTGGTGAAGATATCAGCCAACTGGTGGTCACTCTCCACAAACTGGAGCACTATGTCACCCTTCTCTACATGGTCTCTAAGGAAGTGGAAGCGAATATCGATGTGCTTGGTCCGAGAGTGTTGCACTGGGTTCTTAGCAATGTTAATCACAGAAGTGTTATCACAAAAGAGTGGAACACTGTCGATAACTAACCCAAAGTCCCGCAGGGTCGAAGCCATCCAGAGTACCTGACTGCAGCAGCTGGCTGCAGCAACATACTCGGCCTCTGCGGTGGACTGCGCAACACCGGACTGCTTCCTCGAAGACCAAAAAACGAGAGAAGTGCCAATGAATTGGCAAGTGCCAGAAGTGCTCTTCCTATCTATCCTACAGCCGGCAAAGTCTGCATCCGAAAAGGCTCTCAAGGAAAGACAGGATGAGGAAGAGTACCAGATATCATAGTCAATGGTAGCTCGAAGGTATCGAAAGATGCGCTTCACCGCCTGGCGGTGAGATACGCAAGGAGAAGCCTGAAAACGGGCACACAGACACACAGAGAAGTGTATGTCTGGTCTCGAGGCAGTGAGGTAAAGAAGGGAGCCGATCATACTTCTGAACTCTTTCTGATCAACTGGCTCGCCGTCCTCATCTGGGTCAAGATAGGCTGTAGAAGCCATGGGAGTTGACACAGGCTTACCATCACTCATGTCGAAGCGTCTCAGGAGGTCACGAGTGTACTTTCCCTGATGAAGAAATGTACCCTCCCGAGTCTGCTTGATTTGGAAGCTAAGGAAGAAGGTCAACTCGCCCATCATACTCATCTCAAACTCGGTGCTCATGACATCCGAGAACTGTGAAACCAGAGTATGAGAAGAGCCGCCAAAGATGATGTCATCGACATAGATCTGGACAAGCAGAAGGTCATTGCCATGACGGCGGATGAACAAGGTCTTGTCTACATTACCCATTTCAACCCATGACTCAACAAGTAGGACTTAAGCTTCTCATACCAAGCTCTGGGGGCCTGCTTAAGTCCATACAACGCTTTGGAAAGCTTGAAGACATGGTTATGGTATTTGGGGTTCTCGAAACCAGGAGGCTGTCTCACATAGACTTCTTCCTCAATGAACCCATTAAGGAAGGCACTCTTGACGTCCATCTGGTAAAGCTTGAAACCCTTAGAAGTTGCAAAGGCAAGCAGGATTCTAATGGCCTCAAGTCTAGCTATAGGGGCAAAAGTCTCCTCAAAATCTAGACCCTCAACCTGGGAGAAGCCCTGAGCTACCAGTCTAGCCTTGTTTCGAATAACCACTCCATCCTCACTCTGCTTGTTCTTGAACACCTACTTAGTCCCAATGATATTGTGACCTCGCGGGGGCTCGACAAGCGACCAGACCTTGTTTCTCTCGAAGTTTTCTAGCTCCTCATGCATGGCATTGACCCAAGACTCGTCGAAAAGAGCATGAGAAACATCCTTGGGCTCAAAGGAGGCAATGAAAGCAGAATGGAGACAGAATTGAGATAAACCAGATTTTGAGCGGGTAACACGCTCAAACAGGTCTCCAATCATCTGCTCAGAAGGATGCTTTTTCTGGATATGACGGGGAGGTCCAGGATGAGATGAAGAAGTGACCTCTACCTCGGGTACAGAAGAGGCAGGGACAGAGCCACTAGCTCCGGAGGAAGCAGTAGGCAAGGGCTGATCACCTTGAGGTACCGTGGAAGAAGGCATCTCAAGGGGAGGATGAGGCGCTGGATCAGGTAAACAACCATCGTCTCCATCGTCCTCATCATCCACAAAGATGGTCTCGGACTGCTCTAAAGAACCTGAGATATCAGGCCTAGTCCCCGGACTGGCCTCGTCAAAGGTCACCTCACAGGTTTCTACCAATTTGCTAGACTCGCAGTTCCAGACCCTATAAGCCCGCGAAGAAGGCGAGTAACCTAGAAAGATCCCATCACACGAACGTGACTCGAACTTATCTAGGTTCCCGGACTTCAGAATAAAGCACTTGCAACCAAACACACAAAAATGAGAGACGCTGGGCTTTCGCCCGTATCTCAACTCATAAGAAGTGCGGTGCAAGAGTGCCCGAAGAAAAACTCGATTTGAGACATGGCACGCGGTGGCTATAGCCTCTGCCCAAAACTTCCGCGGTGTAGAGTACTCATCAAGCATCGTCCTGGCCATCTCGACCAAGGTACGGTTCTTCCTCTCCACAACGCCATTTTGTTGTGGGACGTGCGGAGAAAAGAATTGGTGCTCTACACCTGTCTCATCACAGAAACTCTCGAAGTAGGAATTCTTGAACTCCGTGCCATTGTCACTGCGGATCGCTCGTAAGGCACCCGGGAGCTCAACAGAAAGCCTACTGAAAAGACCTCGAAAATGTGAAAAAGTCTCATCCTTCGAGGCTAAGAAAAACACCCAAGAAAACCTCGAATAGTCATCGACCAAAACAAGGACATACCACTTCCCTCCTGCTGACTGCACTCGAGCTGGTCCAACAGTGTCCATATGGAGCAGCTGTCCTGGTGCATCGGTCATAGTAACTGTGACCGGAGGGTGAGAAGCGGCAACCATCTTGCCGTGCCGGCATGGAGCGCAAACAAGATCTTTGACCATTTTGAGTTTCGGCAAACCACGAATGAGATCGTGGCCGCTAACTCGGGTCAAATGGTCAAATCCGATGTGACCAAGTCTCCTATGCCAGAAAGTCAGATCGCGGGACTCTGAAGCAACCAAACACCGGAGAGGATCACCAGAAGACTCAGAAAAATCAGCACGAAAGATCCTCCCATAACGTGAAATCCCGCAAACCAGACTACCCGAAGAGTCAAGAATTTTGCAAGCATTTTTCTTAAAGCTCACCTCATAACCGTCATCGGTAAGCTGAGAAACCGAAAGCAAATTGTACTGCAGCTTACTAACCAAGGCAACATCCTTTAGAATAAAAGAGGCATTAATGCGCACAGTACCTTTGGCGATGACGTGCCCAGACGAAGCGTCTCCGAAGGTGATCGTCTCATCACCTGGAGCGCGGGCTAGGGAGGAGAACCAACGGGAGTCTCCGGTCATATGACGAGAACAACCGGAGTCTACAAGCCAAACCTTCTCCTTCCCTACCCGGCGAACCTGAGTCAAATAGAGAGTAAAGTCTCAGTACTGGGGTAAATCAAGAGTGATTTTGGCACCCAATACTGAGTAACACGTGGAGCAGATGAAGTAGTCAAGCACGACTGACCTCTATCTACCCTACGCTCTCCGTGACTCAAAGAAGCAGAAGGTCTGTGAGCAGACCTGAAGCTGTTGTGGGGTCCGACTGCTACGGGAGAGCGAGTCGGAACACCGGCAACACGCTGATCACGCCGTGGGTAACTGTCTCGACGGGGGAAACGAGATGTACCCTCAGAACGGCGGAAGTCATGACCTGGAGCAGCATGAGGACGAAAACCAGAAAACTCAGAAAAACCAAGTCCTCGATGCTGCCCAAACACGTCAGAAGCAAACCTGGACCTCGTGCTAGTCTTAGGTGCACTCAGGATCTGGGGCTGACCCTAAATACGCCTAAGTGCCTCTGCACGGTCTCTTCGCGCAATCCTGGCGCGCCTGAAGCATCTCTCGATCGAGTGCCCATCCTTCTGACAGAAGGTGCAGTGGTACTTCACCTTCTGAGAGTTGGAAGTAGCACGAAGAGGCTTCGCCTTCTGAGAGGCCGAAGCAACAGGTGGAATCACCTTGCTGTCAGAGATCCCTTGGACAAAGCCCGCTGATTTGAATTTCACCTCGTCAGATCTGGGCTCAACCTCGATCACACCTCCTAAGATGGGTCGGAGAATAGCAGGTGGATGCTTCCTCATATCCTCATAGAAATCATATCCTAGACCTTGATTGAACTTACAAATCTTGGATTGGTCTAGAATAAAATTAAGCTTCTTTTTGCCACCTACAAATCTCTCGAGAGTGTTCATAAGGTACTGACACTCCCGAAAGAGAGAGGTGCAAGAAGAGCAGGGGGAAGAGGGAACAGCAGGAGGTAAGGAAGCAGATGAAGAACCAATAGCAGAGGAACGAATGGCTTGTGCATGCACAGCCGACTCAGAATGGACAGTCCTACTGCTAGAAGGTTGGCTCACGTCACTAAGCGTCTCTACCTTACCTTGGGGCTTCTCCCCCTCCTCAGCAATCACATCACAAGAAGTTGATGACTTCTCTAATAAGTCCTTAGTTAGCTTCACACATTTATCATTCAAAGCAACGAGTTCAAGTTTTAGTTTGTCACAACTAATGCATGGTGAGCTAACAGGATCCTTAGTCGCAAACTGAGCCAATTTGTTGTTTTGATCAATCATCTCTTGGAATTGCTTAGAAACAGAATCAAGTTCAAGGGTTAATTTTGGACAATTGGTGCAAGAAACAACAGGCTCAAGTAAAGAAGCATGCAACTCAGCAATCTTGTGATCTGCCCGTTTTAGGTTCGACTTCAGCTTATTGCAATTTTCGCATGACTCGGGCAGATCAAGCAACATGGTATAAAGGCCTCTAAAAGCATTGTCCTTATCCTCACATGAGGTGTAAGCACTAGTCTCAACAGGAGCAGATGAAATAGAAGCAATCCTACTCATCTCTAGTTCAGCCAACAGACTAATGTTCTCCACCTTAACAGTATCAAGCTCGGAGGACAAACTATCATGCGAGGTCCTTAGTTTCTCCATGTCACCCAGCAAAGCAGAGCATGTATCACAGTCGTCACTAGAGGGACCAGATGTAAGAGCAATAATCTCTAGTGACAACCTGTCTACTTCATTCTCTAACTCAGTACACCTAGCCCTAGCTCTAGCATGGAAACCACCTAGCTTAAGAAAAGCATGATTGAGCTGGTCGTAGGTGGGGCATACCTCGTCCGAGTCGGAGTACAGCTCGCTGTCGCTGAGTTCGCCCTCGAGGGCCATGAAGCACATGCCGGAGAAGTCGTCGCCGCCATCCTTGGGCTCTTGGTCACCCGTCCCGTCGTCGTCGCTCCATCCCTCCACCTCGCTGAGGTCGAGGTCGTCGAAGGCGGTGAGGACGCGGTGGAAGAGCTTCTTGGCCTTCCCGAAGTTGCGGAACTTCTTCTTTCCCGGCGTCTGAGCTGGAGTCTTCTTGTTGCGGTTCTTGTCGGTGTAGTCGTTCTTGCCCGAACCGCCGTAGTCGTTCTTGCCCTTCTCCAGCTTGGGACAGTTCGCTCGAATGTGGTTGGGGCCACCACACTCGAAGCAGATGACTGGTCCGCCTCTCTTTCTGTCCCTCCTCCTCTTGTAAGCATGGGAGAACTTCTGAGCTAGGAGGGACAGCTGTTCATCCTCTAGCTGCTCTAACTGATCATCAGTTACGTCACATAGAGCAGCTAGGGAGAACCCACAAAGCGAATCGGCGGAAAAACCAGAAGCCGAACTGGGATCGGTGACCAAAGCCATCGACTGTGACTTCGACCGACGAGAGACAACGTCAATCTCGTGAGTCTTGAGGCGCGAGTACAGCGCGTCAAGAGTCAGGGTCGAGAGGTCTGTCCTGTCTTTGATGGTGGTCACCTTCATCTCCCACACGCGCAGATCGAGTGCCGCGAGCATCTGACGAGCGTTGTTCGAGTCGGGGTATGTGAGACCGACCGCTCGGAGGTTGCTCAAGATTTTGTGAAATCGCGAAAAGCACTCGTCCGGGGACTCACCAGCAAGCATCTCGAATTTGTTGTATTCGCGCTTGAACTGGTCTTGTCGAACCGTCTTGATCTGGGTGGTGCCCTCATGGTATACGTCGAGGGTCACCCAGATGTCGTAGGCGGACGACAGGTGAGATATACGGTCAAACTCGCTACGACTCAACCCCTGGATGATGATGTTCCTTGCCTTTGCATTCGCCTCAACATCAGCCATGTTCCCGGCATTGATGTTCTCATCGGCAGGAACAGCGAATCGTACCTTGACCTTCCGCCAGATGGCATACCCCTAGGCCTGGATGTATGTCTCCATTCGGCTCTTCCAGAAGGGGTAATCGATGCCATCGAACACGGGCGGTTTGGTCGAGTACTTGTCTGTCGCCATGGCTCTTGAGACCGGTTAAGATCTATGAATTAGAGCTAACCGGCTCTGATACCAATTGTAGGACCGAAATGGCGACAGGGGGGGTGAATGTCGCTCGCTTAAAATCGCCCCCGAGAAAACGAACACTGAATTTTCAAAAGATGCAAAACAACGCAACTCACAAAAAACTTAAAATTAATTTTGCTGAAATCTGGGACGCATGTGATACCAAAAAATTCAGCATAAATCAAAGAGTACTCAGTAAAAATTTCAGCTGAAAATATCACAGTTTGATCTGCATGCAAAATTGTCAAAGATCAGAAAAAGAAAAAAAATCCTCATGTGCATTTGCCCAACGAAGGAATGGACTGATGCTAGTCTGAGAATAAAATGAGACTCTTGGCTGGCCGAAACTGAGAAGGATTCTTGCTGCAGCCTAACTAAATCTTAGCAATACTCAACCAAAAGCAGCAAGACACTATAGATGAATTAATGAGGTGGTTCAGCTGTAGACAAGAATTGAATACATGTCCCAGCCAGCCTGCTTTGCCGCACAAAAGAACTGAAAAAGGAGCTGCGGCGAAAAACTCTGAAGAACCTGTTTCAAACAGCAGAGGCTTAACACAAAGAGACCAAAAATACTTAGAACTTGGAATAACAGGGAAAAGGATGAAATCCTTCCAAACTTTTCAGAAACCAAACTCAGAACCTTAACCTAAATAGGATTGAGGCAAGAGAGACCAAGGGAAATCAAAAGAAACCCATGAATTTTAGATTTGTGCCCAAAACTGAGAAAGTACAGGAGCTGCACAAAAAACCCAATTCCTCTCCAATCCTTGATCTATTGCCCATGAAACTTTGCAGAAAGATTAGCAATAGCCAAAGAACTCATGATGCCAAGTCATGAGCCATCTCATGAAGGGAATCAAAAACGAGCTCAAACCCTAGACTAGAAACTCAGGAGAGACCAAGAACAGAGGAGCCCAAAACTTGAAATCCGAGATTTAAATGAAGTTTGCTCTCGGGAAACTTGATCAAATGATCTTGAGGCACTATCCCATCAAAGAGCAACCCATTTTAGGCCTTCCCAACAATTAAAAGCAAGAAATCAAGAAAAGAGGAAATCACTCAAAATGAAGAACGAAGACCAGAGAGCGATGCACGAGACAAGAACTTCAGATTTCCATTCCAAATCCAACAGATGAATACAGATACGTCCCGATACGCATGGACATTAGGACAAGGAAGTGATTACAAGTCTCTCAATCCCTCATCTCCCACTCAATCCTCAAAATCACCAAGAAACTCACATACTTCTTGGGAGGAATACACACTGAGGGGAGAGCTCTCTGGAACACATCGAAGGAAGGACTCACAGAGGGGACACAGCCCTGCTGTATACACCAATCCTCCACCAACTAAAGCCCTAAAGCCAAAACAACCACTAAAGCCTATTTTGACTAAAGGAAACCCTAATTCCCTCACAAGTGCTCAAGTGGACATGCAGCCCCTCAATCCTTTATATAGCTCATGGCTAACGGGTCTCCGCCCGGTTACGCCCGCTACGTCCAACAGAGCCCGCTCCCGCTTGTGCAGCCACGCGAATTTCCCGATTCGCCCCTCGTGCACCTTCCGGGGAGCTTCCGCGCTCCTTGCCTCGCACGCCTCGCAACCACCTCGAGTCCACGTCGTCTTCGACACATCCCGACCGTTCTGACCTCAGCGCCACCTGCGCCTAGTCCGGTCCACCGTGTCTCGCCACGACTCCGCCTCGATGTCCTGCAGTCACACAGACAAGAAACACATCAAATAGCACCGCTCGATACGTGAAAGCGTAAATAACCTCATACCTACCACAGATGAAGTCCAAACCTGTCGAATCATCAGAATATGCAACCTAACCCGAATACGACCAAGTTTGACCAAAACGACCGAGTCCGTCGTACAACGCAACGACATGGTCCAAACCACTCAAACCAAACTCGACTTATCTGAACCACGGTCAATTACTCATCATACACATGTGGTCACCTCCACATGGTTCATCAGTAGTGAAGAGAGCAAAACTGTGGCATTTGGAGGGTGTTTGGAGAGCAGTTTATGTCAAGGAGACGCCGATGAGGCAAGTGGAAGGAAGCTTGCTCCTAAACGGGTTTGGGCTTATACGCTTTGAGAAGTGTGCATAAGTCATGTGTTGAGTGTAAAATCCGATGTATGTAGGGTTAATGGCTTTCTTCGATTGTGCTAATAGATGATATCTATTAGTGTTAGATGCAGGCCAATTGCTCCATTTGTTTGAGTGTGAGAGGTTGGCGACTAGGGTTATGAAGACCAAAGGGGATAGCAACCAACTATCTCTTCTAGGGTTTGATAAAGAGGCTTCCTTGGAGGGGATGCAAATGGGGTGTGTGCTCTTGAGAGAGAGGAAGCCCTGTCCTCCATGGTGAGGTGCCTGTAAATCAAACATCTACATGTTGCAATAGATTAATCTTATTTATCTACCATAGCGTGTTCTTGATCTGGTTGTTTTTGCTAGTTACAGTAAGCTTAGAAATAATGTTTACTAAGTTTAAAAGCCAATATCTATCCAAAAATATCAGATTTCTATAGAAAGATAAAAATGACAGTAAAGTGTTTATAAAATTGTGCCTTCTCGACTAATGCAATTTTAACTAAATCAGTGCACAAATTTTCATAAATCACAAATATCTACCTAATCTGGTGGCAAGCACAAGGCTAATGGTTTTGGCATTAGGATAGTGACTTTAAAGAATTTGGGGGACATACCATCTAAAAAAATCAGTTAGCATGTTGGCAGTCAGTAATAGAATATATAGTATGTGTCAGAAGATATCAAGAGAATGGTTTGCATACTAAACAATAGTGAAAACATAACTATCCTAGTTGTTTAACACTCTCAATCACAACCGATGAGGTTGAGATTGTATCATAGGATCTTCAGTTATTGTATTCTAATTGGTTTGGTGAGACCATCAGCTAATTGATCTTGTGATAATATGAACCGAATCTTCAACGCCTTTCTTACCACTCATTCTCAAACAAAATGAAAGTCCACCTCAATATGTTTAGTTCTAGCATGGAATACAGGATTAATAGAAAAAGATATGTGGCTCCAAGATTGTCACACCACAGAATAGACGTTGTGATTGATAAATTCTAAGTTCTCCCAATAGTGACTATATCTAGATGATTTTTGATGTGTCATTTGCAAGAGCATTGTACTCTGCCTTAGTACTGTATCTCGCCATTGTGGCTTGTTTCCTTAAACTCTATAATATGAGATTGGAGCTAAAGAAAACCACAAAACCACTGGTTGATCTGTCATTTGCTGATCCTACCCAATCTACATCAGAGAATGCACTAACCAAACTAGAAATAGACTTGTGAATACAAAGTCCAACACTCACTATGTGTCATACATACCGTAAAATTTTTTTCACCACTGTCCAATGATGTTTGTCATACATACCGTAAAATTCTTTTCGCCGCTGTCCAATGATGTTCGGTCGGCATATGTAGAAATTAACACACCTTATCAACCGCGTATGGTATATCTGGTCGTATCAATATTAGGTACTATAAAGCACCTACTCTACTCCTGTAATATGTTGCTATTGCAGCTGATAACTCTCCCGTTAGACTTTGATAATTTTTTAGTTGTCGACATTGGAGAAGTTATTGGTTTGTATGTTGTCATATCAGTTCATTGCAAAAGGTTGGTGGAATATTTAGACTAAACAAGGACAAGATCCTCCCCTGATCGACATACTTTGATGTCTAAGAAGTAATGAAGATCACTGAGATCCTTGAGAGTAAACTCTGACTACAATTTCTGAATCAAGGAATGAACAGCTTGAAGAAATGAACTAGTGACAATAATTTTATCAACATAAATCAGACTATATGTGATCATGCCACTATGATTATAGATAAACAGGGACTTGTAAATAAGAACTGAGTCAAGAATACCAGGTACGAGGTGATTTCTTCAACCTATAAAGAGTTTTATCCAATTTGCATATATGATGCAAAATTGTGGATCCTTATAATCCAGTTGATGTAGCATGAACACATCCTCTTCCAGAACGCCATGCAAAAACACATTCTATACATCCAATTGATGAAGCAACCATTCACGTGATACTACTAATGATATAACAAGATGAATTGTAGCGGGTTTCACAGCCGGGCAGAATGTTTCTTCGTAATCAATCCCATACAATTGTTTGAATCCTTTTACAACCAATTTGGCCTTATAGCATTCAATAGAACCATCAGCCTTCTTCTTCAATTTAAATACCCACTTGTAGTCAATGATATTGTGACCAAGCTGACATGATACCAAGTGCCATGTCTTATTCTTTAAGAGTGTCTGATATTCAGCGTCCATTATCTCCTTCCAATTTCTATCACAAAGAGTATCCTCAAGAGTTGTCGACTCGGTCAAAGCAAGAAATGCGCGTCGGCGGGCCTCATATTGCACCGTTCCATTGGTGTGAATCCTTGGTTGGCAAATGTCGTTCCACTATCTTGTTGCATGGGATGAGGCAGTGGTACAGAAGGATTAGACGGTGGAGACAAAGTCGTGTTGAGTTCCATGGTCGTGCCAGGGACACGTGGAGCAAGTGAAGCACCAGATACATGTGTGGGCTAGCAGGATCCTCTGCGAGACTCACACTAGCGGGTGATAGGACATCTTGCACATGATCTGAGATATCAGCACCCCCGGGATCTACACTATCAGTGCCCACCAAATCGCCCCTGGGATCTGTCCCTGTATTCTCTCGCATGGAGTCATCGCTTGGATTTGTTGTGGGCGTGTCACCTGTAGCCTGTAAGATTTGAATCAAGTATACTAGTACCCATACTAGTCTCCCTACCATCTATACATCCCACAACTGGAGGAAAATTTGCAGAGGCCAAGAGAGGAAAGATCGAAATTTGGTCAAGTAATGGTTGATCCGATGGTGGTGATTTTTCATCAGCAAAAGAAAATTGTTGCTCATCAAAAACTACATCATGAGAAATATAAATACTATTCAAAGAGATATGTAAACACTTGTAGTCTTTATGAAGAGAGCTATAAGCAAGAAAAAAACACCATTTAGAACGAAATTGGACCTTTCGATCATTGTATGATGGAGACAGGGCTAGCATGCACACCCAAAAGTTCTAAGAAAAAAATAGTCTAAAGATTTTCCAAAAAAGATGGTCTAGTGGAGTTGAATTCAATATCATTCTGCTAAGGATGCGATTTATCAAGAAACATGCTATTTGGAATGGCTCACCCCAAAAACAAACAAGCATGGAGGCATGTGCAAGTAAGGACAACCAACTTCTACAATATGGCGATGTTGTCCCTCAGCTAAGACATTTTGTTAATGAGTGTGTGGACAGAAAACATGATGAGTGATTTCAATTTGTTAAAAAAAGGAATTCAACTTCTGGTATTCGCCTCCCTAATTGGTTTGCATGTATAGGATTTTTTATCTAGAAGGCACTCAATATGACTTTAGAATTGGACGAATATATGATAGGCATCAGCTTTACTCTTGAGACAATATATCCAGGTGAATTCATTGAAATCATCAATGAAACACGCATAATATTTAAAACTATCAAAGGAGGTACATGCAGGCCCCCAAACATCGAAGAAAACAAGTTAAGGAATGCCGATGAAAATTTTTGAACAAAGAAAAGAAAGCTGGTGACTTTTGCTCTGTTGACAAGCATCACAAACAGAGAATTTTATTGGACTCATGAAAGAAAGGTAAACTATGACGCTGAAGAATCTAATCTACCATAGGGGACGAGGGATGACATAAACGGCAATGCCACCACTTATGACTGTGTTTGATGACAAAGAGGGCCTTCCTAGATGTAGCCAAGCCGATAGAAATAGGGTATAGGCCACCCTCACTAGGACCGCAAATGAGCACCTTCTTTGAAGTATGATCCTTAATGAGAAAATAATCAGGATGAAATTCAAGACATACATTATTGTTAGCTGTGAGTTTATGAATAGATAACATATTTTTATTTATGTGTGGAACATAAAGAACATTGTTTAGAAACAAGGGTTTATTTGACGTATGAATTTTGGAAGAACCAATCTGAGCAATTGGCATACCTAAACCATTTATTGTATGAACCTATTCTTTGCCATAGTACCGCTCGTGTCTCATCAGCTTGTTCAATTCTCCCGTGATATGATTAGTTGCCCCAGTATCCGTGTACCAAGGCATGTCAAACCTTGATCTTGTGGTGACATTTGCCACCATGTGCTCCTCCTGCTGGAACGCATGATCAAAACATTTGTAGCATTTAAAAGCAACATGGTCGATCTTTCCACATAATTGGCAGACGGGCTAATTATCAGATCCCTTGTTGCCGCCATGATGATTGCCGCCGCCATGATGGTTGTCGTAATTGGTACCCTGGTACTGGTACTATCTGCGGCCACCACCTCAGCCACGTCCACCAACACCATCTCTCCCACACCTTCCTTGATTGCCCCCATGTTTGTAGAGGGCTAGAACATAAGATTGTTTTGCTCATGACGCATCTTATAGTCTAGCATGTGTGAGTAGAGATCAGTGAGGGCAACGGGCTCCGTTCGGGTGGTGATGGATGTCACTAGCGCATCGTAGGAGTTGTCGAGGCTGGTGAGAAGATAAATTATGACCTCCTCCTCTTCGAGTGGTTTCCTAGCGGTGGTGAGCCCATCAACAAAGCTCTTGACTTTGTTTAAGTAGTCGATCATCGTCATGTCCCGCTTTTAAAGCGTAGCCAACTGCCGTTGGATTTGCATAATACGCGCCATAAATTGAGTTTCAAACTTGCGCTTGAAGGCATTTGAGACTGCAGCCACTGATAACAGAAAATCAGAAACAACACCTGTCCCAACACCTATGGCGAGAGGGTGGATAGCAGCAAGATTACATTTGATCTTGTTGGAACCAGACGATAAATGCAAGATTAGGAACCTGTGTAGCTCCATCTTTTATCAAACCTATGATCAATTGGGGCGATGCCAGATCAGTTCCTTCTACAAGATCAAGCAACTGTGCGCCACAAAGGATAGGAAGAACATGTGCCTTTAAAGTAGATGTCGTGAGACAGCTTCACATTGGTAGGATTACCAAAGGATGGGTGACCAGTGGACATCAGGCTGACAGTTTGAATGCCAAGTGATCCTGAGATTGACGATCCTAAGCTAGCAGATTTATTTGCAGAGGTTGTCATTGGATGAGAAGAGTAGACTTTGATACCATATCAGAAGATATCATGATAATGGTTTACAACTAGCACACATTAGATCGGACATTTCGAGTGGTGACAATCCTTGGGAGTAGACGTATGATCTTGGCGGCAAGTCAGTGGGCGCCACGAACTTTATTGTGGTGGTTGCTTCAAGGAGAAGCACCGTGAAGGCTGGTAGGTGGCAATTGAGAAATTTATTTGAGATCAGGTGGAGAGGTGATTTACAAAACTGTAGTAATGACTTAAATGGTTTAGGTCACATCTTAGAGGATAGAGCATCTTATCAGGCTATTAAATTCATGTGGAAGTCATACTTTGAAAAGCATGCAAGTGTGTGTGTGTGTGTAAAATCCGTTTATGTATGGGTTACCGAGTTTTCCTATTTGTAAATGGTTCATCCACTAAGTGTGGGCTAATTGTTAGGGTTTGGTGGGAGGTGAGAAGCCTCCACTATATAAGCCATTGTGTGTGTTGAGAGAGATGTTTAGGTTTCCTTATGTTTGAAGCTTTGTGTGTGCGCGCTCTAGCCTTAGAGCTCTATCCTATATGAAGAAGTGGCTGTAAAATATTTCTCTTAAAGTAAAATGAACATCCAAATTCGTTCAAATGAGTCGTGGCATGGATTTCTCTTTGTGCTTTTGATTTGCTTTGTTTTCTTGTTTAGATTTTATCTCCTCTTGATTTTTCTTAGTGCCAAAGATGTGTAAGAGGTGGAGATATCTCTTGAAGATCAGATCTCATCTATTTAGGTATTGTCTATGGAAAGTTCTTGTGATTGTATGATTTTGATCAAGAGATAGGTGATATTGGAGTCTTGATCTTGAGGGCTTTTGACTTGAGTTTGTGCTATGGTCTGCTTGCTATGACATATGAGAATCTATCAAAAGTCATCTAGATCATGAAAGACTCATAGGCAGGTGCAAAATGAAGTTTCTCTCTTTTGCCTGGTTTTGGTGCAACCTCTTTGCTTTGGATAAAGGTCAAGATGTTGGCATTAATCTTCATGATTCATGATTGAAACATGTTCCTGACATCCTAGAGGGGATTTGTACTAAGTTTCATATTATTTTTATCAGTGGTTTAGGAGTTAGCCATTTTCTTAGTTGAGAGCCATGCTAATTTTTGCCTCTGTTTGGCAAGCGATCAGACCGCTTTGACCCGAGTGGTCCGACCGCCCAGGCTCAGTCAAACCGATGGCACTTGCAATATGATCGGTCAACGGTCTAACTGTCCCCTGGCCGATGGTGATCTTGTGTCATTTGGTTCTTGGATTTGATGAAGCTTGTGAGTCTGTATTTTTCGATGCATCTTGTTTCTAATACTAAAGAAAAGATTTTAGAAAACCATTCACCCTCTCTAAGTAGTGGTACCCCGTCTGAATCCTACAAAGGACAACAATGATTTTGACCCAAGTGTAGGGGTGACTGAGATCTGCTGCATAGGTACGACTAGACCGAGGGAGAGGGAAGGTTTGGCTGGTGCCTGATGGCTCTAAAACCCATGATGAATGCCTTACTCCGTCTGTATAGGCACCTGGTTGGGTGGGAGTGGGAGGGACGCGTTGGAACTTGGTAGGTAAGGGAGGGCTCATGACACGTGCAAAGCGGCTGCCCTCAGCCATGCTTGGTTGTGTTACGTTGCGTGGCTCCAAGATATGCCTCCCATATGCGTCGGCCACAGGTGGGACGGCTTAGTAGGAGTGGGTCCACCATGGTTGTTTGCTAGCTTGCTTTGGACTTTTTCACTTTTGGGGTTCTAGCCTTCCTGGCTAGTGCAGCCAATAGTCAATACAAATGTAACACGGTTCATAGAGACACTTCTCCCTTTCAAGCTGTCGTGACTTGTGACAGTGTTTTGGTTATTTTTTTACATTTCAACTGAATTCGCACACTCACGCAACACACCATACATGCATGTGTACATCTTATTGACACACATGTTAGGTCTGGAGTGAAGATCGCTGGATAAATCCTGAATTTATCTTTACCTTATAGAGCATAGGTATGTGTTTTCCTATTAAACGCACATGCATGTGTGAGGTGAGATGCACTGGGTCGATCCGAAGGATGAAACCCTGACGGATGGGTTTTTCGACGGCAACCTCAGCCACTGAGATTTGCAGCGTGGAGTAAGGAGAGAGTGGGGAAGATTGAGATAGGAGGAAAGAGCGATACTTGACGGCTTGAGGTTCCTTCCCTCTCTCTAGATTCCCTCTCGAGGCATTTTGATTTTGCTCTGGTTGTAGGGAAGTTAGAAGAAAGGAGCAATTAAACTAGGAGTTGGGTACAGAAATTGAAACCTAGTGTGAAGAGGGCAATGAGTGGAGAAAGCAAATGGTGGGTCTATGCACATAGTAGCAATAGTGAAGTAAACTGAGAGTATGATATAGAGCGTTCTTTTCGGATGTATGACACATAGATTATCCTTTTTTGTCCATGACTAGGCTTTGAATCCATCCTAGCCATTGGATGAACAAATCTAAGGGTTAAGGTGCAAAGACAATGCGTTCATGCTACAGCAATTGCTAGAATACCGTACTGGCTATTTCAGTGCATTCATCATAGACTTGTAGGCTTGTAGCCTCAGAGAAGATCTGACATGTCGCTTTCTGATCCAATGGCCATGAACGTACTGCATAGTAAATCGGCGATGTGATTTTCCTCCATTCATCCGTACGTGGTGCATGGACGTGGCCCACCTCGGTCTATATACTCCTGTCCTCTAACCTTTTGTTGCTACAGATGCCGGCCTTTTCCTTTTGCGAAGTTTTAGTGCGCATTTAGGAGCTTATCAAAAAAAAGTGCGCATTTAGGAGAACAGTAAAGAAAAGATGCGTTTTTTTCTTCCTGCCTCACCTCGGTCGTGTGTTCATGCTCTCCACACATGCAGTTACAGCAGGAAAGGAAACAAAGCACAAAGGGGGAGGGGGGGGGGGGGATGCATAGTTTAATTAGGCTTAGCCTCTCTTCCTCGCACCCTTGGGAACCAAAAACGAAATCATGGGAGCATGATGCAACCATGACCGATCTGCTTTGGACTAGTCAATGGAATTTGTGCTCCACTGGTGAAGAGGATTAAAGCATAAGCTGTGCACAGGAATAGAAAGAGAGATGATCTGAGATGGAAGAGGAAAGAAAAAGATTTTATACCTAGCTTGTAAGCTCCAGCCTATTGCCTGTCAGGCTTCCCAATTAAGAGATTCCTTTCCCTGCGATTACCGAACCATTGCCTCCCCTGCTTTCCCTCCCTCTCTCCCTCTCTCTCAAGTCCTGATGCCTATCGCCATCAGCATAATGCTGGTGCGGTTGCTATCCCCAAAGCCATCCCAGCACGCCCGGTAGTGGTAGGCGGCCAAAGAATTCCTCCGGGGGCCGTCCAGCGAGTGGCATGAAGGACCTGGTGTCGTGCTTCAGCGAGCACGCGGTGCGGATCTCCGACGTGGCCTGCTCCAGCGGCGCCAATGCGGCGGAGGGCAGTGGTGGCGGTGGAGGGAGGGCGGCGATGATCAGCGCGGTGACGAGCGTGTACGGGTCGCGCCTCTCGATGTCAGGGAAGGACCTGCTCATCGACGTGACGTGGTCGCGGTCACCCGACGGGCCCGCGCTCTCCGTCGCGGTCCACGACGCCGCCTCGCTGAACCGTGTAGGCGGCGCGGCCGCCGCGCCGCGGCACCTGCACAAGAAGAAGGGAAGCGGCACGTTCACCGGGGGCAACTGCGTGGTGGGCGTCTTCTGGGACTACGCCGCGGCGCGGTACGGCGCGGGCCCCGAGCCAGTCTCCGGGTTCTACGTCGCCGTCGTCGCCGACGCCGAGTTCGTCCTCCTGCTGGGCGACATGAGCCGGGGCTACGTGCAGCGGCTGCACGGCGGGATACCAATCGCCGGGTCGCGGATGGTGCGGCGGCGGGAGCGGTTCGTCGGGTGCGGGTGCTGGTCCACGAAGGCGCGGTTCATGGAGTCCGGCGCGGAGCACGAGATCGGCGTCGGGCTGGAGGGCGACGCGGAGGCGTGGGTGAGCGTGGACGGCCGGAAGGTGGTGCAGCTGCGGCGGCTGCGGTGGAACTTGCGCGGCAGCCACACCCTCTTCTTGGACGGCGGCGCGCCGGTGGACATGACGTGGGACTTGCACGGCTGGCTCTTCCACGCTGCCGAGCCATCCGCTTCTTCCTCCTGCGCCGTGTTCACGTTCCAGACGCGGGGCGCGTCGGAGACAAGGGTGTGGATGGACGACGACGACGACAACAACGGCGACGACGAGCAGGCACATGAGAAGCCGGCGGCGTCGGGGCGCGGCCAGCGACAGAAGCTGGGAGGCGGCGCGCCGTCGGGGCAGGGGTTCTGCCTGCTGATTCAAGGCTTCAGGAGCTCTTCCAAGATCACTTAATCAGTACATGCCGTGAGAGATTTCACCATTCTTTTCACTTCTTGCTTGGCGTGCCTGGAATTGAGGATCGATATGCTGCTGGTGGCTGTTGATTAATCCGATGCATCATCACAAGAGTGTGAAACTGTGAATGGTAGGTATATAAAGGGAGGTTAATGAACACACAGAACGAGATGTGTTTCGTTTTGGTTTGCTGCATCGCCGTGCTGATTTGATACATGACTGTAACTGTGTTCTAGTTTTCAGAAATACACCAAAGGCTGCAACTTTTTTCTTGAAATGCGTTGCTCTTCTTCATTACATTCTTTGCTATTAACTTCGATTAGCATAGTAGTAAGTTGCTAGAGTAACATATGCCTGGAGAATCGTTTCATCTCTCTGCAGACTTGAGGAAACTGAGCTAGTAACTCAACAGCACAATATTTGGGGTACTGAACTAATGATAGGCAGTAGTAAACAAGCAAAGTTTACAAAACATTATGGATTTATCAAGACCAGTGGAGATAAGGATCAAAACACTCTCTCTGGTGCCGCATAATTGTTGCCAATTTCGTAAGGACGAAGGTGCACACATCCATAGCCATCACAGAGGTTGATTGCTCATTTTGTAAGAATACAACTTATGTCTGACTGATCAACTCTTGTTGTAAAATGGGTATCTCTGCACAACACGTAGTACAAGCTGTACGGCATTATCGGTATAGAGAAATGACCATGACACAACATAGGCTGCTGCTCTTAAAACTGCCACGCCTGCTGCCAATCTAAAAAAATAGATAGGTCCTTAAATAAATTAGACCCGAGCAAATGAAACATGGTCCAACCTAGGGGTGCAATCGGTACGAATTTGGATGGATATTGCGTATACTGTATTCTAAGCATGAGCTGATACAGGATGCTGTCATACTGATGATGCATTCCTGTCATGGTTCAGGGACAAACTGAAGAACTGTTGAGCGGCCATTTTATGAGATCAAACTTCAAAAGAAGTGCAGGTAGGAAGGCTGTGCAAGAACAGTACATGCTGAAGTGCTGATTTTTCAAATCAGAAGCCCAGAAAAACCGCTTTGTTGTGTGTACAGTAGTTCCCTTTATGGGAAAAAAAACTAGGTAGTACTAAGTACAAACCAATGGCAATGGATGGATTTCTCACGTCGATCCCTCTTAGGTTTTCTGCTTAGCTGAAATGGCCATAAGGAGCTATTGGCCAAACGAAATAGGAACCTGAACTGTGTCAGAAATGCTCTCATTGCATGGAACCGATTCAGAAGCTTAAGTTCCTGAATCCTGAGTGGTTCCAGAGTGCCCTGACCACAGCGGCAGCAACAACAACAAAGAGGTGGTTGCATTACTGAGGATACAAAAGGAACGGAAGAACAACACTAAATAAATACTATTCATGTGGTCTACACGCCGTCCTGATCCTGTTTTTTCCCAGTCTTGTACAGTGGTTACGTCAGTTTTACTCGGCAGTGACAGTGCAACAAGATCCAAACCAACTAATTATAAGAAAAGAATCGAAGGGGGAAAAAAGGAATCACTCATGAGATCATCAGTTACAAGCAACACAGGTCGCATGAACATTCCACAAATCCACGGCACAGAGATTACAGAGGAAGCTCCTGGGGGTACAATGACTGGTGCCTAGTTGAGTGAGTCAACCGTCTTGTTCAGCTCTTCAAGCTTCTTCATCCTCATCCTCTCGCTTTCGCTCACCAGCTGCGTCGATCCAAGAGATGCAGAATTATAGAAAAGCAGAGTTATAGCAAGAACAAGTTCTTTTTTTTAAGTTGTCAAATGAAGAGTTCAGTTCAGTGATCGCTGCAGGGGCGGAGCCAGAAATTGGATATAGGGGGCAATATGGACAACAAGTAGAGTAGAACCAACGAACTATGCCGATTTTACCGATCCAATAGTCACATATCAGAGTAATATATTTCGCAAATTACAATGCAAAGAAAATTACATCTCTATTAATTTAAACTTAGCTCTACGACTAAAACAGGGTATAAGCCGATTAAAACAGGGTCTCTAGATGTGATGTGAGAGCAACTACTGAAGTGTGTACTTATGGTTTTTGTTTACATTTTTTGATACCACAGTAAACGGTAAAGATATTGACGTAGACGGCTCATATATTTTTAGACTCGAGAAGTCATTTAAAAAAACTGCTTTAAAAACACTCTATTTAATTTGATTTTCGAAGAAATCAAAAAACAAATCCACGAGAACATGTCCATTGTATTGCCGAAGAAATTCGGCCAAAACATTTTCTTGGCTTTTAATTAAAGGTTCCTAGCGTTATGTACTCCACCAGCTAGTAGTACTTGAGTGATCTTCAATCACACCTATGACTAGCTACAACAGCTTCTAGTCAACTCACCAGCCTGCATTAATCATCCTAAGATTAAGAACACAAACATGCATATCCTACAGATCACGGTACACACCACCTTGCAACCCGCATTTACAAAGATCAGTAGATACAAAGCTAAAACAAGAAACAAAACAAAGAGGATTTGAGCTGCATATGACTGGGATTTAAACATACTTTACATTTGGACTAAATTGGGAGGGACCAAACCACTAATTAAACATATGTAATTAACTAAATAATGGAGGATTAGTAAAAAGTTGGAGGTGCCGGGCCGCCTCCAGCCCCCCCTTGTCTCCGCCACTGGATCGCTGGATCTTTAGTTAACAAAGAGATGATGCGATAAACTGATAATATATACTCACCTCGATTAGCCTGTTGACAAGCAGCGCCTTCTCCTGGTTCTTCTCGTTGTACGCCTCCAGAATCTCTTTGTATTCCTTCTCCTTTTTCCCCAATTCAAGCCAAACAAACCCGAATGTCAACTTATCAGTCCCTTGGAAAACATTGTATCACGTTACAAATTGTTCTGAGATACCCCAATTATCATGTCTAGAAAGTACCACAAAATATTAGACCCGTTCTATATATCAAATCTGTGTCATACTGTCATGCATCCTGTATATATGTGTGTGCGCGCCTTCTGTGTGCCTTCACCTTCTTGACGCAGCTCTTGCCGAGAGGCTTGAGCTGGCGGTTCACCGTGTCGATCCTCTTCCGTATCGCCTCCAGCTCCTTCCGTGTAGGATCCGCCATCCCTTCCAGCTCCTACAAACAGAACAAATTAAATTTTGGCCGCAATATTCGAGACCAAATCTTTTTCTTCTCTTTTCTTACAAAATTCCCGTGAAAATCCTATGAAGCCTTACAGAAGTAATAACTGAACTGATCATGTATGAGCAAAAGCTTCTAAATTACGTCCTATCATCTGGGCTCTCTTAAATCAATGTCATCAACTGCGATACGGCTGCCAAATTACACTATCTACCAAACAGGACACTGTACTCTCAACTCTGAAAGGCTGAAACAGCAGTACTAGCTGTGTGCCGTATCTGTAGTTCTGTACAAGTAGCAGCAGTTCAGGAAGTAACTGGCTTACCTGTCGGATGAAGGCGAGGCGCTTGGACTCCTCCTCGACGCGGCCGAGCTGCGCGAACATCTTCTCCCTGACCTCCATCTTCTTCCTCTCGATCTGCTCCTCCTTGGCCTTGAACACCGACAGCGCCGACCTCGATGACGCCTCGCCTTCCTCCTCGCCGCCGTCGCCCAGCGACGACGGGTGCTTCACCCGCAGCACCATCTGCATCGGCTGCTCCACGCCGCCCTGCACCACCTTTCCCTGCATCCTCTTCCTCTACGTTGCGTACCTACACACGCTGCTACTGCTAATTACCTCCTCCTACATTCAGTTCGACCACGCCGGCCTGCCTATCCTTTCTTCCTCCTCTTCCTCGCTTCCCGTTATTTATAGCGCCAACCAGCAGCTAGTCTCCGTCGCTTTCTTGCAATGCTGAGTGTCTAAGCAACAAGTAATGTGATGCAACATGCATGCCGGGGAACCAGTGTGATCCCTGTAATAAAAGGGAAAGGAAGATGAGACGGCTGTGTCGCACAAGAAAGACAGAAAAAAAAAAAGCAGCATCATTTCACCTCGTCTGATGCTCATGTGGGCGTGCGCGCGCCGAACGAACGATCGCTTCTGTCAGAAACCATCTCCATCTGCATAGTATATTGAATTGTTGCTGTACTGTTAGTGTTAGGTGAGCTCCTGTTATGGGGTCGAGTGCAAGTAACTCTTCCTCTCTCGCTCAAGAGCTGTGCAGGGGAAGTGATTCTGGTGAGCAGATACTTGTCGCGAGTTGGCGCGCCCGTGTCTCCTTGTGTTTAGGTTAGTAGATACCGCTGGACTTTTTTGAGTAGCTAGGTATCGTTGCGTTGCGACTTCCCTGTCCGTTGTTTTGGGGGAGGTGAGGCCCTGAGGGGGACAAGGCGCCTGCAAAGGGTTTTCAAAATCGGAGGCAGAAATTTACCCGAGGAGACCAAAAGAGCCGATATTTCCGATTTTCGGAAATTTTTGGCCAAAATTTTTAAATTAAAATTTGAATTTTTTAAAGTTAAAATAAAAAGAAAAAAATCAGCTTCTAAGGGGTTCAAACTCTAGACCTGTGGTCTCCAAGGCCAAACACGTACCGCCGCGTGATGCACTCACATATGAGTAGGAGAGGTTACAAATTTCTCTTATATTTAATAAAAAGGGTTTTGTTAAATATCATTCGGATATTGTCTTTTTAATCATCATTCAAATTTAGGACTGTTGGATTAGAAATCCAATGGCCATGAATTTTCCCCCCTCCCCCTTGAAAAAAATCTTCCTCCTTAAAAAACAAGGGGCTCCTTGATCTCTAATCCAAGGGGTATAATTTTGGATGATAGTTAGAAAAAAATATCCGGGTGATACCTAGACACTCCCTAACAAAAAATATTCAAAAACAAAAATTTTTGAGCGTCACCAAACTTTACCGGGGCAGGCCGATAGATCCGATTTTCCCAAAAATCAGATGATTTTCGGCCGATTTTTTAAACCCTGCCTGCAACGCGAGGCTTGGAAGACACACACACATACAGGCATATACTACTGCATATTGTCGTCGGTCGCCACTGAATGGGATTATGGGAATAGGGAAATGCTGCTTTTGGGATGAGGCGTCGGTTTGAGAGCAACGGGGAAGGTGGCCGGCCGCTCTGATCTGATCAGTGGTCAGTACGATGGGAGAGGCCGAGAGGAGTAGCAGCCAAGCCAAAACAGAGCAAGGCATCATCAACTGAAATAACTCTTGTGGAATGGCTGACAGCCTGACATGGCCGCCAGTTCCCTTTGTCATCCTGTTAGCCTTCTAGAGCTCTGAAACATTATGAGGCGGCCAATGATACCAGTCTCATGATTACAGATAACGAGTCTTTATCATAACTGAGAGGTGCCCGTATACTTAAGCAGTATTATCTTTAAAGCATGTTTAAATTACTTGGCTATACACACACATATATATATACATATACACACACATATATACATATATATGTATAGAAAAATGATTCTATACTCCTGACAGTACGTACTTCCACTTATTATATACCATTTAAATAATGTTTTATACCTCTTTATCCTTTTGAGTACATTCTAATAATGATTATAAGATACTTAAAAGTGAGTTCCATGAAAATTTTCATCAAAATTCACTTGTTATAACATAGTTTGTGTATATACTCCTTTTATAAATGGAAAAGGTATATAACAAAAATAAATGACTTCGACGAAAATTTTCAACTAAATCAAATTAGAGTATTTTAGAATCAATATTTAAGTATACCGAAAGTAATAAATAAGTATAACATGTTCGTTTATTAGTATATTCAAATTGGAAGTATGTACTCATGTGAGTACGAAAAAGGCTGGAAAATGATTCCATACTTGTGGGAGTATGTACTCTCACTTGTTATATAGCACTTAAATGATATTGTTATACATCTTTATCCTTTTGAGTATATTCTAATAACAATTATAAGATACTACAAAGTAAGTTTCATAAAAAAAAATTCATCAAAGCTCATTTTTTATAACATAGTTGTGTGTATGCACTCATTTTATAAATGAAAAAGGGTATGTAGTAAAAATAAAAGACTCCGATGAATTTTTTTAACTAAATTGCATCAGAGTATTTTATAATTAGTATTTAAGTACACCGAAAGTGATAAATAAGTATAACATATTCGTTTAAGTAGTATGTTGGAAGTGGAAGTATGTACTTTAGAGAGTACGGAAAAGACTTCCTATGTGTGTGTGATTTTGCCTTTTAGAAAATAGTTTGTTACAGAACTCCATTTGTGATATTTAAATATTATATATTGTAAGATTTTTCAATTAATTTTCATTTCAAAATTCTTTTTTATGTCATTCCCAATTTCCAACTTCAATTTTAGGTTAGAATTCATATAAAAATCCAACTACTAAGTTTTCATATATTTTTATTCTGACTTTCATCTATGTAAGGGTTTTAATTTGGAGTTCTAATGAAAATCACACCACTAGTTTCCTTTTATTTTCATTCCAAATTTATATTAATTTTATTGTTAATTTAATTTAATTTTGAATATCAGTTTTAGGTTAGAATTCGTATACAAATCTAACTGCTAATTTTCATCTAATTCTTATTATGAATTTTTGCTATGTGCAGATTTTAATTTGGAGTTCGTATGAAAATCAAATGTAATTTCCTTTATTTTGTTTTGATTTCTATTATTTTTTTTTGTTGTACTTGACGTGGACTCTTTCTTTTAATATAAGATGTTATAACTCAGGACTCAGGTCCTCTAGATGAATGGTTGTATTTTTTAAAAAAAATAATAACATCCAATGGCTGCTATAGTTTAGCTTAGTTAGGGTCCACCAGATTAAGGGCCAGATATTTTGTTTTTTATGAGCTAGCATATTTCTCTTTTTTTCTTAGTAGATCTAAGAGACCTATCCCACATATTTGCGCGACTAGATTTGTTATTATCATCACATATCTAATATTTGGCATTTGTTAGTCGGTTGTTCTTTTTTATCATTAGATTAGCATTGAGATACTTGTCCACCAGTAGATATACACTTATGTTATAAAAAAAGACTGTTGCCAGAATACGTCTTGAAGAAATTTAATTGACATTTTGGTAGATTTTTTCAATTAGTGTAGTTCTTAGGGTATTAGAAGCTAATTGTTCAAATATACCTTTAGTTAAAAGCATTTTTTAATGCAATGCTCCTATCATTTTAACCTTATCCATTCTTGTGTCTTGTACCCCTTTGCATGAGTCCCTCCTCCATGCTTCAGTCTTGATACACAATTAGGCACCATGCCAAGGCATGTGGAATCGAGGTCCATAACATCTTGTATGCAAAACCTTAAGTTGGCTTTACTTTTCTAGCTTCTCATTCACTGACTCCTCCCTTGCTACATATCTTTCCATCAAGAATCAAAGCAAGTCATTAGTGGCTCTTACCTGCCATTGCTAAACCTTGTCTCCTCTTCCTCCATCCACCTCGCCATTCACCACATTGCAGCTGCACTAATTGGATAGCGTGACAGCATGCCTTTAGGCACTGTCTTGCCATGCTTCCCTGTACTCTGACTATACCTGGCTCTACCACCCATCTTGCTGCCGCTGGTGAATCAGCTACCCTTCTCACCCTTAAGTGTGCTCTTGACCACTCCAATCGCTTTGGTTTTACTTTTCTAGCTTCTCATCCACTGACTCCTCCTTCCTCACTACAGATCTTTCCATCAATAATCAAAGCAAGCCATTAGTGGCACTTACCAGCCAATGCTAACCCTTATCTCCTCTTCCTCCATTCGCCTCACCATTCACCGCTTAGTAGCTGCATTGATTGGATAGTGTAAGAACATGCCCTTAGGAACTATCTTACAATGCTTCCCCATACTCTTACTCTACCTACTCTGCCACCCACCCATCTCACTACCGCCAGTGAATCAGATGCCCTTCTCACCTTTAAGTGCATTCTTGACAGCTCCGATCATGTTCAATGGTGTCCCGACATTAACTCACAATTTTTGATCCCCTATCCCTGCATGCGTTAGTGTGGCATAGGTGGCCAGGATACCAATTTTATCCTTGAGAACCTCCATCTCTTTAACTCCCTCACTCCCACTCACTGAGCTGCACATCCTCAACTTCAACCCCAACATCCTCATTGGGCCCAGGTCAAACACGCTCCCACGAGCATTGTCCCTAACCTTAAGCTATTTAGATTGGAATCATATACAAATCCAACTAGTATTTTTCATTTTATTTTTATTTCAAATTTAAGCTATTTAGTGATTTTACTTTGGAGTTCATATGGAAATCATATTGCTAATTTATTTTGTGTTTATTCTGAATTTCAATTTTATGTTCGAATTCATATACAAGTCCAATTACTAATTTTGTTTAATTTTTATTTTGAATTTCAGTTTTGTTTTGAAGTTCTTTGGAGTTCATATGGAAATCAAATTGCTAATTTATTTTATTTTTATTCTAAATTTTAGTTTTAGGTTGGAACTTGTTTACAAATCCAACTACTAATTTTTAATCCAAATTTTATTTTTATTTTGATGTTCGAATGGCAATCAAATTGCTAATTGTTCTTTTATTTTTTTATTCCAAAATTTAGTTTTTTGTTGTACTTGACATGGACGCTTTTGAAGTTCGTATGAAAATCAAATTGCTAATTTTTATTTAATTTTTATTCTAACTTTTAGTTTTTTACTATACTTGACATGGACTCTTTTTTTAATCTAAACCGTTGTAACTTGGGCCTGCCACAAATCAAATTGCTAAGTTTATTTTATTTTTATTCTGACTTTCAGTTTTTTTATTATACTTGACATGGACTCTTTCTTTTAATTTAACCCATTATAACTGAGATATGCCAAATGCAAGGCTAGATCTTTTTTCTCCAGTTAATGTGTGAATTTCTAGCCTTTGAGTGCATACATGATTGCTTCTTTTTTCTATCATTTTAATAATATAATTAGCATGGTGGCCAGTGCATTTACGTAGCTAGATTTTTTTACATGTCATGTTTGTGTACAACTGTTTGATTTTTCCGTATCGTGTTCATGTACAACTATTTGATTTCCCCCCTAAATATATGTCAATTTTACTAGTAATTATATTAGCTTTGAGATGTTTACATGCAATTAGATAAACATTTATAATTATAAAAAAAGCTTCTAGTGAAAATACATCTTGAAGGAACTTAATTGAAGTTTTGGTATAAAACTTTTCAGCCAGTGTAGTCCATTTTTAGGGTAATTGAAACGTATTATTCAAATACATCTTAGTTAAAAGCATTCTTTTAGAAAACTACTATTGTTCTAACATTATCTATTTTACCTTTCCAGCTCTCCTCATCTATTGCTCCTTCTCCCTCGCTATGTGTCCTTCCACCAAGACTTGAAGCAAGACACTAATGGTTCTTACTAGCTATTGCTAAACCTTGTGTCCTCTTCCTCGACCCGCTCCACCACTCAACGCATTGTAGCTACATTAATTGATTAGCACAACATTATGCATATAGGAGCTGTCTTACTGCGCTTCCTTGGCATGTTCGCCCATCTCTCCGTTGTCATCGGCGAAGTGCCTTGCTTGTCCTCAAGTTTACCCCTGACCACTTTGATCTCATCTTGTGGTGTGCATGCCTAGTTTCTGCTTCTCCTAACTTAGCATGCATCAGCTTATGCTCCTCCTTACCAACAACACCATATTGCACGAAGATAGATGAACTGGTGACAAACATGCATTCATTGTGACTCCCTTAAATCATGTTTACATTTGGAACTGGGACACCATGCCTAGCATTAACATAGCTAATGCAATCTCGTATTATGTCACCGCTAGTGACTACTTACATCAAACTTCCAATATTGCTCTCTAACACAGTCTCTCACATTACTTGGTTCAAATCACATCAATCAGACCTACAAGAAACAACATGGCAGTTCTGTTTGTTAGCCGTATCCAATTTTATCATCTGCCTTCACGCAGTGAAACATTCCTTGGCTAATTTTATTTTCTTGCGATCTGACAAAGTGTATTCAACAAAGTAAGGTTTTTTTGCTATTGGATGATGTGGTAGCTTCTCTCGTTCCTAGATGCTACTTATATAGAATGACATATATGATTAATATATGTTGTATGCATCTACATCATTAGAGTCATATTTGTTACCAAAGTGCACTGTCTATTTATAGTGCAATAGTCCTCACTATTATAATATGGACCTACCACAATCAACGGTATTAATCATCCATTTTTCACTGATTAATATCATAATTTCTAGCCCTTCAGAGCAAACGTAGTGGCTAGTGGCTTCATTTGAATTTGCATATTATTGCATTGTGCATGACATGAACTTTTTTTAATACACACACACACACTAGGATGGAATCGTACACAAATCAAACTAGTATTTTTTTCACTTTATTTTTATTCCAAATTTAAGCTATCTAGGAATTTTACTTTTGAGTTTGTATAGAAATCAAATTGCTAATTTTATTTTATTTGTTATTCAAAATTTCATATTTAGGTTAGAATTTTTATACAGATACAACTACTATTTTTGTTTAGTTTTTATTTTGAATTTCAGTTTTACTTTTAAGTTCATATGTAAATCCAATTGATTTTGAATTTATACAAAAATTAAATCGTTAATTATCTTTTGCTTTTTATTTCAAATTTGCATATTGTTGGATTGTACATGACATGGAGTTTTCTATATAGTTTTAGGTTGGAATTAAATATAAATCCAGCTAGCATTTTTTTATTTTTATGTTTATTCCAAAATTAAGCTATTGAGGGATTTTACATTAGAATTTGTATGGAAATAAAATTAGGAATTTTATTTTATTTTTATTTTTAATATTTAGATTTAAGTGAAAATTATGGAAACCAATTTGATTTGCAATCCATATAAAAATCCTATCGCTAATTATCCTTTGATTTTTATTCCGAATTTGCATATTGTTGGCTTGTAGATGATATGGAGTTTTTTAATATGGTTTTATGTTGAAATCGTATGCAAATCCAACTGGTATTTTTCATTTTATTTTTATCCAAATTTAAATAATTAGGGATTGTACTTTAGAGTTCATGTGGAAATCAAATTGCTATTTTCTTATTTTATTCCAAATTTCACTTTTAGGTCGGAATTTGTATATGAATCCAGCTACTAATTTTTATTCCAAATTTCTATTTTACTATGAAGTTTAGATGAAAATCAAATTGCTATTTTATATTTATTTTAAATTTCAGTTATTTTTACTGTACTTAATGTGAACTCTTTCTTTTAATCTAGCCATCAATTTGGTAGACCCAGGTTATAATAGTTTACTGTTGTAACCTAGGTCTGTCAAATGGATGGCAAGATATTTTATCTTTTTTTTGTGGAAATTTTTAGCCTTTGAGAGTGAACGTGGTGGTTTATTTTTACCTTTACTTTAATAATATAATAGATAGATTTGGTGTTAATATGGTTGAGGGTTTGCAATGTGAGACGTCATCTTATTTGAAGTATCCAAATTTGAATTCATAGCTCCCATAGCATGTTGCAGAATATCTAATTAGCTAGAATGTTTTCTTAATTTAATAATGATATATTTTAGATTAACTTAGTAAATTATAATAATTAGTTGTGTTGTGTATTAGTAAATTTGATTCAATTTCAAATTCAATATATTCAAAACTATGAATATTCAAATCAACTTATAAATATGGATATGGATCATTCCCTTTGTTTCACAATATTTCTTTTGTCTTGGGAAGTGTCATTTCAGAATGTTTATTCTTGAGGAAATCAAGAGTGTAGTTTATTACAATATTTTCACTTTGTCCCTACTTTAATGTTGTGAGAGAGGTTAAATAGTTGTAGTATTTAATAGAGGCATATATAGTCGATTTTTATTACTCCCTCCATGACTTGAAATCTTAGCCATCCAAACTTCCAAAGTTTGACCACCAATATATTTAATTCTATCTATATTGACTATATGAAAATTATATTATTAGATAAGTTGTTAAATTTTTTTCATAATATTATAATTGTTACTTTATTAGTATATATTAATATAAAAAGTAACAGTCAAGTTATGTCTTGGAGATCACAAAAAGTCAAAAACATCAAATAAAAAGAATATAGAGAGTAATTTTTTTTCTTAGATTTAGTAATTTTTTAAGTCTGTGAAAATGTTAGGTTAATATTGTGAAATAGAGGTAACATGCTTTCTAGCTTCTAGCATACCACTCCAAAGAGAAATCAATGCATCATACATTGTTCTTTTTTGTTTATGAGGGTGTAGGAGAGAGAGAAAGAGGAATAGTCCTGTACATAAAAAGGGGCATGCGATTGTGTGTGTATACACACACATACATACTCCTTTTAAACTCTGTGGTGGGTTGGTTTTCTATGGCCAATGCATGCTTGCTCGCTCACATAAATTTTTTTTGGAAAAACTAAAAAAATCCCAAAAATCAGTCGGAGTTTGATTTACTACCCTACAATTACTGACACATGCCCCTCAAAAGTGCATAGTTGTTTTACTCAATTTTTTTTCTTGACGTGGACTCCATGGCATGCCACCGTGGCTTTGCTACAACATGGTTAATTGGACCCACGTATATTCCTCCAACCGATTCAATGCTCGTCTACCATACTACCACTTTCCCTTGTCTTGATTTGACTCGTCCCAAGGAGGCGAATGGACACAAACACTTTGTCTTCCCACCCATTCGATCCGAGCTACGCAACTTAACCCCACAGGCCACGCTGGAACACCTCGGACGGATGCCATGGAGTCCACATCAACAAAAAAACAGTCTAGTCAAGGGAAGGGCACTGGGGAGGGGGCATGTCAAACCAGGGTCGGAGCCAGAAATTGGATATAGGGGGCAATATGGACAACAAGTAGAGTAGAACCAACAAACCATGCCGAATTTACTGATCCAATAGTCACATATCAGAGTAATATATTTCGCAAATTACAATGCAAAGAAAATTACATCTCTATTAATTTAAACTTAGCTCTACGACTAAAACAGGGTATAAGCCGATTAAAACAGGGTCTCTAGATGTGATGTGAGAGCAACTACTGAAGTGTGTACTTATGGTTTTTGTTTACATTTTTTGATACCACAGTAAACGGTAAAGATATTGACGTAGACGGCTCATATATTTTTAGACTCGAGAAGTCATTTAAAAAAACTGCTTTAAAAACACTCTATTTAATTTGATTTTCGAAGAAATCAAAAAACAAATCCACGAGAACATGTCCATTGTATTGCCGAAGAAATTCGGCCAAAACATTTTCTTGGCTTTTAATTAAAGGTTCCTAGCGTTATGTACTCGACCAGCTAGTAGTACTTGAGTGATCTTCAATCACACCTATGACTAGCTACAACAGCTTCTAGTCAACTCACCAGCCTGCATTAATCATCCTAAGATTAAGAACACAAACATGCATATCCTACAGATCACGGTACACACCACCTTGTAACCCGCATTTACAAAGATCAGTAGATACAAAGCTAAAACAAGAAACAAAACAAAGAGGATTTGAGCTGCATATGACTGGGATTTAAACATACTTTACATTTGGACTAAATTGGGAGGGACCAAACCACTAATTAAACATATGTAATTAACTAAATAATGGAGGATTAGTAAAAAGTTGGGGGGTGCCGGGCCCCCTCCAGCCCCCCCTTGTCTCCGCCACTGTGTCAAACTACTATGCACTTGTAGGGGCATGTGCCACAAAAGGTACCTGTGGGGGAATCAAACTATGACTAACTTATGAGTGTAATATTTATCTTTTTTTCTTAGCAACTCGAAAACACTTGTCATCAATATTTATTATATAATAGATCAATTAGATAATTTTTGAATGTTTTCATGCTTATTAATGAGGGGATTTCTAGTCCAGTAAGTTAAGAAATTAGCTTCAATCTCATCGGGTCAATCATGACACTTAAATCCTAATTTTTAGGAATGTTTTTGCTTTTATTATTATGGGAATATCTAGCCCAACAAGTTAAGGAAATTCCTCCAATCTCATTGGTTCAATCATGACACTTAAATCGTGCGTGATTTTGTAAGGCTTGTAATACAAAATCGTATGACAAATCAGGGAACACCTATTAAAAGTAATAGTTGAAGTTAGAGAAAAGATTAAAAAGAAAAAGGACGTAAACATAAAAATCTGGAAGCTATATAGTGGCAAAGCTAGGAATAAAATTGAGGGTGAGTTAAATCATCTATAGGACTAAACTAAGTTGACATAAATATAGTCTTTACTCCTATAGAATTTCAAATTCAAATAGAAATTACACAATTAGAGAAAAACAATGAAAAACAGAGAAATACAAAACATGTACCTTAAGAATAGAAAGCACATATCCAAGATATATAATTATTCTACCATGAGTGCAGAGTAGCGATAAGTCACCTGTGTATGAAACATATGAAAATTAGTGATATAATACAAAATTGTGAATGACAATGAAAATTTAGATCATATAAAACATACCATAAATAAGATAATTTAAATCACAAGACAAAATTGAATCACGGGGCAAATGCATTCTATGCGACTTCTTATACGCCATGATTCTTGAAAGGATCGTGACTCTTTGCCATCCAAAGGTTGGGTTCTTCTGGGCTGATGGCTTATAGTTTATATATTTAAATTCTGTCTGTTTGTAAGAAGTAGTATGTATAGAAAAATAATTGTATGCGATTTTGGCTGGTACAACTGAACTCAGTACACTTTTTACTACAATCTTCCTATTGACCCCGTCTTAAAAAAATGCAATGTTTAAAAGCTAGTTATTGTAGACAGTACGAGCATAAGCTGCTTTTAAGCCAAACCGAACCCACCCAAAGTCTGTGGAAATAAATGTCCAATTGTTCGAGTAGGACCGTTCAATAAATATGCCCTTCTCACTTGATCTCTAATTTCGTTAGCATAATCTTCAATTGGTATGCGAAGCGCCGGATTGGCAATAATTTTATTTGAATTAAATTCTAGTCGAAGTTTCTTTGGTTGATTTGTACTCTCATCAGTTGGACGAGAAGTACTTGAATTGCTTGCGAAATAGTTACACAAAGTTTGTTTCTCCATTATAGCAAAATCTATAAATAAATTATTAATTTTTGTCAATACAAAGCTATAAATCTATGAATAAAATTATAAGGACTAAACTATAATAACTATCTATATGCACCAAAAGTTTAAACTCTAGACTCTAAAATACTAAATTGAGTAAGAAGTAAAGAACTAACGAAGAATATTACTCACTCGATGTCTTAATTTATCAGTTGAACTGTTGAAACTTAAAACCAGATGACCTGACCAGACTCAAGTCCTCGCTTCAGAGTTCCCAATCAACACTTCCTCAGTTCTTCTCTTTAAACTCTTTTCACTCTCTCCTCTCACTCTCAGCTCTCTGCCTCTCTCTCGTCTCTGCGGTGTGGCCGACTGGCAATTGGCGATTGACGCCCTCTGCCCTAGCCCCGCCGCGCTACTCCTATCGGTGGCGGCTTGGCCCTCGCCACCGTGTGCCACGGTCAAGCTCCCCCCGTCGGCCTGCCTGACTCCGGCTCCCCCCTCCCCTCGCCACCGCACGCCGCGGTCAAGCTGCCCCCACCGGCCCGCCCAACTCCAGCTCCCCTCGCCTGCCTCGTCTCGGCAGAGCTCCGCCTTGCCACCCCCATGCCCCGGTTCGGCTCCCCCTGCCCCCGGATGGAAGGATCTGCTCCCCTTGGAGGTTCGGCTGGTGGGCCAGCCCTCGCCGCCCCTGCGCCCCAGTCGCCCCTACAGGCTGCAATATACGCCGTCAGCTCTCTCTAGAAATCAGTGGCTTCTTCCGATTGCTAATTTGGTACTTGGTGGTAGGCTTTATGAGTTAGAGTTGGTATTTTGATGGGTCGATGAGATGGATTTATTGGACCTTTTTATGACAGTGGGTTGTCTGCTTTTGATACCAGACGTTTTTTATTTTTGATTTCCTTCTTTACAGCTTGGCGCTGGGCGCCGGTGCCTACGCTAATGCGGTGATGCCTGATGTGCTCGTCGGCTGACGCTTGACGGGGTGTGCCATGTGCCAGCGGAAAAGAGTGTTCTTTGCCATCAGAAAGGGTAGAGGTGGAAACGGATCGGATACGGTCGAATAGTCTCAAATACGAATACGAATCCATATTTTTCAAACGAATACGGATACGAATTCGAATATTCTCAAATACAGATACGAATATTCTCGAATACGAATACGGATATTTTCGAATACGGATTTTCTCGGATACGAATATCGGATAAAACGGATTCCTAGCGGTTTTACCGATTTTCACCAGTTTTTGACCGGTTACCGGTTTTAAACCGCCTAAATTCAAATTTTGAATCACAAAATTTGTACGATTTTTTCATAAGTTCTAGAAACGGATCGAATATGAATCGAATAGTCTCGAATACGAATACGGATACGAATATTCTCGAATACGAATGCGAATACGAATACTCTCAAATACGGATACGAATATTCTCGAATACGAATACGAATATTTTCGAATACGGATTTTTGCTTACCATATTTGTGTTTTCTCGGATACGAATATCGGATAGAACGAATTATCCGGTACCGTTTTCCACCCCTAAGATCTTAGGGTAGGCTCGAGCCGTACCAAGCGTATCCCAGGCTTCGCTATAGTATAGCACGTTCGTCTCATTCACAAGTAGAACAACATGCACGTCTCATGCATGCACAAGTAGGACTACGTCTCACGCAGATATTGGACGGTATTTTTTCCATTGCACCTTTTCTTTCATATAAAGCATCCTCCTCTCTTTTAGTTTTTAAATTACAAAGTTACATATATCTCTAAGTACTAACATCTAATGACTATTATAATTTAATTTTAATTAAGGTCCATCAGATTAACAGTTAGATGCTTTGGCTTTTTTAGAATTTCTCTATCTTTTTATAATAACATCCAATAGTTATTATAGCTATCTTTAATCAAGGTCTATCAGAATAAGGATCAGATGTTTCTATTTTAATCATATTTTTTAGCCTATTTTTCCTTAGCAGCTCTAAAAGACCTGCCATGCCATACCACGCCACGCCACGAGCTTGACAGAGGTGAGATAAGCTCAGATTGTACCTTGCTGAATGCCAATTTCATGCTTGACTAGTCGACAGCTGTAAGCTTGGGGGCATAGTTGTAGGCTGCAACTCAGCCATGGTGGTATTCATTGAACACTTGATTCTACCATTCAGCACAGAAATGACGAGGCTGGTCAAATTTCCATGCAACTAAAACCCAAAGACGCACAGATAAATTAAAAAGGTCTAAGCATTTCATGCTCAAATTAATTTAGGCTGATTCAGATTGTTGGAAATAAACCTGACCAGTGTGTGCTCCGGGTCAGAACGCGTGCGTGCGTGTGTGTGTCAAGTTGAGTCGGCGACGGCGCACCTGTATGAGCTCGTGTTGGAATCCGTCGCCTAGGTCTAGGTCTGGTCGGTCCTTGGCGCATGTGTGTGCAGCGTCGGGTGCCAGGTAAGTGTCTGCTCAAGTCAGAGACGGTTGGCGGCATCATCGGAGCGCGAACGTGGAGCACGGACCAAGCAGCGGCAATCGACGATCGAGTCTCGCGCGAGTGGTGGCTTGCGAACGAGAAGTATGGATCGCCGATGGGCATGCGTACGTGCGCGTGAAGACCGGGGACGTGAGCTCCTGGGCACTGCGCCGCCATGATGTATAAAGCCGTCCTGTAGATGGGTGTGAGTCCTTTGTCCCGAGTTGTGTTTGATTAATAATAGCCAAGATACAGGCGTTCGTCGCCGAGAAATTTCCTTGTTTACTGTTTATCTTCTACCTCCGTCCGGCGTGAGCTAGAGTGACTCAGTTCCAACAATTGGTATCAGAGCACTAGGGAGAGGTGTTCGAGCACTAGGGAGATGGCCGGTGATGGTGAGAAGGGTGATGGCAGTAGCTCGCCGTGTACGGTCGTGGTGGAGCGCGTCACCGCTGTCACGGGGGAGGTTCCGAAGCTGACGAAGACGAACTACCACGAGTGGGCGCTCGAGATGCAGGTCCACCTGGAGGGCATGGAGATTTGGGATGCGGTGGAGACAGGCAACGCCGAGCGCGGCCGGGATCGACGGGCGTTGGCTGTCATCCTCCGCGGGGTGCCGTCGGAGATGAAGTCCGGGCTCGCCGCGAAGAAGAGCGTGAAGGAGGCATGGGCGGCGGTGAAGTCCTTGAGGATGGGTGATGCGCGTGTGCAGGAGGCCCAAGGCGCAGCACCTCCTCAAGCAGTTTGAGAACGCGTCATTCAAGAACGGCGAGGCGATCGACGATTTCGCCATGCGTCTCAACTCTCTCGCCGCGGAGCTTCGCGAGCTGGGGGAGAAGATGGAGGAGGAACACGTCGTAAAGAAGATGCTTCGCGTGGTACCGACGAGGTACAATCAGATCGCATGCTCCATCGAGATGTTCGCAGACTTGAAGACCATGTCGATGGAGGAGCTCGTCGGCCAGCTGCGCGTGGCGGAGGAGCGCTGCGGCGGCGAGGTGGCTGCGGACAGCGCCGGGCTGCTGCTGCTGCTGCTCACGGAGGAGCAGTGGGAGGCTCGCCGGCGCGAACATCGTGGCAAGGAGCGCGCGCACAGCCGCAGTACGCGCCGTGGCGACGGCGAGAAGAGCGGAGGCCGTAGCGGCGGCCAGGAAGACCCCGACGACGACGACGGCGGGAGCAGCGTCGCATCAGGCGCGAGCAGGCGTCGACGCAGCTCCGGAAAAGGCAAGTGCTTCAACTGTGGTGAGCGCAGCCACTTCTCGAGGGAATGCCCGAAGCCAAGGAAGGAGGAGGCGTTGTTTGGCGATGCCGCCGAAGAGCCGGCGCTTCTGTAGGGCAGAGCGCGCGGCGAGTTCAGGTTTAGGAGGAGATTGTTGGAAATAAACCTGACCAGTGTGTGCTCCGGGTCAGAACGCGTGCGTGCGTGCGTGTGTGTGTCAAGTTGAGTCGGCGACGGCGCACCTGTATGAGCTCGTGTTGGAGTCCGTCGCCTAGGTCTAGGTCTGGTCAGTCCTTGGCGCATGTGCGCGCAGCGTCGGGTGCCAGGTAAGTGTCTGCCCAAGTCAGAGACGGTTGGCGGCATCATCGGAGGGCGAACGTGGAGCACGGACCAAGCAGCGGCAATCGACGATCGAGTCTCGCGCGAGTGGTGGCTTGCGAACGAGAAGTACGGATCGCCGATGGGCATGCGTACGTGCGCGTGAAGACCGGGGACGTGAGCTCCTGGGCGCTGCGCCGCCATGATGTATAAAGCCGTCCTGTAGATGGGTGTGAGTCCTTTGTCCCGAGTTGTGTTTGATTAATAATAGCCAAGATACAGGCGTTCGTCGCCGAGAAATTTCCTTGTCTACTGTTTATCTTCTACCTCCGTCCGGCATGAGCTAGAGTGACTCGGTTCCAACACAGATGCAATCATTTGCAACAGGAAAGCTTGAAATGTGAAGGAGGCCTTAAGGAAGCCGAGCTACTAAGGTACGGTGCATGTCAGCATCCGATGCAACAGAAAACAACAGACTGCAAAAGGTTACCCAGGTTGCAGAAGTTTGCATACGAAGATCCCCAGCATAGTTGAAAAACTTTAAAACCAGGAACAGCAGAATAGCTCAATTTAGGCTAAAGTTCATCCGTTTGCTGAAATAAGGCGTCCCAACACAAATGTACCACTCAAGACAAAGCTTCTACAGAACATAGTAACTGTAAATACTGCGGCTCCAGCTGGTATATTTTTTTTATCATGCAAAGAGGAGCTCAGAATAAAATCAGTAACATAAGTAACTGACGGTTCTCTTCACTCTCCTGGTGCAGAAACTCCTTGCTTTAGCTTTTCCCTCTTCAGCTTCTTCTTGGAGACTGGTTTCTTCTTCCGAGGAGGAAGCGTCTTCTGTGCATACATGTAGAGCGCATAGTTCCCAACAAAGAAAAGCAGCACGAAGGTCGCAACCACAAGCAGGACTATCATTCCAGGGTTCAGGCCCTTGTTGACCTCCTCAATGACTACATTGTTCTGAAGACCAGGAAAGTAATTTATCAGAAAAACTATAATCAATACTAAATACACGAGAATTTAAGTGTATGGAGCTTGTAGGGTTCACACGTTACAAGGTTAGCAAGAATAAATTAGACCCAGACACACATACCATTCTATACACGAGCAGACCAAAAGCAAACTTGACAGATTGGCATGTCCAGAGCTCCATAAACATGTTAACTTGAAAGCTTACCAATAATCGTTTTTGACTATAGAACAATGATTCACTTCTACTACAGAGCTGTTACCTACAATTGTACAGTTTGATCACAGCACAAAATGAAGCTCCATTTGAACGCATTGGTAAGGCTTAAAATTCATATATTGGCAAGTTTTCTAAACTAGCAACCGGCCTGTCTATAAGCTTAACAAATATTACGAGTCCAGGATGGCTAAAGTAAAGTGAAACAGGATGGGTGGAAGCAAAGTGGTCTGCTTGTAGTCACCATTTACAGTAAGATATGCAGGGCACAAGGAGGCACCAAGAGCAACTAGACAGTAACACAATATCCAGAACTGGAAGTGTTTGAAACTAAGAGCATATCCATTTAAAACAGCAATACAACTCATGTCAACAGTCAACTTCAGTGGATTCACAGGATAGAGAGCAATTAAAATAGTGAGCAACCAATGTAGACCAAAATAGTTAGCAACGAATGTGGACTTAATAATCAAACAACAAGAAGAATCACTAACAAATGATAAAAGATCACGGCATGCCATGACCTTAAAATTGATTTAAGCAAAAACTAAACGACCATACAGATTTAATTTAGTTAGTGCACCATAATTGTACCATAGTTGCAACTGGTTAGCGCACCATAAATTTACAGAATTAATTTGGCCGGCAGACAAATGCAAAATCCGCTAATCATGTTGTGATTTGTGGATTTGTTAAACACAGAATACAACTAGAGATGCTAAACTAACCAGGTACTGACAAAATTAGCTGGCTAGGGGATAGGACACTAGTTAAAACAATGAAGTGGAAATGGAGCAAACATAATCTCGATAACACTCTGAGAAGGCAACATTTGTGATAATTAGCGAGTTGAGAATAGCGGATAGTGCAATACATAATACCAAAACTTATCCAAAGGATTCAATATTTTGCAATCCTTTTTCTAGGATATAAAATATCATGATATTTTTGTTACAATTATAACTACTGACAAGTGAGAACACCTAATACGCACGGCTTTGGAAGAACTATTGCACTAATTTTGCAGATCTAACTCTCTATCCATCAAAAACCCAGTAAGATGCGTCAAATCCGCTACGACTCCGGCCACTCAACGCTCGCTTGGCCGTGGCCACCACGCGCTGCTACTCACCGGAAACAGACCACAAGCTCGCTGCGTCGGCACACGGCGGCAGGCTTGGCAAGCCACGGTGAGCACCGGCCGTCGCCCGCCGGAACGAGGAGGGTAAACGGCAGATCTGGGTGTTCGAAGCAGATCTCAACTTGTGTGTTTCTCCCGCTCTCAAGTCCCAGCCACCACGCACAAGAGCAATCTTCCACTAACACCAAGATTTCACACCAATTTAACAGGAAAGAACTCAAGGAAAATTTCCTTACCGCCGAATCCGCGAACTGATCCGCCATGGCGGCTGCGATATCTGAACCAGGCACCACCCTCCGCACCTCTGAATCCAAAGAATTGGATGAATCAGCCAGAGAAGAGTAGAAGATAAGTGAGGGTTCTTTGAGGATGAATCGTAGGATCCGTGGCCTGTGGGTTCCAGAAAAACTCACCTTTGCGCTGCCGAGACTTTTTTGCGGCTTTCTTCTGATCTCCCCCTTTCCTTTGCTTGTATTGACTTCTTCGCCGCGTGGGTTTTTTCTTTTTCTTTTTTTGGCTTGTTTGATTTGGAAGTTTCTACATAATGTCTTTCCCTTTTTTTTTCTGTTTTGCTTCTATGGGCTGTGATACTGTGTCCGGTTTCCTAAGCGGCATAATAATAGTGTTTTCGTACTTTCTACTCTAAAATAAATAATGTTAATTTCAAAATATATAAAAAGATAAGTAATTACTAGTTATCATTTAGTTCTATTTTAAAAGTTATGCAAATCACTCTAACATAAAAACATACCGCCACGACATAATTTCAACGAGTTAGATATGTTTTACGTATCAACGGATGTTGAGCTTGTTTCACGTTTGTCCACTTTGTTTTGAGTGTACATACGAGCCCGATTGCATGTACTAGTATTGTATGTATAGTGAGGATCATCAGGTGTGGCATTCGATACAGGCTGACTTCACAAACTCGAACCTTATCACATATGATGCAGTATACATCTTTAAAAGTGACAATCAATCGCATGGATTTGTTGGTCCTAAAAAGCTCACACATTCTAGGGAGTGTGGATTTATTCCTTTTCTTCGTTTGTTTTACCTTTATTATCACCTTTTTGCGGTTTTCTTTGTTTGTTTTAAATTCTTTCCGGTATGGTTTTTATGGTTTGTTAGATGTAGAAGTTTCTATATACTTTGTTTTCTCTACTCTATTGTCAGTCTCATTTTATTTTGCAAGATAAAACCGATCTTTTCATCCTTATTTTAGGATTTGCCTCTTTTATCATGCAACCGAAGAACACACAATAACAAGATAACAAGCAATCTGAAATTGCAAATATATAAATTGAGTTCAAAAAGGTAGGATTCCGTAGAGGTTCTTAACAGTTGGTCTAGTCGACACAAGCGAAGAACAAAAATTTTCACAACGGAAAAACTAAACAAACGAAATCCAAGAAAACTAGAAGGGTGTGGTCTCCTTAAATAGGGGAGGGAAAACCGTACAAAACTAAGAAATAAGGGGTAGTACTATTTACGGTACTGTTTATGTGAACAGTACGTCCATGAACAGTACAGGCCTAGAGAGGGGGCGTCTTCCTCTTGGGTCCAAGCATTATAAGGCCCAATTTGGCCCAGACAGGTGATGTAGTACCTTGTTTTGATGATTACAGTGTGTACAGGAGGAATTTGTAGTTGAGACTAGATCCATTAGAAAGAACACAAAAAACATCTTTCCAACAAGTACTCGTGGAGCTCAAACGGACTTTATATGTGAAAGTTATGCACATTTGAAGTGGGTCTGTCAGGCTGAATCCAAATTGATCTGGAGACCGAATTGGATTCCAAAACCTGTCCAATTTGAACTTTTGCTTCAATTGGTCCAAAACTAATGTGGTGCTACAATATATATATATATATATATTATCATTAGATAGAATCGTATAGTTCATATAATATAAAGGCACCCCTAAAAACGAGCTCACCTGATAATTTAAGTGAAGTGTACGAGCTCTTGTAATTGGAATAGCAAGCATAGCAACTATGGTTATATTCATAGGGGTCATGTCCTCATCAAATAATCATTTAAACATCGGTCAATCATTTCAAATACTCATTAGATTGCCATACGGTAATTCATCCTTCCAACACCAATCTATGAGTTACAAAACCAATTCAATCCTGGGGCAATGTCCACACGAATCTGGGGATGCTTTAGTACACGACTCACAAAGTTCCCAACAAACCCCCTTCACCAGTGACATATTGTCGACAGGTAACCCCACATGCCCCCATCAAATTCGTATTGGATCCCATCACTTCAAACCCTCCAATACCCTTATTCTCTAGGGTTTCAATTCATGCTCTATTTGAACCATGATACTCCATCAATGGTCGGCTTCAACTCATGAAATGAATTATTACTCTAGCTATTTCCTCAATTAATGATCACCGAACACGGTGAATATAAAAATCACCCATCAGTACTCAATTCCTCATATCCACAAAACGAGGTAAACTCTATTTGGGATTTCATTTAACATCGGATAACTAAATCCTCTAATAGCTCTACTTCAACTTTACCTCAATCTTTTAGCCACGGCTAGCTGTCAACAAATCTGAGGCTCACATGTCAAAGTTCCCAATATTCCTCTAATGACTTCGATAATATTGACATCCTCGATCCACTTTAGAGAAATCAAGTAATTTATAACATCATCGATAGCTGGTGATAATGCCCACCACGTAAAACACAATTCAGGGAGACTCTTTCACCCAAAATCTCACTCTTGACGCTACCGATGATTCACCAACTTAAATGTGATATCAGTCACCATCACTCCCCATAGACGCTACTGTTTGCAACAACACAATCGGTTTTGCCCCTAAGGCCGATATTTTCTCAATCAATTTCCCACAAAGATAATGGCATAAGATTAGCTTGTATGCTATTAGCCACACAAATCTTTGCAACCACCTCATTATTAATCATATCAGATATCCTCACTATACAATTAAGTCTAATAGAGTTTCACATTACAAATTTAACATTCTTTTCAAGAGCAAGGGATTCCAATCCTTCAACAACCCTCCGTAGTTAAGAAGTCTATAAAAATTTAAACATCCAAAAATAGAACGAAATTCCAACCGTTTTCATTCTCTAACAAAACAAGACTTTAGAATGAGTTCAACACTCATTCCCACAAAACGACTACAAAACTCCCACAACACAGGATTTACTCTTTCAATGATGCAACGCCTTAACAGGGGAACCATTCCCTCTAGCCATAGCATCACATCACAGCAAACATATTAGACAATTAACACCAAGAAACAGAGAGATGCACCAAAATCCAAATCTTACATTACCCTAGTCGACGTGCTCGGGCCCGCTCTAGACTCTTAACTCAAGATCACCCAAATTACGTGTTTGGGAAACACTCAGGACTCATTCCTAAGTATGCCAGGAATTCGTTCCTGGGTATGCCCGAAACTTACGCATTTGAGAATGCCACAGACCACTCGTCTGGGAAATCTTATATGCAGAAGTGAGGGAAGTCATGTAACACTCATGACACATGCACATAAATCAACTGTAAGTCATGCGGATCTCCTACCGCAACTCCAAGCAATCATCATCATTAAAATAGAACATGACCTCCTGTGAAGTCATAAATTCCAAGTGACCAAGCACGCCAAGACTCAAGGCATTTCTTTCAAATGCTAATCATGAAAATCAATTAAAATTCTTTACCCCATCTTTACTCCCTAACTTACCGAACTCTGCCACCTTACTACACCCAATAGCACAATCATAACGATTATCGAGTGTGCAACCCACAAGATGTGGACAAGGCTCTTTGATCAAAGTATCCACTATCAATCAATAATCCCATAAGCACCTGATTCTAAGGCACTGACTAAAATCCACCAGCTCGACTCTTTAAGGATGATCAACACCTAGATTTGAACATACCTATGTACTCCCATGAATCACATTTACTATTATCTTAAGTATAGGATCTGTCTGTTCTACCTCTGTAGGTGTGCTCGTAATTTCCTACAAATGTGGTAACAACTTCATCAACTCATGCTTAGATATTGCTACCAAATATCATTAGAACTTTATTAACTTCATCCCTCAGAATTCAAGTCTCACATGACTCTACAACAATTCTTCTCCATTCAATTTAGCTGGGAGACTTATTCGACATCAAGATCTCCATTCTTGTCCTCCCAACTAATTCGAATAGAGTTTTAAAATTGCAACTATTAGAACATTCCAAAACATCGGTCATTATTATAACAATCAATCACTGTGCAGGATTAGTAAACTTAGCTTTAAGGTCGTTTGCCTATTATCAATTATAATTCAATAACTCAAAAGGTTATTAACCGAGGATATTACCCAAAATGAGGGCAAAACATCTCATGAATAACACATCGCTGCCTCTATGCCTCGAATGGCAACATGACCTAGCCTCTCCAGCAACCACGGTCTTTGCCTCTTTTACATCGCTATGCGATACAATCATAATGAAGTCCACTTGGACACAAAAATGACATTCAACCGCTTGCTAATAGCTCCCAAGCATTTATCTCAAGACATTGCAAATCAACAACATGACTAGTGAAAACGTAAATGCAATACTTGTCCCAAAACTCATCCTACTGTACACCAGAGTGTGTTAGGTTTAATTTAATTACTTGACCTAAGTCAAGCTTTAGATGATTAAGATAGCCTAGGTTACCAAATTATCCACCATGGACCTAATGCCTGCTCTAATGCCAACTGTAACACCTCAGCCCATCCCTTGAGCCCAAAGTGCTACCACTCTATAATGCTATCAATACCATCTTTTGCCGCTGGTCTTGCACAGCAACCCCTCTGATTGAATATCAACCAAACGACAAAAGATAAACCCTTGACACTAAGCACAATAGAGGTATACTCTGCCAATTACCAAAAAAAGAACTCATGCTATCCAAGGCTACCTAATTCTTGTTTTGATATACTTTTAACACTAACTATCTATCATGGCATCAAAGTTTAAACATGTCGACTAAAGGTGATATGTGAATTACAGTGGAAGTGAAATAGCTGTGCTACTCCCACCCGTACATGTTGCCTTCAACAGATACCTAAAAACAACAACAAAACAAGGGTGAGTCCGAAGACTCAGTAAGTACACGATAAAACAGTGGGGTTGGTACAGTAATCATTCAATCACATGTTTATGAACTGCAACCCAAAATCTCTGGATTTCCTCCTTGTCTCTTGTTCGTTTCCTGCAAATGCAATGCGATGCGATACACCTCTGTATGTTGTTTATACCAGTATAATAGAGTTGCTTGACCCGTCGGTGAAATCCCTTTGCCACCATCCCTAGAAGTGCCTACCGAAGTAAGTCTTGATTTCCCCACCGTCGTGAGAGGCCTACCGTCGTAAGTCCTTCATATGAGTGCAATGCATAATGCGCCTCTGTATGCCACTTATATCGGTATAGTGGAATTGCTTCACCCATCGGTGAAACCCCTCTCTCTGCCTCTATTCTTAGAGGTGCCTACCGAAGTAGGTCCTGATATTCCCACCATGTGGGATGCTTACCATCGTAGGGCTTTCATAATGCTCATGGTGCAATGCAAACACAACATTCTTCAATGTTGATATTCAATTATAAGCATCTCTCATTGCAGTATAATCAACAGATAAGCTAGGATATAATTTCATAACATGGCATAAATCATGGCATAAAACAAATGCCAAACATTCATCATAATCCACTATTCTACGATGCACTTGTCTGTTAACCTGGCGGACGATGCGTAGACGGCACTAAACTCGAACCGCCACCTACCGTTTCTTGGCCGGATCTGATGAAACAAGTGCCGGATCGGGCTCCCCTCTTTTCTTCCTTCTTTTTTCCTTTCTTCTTTTCCTTCACGGTTGCCCCTTGCTTTCTTCTTTTCTCGCTCGGCTGCCACTCTCATTTTCTCCCCTTTCTTATCCTCTCCTTCCCCGTCGGTAGCTCCTCCCGACTTAGTCCTCTTCTACTCCCTCCCCGCTCCCTCTTCTTCACCAACGGGAGGCAGGGCGGCACCACACGGTGCTGGGGGTGCTCGGCTCCCCCCCCCTCGGGGACGGAGCAAGGCCGACAGCAAGCAGCCGTGGTCGGCGACGTGACTAGGCACAGGCAGGGCGAGGCAGGGTCGATGGCGAGCGGCACACGTAAGCCGAAGACAGCGCTCGGCAAGCAGGGGCGAGGAAGGCGAGACGCGCGAGATGGGGGTGGTGCTCAGGGTCGCCGTAGCTAGGCGGCGACCCAGCAGCAGCGGCAGGAGACGGGGACGGCAGGGCGCGATCGGAGGAACGGCGGCACTGGTGGCTGGGGGACGGAAGCAGCGAGCCTGACATTTTTAAAATGTCCAAGTGTTATATATCTGTCCGTTCTGGATGGCCCGATGATGTAGATATTTTACCTAAATGAAACCCATTAAAGGGCAACCGACCCACAGAGCCAACTAGCTAGTAGTCTTATATTACATATTCTATTAAAGACACCCTGTCTCTCTCTATACAAGGAGAGGTCTCTCCCTATATAAGGAGAGATAGGAGTTGCATATTATGTACATAAGCCGAACAAAAATCAATAAAGAGATACGAGCCTACGGACAAAATATCAATAAAGAGATGCGAGACTCCGGTTGTCTGTTGACAAAAAAGCACCGCTACCTAGCCCTCTTTACCTATCTACGAAGATCCAGAACCTGTGCGAGGGACATTGAAAACGTCCAACACATTCAGCTAATTAAGGTCTTGATAGTAACAGATTGTTCAATAAGAATCTTCAAAATTCACGGAGTAATGGTAACATGTTGTTCAATTGGGATATTCATAGCCAAAGTCAAGATACTTATGTACTTAAACCTCGTGTTATTATTAATATAAACCACGTGTTCCCTAGAAAAAATGTGGGATCAAGTTAGCTGTCATGGAAACCACCATAAGCTTCTTTCTTTCATGTTCTACAATAAAGAAAAGTAAATGGATGGAGCTAACCAACGAAAGTACAATGCAAAGATACATCAAAACAGCGGCACAACAGGCGGGCTTTGTTGAACGCATGCATTGCCTTCTCTCACAAAATGTAGTGGGATTCTTATTGAGCACTAATCAGTACAAGAGAAATAAACGTTTCTGTTGAACGGATGATTCAGAAGATACAACGCCAACACAAATCGTTATGTACAAAACTACAGGGAATGTCAAGAAAAGAAGGTTTGCAGCTCGAGAAAACGCAGCGCATGTTGGTCCATTTTCTTCCCTGGTCGGTCGGTATCATTTTCAAAATTTTCAGCTATAAATTATAAGTCATAGTTTAAAAGAATCAGGAGCTCTCTGGACGGGATTGGATTGGAGGACAAGGCGAGCGAGCGAGCCGTACGAGGGAAGGAGTCCTTCTTCCTGAAGAGCAGCGACGGCAGGTCCACCCCGCCCCTCCGCTCCTCTCCGCCGGATCGCGCCGACGAGCTGCCGGCGGCGGCCCGCACGACCCCGAGCCTCGCACCGGACACCGCGAACGACGCCATCGCGCGGACCAGCAGGCCCAACCGCCCGCACACTCCCCTCCTGCTCAACCCACCGAAATGCTGCTGCGCCGAGCGAGGCGAGGGGAGGAGGTGGGCCCCGCGTGCGTCGTCTTCCCCGTGCGCGCGTTCAGAGGTGGCAGCGCCCGAGGTGACGTAGCGTGGGGGGAGGAGGAGATCGCGAACCAACGGTGAGGAGCGCGCGTTCCCGGCCAGCCGTTACGCGCTCTCGTACCCTCCCGCTCTCACTTCTTTGCCCTTCTCTTAGATCTGTTTAATGCCCACTTATTTTAATTTAAACTTCTGATTTTATTTAATTTATTATTTATAAAAATTTTACTATTCTTTAAATTTTGTATTTTCTAACTTTTTAGTTTTTTAAGCTTTTTTGCCGATTCTTGTTCCGTATTTATTTATATTGTACGTGATTTGCTAACATATTTTTATTTTTAAATTTTTTAAATTTAATTACGCCAAATAAACTATCATCAGTTACAGTGTAATTTCAGCTAATTACAGTGCAATTTTAGACATAGGTCACATTTTTCAACTGAAATAAGTAGGCTGTAAAGGTAATATGGCTTTTGATTGGTTACGAGAGATTATCCCGTTTATTTTGATTTTAGCTTTTGGATTTTAGTTTCTAATTCACTATTTCTTAATTTTGTATTTTTCTATATTTTTAGTTTTTTAGGCTTTTTTCTTTTTTTGTGTTCCTGTATATTATCCGTGATAGGATAACCTATTTTTTATTTTTAAATTTTTTAAATTTAATTATGATAAAAAAAAGTTACCAACAGTTACAGTGTAAAATAACTTAACTATAGTGAAAAAGTCATAAGCCACGAAACAAAAATTGAGTGGTAGATCATTTCTTCAAAGCAGCATCCTGATTAAGGTGATATGGCTTTTGACTGATTGTGAGAGAGATTAAAAGAGTAGTAAAAGACACTCATATTGATAAGTCATTTCTTCAAAGTAGTTCATATAATGATTCCTATAAATAATTTATAGAAATCATGTTAAAAATCATCCTATTTAAAAACCAGCTTCTAAAATACAAAAGTCAGAAACCTTTAAAAAAAGCCTTAAAAAGCGTGTCCTTTCAGCTAATTAATCATGAGTGCACAGGACTAATCAAGCCTGCCTACATCTGTGACTTGTGAGGCTGTGACTCACACGCCGTGTGTCAGGCGCTCGCGTTCGAGCCCGTGCAAGCCGTCCATTGGTTTCCATCGGTGGAAAGCAAGTTGATCGGAAGGTCCAAAAGAAAAATCCCAGGACAGTCAGTGAGGGAGCAGGTTGTGATCAACATGGCTGAAAAGCCCGTGGCTTATGGCTGAAAACACTGTAGCTGGCTGAAAAAAGCACTGTAGCTGACAGAGGCTTATTTTGCATAATTAAATTTAAAAAAATTTAAAAATATAAAAAATATGTTAGCCCATTACGTATAATACAAACGAATACGGGAAAAAAAGAACCGGCAAAAAAGCTCAACAAAAAGCCAAAATTTCAGAAAAAGACGAAACTTGTGAATAGTGCCAAATAAGCCTCCACCACTGTAGCATCAGCCACAATGATCGCAGCCTATGCTGATCCAGCGATCCTCATGGAAATGGAACCGAATGCACACCCAATGTCCAGTCTCAGTATATACTACTTCCACCGTTTCACAATATCTAGATCGATTCTTTTAAACTATGACTTATAATTTATAGCTGAAAATTTTGAATTATAAACTGTTAGCGAGAGCAGTACACAGAGAGAAATAGTCGCAGAAGGAAATTTTGATTGATACAGCTGAACTCGGTACAATTTATACTTCAATCTTCCTATAGACCCCGTCTTAAAAAACACACTGTCATGATATGTATCAACTTATGATGCATCTTTTACTTCAACTCTATCAACACATGATGGGTCTTCACTTGACTTGATGATCAACACATAACCATCTCCACTTGAACATGCATCAACTCATGATGCATCTTCTTCTTAATGGCCTTCAACATATGATGCCATCTTCCATCTTAACTTGATGAAGTCATCCTCATTTGTGAAATCTAACATATTCATCTAACTCATAGAAAATGTTAGTCCACAGATCCATTGTCGTCAATTACTAAATTTCATCATTGACACATAATGGAGGGATTAGATTCTACAATCTTCACTTTTTGGTGATTCATAACAATCTCAATAAATAATAATATAGAAATTGAATTACAAGTATACAACATGTACACAACAATTGTATAGTCTAGAATAAGCTTTCAAAGCAAAACTTACTCATCCAGTTGTCATTAATCATCCAACCATTAACACATAATGGAAGAATTAGATGATAACCGGATTATGAATATATATAAACTACACAAGCTATATACTCAAGGAATATGTTTCAAAATAAAGATTATTGGTATATGGAAATGGAACATAGATCAATATTAATGAAACAACAAAATACAGAGTGACCCCCCCTAAATATGTATATACAAGAATATATTGTGAAATCATATGCACATATTTAAAATTGATTTATTTGGTGAAGTTCATTCTATATTTCAGATCCGATGAATGCAATAAGATAATAATGTGATATTGAATGCATACCTCTTATATTTTTCACATTTTCATCCAAATGAGACTAGGCTATATCATAATCAATAAATATATTAGTCTCACAATTGTATTTGTCATTATCACCAAAATCAACTTAATAAAGTTTGAACTTACAACCTGATGATCGCAAGTAGAGCCAACAGGACTTCACGATCCTTACATGGCTCGCTCCGTCTCCAACAAAATTCTCGACTTGTGGAATTACGTGTCGAGGCCACCTTCCCAGACAACCAGGAGGCTCGCACCATCTTCCTTGAGGCCGAGTTCTCCATCCTCGTCCAAGGTGATGTCTCCATTACCACATACTGCTAGTGCCTTAAAACACTGGCGACACCCTTCGTGATGTTGGGCAACCCATCTTCGATCGCTGCCTTGTCCTTAGCACGCTGCATGACCTCAACAAGAGTTTCTCCAATGTCGCCACCATCATCTCTATGCAAGTGTCCTCCTAATTCTCCGCTGCTCACTCCACACTTCTCCTTCAAGAGATATACAACACAAACACCAGCAAGATTAGCGCCAATATCGCTCTTCTCACCGCTGCACCAAACACTACCGCTACTTCATTCATCTGTGGTAATGGCACATGCAAAGGCGATTGAGGTGTCATCACCTCCACTAATTGTTTGAAGGGCCGCAACAAGGATGCTGCAACAAGAGCAATGGCTCCTCTTTTGTCGTCGTCAAGCTTCCCTATTTGACTCCCACTGAGCTGTGGGTATGTGTCAATCCATGGCTCGGTCAGGACTAACCCTGGGTGCCTACCTGGTAGGCGGCTTTTGGTGCTAGTCTTCTTAGGTCTCAGCCTACGACCCCGCCCCAGGCATACATGTCCTTCGCCCGAGCCCTCCTGTCTGCATCAGCCATGCCTTCTCCAGAATGGGATTAGTATAACAACGTGTGCCTGCACTCCGGGGCTGTTTGAGTCTCCGATTAATTTTCTAACGTGTGTAGGGAACACATATACGTGTAGTGTGAATATGATGTGTGTGTGGGTTGTGTATGCGTCTGTCATGTAACTCTAAAAAAATATCTCCCTTGTTCATGGATTATGTAAGTATTTAAAATTATCTCTCTTTAAATTTTGTTCACTAAGTTGATGGATTATGTAAATTTTCGGTTACCGTTTTGCTTTTCAAATCCTTGCAGCGAACAATAGTAATCCATCAAGGCGAGACAACGGCAGCCGTCCGATCCTGGCGTCAACACGATCCTGACTGTCCATCCCGATATAGAACCATCTGCACCCCTTCCCAAAACCATTCCCCCCGGGGTTCGCTCGCGGCATCTCCTCTCTCCTCCCGCACGACCACCCCACCTTCCTCCTCCGCCGCCGCCGCCGGCGCGCTCGGTCTAATCCAGACCCCATTTCTCTGTTCCCCATCTCCCCCGCCCACCCCTTCCGCCGCCGCTCGTAGCGGCAGGCGGTCGCTCGGGAGCGAGGTGATGCTGGAGAAAGAAAGGATATCCTACTTCTACGACGGTACGTTGTCTACGCGCTCTCTTCTCTTCTCCGCTCTCTACAATCACCGTACAGCCCTACCTCTCCCCTTATTCCAGCTCGCAACTCTTACTGCTCTTGGGTGTCTCGTCGCGCAATTTCGATGCTAAAGCCTAAGGGGACATACTATTGGGACCTAGCGGTATTTTGTTTTTGTTCCGCCGATTTCTAATGACAAGATGTGATCGTGGTTGTGGAAGCGGGTACTGTGATTATACGGTAAGGGAAAAACTGCGGGTGGTATGAACTGTCAGGAGTTGTTCAACTAGAATTGGGGCTACCTTGCCCATTGGCCTACTACTTTGAGTTGTTCAACCCTAGCCCTATGTGTGTTATAAGTTTGCGTTATGATGTATGTTTCGTTCCGGGTCAGATAACGTAGGGATTGGGTGTGAAAGAATTTCTTCAATCAAGATTTGAATGGTGATCATTGCTCTGTTTAAGAGGGTACGGTCAGGATAATTTTGGTTAAGAATGCATACATATGGTTATTGTGGTGTCAGTTAGCTCTTTTCATGTGGATCTCTAGCAAGAATTCCCTAAAAAATTGCGTTCTTTCACACACGAAGATCCTTGAACACTTCCAGTGTGTCCACGTTCTCTCTAGACATTTTACAAAACCAACAAAATGAATAATGCTCGTCCACGGTCCTTAATTATGCCGTTTGGAGGAGGGGCACTCATTTTGTCGAACATGTAGACTAATTTTCATCATTCGTAATCCATATGTTCAACTTTTGTGCTTGCTTAATTACTAATGTGTCAACCAGCATTTCAGGAGATGTGGGCAATGTCTACTTTGGGCCAAATCACCCGATGAAACCACATCGTCTTTGTATGACACATCATCTTGTACTTTCATATGAACTTCACAAGAAGATGGAGATATATGTCAGTACTGAATTTCGTTCATTCCCTTTCCTTGCACCTATGAAGTGGCTAAGTTATCATTTTGTGCCCATTGACTTCTGCAGAGACCCCACAAAGCATATCCAACAGAGCTTGCACAGTTTCATTCTGCTGATTACGTGGAATTCTTGCACCGGATAACTCCTGACACCCAGCACCTATATGCAAGTGAATTAACTAGATGTATGAATGACGAGATTTTCTCCTCTACACACTACTCTTCCAGGCTTTGCTAATTTTACAATAAAATACATGTCACACATCTTGCTACTTATGTTTTTAATTCTTATATCTTTCTTTAGTTTACTTACTGGGACCAAAGTTAATGTTATATGTATCTTAGATCTTCAAGTGTGCAGTTTTATTAAAATAGAAAGGAACACATTAAAATGGTACGATCTCTCATACCATTGTCATATACAAATGGAAGGTTAGCTATTTCTGCTTAAATGAAAACTGTCTGGTTTGTACATTCCATGATATGTCAATTTGACGATATGAGTTTTTTTTTATTTACTGATTGGAGTTGCTATTGAGCACATTCTTCATGCCTTTGAAGTTTTCTGACTTATCTGATTCCTTCATATTTTGTTCCCAAATAATTTTTTTAATCTATGTTCCCAGATAATCTTGGAGAAGACTGCCCGGTCTTTGATAATTTGTTTGAGTTCTGCCAAATCTATGCTGGAGGAACTCTAGGTAATATGGAAAATTACCTAGGTTTTTTTTTATTTTACGGACCCTCTAAGCTGTTCTTTATTGTTTTAGATGCGGCTCGAAGATTGAATCATAAAACATGCGATATTGCCATTAATTGGGCTGGTGGATTGCATCATGCAAAAAAGTGCGAGGCATCAGGCTTCTGCTACATTAATGATCTGGTTTTGGGAATTTTGGAGCTTCTCAAGTACCATGCCAGGGTTCTCTATATTGACATTGATGTTCATCACGGAGATGGAGTTGAAGAAGCCTTTTATTTCACTGACAGGTTCATGTTTTTGCCAATAAAAAGCATGGATATGTATTGTTGATACTTATTCTTTTGTTGCCACCATTATTTTCCAATCTCTTGCCATCTCTTTGTCTCTTAATGTGTGGGTGGTGCCATGATATTATACTAATGCCTCAGTGTCTTCAACGCTTTAGACTTTTTTAAACCTTTTTTTATTTGCAGGGTAATGACTGTAAGTTTCCACAAGTATGGTGACATGTTCTTTCCTGGCACAGGTGATATTAAGGTAATGTTGCGCTCACAACTTCGTGAACACTTTTTTTTATCTATTTACCTTGATTTAATTTGTCAGATTAGTTCATTGTTAATTTTCGATGTATGATGCGGACATTGATTAGGCAGTTGTCTTTATTTTGGTTTATGTTCACTTTGTATGGTGTTTCTTGCCGCCGATGTACTATTATGTCAATTAAAGTTAAAAGTTGTCATGTCTACTCTCCGTTGCGCGAAACAGAAGAGACAGATTCTCCAAAACTGGGTTACAAAGACCGTTGGTTATAGACTAGTTCTCAATGTTAATAATACTGGAGGCAATCAATTGTTTTGGGAATAATTGCAACACATTCCTGTTTCTTGTTTTTCTCACTGTCTCCTATCCTCCTAGATGTTGTAAGTATGTAACATTGTACTGTCTACTGTTGAACTGCTGTCCTTTTTCTGGACATTCTTGGCATGATATTCTATCCAATTTTTCCATTATCATAACTGGGAATACTGGAGGTTTATTGTCTATCTTTGAAAAATGTTCATATTAATAAGGTTATTGTTGATTCTCTGATGCATGCGGTTAATTGATATTGTTTGTCATCTGCGTAGAGAGAAAAAAAAGAAGCCGTGGAGTGACCAACAAAACCCTTGCTGGTCATGCTTGAACTATTACTTGAAGCTCAATATTGTTATTTGTGTCTTGGGTCATGATTTCTTCTATTTTGACCAGTGATGCTGTTTTTGCACATGCTTTAGGGTGCTTCTGAATGAATGAAGGGTTTCTTTATGCAATTATATTTGATTGAGCTGGGAATTCTTAAATCAAAATTCCCCCACTAATTGCAGACAGAGTAGTTTACAGCTCCCAAAATAGAGGGAAAAAAGGAGCAAGGTTCAAAGTGAGCAGAAAATATGTGCCTTTCTGTTTCATAAACATGTTGAAAACAGTTGACACTTGACAGAGCTTGGATCTTGCTTTGCCTTTAATAGTTGCATGTCACATGCTGTTAAGTAATGATGAAACCTTTGGTTTTATTATATAACTTCTGTTTAAATGGATGTGCTCTTCATACTGATTTACCTGATTGCCATTTGTAGGATATAGGAGAAAGGGAAGGAAAATATTATGCCATCAACATTCCACTTAAAGATGGGATAGATGACACCAGCTTTACTCGGCTTTTTAAAACAGTAAGCCCACATGCTTTACTTTCTCGTTATCCAAGTCGTTATTTAGTCTTATCAAGTTATGTAATGTTCATCATGTAGATTATTGCCAAGGTTGTTGAGACATATCTGCCAGGTGCTATTGTTCTTCAATGCGGGGCTGATTCATTGGCACAGGACCGGCTAGGGTGCTTCAATCTCTCCATTGAAGGTTCCATAGTTCTTAAACCTGATATGTACTCATCGATTCGGCAAAACTGTCGTCTAGATGTATAATTAGTGAACCGTGTTTAATATTCTTGGATGAGCATCTAGGATTGTTGTTTGGGGGTTTTCTTGAATTAATGGTGTTTAGGGGCTCCTTTGGACTTTGAACCTAGTTTATTGAGCTAAATTTAATCGAATGATCTATTAGTACTTACTAGTTTGATATGTTTTCACAAACAGGCCATGCTGAATGCGTAAAGTTTGTCAAGAAATTTAACATTCCCCTTCTGGTAAGGGCAAAAACTATTACCGTATAATTTCCTTTAGTTTTTCTAGGATATCCATGTATTTACCATCATGCAGGTAACCGGAGGCGGTGGATACACCAAAGAGAATGTAGCACGCTGTTGGGCTGTTGAAACTGGGGTCCTTTTAGACACGGAGCTCCCAAACGGTATCTCATTTCTTTATTCTTTCCCAATTTTGTGATTTTCTGTCCTTTTTTCCTTTTGCTTTTTAGTCACAGTAGCTAGTAATCCCTCAATGGATGCAATGTTTTCTTGTATTCTTTTCCTTATTTCTCTTGGCAATTTGTTATGAACCTTAGTTCATAACGGGTAAACACCACCAAGAAGATGGCCGGATGGAGTCGGCGTAGGGAGAGAGAGAAGACTATAGACGAGGAAGACTTTGTTATTACTCTGCTTGATTACAATAGCATGCGGTAGCTCTCTTATATATAGATGGCTCCCCCCTAACAGATGGAATCTAACTCCAATCATATCTCGAATTAATATCATATCTCTAACTATATCTCTAATACAAGGAAACCAATTCCTAACTCAAATAGAAACCAATCTCTAATTCCTAATAATAACCCGATTGGCCCAAGGCCCACGACTATAACACTACATCCCTCCCGGACATGTAGCTCGTCCTCGAGCTGCTAGGCGGCGGTCAGGACGCCAATGGAAGACCTCCGATGCCGGTGTAGAAGACGATGATGGCGAGGTCCCGTAGCGGATGGAAACGACCGGCAAGATCCAAGCGGAATAAGGCTAGACGAAGTGTAGCACCTTTGGGTACATAATGCCTGCAAAATAAGCTTTTTTCTGAAATTTTTTTTGATTTTTTGATTTTTTGTTTTGTTTTGTTTTTTGTTTTTTTTGGATCTTAAGTGACCGGTCGGTTTCTAAACCGACCCAGACACACAACGCATCGCAGCCCACGGTCGAGAGCGGCGACGGGAGGATCGGCGGCGGCGGCGGTTCTGGCAGCGGATGAAACTCCGACGACGGATCCGATGGCGGACAGGCGGTTCCGAGTGGCAGTCGGCAGCGGCGAAGAGCGGCGGCCGGTGCGGACCCGCGGCGGCGCGCGGCCAGAGATGTCCTGAGCGGTGACGACGCGCGGGCAGAGGCGCCGCAGCGGCGTTGGTGGCCGGCGACTGAGTTCGGCGACCCCGACGGCGACGGCCGTGGATCCAGCAGCGGAGCAGCAGGCGGAGCGGGCGGCCGGAGGAGCGGCGGCCTGCGGAGCAGAGCAGCGGCCGGAAGATCGACGGCCTGCGGGTAAACACCACCAAGAAGATGGCCGGATGGAGTCGGCGTAGGGAGAGAGAGAATATAGACGAGGAAGACTTTGTTATTACTCTGCTTGATTACAATAGCATGCGGTAGCTCTCTTATATATAGATGGCTCCCCCTAACAGATGGAATCTAACTCCAATCATATCTCTAATTAATATCATATCTCTAACTATATCTCTAATACAAGAAAACCAATCCCTAACTCAAATAGAAACCAATCTCTAATTCCTAATAATAACCCGACTGGCCTAAGGCCCACGTCTATAACACAATTTAAGGTGAAAACAAATCTATGGTCTATCAAGTGTGGGGTTGAGAATATTTGTAATAATTCCTTATATAGTTCCATGATGCGGAGTTTTACTTTTACATGGCATTTTCTTTGCAGAGATTCCAGACAATGAATACATTAAGTACTTCGCACCGGATTATACATTGAAAGTACCAAATTCGGACATGGTATGGAGCCTTTCCTCATTGGTTCTCTTTTATCATATGCCTGCTTGGTGTCAGACAAATATTTAGTTGCTATTAGGCGCATTTAGCCTTCTAAATACTAATACAGTCCAACTATTTCAAGATCTATGGTCCATTCAATATTTTGGCATGTTTTTTTTTTTTTTTTGCTAGAGGCCTAGAATTTCATTTCTTTCTTAGGCCTAGAATTTCATTTCTTTATTGAGGATGTGTAAACGCTATATGGCTTCTTATTATTTAATGGCACCAGGACAACTTAAATAGTAAGACCTATCTCAGTTCAATCAAAGTGCAAGTCATGGAGAGTTTGCGGGCCATACAGCATGCACCTGGTGTTCAGATGCAAGAGGTAAGTTTGCATTTACACCCGCATGATGAAACCTCCCAACTGAAACTGCTTACGTGAAAGAAATGGATACTAGCAGGACGCAAAAATACGCCTTTCCATCTTTTGTTGCCTAATTTTCTTTCTTCCATCAGGATAGTCTAGGTTTTTCTGAACAGGGATCATATGGTGAATTATTTTGCAGGTTCCACCTGATTTTTTTATCCCAGATATTGATGAAGACGAGCTGGATCCTGATGAACGTGTTGACCGTAAGTGAAATACTTCTTGCATGCCTTACGTTGCTCATATGAGTAATGATTTGTCCAGGAGCCTGCCGTTCTCCTCTAGAAGCACGGCACATCATGTCAATTTGCATTCCTTTTTATATATAAAAAAGTAAATGTGATGCATTTATTCTTAATTCACATGTTTATATTGTATAAATTCCCAGTTTTCATGTTTTTGAAACTTTCCTGCTCAAACACAACTTGTTTTTAATTGATGTCTTGTTTTTCATTTTGGGAGCCGTTCTTGGTCTGTCTTGTTTGGACTTTGTCATCGTACTTATTACAGAACTGTGTAATATGTTGTGCAGAGCATACTCAAGACAAGCAGATTCACCGCGACGATGAGTACTATGAAGGCGACAACGACAATGACCATGACGATGGCGCACATTGAAATAATCCTTTGGAGAATGTAGTCGGGAAGTTGAAGTCTTCGCTGATGTTGTGCAGTTGAACAATCTAAGCTTTTAGAAGATTTTTAAACGGAGTAGTTTTTTTAAGGTGATTTCTATAAGTCGTTTGTAAGACATTTGTAAGAGTTACTTTAAAAACCGTTTTGAACAGAGCAGAACAGCTTCTTAATGTAAATGTTCTTTGTTCTCCTTCATCTCTCTTACAATAGCTAAAAGCTAAAAGACATAATATTTTTGAAAAGGACCTGAGTGCAGATCCGTTGGAGGTGGTACGTATTTTAATAGGATAGCGTTATCGTATTCATCCATGAAAATCAATGTGACAATTTGCGACCACACATGTTAGTATATTACAGTGGTGATGTAGCAGAAGTTTGTGCTGTCATTATGCAGCAGCGCTGCATGACTGGAGTGAAGCCGCCACGTGGAGTGTTGGCAGTAGCGAGTTTCGAAACTCCAAAGCAAGGATTGGCTGTGCTGCTGCCTCTGCCAACTGGAACGTGCAATGCAATGCAGTGGTGCTCCAACTGTATTTTGGTTTAAACTTTTTTACCGTGTCTTCTAGTTAAAATTATACTATAGCGGTTATTAGTTTTTTTTAAAAAAAATAAAAAACAGTTATATCATTACGAACAATATAAAAGAATAAGTAAAAAAGGAAAAGACAAAAAACTAAAATTAGAAGCAAACTGTTTTAAGTGGCTTCTAGTTTAAATAAACCGAAAGCAAGAAAAGAGAGAGAGAGAGAGAGAGAGAGAGAGAGAGAGAGAGAGAAGCTGAAGCTGTATGGCTGCGGCATGCCCGTGCCTGGGTGGTGCTTTGGGCTTGGGCTAAGACGATTCTGGCGGAACAGCTGATTTTCTCTCTCAGTCTGCCACTACCGTGCTATGGATACATCGAAGTTGACGAGGGTATAGCCAACAAAAGCGAAAATAGGAGGCTGCGTGGTGGGCATGGTTTTTTTTGGCCAAAAACTGGGCAGTAACCGTTATTACCGGGTTTACCGGTGATCCTCGGTAAAATCTAAATTGGTTCTAAAAAATTCGTTTTGCATAAATTTTATTAAATTTAAAAGGAATTTTTGCCAAAATTTATCTAAAAATTTTCGGCTGATAAAAAATAAAAAATCGGCAGAAAAATTTAAAAAAACATCGGAGAGAAGCCTCCGGTTAAAAATAAAAACCGGTAAAAAAAGCCGTATTGGCGGGGCGTGGGGACGGAGAGAATCGTTGGGTGGTGGACATGTGTAGGCTCCCCGTTCGGCCGCTCCATCTCCTCCCCTCACCGTCGTCCTTGTCACATCCCGGGGGTGTAAATCCGAATCACAAATGGAAATCAAAGATCAGAAGGTAGAAAAGGGGAAGAACCAGGAGAGCAATTAGGGCTAAAGTAAAACTAGGTCAAATTCCCAGGATGGGAGATCCCAATCGCCAGTGGATGATGAACTCCGGAGAAGGGAAAAAGGGAAACTCGGCCCTGATCAACTCGGCTTCGGCTTCTGGCTTATTTTTCACTATTCATAAGTTTCGTCTTTTTCTGAACTTTTGGCTTTTTGTTGAGCTTTTTTGCCGGTTCTTTTTTTTCCCGTATTTGTTTGTATTATACGTAATGGGCTAACATATTTTTTTATTTTTAAATTTTTTTAAATTTAATTATGCTAAATAAGCCTCTGTCAGCTACAGTGTTTTTTTCAGCCAGCTACAGTGTTTTCAGCCATAAGCCATGAGGCTTTCAGCCGAACCGATCACCACCTGAAGAACAACTAGAGCTACGCTACCGCTAGAGATAGAAAAATATCGGCAAAGGCATATCCCTTTCCTTCACCAGATAGCACATAAACGAGTACAGTCCCTCATTATGCCTGAGTGGCGATTACAGAGATTCAACCAACTTAGCACTTAATAACTCTAAGTAAAGTAAACTCACTCCTTAACTAAACTAACATTAACGGAAACTGGTGTAGGCCGTAGATGCACCCATCAAGAAATCCTGACCGTCGATCACTGCAATAGCTGAAGCGCTGAAGCGGTATTTCTTCAAAAACAGCCATGCTCCAGACACCCCTCTTCTTCAGGTTATGACACTACCTTCCCCTCAACAACATACTTGTCCTCAAGTATGGGAATCAGGAAGCCGAGATTTAATGGTTTGTGAGTATAACTCTAGAAAAGTACCATTGTTGAAGTCGGCATCTTCTCATGAGCATCATCAGACTCTCCAACAGCCCCAGAATTTGATGCACTTTCCACCCCAGGATTAGATTCAGTTAGCATTGGTTCGACATCCTCATGCTTGGTGTCCTTTGCTACGGATGGTGGGTCAGGCGAGATTCTGAGGGAACTTAATGAAACTCCTTTAAAGTATGGATCCCAATTTGACGGGCCACCAATGAATGTGCATGTTTGTTTGTGTTTAACAATTTGGTCCCCAGTCAAGGATGAATTCCTTTGTATATTTTGATGATCCTCATCACCTTTGCTTATCTGCTGAACATCACTGCATGTCTTTGTAGTTTCAGTTTCCAATGAACCATGTGTGCTCTCCTTCATTACATCAGGAACTTGACTATTTTTAAGCACTGAGGCTGGCAAACGCTTTATTTTCTGGAATGGACTTGCATTGGTGTACATCTCAACCTTGTTCTTTATTTTGCTTGTTATATCAGTAGCCTTAACTGAAGCAATTCTTAAACACTGCATGATGACACTTGACATGACACCCTCTCCACCAGCTTTCTGAATGGCACAGATATCACCATTCGAGTTAATTGTAGCAGTCATTCTTCCACCCATAACAGCTTCCTCAGGGTCATGTACTGTAACTTGTTGACCATCTTCCCCTCCAACCGTGCATTTAGGCCTCCGGAAAGTAGACAAAGCAGCCAATGCAGCAATGTTAGCCGCATCAATGAGATTCCCTCCATTGTCCATAATGTGAAGGTCGACACGCACAGAGAGATCATCATAGATGCCCAGTCCTCTTTCTGATGCCACCGAACTAGAGCATGTAGATGCATGAAGTACTCTAAAATCCTTCCTCCAGCGGTTGAGTATGTACTTTGATGGAAGCATCAACACATTCTCTTGCTTCAGAACAGTGAGAGCATGGCTACAAGGAATGCCCCGCAATGGAAAAGAGCGACAAATGCACCAAACATCCTTGTCAGCATTGTTGTATACAACTGTATAGTCAACCCTCTTGCCCTGTATTAACTCACTGCCCATGTAGGTGATTGAACTCCTGCTCCTGGCTACCTCTTTACAAAGCACATGCATCAATTGCTTGATCTCGTCTTGGAATGCCTGAAACATGGGTACTGTGTAGAGTTCCACAAGTTGCTCCTCAAAGGGCAATCCTGACCGCAAGGTAAGCCTAGAATAATAGGAGTGCAAATCATCGTATGCCTCCCTTTCTAGTTTCCCTTTCGGAGTAGCCACATATTGCTCAAGGAAGACTGATAGGTTAGTCTTAGTTGTCACAACACCATCAAAGTATGAGGCTACCCAGTCAGCATGCATGAACTTTTGTACACACTTCATCTGGGCATCGCCGTTGGCACTTGAAGGTTCATACAAAGAGTCAAGCCATCCCTCAAAAACTGCCCCTGTCTCAAACTGAATAAAAATGTGAGGATATAATGTTTGTCCTTTGCAAATGGGTGGATCAAGTGTAATAACCACAAAGGTATGAGAACTGTTTGACTTTGGCAAAACAAACAGACGAAAAATACTGCTATATTGAATTTTGTAATCATTAGCTTGTCCTTGGGGTCGCAAGAATGATAGATGAAGCTCACTAATTTTTTTTTCCTCAAGTGCCATTAAAAGAGCTTTGAGGATAGCATAATTTTCAGGATCAAACTGTTTATCAGAAGAATTTTCAATGGACCTCTTTACTGAACACAACTGGATGCATTCTTGAGCTTCCGCAAAACAAGAAGTGAGGTTATTGGGAAGCAAGTCAAAAGAGGCAACATCCGCACATATATTCTCCAGGTTGTGTGCTTCATCAAATATAAATTCTGTATTGTCCCATGGTATGCCAGTTAAGGAACGCCGAATTCCTGGATCAATGAGATAGTTGTAAGGAGCAAACAAAATATCCACTGACTTGGATTGTTCCCGAGAGATGTAATATGGGCACGGGCCATTAGTTCTCCCAATATTGACCAAGTCTTCAACGTCAAAAGGCTCACTCCCCAGCTCAGTGTTGTTTCTCATGTATGCAGCAACAAGTTTTAAACAGCTTGGCCTATGCAAACCAGATTGTGGAGGAGGTTCCCCTTTCTCTTGTTCAGGTTTTTCTGGAGTCACCTCCTCACCCTCATCAGCCATTAAGTTGACCTGCTGATTTTGTTTGCACTTGTGCCCTAAGACCCATTTATACCCGCAGCACTTGCAAACTCCTGGAGTGAATGATTTCATTGTTGTCTCCTTTTTCTGAACTGCAGCTTCCACTAAAGGTTCTCCTCCATCAAATTCAGGGGAATCAAGTTTAGGACCATTAGCTAGGGACTTATAGAAGCTATGAGCCCTATCATTGCTGGGATTGGAGTTCCACTGTCTAGCATGATACTTGAACTGAGGCTGATTCAAATATTCCCTAGGATTCAGGTACCACTGTCTTGCCAAGTCAGGTTCACTATTAGGGTTCAAATTGTTGAGGGTAGGAGAAGCAACACAAGCATGCGGAAACTGACTCTGACCCCAACCATTTGGCACAAATGAATAACCAGTAGAAGGGGAATTGAAGTTACCTTCGGGAGTGTTCCTCAATTGAATTCCTTGAGTGCTATTCAGACTAATCTGCCACAGATCTTCAACTCCTCTTGCCATCTCCAACTCCAGTCCTCTCGGTTGAATCTGGTCTGGCACATTTCTTGGCTGTCGCAAATTAGAAGCACTTCTTCCCGCTGCATGTTCCGGCACTCTCGCTTGTGAAGATACTAACCCCTGAAGTAATAGTTCCATCCGATTCAGCCGATCTTGCAGTCCTGTCACCTGTTTCTGCAAGTCTCCCATTTGGCGTTGAACCACATCGACCTTGTAGCTGGCCTTCATCACCACTTGCCTCGCCGCCGTCAGCTCGGATGCAATGGATTGCGCTTCGTTCCTCGCCATGGATTTCGTCGTCCACTCCCAGATCAATGAGAGGCTTAGGGATTTTACCGCGGATTGAATCCGGAGCCTTCGCCGCGCACCAATCCTTGCCGCCGCCGCAGTCGGAGGATGACCAGGGATTTTACGGGAGCCAAAGTTCCCCAACCCAATCTCCCCGACTCCTTCCACCGAGGATCCAAGAAGCTCTAGCGCCGATTCGGATTGAAAGCGATTGGGGATTTTACAGGCCGAAGACCCCAACCCAATCACTCCAGACTGATTCTTGCCGAGGATTCGTAGAGCTCTGATACCAATTTGTCACATCCCGGGGGTGTAAATCCGAATCACAAATGGAAATCAAAGATCAGAAGGTAGAAAAGGGGAAGAACCAGGAGAGCAATTAGGGCTAAAGTAAAACTAGGTCAGATTCCTAGGATGGGAGATCCCAATCGCCAGTGGATGATGAACTCCGGAGAAGGGAAAAAGGGAAACTGAAGAACAACTAGAGCTACGCTACCGCTAGAGATAGAAAAATATCGGCAAAGGCATATCCCTTTCCTTCACCAGATAGCACATAAACGAGTACAGTCCCTCATTATGCCTGAGTGGCGATTACAGAGATTCAACCAGCTTAGCACTTAATAACTCTAAGTAAAGTAAACTCACTCCTTAACTAAACTAACATTAACGGAAACTGGTGTAGGCCGTAGATGCACCCATCAAGAAATCCTGACCGTCGATCACTGCAATAGCTGAAGCGCTGAAGCGGTATTTCTTCAGAAACAGCAATGCTCCAGACACCCCTCTTCTTCAGGTTATGACAGTCCTCCGCGCGCGCGCCACTACTTCCGTGACAGCTTCGTCCGCTGCCTTTTCTATCCATCTCACGTGATCCCCGCCGCTCCTGCAGGCTGCGTCGCGCGTCTCCTGTTGCACGCGCCCATCGCTCACTGAATTCTTCTTCCGCTGATCAGCCAGCGGCGCATGGGGATCCTCGCGCAGGTGGCTGCGCCGCTGCCGCTGCGTCCCGTCGACCAGGCGCTCGGCGATGTTGACGAGAGGACTAGCGTTAACGGCGGCGCTGCTGGCGCCGCCAAGCCCGCCCTCGCGCTGCCGTCGCAGAGGAGGCGCGCGCCGTATGACGTGGAGGACGAGGCGTGGGGGCTCCTCCGGGAGTCGGTGGTGCGCTACTGCGGCAGCCCCGTGGGCACGATCGCCGCCTGCGACCCCAACGACTCCAGCCCGCTCAACTACGACCAGGTATTCATCCGGGACTTCGTGCCCTCGGGCGTCGCGTTCCTGCTCAAGGGGGAGTACGACATCGTCCGCAACTTCATCCTGCACACGCTCCAGCTCCAGGTCACGGCCGTCTCCATTGGCGCCTTTCAGTACCCCCTTCATATTTTTGTTTGTGTGTCAATACTCGATACAAGAGTCCTAATGGTGTTAGTGTGATGCAATTGATGTTGATGCTCCTAAACCCTGATAAGATATTGCACCTAAGCTAGCTCTGGAAAGCACAACTTATGAGAAATCAATTGAAATCAAGAAAGGCATGTTTTCATTTACTGAAGTCAGCATCCACTTAACAGTTCTGCCGGGAACTGTTTTTGTAGATACGATCTGCTAAAAAAGTTACTATGTACCGCCCATGATGTATCAAGCTTCTAATTTGTACAACTAATTGTTGACGATCTATAGAGCTGGGAGAAAACGATGGACTGCCATAGTCCTGGCCAAGGGTTGATGCCGGCTAGTTTCAAGGTGCGTGCTATTCCACTTGACGGTGATGACGATGCAGTTGAGGAAGTCTTGGATCCGGATTTTGGGGTGGCTGCTATAGGCCATGTGGCACCAGTTGATTCAGGTGAAGTTTTTTAAAACCTTTTGATTCAGATTGTAAGATCGTATGGCACAATCAGAACGGTGAACAATTGCCTTCACTTTTTGATACCTGAAAAACAAATCTTAAATCAAAAGAAAAGCAATCTAACTTTACCAGTTGTAGATTTCAATTGCAACACGCTCGATTGCTTGCACAATGGCTCACTTGACCTTTTTACTCGCACTCGATGAACGCTTCGACCGCTCGGTGTTTGATTGCTCGCTTCGACCACCGCTGCGACCGCTCGCTACGACCACTCGCTTGACCTCCTTTGCACGTAGTCGAACTCTCCCTCCGCTCGAAAGCTTTGATCGCTCAAATGCTTCGACCGCTCGAACGAGAACACGCCGAAGGCAACACCGTACTTGTATCGTGCAAGATCGAAATGTGTTAGCACGTCGCCGCAGAGAACACAAGAAGGATGATGCTCGGAAACCACACTGTGCTTCGATTGAGACAACAAGACAACGTCGGTGGCAATTTCTTTTCTTTAAGATCAGATATGATATTTTACTTCTATATCATATTTATGGTTACAAAGCGCCCTCACGGCACCCCTAAAAGCTCTAGCACAAAAGGCCTCCTCCAAGCTACGGCTAAAACCCTTAGCCTCTACTTGCTTTTATATATTAGAACCCTAAACCATGTTCGACTCAAACACGAATACGAAATCCTATCTCTTCCTCAAATTAAGCGACCCGAAACTCTTCTAAACATGTGTTTTATTCAAATTATCAATCTTCTCCGTTATGTACTCCATCCATAACTCCTGACACAACATGTAACGAAGCCTCCAAGATCACAACTCCTATATCTTCATCACGCCTCATCAACTTCTGTGTCGAAGCCTCTAGGACTCCATCGCCCGTAGCTTCTCCACGCATCACCACCTTTGATCTCCACGTGCTCCAGCATTAGCCCGACCACCTCGCATAACATCCTCAACCGTCTGGACCTTAGATCTCCCTATCCTAGTCCCGGTCCTTCTCGTCACTGACCATGATCGTCTCCATGCCCACCTCCACATGCAAAGACCAAAGAAATGTTTTCCCGACACAAGTTCTTCCCAACTTGACCGTTATTAGCACACACGTATAATCACAAACTCAACCAACCATCAACACCAACCAGGTCATCCATGACCACAAATCTGATCACTATCCAGAAATTAGCTTTAGATCACTCAATACAACCGCTAGCTCAACGAGTATTCGAAAACAACAAATACCTAGGAATTACCATCGCTCCGCTCAAAACACTCGGGAATCATAGACATCAAGCACTCCTAATCTACAACTACAACCATCAACTAGTAACCGCACCATCGGCTATGGGGAACCAACCGCATACTGTAGCACCGACAACCACTACGACCACCTAGTACCCACTTGGTACTGTAGCAACGACCACCGATCACCAACCGCTATGCACATATCAGTCAACCACTGACCCAACACAAGCACTCAAAGTATTCGAAGAATGCAAGAATTAAAGCACTCGTACCGACCATGAAGTCTACGAGTATCGTCCGTGAAGCCTACGGTAACTGATCACAAAAGCCTTTGACTACCGATCGCGAGGTCTACGACAACCGATCAAAAAGTCTAAGACAACGACAGCAGACCGCAAAGTCTATGAGTACTGATCACAAAGTCTAAGACTACCAACCAGTAAAGTCTACGACTACCGACCAGTATAATCTACGATTATTGATCACAAAGTTTTCGACTATCGAGTACCAGTAAAGTCTACGACTACCGACCAGTATAATCTACGATTATTGATCACAAAGTTTTCGACTATTGAGTACCAGTAAAGTCTACGACTATCGACCGGTTAGTGTAGCTACGACCATCGAAAAGTACTGTAGCTACGACCAGTTCTCTGGTCGAGATCGAAGCTTACCAATTACCTATGTGGTTGTTCTGCTGTGGTCAAAAAAGTCGTAGTCAAAGGCTGCCATGGTCGAAGTCGGACATGGTCGAAGTCGGACATTGTCGAAGTCGAACGTGGTTGAAATCTGCAGTGCTCAACTTACCGTAGTTGAAGCTTGATGTAGTCGAAATGCCATGGTCGAAGCTTGACATGATCGAAATGCCGTGGTCGATTTACCGTGGTCAACACCTGTCATTCGAACCTGCCGATCAGACAAGCTACTCGAATGTCAGCCAATACCATATGGACATAACCGAAACCACTCGGAGCAAACCAAAGCCACTCGGATCTAACTGAAACCACTCGGAGTCGACCAAAACCACTCGGAGTCAAAACCTTCAACTGCGATCGACCGAAAATTTCATAAATGCAAATATCAATACAACCCAATAGTTAATTATTCATTATCACTAAATACACGACCACCACATGGTCTAACACAGGTAAAGGATATAATGATTCTCCTTTGTGTGTTACTCTGCATGTAGCATAAAATAGTTGCACCTTATTTGAAAATGGTTTTCAGGATTATGGTGGATCATACTACTGAGAGCATATGGAAAATGTTTAGGGGATCTGTCAGTTCAGGAGAGAATTGATGTCTAGATTGGAATAAAAATGATCTTGAAACTCTGTTTAGCCGATAGGTTTGACATGTTTCCCACATTGCTGGTCACTGATGGCTCGTGCATGATAGATCGTCGAATGGGAATCCATGGACACCCATTGGAAATTCAGGTAGCACAAGTGTGAAAGTAATAACACAGTGAAACGTGCCTTAGAAACACAGCTATGATGAGGGTGCAGGCACTAAATAGTAAAACATTTTTGAATTCTGATATTTGTTTTACATCTTGAACAGGTGATTGAGTCCTTGGGATGTCTTAAAATCCTTTTTGATGTAGCCTATTTCATTACACTGATAGTAGTCTGTTCTGGAACTGCACATCTAGGTCAATTATAGTACTAGGCAAATTATTACTTTTTGGTATTTATGCATGATTCATATATCATTTCTGGTGTAGGCACTGTTTTATTCAGCCCTCTTGTGTGCACGCGAGATGCTTACCCCAGAAGATGGATCGGCTGACTTGATCCGAGCCCTAAATGTCAGGCTTATCGCACTCTCTTTTCATATTAGGGAGTATTATTGGCTTGACAAGCGGAAGCTAAATGAGATATATCGATACAAAACAGAGGAATATTCTTATGATGACGTCAACAAGTTTAACATATATCCTGATCAGATTCCTCCCTGGCTAGTTGAATGGATCCCTCCTAAAGGGGGTTACTTCATTGGAAACCTGCAGCCAGCTCACATGGATTTTCGGTTCTTTTCTCTGTTGAACTTGTGGTCAATAATAAGCAGTTTGGCAACGAGTCATCAATCCCATGCTATTCTGGATCTAGTTGAAGCCAAATGGTCTGATTTGGTTGCAGAGATGCCAATGAAGATACGGGCATGTTCTTTTCCTTCGAAACTGATAGCTTTTGGCTTTTGCTACAGTACCTAACTTTCAAACGGAATATTTTCTCAAGACGGGGTCTACAAGTTAAACGATCTACACGTTAAAAGCCCAACATCTGTACCAGCCAAAATCGCAAGTGAGTATCTGTCTCTCCATAATCTGTACCGTAAACAGCCAAAATTCAAAAATTTCAGCCAAAAATCATAAGCCGTAGCCGTTACCAAACAGGCCCATTATCCTGCTCTTGAGGATCAAAACTGGAAATTCATTACTGGGAGAGCCTAAAAACTCGTGAGTCCTAGATTATCATCTGCTTGTGCGAGTCTTGCGATTTCCTGCATTTCTTCTTAATATTTTTTTCTTTTGCTCTAGGCCTTGGTCTTACCATAATGGAGTTCATGGCCAACATTGTTGTGGCAGGTTTGCAACTTATGCGCTTTTGGAAACTCTGGTTTTATACTTGCTTGCTAAGTGATGTTCATTGGTCCACTTTAGCAACTCAGAAACCTTGTCGAGTGTTCAGTTGGATTATTTGGCACCAGTTGCTGTTGCTTAATAGTTGTCAGTCAATTTCTTGTTATTTGCAGCTCACAGTAGCATGCATTAAGATGAACCGGCCGGAGATTGCAGCAAGGGCTGTGGAGGTGGCTGAAAGGCGTATTGCCACGGATAAATGGCCCGAGTACTACGATACCAAGCGTGCGCGCTTCATCGGGAAAGAGTGTCGGCTTTTCCAAACTTGGTCCATTGCCGGCTTCCTCGTGGCCAAGCTGCTTTTAGAAAACCCTGATAAATATAGAATACTCTGGAACACCGAGTATGAGGATATTCTTAACGCTCTGAATCTCATGGCTGATGCATCCAGTCCGAAGAGAAAGCGTGGCAGGAAAGTACTGAAGAAGACGTACATTGTGTAAGTCCAGCACTCCAGCAGCAATCTCAACTTTTATGGTTCATGGAAGTAACGTTTAGTTATAGGACCGAGATTTTCTTGTACATATTGCCAGGTGAATTAGTGTAGAGCAAATGCTTACTTTGAGATGCTGTCATAGTGAGGTACTAGTAAACCTGTCTTCCTAATAATCACATCACCATAGAGATTTACTGCAGCAATGAAATCATCACGACGTAACACTACACTAGTCAGTAACAGAAAATGGTGCCATCCAGGCTGTAACTGTTGCACACAATGGTCTACGTTCCATCAACACAGGCCAATAATTGCACAGTCAGAGCAGAAAATGCACATTATTTCTGAATCCGTGCTCCTCCCAACTTTATGTTATTAACAGGGAACGAAGTTACAGAACTTATTACCTGACCTTACTTGTTACTCCCTACTACTTCCCAGCAACAACAGCAAATTTCAGACGCCACCCACGGGTACACCACTGTGGCATACAATACAACAGCATGTTGCCATGGTCTATCAGTTACACACTTGCACTTGCACAAGACCATGATTGCCCACCAGTGCTCATCTCATATTTGATGGTATTAACAAGAAATAAAGTTACAGGCATAGCAGCCGACTTCCCAACATTAGCAAGTGACAGCTGATGACTCATTTTCAACAGAAAACTGCAGGGAAGTGAGGAGTGTGGGACAACTACTTCTAACTACCAAGCTACGGATATTCTTCGGAATACAAAGTACTACTACGACTAAAAGAGCTCAAACTCAATGTCGTCTCCATTCAGCCGGAACTCCAGACACTTGCCTTCCTTTTTCTTGCGTGCCGTCGAAAGGGTTGAAGCGTCGAAGCTTTTCGGGGTCTCTGGTGGTGCAGTCCATCTAATCAAGGCCCAGTTCAGGCCTTCGAAGAAGGGATGCTGCTTGATCTCAGCAGCTCCTCTTGTTGAGCCTAGCCGATACTCTGGCTCCTTCATGAGCAACCCTCTGATCAAATCTCGCGTATGGAAGCTTACAGCTGGGTTATCAGGGAACTTCAGTCCCTGTGAGACCACATTTGTAAGTGTCTCCTCATTGCCGGGTCCCCTGAACGGTGTCCTGCCATAGAGTAATTCATAGAGAAAGATGCCAAGAGTCCACCAGTCGACCGAGCTACCATGGCCATCTCCTCTGATGATCTCTGGGGCAAGGTATTCATGGGTCCCAACGAATGAATTTGACCTCGCATCAGTGGGCTCAACAACAAGCTGTGGAAGTGATTGTTTCTTCAGGGGCTCAACTCTGGGCCTCCGTGTCCTGGATGGGGTAAAAGAAACCAGCCGAGGCGTGAAGCAAGACGAATTGGCCCAGGACGGTTGGATACACAGTGGATCAATGCAGCTTTCCGCACAAGGCCCGGAAGGCCTACTCGGCTCATCTCTGCCTACTGACGAGGACCTCACAAGCGTTGGACTTACTGAGCACCTCAGGGACAGATCAAAGTCAGAGAGCATGATGTGCCCATCTTCACGAACAAGTATGTTCTCTGGCTTCAGATCACGATATATGACCCCCAACATATGGAGATACTCCAATGCTAGGAGAACTTCAGCAACATAAAACCTGCAAAGAGGTAATTCTCCTTTGTGAGTTACAATAGCTCAATACACAATCTATAACTAAAAATTACCAATCAGGTAGCAAACACAGTGAGATTATGTCAGAATCAGTTATATATGACTTTAGTTCAGTTAGTGTGAAGTACATCCATCATGCCAAATTCAACTCAAATAGCACATCAAGAGAGGACACAAATAACATGACTGAAGCTCCATACCTAGCAGCGGCTTCAGAAAAGCATCTGGTAGGTTGCTTCTGCCTTAGGACATGCAGGTCACCACCTGGGCAATACTCCATGACTAGGCAAGACAGATTGTCTGTCGTGAAAAAAGAATACAGGGTTGGAAGAAACGGGTGGTCGAGCATTTGCAGTATCTCCCTCTCAGTTTGTGCTCTGAGCATCTTCTTCCTGCTTATCAGGTACTCAATGTCCATAACTTTCAACGCAAACATGCAATCTGAACCCACCAACTCAGCTAGATAAACAGTGCCAATATCTCCACAACCAAGTTGTTTGAGAAGCTTGAAATTCTTCAAACCCAAGCTCCCTTGTTGGATCGCTATGCGCCTTATGGCTCCCCATCTCACATCTTTCGACATGTGAGGCCTGCTGCCATTAGCACTGAAACTGCCATAACTATCATCACTGATGCTTGTGCTGGTGCTATAATCACCAATGCTGCTCTTCGAGCTTTGGGAGCATTCACCCTTTTCCTTCGATCTTGACAACTCAACAGGCTTTGAACCATGGATGCCACCAACACCACATCCTTTGGTGCCAAAATCAGTTCCTTCAGTGCCACTAGAGCTAACAGCAGCCTTTTTATTGGTTGGAGCTGGAGTTCTGGGTGCATCCTGAAGGGCGTCCAGCTGCTTACTAGTGTGAGAATTCGAACCTTTGGCCTCACAATGCTTATGGGATGCCACTGCTGCAGCTGGTTCAGGTTTGACCTTCTTTTTCGTGGAGGTTTTATTCCGAAACACTGGCCTCACCAGGCGTGAACCGCCTACTGGAACTGCCCGGGGGCTAGTAGATGTTTTTGTAGATTTTCCCTTTCTCTGTTTCAACGCTGCTGTTCCCGCAGATGGGTCTTCACTTGCCTCCGATGACTGATTACTGATCACATCTTGGATTCTGGTTTTCTGGACCTTAGCTGTAGTTGGAGATGCTGATCGCAAATGCTTGTTAGCTGAGCTCTTATTGTGCACCTTATTACTGGCTTCAATTGACTTAACCGATGAACTCACTCCAGTCTTCTCAGGCAAAACAGATACCTTCCCAACCTTGTTCTTTTCATCCCTCTCCTCGTTGGTTTGAACCACAACAGATGAATAAAGCTTCTTAATCGCCCCAGCTTCTGAAGCATTTGACACACCTGCTGGCCTTGGCATCCTCTTCATGGCGGCCATCTCCGATGCCTGGGAGATGCACATCTTCCTCAGGGCCAGCTTCAGGCTCACTGCCTCCACAATCTCCGAGTTCGACACCGGCGACTTCCCGAGCGCGATAAGCCTCCTATCCGTGCTCGTCTGCCCAGAAGCCCGGGCCGAAGTGCGAACATTAATCGATCTGATGAGCCGGTCAAGATCATCATCAACGGAGCACGACCGCACCCCATGCTCCTGCCCCACCGGCTTCACCCTCACCCTCAGGTGTGTGACCCCCCCAGGACGGGCATCTTTCAGCTCATCCACCAATTCAACTATCTCCGAGCACCCTGAAGAACCCATCCTCTTCGAGCTCTGCTGCCTCCGGAGCTGCACCTAGAGCATTAACTTGCGTAGCTTCGCAACCAACAACCGCATCTGGGTGGACGACGCACAACGGCTGATGCGTTTCAAGTTAGGACCAGAGGGTGCCTGCAGTTTGGTGACCAAAGAACAAGCTTTCCCGGATCAAGAGCCGGCATCACGGACCCCTGCAAGAGAGCAAGCACGACTGGATCAGGTGGTGCAAAAAAAATCATCTTTTCCTACCAAAAAAAGAGATAACCTAGTAGCGTTCCACAACAAGGCGGATAAACACTAACACAGTGGAGCATAAACTTGAAAATCTTAAGAAGAACATGAGCTTGAGCAGATCTTGGTGCGCTCCTACTCAGTCTTATTTCCCCCCGTCAGCTCCCCCACTCCATAGTTGAAATTTTTGAAAAAAATAAAGAAAGAAAGCAAAAGGAACATAGATGCGGTAGGTGTGGAAGGGTTTCGCACTTTTCCTACCAAAATGATACAAGATCCGTTAAGCTCCTACGCTTAAAGCGAGAAGAGGACACGAGCAGCTGAGCAAAAACACCCCAACACTGGGGATAAGCTCAAGAGCTAGCAAACAGAAACCAACCCGACAAAGGAAAAAAAAGGTTTATTTACAAGAGAACCGGGGGGCTTGGGTGGGGGAATCTTACCGGGCGGCGGAGGCGAGATTTAGGGTTTTGAAGGAGCGGCGGCGGAGCCGAGATTTAGGGTCACTGACGTTGAAGTCAGGCGAGACCCATCCCAGGGCAAGAGGGAGGAGAGAGAGGAGGGGTTGGGACTTGGAGGTGGGGAGAAGCCACCGCCGGGGAGAAGCGTTGAAGTGGAAAAAGCGGCAGCACTTAGCTCGAGCAGCAGCAGCAATGCGCGCACATCACGAGGAGCAAAGAGGAAGATGAAATGAGCGCCCCCCGCCCCACCCCAACCCACAAGTCACACGAGAAATTTCGATATTTGACACTGAATACGTGCGCCTCTCAACTTTTAACCCCCAATTCGCACGCCTTTGGAAATTTAACCCTGTCGCTGCGAATTCTTTTGATTCAAGGGATTCTCCTCATTTTCTCTCCTTTTATATTTTGACACTTGTCACTGCGAAAATGAAGAGAATCCCTTGAATCAAAAGAATTCGCAGCGACAGGGTTAAATTTTCAAAGGCATGCGAATTGGGGGTTAAAAGTTGAGAGGCGCACGTATTCAATGTCAAATATCGAAATTTCTCCAAGTCACACCTATGCCCTACTCTCTCTCACGCACACTGTTTCTCTCTCTCCTCTCTCCCTCTTTATGTGACTTTCTCTCTCCCTCTTTCTGGGCCTTTCTCTCTCTATCACGGCCACCGTATACGGAGCGACGCGCGCCCACCGCAAACCGATAAAAATCCCCACCCCATCCTAGGATTTACGCCCCTTTATTTATGGTGACATCTTACCAGTATTACATCCCGGGGGATTCCCGGCCGGAGCGAGCGTCCACGTCGCCCTTGCGCTCGCTCCGGCCGGCGCGTGGCGCCCAAATTTTAGTACGGTCTGGTGACCTTTTTTGCGAAAAAGTCCCTGCGCTTTCCGGAAATTACGTAAAGATCCTTGGTTCTCGCGAAAAGGTCATTGCTAGTTTTGTTTTTTTAAAACATCCCTCCCCTTCACCGAAGTTTTTTATCCTTTGCAGGATAGCGCCCCGCGGTTTTCTAAATTACGTACGGGTCCTCGTTTAGTTACGTACAGGTCCTCGATTTTTTACAAAAAAGACCTTTGGCTTTTCCGAAAATACGCATGTGTCCTCGATTTTTTTAAAAAAGCTCCTCACGAATTATCGTCTCTTTTATTTCGGTCAACACGGTAGCTAGCGCGGCGTGGCGCCGCGCTTATGTTGCTAGTTAATTATATCTGTCGCGAAATGCAGCGTGCTTCCCTTTCATGTCTCTCTCCTCGCCCTTTCCATGTCTGCTCTCTCGATTGTCCACGCTATTTTTTGGGCTCTACTTTTTTTCACAATAATTTATAGTTTTTTATTATAATTTATACTTTTTGAGTTATTTATAAGAGAGTATAGAATAATAGAAACTTGCATGTGCATTCTTTGAACTTTCTAATGAGATTGTTGTACTCGTCCTATTGAGACAGCCTATTGGTCAGTTGTTCGCTACAACCTCCACACAACAAATTTCTAGCATGTCTAAGTGTGTGACATCATCCCAAATAGTAGAAGGCAACTTCAGTTTGTCCATCTAAATGCAGCGACAACAATACGAAACATGACTCATGTATTGCATGGCAAAATAACAACATCGATCAAGCACGAGGCAGTGGCGGAAATCGAGCAATGGAAATCTAATTGCGTCATGAACTTGTTCATTGAATAATGAAATTAACCACAGACAGGAAGTAGAGGGCGTACCATGGTGGTGCGCACCTGAGGCTTGACCACGGAGGGGGAGGCGTTGCGTAGGACGGCCTCGACGGCAGTGGGGGAGACGACGTGCATGACGGCCTCAATGATGACAGGGGAGATGGCCTTAGCGACGTCGGGGGGTGGCGCGTAGCAGGGCCTCAGAGACGGCAGGGGAGGCAGCATGCACCTGGGCCTCACACACCGGGGGGGAGCGGTGTCTGATGATGGCAGCGGGATGGATGCATAGTCAGATACGGGGACAGAGGCGGCGATCGAGGATGAGGTGGAGCTGGAAGACATGATCGAGTGGATCCGAAGGCAGAGGAGGCACATCTGAATAGGGATCCAGACACGAACAGAGATGCTAGCTCAAATGCAACGCAAGACGATGTGTTGACCTTGCTGGAGATAGAGGAGGCGACCGAAGAGGCGAACATGACATCGAACTCGCGTCGCGTCGCGTCGCAGCCAGATAAGGGTGGATTCTTTAGGGAGAAAGCCCAGAGCAGGGGCCCACGACTAGATCTGGTGGAGCAGCGCCTCTCAACGGAACGGTTGTGCGGTGCCCAGATCGGGTGGAGCGGCTGGGTGTGAGTGAGAGTGACAAGAGATCGGGAGCGAAAAGGGGGAAGGCCACCCGAGCAGAGGCTGACGGTAGATCCAACAGGACGGCACAATTCAATGGTGAGGCAACGCGGAAGGTGAAACTCTATAGCGACTAGCGAGAGCATTATGTGAAGAAGTGAGGAGCACTTTGGGTGGGGAAAGAAAAGGCATCCATATAAGCTGCTTTGAGATACCACGTGTTAAGCCAATCCATTTCCAGCCGGTCGAACGGGGCTACGACCCGGATGCGAATGCATATCATGATTAAATAAACTAGCCTCATAGGCGCGGCGACACGCCGCGCCAGCCACCGTGTGTACCGAAGTAAAAGAGGCGATAATTCGTGAGGAGTTTAAAAAAAAATCGAGGGCACATACGTATTTTCGAGAAAGCTAAAGGGTTTTTTCGGAAAAAATCGAGGACTTGTAAGGACCTGTACGTAAGTAAATAAGGGCCTATACGTAATTTCGGGAATCTGCGGGGCGCAATCAAAATTTTTTTTTGGGAAAAAAAACTTGCAGGGACCTTTTCGCGAGGAAAAAGGACCTATACGTAATTTCCAAAAAACCGGTACGTAAGTAAATAAGGGCCTATACGTAATTTCGGGAATCTGCGGGGCGCAATCAAAAATTTTTTTTGGGAAAAAAAACTTGCAGGGACCTTTTCGCGAGAAAAAAGGACCTATACGTAATTTCCGAAAAACCGGAGGAAAACTCCTCCTCTGGCCGTACGGGAAACCCCCCGCCACGCGCCGACCGGACACGCGGGCGGGGGTGACGTGGACATGCCCGGGGGCCGTGAATCCCCCCGGGTTTAGTATTGGTTATATTCGAACCTAGTGACTACTAGCGGTCAGTAGTACTAGTTTACCAGAGGGCGACGATCGAATAGAACAGTGTATGCATCCTTAAAAAAATACAGTATCGTACGTGAAAGAGAGATGGGCATCGAATTCCGATTTCCAGAATGCGACTTGATCCTGCGTGGCATGTCGCGTCAACAGCATCTACGTTGTCCTACCAGCTGCTGCGACACATATGGCCTGTTTGGTTCACGTACGAGTAGAGCCTGGCTCGTATCTGAGAGTTAGGCTCTTGTGGGACAGGTTGAGTGCATGCAACGCTGTCGTGTTTGGTTCACGTACGAGTAGAGTCTGGTTGAGAAGAGATATTGTTTGGTTGCTTGTACGAAGATATGTTGCATGAGATAAAAATAATATAAGATTATGATTATGATTATGAAGATATGTTATATGAGATGTTCATATCTTATTATATCTTAAACTTCTTCAAAACACGTTAATAATACTTGATATTTACTAATATACACTAATAACATCATCAACTGACTAATCACCTGCATCCCGCGAGCCTGGCTCCCCAGAAACGCCCGATTCCCACGTTTCTCCAGAGCCTGGCTGCGGGGGAATCTTGCATGAGCAGAGCCAGGCTGAACCCAGCGACCAGGCAACCAAACAAGGAGACTCTGCATCCGGCCAGTCTGGTTCAACCAGATGCAGGCAACCAAACAGGCCCAGTTACCACTTGAGGGCAGTCATAGTGATCCAACTAGTTTACAGTGAGAAACTAAGCATTAGCTCAGCGGTGAGTTCAGATGTTTCGAATGAGTTCATAATGGACTGAAGGATTTCTTACTTATCGTCTTCGTTTAGGTCTCAAGAAAAGTGTGTATAAATATAAATAAATATAAAGATTTAAAGATATATATATAGGAAGTTATTATATATATATATATATATATATATATATATATATATATATATATATATATATATATATAGGAAGCTGAATTCGGGCTCCAAGGAGTCCGGGCACCATACCTCATGACCGTTAGATCACTTTAAGATATATGTGTTTGGATTAGGCGTGAGAAATAATGGGTAAACCATTATCTATTACTGATATAGAAAGAGAAAACACTTGCCTTTCTTTTGCCAGACAGTTTAGGCGCACAGAGTAATGATTGTATCCTGTGATTTGTAAATTAACGCAATATTAATTATTTGCACCGTTAATTAATAAATAAATCTTTGATTTGTTGCACTGATGTGTGAATGAGGTATGAGCATTGATTGTGTCGACCTTTAAATTTGGAGTGGTAAGAACAGTTAAGTAGGTATGAGCATTTGTTGTTGCACTCCACAATGACGCGACGAGGAACATGTCGATATAGCTTATTTTGGCTTGAGCTTCTAATTTATTTTTCATTATTTCCTTATTTCTAAAACAAGAGTAAGGAAGATTAGTTTGGCTGAATGAGTATGTAACGTCACGAATTGTGATGGGTATGTAACAATAAGTGTATGGACATCAGGTGTATTAATTAGTGACATGCATACCTACGTTGCTTGTACTCGCTACCTCATACTACTCGAAATAGTTGCATTTTATTAAATTCGAAAATTATGTATGCATGTGTTGGAAAGAAAATGGAGCGTGCTATTGAATGGTACATGAATTAATTAAGACAAAGATATATACTCACAAATTAAGGATTTGGAAAGAAAATGGTACGTTCATTAGTTGATACAGCAGCCGACAAGGAAAGAATCAATGCATTTATACTCTATTACATCAGAAATGCACTTATGGTATATGGATTGTTTTTGAAGAAATTTGTGCTTAAAAGGTGTTCTCCTCCGCCATATACCATAAATTTCTAAAATGAAGCGCATGCTGTGCATGCGAAATTCTAAAATGCAGCATATACTGTGCAGTGGTTAAAAAGTATATACTCTCAAATTCTAAAATGCAGCGTATATTGTGCAGTGGTTAAAAGGTGTACACTTGGCTCGGTTGTATAGGTTGAAAAAGGCAAATATTGTAGGCAAAAGTGCATGTACTACCTTCAATGATTTTTGTTGCACAATAGAGAAAGGAATGCCGTCGGAATTAATCTTTAAGAGGGTATATACTCACAAATTATCTAAAAAAGGTATATACTCAAAAATGGATTTAATTTACCGGTTAACAAAAAAATCAAAAGAAAATCCCAACGTACCATCATAAAAAGAAAACAAATTGCCTAGTTCAAATAATTGCCAAAAGAATTCATTGTCAACCGTATGAATGATTTATGGAAGCAATCTCACTTACCAAATAAAAATTCTCTAACGGGTTGGATCTCAAGTTATCTCTAGAAATATCCATTATAATTTGCACGAATTTCAAAGCGATCAGATGGTTCTTAGGAGTGGTGCCTGGGCACCATGGAGCTCTCGTTATTTATACTATATATATATTGTTTGTTTTATGTGCTGACTAAATGTAAATATCTGGTCTCACTGCACACTTTAGAAGGTGATTCTCTATTGTGGAGTGAAAAGTTAGCAATGATAGCTGTTTGTTAGCTATCTATAAGTCTTATTACATAGAATATAAGATGACGTGAAGAAAAGAGAGAAAGTACAGAGAATTAGACCGTCTTTCATGTAATAATCGATTGTAACACGAAAAACAAGATATATTGTGTCATGGAAAAGATGTCTATAGAGGCATACAAAAAGATAACCTATTGTAGATGTTATCTTTAGTACCGTCTATAGATGATATGGATAGTATTATAGACAGCAATTGTCTATACCGTTATATATCCTTAGAAATTGATTATAAGGACACGTGAAATGTCTGCGTGGTCCATCAACAAAAAGCATTGCGCTTCGGACTCATTACGGTGCTTTTTGGCAACATGTTAGAAGAGGGGAAAAAAAGTAATGAACAACGTTGATCCTAATATTTTACATACAGAAGCTGGGAAAAAGTGACAAAATAACACTTCCATCGTAACTTTTTCCTGTCAAACCTCCGTGTTAACTGATTAGTTCTTATGTTTATATATGACAATAGCAAATGCCAGGAAACTGAACTAACAGCAAATTCATTATTTACTGTTTCTTTATAAAAAAAATTACAGTCTGAGTGCCCTGAAGATTACCACAGCTAGCATTCATCCCAACAAAAATGCAGATTACCCCCCAGAAGAAAAAAGGTGTTTCTATTGAAATGACCAAAATAAATCAGCTAGCTACTGCCTTAAGCTGTAAAAAATATCGTCGCCAAAAAGTTGAAATATATTATTTTTAAAAAATGGCTATTCTATAGGAAACTAAATTTAAGCTGACCCCTGCACCTATATGAACATTAATATTTTCTTATGGGTCCACGAATAATCTACACCTGAGTGGAAAACAATCTTCCCATCCACTTACTTATTCTGATCACAACTTAGAGACAACTAATTGGGCGGATGAGTCTAGACATGTCATCTTTTTGCAATTAGTCATATGTTTCATCATCAAACATGCATCGTGCTTCTGCTATTCATATTATGACAACCACCACTCAGTTGGAAATTAATTGAACGGTCCAGATAATAAAACTACAAAACAATATCTGCACAGCTAATTTGTTTCTGGACTTTCCTTGAATCCTTGCCAACTTATTTCATCCTTATAACCAATTTCTAACCGGGAACACCGAGCTCTGAACAGCTAGCATTGCTTACTTTTCACTGCACAACAGAGAATCACCTTCTGAAGTGTACAGTAACACCAGATAATTACATTTAGTCAGCACATAAAACATTATATATATATATATATATATATATATATATATATATATATATATATATATATATATATATTCTCAGATCATATCTTACTGTTGGAATATTGGAGTATGTACTCAGGGCCCCATATAATATAATGTACCTGTTCCCTGGCTCTCACTGGCTCGGCAAAGTCGCCAGCCCCAGACAGTCAGGTCTACTATGATGGTGCTTCAACTAGCTTATGGTTTAAGCTATAGTTATAACTTTTAGCTGAAATTGCACTGTAGCGGTTGTTAGTTTTTTTAAGAAATAATAGAAAAAATTGAAAGAAACCGTTATATCGTTATGGATAATATAACAGAATAAGATGAACAAAAGAAAAGGTAAAAAATAAAATAAGCCAAAATTAGAAACCAATGCGTTCCAAATAGTTTCTGGCTTAAATAAGCCAAAAGCAGAAAAAAGTCAGAAGCTGAAGCCGTTTGAAGCGAGGCTCGCTGATCGGAACCACATGTTGCCAACAAGCACACGTAATGAGTCGAAAAGCGATGCTTTTGTTGACGGACCAAAAGGCCAAGCCCCTGCTCCCTCTGCACTGCTGCTAACCGAGCAGCCGCAGCTCGGCAGCTGTTCGGGCTTGTCAGCCTGCCGCGCCAGCTCGTCTTACCGGTCGGCTCGCCTCCTACTGAGCTACGGTAGCACGATAGGTGGTACATGTTATTTGTCGTGTTTTCTTAAGTTAAGGTAAAGATCATTTTTATAAAAATAGGTGTTAAGAGTTAAAATTAAAAAACATTACAATAGTGCTACATATATATAAACAGTTCCAAAATGGGCAGTGAAGCCGTGACGTACCGCGGAAATGAGCACAACTGGCCCCTGGCCGGCCGCGGCTGCCCACCTCACAGGCTCCATGACAGGCCCCTCGCGCCTGCCTTTCATCTGTTCTTGCGCCGCGTTTGCTCCGCTCTCTCGCCTCGCCCTCGCGAGTCGCAGGCTGCCACGCCGCCGGGTAGGGTTGCTGCTAGCCGGGCCTCTCGGCCTCGTGTCTAATGGCCCTGGCCGATGCTCCCACGGTGCGTCGTCCCCGCTGCATGCTTGCCGTGTTTGGGCTGATCCATTGCGCGCGGGGATGACGTTTCGAAGCTAGAAACGCTGTTTCGTTTGCCGGACAGGGGTGGCAATTCGCGACCTGGGCTGCACGAGAACAGTGATAATGGTGGTGGTGGCAGCCGTAGGTTGCATTTGCATGTAGAAAATGAGTAGCACTAGGATTCTCGGTCTTATTACCCGTGTCTCCAAATGCTAGATGTCATGCACTCAGACCCCTTTAGGAATGGGTAAACGGCAAGTAACGGTTCTATACTTCCGTTAGGCTACGTACAATTATGTGATATTAGCTGTCTATAAATCTTGATATGTAGGATATGAGATAATGTAGAGGAGAGAGGTAGTATAGAGAATTGGACCGTTTTTTAGGGCATATACAATGGTATAGACAGCTGCTGTCTATAGCACTCATCCATATCACCTACATAGCACTAAAGACATGTTATACAGTGGGTTGACTTTTTGTTTGTCTTTATAGATCGCACAGTTTTTAATGCTTGTATGGACTTAAAAAATGTAGTGATTAACACTAATTTTTATGTTTGTGGACTACTTGTGTTGCTTTTTTTTTTGTTTAGTTCGGATACATGAACAGAGCAGGTGTTACAGAAAGCCGAGAGAATGGTTAGTGTTACAGCAAAACGATGTGGTCTGATTGTCCAGTTAATCTTAACTTGTTGCCTCGCTTTTTTTAGTCTTAAAGCATAGATTGATAGGCCGTTCGTTCAAATACTAAAAAAAACTATAGTAAAAAATTCACGCGAATAATCAATCTAACCTGCAGTTGTAATCGAAGTACTCCAGTTATTAGCACTATTATTACCACAGTTGAATCTCTGTTCTTTTTTCACTGCTGTAGTCTGAGTTGGTGGCTGAACGAAGGACCAGTGTGGGGTACAAATGCGTCTTCTTCGTATTCATCGTCCCTGAGTGGTATACACATCACATTCAATGAACAACTAAAATATAAATTCCACACAAGCGGACAAAGTTTGCATCCTTTTTATACACAGAAGGATGGAAGCGTTCGCGCGCACGGCAGAGAGAAGGATTGCTCACGAGCTCGCGTTGCAGGGTCTGTTTTTTTTCTGCGGTTTATGGATTTTGGTTGAAAATTTTGAATTTTGGTTGTTTACGGTACAGATTACGGAGAGACAGATACTTACTTGCGATTTTGGCTGGTACAGATGTTGGGTTTTTAACGTGTAGATCGTTTAACTTGTAGACCCCGTCTTGAGAAAATACTTCGTTTGAAAGTTAGGTACTGTAGCAAAAACCAAAAGCCACCAGCTTTTGAGGTAAAGAGCAGGCCCGCAGACAGTGAAGAGTTCGCACCAGATCTTGAGGGCCCACGGGATGGGTCGGACGTCGGAGTAGACGACGGCTCGCGACAACGCCATAAGGCTCGTCGATACTACTTTTTCTGTGAAATAGCTGACTATTAGGTAGGATATATGCAGTAATACAGATAGCTATTGTGTATAATATCAACATCAACAAAAATCCTAGGTGGCAGAGATTATAGACAGCTGATGTAAGTCTATTGTACATGGCCTTGCAGTAGTCGATTGTAACACGGTAAACAAAACATATTGTGTCATGAAGAAGCTGTCTATAGAGACATACAAAAAAGATAGCCTATCGTATAAGCTATCTTTAGTGCCATCTATAGATGAAATGGAGGATATTATAGACAACAGTTGTCTATATCATTGTATGTACCCTTACATGTTTTTTCTTTTAAAGCCCATTTAGAACACAGAAAGTTTACAGAAAACTGTTCAATTGCACGAAAATTTAGAAAAAAAATTCCCACGATCCAAATAAAGCCTTACTTTCCTTTATACATTGTTATATCCTTTTAAATTTTTCCTTCAACCTTGAATGAAACTCATAAGTTTTTTACATAACTTCTAAATTCTATATAAACCAGCCGATACTACAAATTCCATTACCCACCAAGAATCAAGTAATTACTATTTACCACCAGGATTCATAAATTAAAGGGAAAAATTCATATAATACCTTAAACTTTGTCTGAAAGTTCGTCCAATACACCAAATTATAAAATCAGAAATTTGATCTCTGAACTTTGCAATTTGGTTCAAATAACTATTGTTGTAGGGGTGGCCCCCACCTAAACCCAGCAGGCCTGTTAGAAGGTTATAGGGCCCAAAATGGGACATATATAATGGCTTAAATACCCCTGACAGGGAGGTACCGATGTAAGAGCACAATTGTAAAAGCACAACCTATATGAATATATATACAAGGGAAGGCTAGGAGGGAGACCAGAGGTCATCACTTTCTCCCAACTCTCCACTACCACATCTCTCTCTGTTTGGTCTGTAACCACAACAGTTGGCGCCGTCCGTGGGGAGGACAGGAGCAAGCCTGAAATCCGAAGAAGGATGGCACCGAAAAAAGCTTCGTCGACGGCGGCGAAGGGAAAGAAGGCGGCTGGGTCGGAGCGTCGCGTGGGTACCAGGGCTTCGGCATCGGCTGTTGCGGGCGTGGGTGACGGCGCGGGCGCGGTGGTCGCGGACGTCGACGCTCGCGCTGCGACGACCGACCCCGCCACTGGCGCTGCGACGTCCGACCCCGCCACTGGCGCTGTGACGACCAACCCCGCCACCGCCGCTACAACGCCCAACGGAGCGACCAACAGCTCGGGAGCTCGCGAGGCGATCGTACCCGTGCCGACCCGTCCAATGGGCGCGCCGGCGGCCCCGCCCGCACCAGCGGTGGAAAGCGCCTTGCTGGCGGCCCTCAATGCGTTCCAGCGGGAGCTAGGGGATCTTCGCGGGGCTGTCCGAGACATGCAAGAGGCTCGGAGCCAGCAGGCCGCGCCAGTAGTCGCGCCAGAGCCCACGCCGGAAAGGGCAGACAGCCGCGACGCCCCCACATCCAGCCGCGTGCTGCTGCGATGCGTCGATCCAGAGTCCTCGCTTTCGGCAGGACTACAGCAGGCGGCGTGGCCCGAAGACTTCAAATTCCCCAGTGTCATCGAGCCATACAAAGGCGATACGGACCCCCGCGAGTTCGTGCGCGTGTACGAAACCGCAATCGAAGCCGCGGGTGGAGACGACACCACAAAGGCGAAGGGACTCCCCCCTCGCGTTGCAGGGAGTGGCGCTTTCCTGGTTTTTTTACCATAGAGCCAAACTCCATCTACGCGTGGGAGCAGATCCGCGACCGCCTCCACAACAACTTTCAAGGAAACTATGTTGAGCGGGTCGACGCGGACCAGCTCTTCGCCGTGAAGCAGAAGCCCTCGGAGAAGCTCCGGACTACTTCAAACGCTTCGCGAAGATACGCTGTCAAGTCAAAGACGTTAACGAAACCACCGTTGTCAATGCAGCCATACAGGGCCTTCGCCCGGGCCCGATGGCCGAGTACAACGCACGGAAGCCAATCAAGACAGTGACGAAGCTCTTCGACAAAATGGAGGAATACGCCAGGGCGGAAGAGGACGCACGGCGAAGACAAGGTGACGACTCCGACACCAACCAGGCCGGTGGCTCAGCGAAAACCGAAGATCCGCCGAAGGACGGTTCTTCGAAGGGAAAACGCAAGCAGGAGTCGTCCAAGGATGCGCCCGAGCGCAAGGACGCCCCGCACAAGGAGCCGTCCGATAGGATCAAGCGCGGCCAGCAGAAGTCGCGGCGAGGCCGGTATGTCTTCGACATCGAAGGCGGCTCCGAAGAAAACGCTTCCGCTGGTCGTGGTGGTCGGGGCGCCGAGGCCGGGGACGCGGCCGTGGCCGGGGCTGCGAGGATAAAGGACGTGAAGATTACGATGACCAGCACCATGGGCTGTGGTGCGAAGTCCACGGTCGCGGCACCCACGACACGCGCGCGTGCACCTCCATCGCGGCGCTCCGCCAAAGCGTCGCCAGGGATAGGAACCTGGAGGCACGCCCGCCTATGGTGGCCCACGTCCAGCACCCATACGAAGCCCCCATGCACATCCAGGCACAAGGGACGCAGCCCCATGAGGGCCCTCTGCGAATTCAGGCCCATGTGCAGCAGCCTCGGGAGGGCCTCCTGTAGCTGCAGGCTCCGGAGGCAGCCCACCACAGGGTTATCAATGTCATCTCCGGAGGCTCCTCGCTGGAGTTCGCCTCGGCACGGCAGTGGAAGGCCTACGTCCGGAGGCTACACCACGTAGCGGCGTACCCAGCGCAGACGCTGCCGGACTGGGCACAGCACGAGGTTACGTTCACACCCGCCGATGCCCAAGGCGTGGAACTTCCTCACTAGGACCCCCTGGTCGTCCGGGTCGTTATAGCGGGATGCGACGTGGGACGTGCCCTAGTCGACGACGGCAGCTCCGCGAACATCCTGTTCGTGGCAGCCTTCGACCAGATGGGGATCCCCCGAAGCCGCCTCGGCCCATCGGGAATTCCGCTGCAAGGCTTCGGAGGACAACCTCTACGGGCGCTCGGGCAAATATACCTTCAGGTCTCCTTCGGCCAGGACGATAATGAAAGGGTCGAAGATGCCACATTCGATGTCGTCGATCTCCTATACCCCTACAATACCATACTGGGGCGCCCAATCCTCAACTCCTTTGGAGCGGTGCCACATCACGGCTATTTATACATGAAGCTCCCGGGGCCGCGGGCCATCATTACCGTCCGTGGCGACCAGGATATGGCCCGGCGCATCGAGTACGGCATCAGATATCCCTGTCGCGACGCTCAGCGGCACGCTTAGCATCGGCATCGCAGCGCGGGGACCCACGGCGTCATCCGGGGACGGCTTGGCAAGCCCTACAGCTAGTGCAACTACTAGAGGCTCCGGCCGCGCCAAAGACGAGTGGTTAGTACCTCCGCCCTATGTAATCGCTCACCCGCGCAAACGGGAATGTAATCGAGTTCCGTTTGTCGCCAACCTCTTATCATTGTGCAAAAATACGCGGCGAGAGCGCGCGGAGGCCTTGCCTACGCGCGTGCTCCCGGAGCATAAACAAAGACGCACGTACGCGTGTGCACTCTCCGTAGCCAGGGGTACGGGTATGAGTATAAACCAAAGACGCACGTTCGCGTGTGCACTCTCCGTAGCCAAGGGTACGGGTATGAGTATAAACCAAAGACGCACGTTCGCGTGTGCACTCTCCGTCAAAGACACGGGTATGAGTATAAACCAAAGACGCACGTTCGCGTGTGCACTCTCTGTAGCCAAGGACACGGGTATGAGTATAAACCAAAGACGCACGTTCGCGTGTGCACTCTCCGTAGCCAAGGGTACGGGTATGAGTATAAACCAAAGACGCACGTTTGCGTGTGCACTCTCCGTCAAAGACACGGGTATGAGTATAAACCAAAGACGCACGTTCGCGTGTGCACTCTCTGTAGCCAAGGGTACGGGTATGAGTATAAACCAAAGACGCACGTTCACGTGTGCACTCTCCGTAGCCAGGGGTACGGGTATGAGTACAAACCAAAGACGCACGTTCGCGTGTGCACTCTCCGTCAAAGACACGGGTATGAGTATAAACCAAAGACGCACGTCCGCGTGTGCACTCTCCGTCAAAGACACGGGTATGAGTATAAACGAAGACGCACGTTCGCGTGTGCACTCTCCGTCGAAGACGCGGACATGAGTATAAACAAAGACGTGTGGGGGGACGCCTCTGCACGCACTCTACGGAGTATAAATAAGACGCGGATGTTCTCCCTGCGCACTCTACGGAGTATAAACAAGACGCGAATTCCGCGCATGCCATGGACGTCATCCTTGCGCATACTCTACGGAGTATAAATAAGACACGGATGCTGTCCCTGCGCGCTCGGCAAAACGCAAACGCAGCACGAACCTTGCGCGGCTGTCAATCGCGCACCCCCTCAGAGCGTCGAGGCTCGTCTTCGCGCACCACGGGGGATGTACACAAGGCGCGCTATGGAAACCCAATTTCGAGAGCTTCAAGAAGTAGCGGTGTAGCGCGCCAGAGGCTGGCCCCAGCGAGGGCGCGCACGCGGACCACGAGGTACACCAGAGACTACCCCCACTTTGGAGGGTAGGGGGACAAAGGTCCGCCTCCGCACGCGCCAGTCTACGGACTTTAAACAGGTCGTAGTGCGGAGGTCCGCCTCCGCACGCGCCAGTCTACGAACTTTAAACAGGTCGTAGTGCGGAGGTCTGCCTCCGCACGCGCTAGTCTACGGACTTTAAACAGGTCGTAGTGCGGAGGCCCGCCTCCGCACGCGCTAGTCTACGGACTTTAAACAGGTCGTAGTGCGGAGGCCCGCCTCCGCACGCGCTAGTCTACGGACTTTAAACAGGTCGTAGTGCGGAGGCCCGCCTCCGCACGCGCTAGTCTACGGACTTTAAACAGGTCGTAGTGCGGAGGCCCGCCTCCGCACGCCCTAGTCTACGGACTTTAAACAGGTCGTAGTGCGGAGGTACGCCTCCGCACGCCCTAGTCTACGGACTTTAAACAGGTCGTAGTGCGGAGGTCCGCCTCCGCACGCCCTAGTCTACGGACTTTAAACAGGTCGTAGTGCGGAGGTCCGCCTCCGCACGCGCTAGTCTACGGACTTTAAACAGGTCGTAGTGCGGAGGTCCGCCTCCGCACGGGCCAGTCTACGGACTTTAAACAAGTTGTACTGCGGAGGTTCGCCTCCGCACGCGCCACGCATCCTCCGAGGAACAAGGCCCCAGGAGTGATTGCACGTCTACTTCGACTAGGCCACCCGTTCGACGGGCAGGAGGCAGCGCTCGCACGACTATTCCACCAACGGCGCACTTTGAACGTGGGGATATCGTCCCCGCACAACATGACCACCCGAAGCACAGCATGCAGTGCATATCCTAATCGCCAGGAGGTCTATATATCGGAAAAATCTTTCAAAGTACAGAGGTCCGCCAACATCGCTGCCGCTCTAAGCAATTATTCGGCAGGCTCGTCCTTAACACGCGCTAAGGCCGGGGCTTCACCGGAAGAAGATCGGCCCGCCCAAAAGTTCAGCGACTCCTCGGCCTTTCGCCAGCGTCGAAGGTGCCGCCGGGTCGCAAGGTCGGACGCAAGTAGTCGGCCCCAGCAAGGAAGCTGCCCGAGACACAGGTGAAATAGTCAGAATTCGTAAAGCAAGCGTGTACTTCATTCACAAGGAAAGCGGTGGACATTGCAACGCACACTTACACCTGGCCACTTCGGCATCACACCTGCGAGTTTCCGGCGCCTTCGGAGGCCTTAGCGCCACCCTCGTCGCGTCGCGGGACCTCGTCCAGAAATTGGCCGAGGCTCCCCTCCCCGTAGAGTGACTTCCGGAGCTCGACCCGCACGGCGGCCTCCTCGACGTAATCCCAGATCCGCTCGTGGAAGTACTTGACGGCGCGACGAACGACGCGGACGGCACCGGACATTACTCCGGCCCCGCCGGGCATCTCCAGCTGGGGGTCCTCCAGTCCGGCGACGTGCGTGCAACCGCGGTGCCGTAGGAGTGCACACACCATGCCCGATGCTACGTAAGCACAGTGGTGGCCGAAGGTCGTCGCGGCGCCGCGCGCAATGTCGACGGCATCTCCGATCCAGCGAAGGGTCCGAGACAGCTCCTCCGGGCCAAAGGCGTGGTCCGGCACTTTATCCACAAGCCCTTGGAGATGGCTTTCCAGTGCTTGCATGGCATCCCATGCAATTACCAAAGCTTCGCCAAGCGTCCGGTCACGCTCCGCTAGAGTTAAGGCAAGCTCGCCTTTTTCCTTCTCTAGCGAGGCGACCTGTTGCAGAAGGCCGTCCCGCTCCGCCGCGAACCCGTGTCGCGCCGCCTCCGCGGCCGACTCCCGCGCCGACACGACAAGTCCCTCGGCGTGCGCCTTCACCTCAGCACACTCCGCTTCCAGCTGGCGGATGCGGGCATCCTCGGCAGAGCTGGCCCCCGAGGCTTCGCGTAGCTCCTCCTCGGCGACCCGCAGCCTATCCTCAAGCGCCCTTTGGGCACGAACATAGGCCGCCTGCAAGGCCTGCCCCAGCACAAGTGTCTGCAGAACAGAAAGGCTTAGCAAGCTCAGCATGGCTAGGCATTGTAATATAAGTGCTTACCCTCACCCCCGACACCTCTAAGGCGTCCCCGAGACGCCCCACCCCGTAGGTCTGCAGCGCTTGCGGGCCGACGCTGGCAGCCGCGTCATCCACGATCCCGCACCACGCCCTCAGCGTCTCTGACGGAGGCACGAAGTCCGCTGGGCTCGGGCGCACGGTGATCACCCCGCCGGCACAACGACCCCCACGTTCCGCCAAGGGCTCCTCCTCCGGAATAAGCAACGCTGCAGGCAGGGATGCAGGTGAGCACCGCAAGGCACAACGAAGAATACACCAGGGCCAACTAAGCCACCTTACCTTCAGTAGCGGAAGGAGGGCTTCAGGGGCCCGCCCCTAGTCCCAGACAGGGCAGCGGTGGCGCAAGTCCCCGCGGAAGGCGTGGTCCCGCAAGGAACAGAAGCCTCCGTGTTCGGGATCAGCGCTGATCGTTCCTGCGCGGCGGACGGCGTGGCCTGAGGGGCAGAGGGGGCGCGCGCCGCAGGGACTTCGGCATATGCGTCGGAGTCCCACAAGCTCCCGATGCCCGTCGCCACGGTGAACCCCCTCGACGTCCGGTGGAGCTCCGGCCGCAGACACGGCTGCTTAGCCAGAACAAGTGGCGACGACACCGCCCCAGTAGCCGCTGCCGGAGAGGCCCCCGCGGCTACAGCACCCGTGGGCGAAGACCCCACCGTGCCAACCCTTGCGGAAGGCACCCCGGTTTCGGCCGCGGCTGTCGGCGAAGACCCAGCTCTGTGCGCCCCCGCGGAGGGCGTCTCCAGCATCATAGCGGCCATGACCGAAGGCTCCACCTCAGCACCGCCGGCCAGCATGGATTCTGTTTCGACGACCGCCGCGGGTGACGAGACTTCCCCTCTCCGGCTGCCCGCAGCGGGCCCGCCATCCAGGGCACCCCCCGAAGACCCTTCGCCTCCGGCGTCCGCGCCAACCAAGCCCGAGTCGGCGTACCTCGCCGAATCTGACTTCGCGTCTGCCGCGCCATCGGGAGCACTAGCAGCAGCAGTGGTAGCTGCTATACCAAGCACGGCAGACGCTCCGCCCCGGGCCCTCTTGCGAGACGGCGCCTTCGTCCTCGTTGCGCCGTCGTCTTGGTGTTGCGAGGTCGGCTCAGCACGGTCCGGCACGGCAAGGCCCAAGGCCTCGCACACGCGGTTTATCCGCCCCAGCCCCACCTCAGCAGTAGCGGACGCGCGCTGCTCGTGCTCCCTGCCGGTATACGGCCCGAGGAATACGCGCGCGGCCCGCTCCGCATCCTCCAAGCGAATCTCTAAAGCACAGCAGGAGACAAGATTAACATGTAACGCACTCCGCGTAAACAAAGGGGGGATACGGTCGAAGCTTACGAGGACCGGAGGGTGCCGGCAGCGAGCAGACCCACGGCAGAACATTATCGTCTCGACGCTTCTCGGCCGCGAGGCGTCAGTCACGGGCGAGCGGCGCCACGCCGTACATCGCGTACTCTTCGGCGAGGTCACGCATGTTAAAGCGAACGGCCACGCCTGCGAGCCGTCGGGCCCTCCGCCTGTCCTCGTCGTCGAGCGTCTAGCCGGGCGAAGTCTTGAACGCGATCGGGCGGCCCGTGCATTCGAGGCCGCTCTCGCTCGCCACGCGGTGGTAGAACCACCGTTTCATCCAGTGAGACTCCCACTTCCCGCGAGTCGAATTCGCGGGGAAGAGCTTGCTGCAAGATGGCCGAAGAATAAAGGTGACGCTGCGGAAGTTCGACAGCGTCCCGTCCTTCCGCTCCTTGGGCTGGCACCGTGCTTCATGCAGGTAGGCAAATAACGAATCACTGGGCCAGCACGCTCCCGAGCGCAAGGCCCAACTGTACACGGGGAGCCGGGCCGCGGCGTTCGTAGTCAGTTGTGCCAGCTCCAGCCCGAAGGTCCGCAGCACGTCGCCCACGATCGCCGCCGCTGGGATGCGGAGCCCCGCGTCAAAAAAGACGACGAACACAAGCGCCTCCGAATTCTCGGGGCGCGGTTCCGTCTTGTCGGCGGCGGGCAATCGTACCTCCTGGCGCTCGGACAACTTCCCCGCGTGTAGCAGCGCTTGGATTGTCTTCTCGGTCACGAGCAAGGGGTCCGCCGCCAGCCACCACTTGTCCGCCGCCGCCGGGTCGCGTTCGCTGAGCGAGTATTTCACCTCCAGCGGTGAAGACCGCCGGCGAATGCTGCAAGCATCAGCCGCCTGGCCACGCTTGTCACCGGATGCCATCGCTTCTCACAGAAGGAAGAGTACAGCGGTGAGAATACAACGGGAGTGTACCAGGCGATGCAAGCGAGAAGGGGGCGTAGAACTGCGGGGGCGCGGTTACGAGGGCTATTTCAAGCCACCTCGCCCCGAAGTCGGCAACCGAAGCGTCGCGACGGTCCGCGCGCCGGACACGACCGCAGTTGTACAGAGGCCCGTCCCGCACGATTCCCCATAACCGAGCACGAAGCGTCGCGACGGTACGCGCCAGACGCGGCCACAGCAGTGAGGACCGTCGGTGCACGACGCTCCAGCGGCCTCCTGCCGCGTGGCAACCCCCGCACAAAATAACTGGGGCACACGACCCGACGCGCCTCTAAGACTGAGCATCCGCCCCAGCAGGAATACCCCCGGTCTTTGGCCCGGCCTTCGCACGCAGTAAGGTAGCTTCCAGTACTCGGGCCAGGACCGCACCCGGAAGATGGCCCCTTCACGCAAAGGCCAGCTAGCGGGTCACAGCCGTGGCCGAGGGGTCAAAGCCTGTGGCAGGAATACGTTCCGCCGCGTGCCCCACCCACGGGAAGGCAGGCTGCATGACGTGACAACCTGCCCTCTGACAGGCCAGGCGTCCGCATGATTCCAGCCGCCATTAAAAGCGCACTACCAGACCGCAAGATCATAACAGCTTCAAAGCATAGCAGGACAGCCGGCAGTGACGGGGCGGCAGAATATGGCTAAACGTCGCATGACGCGCCATTCCTCGCCCCGCCTCGTGTCCCTCTTCCCTAGAGAAGAGGCGAGCAGCCGCGATCACGCAACCGCTCACATCCCACCGCGCACCAGTTACAAGCCGCCGCGTGCCCCGCACACGCCAGGGCGAGTCGCACGGTACGACAACCTAGCCCTGGCAAGCCAGGGGCCGGCGCGATTCCAGGAACCATTACAGCGCATACCGGATCGGGAGGTTGCAATCACTGCTGGCGCAGCGGTGTCCGCTGTGCGAAGTTTCAACTCAGACTACACCGTTGAGCCTCTACCGCGACAGGCTCCAGTCCCGGCTTCAGCTTCGATGATCGCGCGCCTACTTCGACTAGGCGCCAGCTCCGCTGCCACCCGTGCGAAGGGTAGGGGACGGAGCGCGTGCACGCCTACCTCGACCAAGCGCCAGCTCCGTTGCCACCCGTTCGAAGGGTAGGGGACGGAGCGCGCGCGCCTACTTCGACCAGGCGCCAGCTCCGCTGCCACCCGTTTGAAGGGTAGCGGACGGAGCGCGTGCGCGCCTACGTCCACCAGGCGCCAGCTCCGTTGCCACCCGTTCGAAGGGTAGGGGACGGAGCGCGCGCGCGCCTACGTCGACCAGGCGCCAGCTCCGCTGCCACCCGTTCGAAGGGTAGGGGACGGAGCGCGTGCGCGCCTACCTCGACCAGGCGCCAGCTCCGCTGCCACCCGTGCGAAGGGTAGGGGACGGAGCGCGTGCGCGCCTACCTCGACCAGGCGCCAGCTCCGCTGCCACCCGTTCGAAGGGTAGGGGACGGAGCGCGTGCGCGCCTACCTCGACCAGGCGCCAGCTCCGCTGCCACCCGTTCGAAGGGTAGGAGACGGAGCGCGCGCGCGCCTACTTCGACCAGGCGCCAGCTCCGCTGCCACCCGTTCGAAGGGTAGGGGACAGAGCGCGCGCGCGCCTACTTCGACCAGGCGCCAGCTCTGCTGCCACCCGTTCGAAGGGTAGGGGACGGAGCGCGTGCGCGCGCCTACGTCGACCAGGCGCCAGCTCCGCTACCACCCGTGCGAAGGGTAGGGGTCGGAGCGCGCGCGCGCCTACGTTAACCAGGCGCCAGCTCCGCTGCCACCCGTTCGAAGGGTAGGGGACGGAGCGCGCGCGTGCCTACCTCGACCAGGCGCCAGCTCCGCTGCCACCCGTGCGAATGGTAGGGGACGAAGCGCGTGCGCGCCTACCTCGACCAGGCACCAGCTCCGTTGCCACCCGTTCGAAGGGTAGGGGATGGAGCGCGCGCGCGCCTACTTCGACCTGGCGCCAGCTCCGCTGCCACCCGTTCGGCGGATAGGGGACGGAGCGCTCGCGCGTCTGCTTCGACTAGGCGCCAGCTCGGGACGGAGCGCTCGCGCATCTACCTCAGCTGCCAATCCAGGCATCGACTTCGGCTACGGCCTCAGACCCCTGGACCCGCTGCACACCAAGGCTCCGCAAGTTCGGAAAAATTCACGGGCCGCATGGACGGAGGGGGCCAAAGGACTCGGCAACATGGCTTCGGCCCTGTGAAGCCCTTCACCATGAGAGGCTCCTGTTGTAGGGGTGCCCCCCACCTAAACCCAACAGGCCTGTTAGAAGGTTATAGGGCCCAAAATGGGACATATGTAATGGCTTAAATACCCCTGACAGGGAGGTACCGATGTAAGGGCAAAATTGTAAAAGCACAACCTATATGAATATATATACAAGGGAAGGCTAGGAGGGAGACCAGAGGTCATCACTTTCTCCCAACTCTCCACTACCACATCTCTCTCTGTTTGGTCTGTAACCACAACAACTATGAAACACTGTTTCTTGCTGGTTCTTACAAACATGGAAGTACCAAGCTAAGCAAGTACTACCCGCACAACAATGCATAGTACCCTGTCTTCAAACCATTGCAAATGCAGTCATTCTCCTCCGCTACTCCCCCTCTCTCGCTCCTCTTTTAACTTTAGCTAGATCTGGCCCCCTCCCCCTTCCCTTTCGGCCGGCGTGCTCGTCGGCGACGCGGGGGAGGGGGTCCCACCCTTCTATTTCACCCTTTGTTTTATATCTATGAATAGTTTTGCTTTTTTCTATTGTTGCCTTATTTCTGTCCATTTTTATTGGGCGTACTTTCTTTCTCCGGTTTGTCCATCAATGTTAGACGTATCCAGTAAACGAGGCATAAATTGAAGCTTGTTTCCTGTTGTGACCCTGTTAATTAGATTGGCTCAATCGCAAGTACGCTGCGCCGGTTGAACTGCCGTGTTTTTAACTAAACGCACGGACATGTGGGGTTCGTCACTTAGCTGTGCCGTGCTTCGCCGTATGGCCATACCTACGGACGCCACTAAATACGGTACTAGTACCACTACCCCCATTCTGTTACAAGGATGGCAGGGATAGAGATTTCCGCGCTAGCCACCGTGTGGACCGAAGTAAAAGAGACAATAATTCGTGAGGTGTTTTTTTTAAAAATGAGGACGTATGCGTAATTTTGAAAAAATCAAAGGGCTTTTTCGCAAAAAACCAAAGATCTGTACATAACTAAACAAGGACCTATACATAATTTTGGAAACCGCGGGTTGCTATCGGTAAAGTGGGGGGTGCTTTTCCGGAAAAAAACCTGGTAGGGATCTGTTTGCAAGAACGGAGGACCTCTACGCGATTTTGCAAAACGCATGGACTTTCTCGCAAAAAAATGACGTGACACAGTTCCCTGGTCAGAAAGTCCCCCAACTTTAATATACGGTAGATGTACGTACTGCTAGTGCCTAGTAGTGGGATAAATGCTTGATCTAACCGCTGCGCGGACATGCTTGATCTAGTAATCTTCAGTCGTAAGCGTAAAAAGATGCGGTTTTTCCTCGAGTGGAATACTGCCAGCATCTGCGGTTTTCGATTCGCTTGTCCACTATTCAATGCTTTGTCTTAGATGTGTCTCGGAGGGAAATGACATTTTACTCGTAGCACAGGTGTTTCTGCACGAGTTGAAGCATGCAAGAAAGAGATGCGCGCTACGAAGCGCGTACTGTGGATACAATCGAATCTTTGTAGCTCTAGGAAGAGTATGCTGGTAGCATTCATATAAACGGAGGGCCATTAATTCACGCAACAAAAAAAGGCAATAGCCAAAAAAAAAAGAGAGGAGTATTTGCCTTGAGAACCGTGGCAGCCAACACAAAATTTGATATACCGTGTTTACAGGGAAAATCAACTATCATGCTACGAAAAACCTTGGCAAGAATCAACCGAACACCTCACGTAGGTATATTATATTATTTATTCGCAGGTGATCCAAAATATAAAAAATATGTTAGCCCATTACGTATAATACAAACACATACAGGAAAAAAAGAACCGGCAAAAAAGCTCAACAAAAAGCCAAAATTTCAGAAAAAGATGAAATTTATGAATAGTGAAAAATAAGCCAGAAGCTGAAGCCATTTTGATCACAGCACAAAGAGCCTCAAGGTTAACCATGGCTTCCTATAACATCTATAGGCTACGGGATATATGCATGATAAATATGTAAATACATGATTTTTTTATGATCATAGCCAAAGTACATATGATTCAAACATAGGGATGCTGGGATACGGGTAGACTATACTAGCTTAGATAAAAAATTTCTACTACATAAACCAGGAATCCATGCGAGTAAGAAATCATAGATCATTACCACTAGGCGCGTAGTGCAGCGAAAGTAGAGTTGAAGCAGCCGATTCAACGAAGAACGCGTCAGTGTAGTAGTAGTAGTCGATCGCCCTCCGGCTAACCATCTCCTTCTCGCGATCATCCCGATTAGCGTCACAGTCGCAGCAGCGCTTTTACCGAGATTCACACGTCCAGGGATGGAACATCGTACGTCGGCGTGCTAGTATCAGCGCGCATGGCAGGGGTTATGAGAGGTAGCAGCTAGGGTTTTGACGGGTGTGTTTCAGGATGCCTCTCTCAGCCCCCGCATCTCTCCTTATATAACTTCCAATCAAATCCTTATCTGATACGAATAGAGAGCGTATCCTACTCGGAGACTATTATCCGAACCCTTATCGTTCCAGCCCATTAAGTGTGTGACCCTATAAATTCATGTATATTTGGCCATGGTCCGAAAACTCCTTATCGGTCCATAAGTCGATAGCAGTCTCTAGCAGGACATAACGACTCCCAAACATACATATAGATCATATCAGATGAAACTATATAGTGATTATATACTGATCCCTTTGCCTCACAATACCAGATCAAACTCAAGGCGAGAAGTGTGTCATCCTATGATAGCTCAATCCTTCACTCGAACATGCAGTGGATTACTCAGTTATGATTGACTTCTCAACCACATTTGGCATGGCCATGTACTTCCTTAATCCAACCATATCGAGGGGCTCAGAGATATATCTCCTACTATATAGGATGTGCAAATTCCATCTTTATCGCTCATATTTCTCTGCATGTTTCATAGTAAATCCGAAAGCTACCTTTATGACCACCTGGTCACGAAATATTGTTTGGTAACCCCTAAGTAAACTATTATACATGTAGAAAACAATGACGAACTCAGGTTTAAGAATCCTACATACACTATGTATGAGACCAATTGATGACACTTAAGAATATAACAATTTCTGCAGTGTCTCATGGTGGGTTAATTCAACATCATGTTCTCTAACATATGTCCACATTATTGATTTGATATCTCACATCCATGATCCGTGAAACATGATCATCAATCAATACATGTCCTGATCTGTGAATCATAATTATCCCACATAATGATATAAGATCAGGAATAATTTAGAATAACATCAAAACATGAATAAAGAGTTACACGAACAAGTCACATACTTATTGATCAATATGAAACACATTTATTCAAGGGACAAAATAACATATTATTCAAAAGATTATAAACATAGAAATAATACAATCATATCTACAATTGACTCTAGGGCATATCACTAACAAGGGAAACATTTCGCTTAACAAAACATCTACTACATGCATTGTCTCCTCTAGTGTTTATATGGCATAGCATATAAAAATGATGCAGAGCAGCATTGAAGGTGACAACATGAGGCGAACTATGCTTTCAATATGTTGATGATGGTAGAAGTAGATCATGCTAATGGAAAAGAAACAACACACCAATGGAATCATATCCAGAAGTAAAGTAAATTTATGAAGAAGCTACCCTCGATAAATCAAACTAAAACCGATTCCAATTCCAATCCCCTGTTTTGATAGCAATACACTCTCTTTATCACAGGTTTAAAGAAGGGAGAAATGGTGAGTATAATCTGTTAGATTAATTGGGCTTGGTCCATTATTAATTTAGCAATTAATCAAATGAAATTCCTAGGCCCACATGGAAAAACTGTTTAGTCCCATATGGAGAGTTGAATGGGAGTTACACCACTTTAAAAAGTGGAACGTGGTAACCCCCTTGTGGAATTGGAGAAAGCCAATACACGTGCGCGCTCGCTCGCCGCGCCGCGCCGCGCCGTGCGTGTGCGTGTGCGTGCGGTCCAGAACCTTGCGCGCACAAGTTTCTGGGCAAGTAGGCCTCTGGAACTTCGTCCGTTTGTGTACCTGCACGGGTAGGCGGGCGATCAAGTTTTTGGGAAGCGCATCGGCGCGACTACTCAATCTGCGACGTCTACTTCCTGGTGGTGAACCGTTCGCGGAACTGCACTGCGAACATCTTCCTGCATCAAGCTTCGTCCTGCATCACGCCTCGATCAACTACACCGAATAGGCCATCATGTCTACTGATGGTAACGGCGCCTCCGGTGTCTCCGGCACTGGCCCCGCCCGAGGGTATAAATTGAAAACCTTTCTGGTGTATTTGTTTCTGTGCGCTATGAATATGTTAATAGATGTTTCTGTTAGCTTGTTCGTTAGCGAATATGAATACATCGTTCATAGATCACTCATGCATGTTTATGTCATGTTTTATTTGCTGAATTTCTGGATTAAAATATGCCGAAAATTGACTAGATTTCCAACATAATCTAGGTGAAGTGCAGGCTTATAGAAATAAAAAAAGTGCGTATATATGAAACACAAGTAATCAGCACCCTAAAAATATTCGATTTCTAAAAAAAGAGCTTATTTAAGCTTTCTCAATGTTGATTTCATCTTTGTACCAAAAGGCAAACAATACGTACTTGTAGATTGTAGAACTGCAGTTATGGACTGTTCTATATCTTCCTACAGAATTCCTAAACAGCCAATCGATCTTACACCCAAAATATTTCGGAAGCTAGTTATTTTATGTTTATAACTTAGCACTTTCAACAATATATTTGTTTTATCACTATTGCGTTCGAAACAAATATTCAATGATATGTTTATTTCATTATTGGAGGTGGAGGAGATAAAATTGGATCACTTAGAAATATAAAAAGAAAGGTTGAAATGAGGAATAGTGAGATCAAACAAAACATGGCTTATCCAAATTGCTTTACTCATAATGACGGTACAAATGAAAGATTTAACTTTCTAAACTGAAAAGCAAACAAATCAATTGGAAAAAAGAAGACCTAAATTTAATAAATTAGAAAGTTTAAGCGGGGTCAAGGCCAAAGGGGCATGTGCTGTTCAATACAAAGATAGGACTAATTCACACGTTCTAAGCAAGTGAAAGCTCTTAGGTTGTTCAGCAAAAAAAGAAACCAAATCAATAGGTACAAATAATGTGAAGAGTGGAATATGTAACATATTGTCAATACCATTTTTGAGGCCACACTAGTTTAATTCTTGAAATGGTACGTTTCGAGTACTGGTTCATACCGACGTACTGTTTCAGATTTAATATAATAATATGAGTATATATTTGTTTAATTATATACACACCAAATGTTACTTGTGATATTATTCCAAATACATAGTAGAACTATCAAATATAACGTATAGTTCAATAGATGGTATTATCAATTCCACCTGTATGACCGGTATTAAAGTTGATATAGTCGGTATTAATCGTATTAACTGGTATTGAGGCCGGTACGGTACGTAGGGGTACTTTGTACCGGTTTAGGTGCCAATACGGTATATACCTGTCCATACCGACTGGAACGGAACGGTATTGATAAGCCTGGTCTGTAAATTATACTTCAACTATGTATGTTACACGTACCACACCATTTTGTTTTCTCTCTCTAATCTTAATAGAAAGCACCGTAGGATGAGCCATATTTCCCTTGCTGATCCCAGAGAAGAAAAAAAAAGCTGAAGAGCACATCTAAATAGAAAGCACCATGTGGAATAGGCCAAGCCTAAAACAATTTCAACACTCGAGGAAGGCATACTGCAGAAGTAAAATTTGATATGCATGGACCACACAACAAACAAACAAAAATATTTCCAAGAAACAATAGACATTTATCTTTAAGAAATGAAGGACCATATGCTAGATTTAGCTGCAGCGAAACATGAGATTACCATAATTGAGCACTGTTGATCAATGAAACCAACCTAAGTAAAATTTGCCAATGAAACCTTATAAACCTAAAAAAAATAGATAATAGGCACAATGGTTGATGTATGCATACCAAACAGTAAATGAGGAAAAACATATAAGCAGATAAAGTGAAATGAGGACTTTGAAATAGTAAATTTGATAAAAGAAAATGCATAATCCATAATTTACATAGATCTCCACAGCTCTATTCATACTTCGAGTAACAGTGATCATACATGGTAGATTATCCTACGGACCACAAATACTACTTCCTCATTCCTATATGACTGGAAATTATGAGATATGACAAAGATGCTTAATAACTAAACATCTGAACAATAATGTGCAGTGTAACTACATTCTTGTTAATTGAAATTGGAATATTGAATCTATTTATCTTTTCACCTACATGGGTGTTGGCCGGTCTTAATGCCTTACATTCTGCAAGCTCACGGAGACCGCTGTAGCTTTCAATGGGAATATTTCAGGTTATGGTATTGGTATCCATGAGGAATGAGAAGAGCTTCCTAGAGAGGGAATTTAGCTGCTAAGCTGATAGCCTAAAGGAGTGATTAGGTACTAAGGGAGAAAGATGGGATAAAAACTCTTCTAGTCACAGCTCACCGAATGATCGTCTACTCCTTTTTATGATCGGCTGCTAGCATCGAATGGTCTAAACCCTAAGGTGTACCCGATCTTGGGATAAAATCTTACCAGGACCTTGCATGTCACGGCATTCACGCTGTCACTGTCCATCCCCTGGCACAAAACGCAGGTCCTAACTAGTATTCTAAGGTGAAAACTAAACTAGGCACCATGCCTAACTTAGATTATCGCTATCCTCGCCCACGATCATCAACTAGTGGGGAGAGCAATACAAGCGAAAACCAAGATGAGGAATTGAGTAAAGACACTGATATTAATTGCCAAATGAAAGGAGTAGAGTCACATCGGGTTACCGGACTAGAATAAGTTGAAGCTTACTCCATATCGGAGAAGAAAAGTAGCAGCTTTTGGACTCCCAGCATTCTGGCATCCATGCTAACACTTCCTCCTATCTAAATATTTATAGAGTGAGGAGATTTTTTGGATCCTACTGGTGGCATTGTCACAATCCCCGGTGTATCTATCTTCAAGGGGGCTGCTGCTCCTTGAATAGACTTCGTCCATGCATGAGGCAGCTTAGTGATTACATTGCTTGCCCAGCCAGGGGAGCGCTGGATGGTCGGACGGCCAAATGGAGGGTAGAGATATGTTTTCTCTCACACGAAGATCGAGCTCCTTGTGCCACATGTCGGTGGGGCCATCCGGTGCGATTGGGTTGGCCGAGCGGCCAAGTCCAATTGACTGAGTAGGTCAGTGGAGAAGTCGGTTGGACGATATGGGCTTTGGGCCATAGGTTAGCCGTTATGGAGTGGGGTGGCTAGCCAGGTGGAATTTGGCCAACTGCGGTGAGGAGGTTGGCCGACCGGCTAGGTGTTGGGTAATTTTTTCTCTGTTTTTTTTTGCCTTTTTAGTGTATTCCCTGTAAAATTGCTAAGAGTGCACTCTAACTAGTTGAGGCCAATGAAGCCAACTTGATCTAACTCATTGCTCAAACCTTCTCTTGAATGCCTTCCTTGATTTTGCCACATGCCATGCTTGAGCCCAATCGTCTCACACGACCACCTTAACTACTTGGATCTCTATCCACCTTAACATAGTCTCAGTCATCTATCGCTAACCAGAGTTGCTTCCAAGCTTTTTTGCATATCTAAAGACCGAGAAATCATTTCCGGTGCACAAGTTCTTCACAACTTGACCCACATTAGCATAAGCATATAACATGCAACACAATGCAACCATGACAGGAATTCCAAGATCATCCCATGATCAAATCTCCTATAATTCTCAATTTCTAGAACCTACTGCCTTTCAACCAGTATGACCGCACACCCCATATCAGTCATACTGCTCTGATAGTGCCTCCAACTATTGGTCAGTACTATCGCTCATCACCCATTTCTCGGTAACAAAGGAGTGGTATGACCACTTGTGAAGGCCAGCACTACCTCCCACCAAGCCTCGGTCATACCAGTCCTCTGGTAATACTGCGCTATTACACCAGTACTACCGGACATGGCCAACCCTGAAAACGCTCGGATACAACCCTTACTGGAAAATAGCTACCGCCATCTAACCACAGGTCGTACCATATCTGCTGTAGTACCACAGCTACCATACTGGTACTACCGCTGGTATCTGGCCGGTACTATCGCTTGGTCCTAATAACAACCTGAATTTCAGAAAATTGTAAACCCTTTGCAAAACCTTAGATTTAACCAACCCAGGTGCTAATTGTTCATCACAAATTGACCTAGACCTACTCACATGGTCTCTCAATCTCCCCCTTGATAAAAACATTGCCAACTACCTAAAAAACACAAAAGAGTTTATTTTTGAAAATGAGAGAGAGGTTTTGCAAAGACAAACTCCTTGGTCTAGAAAAAAGCTCAAAACATAAAAATGACCAAGGGAGCATTGAAAAGGGATTGAGGGCAAAGGAAAAAAGCAAGTTTTTTTTATCAAAACTACTCAAATCCAAAGAAACTTCAAAATTTTGAGAAATTCTCACTCTAGATCTAAAAGAAAGAACGAATGTTCTATATGAACTTTATTGTGGTGAGAAAACATAAAAGAACTGAAGATTTGTAAAAAAAAAAAGATGTCAACTCTCATGAGAAACTCATTGCAAACTTCAAAAGCTCAAAATTTTAAATTTCTCCCAATTCTCCCCCTTAGCCTATGCATGCATTTTTTGTCCAAATTTCTCCCTCTTTGACAATGAATTCATCAAGATATTTGAGGAAGAAACTAAACAAGGCTAAAAGAAAAGAAATGCAAATATGAATAATTTTATTGAAGTTTTAGTCATGCTAGGAGTTTTAAAAATTATCCAAGTCAATTGATAAAAGATTTCACCAAATCATGCTATAAATAAAGCTTGTAAGATCATATGGATACATATATAGCAAATCAATCCAAAAACTAGCCATTTAATGATTATATTGATTTATATCATGTCAAGCTGTCTCAAAAGCATCGGTAAAGCTAGATATATCACAAGCTTAGCCATGCTAGATCAAAATAACAAAGTGAAGCCTAAAAGCTAAATCAAGCATAAAAAATATTAAAAGCTCCAGATTGAATTGATTTAAGCTCAAAATATATTTAAACATTGCATTTGACAACGAATGATTTATGTCCTACCTTAGTAGAGCGACTCCTAAACTAGGAGCAACTACAACTACTCTCTAAGCTTCATCCTAGTTTTATTTCACAAATGACAAATGGATGATCTATCTCAGTAAAGTATATTTTAGACTATAAGCCATCTACAATGGCCTTCTGTGCTTTAACCAAGTTTTAGTTCACATTTATATGGTCTATCTCAGTAAAATACATCATAGGCTAGGAGCTATCTATAAAGTCCTTCTGAGTTTTAGCCAAATGAATTTTGTCAATTTATAACATCTCAAGCCATTATCGATTATCTCAAGTATTATACTTAAAGAAATGATCTTGATAAGACAAAACTCTCTCTAAATACATGGCGAATGTAATGGCAAGCTATCACCTCACAGTAAGATACTATGATTATCGCAATAATCATCGTTCTCTTCATTTGCTTAATGCTTAAGTGTGCCCCGAGATTGTTTCGGTCTCCTCTTGTTTTGAGCCTCCGTCGCAGTGCGGCTTAGCAGGTGCATGCAAAGCGTGGGAGCATGCTTCATGATGATTTGTACTAATTGTTTGATACGATTTGCATGTTGATCTAGTATTATTTTATATTAGTAGTGGTTGAGTTTTCCCCAGAATGTGTTTGTAAAAATTCTACTCTTGGAGTAGTTTTATATTGGTTGAAGTGTGCACGACCTCGATCATCACAGTTCTCTGGATTTTCTTCAGTCTGGTGTAACCGCCACCAAGTTGGCATATAAAATTTAATCGGCTTGATAAGTTGCTAAGCACGGACCCTTCCCATCGTGCTTCAAAATGGTCCTTCCGTAGTAGGAAAACTAGCTAGGACTTTTTTTTAAAAAAAAAATCAAACTAGCTAGGACTGACTTGAGATCGTGTTTGAAAGCTGAAAGAGGGAGTATCTTTTACGTAATCTTTCAGATAGAAATTCACAAATTGGAACTTTCAAATGTGATCGCCAGCGTCTGTATTTCAACCTCCAGATCCAGAAAATATACAAGCTACATAGTATTTTTGAACGACAGTGCAGAGGATTCACTATCTATTGACTATAGCTGAGCTGTGTGTGACAAACGGAAACCTCTAATCCAATATTTGTGGTGCTTCACTGCTAAAAAAACGACATACGTCAAATCAAAGAAAAATATACGAAAGGCAAACAGGCTTGAACACGGGCATGTCATGGCAAGCTACAGTTACTGCGACAATCAAACTGATTGTTACATTTGTCTTTTGCGGCAAACTACGGCTAAAAATGGAGTATATGATAGATAGGATAAAAGGCTAAAATAGTGTTGGGCATGGTGCGTGGTGGTAAACCAAACACTAGCTGCCACAATTTTTGGCTCCTATTTCAAATAGCTCTTAGTGGTGCTCGGTTGAATTGATTTTTTATAGCTTATAATTGAATTTTCATTGTAGCTGACTAAAATTATATTATACCTGATGGTGGCTTATTTGGCATAATTAAAATTTAAAAATTTTAAAATGAAAAAAGGGTTAGCCCAGCACGTATAATACAAACGAATATAGGAAAAAAGAAATGGCAAAAAAGCTTAGAAAAATCCAAAAAATCAGAAAAAAAGAAATTTAGGAATAGTGAATGTTAGACAGACGTATCACATGCTATCTCTTGTATGTATCCGTGCTGTACACGGTTTCCATTGTCTCCGTTAGGCAACTCTCCTGGGATTAGGATTGCTATCTTTGCATGCATGTAATCTAGGGTTAGTTGCTTATCTTGACAGCCCTCAGGCTATATGTTCCAAACTCATCCAATGGAATAGCATCGCGTAATTATTTCCAACAATCTACGCTTTCATGGTATCAGGAGTGGTTTGCATCCTGCAACCCTCGCTTCCGCACCCTAGCCGCCGGCGATCTTCGCCCGCTGCCGGCACTTCTGCCCGCCGTGTCCACCTTCTTCACGCCGCCGGCCCAGTTGCCTGTCGCGTCCTACCCCGTCCTCCATGGGTGACACTCCTGACGAGGAACGCCTGCGCCTTGCCTCCCAGGAGAACGCGGCCGAGTGTACACGTCTTGATGCTGAACGCGCGCGACTCGACGAGGCACGCCAGCGTCTCGAAGCAGTGGAGCGCGCCTATCGCGAGAAACACGACTCGCTCGAGGCTGCCACCATTGCCGCCCTCCATGCCCAGGCGGTGGCCATCGTCAACATATACACTCTCATCCCAGTCGTCCTCGACTACGACTCGCCGAACTACAACAAGTGGCGCGGCATGTTTCTGCTCGTCGTCGTCAAGTACGCACTCTCTGATCACATCCTCTCCGACATCGCCCATCCCCACGACCCGGCTTGGAACTGCATGGAGTGCACGGTTCTTGGTTGGATCTACGGCACCATCTCCGCCCCTCTCGTCGAGCTCGTCATGACGCCCACGGCCTCGGCACGTCATGTTTTGCTCGGGCTTGAAGAGCAGTTCATCGGCAACAAGGAGACGCGGGCATTGTACCTCGACGCCGAGTTCCGCAATTTCTCTCAAGGGGACCTCTCCGTCTCCGACTATTGTCGTAAGATGAAAAGCATGGCCGATGCTCTTGGCGACCTTGGCGAGCCCGTCCTCGACCATACCCTTGTTCTTGTCGTGCTACGCGGGTTGAACAAAAAATTCTCCTACATAGCGGCCCTTCTCAAATGATCCAAACCTTTCCATCGTTCGTCGAGGTACGCGTAGATTTGATGCTTGAAGAACTCACCATGCAGCACAAGTCGGGCTCCTCATCTTCTGCGTTCCTTGCCACCGGTTCCACAAACGGAGGCTCTGGAACACGCACCGGCAGCAGCAACTCCAACACCGGCAACAATGGCGGCGGCAGTCGCTCCACTAACAAAAACCACAACAACCGTCGCGGCGGCCACAACAATCGCGGGGCGGCACCAACTCTGCGACCAGTGACGCCAGCCGCGTCGCTCCACACGCTGGCGGCAGTCTCCCAGGCGCAGGTCAACCTGGTGCTTCTCACACCGCACGGGCCGATCTCCCATCTTTCTAGAATCCCTGGACTGGGACAGTCCTGGTTTGGCCTCACGTCAACTCAGGTTCGATTCTTGGACCGCGGCCCAGTACAACGCCTCCTGCACCCGCCCTGTTTGCTCAGGCCACGGCGCCTAGCGAGCTGTATGCGGCTCACCTTCCAGCATCAGGCGCAGGGCTGCCTAGAGCAGCAGTCGTCCTCCAGCACGCTGATGGGTCCCAGTCGGCCCCCTGGACGCCCATGTCGGCCCCAGGACAGTGGGATCAGGCGGCTCTGTTGAATTCTTTCAACACGATGTCGCTCCATCCACCTCCATCCGGTGAATGGTACATGGACTCCGGAGCTACATCCCATATGACTTCAGACGCCGGTAACATCTCCACCTCCCACCCCCCATCTCCTTCTCACTCCTCCATCATCGTGGGTAATGGATCCACTCTACCCATTGCATCTATTGGCTCTACTGTCCTTCCTGCTCCCCATGGGCACTTTTCTTTACGGAACGTTCTTGTCACACCCCCAAATAATCAAAAATTTGGTTTTCGTTCGTCAATTTACCATTGATAATAATTGTTCTGTCGAATTTGACCCCTATGGCCTCTCTGTGAAGGGTCTTCGCACTCGGAGCGTAATCACCAGGTGCAATAGCTCTGGACACCTCTACCCATTGTTGCCATGTCCACCCCAGCCACAAGCTCTCGTCGCCACTTTGTCCACACTTTGGCATCGTCGCCTCGACCACATTGGTGCCGAAGGCCGAAGCTCTCTCGAAGTTAGCTAGCACCTCCTTTATTTCTTGTAATAATGCGGCCACTGAGTCCATCTGCCATGCATGCCAACTCGGTTGCCACACCCGTTTACCTTTTGCTCACTCCAGTTCTCGTGCTCATGCAAACTTTGACTTAGTTCATTGTGATTTGTGGACATCTCCTGTTCCAAGTGTTTCAGGATATAAGTACTATCTTATCATTTTGGACGATTGTTCGCATTATTCATGGACCTTCCCCTTGCGTCTTAAGTCGGACACCTTTTCCACCTTATTGCATTTTTTTGTTTATGTCCGCACGCAATTTGGTCTTACGATTAAGGGTGTCCAATGTGATAACGGCCATGAGTTTGATAACTCATCCGCGCGTCATTTCTTTCTCACACATGGCGTTGCACTCCGCATGTCATGTCCACATACATCTCAATAAAATGGCAAGGCCGAACGCATCATTTGCTCCACCAACAATATTATGTGCTCCCTTATGTTCCAAGACAACCTTCCCCCATCCTACTGGGTTGAAGCTCTTCATACCGCCACCTATCTCCTTAACCTTCACCCCACCAAAACACTCCATTTCCGGACTCCACACTTCGCCCTTTATGGTGTTCATCCTTCTTACTCCCATTTGCGTGTTTTTGGGTGCTAGTGTTATCCAAACCTCTCCTCCACAGCAGCCAATATGCTCTCTCCCCGTTCCACACTTTGCGTGTTTCTTGGTTATCCTTCAGAACATAAGGGATATCGTAGCCTTGATTTATCTTCCAATCGTGTCATCATTTCTCGTCATGTCATTTGTGATGAGATGACCTTTCCCTTTGCCACAACACATGCCCCCGTTCAGCCAGCCGACCTTGATTTTCTCACTGACATGGATTCTGTTCAGCTGCCTGTCGGGCATGTCCCTGTCGCAGGTACCTCTTCGATTCGATTCCTGCTGCCCCCATTGGCTCTCACCCTTGGGTCGCTGCTAGCGGAACTGGCCACACTACTACGGTGCCCAGGGAAATTGATCTTGCTCCACCGTCGTCAACTGCACAGCCTCTGCTGGACGCTGGGTCTCATGCGCGCCAAGCTCCGACTAAGCAGCCCACGGCCTCCCCTGCTGGGCCGTCCTCTCCGCCAAGGCCGCCCACGAGCGCGGCTGCCCTGCAGCATGTGGTCTCATCAGCTGCGCCGTCCTCACCGTCCGATGGAGTCAGTGGGCCCCTAGTTCCTAGCAGATTGCCGCCCGCTACTGCTAATGGGCCACCAGTTGTGATCACGCGCACCGGACGTCGTCCGGCTCTTTCTGCTGCTCCGGTACACAACTCTCATCGGATGATCACTCGCGGCAAGTCTGGGTTTCACCTCCCAGCCGATCGCCTCAGTCTTTATGCCGCGGTTTTGTCGCCACCGCCGAAGACTTTTCGCAGTGCCTTAGCTGATCCGAACTGGCGTGCTACGATGCAAGAGGAGTTCGACGCTCTTCAGTCCAATTGGACTTAGGACCTTGTTCCCCGTCCGCCCGGCGTCAACATTGTAACCGAAAAATGGGTTTATCGTCACAAGCTTCATACAGATGGGTCACTTGAGCGATATAAGGCTCGTTGGGTCCTACAGGGGTTCACACAATGGCCTGGCATTGACTTCGACAAGACTTTCAGCCCTGTGGTTAAGCCTGCTACTGTTCGCATTATGCTTACGCTGGCTCTCTCTCATGATTGACCGATTCACCAGCTTGATGTGAAGAATGCCTTCTTACATGGTACTCTCTCAGAGACAGTCTACTGTATGCAGCCTTCTGGTTTTGCTGATCCTACCCACCCGGACTACGTCTGTCGCCTCAACAAATCTTTATACGGGTTGAAGCAGGCTCCTCGTGCATGGTACAATCGTTTTGCATCTCATATCTCTTCTCTCGGTTTTGTGGAAGCAAAGTCCGATACGTCCTTATTCATATTTTGCCGGGGATCCGAGACTGCCTATCTTCTCCTATATGTGGACGATATTGTGTTGACTGCCTCCTCAGATAGTCTCCTTCAGCGCATCATTGCCACCCTCAGAGATGAGTTTTCCATGAAGGACTTGGGTCTGCTTCATCATTTTCTGGGACTCTCAGTTACTCGCCAACATGGGTCACTATTTCTCTCACAACGGCATTATATTCTTGATATATTGGAGCGTGCCGGCATGACAGATTGCAAACCTTGCATCACTCCAGTCGACACTCACTCCAAGCTGTTTGCCGATGGTTCTCCTGTGGCCGATCCAACACATTATCGCAGTCTGGCTGGTGCTCTTCAGTATTTGACTTTCACTCGACCGGACATCGCTTATGCTGTGCAGCAGGTTTGCCTCTTCGTGCACGATCCGCGAGAACCGCATCTTGCTTTGGTGAAGCGCATTCTCCGGTATCTCCGAGGTACTTTGGATCATGGCCTATTTCTTCATCGGACTTCTCCAGACGATCTGGTCGTTTACTCTGATGCTGATTGGGCTGGCTGTCCCGACACACGCAGGTCTACCTCCGGCTATGCTGTTTTTCTTGGTGACAATCTGATTTCTTGGTCCTCTAAGCATCAACACACCGTGTCTCGCTCCAGTGCTGAGGCTGAGTATCGCGCTGTTGCACATGGCGTCGCCGAAGCTACTTGGTTATGCCAGCTGCTTCTTGAGCTTCGCACTCCATTGCGCCACGCTGCTGTCGTATATTGTGACAACGTCAGTGTTGTCTACCTCTCCAGCAACCCAGTTCAACATCAACATACGAAGCATGTGGAGATCGACCTTCACTTCGTCCGCGAGCGTGTCGCCCAAGGCCAAGTTCGTGTTCAACATGTCCCAACCACTTCACAGTTTGCGGACATCTTCACCAAGGGTCTCCCTACTTCCGTCTTCACCGAGTTTCGGACTAGTCTGAACGTCCGGTCTCCTCCCGCTCAGACTACGGAGGCGTGTTAGACAGACGTATCACATGCTAGCTCTTGTATGTATCCGTGCTGTACACAGTTTCCATTGTCTCCGTTAGGCAACTCTCCTGGGATTAGGATTGCTATCTTTGCATGCATGTAATCTAGGGTTAGTTGCTTATCTTGACAGCCCTCGGGCTATATGTACCAAACTCATCCAATGGAATAGCATCGCGTAATTATTTCCAACAATCTACGCTTTCAGTGAAAAATAAGCCAGAAGCCCAAGCTCAAACGAGCGGGTTAGCTTTTAACTTTCAAAAATCAAAATTTATTTAAAACTTGTTAGCTTTTTAACACGTTTTTTTCATTTTACTTTGTATTGTTTGTAGAGATATAACAATGGTTTTTATTTTTTTCTTATTTTTTTAATTGAATGTCTTAGAAAATAGCTGTCACAATATCTTTTCAACTAAAACACAACTCTCTCTAGCATGTACAGTACCGCGCGCTGTAATCTCTTGTCTGTGTAGGGGAGCCTGGCGGAGCCAAGAGAATTTCGAAGCCTGGCGAGCCATGAGCGTAAGCAAACCCAATAAATATGGACAAATCTATATATGCATAACAAGCAAAGTTGATACCCGCAATAGTTTTAAAATTCAATACATATTTAAATATCCATAGATGAAAAGAGAAGGAATGTACGATAACAAGTACCCCAATGCGGTATTACAAAAACTTCGATGACTCACCAACAACAGTCCAATCACATATTTAGAAGAGATTATGCAAAATAAAAATATGTAGATTAGTTTATCGTATAACATTATAATGTATTCACATCGAAGAGAATGGAACATTCCATAAATGTGCTAATTACGGCTATGAGGCAAATTCATTTTCCAAGTCTTTAAGGCTTGAAACCCTCAGGTTCTAGTCTATATGTCAGGGATCACCATCAGGGCATAGCAAGTGATGCCCCACAACATATCATGAGCTGCAAAAATGGAGGTGCCTGCTTTCTTAAGACAAAGCTCTGAACAGTCAGCAATGAAATCTCCCCGATTGAGTACAGACCTGGTTTACAGCTGCGAAGCCTCCTCTAAGTTTCTTAGGTGTTATCTCTTATATATAGACTGGAACCTGTTCAGGTACCACATGTTGGATATTGATATCAGGCCAAACGGCCGAAACGAGGGAGACGTGGGGAAACCCACGTCCCTGTTTTTCAGCGCCCTGATCGGGGGTACCTAACCAACTCATGGTTGCGGTCCCCCGTTGCAACAGCGCAATATAAAGGAAGGAGTCCCGGCCTCTTCCGTACAACGTCGTTCCCGTGAAGAGCCAAAACTCCAAACAAAACCCTAAGGCAACCCGATCTACTGAGCGCTGCTAGCAACGGGAAGGCCGTCGCCGCCGCCTCTGCAGGACTCCGCCGGCGACACCCCGTACACCGGCGACACTGCGGTCTTCACCGACTCTACCTCACGCATGCATCACGCAGGCACGGGTCTTCGCTCATGGCGTTCATCGGTGACCGTAAGTCCCCTCTAAATCCTAAAGCCTAGGTGTTCATGATTTAGATCTAGGGTTAAGGCTAATGTTCATGTTTAAGGCTTCGGTTAAACTAACAATGGTATCAGAGCAACCTAGAACTTTTCATGAACCCTAGTCGCATGTTTATGTCTCGGATCTAGAGTTTTGGTTCGGATTAGGGTTGATGTTGGGCTCGGGCAGCATGTTAGAAGGAGGGGAATCCAAAATTTTATGCAAATCCTAAAGTCTTTCCCCCAGTTTATGATGAATCCCGAACCCTAGAACCCCCCAAATAATGTAAACCCTAATAAAATCCCCAATCACTCAATTGGATTTTTAGATCGGCGGCAAGCAAACCAAAAAAAAAGAAGAAGGGGAGGGGCTTACGGCTTTTGGGCGCGGCCGCTGCCGGCGTGTCGCCTGTTCGGGGCCACCGCCGCGCTGCTTAGGGGCTACCGCTGCCGCCACGTCGCTCGGGGAAGCCGCCGATGGCGCCGAGCTCCCTACGAGGCCGTCGCCGGTGCCGCTTCACGCCGCGCGCCGCCGTTGCGCGCGAGGCCGTCGCCGATGCCGCTCCGGCCGAGCGCACGGCAGCCGCCCCTCCGCCTCCTTATGGGCGCACCGCCGCGCCGTTTCGTGGCCGACGCCGCCGCGCCGCCTCGTTGTCGCCGTAGCCCCGCCCGAGTGCGCCGTGCGCGCAGACGCTGTTTTGCCTCCCGCATGGGCACGCCGTCGCCCGATCCGGTTTTTCCGGGAGGGGAAGGGGTGAAATGGGTTAGGGTTTTTTGGGGGCAGCCGACGCCGCACTCTTTTTGTTCGGCCGGTTTTTCCTCCCGGCCGTCCGATCTAATAGACGGACATGATGAAAAGGGGGTTGTGGGCTGCAAGCCTTGCGCGCGGGTCCGAGGCGCTGATGGGCCAATGGGAGAGGAGGAGGGGCTGTTGGGTTGTTGGCCCAGCAGCCATAATCTTATGTATTTTAGCATATTTTTCATGCATATATTTGGGTATATGTATATGAAATTAATTATGGTATATACTTCAGGCTGTTGAGGTTTTATTTTCAGTATATATATTTCATGTATTTATGTTTTATCTCATGTTTAATTAATGATTATTTGATGTCTCTCATGAAATTATTAACGGATAATGTTGCTAAGCTGCTGAAAATTATTATGCCCTTTTCCGCTGCGTAATGTTCTGCCCCTAATTGAATGAAACCAACGGGAAATTCAATTGGAGGGTTGTATTTAGTTTTACATGCTATTACTTTTTGACCAACGTTAATTGTAATTGCATGTTATCAATTATGTTTATTTTATTATGTTTAATTTTGCCATGCTATTACTCTTTAACCAACGTTAATTGTAATTACATGCCATAAATTATGTTAAATTTTTCGTTTCTGCCCAACGGTGATGCGAAAAATGCTTATGAGCATGTTGTTAATCATACCAACGTAAGGTTAACATTCATGCAAATTAATTATGCGTTTTCCTAATGTAAATTTTAAATTTTTTCAGCTGCTTCTGTTTCCGCTCAAGTTAATGCAATTGAGCCACTTAATGGTAGTAACTTTCAGAAATGGAAGTTTACGCTTATGACGACTTTCCAGCTCTTGGATCTGGACTATGCGTTCAGGTTCGATGAGCCTGTTGCTCCTACTGAAGGGGAGGACAATTTTGACGACAAAATGAAGGATTACAAAACTAATGTTGAGAAGTGGGAGCGGTCTAACTGCGTTTCACTTGCTGTGATGAAGAACTCCATCAGTGAGGCCATAAAGGGAGCAATCCCTGAAAAGGAAAGGGTAAAGGACTATTTGTCCTCCATCGAGGATCACTTTAAGGGGTGCTTTAAAGTTTATGCTACCACACTGATGCACAGGCTCATGAACACTAAGTACAATGGTACTGGAAATGTTCGTGAGCACATTATGACCATAATCAATATTGCTGCCAGACTTAAGACAATGGACATGGCAATTTCTGATGGTTTCGTTGTCCATTATATTATGATGTCTCTTCCTAATCAATTTGAAGTTTTCAAGGTGAACTATAACACCATTAAGGACAAGTGGACCATGAGCGAGTTGATCGCTAATATTTCTCAGGAGGAAGAGAGGCTCAAGGCTGAGGGGGCTACTGATTTTGTGAATCAAGTCGGCTCCTCGAATAAAGCTGGTCCCTCTAGAAATAGAGGAGGTTATAAAGGAAAGGGAAAGAAGGAGCAAGCCTACTCCTCTCATCAAAAGCCACAGCACCCACAGCACCCTAAGGCGCCTAAAAACGCTTCAGGTCCTGGGAGCTCAAATGGACAGAAGAAAAGTGATGAGTGCTACTTTTGTCAGTCGAAAGACCACTTCAAAGATGATTATCCTGGATGGCTGAAATGGCTCGCCAAGAAAGGTACTTATGAAATTACTTTTGTTGATGAAGCATTTTATGCTGATTTTCCTATAAATTCTTGGTGGATTGATTCTGGTGCCACTGTGCACGTTACGAATTCCTTGCAGGGATTCCATATGTTGAGAAGTCTCAGAGGGGAAAGAAGCCTAAGAGTGGCTAATGGGATGGAAGCCGAAATTCAAGCTATTAGATCAGTTTCTTTAGTTTTGAATAATGGTTTTGTAATGAAACTTAATGATGTTCTTTATGTTCCCTCGATGAGAAGAAATTTAATTTCCATTTCATTATTAGATAATGATGGATATTCTTGTAATTTTGGACACGGAATGTGTTTGATTTATTTTAATAATGATAATGTTGGTCGTGCCATCCGACACGACAAGCTTTATATGTTGTCCCTGCAAGATTCTCATATATCCATGAATGTATGTGATGTGAATAAAAAGCGCAAGCGAATTGATGAGACTTCGTCGAAATTGCGGCACTGTCGTTTGGGCCACATTTCGAGGGGGAGAATTGAACGTCTCATTAAAGATGAAATTCTTCACCCTTTAGACTTTAATGATTCGGATGATCATTACCTTGATTGTATTAAAGGCAAGTATGTAAAGCAAATAAAGAAGGGTGCTACTCGAAGCACAGGGATTTTGGAATTAATTCACACTGACATATGTGGTCCTTTCCCTGTGACATCAGTAGATGGTTATGATTCTCTTATTACGTTCACTGATGATTACTCACGTTATGGCTATATCTATCCTATTAAAGAGAGATCCGAAGCACTTGATAAATTTAAGACATTTAAGGCTGAAGTTGAAAATCAACACAATCTAAAGATTAAAGTAGTGCGCTCGGATCGTGGGGGAGAGTATTATGGGCGACACGCAACTTATGGGAAGATTCCTGGTCTTTTTGCCAGGTTTCTACAAGAAAATGGTATAGTCGCCTAGTACTCAATGCCTGGTGATCCCCAGCAAAATGGAGTAGCGGAAAAAAGAAACCGCACACTTATGGACATGGTTCGAAGTATGTTGAGTTACTCCACTTTGCCAGTAAAGTTATGGATGGAAGCATTAAAGACCGCTGCACATATACTCAATCGGGTTCCCAGTAAATCAGTGCCTAAAACACCTTATGAATTATGGACTAGGGAAAAACTAAGTTTGAACTACCTCTATGTGTGGGGTTGTGCAGCTGAAGCTAAAGTATTTAACCCACAAATTGGGAAATTAGATCCCAAGACTGTGAGTTGCCATTTTATTGGCTACCCTGATAGGTCTAAAGGGTATCGATTCTATTGTCCAGATCGTACCACAAAATTTGTAGAGACAAGGCATGCTGTGTTCTTGGAAAATGATAGCATCAGTGGGGATTGGAGCCTAGGAAAATTGATCTTGAGGAAAAGCGGATTTATGTTGCTTCACCGCTAATCCGACAGACTGATTTTCCTGTGCCCCAACTGGTTGTGCCCACAGTTGATCCTGTAGTTGCAACTCCTGTTGCGTCTCCAGTTAATTCTGTGGCTACTCCTCCTGTTGAGGGTTCTGATAATACAAGTGCAATACCTAATGATGAGTCTTCACAGCCCTCTGTGACAATTAATGAACAACCTGATGACCCTACTAATGAACCTGTCAGGAGATCAGAACGAGTGAGGAGATTTGCTATCCCAAGTGATTATGAGGTTTATTTGAATGAGGATGACCTTGGGAAGGTGGATGATCCGAACTCTTATAAGGAAGCTATGAAGAGTAAGGATTCATCTAAGTGGCTAAATGCCATGAAAGATGAAATTAAGTCTATGGGCGATAATGGTGTATGGGACTTAGTGGAAATTCCTAATGGAGCCAAAACAGTAGGCTGTAAATGGGTCTACAAAACAAAATGTGACTCCAAAGGGAATGTTGAAAGGTTTAAGGCGAGACTTGTAGCGAAAGGGTTTACACAGAGAGAAGGCATTGACTATAATGAAACCTTTTTTGCCTGTCTCAACCAAAGATTCATTTAGAATCATAATGGCGCTCACAGCACATTTTGATTTAGAGTTGCACCAAATGGACGTTAAGACTGCATTCCTAAATGGAGACTTGTATGAGGACGTTTACATGACACAACCAGAAGGTTTTGTTGTGGAAGGCGAGGAACATTTGGGATGCAAGCTAAGGAAATCCATATATGGCCTGAAGCAAGTTTCTAGGCAATGGTACCTTAAGTTCGATGAAGTCATAAGGAATTTTGGATTTAAGGAGAATGATGTTGATAATTGTACTTATGTTAAGTTCAGGGGGAGTAATTACACCTTCTTAATTCTTTATGTGGATGATATATTATTGGCCAGCAGTAGTGTGGATATGCTGCGGGAAACTAAAAGATTTCTCTCGTCCAATTTTGACATGAAGGATCTCGGTGAAGCATCTTATGTTCTTGGTATTGAAATTCACTGAGATAGGTCCAAAGGAACATTAGGTTTATCACAAAAGGCATGCATTGACAGAGTACTAAAGAGATACAATATGCATAAATGCTCTGCCTCGCCTGCTCCTATTGTTAAGGGCGATAAGTTTGGGAAATTTCAATGCCCAAAGAATGACTATGAATCTGATCAGATGAAGGCTATACCTTACGCTTCTGCTGTCGGAAGTATTATGTATGCTCAAGTATGTACGCGCCCTGATTTAGCTTTTGTTACCGGGATGCTTGGTAGATATCAGTCAAATCCAGGACCGGACCACTGGAAAGCCGTTAAGAAAGTCCTGCGCTATATGCAAGGCACTAAAGGTCACATGCTCACATATAGAAAATGCGATAACCATGAGGTTGTCGGTTATTCTGATGCTGATTTTGCCGTATGATGTTTAGCCGTATGATCAAGGGGGAGAATGTTGGATATTGATCTCAGGCCAAACGGCCGAGACGAGGGAGACGTGGGGAAACCCACGTCCCTGTTTTTCAGTGCCCTGATCGGGGGTACCTAACCAACTCATGGTTGCGGTCCCCCGTTGCAACAGCGTAATATAAAGGAAGGAGTCCCAGCCTCTTCCGTACGACGTCGTTCCCGTGAAGAGCCAAAACTCCAAACAAAACCCTAAAGCTACCCGATCTACTGAGCGCTGCTAGCAACGGGAAGGCCGTCGCCGCCGCCTCTACAGGACTCCGCCGGCGACACCCCGTACACCGGCGACACTGCGGTCTTCACCGACTCTACCTCACGCCTGCATCACGCAGGCACGGGTCTTCGCTCATGGCGTTCATCGGTGACCGTAAGTCCCCTCTAAATCCTAAAGCCTAGGTGTTCATGATTTAGATCTAGAGTTAAGGCTAATGCTCATGTTTAAGGCTTAGGTTAAACTAACACCACAAACTTCAAATCAAATTTGTTGGGGAAAGTAATAAGATGGAGTTGCTTATTGTAATCACGACATATGAAATTAAAGAAGGCCAATTCCACATCCAATTAAGAGCCTTCCAAGGTCAAGCCACCAAAAATTCTACGGAAGTCATACAGAAAAGTAAAGTATTAGATGAACTAAGAAGATAAAACAGAGATATATAGAGAAAGGAGTAGGCATCTATGTGCTCACTAAAGTGGAGATATATAGAGAAAGGGCGGTGGAAACCTTAGAAACGATTATAAAGAGATATCCAAAAATGCAGAAAATATCTGATATTGCCATTGCCTGCACGCCACAATGTATAAGAATTTAGCAGAAGTCGGTCATCAGCCGAGAGCATATAATAATCCCTCAGGAGTTTGGCTTTGGTTAGTTTGGTACATATAAAATGTTTTTTGAGAACTAGTACATATAAAATGTGCAGGTGCAGATAGCTTAATTAGCGAGATGAAGATGGGATTAATACTTACGCATCTTTGATCAACTCGATCTGTTGTGGTACCACGGAGAATAGCGTCTAGCATTGCTCCAATGGTCAATATTGAGCTAAAGATAGAATACTGCGTGTGCACATGATAATTAAAAATGCAGTTGAGCTTGCTAGATGCTTATATAGATCCTGTGTACAATTGATCTACCAAGATGAGCAAATAAATACCTCAGCTAAGGAAAGGTGAAGAATGGGGTTCGATTGCTGATTGGGGGAAGGAGTGGCCTCTTGGGGACTAGGGGTGGCAACGAGCCGGGCTCGGCTCGGCTCGTGAAAGCTTGGTGGAATGGAGGCTCAGTTCGGCTCGGCTTGGTTAGGGTATCAAGCTTTTTTGTGGGCTCGGTTCGGCTCGTGATGCGGCTCGAGCCAGCTCGAGCCGGCTCGTGAGCCAACAACCACCGAGGGGAGGGGAACCGACGGCAAGAAGACGAAGGCACGGCAAGAAGACGAAGGCACGGCAACCCCACCGCAAGCAAGCGACCACCACCACCAGCCCCAAACCCTAACCCTTCTCGCAATCACCAGTAAAGGTAAACCCCACAAATCACCATCCATGTACTACATTCATCCATTATAGCCAACATTGAACTAGAAACCATAAGCATGAAGCATCCATCCTCAGTAGAACACATGGAACCAATCCAAGCATATCACCAGAGGTAGAAGAGGGGAGAAGAGGCTTACCGAATACCGACGAGGATGGTGGTTGCGTGCGACCGTCGGGCGCCGGCCGAGCTCCCAGCTACCACCGGCATAGCCACAACTCCAACCACCACCGTGTACTCCCCGGCGTACGGGCGGCGCCTAGCACCTCGAGCAAACCATTAGAGCAACCCAAAAATAGCAAACTAAAACCGATAGATCGGGGTAGGACATGGGGAAAAAGCACCAGATCGGTCGGATCTGGCCATAGCTCACCGGGCGGCGCCGAGCGGCAAGGAGGGAGCGGCCGGGTCGTGACTCACCAAGCAGTGCCGACGGGCAAGGAGGCGCAGGAGAGGGGGAAGTCCGGGAAGGAGAGAGAGAGGGCCGAGCGTAGCTACGTAGGGGAGCGCGGAGGCCGAAGACCGGAGTAGAGGCCGGCGCGGAGGAACCGAAGAGAGGCGTCGGCCGGGGCAAGGAAATAGGGAGAGGGAGGGGGCGCCGGGCGCGTGAGTGGAGAGACCGAGAGGGAGAGAGAGAGAGCCGAGTGGGGGAGGCCGGGAGGGGGAGGGGGCGCCGGCCGCCGGGCGCGTGAGTGAGAGACCGAGAAGATGAGGAGGGCGAGGGCAGGACCGCAGGACGGCAGGAGGCATCGCTGCCCTCGGGGCGTCGGGGGTCGGGGCATTTGGGCGGTCGGTCGATCGGGCCACGGCCCATCAGGCAGTTGGGCCAAGCCAAGCTGGCTCGCGAGCTGGCTCGGGCTTGGCTCGTTTAGATCCCGAGCTTTTTTACTGGCTCGGCTCGGCTCGTTTCATTCACGAGCCGAGCCAAGCCTTCACGAGCCCGAGCCGAACCTGAGCTGGCTCACGAGCCCGAGCTTTTTTGCCAGCCCTATTGAGGACCAGCGATTCGACTGGACTAAGAATGGGGATTGGGGATTGATTGGGGTCTTGGCCTCTTGGAGAAGGAGGACGAAGTAATTAAGGTATGGCAATATGCTGCCATGATCAGTGACGAAGCCAAAAATAAAATTAAGGGTGGGCTGAACTATTTATAGGTCTAAACTAAGTTGACACAAAATTAACCTTTTACTCTTATAAAATTTCAAATTCATATAGAAATTATAAATTGGATGAAGACAAACAATGAAAAATAAAGAAATAGAAAGTAGATACCTTGATAATAGAAAGCGTTATGAGTGGTCCCCCACACTGCTCTCGCCAGGACCGGCGGCAGTGATGGCAATAGGCCGATGAGCTAAAACTTCAGCGCCGTGTCGGCGCAGCCAACTGATGAGGGTGGCGGTGGCGGCGGGGGCATTGCGTTGCCGGATGGCCGGGAAGAGAGGGGGTAGTGTGGCGCCTGCTGCGGCGAGGGGCTCGGCGGTGGCAGTGCCTTCAGGGCACGTGTAGGACCACATCACCGTGGAGCGGCGGCGGAGGGAGAAGATCAACCAAAGGTTCATCAAGCTCTCCACTGTCATCCCCGGACTCAAGAAGGTTCGTATATTTTTCTTTGATTGATTATCTCTTCTTTAATTTTATGATTTTCACTACTCCTCCTCCTCTCTTCTTCTTTAGTTTTATGATTTACATATATTATTTCACTTTCTTTCTTTCTTTGATTGATTGATTAACTCTTTTTTAATTTTATGATTTTCACTTCTTCTCCTACTCCTCGTCGTCGTCTTCTTTAATTTCATACTTGTTATTAACATTCTCATCAAGGAGAGTTAGCTTCTCTTTGGGTTTATTAATCTCTCTCTTTCTGTCTCTTTATTTTTATTATGTATAAAGTTGTTATCGGGGGAGGTGAGACTAAGTCTTACCAAGCTACCCAGTAGCTATGCCCCTGGCCATGATGTAGTAATGCCTTGCAATGATCATGATGTAGTATGGGCGGCCGGCCGGACTGCCTCATGACCCATCGCGTAGCGCTTGCGCAGGTCCACGACATGCTGAGACGTTGAGTGATGACGAGTTGACAAATGACGATCCAAGCAACAGCCCACTCTTAGACGCCTAGCCTGTCAGTGCCAGAGCCTGACCGGACTACCTAGCCGCCGACCGAACTATGCCCGGAAAGTCGTCATTTTTGTGACGATGGCAAGAGCAGCTTACTGATCATCTTCTACTATGCGCCGCCGGCGAGTCCGGGCAGCCGGCCAGGCTCGCCGGCGGTGCCTCCGCGGCTCCGCCCCGGACCCCTGCGTGGCCGCGTCCTTTCCAACGCCGTAACAAGTGGGCTTCAACGTAGCGTGCTGTAGCGAAACGGGACGCACACAGCCACACAAGGTTTAGGGAACGAGGGAGCACAACGCAGCGCGTGCATGGATGGAGATGCGGACAAGACGCACGCACGCACGCGCCCTCTCTGCTCGACCTGTCCCCGTCGGCATCATCCTCCCCGGTCCCCGCACGCCCGCAACATCACCACATGCCGATGCGGTATCCAAAGCTCGCGCCATTAGGGAGGAAGGAGATAATTACGAGGTAAGAACCACGTGTGGATGGCTTCGCGTACCGGCGTACGTGGAGCCGGTGGTAACTCGTGGGTGGGTCACCTCTGCCGCTCCTGCTCGCCTGCAGCAGCTGCCTGCCTGCCTGCGTCCGTCCGTCACGGCGATCGGCCGATGTATGTACACGTATGTGGTTCCCGTCAGTTCGTTTTGGGTGCTTCTGTTCAGATCTGTTAAAAGAGAATACAAGTGTTGAGAGACAAATGTATGAACTATTGATTTATTAATTTGAGTCTGTACTGTAGAGTAGATATGCCATGAAAACTCCTTTAAAATTCAGTGGGAAAATTTAAAGAGAAAAGTTGATATGTCATATATTTAATTATATCTTCTTAAAAACCTCTGTGGAGAAAATAGAGATATAATATATTTATGATTACGTTGTCATATTGCCTCATTAAAAACCTTAATGAGAAACCTTAGAGGGAAAACTCATAAAGGGAAAAAGAGTACAATATTTATATTGAACGGGTTAAGTCTTAGGAGATTTCTCCCCCTGACATCTGCAAATCACGTAGTCTTCGCATACCAATTCCATAAACACATTTTTGGAATGTGGAGGTTGGTAATGACTTAGTGAATAAGTCTGCGAGATTATCACAAGACTTAGTTTGCAGAATATTTATTTCCCCACTCTCTTGCAATTCATGTGGGTAAAATAGTTTAGGTGCAATATGTTTAGTGATATTGCTCTTTATGTAACCCGTTTGCATTTGAACAACGCAAGTAGCATTATCTTCGTAGATAATGGTAGGTGATGCGATAGCACCTATACCACATGATTGTTGTATGTGGTTAATCATTCTGCGAAGCCATACACATTCACGTGATGCTTCATATAATGCAATTATTTTAGAATGATTAGTGGATGTAGCCACTAGAGTCTGTTTCGAAGACTTCCAAGAGATGGATATTCCACCATGTAAAAATACAAAGCCTGTTTGAGATCTGGCATTATGGGGATCTGATAAATAGCCAGCATCTGTATATCCTATTAAATCCATATTTTTATTCTTTTGGAAGAATAAACCAAGATCATTAGTGCCTTGAAGATATCTAAGGATATTCTTCGCTCCTACCCAATGTCTTTTGGTTGGAGCAACGCTATATCTAGCAAGTAGATTTACCGCAAATGCAATATCCGGCCGGGTGCAATTTGCAAGGTACATAAGCGCTCCGATTGCACTGAGATATGTAACCTCAGGTCCCAATAACTCTTCATTGTCATCTCGGGGTCTAAATGGATCTTTGTCCCTGTCGAGAGATCGAACAACCATGGGGGTTTTCGATGGATATGCTTTATCCATATTGAATTTATCCAATATTTTCTGGACATAGGCTGATTGATGCACTAGGGTGCCTGTATGAAGGTGATCAAGTTGTATACCTAAGCAAAATTTGGTTTTACCCAAATCCTTCATTTCAAATTCCGTCATAAGATGATTACGTGCGTCATCTATATCCTGTGTGTTACCAATGATATTAAGATCATCAACATACACAGATATAATACAAAAACCCGTTGAGGATCTTTTGATGAATACACATGGGCAATCATCATTGTTGGAGTATCCCTTTTTGGTTAGGAACTCACTTAGTCGGTTGTACCACATTCTACCCGACTGTTTCAAGCCGTATAAAGACTTGTTCAATTTTACACAATACATATTGTGATTTGCGTTTGGATTCGGAATTGAAATTCCATCGGGAACTTTCATGTATATGTCCGAATCAAATGACCCATAAAGATATGCGGTCACTACATCCATCAACTGAAAAGATAGATGATTTTGTACTGCCAATGAGATTAAGTATCGGAATGTTATTCCACTCATTACTGGAGAATAAGTTTCATTGAAATCAATGCCGGGTCTCTGCATGAACCCTTGTGCTACAAGCCTTGCTTTTTATCTCACCACCTCATTGTTTTCATTCCGTTTGCGGACGAAAACCCATTTGAAACCGACAGGGAATACTTTGGGAGGTGTATGTATCACATTGGTGAATACATTTCTTTTCTTGAGCGAGGCTAACTCCTCTTGAATTGCATCCTTCCAATGATTCCAGTCCGAGCGCTCTTTGCGCTCTGCCATGGTCTTGGGATCTGGATCATTTTGAAGGTTGTTTGCAATTGTTGTGGAGAAATAAATGTCGACAATTGTAGTCTTACGATCGTATGATTCTCCAGAATCAGTATAATTAGTGGAAATTTCTTGTACCCCTGGTGACTCAATGTTATTTCCCAAAACATTTGAGTCGGGGTATTCCGATGTCCCAGGATCAGTAATTGAGTGCACTGTTGATCTGGGTTCAAGGATCCTTTGGTGTCTATCAACTTGAGGTTGATCTGCATTTACATTCTTTTGTTTCCTTTGTTGCTTGTTAGAAGTTGTATCCGTCATTTGTACCGTACTTCTCCCCCTCTTATTTTGAACTGGGAGTTGAGTGGTATTTTGCGGTACCTCCACTCTTTCAGGTACATTTCTGTCAGGATTATAGGATTTTGTGACACCCTTATAATCAGTAAATGCATCTGGCAGATTATTTGCAATGTTTTGCAAATGAATGAGTTTCTGAACTTGAAGTTTAGTTTCTCTGGTACGTGGGTCTGAGGCAGGAATGCCTTGTGTATTCCAATTAATTTCCTGGCATTCAGTTTGGTACTTATTGTCTCCCCTTAATGCCGGGAAATGTTCCTCATTGAATATGCAATCAGCGTACCGAGCTGTAAACAGGTCCCCTGTTAGGGGCTCGAGGTATTTTATGATTGACGGAGATTTATACCCAACATAGATCCCAAGTTTCCTGTGCGGTCCCATTGAGGTACGCTGCGGTGGTGAGATCGGTACGTATGTAGCGCAACCGAACTTTCACAGATGGGAAATATCTGGTGGATTTCCACGTACTAATTGCAGCGAGGAAGTGCTATGATAAGCAATTGGACGCAATTGGATTAAGTCAGCAGCGTATAAAACTGCATGACCCCAACATGATGTTGATAAGTTGCAATTCTGTAGTAATGGTCTTGCAATGAGCTTTATTCTCTTGATAAGAGATTCTGCTAAACCATTTTGTGTATGGACATATGGAACTGAGTGTTGAACTTGTATCCCAAGAGCCATACAATCGTCATTGAAGGCATGGTATGAAAATTCAGCAGCATTATCCATTCGAATTGATTGAATTCGATATTTAGGGTAATGTGCTCGTAATTGGATAATTTGACCAATTAACTTAGCAAATGCATGGTTTCGTGTGGATAAAAGACACACGTGTGACCATCTAGTAGATGCGTCAATTAGAACCATGAAGTACCTGAACGGTCCACACAATGGTTGTATAGGACCACATATATCTCCTTGAATGCGTTCAAGGAATTTAAGTGGTGCAGCTCTGATTTTAAGATAAGAGGGTCTTAAAATCAATTTTCCGGTGGCACATGAAGTACACACAAAATCTGAGGATTCCGGAAATTTTGTTTTATGGTATGTATGACCAATTGAATTGCTAATAATTTTCCTTATCATTCCAATGCCGGGATGGCCAAGGCGATCATGCCATGTTTGGAATGTGTTAGTGTTTTGAAAAATTACTTTGTACGCAATATGTTGAACGGGTTTGATGTATGTATAGTACAATCCGGAGTTTAAAGATGGAATTGTTTCTAGTACTTGTTTGCCATATCCGTTGTGTTTGGTTAAGAGGAGATATTCCTCTTTGTTGTCATTTTGGGTTTCAACATGGAAACCATTCTGACGGATATCTCTATAACTGAGTAGGGCACGTGTTGAATCGGGGTACAAGAGTGCATCCTCAATTTCCAATTGTGTACCCATAGGGAGAGTGATAGAGGTGCGACCAGAGCCTACTATCGTTGCATCGCGTCCAGCGATGGTTAAAACATTTCCTTTCCTCCTAGTAAGAGTTACAAAATATTTTGTATCCCTAAGTATAGAGTTTGTGGTACCACTATCCACAAGGCATAATTCCTCCTCCATTGGATTGACTCCAAAAATCTATATACACAAAAGAAGAATTTAATGAAATTCTTATAGTGTATATAGAATACATACAAACTTTATTGACAATACCGAATATGTTCGATATATGATTGTAGCATACAAGCTTACAATATAAATGACAACATTATTTATATTACAACACTATAGTACTTATTAGCTATGGAATGAGGAGTCTAACTGAGATCTCCAAAACATCTCTTGAGAATGAAATTCTTCAAGTGTATCCTCGGTGCACATGAGATCATCCTTCTTTGGAGAAGCACATGTGTCTTTGAGTTCTTGAAGGAACTTTGGAGAACATCCGGCTGCATCATTGTTGGATGTGAGATTGAAGTGTGCTTCAAATCGCTTCTCTTGAGCATTCTTGCCGTGAGCCAAAGACTGGAGGTAGAGGTTCACAAGATGCTTCGGGGTGCGGCATTTCTTGGTAGGATGGTTGTAGCAACCACACTTTTGACAAATTTCAGTTTTGTCAACTCTCTTACCAAAATTGCCTTTACCTTTCTTGAATCCACTTGGTTTTTGCTTCATGTTGCGCTTGTGTTTACCTTTAAAGTTCTTTGAGTGGTCTTTTGAACCACGGAACTTATTGTTATTTTGATTAGCATGAACTTCAGGAAGTGGAGCAGCCTCAATGGGACGTTGCTGATTATTCTTTAAAAGAAGTTCAGCATGTTTTTCTGCCTGAAGCATAGTATGCATAAGATCAAAATAAGTTTGGTAATTTGCAGCACGCCATTGCTGCTGTAGGACCCTGTCAGATGGGAGCATAGTTGAGAGAGTCTTCTCTATTTTGTCCGCATCCGTTGGTTCCTTGTCACAAAACCGCAATTTAGAGCAAATAGTATGAAGGGCATGGTTATATTCTCCAATAGATTTGAAATCTTGGAGTCTAAGATGTGCCCATTCATGATTAGCCTCAGGTAATATAACAGCTTTCTGCTGTTCATATCTATTTTTGAGGGCTAACCATAATGTGAGTGGATTCTCCTCATATAGATATTCAGCCTTCAAATCCGGATGTATGTGATTCCGTATTATGTTTAAAACGGAATATTTCACAATATCCGGTGGAATTTGATCAGCTGGAGGATCAAATATTACCCGTTGCAACCCACGTGTGGTTAGGTTGATTTTGAGGTCCATAGCCCATGTAGGATAGTTGGTACCATCGAGAGCGAGAGGCTCAAAATCTTTGGTAGCCATTTAAAACCTACATGAAAAGTACACCATAAATAATTAATTTACATGAGGTAAATTAATGTGTATGGTAATGTTGTAATAAAATGCAAAATATGTGGAAAACAATATGAGTATTGTAATCCGAATGAATATATATACCCAAATTAAATATAACATGTGGTTATATTTATAATACCGTGTAATCACAATATTGGTGGTGAACACCAATTTATTGTATGGCATAGCGTACAAATAAATGTAGCAAAGTCCCATAAATTGTGATTTTATGGTATTTATGGTAGGTATAATATTTTGCAAAAAAAATTCCAAATTATTAAGTACGATGGTACTCACTAAATGGGAATTTTAAATTTTAAATTTTGCGAAGGATAGCAAATTTAAATATGGTCGCAATTCATATTGTAAATAAATTGCAATAAAATAATCCTAAATATGTAAAAGTTATAGAAATGTGCATGCACATTTATTTGAACAATTACATAATTTTCAGATCCTGTAGGGACTGAAATGCTAATTTATAAAAGTACAGATTAACGGGTACAATTATAAACAAGCACGAGGACTATACTACAAATATTACAATACAAATTTATTTAACATAAAAATGCTGCATTTGCATGAAATAGAGGGGGGATTGTGCAAAATGCCGACAATTTGGGCTGAAGCCCATTTGGCCATTTGGCCCATGTGGGATGGTGGGGCTTGTTGGGCCAAAAGCCCATGTATGGGTAGCCATATATAAATGAGGGAGGGGGGAAATAGGGTTTCCCCCCAAACCCTAGCCAAGTCGCCGGCCATGCCCTTAATGCGCCGCCGCCGGCCCTAGGCGCCACCTCTGCCGGCGCCGCCGGCTGTGGACCCTAGGCCCCCCCCCCCGCGACATTTCTTTGGGCGCCGCCGCCACCGGCCGCCGTTTCCACCGCGGGTCGGCTCGTCGGGCGCCGCCTCGGGAAGCCGCCGCTTGTGGGTGCCGTCGGGCGCCTCGACCCCGCCTGGCCGCGCCGGCCGCGTGCCGGCCGCTCGCTGTCGTGCCGCGTCGCTTCGGGCACGCCACCGCGCTGGGCTGCGCCCCCGCGCCGCGCGTCGGGCTGCGCCGCTTCGGGCGTCACCGCGTCGTGAGGACGCGTCGCTGGGCCGGCCGCGCGTTGTGACATCGGGTGCCGCGCCGGCCGTCGGAGGACGCCGCCGCCATGTGAGCGTCGCCGGGCGCGGGCGTCGCACCTTCTCTGTTTCTGGTTCTTCTCTGTTTGCACTTGAATGTATATGTGTGTGTGCTCGATTTGGAGAGAATCGTGACTGATAACGTGTTAAAAGAGAATACAAGTGTTGAGAGATAAATGTATGAACTATTGATTTATTAATCTGAGTCTGTACATGATACATATTTATAGATGAAGAGGGGTGGCAAGAATAGATATCTTTTGCTGTAAAGGCATCTTTGTATAAACAAGCATCTATACATTGGGCACCCTTACTTTTTGCTTGTAACAAGATCCACTGCCCCGCGGGGCGATGGCCCACGAACGTAAAACAGCTAGTGAAAATTCTATCGGCAGCTAAAATTTATCGGGGTGATTGGGCTGAAAATCGTCGGTTCCTGGTTCTTTCGATTTTTTAGACCAAAATTTTGAATTGAAATTTGAATAATGAATTTTGTATAAGTCAAAATCGATTAAAAAATTGCCCATTTTTTAGAAATTTCACCCGTTACTGGCTCTTTCGTTTTTTTGGGGATCTTTTTTAAAATTTTGGTAAAATTTAAATATGTCCAAAAGTTTTTAGCCGATACATGTTTTACTGGTGCTCGCTGATAACATTGATTTTTGTCGGTAACCTTCGAAATTTTAGCGATACAACTTTCTTGAAAAGAATTCTAGACCAATTTAGCCTCTTTGCGCCACGTTTTGCCAGGTGTAGCTTTCACCCTAGAGAAATACCGGCTCTGGCCCCTTGCACGCCCAGTGTCCGCACGAGGTCGTTGACGTGGCCCGTGGCAGCGTGAGGCGCCCCGGCGTGGCCGGGCTCGCGCGACCACGCTGGCACGGTCGGCCACCGCGTGAGGCCTGTATTAGGATTGTTCAGTAACTCAGTACGCCTTTCTGCGTCCTTTGCCTTGCCGACAGAAGGACTCGAAGGCATTGCCCCCATTGCTTTAGATGGTTCTCTTCTGATGCTAATTGGCAACGTACTTTTGATTTGCTGCTGAATACATATATTCAGTTCTTAGTGCTAGCTCTTGACAAGGTTAATCTCTCATTCTGTGATTGTATTACTATCAGTTGCCTTGCTTACTGCGCTTTTATATGAGAAATCTGGCCATTCTTTTTGTATCATATGCTCGACTTGGAAAGACCGTGCTTGCTTGCTTACATCTTTTCTGCGCCTAGCTAGCGTATGTGGGGACGTTTACGTTGCGTCCTATCTAGTGTGTATTTAAAGCTTCTGTGTAATCTAGTGTGTGTTGCTGTGCGTCCATTAATTTGCACACAGTTGCCTTGTTCGCGGGCAGGAGTGGAACCACACCCTGAGCAGGGTAGACTTCAGTCTGAAGTATAAAAAAATATTTAGCATACAGTCCAGATAAATTAAGTCTAGTCTGAGTTTAGATAGTCTAGATCATTCTATCACTGAATGTGTAAGCTAGTGTGTGTTGCTGTGCGTCCATTAATTTGCACACAGTTGCCTTGTTCACGGGCAGGAGTGGAACCACACCCTGAGCAGGGTAGACTCCAGTCTGAAGTATAAAAAAATATTTAGTATACAGTCCAGATAAATTAAGTCTAGTCTAAATTTAGATAATCTAAATCATTCTATCACTAAATTCGAAGTGTAACTAAATCCTAATTCCGTCTGTGGACGCGGTGTCACGCGGCCGGGCAGGTGCCTCACGCGGTCCCGGCCTCGCACGTAAACCGGATGCGTAAGGGCGCTAAAACCGGCATTTCTCCGGAGCGAGAGATACATCTGACAAAACATGGCACAAGAGGGTCGGATCAGCCCAGAATTCTCTTGAAAACAGCAACGTATCCTCCGTCTCTGCGAGCAAAAAGACGTGGGCTACTGCTACAGCAACGTGCTTTTTTTTCTCTAAGGATCACGGCCGTCGGACGCGGGAGTAGCGGCCGCGATTCTTTTCAGGTAAAGCGAGGGACTGTAACTCGGCTACTGCAACGAGTTCCGCGTCAGTGTAGGTGTAGCCTCTCGATTGGTCAGATCTGTACCGCGCTTGCTTTTGGTTTTTTCGAGGTAGAGGGGCCGTTTCCTCCTACTGTCCTACATGGACACACCTATGCATCTCTAGACCCTAATTTCCTTCAGCTATTAGATTTAGTCTTGTCAAGTCACGCAGGTCAATACAAAACACGTCACCTACGTACCTTACCTAGAGGAAAAAAGTTGATTTTTTTTCTTATACTAGCCATATATAGGATTGTAGGTACGGCATCAAGTCATTAATTTGTTTGAGCTGCTAATGATCGCCACTGTTTTTTTTTTTTGTCAAACTCCGCTTTTACGTGGTCCTTTCACGGTGTTAACACAAGGGCTACGTGCATGCATACGAAACCGCCGGCCATATCTGATGCTGGAAAGCTGCGAAGGCCGTGCAAGTGCAAGATCGATAGCCAAACCGATGTATATGATGCTGGAAATAAAAAGGTGCAATTGTGCAAGAAAGATAAATGTACAGATTGTGTTTATGAGCAGACAGGAATGACGTTTGCAATGCACGCACCTACTCTGTTTTTTTGATGGCTGCACGTACCTACTTACTTGGTTGTTTTTGTCTGTAGCTGTAGCTGCAACTGCAACAGTGAGGGACTGTACCTGCTTTGGACCGGCAGATCGTGCAGCCGACAGTTCAGATTAGGAGAAAGCAATGTGTGTTATGAGGTACATCTGTCCGTGCAAGCTGTTAGAAGAAGCAAACAGCTGCTATGTACGGATGTATAGCTGCTTGGTGGTATTATATACGGTATATGGAACTATGGAACTATGGAGGTGGGCAGAAATGGGCCTTCGTATCCGAGAATCCAAGAACGGCAACCCTTGGCCTACCTGTCCGCTCTCCCCCGAGCCCGGTAACCTGCAATTTGCATTTCAAAAACCCAAACGACTCACACGGACAGATACAGTGAGTATGCAAGTGAGATTTTCTTTAGCTGAAGTGAGAATTTTTTGGATGGATTGCAAAGGCTTGTTTATGATAAGCATGCAAAACAGGTGATTCCTGATGATCAGTAGACCATTTTGTAGATGCTTTTTTTCAGATCTTCCCACAGAAGAACCAAAGCCCCAGGAGTGAAAATTCAGAACACATTGTAAGCTTGTAGCTAGGTTCTGTGGAAGAACAGGAACAGACAATTCTGGCCTGAACTTCATGAAATAGACAACAGGTCACACAGGTGTATGCTCGTTGACAGAACAATCAGGCGGAACTTTTTTTAGACTAAGAGCTTATATTTTATTATTCGGCAGGAGGGCAATCATGCTGTAGACAATATAATAAAAAAGTCTGAAACTTGGTTTAACCAAACACACCCCACACTAGACGATGGAGACGCTTGTTTGGCACAAAGATGAGCCACCAATTTAGCATCCGTTTAACATGAACAATAGAAGTAAAACTCTTGCATAGCTCTTGGATTTCATCCAAAACAGGAAGAATGGCCGCCGATGCTCTCCCAGACTTCCATAACGCAATCAGCCGGCACTCGGAACTACATGGATATGTGTTCGTAATGCTGCTTGCTCAACTAATTATGAGTGGATAGGAGTTTCATCAGTGACTGTAAAAGTTCGAAGTGACTGTGGTATCGTTCTAGAATCAGAAGGGCAGGCGCACGCACCCCTAGCAATTTTGCCAATCGAGCGGGAGATATTTCCCAGAAGAGAGCAGGCATCGGCACACATTTTAGGAGATATGAAAGGGCGATTTGGCTCATCAGAAATGAGACAATAGTCATGCATCAATATCAACCTGTACATTGACTAGGACAACTTTACATTTCTTTTATTGATTCAGAACTAATCAAAATGATGTATAGCTTGCATTCCTGACAAAACTTGACAATATTCCTATCTGATAAGTCATTCTGTGTACTTAAACCCTATAGCTGCTATAAGTGATTCTGGAGTAACTAAAGCTAGTGACTGGTTTTCGTTATGTTATGACTTTAAAACCACTTGCAAGGGAAGACAGATGCATGGTGGGGAGAACGTGATCAGTTTCCTTCAGGCTGAATTGCATTACAATTCCAGAAAAAATTTAGTGGAGAATGCTTAAGGGTAAAAAAACAGCAAATGGCATGAGGGCATGCCCTGCAAACTGCAAAGCAGAGGTCTACAAGGCACTGCGCCGAGCTTCATCGCCTTGTTCTGAATCACCAAAATAATTAAGAGTATCTTCCAAATTCTCAGCACTCAGTTTGAGCATCAGCAAGCGGCTCAAAAATAGCATATTGATATGGGAATCACTGGCTCATTGCTACGCTGCCACTAGAACGTTTCTCTCTATGTGAATCCATAACACCTGCAAAGCCAATGAACCGATCATCTGAAAGCTTTCCGAGCAAGAAGAGTAGTAGTACGTCGGAACTGAAGCCCATTTAGCCATAGCATGTTGTGCTGGCTGCTGAGATTTGCAGGCACTACCGTGCTCATGCAGTGATCGAAAGGCAAAAAACTAGCCTTGCTTCGAATGCTTCACAATTGATGACAGTCTTGAGACACAATTAACTGTGCCTGCTTTTGTGAATTCTGATGCCTACTCTACTGATTACTGAGCCAGTAACCAACGAGGTAGTAGGCTAGTAGCAGCTCATAGGCAATGGCAAGTTATAACCGGTTCTTAATTCCAAGTGCGTGGAACATGGAGGCAACAGATTGAAATAGTCCACCACATCACAACTGGCGCAAGAAAGGAGCAGGAAAGGACGAAGTACCAGGGGAAGCCACAGAACAAAACACAAAAATGAAATTCGCAGAAACAAGCCGTTCTTAATTAAGCACCAAAATTGGATAGCAAAGGCAGTTCACCAGTAAATCAAGCAGCAACCTACGGCTGGTTTACTACATATCAAAACATTGTAGGAAGCATAGTCTTTCCAGTGCTTGACGACTCAGCTAAACATAGGCTAAAACTCAAACATCATTGACTCTAGTTTCCTGCCCAATGACTTGATACAGATGATAGAAGAAGACCCCCACCACTTAGTCGAACAGACTGAAGCCCATGTCCTGCAAGTAGATGTGCAAATAGATCGTCAGACTTCAATCCAGATTGATCAAAGTACTGGCTAATAGCATGCTGGCATATCAAACAAGAACGATTGAAATGGCAGGACATTAAAACAAAACAGGGCAGATAAAGTGAGACATAACAAAACATGGCAGTTGATAATGGTTGACAAAAGATGCAATTCTAAATGTTACAACATCGAGCACTAAGCACAAATGCCCAAAAAATTGCTGGTCAAATATGAAGAAGCATATCATACACTTCTGAAACAAAAGAATTAGAGGCATGTGCTCACAAGATACTGTATCATGCATGAAGTAGCAATTTCATCAAAGTTGCACAGCATATGTAACAGCAGAGTAATCATCAAAGAGCATGAAAAGTACTAAAATGAATATAGGTGAGAACAGTGATCTTACATCATCACTCTCTTCCTTCTCCTCAACCTTATCTTCTTTCTTTGACTCAGCGACAGGAGCAGCACCAGCACCCCCACTGGTAGGAGCAGCTGCTGCAACAGCTACACCGCCACCACCACATGGAACCGAAGCAAACTTCTCCCTACCGGCAGCAATGAGCTCAGTAATGTCCTTACCACTCAGTTGGGACAACAGGAGCTTCATCCTTTCATTGTCAATCTCACAACCAACTGCCATATGGACAAGAAGAAATGCTAACATTAGATGCTACCAATATACAACTGAATTACACGTAGAAAGCACACAGATAACACATCTAGTGTAATGCCGGATTGATATCATATGATGAGTATGGCATCAGATGCAAACCAAATGTAATAAAAACTATTGTGCCTATTGTGTTGGCTGACAAATAAATACAAACCGCTCATTTACCCAAAGTTAAGCAGGCAAACCCTGTCTATCAGTAGAATTGATGCTGTGGAATCATGTATTTCTTGGTAACAAAGCACAAATGGTAGCAACTAATGTTATCCTAGAGGTTAGAAGAAAAGAGCAGGAACAATATTTTGGTTTGGTTTCCCAACATTACAGTGCTGAATGCCCAAACAAAATGGAAAGTCAGCTAGATGAATTTACCTGACTCCAGAATAGCCGTCAAATCCTCCGCAGAGGGGTTGGAGTTGCCAGCCAAGACAGCAAGCAGATAGGCAGCAATAAACTTCATCCTGAACAAATAATAAAGAAACAGTCAGCAATGTAACTTTTACTTGACAGAAATTATTCTAACTAATGTCAATTCTTCAATTATCTGGCATACAATGTAGCAAAGTACAAAACATTAAACAGGCTAGGCATGTATTAAATGTATTTCCCCTAAACTCGACCGATAACAGTACAACTAGGAATCCAATTCAGAAATCACATAGATACTATCAAAGTATAAAAACTGGAACGTCAGTAACCCTCCAATACATTATGGTGGACAATGTCATAGACTAGAATCAAGCTTAATGCATCGAACTACACAGGCTTAATGCAGCAACAAACATTGAGAGAATCCCTCAGCATAATCTAAGCAAAAGTGGGCAGAGGCAACCTCCCGAGCACGCAAGCAGAGAATATTATTTATTTGAAAAACAAATGAACGAGGAAGTGTCTATTGGAGAAACAAAATTACTGTACATCCTTAGTCTATGCTGTGATGCTGGTAAAATCTTGACATAGATATAAGACACTAGATCTATCACAGTTTATCCTAAATATCAAACCTGCAGATTATATACCAAAACTTTTCAATTAAACCCTAGTCCTCGTTCCCGTATACATATCGGAATCCAATGCCAAAATGGAAATACCATCCAAACCCAAACCACCACCACAGAAGACATCGCAAAACTAGCATAGCAATAGCGTTAACAAAGCACATGCTTCGCACCACAGCAGCAAGAACCGCGCTGTCAGCCAATGGCGGAGCTTGGACCTAAAATTAGATGGAATGACGACGGAGAGAGAGAGAGAGAGAGAGAGAGAGAGAGAGAGAGAGAGAGAGATCTAAGAGGGGAATAGGGGATTAGCGAGTCATACTTGGATCGGAGAGGGAGAGAGCTCGAGGAGCAGGAGCGGCGGCGGCGGCGAGGTCGAGTGATCCCTTTGGTTGCTGCGAGGAAGTGCTCTCGCATGCGCGGTGGGGCTGTGCATTTATACAGCTCGCGGGCGGGGCGCGATGCGATCTGCGCCGTCCGTGCGCCATCGGAAGGCGGAGTTCCTGCCCTAGCTCCGGCCCCTGCCGTCCCAGCCGTTGATCAGCTGATCGACGCCTCCTGATAGCGAGGAAGGAACCGTGTGCCTGAAGCCTGCTACCTCGTCCGCTATCCACGCGGCCGAATCCCACCTTTTTCATGGGCTGCGTCTCCGGCCGTGAACCAAGCCCGTAGACAACATGTGCAAAGGAGCCCACAAGTACGCCCCTGTCCGGCTCTGCCCCTGTGTCGTGAGACCTCTCTCTCTCAGCGTAAATTTTTTGCTTTTTAGCTCAAAATTTGAAAGTTTTTTACACATAAACCTCTGGCGAAAAGATTTACAAAAATAGACCCTTCTCTCGGCGCCAAAGCATATGGCGCCCAGAGTACATGTCACGGCGCCATATGCTTTGGCGCCGTGAATTGACACGTCGGAGCCAGGGTGGCATAGCACGACACCAAGGCCCACGGCGCCGTGATATGCACCTACGGCGCTAAAGGCCGTGGCGCCGTGTTCTGACTTAGCCAGTCAAACGTGGTCGTCTTGCCTTGCTGCAAGTCCACCTATCGCGGCGCCAAACATGCGAGCGCCGTACGTAGCTAGCACGGCGTCATACCCTTTGGCGTCGAGATGTGTATATACGGCGCCAGGGTGTTTGGCGCCTTTTTTTGGCGCCAAACAGTCTGGCACCGTATATACACATCTCGACGCCAAAGGGTATGGCGCCGTGTAAGCTACACCTGACAAAAAAACAGCAAAACAGCAAATTTTTCTGTAAAACATATGCACATACAGACATACACATACATTCACACATGAAACATCTGAAAACCTAAATAACAACATCGTATAACTATCAATAAGTCTCAAAATACCACATAACTATACAAAAGTCTCAAAATATGACATAAGTTTGAAAATATCACATGTCTATAAAAAAGTCTCAAAACATCACTGCCTCTTGGCCTTCCCCTTGCCCTTGGCTAGAGCATCACTCCCTGGAATATACGTGCTCGGGGGACGAGCCGAACGACGAGGCCGCTGCGAAGCCTGAGTAGACGGTGCGTCAGGCATCTGCGACATCCCAATCTCGTCGTGGGTAGATGCCTCCTCGTCCTCGTGCTCCTCCTCGACGTCGTCACCCTGCTCCTCCTCGACGTCGTCACCCTGCTTCGCCTCGTCGTCGTCGTCATCGCCCTGACTAAAAGTCGGAGTGCGTGACGAGCTCCTCGTGGACTGGCGCCTGCCGACGTGTGATGACGACGCTGCATCGGCTGAGCGCTGGGAGGCCGGTGGTACGATCATGTCTGAGCGTGCGCGGCAACCACACCGACCTGCCGCCCGACTGAGGCGACGTCGAAGTCTCTGCAAGTAATGATATGTCATAATTGCATACATGCTGAATCGATATAACCTAACGAATTATCTTCGTACCTGCAGGAAGTCCCTCAGGGGGTGGCTCTCGCTGTCCAGGTGGCCGAGAACCTCGTCGATCTCACGCACCGAGGTTTGGAGAGAAGTCCCCTAAAGAAATAAGTAAACATAAGTGCGAGATAAATGTATGGAACAAAAGTATTGCAAATATCATGCTTTCCGTACCACTCGATCGAGAATCGGAGCGGCCTCGACCACTGTGCCCTCCCTCGCACGCCTGTCGTACGCAGTGTCCTCGTCCTCGGACGAAGCGAGGTCCGCGTAGTCGACATCGGTCCACTGCTGCCTCAGCCTGTAGCGCGTGGCAGTGTGGTACCAGGACAAGTAATCCCGGAAGCTGGCGTTACTGTGGGGGGTACTGTCCAGCTCGCAGTTGTTCTCCATCTTCCTCCACCACTGAACGTACTGTCGGTGGTGATCAGCGAAGTCCGTCACCTTTCGTTGGCGGACCCTGTCGAACCTGTACATATAGCAGATGTCAACAATAGTTGTTAGTACGAACCAAAAGAATTTTAAATTGTTACTTGTGCAACTCAACAGAAGTCGACATCCCTTCTGGGGGAAGAACTGCACGAGGCCGAACTGCCGCGCAACTTTGTGGGGGAGGTGAATCTCCACGGCATAGAAGCAGATCAGCGGACACCTCATCCTCCAAATATGGGAGTCCCTGCGGCACATGGTGCTGAGCGGTAGCGCTAGAACCTGTGGCTCGGAGTAAGGCTCCCAGGACACCTAGTAAGCGAACACACGATTAGCCATGTACAAAAACCAAGAACTGTAGAATGAATAAATGCAGTACCAATTTCTTACCATCGTGGGAGACAAAGTGTCAAACTCGTTGCTGAAATCCACGTACACCTGCTGAGTAGTCGCGAACGGGACTGACACTGTATCCCACAGGTACGCAACAGTGGGGCCGAGGTCATCCACACCCAGTGGATGCCAAGGCTGCGCCTGGAACACTCGAGGGCGCCCCACTGGAATGCGTGTCCACATCCACACCTAGCAAGCGAACATATGGGCAGACACACGATTAGCCATGCACAAAAACAAAAAACTGTAGGAAAAATAAATGCATTACCACACCTGCAGAAGAAGACGCAGCCACCGAGCGTCGACGTGGGCGCCTTGCGTCTGCAGGCCTCGCAAAGCTGGCAGTAGAGGAATGCGAGGACCGCCGAGCCCCAGCTGAACTGTCCAACGTCCCCCAGTCCTGGAGGCAGTGGATGTACATCCACGAAGCGACATCCCCCGTGGCGTCCGGGAACAGCACTGCCCCGAACATGTGCAGGACCCAGGCGCGGCAGTGGTAGGTCACCGCGGCGTCGTCCGCGGCAGCAGGGCATTCGCCAAAGGTATTCCGCAACCATCTAAGGTGGACCCCCGAGACGCGGCCTCACCTGGCATTATCTGGGGCAGGAGGCAATGGCGTGCCCAGGAAGGCCTCCACACGTGCCCTCCAGCCCTCAGACACCGCCGGGCCGATCACCGGCTGTCCCCTGATGGGAAGTCCAAGTATTATCGCCACGTCCTGCAGCGTGACGGTCATCTCCCCACAGGGAAGGTGGAACGTGTGTGTCTCTGGCCTCCACCTGTTAGTAGTACAAGGAGAAAAGAATTAGTTACGTACGTAAGAATATAGAAGCGAAAACAAATAGACCCGATAGAGAAAATGCACCTGTCGACAAGTACGGTCAAAGCTGCGGGGTTGAAGACCGGCATGCCCCGCCGTAATAGGTTAGCGACCGTGTGAAGCCCAGCACGGCGCAGCAGTGGGGTATAGCGGTCGTCGTAGCGCATCAACTGGAACCCATCATGGGTTCGAGGACGAAGTATGGGTATCTCCTGAAAATTGCTATAAAAGTTAGCTGCGTGACCATCAAGTTGAACACATGTACATTTCGACCACACACGTACCTGGCCGTCCTCCGTGAGCCTGCCGCGGTGCTCCCTCTCGTAGAACTCGTCTAGCAGCCGGTATCTCGCCATCCTGTGATAAATTTTAGAATTCAATGGTTAAGAAATATTCAAATAAGAAATTTATAAAACATGATTTATAAATAAAAATAATAATCAAATTGAATTATGAAATTGGAATCAACATGAATAATAATTGGAATCAAATTGATTTACCCTTGGTTAAATACATGTCAACAAAGATTAGTAAGTTAATTATGGTAAATAATTTAAATATTAGGTCACTAATATTAACTGTAAATACCGAGATATATTTATCAAAGACATTATTGATATATATATATATATATATATATATATATATATATATATATATATATATATATATAACTTGGTGTAATTGACAATAAGTTGTCTTTGCCACTTGAATTAGAATGCAAATCTAAATTAGGGGTGGTGGTAAAAATATAATTTTGTAAATATAAACAATAATCAAAGCTACTAAGGGTTAGGTGGACATACAATCTTGCCCATGTTGACATGAAATCATCCTATTTGGTATATGAAACCCTAAAAACCTAAAACCGAACACAACCATGTATAAATAATAATCAAACCCTAAAACCTATCCAAATACACAGTACTTCTCTTACATTACGCAAATCCATTGCAAACTTAACCTAAAAACGCTCATAATTGAACTAATTTCATCTAGGGATTCAAATCTTGCCCTGCGAAATGTACCTCAAATAATCCATATCTATTGCAAAAAATCATGGGAGGGGAGAGAGTTTACCTTGCTTGCCCGATTTGGAAGCAAAATCGCGAGATTAATCGGTGGATTTGAGAGGATTTAGAGGGGGAATAGAGGGGGGTGGCGGCGGTTTACTGTTAGAACAGAGGAGCAGTGAGGGGGAGCTGGGGGCCGGGGGACGCGCTCGGGCTTAAGTCCCGACACACGGCGCCACGGCCTTTAGCGCCGTAGGTGCATATCACGGCGCCGTGGGCCTTGGCGTCGTGCTATGCCACCCTGGCTCCGACGTGTCAATTCACGGCGCCAAAGCATATGGCGCCATGTCATGTACCCTGGGCGCCATATGCTTTGGCGCCGAGAGAAGGGTCCATTTTTGCAAAACTTTTCTCCAGGTGTCCATATGTAAAAAACTTTCAAATTTTGGGCTAAAAAGCAAAAATTTTACTCTCTCAACTGAGTTGACTTCTTTGCCTCAAAATGATAATGAATAGTAAGAGCAACTCCATCAGGGCCCCTACTTGAGCCCTCATCCTACTTTTGAGGGCCGAGAGGCAAAAAACTCACTCCAGCAGAGCCCCTACTTGAGCCCTCAAAAGTAGAAGGCCTTCAAATCTCCCCCTCGAGCCCTCATTCCTGGGGGTCTGGAGGGAACCCCTACTTTTGAGGGCTCAAGTAGGGGCCCTGCTGGAGTGAGTTTTTTTGCCCCTCGGCCCTGAAAAGTAGGATGAGGATGAGGGTGGGTCCTATGTGTCATCCCCTCTAAGAATGAATTTGAGAGTCCTGTTTTGAGGGCTCCTGCTGGAGTGTAGCCCAAAAAACAGAGCCCTCAAAAGTAGGGAGAGCCCTCAAATAAAAAGTAGAGATCCTGTTTTGAGGGCTACTGCTGGAGTTGCTCTAAGCGATCAAAAGAAAAAGTTTTTAGAAGAGAGGAGTGATAAAAAAAAACGTAAAGGTATGTGTATGTGATAGAAGTAAGAGAAATAAGATACGTGATATATCTTTTAAATTATTGGGTGGGAGTAACGAGATAGGATTGAGAGGAACGAGAGATACGTGAATTGTCTTGTGAATTATCGAGTGAGACGCGAGAGAGAAGTGAAGAAGTGATTTTCATTGCCTTCTCGCAGAATCCGATACGATCAAACCCTCGTCGTCCTCCCTTCCCCTCCACCGTCTCCGATCCATTTCTCGGTGGCCGTGGGTGCCATCACCAGAGCTGACAGGCATCTCTCTCTCTACTGTTCTTCCCGTCGCCAAGACGGAATAGCCTAACTTTCTTTTCTTTTCGTGTTGGCTGGCTGCAGGGAGTTGATCCGCATTAGCTGCCTCAGGTTGCTCGCCGGCGTGCAAACTTGCTAGGCCATCCTAGATATTTTTTTCCTCGTGTTTTCGAATAGAGATTCAACAACGAAGTTTGTGATTTGCTATTTACATCCGTAAGAAATTCCAGTTAAAATTACTAAATTAGTTTTGTCTTGACCCAAATACACCTAAGTACGTAGTCTCTCCATTAGAGTTACATACAGTTCGATAGTCTGGACAACAGGACAAGGATGGATCGCGATTCCTTGCCGTGCCTTGAAACAGACGACGTGTACCAGTACCACTGTTTCGCGCCGCTTTGCATCATCACCAATCACCATTAGCTCCTCATAACCATATTCCTTGCGTCGCCTTGCTGCAAGAACACAACTTAGCAGAGGTGAGCTATAGAGATAATATATAACGCTGCGCTGGATAAATCTTTGGAAGTTGCCATGGAGGAGGAGCAGCGATGGCGGGAGGGCCACCAGCCGAGCGCCAACAACCGCGGCTTCTTCGGCAGCGCCCAGCTGGCCAGCAGGAACCTCTGCACCAACTGCTCCCGCCACCGCCACCGCGCGGAACAAGAAGCAAGCGAGGCCGCGGCCGCCTGCTCCGCAACCTCGTCCTGCTGCTCGGCCTCCTCGCCTTCCTCCTCTACCTGCGGAGGCGCCGGCGCCGACGGCGTCGCAGAGGCGGGCGCGTCCTCGCCGTCGTCGGGGAGTAGGCCCAGCCACCCAGGTGCAGCTCAAAGCCGTGCAGGTGGAGTGGCCCTCGTGCTGGTGCCCGGGCACGTTCTGCGGGGCGCCGCGCCGGTGCCCGGAGAGGCGCGGACGTGTGCGGGTCCGAATACAGGTGCACAGCGCGCGCGCGCGGCAACCTCGTCGCTCGTTAACCTGCCGCACAACATTTGACCTGACCTCCGCCATGTCATTTTGTTGTGTCCGTGTAGCGTCGCCGCATGATGATTAACTCATCGGGCATGGGAATTTGGTTCCAATAAATTTGGTTCACTATCTCTTCTCTGCCAGCTCTGTGCCTTCTCTTCCTGTATTTACAGGAGATCGCGTGGTGGTGGGGTGGCACCTCGGCAGACGGATGGCAACGTACGGGTGGTGACCGGCGGGAGACAGGGGGCGCACACGTAAGGCAGGGGTGGAGCTCCCAGGGGTGCCCCGTATACTAGGCATATCCAAAAACTAAAAAAACAAAATTAGAGGGTTAGATCTATGTTATTGTATTTTTGGAAGCCCAGCCCACGACAAACGATCCACTCGTGCCCTACTAGCCTGATCTCCAATTCACCTACAATTCCCCAACCAAACCGACCCTCAACCCTAATTCTCTTGTCTCCTCTCCTGCTCTCCACGACCCCATCTTGGTGGCTCGTCACCACCTCACCAGTGGTGCGTGGGAGCATGCATTCAACCAACGGGCTAGCGGCAGCCGACAGGCACTACGCATAGCAGCCTCGTGAGAGTAGGTGGTGGCATCGGCGCAAGAACTAAGTAGTCCATCTTAATGTGGTCTAGCTCACCATACTCATAGCATCTGATCGAGCCTAAAGCACCTCCTCGCTTTCTCATCCTCACATTGTTGAGTGCCTTGAATGCACATGAGGAGATCAACACTAAATCCTTTTCAGGGAGCTACTCGAAATGTTCATCTGAAAAAGAAGACAAAGAACATGACAAAATAGCCTGCACAAGGTTAGTTACAAGTGCTAAAAATGAAGATTTCTCATTCTTAGATGGCAAAGCTTCAATCTTATAGGTTTTCATTCTAGAATAAAGATCATCTATGGTTAAAGTATTTAGATCGACAATTTGATTAATAGTTATGACAACTATCATCCACTCAGAACTTAAAGATATCAAAATTTTAGTTGCATTATCTTCACCAGTAGGAATAACATTAACACCACGTAAATTACTTAATATTTTCTCAAACCGATTAAAAAGATCATCAATAAATTCATCAGGTTTCATAGCAAAATTAGAATACTTTTTTGATAAATTCATCAGGCGTCGTGCACAAGTGGCATGCAGTAACCTGGGACATTGATCGTTGTACGTGTACCATATAGTGTGGGGGTGGCAACGGCAATGGCGTGGCGCGCGTTGTCGATGGCGTCAAGGAATGGGAATGGCGTGATGTGGTGGACAGCGGTTTTGCGCAGGCTTTCACCTGAAGAGTTGTAGTGCAGAGCGGTGCGGTGTTGAATCCTCCATGGCAACCTTTGCTTGGCGGGGACGGGTTCTCCGCGGCGTCCGCGCGACCCACCTCACGTCCCTCGCTTGAAGCATTTGCATCGCGGTACAGGGCAGAGCAGAGCAACACCACCGGAATGGGATGGAGATTCCGTGTATACACGCAAGTCAGCAACAGTGGTCTACCAGATTGTTGAGTTGGGCGGGGCCTCCGGCACGCGTGAGACAACTAGGGGCGGAAACGGATCAATCGAATAGTCTTAAATACGAATATAAATCTATATTTTTAAAACGAATACGAATTCGAATATTCTCAAATACGAATACGAATATTCTCGAATACGAATACAGATATTTGTGAATACGGATTTTCTCGAATACAAATATTGGATAAAACGGATTCCTAGTGGTTTTGCTGATTTTTCACCGATTTTTGACCGGTTACCGGTTTTAAACCATCTTAATTCAAATTTTGAATTACAAAATTCGTACGGATTTTCATGGAGTCTAGAATCGAATAGTCTCGAATACGAATACGGATATAAATATTCTTGAATACGAATGTGAATACGAATATTCTCAAATACGGATACGAATATTATCGAACACGAATACGAACATTTTCGAATACGAATTTTGCTTACTACATTCGTGTTTTCTCGAATATAAATATTAGATAAAATAAATTATTCGTTACCATTTTTCACCCCTAGAGACAACTTGCAACCCGGGCTGCTTGACCTTGTCGGTTGCAGTTGGAGCTTCGACCTCCATGATGAGGAAGACCGTGCTGCTTTTGGACATCACTCTTATTATCTCGCACTACAGTCTTGGCCCAATAGGCTGCGAGGACCACATCCGCAGATTTGATTTCGGGCTTCTTTTAGACTATCGGCCTACTGGGCCATGGCGCCTCAACGATGGGTTCCAGCCCGGTCGATCAGTTTCCTGTAATGTGATCAATGATCAATCCTGGAGAACAGCATGCAGCAAAACTATTTGTAAAGAACATCTCTGCAAGCAAAAGCCTTTAAACATTTCGTAAGTCACTTCTCGTAATCCTCTGATTACATTTTATTTGTTGTCCTCTCCACTGGGGGCATACCCGATGTGCCCGCAATCCAAATTAAAAAAAAGATATACACACACATACTAGTTATGTACTCATGTGTTGCAACGGAACTCATTAAATGTATAGAGAATCGTACTATAGAAGATAGTTGCTCTAATCGATTGAAAAGTGGAGAATAGTGAGAAGTTAAGGAAATAGTGCGGTTGGAAGAGAATAGACGTACAACCACCAACTCATTCTTTTATAATAGTATATATATATATATATATAGGAAAATTACATAATGCACCATGGTGCCTAGGCACCAACATCCGATACACGTGTATGATTGATAATTTTTTTGAGTTTGGGTATGAAAATGTTTTATACCCTTGATATATTTATGGTAAGTTAGTTTTGAACTCAGTTCAAACTAGTTTGAACTACTTTTGAGTTCAATGCAACTACAGTGAGTATATACCATAAAAATAGTTCAAACTAATTAAACTGAAGTTAAATTTAAATTTTTTTGGAGTTTGACATCTCAAATATACTTTTTTATGGGTATATGAAGATACCCACATCAAACGTTGCGAATCTCGAAGCAAATCCTATATATATATATATATATATATATATATATATATATATATATATATATATATATATATATATATATATATATATATATATATATATATATATATATGAAGTCTCTTTTCTACACCCGGGTGTAATTACACCCTATGTCATATCTCATAACGTAGGGAGTATCTCGCGTAATAGAGGGTATGTACATATAGTATACGAGTATTTAAGCCCATCTAGGTGGTGTGAACAATTTTCAGAGGTGGTATGTACATTTTTTTAGACATACTCCTTTTTATGTGTGTATATGAAGATATTTACAAAATATGCTAAAAACTATGGTCTCCCTTGCAATTTTTTCGTATGGTTCACATTGGAGTATCTTATAATTAGTATACGAGTATACCTAAAATGATAAAGGAGTATTTTAAGTTCGTTTAGGTGGTGTATTAGAGGTGGGTGTAATTACACCCGGGTGTAAAAGATATTTTTCCTATATATGAAAAATATCTTTTACACCCGGGTGTAATTACACCCACCTCTAATATACCACCTAAACAAACTTGAAATACTCCTTTATCACTTTAGATATATTTGTATACTAATTATAAGATACTTCAATGTGAACCACACGAAAAACTTGTAAATGAGTTCATAGTTTTTAGCGTATTTTGTAAATACCCTTATATACGCGCATAAAAAGGAGTATGCCGAAAAAATGTACATACTACTTTTGAAAAATTGTTCATACCACCTAGATGGTTTTCAATATTCATATACTACATGTACATACCCTCCGTTACGCAAGATACTCCCTACATTACGAGATACGATATTATATATATAGCAAGCAACGCAAGGTCTGTTTTTATTGCTATTATTTTTACGACTACCGAGAGGACATCCGACCTTCTTTTATTTAGGATCTACGGGGTAAAATGGGCTCTCTGTTGTCATATGGCACACTCTATGGTCTAGTTTTTTTAGTTGATAGTTTATGTGTTTTTTCCAAACAGATAAATAAGATGGCTTTTGATTTTTTTTAATGTGATTTATCGGTATTTGATTTGTTCACATAAAGGCTCACTCTAGAGTAAAAATCATCAGCCATCTTTCATCGGAGATGCCAACCTAAAATCTTAGACTAGCAGCACTGTGCCGTGATGTGCTAGAAAATAGCAAAAATACTATTTCACCGAGTAAGGGCTCGTCTAGAGCGCAGGAATTTCACTGGCCGCAGAAATCAGGAATAATTCATATGTTCTAAATGGTGCCTAAAGTTGTTTTGTTATACACAAATTAACTACATGCCATTTTTTTCAATGCTTTTCTAACCTGCAACCTGCGCGATCATTTAGGCCCCGTTTGGCACGGCTCCACTTCACAAGTGGAGCTGTTTTTTTGGCTTCAGCTCCACGAACAGCTCCACCGGTGGAGCTGGAGCTGTTTTGGTAGACTGTTTGGCAAAACAGCTCCACCTGTTTTATCATGCATGGTTGAGAGATGCCAATTGTCTAATATACCCCTGTCTATTTGGCTTGTAGTAACATCAAGAGCTGTATGTTTCTACATGATTTTTCATCCGAGTAAATTTGAATTCAAAAAAAATTTAAAATAACACAAAGTATTAGCAACCAATATTTAATGCCTTTTTTTTTGCATAGGATGACCCGTTAGGACAAATATGCATGTGCAAAGTCATGATATAATGCAAACATCACATGTCATTATATAATACAAACATATATGTTCATGATGATCTAGAAAGATATATTGCCCGTGCAAGGTCATCTCGGAATTTATCCATATTGCGATCATTAGATTCTGAAGTTGATGTGTCACCTGCATTGTGTGAAGCAAAATGTTTTCTATACCTTAGAGGTATAGTAGGCACATAATCAGGATTCCGATCGCATTTACTAAAATCCTTATCCTCAGAATGGTTCTCACGAATGAAATTATGTAGACACATGGTTGCAGCGACAATCATCTTTTGCTTCTCCATTGGGTAACTCGGCATTTTGAGAAGGACCCTCCACTTCATTTTCCACACACCAAATGAGCGCTCCACCACATTCCGGATACTTGAATGCAAATGGTTAAACCACTCTTGTTCACCGCTTGGAGCAGGACCCCTCCTCCAATCTAGCATATGGTACCTTTCACCCTTATATGGTGCCAAGTATCCAGGTCTATTTGGGTATCCGGCGTCAACATGATAATATTTCCCTGCGTAGAAATGACCACAATTGAATTGCACGAAATTTGTATAAAAATAAACTTGTACAAAAATCAAACATGTTACATATACATACCTAGAGGGGGATGTGGGAATTTGTCATGATCATGCCTAAGTGCATGAAAGAGCACACTAGTGTCATGCATAGATCCGGGTTGTCCAGTAGATGCATATGTGAAGCGCATGTCAAAATCGACAATAGCAAGAACATTTTGCGTCGCTTTGCCACTTCGACCAATATATCTAATGAGCTCATCCGAAGGTGGTGTAGCTGAGATATGAGTACCATCTAGAGCTCCAATGCAATCTTTAAAATGAGGCATCATCCTACTATCATTTCTTATCCTAGAATGTGTTGTAGCGAAGTATGGATCAATAGGCCTTATGTAGTCCTCACACATGGACACCAAACAAGTCAAGACATCATCAAATTTTCTACTAATTGTCTCTGCAGAATGCTTGAATATACCATGCAAAGCACTCATCTGCCGCTTTCGGGCCAGATTGGAGGACTATTGAAGAAGTCGGTGATGGACGCACGGAGATTAGACGCTCATCTACTCCGAGTCGTGGTGCCTCTACTCGACGCCGAGGTGGTGGACGCGCACAAAAGCCACCAGTGGTTCCTGCTGCCCCTGCACCTGACACCGTTGACCTCACCGATCCAAGGTATTTGATCATCTCATCATTCTTATCAATAGCAAGCACAAGGATTGCATATGTTTGAATATTGTCACCATCTTATAAAAATTGTTCGTAACAGCGAGGCTGATTGGTGTGATGAAAATACTAGGATAGTGTGTGAAATTTTTGCTGACGAAGTAGAAAAAGGAAACCGAGCAAACACTCACTTGAATAAGGCTGGGTACAAGAATGTGGTACAAAGGTTCAAAGAAAGGACTGGGATTGAGTACAATAGAAAGCAATTCAAGAACAAATGGGATAAATTGAAAGTTGATTATGGTATTTGGAAGAAACTCACTAACAATCAAACTGGTCTTGGATGGGATGAAAGGGAAAAGCGGCAGACACTGCAGCATTCCATTCCGGCCATCCCCAGCCGCCACTGCCACCACGGCCAAAAGAGAAGACAAGTTACACCAAAAATGGAACGGGTCAAGGCTATCATAACTGTAATAGATGAACAATATTAAGTTTTTTCCCCAAGTTTTACCCGTTGAACATCAAATTCTGTCCTATTCAACAGATGATAGCAGATAATGTCACTTACTCACTTTTAACTACTGTTCTCCTGTATATTAAGTAATTACAACATGTGAAACCTTGGTACTTGTCCTTATCAAGAAATGCTATAATCTGCCCAGCTCCAAAGCTTACATATCCTAGAATATGCCATGTGAAATATGACTCAAAACAGTTATATGGCAAAAAAGGACAATGCAGCATGTATATACTAGAACATATTCCATCCTTGACTGAATAGTTCAAGAATAAAAACTACTTTGTACTTTTCTCATTGGTTCTCTAGGAACAATAGTATATTTCCAAGACAGCCACACCACTAGAGTTGATTGAATCTGAAGTGCATGATCTGGGCATTAGGAACATGTGTGTGCTTATGACAGAAAATCATGGTGAACAGAAAATCAGGAAACAAAACATGCAGCATCCTTTGTTCTAACAAAAATCATACAGCAGATGATGTGAACCTAGAAGAATTTGTGATGACCAACGATGAGTTTTCTGGTGCTGATATCAAAGCAATATGTACTGAAGCTGGATTGCTTGCTTTAAGAGAACGCCAGTTACTACTACTACTAATCATGAAATTTGCAGAGATGATCACTAGTTACTACTACTACTAATCATGAAATTTGCAGAGATGATCACCAGTTACTACTACTACTATCATGAACCATAGATGGTGATTCACATTCGGTTCTCACTATCATTCACATTCACATGCAAAAAACAGAAAGAAAAAAAAACTCTGCACACCAGGGGCCGCCGCCCGGGATGGCGCCAGCAGCCGCGCCGGACACGCCGGGCCAGGGGACGCCGCCAGGGGAGGGGCCGCCGCCTGCAGCCGCGCCAGGGGAGGGGCCGCCGCCCGGGAGGCCGCCTGCAGCCGCGCCGGGGGAGGGGCCACCGCCCGGGAGGCTGCCTGCAGCCGCGCCAGGCCAGGGGACACCGCCAGGGGAGAGGGGACGCCGCCTGCAGCCGCGCCGGGCCAGGGGCCGCCGCCCGGGAGGCCGCCTGCAGCCGCGCCGGGCCAGGGGCCGCATCCCGGGGGGCCTCCTGCAGCCGCGCCGGGCCAAGGGCCGCCACCGAGGGGGGCGCCGCCGGCCACACCAGGCCATGGAGCAACGCCGGGCCTCGGCCATGGAAGGCCGCCTGCCCCGGCGAGAAGAGCGGAGAACCCGCCGGTCTCCATTGGCTCCGAAACGCCGCGAGCATCTTCAGCGACTCCTGATCTACCGGATTCCGTCCCGTCGGCGCCTTCCTTTCCTCCGGCTGGCTGGGAATCCATGGCGGCGGCGCTCCCTCCACGGACGATGCGGTGAAGAACAGAGGGGAACGGGAGAACGCGACGAATCGGGAGGGTTCTGGCTGTTTTGGCCCCGATGGCAGGCGGTGTAATTTCACGATGGATGCAGGGCAGTTTGATGCGGGCATTTGGGTGGAGCCGGGTGAAACTACTTTTTTCAGCTCCTTGGGTGGAGTCACTTTTATCTCAGCAGGTTTTAAGGGGCTCCTTGGGTGGAGCTGTTTTGTTTTACCCCGTTTGGCACAAAACGGCTCCAGGAGCCGGTGGTGGAGCTGTGCCAAACGGGGCCTTACTTCTCAAGCGACACAAATGTCGCTCTACAGTTACTAGGGTTTAGGGTAATGCAATTTCTCCTTGAGAGAGTCATCTAGTAATTTTTTTTCGTATCGAATAGGAGAGTACGGTTCTTTTTTACCGGCCTAGCTAGCTTTTCTTGGCAACTACAGTACCGGACAACCAAACGAGCGTCTTTTCGGACCTCCCCCGGTTCTGTCGGGTTGGACTAGATCAGATCAGATTGGTGCTCTGCCATATTATGCATCACTCACAATTGCCTTTTTCCCTGGCCATCTTAATTCCGTGCTTTTGGTCGTCTCTCCATCATCATTCCATCTGTTCTGCTTCTGCGATATCTTAATTCCGTGTTTTTGGTCGTCTCTCCATCATCATTCCATCTGTTCTGCTTCTGCGATATCTGCTGCATGCAATGCAACCTTTCTTTTCCTCTTTTCTTGCGATGCATTTCTTCAACCGAAAGCTGCCACTGCAAACGAAGCAAGTAGGCAAAGTAGCCAGCTCCCCCTCCTGCACGGTAGGGGCCCCCCTCCGGGCCGTCCGATGGAGATCGCGCGGCGCCCCGTTTATCCCGCTGCCGTTCCCGTCCCCCCCCCCCCCCCCCCCCCTTTGTCCCCCTGCGTTCGTCGTCGTCGTCCTGGCGTCGATCGACCGCGAGGAGGAGGAGAATCCTAATTAAGTCGGCTAGTGGCAGATCGGTCTCGGTCTGGCCGGCCGCTACACGTTGCGTCGTTGCCCTGTGCGTGTGTTTTTCAACCGCGCCATCATCGGCGGCTCAGCCGGCTCCTCCCCTCCCCCCTGCGAGCGAGTCAGTCGGCCAATTAATTCCCCACCCAAGTATATATCCAATCATTTTCGCTTCTTTTCCCCAGACGCATCATGTCCAATGGCAGGTCTTCTCAGGACCAGACCGGTCGAGCATGTGACGGGGTTTTTGACATGATCCGATGCTTTCAATCACCCATGCACGCAGCATGCGACGCGAAATTGGACTCCAGCTAGAACTACAACCTCCGTGCCCTTCGCCGGTCCGATCGACCTGACCCGACGTCCACATCAGGGAGAATGTGCACGCTCAAGGAAGATTCGGCGCTCTCCTCTCGCGCCCGTGCTGATGTGCACCAGCTAGCGCACGGCTAGCCGTCGAGCTCATGCCACACGCGCGACACATGGTTGATTCCCTCGCCGGCTCGCCCTGGCTGGCAACTGCTGCGACGGCAACACGATCGAAGCCGTGTCAGGCCGAGGAGAGCGCGACAGGCGGCCGGCCCGGCCCCCGGCAGATTTTCAGCGTCCATCAGCTGCCTCCCCTGCGAATTGAACAAGCGCGTGAACAAATGCAAAACGATCGATGGCGTCGGCGAATCGGCGTGGGTCGTGCCTGTGACTAGCCGTCCCCGATTCTGCCCTGGGACGGCCGTGCGCACGGTGCGAGCCGAGGATGACACGTGGGCCCACTGAGCTGCACCTTGTACGGACACCAAACTGCAAGGCCTCGGTCGTGGGCGAATCTGTTCGCACGCATGATGATAGCGCTGCATTGGATTTGCTCGGTGCCTCATTTAGCCCGCTCTGCACTGTACCCAGCCACTAGTAGCAGTACAGGTTTCTATTTATTCCCTTCCCTGCGCAATCAGGAGGCGAAACGCGCCAAACCTGTCGCCCTTGCCCTCTCGAGCGGCAGCCGCAGATCGACCGCGGCGGAAGCGCAAGATCCGAGCGGACGGGCCGGCCGGCCGGCAGCTAGAATAGCTCGCGGCTGACCAGGGCCAGTTCACTACGTGCTAAACCACGTTTCTCCACGCCACGCGCGTCGGCGCATGTTGCTGCGTTGCACCGAGCCCTTTTTTGTTCACATCGTGGCTTAGCTAGCTAGGCAGCTGTTGCTCGTCCGTCGGCATGATGGGTGATACGGCTGGGGAAGCGTACGTACGTGACAAGATGCTGCCCTCTGCTCTGCTCTGCTCGGCTGCCCTGCCATGGAGGGTCACCCGTACCTTGTTTGACTCAGAACAAGTGGGGGCCTACACTTCAATGCAATGCATTGAATTGCACCCTACTATAGCTCATGCGTGCAACAACTAGTCAGGCTGGTTTCTTTCCGAAAATTTAGGCTCGCTCGATTGGGTTAGAGCTTCTGATTTTTTATTTATTTTTTGCTATTTTTAAATTTTATCTTTTTCTAACTTTTTAGATTTTTTGAGCTTTTTTATCGGTTCTTTTTCTCGTATCCATTTGCATTATACGTGCTGGCTAACCCTTTTTCATTTTTATTTTTTTAAATTTAATTATGCCAAATAAATCACCATCAGCTACAGTGTAGTTTCAGCTAACTATAGTTAACATTCAGCCATTAGCCACAAAAATTCAGTCCAACTGAGCACCACCTTAATTTGCTTAGGGGAGTTGCATATAATGAAAACCCTCTTTTTTAAAAAAAACTTCAACTGGACGTGGTTTCAATCGTTCAAATCTACTAGTCAACGGTGTAGATCGAAGGTCTGACCGAAACAAAGAAAATCACAATCCTACTTTTTTTTTGCCCCGCTTTGGTTGATCTGGAGTTCTCCACCCATCGATATTTGATACTTTTCCAAGCCTATTTGAAATGCACGAATTTAACAGGAATCCCGTATGAATTTGTAGTACTGTTCCCACGGGATCCCACGAAATTCTCGTGTTGAATAGGCTGCATTAATTTGTTGCAATTCGTGAAGTACAGTAGACGTAGGGTGGAAAATGGTAACAGATAATTCATTTTATCTAATATTCGTATCTGAGAACACACGAATATGGTAAGCAAAATTCGCATTCGAAAACGTTCGTATTCGAGAATATTCGTATCCATATTTGAGAATATTCGTATTCGAGAATATTCATATCCGTATTCGTATTCGAGACTATTCGATTCGTATTCGATCCATTTCTAGAACCCATGAAAAGTCCGTACGAATTTTGTGATTCAAAATTTGAATTTAGGTGGTTTAAAACCGGTAACCGGTCAAAAATCGGCAAAACCGCTAGGTATCCGTTTTATTCGACATTTGTATCCAAGAAAATCCGTATTCGAAAATATCCATATTCGTATCCATATTTGAGAATATTCGAATTCATATTTGCATTCATTTTTAAAATATAGATTCGTATTCATATTTAAGACTATTCGATCGTATCCGATCCGTTTCCACCCTACGTAGACAGTGCTGGGTCATTTTCCTGCATTGCTCTGTTCACTAAATTCTTGAAGCTAGATGGAAGGGGACGCAGTAGCCATGTATGCATAGAATCCATTGCATATGTGCCCTGTAGCATTTTTTTCTTCAAATCTAGCCCTCTCGCGCTCAAATTTGTATTCCTGGCCCTCTCCACAACCACGTAGTAGCGGTAGATGACGCATGTCACCAGTTGCGCTACCCCACTACGGCAGGACGTGACCACCTCGGCACGTTGGTCCAGCACGGCAAGCGGTGGCCCCCATTGGCCTGTCGCGCTGCCCAATCATAGCACCACTTACCATGGCCCGGCTGTGGTAGGAGGTGCACGACGCTGCTCTGCGGCCGGTTTGCTTCCCTCGCCTTTAATAATATTCGGTGTGGGTGGTTTGCAATAATCTTTGACGGTACCATGGTTTCTAATAATGTTGGATGCTAGACTATTTTAGAACTTTTGTAAATACACCAGCCACATAGTTTGGAAGGCACACAAATGGACTAATATTTTGTAAAGTACGTATTCTTTTTTATTTTCTATTCAAATGGACTAATATTTTGCAAGCTTCAACTTAAGCAAGAATAGAGTAGCCAAAATAAGATTTAAAGCCGGACATAACAGTTGATAATAGCAGTGCGAATTACATAGCGCGTAGGGTTTGGTTAGGTGTATATGTTTGCCTCAATAACATTCACAAACCATGGACCTGAACCACAAGTACCATGCAAATGCGACTTTTGAAAAGAATAATACTTGACGGATGGAAATCAAGTCAGGCTTGTGGGAATATGTCCTACTCCTCCCTGCGAGCTTTCTTCACATATCTTCCTCATGCACTCCATGTATTTTTCCTTTTTCCTCGTCTTATTCATGTTCATGCTTGTTCCACCTAGCAACAGCCGTAGGCCTGTAGGTGATAAGGTCCATGTCCGCTTTAGTCGGGCACCATTCCTAAGTGCACCTTCTTCCTTGTAGGCGTCGGCAAAGAAGTTAGTACTATTTAAAAGAGATAGAATGAAAATCTCAATAGAAGACTCACATGCGGGCACGCCATGGTGTACCCGCAGACATAGCCATCATGGTTTCCTACGCCGACAAGTTCATACTTAGCCTGCACACCGCAACGACAATATACAATTTTTGATATATAGCCATCATGCCTTGTCAGTGGAACATGGCTCTCATGGTTTTATGGTGCTGAAATTGCGCATTATTATCGTGATTGAGACATCATTATCACAACTAATTAGGTAATGTCATCCACATGAACTAAACATATACATCAATTAAACATGGTTACCAAACACATTCTACACTATCAAGCAACAATTATGCTAGACACTATTTGTATACATATGAAACATACCTCTTCTTGAAGCTCTACACTAGATCTACACGTTTCGCAACTAGAAAACATCCTAAATCCCGACAAAACCACCTCAAAAATCGCTTTCAAACATCCTTTTCCTATCTAATTTCTCTCTTTTCCCTCACTTTTCCTCTCGCTCAGGAATAAAATAAGAGGGTGGAGGGTTGTGAGCAACCGAGCTCTTGATTTTGTGGGCACGCAGTCCCCACGGGCCATGTCAGCTTGCTGCATCCGGGCACCACGACAGCCGACAGGTGTTGCTACGGTTAGGCAGTGCGGTACCCACCACCTACCGCGCTCGATCGTCGCCTACCGTGTTGGACACCTCCTGCTGTGGTGGGGGAGTGTGATAGGTAATACGTGTTATCTATGTTGTTGTCGTAGTCACGGATAGAATTAGAATTGTAAAATTGGGTGAGAGAGAGAGAGAGCTAAATTTGAAAAAAATAGTATGCTACCAGCAAAAAAAAAACGATGTATTCTGCATGGATGTGCCGTGCAAATATCCACACCTCTGCTGAGTGCTGTGGTAGTCACCATGCTACACCACACAAATACAACGACCACTACACGTCGTGCTAGCATGCGTACACACCCGTAGAGCCCTAGCTTATAGCTGGTGCCTACCTCCCTCCCTCTTGACCTCATTCTTTTCCACCATGTGAGCGAGCGTGAGCAGCACAGCATGGAATTAGGCCGGCTGCACAAATGCAGGAAATTTTGCTGCTTACGGCGGTGGGGGCTCAAGTCTGCTCCATGGTAATTTTTCGCCTGACACGGCTAACGTGTTCGATCTCCTCGCGCTAGCTGGCTGGTGTGCATGCATGGGGGAAAAGTTTTCCATGGAGCGAATTGATTCGCCACGTTGACCGGCCCGTCCCGAGAGAGCAGCCCCCTGCTGCCTTTTCCGCCAAAGGCCATTCATTATGCCTCAGTCTAACTTTCTGTCCTCTGCTTCCCGATTTTTTTTTGGGTATATCAACCGCTCATTTCAGCTGAAAAAATAGTTTATAGTTAAAATTACACTATAACTAGCTAAAATTATACTTTAGCTAATAGTGATTTATCTAACGTAATTAAAATTAAAAAAACTAAAAATAAAAAAACAGGTTAGTCAAATACAGATAATACAAACAAATACGGGAAAAAAAGAACCGGCAAAAAAGCTAAAAAAACTAAAAAGTTAGAAAAAGATGAAATTTAGAAATAGTAAAAAAAATAAGCCAGAAATTAGAAGTTCGAGCTGAAATGAGCGGGACCATATATGGTACTGTTTACATTCATAATTACGAAAATGGCAGCATACGTACTGTATTTGTAAAATTAACTTTTTTGCCATCCGGTGGCCAGGCAGCCACGCTGCAAAGCTGACGCGTGGGCCTATCGCTGGCCATGGGCAGACTAGCCGGCTTAATTATCTGTCTTAATTTTTTGTATACTATTTACTTTTGTTTTTAAATATAGAAAATGGACTCAAAAAATTATAAAATTTTATATGCAATCTCTTGATACAATGTACTTAACTGTGTAATGTTTTTGGCAATTTTATACACTATGAATGTTGCTCAAAAATTTATACAATTACCAGATAATGTTCAAATTTTTAAAAATAGCAAATGAGCTCAAAAAATTACAAAATTTTATGTGCAACCTCTCGTAATAATTTATTTGTTTGTGTAATTTTTGACAATTTCATCCACTGTGAATGTTGTTGAAAAATTCGTACAATTACCAAGTGATTAGCAGGTGCGGCAGAGGTGGGTCATTTCATTTTATTTGCTTTATTTAATCAGCATGTGAACAAATGTAGTGGGCCATAGACATTTGGCTCATATGAAAATTGAGTACTCGTGTAGGAAACAGACCACCGAAAGTGTCATTTGCGTCACGTCTATCTCCCCACGCGCAGATCACTCCCGCCATTATCGGCGCGTATTAGCGCAAGTTCACTATCGCTCTCGCTATAAATTTCAAGCTGTGCGCACTCACATTCTTGCAATCTCTTCGTTAACACTCCTTGCCTCGCAGTCTCTTTGCTCACACTCCTCACCTGCGCTCTTTGTCCACTTTCTCCACAGTTGATTAAATATTATTTAGTGCCATCATTAGTAGTCATATTAATAGGTAAATTTTTATCATATGAATTGTCTTTGTTAAATATGTACGTACTTAGTTGCAATTATTTAGGTTAATTAATTTAGTCCTAATTAGTTAGGCATAATCGATTAATTTTTATATTAATTATTTTTTTGTTAGCAAGTATATGTTGTTTAATTGTATATTTTTATATGCTTTATGTTGACTGCATTTAACATTAAAAGTGTAACTATTAAGTATAGCAATTAATTAAACTACGATGCCAGAGGAAAGATTATATTTGAAACATAAAAAAAGAATCTCTAGCAAACTTCTTATTGCATCATGCATGTTGCGTATAGTATAAAAAAGTTGTGTTTATTATCACATTACCTTTGGATTGTTCTTTATGGACACAAGCATCACCCATGCTTGTGCTATTCTTTTATGATAGAATATTATGTTATTTAGTTTATAGGGCCAGTGGAGGGTACGACATGACAAAATCCTGTATATGTATATATCAGATCTTAAGCCGCAATATTGCTCATTAACTTAAGCACTTAATTTGCTTGCTTTTGATGAAAAGACAATTGAGGTAGAGAAAAGTAAAAAAGCTAGATATATAGTAAAACAAAACTATACTGATAAATAATTATGACAAGTAGCATCAAGGCTCAAATATTTCTCTTGTCCAGATTATGAACATGTGTTCATATGCACCATTTATTTGGACCAGTACGCATTTGCAATGTCAATTTTAGCCCTAAGTGTATATTATTTTACACTATTTATTTCATCGTAAATTTTAAATTTGTAGTATTTTACTCCTATTATCAATTTTTGCACTAATATTTGATCTATCCTATTTGTTGGAAGGTATGACTTTACCGAAGCTTCTCGAACAATTCTACAATGAGAACCACTGGTGCCACTCATGGATGATGGGTGACACGGCTGGCCCTCCGCCCTTGAAGCTGCGGGGTAGGAGGGATCAATGGGAGCTGGACAAGCGCTACGTCCCAATCCTGTGGACAATGAGTTTATTGCCCTTTGCGAGGCTAGTCTCAGTCGGACGCCAATTCACCATCGACGGTAGCCTGCTTGCGGCACTGGTGGGCAGGTGGAAACCCGAGACACACACATTCCACTTTTGGTGGGGGTGAGATGATGGTCACTCTTCAGGACGTCTCATTCTTAACTGGTCTCATTCTCCAGGGTGACACACTTTATCCAGCCCCTACACTGGCAAACTGGAAGGAGAGGCTGGTGGACCGGTTTGGCTTGGCTATCCCAGAGGGTGCTCGTGGAGTCCCCCGCACTTGGCTGAACAATTTCAGTGTGTGCCTGCAAGATGCATCGCTCGAGGTCATCAGGACACACCTCGTCTTTAGTTGGAGCATGTTTCCAGCCACACACGACGATATTTGCAACGTCGAGTTCATCTACCTCACTGACTCTTTGGTTGACGCAGAGTTTGGGACGATGCCTCAATATAGCTGGGGATCAACCGTCCTACGAGTAACATATCGGGGGTTGTGTGACACACTAACACTTACCAGCACGCCACTGCTGATACCGCCAACCTGGCCATCTGCTACGTGCTCCTATAGCTGTGGAGTTGGGAGCACTTCCCTGTTAGCGCGTCCGGTCATTGTGACACCAGTGCACCCATTCGGCGAGTTCATCGACCTAATAGACGGCCCCACTATGGGCTTCCGATGGACTGGTGCCTGACTGTGCCGGGCCAAGGGCAAACCGTCGAGGTGATATTTGTTGTGGTACAATGAGTTCGAGTCATTGCATGACATCGACATCATCTCGGGTCCATGGACTGTAGATTTCGTGCATCTTGTATCGCCATACAAGCTATCGCTGCAATGCCTATAGAACGCGGAGCTATAGGTGACGACACGCCATCTGGTGTTCTCATACATTGTGAAAGCTTACGCACCGCAGCGTGTAATTCGACAGTTTAGTTTGCTCCAAGTCACGCCCCATCTGCACGGTAGGTTCCTACCATGAGTTGTACACCAGTGAGTCAAACTCCATCCAAGTAATGTTTACACTTTTGTATGCCTTGCTCTAACATCGATGATTCTAGAAATGTAGGCAATCGAAGGCGGGTTAGCATGGTATGGACTGGCAGCCACTATAGCAAGAGTGGATGACAGTGTGGACAGACAGGGCGCACCTGGATGTCGTCATGGAGAAGTGTCCATATGACGCCCGGATGTATGATGAGTACCTGGAGAGTACATTCCCCAGTCGTGCAATAGACTCATTGTTCCGCCAACAAATCGCCTTCAGCAGATCACACACGAGAACAATCTACAATGCTCGATTGATCCCCACAGAGCTTCGCGGTGGCATGACAACGTAAGGCAGTTGTAATTTCATATCGTTTCATTTATGAAATTCGTACTGGTTGTTACTGAACCTGTTTCGTATGTCACTTCAGTTGGAGCGGGCACAGCGCATCACAAGCGCGTCCGAGACCACCATCAGTAGCCAGAGACACCACCAGCCTTGTAGAATACTTTGAAGTACATCCTAAAGCAGACCAAAAAATAGTGCACAACTTGAGCTGCGACCATTCGATGGATCACGACGTGTACATTAGGCACCCAGGAGGGGCACCATGCTCACCTGCCAGGTCATCATGACCTAGCGAGTCCAACTGACCATCGCAATCTATCGAGTCTGCCCATCGTCATAGTACTAGTCGTCGATCATCCGTGGCCCGTATCGATGAGGTAACTTACGTACAAACCTACATTTTGTTTTCTATTAGGCCTTACATTCTGCTAACATCATGGTGTTCTCCCGTCGCAGGTTCGTCGTCGAGATACATCACTTTTGACATTCGCACGACCTACACAGACTATCGCTCCCCATCGTTCATCTTCTTACGCATCCGAGAGGTGTGAGATTCATATTCTATATCCAGAATATTTATTGTGACTAACATCGTTTCATCTTGCAGCCTGCAATTCAACATGGGAGTGACGTCGTGTCCACCGATGACGATACGGACCTCCTGAATGCTTTTAGGGAGCAGTACACACCGCCAGGGTTTGCATCGTATGTAGGTCATAGCTCATCGTTCACACGATACCCAGGGTTTGGAGGCTTCAGTGGGCAGAGCTCCTTCGGCTTCATTGCCACATTGTACGGTAAAGACGAGAGTGCCTCTGCACCACGAGGGATTTCTAGAGTCCTTTGTTCACGACATTATTGCTAATGGCCCATAGTTCAGCATACCTTACCTAGAGGACATCGACGTGTACCGGACCCAGTCTGCTGTACCTCAGCCTACTGAACCACCGCCGACCACTGAACAAACGGAACAGTCTCCATACCTCCTTCAAATCGAGGCGCAAGCTCTAGACCGAATTGCGTACCCCATGGGAAATGCTCGTGCTCAACGGAAGACAAGGCCATGCACGGGGATGTAGACGAGGCGAGGACATAGCAATGTCTCAGATGGGTGAGCCATATCGCATCCCGTGCGATGTGTTTTTTAATTATTACATGTACTTCTACAAATATTCGTAATATATAAAAATTTAAAACTGCACATAAAATTTCGTAATTTTTGCAGCTTGTTTGCTACATGTAATGTCTCCTACAAAAATCATAATCGTACAAATTTTTTTAGCAACGTTCACAGCGGATAAAATTGCAAAAAATTACATAGTCAAGTACGTTGTGTTGAGAGGTTGCACATGAAATTTTGTAATTTTTTGAGCTCATTGCTATATTTAAAAATTAAAATAAATAGTATACAAAAAACTAAGATAGGTAATTAAGCCAGCTAATTATCTAACTTAATTACCTGCTATCTACCCATTGGGAGATAGGCTGCCTGTCGTCTAGTGGCGGGGTGGCAAGCCCACGTGTCGACTTCTACGGTGTCACTGCCCGGCCACCGGACCACAAAAATGCTATTTTTGTTAATACGTCACGCACACTGCTATTTTCGTAATTACGGATGCAAACAGTGCCAAAATATACCAAAAAGTTCTGCTTCCCTATGCCCATGTACTTAATTGCATCTGCTTCTTCCACTTTACCCACTTATATCCTAAGTCTGAATTATACAACTACAAAACAGTTTACTTCTTGCCCCTTAATTATTGAAACCGGAGTAAATCACCCCCTTACCCTAAACCACCCTGATTTTAGATGACATGGCACCCACTTGTATATGTTTTGCCGATGTGCCATTCACATGGATAGTTATCGCCAGGTCAACAAAGCTCAATTAGAATAATAAAATAAAAAAGCTTGCTTGGCCCCACCTGTCACACTCAAGTGCTTCTTTTTCCTCCTTTGTTTCTCCTCTCTCTCTTACTTCATCCCACCTCCCCAAGCTCAATCAGCCTTATCTTCCTGTTCCATCTCCCACGATCTCTTTCTCTCTAAGCCTACCCTGTCTCGCCACTGCTGCTCAGCCTCGCCGACTCTGCCTGCTCCCAGTGCCCACTGACGCTTGTCTCCACTGGATCCACATGCTCCTACACTGCCACCGCCATTGCCCTTGGCCATGACGGCCTCCGTGCCCCCTCTGCTCTGACCCAATGTGAGACCATCTAGCCCTCCTCTTCATTTTGCCCCAAACCACATCCCCTATCTCACTATCGATCGGCCAAAACATGCGATGCCATTGCCTTCTTCTCCAAGTTCGGCTGCCGCACAATCGCTCTGATCTCCCTGTCCAGTGAGCTCCTTCCAAAACGGTTTGCATCACTTTGTATTCCCGAACCCCCTCTCTTATTCCCATAAGTTAATTTCATTTTAACGTAGCCGTTTTGCCAGAATCGATCTCATCTTTGTCACCTCTATCTGAGTACCGCCGTCGCCAAATTTGTCCTCTCTGTGAACTCCTGCCATCATCAATCACACTATTATCTTTCTCTTATCGTGATTTACGCTATGCTCATGTCTCCCTTGCTGAAGCACACCACCACTGTCTGCCTTTGTCTTGGTCACCGCCTGACATCGCTAGTGTCGCTGACGTGCTTCCTTGCCCGTGATACCATTGCCTATCCCTTCCCCAATGTCTGACCAACCCATTTTGATCCTTGACTGAGCCTGCCTCATCACCATTCACCGTCGTCATCACCACCTAGAGTCACCATGGTGGAGGTTAAGGACGGTGACATGGGTGCCAAGTCAACACAAAACTAGGCTACGTGGCAAAAACCACCAATAGAACCAGCTCTAAGAAGCGGTTTTAATAACAGGGGCTGCAAAAGGTGAACTATTTTGTAGTTGATGGTATTATTCGGACTTAAAAGCATAAGTTGAGAGGTAAAAATGATCAGGACAAGGACAATGACTTCTTCATCCTAGCTAGGGATGCAAACGAATCGAATATGGACGGATAATGCCTCTATCATATTTGTTTTTATATTTTTTTCTCGGATGAGGATACGAATATGGATACCTTAGATACAAATACAAATACGAATAATATCGAATACAGATACAGAGCGAATACAAATTAAAACGAATACGGTTATGAATATTTATTGGAACATGAAAACCCCTTAAACTATACATCCAAAATCAATGAAAACACATAAATAGTTTATGTTGTCAAAACATTAATGAAATCTGAACAAGCATAAGTATTTTTATCCACAATAGTCATGCTATTGTATAAATTTTAAATCTTCAAATGTCAATTAATTTTTTCTAAAGTCGTAAATAATTCTGAATGGATTTCTACCATTTACATGTTACTAATAAATTAATTAAGAATTTAAATTTGCATCAAAATGATTTAAACGGTAGTACATCAATTTAATCAGTACAAATTTTAATCTACCGACAATATTAAATTTATTTTTAATAAACATAAATATTTGCTAGTAGGCTGGTGGCAGGGGAGATGAGAGAGGCTGGCTTGGGCTGGGCAATGTTGGGCTGAAATCTCGGATATCTAGATTCGTATTATCTGGATAATCTGTATTTGTATTCGTATTTGTTGGATATCAGGCTTAAAAAATCCGTATTTGTTTCCGACAAAAATTCCGTATTTGTTTCCGATCCAAGAATTATCCGAAGAAAATCTGATCCGACACATCCGTATTTATTTTCATCCGAATCGGTCTGAAACTACCCGATCCGTTTTTACCTTTAATCTGGTACAGCTTTTTATTCGAAGAAAAGCTCGTTTATATTATATATGTAGGGGAATAGAACAAGGAAGCTTCCCCAATTATGGGTGTGAAATAAATTATACAATTGGAGGGAGACATGCATGGAACTGATGGCTGACACCATCACGACTCACGAGCTTGTACACAAAGAACGACTAGTTTGGCGATGTCACCATGGCTATTGGCTTACATATGCATGCTACACGTTACCTTTTTCCATGGGAACTTGCTTTGCAGTGCATAATTTGTTTGCTTAAAGATAGCTGTAAGAGAAAAACATAAAGCCAACCTTAGCCAAATCGAGTAAGATTGCTTTTTCATTTTTCTTGATCATGATGGAGTGTGCAATAATACGAGTAGCTGCCTAGCTCCAAGTAGGCGGCAGCATCGATAGAGCTTTCGAGTGGTGCAACAATTTGAGAAGGAAAGCAGCAAAAAAGGGTGATCGAGGGTGGCGTGAGCACAAGACGGGGGAAATCCAAATGATGGCTTTGCTTTTAATTGGTGATCATGGTTGTACAATTGTACACCCATGGAATCTTAATTGCCTGTCGCCATGGGCAGCACCTGTTGCACGCTACTGCTAGCTGCAAGCGAGACGAACCGCATGCATCTATTGAAATAGTCATGGTAGATGGAATCATTACACCAGTATCTAGGATTAGCAGAGGAGTTCAGCTAGTGGAACATAGCCCTTCGAATCACAGATTGAACTTGGACAAGAAGTTTTTTTCTATGCTTCGCTTGATTCCCTTCGATTTGTCATGCTCACCATGATTGCGCAATCTGAAGTTGTCAATCGTAGTCTGGATGATTAAAGGTCTGTTTAGGACATAAGAATATATAAAAAACAACACATTTTCTATGCGATTCATACAAAATTTCGGCACTCACGCTTGGTTAGGCTGAAAAGCTGTGGCTTATGGCTGAAATTGCACTGTAGCGGCTAAAATTGTACTATAGCTGAAGGTGGCCTATTTGGTGTAATTAAATTAAAAAAATTTTAAAATAGAAAAATATACCAGCTCATCATGGACAACGCAAACGAATACCAAAAAAAGAACCAGCAAAAAAGCTCAAAAAAAATCAAAAGTTCAGAAAAAACGAATTTTATAAATAGTAAAAAATAAGTTAGAAGTCAGATGCTGAAGTCAAAATAAGCAGGGCCAAAGCCCGTCCCGTCCCCTTCTCGGTCGCTGAAGGGACTACGGCAGATTGCCTCTCCTAGAAAGCCAATAGCCTTTGTTTAAAGGCTGCATCTGATAGCCTTTAATTACGGTTTTGTCTATATTATTTTAGATAGTAACGGATAGAAGAGATAACGATATGAACTATATATATAATTTTAAGTTGAGGAAGCTATTTAAAAAATCTGTTTCAAGAAAATACTTTTATTTATTTCGATTTTCGGAGAATATAAAAATCAAAAGTTCAAAACAACGTGACTAATATTGTATTGGTGAGTTCCAAAAGTGTTGAAGCGTGATTTGGCTGATCCGGCTGCCGTCGATGTCTCCCCCCAACGATCCCTCTGCAAGGGCCGAACATGTGTTTACTGTTTAGGAAGCGCATTAAAGCAAGTTTAACAGAAGAGGTGGCTGCCACCTCTAAGACTAGCCAAATAAGCAAAAAGAGTACATATAACTCATGTGGAGGTAGCTAATACAATAAGTTGAGTAGAGGTTACCTCTACTAAAGCACTCAAATATTTAATACTTGCATAAATATATCAGGAGTCACCTCTTGCATGAGGGGTAGTTTGTCTCTCTCTCCTCGTATGATGTGCTAGAGGTCACCTCTTATATAAGAGGCAGCTTGCCTCTCTCTCCTCTTGTCTCTCTTCCACATAAGATTGTGTTGACGTGAATTTCGCTAGAGGCGATCTAGTCAGCATTATTGTACTTGCTCTTAGACTAAATTACAGTTAGCTATAGCACGTAAAAATATGCATTTCACTCTCTTACACGTGGGGCCAAATAGTTATTGTAATAGCTACCTTATTGTATGAACTATTTTTTTGAAAGCTATAGATGAAATGGACAAGTGTTATAGCCACTAGTTGGCTATACTATTGTACTTGCTCTAAGGCCATTAGAGCAAGTACAATAGTATAGCCAACTAGTGGCTATAACACTTGTCCATTTCATCTATAGCTTTCAAAAAAATAGTTCATATAATAAGGTAGCTATTACAATAACTATTTGGCCCCACGTGTAAGAGAGTGAAATGCATATTTTTACATGCTATAGCTAACTGTAATTTAGTAGCCAGCTTCCTTCTCTCTCTTCCTTTCTCTCTCTGCCACGTAAGATTTGGTTGATATTATATTTGCTATAGTCTGCTGACTAAGCCTTATTGTACCTGCTCTTAGCTTCAGAAATTGCTCTCATATGTACAGCCTAGAGAGTCCAGGCTGTCCAACATCATTACATCCTTTTTCTCTTTTTTCTCCCTCTCCTTTTTCTGCCCCTAGACCATTTCTGTCGCCATATAGATTTTCCTTCAGAGATCTTGTTTGTTGTAACAATCACATTCAGCAAGAAGGCTTCCAAAAGGCAAGATGTGAAATGGGCCAAAAAGAAAAAGGATATAGAGGGAAGGGGAAAAAAAGAGATGAGAGGATAGACATGCAGTAAAAATCGGAGGTGAGAGGAGGGTAAAAAAGCCACAATTGTGAGGCATTCGATTTGGGGGAGGGGATGATGATCACTGGAGGGTGGTATTAATGGAAGGTGGCGCAGTAAGTAATAGGTCCGTTATTTTTAGTTTTTCAATTGGTTAATTTTTTTCAGTAATCAATATTTATTAAATTAATAAATTATAGTCAAAAGATATAAGCTATAACTCAAAAAACGTCTCCATAATAATCTTTACTAATTTAAAAGAGAGAGTTAGTAGTTGTGATTTATCTACCTCTCTCAACTCCTTTTGAATCTCCCTAAAAGATTTCTAACAAAAATAGAAAAGACAATCTACTAAAAAAACAAATTTTAGCACCTAAAAATTCTCTAACTAAAAAAAATAGAACTTACCATACGCATAGCAGAGACGAGAATGTAGAGGCATAATAATATTGACTCAACGTATTAGAATAATATGATTTTTTTTATCTGTGATATAGCCTGAGCACTCGGCTAGTCCCAGTAAAAGAAGAGTTGGAAAAAAAAAAGTAGAAGAGTTGAAAGAAAATTAAAGTTGGAGGAGGAGGAGAAAAGAGGGGGTAGGGTGTGATGATGAGCGAGGACCCGGAGATGAGCCATCATTACGAATCTTGGGCCGGCCGAGGCCCATCATCATCACCATTTGAAGCCCCCTCTCCTCGTCGTACCTCTCGCTCACACGGTCACAGACACCCTCCTCTCACACGCTTGCACTCGCCAAGCCATTTGGTTTGGCCACCTAAACCGCCAAAGCTCTCGCCAGCACAAATTACTGCGCCTGTCCCCTGTAGAAGTACAAAAGTATGTGCGATGGAATGCAGTGCGCTGGTGACCCGTGAGAGGCCATGCACGTTGGGTTTCTGGAGATGCTGCAGCGGATCGCCTGTTGGCGAACGAGAGCTGGCTTGGTTATGATGGTCCGTCAAGCGTGGTGCTTTAGGGCTCGTACAATGATTTTCAGGTATGTATGTCCTGTTTTGTAGAGTTCTTGGTGGTTGAGAAGCAGGGACCTTCCCGGCAGCCCCAACGATGGTCCATTTGGAACACAGGTAAGAGCAACTTCAAGAGATTAGCCAAAAGAAGTATCTAAATTTAGTGATTTAGCTATTCTCTAAAATGAATCTCACCCAAAAAAACAAGACTACTCCAACAGGCTATCTAAACTAGAGGGTGCGCGGTGGGTCGCGTACGCGCGGGAATGGGGCGCAGCGTACGGGAAGGAAACGCTGACCGCGCCAAGAGGCTGGATGGTGAGCGAGGTAGGCTATCCAAAAATAGAGAGCGAAGGAGGAGGGATGGAGAGCTACTAAATTTGGAGAGTCATTTACAGAGTCTATTGGAGACGTTTTTTCTCCAATAATAGCCAAATTTACCTTTAAAAAATGATTTAGCTCTTCTCTTGGAGTTGCTCTAACGCACCTGAATTTTCTAAGAAACGGTACGCAATCCGTACTAAACCATATGAGGGCATGTTTTTTTACTTATTTCTGAGGTTTATAGTTTTTGGCTGAAAATTTTGAATTTTAGGCTGTTTGTGATAGAGATTATGGAGAGAGGTACTCGCTTGCGATTTTGGCTAGTACATATATTAAGATTTTTAATGTATACTATAATTAACTTGTAGATCCTATCTTAAGAAAATATTCTGTTTGAAAGTTTAGTATCGTAGCAAAAGTCAAAGCCATTTTTATAAGCTGCAAAGAACAGATCATAAGAGGGTGGACACCATCTAGTGGAGAACGTAGATGAAAGGTACGGTCAGGTGTAACCATAAGTTATCAACAATGCAGATTAATTGTCTTTTATCTATATACCAGTTCGCTAGTACATGAGTAGTTCCCCGGCGAGGCGCGGCGACGGTAAGACACGGGCCGTGCGACCGTGACGGCACGGTGGCGCGTACAAGGAAAAACGCACCCCACCATAACGTGAGGCCAACCCCTGCACACCCCAACCTCATCATTAGCCACCATTTAAGCCTGCCGCCGCCTCCTCCCTCCCCTGCCCCCTTCTGCCGTCCCCCTTACGACCATGCATGATACCCCTGTGTCCCTCCCCTCTCCTCGCGTTCAAAGGCCTCATGAGAGCGCCCTCGTACGTGCAGGCAGCGCTAACACGTGGACCCCGGGGCCGCGTCGCCGGCGTGAGGGGGAGGGGGTTGGCAGGGCCTGCCCCCCTCATATCTCGATAAATTTGAACTGTAGCACGGTATATTTCAAGAAATTTTGTTGGTATTAGTGCTGTTTAACCTCTCATCGTAACTATATCGTACAGTTTAGTTAGCCCCTATCATTTCTAAATTCTGGCTCTTCCCAGCTGGCCGCCCGCGCGTCAGCAAGACAACCCAAGCGTTCGTTTTGAGCCTGGGAGAAAAAGGAGGGAAGAGCACTATAACACCCCAGGGCAACATTAAGCCTGGAGTGTCAGCACTGTCTATGAACTACGAATGAGGTGCTTCTGTGTCCCTATAAATAAGCCCCACCACCCACCACAATGGGCAACCCCAAGCACAGGCAGAAACACACACCGCATCACACATACAAGAATTGTTCCTCGTTTCCTTCCCTTTTGCCTCTCCCTGCCCCAGGGCAGTCTCATAGCCTCATCACACGCTGCCTCTGCTGCCTGAGCCCTGCTTTAGTCTCCCCCCTCATCTCCCCAGCGGCAGCAAGCACTCAGCGGCGCCCGGCTTCCAACAAGGTGATGCTCTCGGTCTCATCAGTTTCTTTTTGGTGGTGGTGATGTGCTCTTGCATGGGTGCGTGCACAATCATGCGTGTGCCAATGGGGCCTCCCCTTTCTTGGTGTAACACTAGGTGGTGCTTGCAACCCTTTTTGTTTGCTTCTACTTTATATCTTGCATAGTGGCATGCAATTTGCTGCCTCCAATACCTTCGGTTTGTTTATATGTCTTGACAACTTTGCAAGTTGCTACTATATTCCATTTGTAGCTGCAAAAGGATGTTAACATGGGTATAACTGTAATGATATTTTAGAATGAGCAACCCTCCCCTTTCTTTATTATATAGAAGCTTCAGGGGGTGACATGCTGCAGCCCACTAGTACGGGCAGTTATTCTGTTTGCAACTTTGCATTACAGTGTGCGCAAGCAAAACGTAGCTTCTTACCTCCGAGGATGTTGCCACAGCAGTGACACCATCCTGGGTTTCATGGATATTAAATTGGCTGTGTTATTTTAGGTTTTATGTTTATGGTTTTTGACGTTTGCTACAGAAATTAGAATTCAGTTATATTAGACAAAATTACATGAGACTATCAATCTCTTCCTACTCTCTTTTACGAATAACAAAAATATAAAAATTATAAACCACAGTCTAAAAAATCCACCCACGCAAGCACGATACACCTCACTGTTTCAGCCTCCATGTCTTCTTTTCTGCAGTCATAGCAGCATGCATGTAACACGAGTTATAAGTCTCAAGCATGCAACAGAACAAAAAACGAGTACTGTAACTGAAAGTCTGAAACAGGGTCCACATAGGGGTGGCATGGCTGCTAATTTTGTTATCCTGTTGGTAGCAGGCAAGATGGACAGGCTGAACGCGAAGCTGTACCTGCAGAACTGCTACATATTGAAGGAGAACGAGCGGCTGCGCAAGAAGGCGCAGCTGCTGAACCAGGAGAACCAGGCCCTGCTCTCCGGGCTCAAGCAGCGGCTCGCCAAGAAGGCGGCGAACAAGTCCAACAGCAATGGCAATGCAGCGCCCGGCATCCGTGCACCCATCCCTGACCTCAATGCGGCTCCACCGGCGAACGCCGGACATGACAAGGCGGCACCCAAGTCCAAGAAGGCGGTGGCGAACTAATGCAGCTTGGTACTGTCAGTGTCATGGGCTAGAGTTTGCAGCCATTAAGGATTTTAGCTCTGAATGTTAGGAATGTTTGTTTAGTTTTAGCTATGGAACTGCACGCCTACTGATATGTAGCAGGGCCCTTATGGATGGATAACTAGATCAGCTAGGAGTATATATACATAGTTGGGTCATTGTGTGCTACATGACAGTGGTGTTTGAGCAGCTCTTGCTTTCCTGTCCTGGCTTCTTTAGCACGATTTGAGCTAGAATGTGCCAATCTAATACATGATGCTACCTTGGATTCTGCCTTCTATTTATCTTCAAAAACTCATTAAGCTTAGTAGTTTAAGTGCAGCTGAACAATTTCAAATCAAGCAACGGCAAGTAATGAAATAATACAGTTCGTTATCAGCCATGAAAATACCGAAAGGCAAAAATCGCATGATCTTTATTTGAGACAGCCTATTAAACTGTAGAAATGAAAGGATGCTGATCATACTGCGCATTATTACACTAGTAACGAATTGCAAGTGTCATTCAGTAAAAAGGAACTTAGGGCTGTCATTCAGTAAAAAGGAACTTAGGGCTGATGCCCGTTTGTCAAGAAAAAGAATGTTAAGGTCCATGGTACAGGGTAACAATGCAAATGCGATAGTTCACATAGAAAATATACTAACTGTTAGGAGAGTGGCCCCGACTTAGACCTGGTTGGTCCGCCAGGACAAATGTTATTATGTGTATAACTACGCAGTAGGCAAGGAAAGGATATATGTTTGACCTCGCCATTAGAAACCCTAAGGGGGATAGGGGATATTTGTGTAAACAATTTCTCTGTGGCTATAAATATGACCTCCTAGGACACCATGAGGAGAGGGAGAACTATTAGAAATATGCTCTAGAGTCAATCATAGATATCATTATATTTAGTTATGTTTATGGTTTATTGGATAATATGTTATCTTGTTTCTTAAATAATACCGTTAACATTTATTATCAAGTATGTGATTTGATTATGAAACTCTATTTATGCGATGATTATTCTTAAATAATCCCTAGGCAGAAACATATGAAGACACATATGAATAGACTAGTATATGTATTGACTGATGATCATGTTTCACGAGTCATAAATATAGAGATATCAAACCAATAATATGGACATATATTAGCGAATATGGGGTTGGATCGACCGACCATGAGATACTACGAGAACGTTGCATTCTTATATATCATCAGTTGGTCTTATTTACAATGCGTATGCTATGTCCTTAGACTTGAGATCGCTGCACGTACTCATGATGCATAATGGATGATTTAGGGGTTGCCAAACGCTACTCCTTAACTGGATAGTTATAAAGGTAGCTTTCGGGTTTTACCATGATGCAAGCATCGAGGCATGGTCGATCAAGATATGATTTGCCCCTCCATGCAATGGGAGAGATATCTCTAGGCCTCTCGAGTGATTGGATTTCAAAAATGCATGGCCATGTTACTCGCGGTTAAAGAGTTAACCGTAGTATGAAAATTCAAGTCACATGATCGAGAAATAATGATCTAGTGAACCAACAAGGATGGCATGTACTCGCTTTGTGCTTGACCGATATTGTGAGGCAAAGGAAAATGCATATAAGTTTTGTTGAGCTTTGTTCGATATGATATTTATGTATACTTAGGAGTCGACATGTCTTGCTAGGGGCCGCTACCGATTACTGGACAAGTAGGAGTACTCGGGCTATGTCTAAGTATACGTGAATCTATAGGGTCGCACACTTAAAGGGCTAGGATATAATTCAAATGGTGATCTGAATTCATATGGGCCACGAGTTTCTAATGGGTCTCAAGTTTGAGGTCCATCATGGATGCCTATAAATAAAGTGGCAGTGGCATAGGGTTTGAGGAGAGAATTCGGAATTCCTGAAACTCTAGTCGCCACTAGGGATGGCAATCGGGCGTGGCGGATACGGGTAGTGCTCGCCCATACTCGTACCCGCGACCCTGATTTACACCTACGGGTATACCCGCGAAGGACGACGGGAGAAAAACCTCGCCCATACCCGTCGCCCGTGGGTATACCCGTTTACCTGCGAACTGAGAGTCACCATCTGAGAGTTGAACTAATGACAGATACATATAAGCAACAATTGTTGCTAGGAAATATAATAACTATCAAAAAGTTTATAACAATTAATAGTAATTAGAGATATATAAAAGTTTATAACAATCAATAGTAATTAGAGATATTGCTAAGACTGCGCCACCTGTCAATCTATATCGTGGGTAAACGGGCGGGGCGGGTACGGGTAGAGCTTACCCATACCCGTACCTGTTTACCCGATGGGTAAAGTGTCCCCCCTATTTCTATACCCGTGGGTAAAGAAAATATCCCATACCCGGCTCCATTAGGGTATTTACCTATGGGTATATGGGTAAACGGGCACAATTGCCATCCCTAGTCACCACACCTTTCCCATCTAATACCACGCAGGTGGTGCTAGCACTCTAGCGCGTGGTGTTCCTGTCCCGTATGTGTGGATAACTTGGAGGTGTTGATGCGAAGCTTCAGCAATAGGACGATCCGAAACTTGTGACGACCTGAAGGAGTTGGAGGAGGAGATGTGCGGCTCGTACGACTACTACTGCGCCAACACACTACATCGACTCTACTTTCGCTATGATTCTATGTGTCTAGTGGTAATCCCATAATCTATTACTAGCGGAGGTACCTTGTTTATGCTGTAGAATTTTAGAAGCTGAAAAGAACAGGGCCAGAGCAAAAAATATCTTATTGCATATATACAAAGTATACATGGCACCTAATAGGCCACCTCGACTAAGTAGAGAATGAAGCATTAGGACACAATGTACCTTTGCCTCACAAGCATCGAGGGTGATGAAGAGCAGCTCTGTACCGCATGACTACAACACCTTTCAGTCTAGCGAAGCATCAGCATAGTCCGCCGCAGCTCGCATGGTGCGAAGCATGTCCGGTTGGGGAATGAAGTCCCTGAGTGATAGCTGATGTGCTTCGCCACACACCACGCCCATCGGAGCAAATCGTGAGGTATCCTCCGTGATGACTGTAGCTACGCTTTTCGAGGCACCCCATCGTCGGACATTTGCACTCCCACCGCTGGAGGAGGGGTCATTGTCGAGGGCGACAGTGTAAGGGAGCATATCAGAGATAACCTCCGAAGTCCTAGGAATAGAATGAAGGACTCAAACTTGTGGCGGAGTTGCCAGGGACGCGGACGGGAGTTCTGTTGTCCTTCGTGCAGGGGAGGACATAGGCGCGGAGTCCACAGCTTCACCTGGGGGCTTCGGGGGGCTGCCGCTTCAGTGGTGTAATCCTCCTACAAGAGGTCCAGAGCAGCCTGATACCCCATCACAAGGTTAGACAGAGGTGAGTTGAAGTGGGCATGCTTCACCGGACGGCTCTACGAAGTATGTGACATAGGCTCCGCTGCCACATGCGAAGGTTTTGCCAAGGGCAAGGCAGGCTCCGCAGTGCCAACCTCTGCATTGCCTTACGCGTAAGCCTCTTGGTCGTTCGGATGGTGGCCTTCATCAGCATTGTCCTCGCTGTCTCCCTCCCCCTCCACCTCCACAACATCTTCACCCCTGCTGAGTTCCTCCAAGCTGGCCTCCAAGCCAAGGGGAGCAGGGGCTGATGATAAAGGAATCATGGTGATGGGTGGAGGTGAGTCTTCCCGCCCATCAGGGTCCTCATGACCACTGTTGTCCTCGCCGTCACTTTCCCACAAACCATGCGATGGACCGCCACCACCAGTAGGGACGGGGTGCTCAGGCACAGGAAGCCCAAGAGCCTCGCAAACATGGTTGATGCGGGGACCGTCCGACATCACAATTGCCCAAAGGATCTGCTCCTTCAGGATATTGGGGCCAAGGAACATGGCCATGGCCCTCTTGGCCTCCTCCAGCGATAGCACTAAAACACGTCCACAAGGAAGATGTTAGAGGTTGCCAATGTAGAAGTGCCGAAGAATGGGAAAAAAGGTACAAAACCTACCTGGACCTGAAGGCCATTCTAGCTGGGTCAAGGGGCTCTAGAGCCCATCCTACCTGGCGGATCTAGTCTTCAACACCAGCTATGGGCTAAAGGGGCCATGTAGAGCATGCAAAACTCTTCAGAGAGATCGCACATGTTCATGCATGCACAAGTGGGTGGAGCCTCCTCGTGTGCACCTCATCGTCCTGGTCGAGCTTCGTGCATGGGGAAGGTACGAAGTCCATACTGCCCCCGGTCCAGTTGAGGCGGCTTACCAGTTTGATGGCATGGTAGAACCACCTCTGCACCCAGTTCGATTCCCACTTCATCTGCGTTGAGTTGGAGGGGAAGTCTTTCAAGTAGCCAGAATGGTCTTGGAAGTTGACGCTCACCAGGTTCAAATATTGACAATCGCCCACCCTTTTTAGTTGGCAATGGGCATCGTGCAGGGAAACGAAGAGTGTTACACTCGAGACGGTTACCTCCGACTGAGCGACAGATGAGAAGACCACAAGCCACGCAATTGCATTCATGATCAGCTGCGGAAGCTCCAACTCATAAGCTCAGAGCACCTCACCGATGAAGCCCAGAAGGGACACGAGTCTAGTGTCAAAGTATGCCGCGAAAACCAGCGTCTCGCCCTACCTTAGTCAGGGGACAACTTCATCGGCGACCAGCCAGCGAATGAGTTGCCAGTCGAAAACCTTCTTGTCGCACACAAGCGCATCCAGGAGCTCGTCAATTGCCAAGGACCAGCCTAGCGCATTGACAAAGGAGCCTACCCACTCTGATCCTTTCCATCGCTTGCTGGTGGTGGGCCCAAAAAGCGCATCCTCACCAGATGCACCATCACAGCCACCGTCACCATGGCTCGACACTGCCGCGTCGTGCCAGCGTGGCCGGTGCACTCGCTTCCTTGAGTCATCTTGGGAATAGCGGTGTAACATCCCAAAATTTGGCTTTTTGAAAAATTTAAATTCAAATTTATTATTTTAAGCTAATTGGATTTTATTTGGCTTTTCTGAATTTTCTGGAGTTTAAAACCTATTTTTAAAATTTAAAAGGTAATTTAAAGTATGAAAATAAAATACCAACAGTAGATGGAAATAGTTTTGTTTAGTCCAAAATATGTCCAGAAGTTTCTGTGAATTTTTGGAGGTATTTTCATATTTTTCTGAGGCCTAAATAATTTTCTAGCCTTTTCTGAAAATCTAAATCGAATTTGGAAAATAAAATTCCTCCCTGCCCCTCCGGCCGACGCGTGGACGGCTCAGATCCGCCCACGTCGCCGCTCGGCCTGATCCAGGCCGCCCCTCCCCTTCCCCTCGCTGTCTAGCGGGCCCGTCCCGTCAGCCGCACACGCCCTCGCTCTCACTGCACGCGGGGCCCGCCTGTCGGATCCGTCGTCCCTGCGGAGCGCCCCCTTTCCTTTCTTCCTCCCCTCTTTCCTTTTTCGCCGGCCGACCGAGACCGCGCCGGATCCCACCTTTCCTTCCCCGTCCCTCCGGTTTTGGAAGTCCCGGACGCCTCCGTGACCAAATCCCCTCTTCCCCGCGTCCTTCTTTCCCTCTCTGCCCCCTATTTCCTTTCGGCCCCGCTCCCTTCCTTTTCTCGGCCGCCATCTCCGGCGAGCAATCCCGCGCCCGTGTCCCCTCCTCCGCCCTATAAAAGCCCCCCCTCGGCTTCGCCTCCTCCCGCACCACCTCCCAGAGCTCTCCACCTCCTCTCCCGAGCCCTGTAGCACCCCAGCACCGTGCGCTCTCTCTCCCCGAGCTCCGCCCAACTTCGGCGAGCCTTCGCCGCCGCCTTGGTCATCCCCGGAGCCCGCCGTCGCCTCCCTGAGCTCCCTCTCGTCCGTGCGATCCTCCTCAACACCTCAGCCGCCCCTCCCCGCCACCGGAGCGCCGTCGCGCCGGAGGACCCGAGCCAGCTCCGCCACCCCCTCGTCGCCGGCCTTCTCTGCTCGTCGTCGCACCTCGTCGACCCCTCCAACCGAACCCCCTCCGCTCAAGGATTGCATTTCACGCACCGCTCGCACCCCTCCGACCTTCCATCGCCGCCGGCAACCTCGCCTCCGACCACCTCTGCCCGGACCTCCCGCAGGTATCCCTCAAGAGGGTTACCTACCCATATTGGGTAGGCAACGCCTCCCCGCCCGACTGGTTACCAGCGCAATCTCCCCTTCCCCCGGCTCCCTCGGCGCGCGTTCGAGCCCCGGCTCCGCACGCTGAGGTTGAGCCATTCTTTTAAAATCTTGCGCTGACAAGTGGGCCCCACACGTCAGCGGCCGCCGGTCTACGCTGGCCACTGCCGCCTGGGCCCCACCCCTCTGTGCTGGTCTCTGACAAGTGGGCCCGGAGTCCAGTGGGTCCCACGTGTCAGAGGTTGAGTCAGTGGGCTCACTGTCCAGTGGGTCCCACATGTCAGTGACCGCCAGTAGTTACTGTACAGTGGGCCCCATCTGTCAGTCTCCCGGAATAAAAATAGAAATTAAAATCTAATATTCCAGTGGGCCCCACCTGTCAGAAATTTGGGAATTTCTAGATTTATTCAAATCTGAGATTTTCAAATGAACATAACTTTCTTATTTTAACTCCAAATCCAGCCATTCAAATTTCTAAATTCATCTAAAATCATAATCTATCCAACTATGGCCTCTGTTGATTTTTTTTGGATTTTATTTGAATTTTTTTGTATTTATTTGCTTCGTCTTTTCTCGCGTAGATTCCAACGTTGTCGACGACCCTTCTTCACAACAGCAAGAAGACCCAGAAATCCTGCAAGAAGGCAAGTCTCCTTTGATCATCTCGAACCTATGATTTTGAAATGTTTTAATTATTTTAAATTATGTGCATTGCTATTTACATAAAATGATAAATCAAATCTTAAGGCATTAGTTATATCCAACCTTGTTATGCCCTCATTTGACATTGATTGCCATGTACCTTGTCACCCTAGAACTCCCTTTGTCTCAATAATGAGATTAATATTAATCGTTGTGAATATTAGAATGGTAGGATAATGCTTAGTCATGCTATCTAGTAACTTTGGAAAATCTTGAAAATGGGAAAATTATGATTTATTGTTGAACCCTTGTGTTTGTTAAGGAAGTGGCAATTGGAGTTGTCACTGTGATTTTTAAAATAAAATAAAATGTGAAAGTTGGTTTAGATTAGGGTGGATGGATGGTTTGGATTGATGCAGGAAGCACGAGATCTTGTAATGTGCATGTTCCACCCTAGTCAATTAAGGACCGACGCTTGTGTTTGTCCAGACTGAGCATTAACCGTACAACCACAAGTCTATATGGGTACGACCTAGCTGACTAACTTATGATAGTCTAGTTTAGGTGCCACCAGTGGAAAGTGCGTGCCAGAGATGGACTGGTTATCCACAGTGAGGGACAGGGATTTACTGTACTCATATGGCGCAAGAGGGGGCTTCAGTTCGGGCAGTTAGCCTACCTGCGGTGAAATCTCAGCGGGTGGTATCTAGCTAGATTAGAGTAAGGTAAAGGCTTTGTGATATTTTATTTGGGTCTCATGCCAAAGGAAGCGTGTTGACCATTAGGATAATTTATCTCTTGTGGGTAAAGTTGTACAACCTCTGCAGAGTGTAAAACTATTCGAATAGCCGTGCCCACGGTCAAGGGCGGGCAAGGAATGCATGCACATGGTAGATTTCTGGTTTTGGTTTTAAAATCAAAAGTTTTGTATTCCGAGAGTGGAGGGAACTCTCGGAAGGGTATCCTGGCGGTTGGAGCCAGAGAGGGTGGATGTAACCCGCAATATTAACTTGTTCAGTTGGAAATGATTAAGCTAGGGTTGGTGGATAGAACCTTCACTAGAAGAATAATTGTTAGTTCTGTTAAAATCATTTACTTTGTTAAATTGATGCCTTCAAAAATAATTAGTAATTGAAATTAAAATATTGCTTGGTGCAAAAGAGCCATATAGCCTTCCTTTGTCAAGCCTTGCATCTATGCATTTTTCCCAAGACTTGCGGAGTACTTTATGTACTCACATGCTACACTCAAAAATAAATCTCAGAGGAAGTTGAAGCTCAAGAAGGTGTCTACGACTACTGCTTCGCTTGTGGCTGTGACGGATTCTTCCCGGAGGACTAGGTCGCGCTTCCCCAGTCAATTGCCTGTGGCGAATTGATGGGTCGTCCTCGAGTTATCTTTGCTTCCGCTTTATTTCTTGTGTGCGAGGTCTTGAACCTCCATTGTAATAATGAGACCTTGTGGTCAGTACACTTAATTATTGTAATAAATCGTTGATGGTGATGTTTTCCATTCTGTTTAACTGTGTGCACTAGCTTTGATCTGGGACTAGTGCTGTAATACATAGAGGGTCTGGGTTTGGAAATCCGGGGGCCCGACAAGCGGGTGATGCACAAGCAGGGTTGTTGGGCAAATAGGCACGAACGAGAACTAAGAGCAGAGCTTAAGGCTCGATGGTGAACAAGAACAATGGGAATGGAAGGAAGCAAAACAAAATGCTAGGAAGACATAGATACAACTCAATCACCACATGCCTTAAATACCAACGAGATAGGGGCCTTAACGCCAACAGGACAAGTGCACCTTTTCAGGGGCCGCGCGCCCCCCGTAATCGACGAAAACACCCACGTCCGATGGCTTGATCAATGCCATGTGTATGACGACAACAGCCCATGCTCAGGGCCAATGTATGAGGCGGGCATGGGATCCTAGGAGGCATGACACGTGGAAGGAGCTGGAGACCACAATCGAAGGGCACGAAATTAAAACAGAAGGCATGATCGAAGCCGAGCACTCACAGAGGCTCAGGTCGCACGGGGATTATGAAGGCACCAAGACCAAGGCCACAATGGCTCCAGCATAGGCGCGAAGGGTACACGCCGACGCACGCGAGTCCAGCCGTAGTACCCAGACAATCCCTCAAAGAAGCCATTGTCGATAACCAGCAAAATAAAGTGGTAAAACTTAGAAGCATCGAACTGGTGGGCTGAAGGGATGGAGGGGGCCAAAGAGCGAGCAACATAGTTTTGGCCTGCCGGTTGTGAAACTCTTTACCATGAGAGGCTACTGTTGAGGGAGTAGCCCCTTCTTAGGCCCGATTGGCCCACCAGAGTAAATGCCCCTTATGTGTGTAACTACGTAGTAGGCTCATTAAGGACTATGCCTTGGAAAGGATATGTTTGCCCTCGCTATTAGAGACCCAAGAGGAATATTTGTGTAAACAATCTCTGCCGTGGCTATAAATATAACCCCAAGGACAACCTGAGGAGAGGGAAGACATTCTTGTAATAAAAAGGTTATGTATTAACCAGATGACGTACATACACTCTACACCTCTCCCCCACTTTAAGTTTTAGGCTCTAGATATCATCTTACGGTTTTCCTGTAGCCCCTGTATCTACCGTTTGACGCATAATCACAACACTATCCTCCAGCATAACAATTTACTCTGCTTTCATATGAAGCAATCAAAATCAAGGTCGAAGCGAACGGTCGCCGCACCTCTGTCATCACCTACATTAATCTGCCAGCGAGCTAAAGAGAGGTAATCTCCAGTTTGTGAGAAATGCAATGATTTGTAGTGTTTAACTACGCTAGCCGTCAACCAATAATAGGCTGACCATTTGAACTCCATTATCAAGCAATTTGACTATACTAAAAAAAATAACATCTTGTTCTTTTAGAATTAGACAAAGTTCAAAAAAAAAACATCTTGTTCTTTCAGAATTAGACCAAGTTATACTTTGGCGATAAATGTATCATTTGGTAATATCAGCAGAAATGTAGACCATATTCGTAAAAACATAAGTGAAAACATTCTGTGATGCAAAAACAAAAACCTTTTCCGTCACTACATTACAACGGTGAATATTACATGATACTCTCTCTGTTCTTTTTACTTGACGTTTTTAATTTTTTACGGTCTTCAAGATGTGACTTTGACCGCTATTTTTATAACTCTACACTAGATATACTAAAATTATAATATTATAAAAGTATTTTTAATGACAAATCTAATGATATAGCTTCTGTATAGACAATCTAAATAATTTTAAGTCTATTGATGGTCAAACTTTAAAAAGTTGACCTCACAGATTTTAAGAAGTTAAGTGAAAAAAAATTGAGGAAGTAGAATATTGTACTATCCAATTTGCTCAGGTGCTCAGTAGCCACCAAGTCCTATTAGAAACAAAATAACCAACAACATAGTATAAGGCCCCGTTTGGCACGGCTCCACTTCACAAGTGGAGCTGTTTTTTTTGACTTCACAAATGGAGCCGGGTGAAACTACTTTTTTCAGCTCCTTGGGTGGAGCTACTTTTGTCTCAGCAGGTTTTAAGGAACTCCTTGGGTGGAGCTATTTTGTTTTACCCCGTTTGGCACAAAACAGCTCCAAGGAGCTGGTGGTGGAGCTGTGCCAAACAGGTCCTAAATTGCACACAGTCGCTAGCTCAACATTTCTGTGCTGCACATGCAAGAGCCATCGTGCATCGCTTATCATGGCCTTTTTTTGTCCCACATATCCAAGAATCCAGGAGCTATTTGACAGAACATATATGGCCTCGTTAATTTTAGCTTGAGCTTCTAGGTTCTGGTTTATTTTTTTATTATTTCTAAATTTCTTTTTTTACTTTTTAGCTTTTTTGAGCTTTTTTTGCCAGTTTTTTCGTATTCGTTTATGTTATCTGTGATGGGCTAACATGTTTTTCCATTTTTATTTTTTTAAAATTTAGTTACGCCAAATAAGCTACCATCAGCTACAGTGCAATTTCAGCCAGCTGCAATGCAATTTCAGCCATGCCAGCTTATTTCAGTCCAATCGACTGGCACCATATGGACCCTTCCTCGATCACATCAACACACCATCCTGCTCAGCTGTTCCCTTGTACAGTTGTAGCACCAAACATACACTTGACTACCTGAGCCCTCTACCCAGTGATGCAAAAGGTGGCTTAGGCGGCCATTCAGGCGGCGCGTAGGCGGTGGGCGGAAGCCGGCCGCCACAACTTGGCCCCTCAGCGAGAGGTTAGGCGTCCAGGCGGCTGGGCAGTCGCAGGCGGGCATAGGCAGTCAAAGGTGGGCATGGCGCGGCAGCAAGCTAGGCATTCACGGCGGTGGCGCAGCGCCTAGGCATGCGGACGACGAGATGAGGAGAGGAAACAATATTTCATAACACCAGAGCACACAAAAGCTAGGGTTGCAAAAGACTTACCATGATTTCCATGCGCCGGTGTTGCCGAACCGCCAGATTTGGCCGAGATTCTTCCTTCGCCTCGCGTCCCTGCCGGATTTGGTCGAGCAGCCCAAGCTTCTCCCTTCGCCTTGCCGGATTATCCTAGGTATGTAGTGTGTTCCTCTCCTCCGCCTTCCATCCCCTTCGCCTCCGGCCTCCCCTTCACCTCCGTCTCCCCTGACCTTCGCCCCCGCATCCACTCCCCTCCGTCTCCAGCCTCCCCTTCGCCTTCGCCTCCGGCCTCCCCTGGCCTTCGCCTCCGCTTCCCCTACCATCTGGCTCTGCCTCCCCTCCGTCTCCGCCTCCCCTCCAACTCAGAGGAGATGCCACTAGGGAGATTGGCGATGTCGACTGAGCCACAGAGGAGAGGCCGAAGGGGACGGGGAGCGCACAGGGAGGCCGAGGAGGCGAGAAACCGAGGGAGAGGAGGAGCGCACAGGAAGGAGGAGGAGCGCACAGCAAGGAAGAGGAGCAGGGAGGAGGATTATTGCCTGTTGGTGTCGGTTGGTCGCTCAGGAACGGTTGACTGATACGCTTAATGCTTTGCAGCTGAGTATATGCTTTGTAGCTAAGTGTGTTCGGTTGATTATCGAGTATTGATTAGTGTGCTAATTTGGTAATACACTTCTATTAATGCTTTGATAATTATACTTTTATTCATGCTTTGCTAATCTTTAATTTTTATGCTATGTATATGTAAACATGTCATCTGTTGCTTCGGCGGCAAAGGTGAGCACCACTGAAGATAGCCTCAAGAGAAAATTGGGTGACATAGGGTGGGAATATGGCGTGTTAGTGAATCCAAACAACTTGGACAAGGTAAAATGTATTTTGTGTTATAAGATTATTTCCCGCAGGTTTACATTAAGTATTTACATCAAGTGATGAAGTATCCATCATCATCTATTAAATTTACAATATTACATGTTATTTCAGGTAACTATTTTTTCTCCAAATATCATATATATATCTTGACATCGCTTAGTAGCACACCATACTAAAGTCGGCACCCAAGCCCCGCCTAGTCCCCGCCTAAGCGGCCTGGGCGATAGATCCCTGTTTGCCATCTGCCTAGCACCTACTTGAACATTGCCTCCACCAAACTGTCACAGTGATACTAGCACAAGAAAGACTCGGGACTTACAAGAACTTGTTATGATCCGCTGACCAGTACAGACTCCGTAAGTGAGTCAAACACGTGTGCAGAAAGAAGGATCTATATGACACAATGACGTTTACACAACTTGGATGTTGATGTCACTCTCAGCCTGCTTGCACTTTCGCCCCTTGGTTCAGAAGACATGAAAAGAATGCTCGATTATAACTATTATTTGCTTTCACGAAAGATGACATGCATGAGTGCATGACTAGTATGTCGGACCTCTTGCTTTCATGGGCCAGGATTTTAGCCTACATTCCCAAAAAATACCACATGAGCATATTTAAAGAGTTCAGTTAGGGACCGTCTGATCTGGGCAGCCTATACAAGAAGCCAAACAAAAAATCTGTATGCAACCTGGCACCTGCCAATTCAGTAAAATACTTGCTCTTCACTATGAAAATGATTGTTTTGGATGTCAACAGATGCACATAATGAACAAGGACAAGTAGAAATGATGAAATGAGTACACTTGCACAAGATCATTGCGAAACAGCGTCACTTACGAATCATGTATCCCTCACATCAAATGCATCCCAACAGACAACATGTAGATAGTAAAATAGCCCTCCTGTAGTTATGTCACAGTAAAAATAGTCTGGCATCACTATCCAGAAAAGACAAGTTGGCAACAATTGAGAGTAACATATTGTTGATCATCGTCTTGTCTGTAACATGACCAAATTCCAATTTCTTCTGGCAGATTATATCTGAACCATGCTCTTTTCGTGCATACTGATATTTTACATTTATAGATGGCAGTCATGTAACATACAGCCGGACACTGACAAGGTAGAATTCTTGACGTAGGCCAACCAGAGGAACTATTCAGACTTGTCGTATCAATGATTTAGGATACAATACAAGTGTGGTAATTGTTGTTTACTATAACACTATAACCTGACCAACCGGATTTACAGCCGGAGGAGTGATACAACAACTACTAGTTGCATAATCAGTTGCAACCAAACTATCTTCAGTCAGTTGGTTTTCGTTGTTCACGAATTAAAATGTGACACCACTCTTAACATGAGAAATGCTAGTTTCTTGCAAGGGGGAATGCGCTAGTACACCTTAACCAGCATCTCGTTAAAAACTAACAACGCCACGCAAAACCCGCACACTAAACACCAAGAAAGAGAGAAGACCAGGAGTGGTAACTTTGCAGGTAAAAAGTCACATTTATCCTCCTGTTTTCACTGAATTTGCCCATAGGGGCATGGGACGTTAACCAAAAAAGAGCCAAATCATCAATGTTCTACCAGAACGAGAACTTCAGCCCAGATGGGCAAAGAAAATCTTGTTACATTTTAATGACCAGATAGCATGAAACCTCTAGTACAGCAGGGCCCTAGCATCCACCATGTGGCCACAAATCCTAGCTCAACGCAAGCCGACCGAGCGCGAAGTCAGCACATGTAAGGCTCAACTCGCCCCGGGACCAGCCCACAAGCGGCCAGGTAGACAGAGAAATATGTATTGATGGTAACACAACGAGAACACCTGACTACTTGTTTCCCGGCTACTGCCTCCATCCACACCACAAACATAATGATCACTCGGATGCAGGCAGGACGCACAACTTGAGCAATGGAACAAGCGGAGGAAGGAGCACAGTTTCCTCTAATTTCTCTACGGAATCATTCGGCACGGCGGCATCCCGTTTTCTACTTCCTACTACTGATCGCGCCTGGTAATTGGCAAAAGAGGTAGGTCGTAGGCGCCCCGTGAGGAATTGGCGAGGGGGATTTATCGCTTACCAGGTCGGTCGGTGTGGCTCGCCGGCGGCCGACGAGGAGGGGTCATCGATTTGTCGTCTCTGAGACCAGGCTCCAGCCAGCGCCTCCGCCCCTCCGGTTTGTATGTTCTCCTGCGCCCAAATCGCCAGCCCGAGCGGAGCGGACGCCTGGATGGGCCGTTAGACTGGTGGGCTTATGGTGAAGTGCGCCGGGCTGCACCACATTATTGGGCATTCTTCGTCCCGTCCGAATGGCCCAGCTAAACTCGTACGCCACCGGCATCCGGCAATCCCCACCGGTTTTTCTGGAGTTGTCGCGCCCGCCGCGGAATTTCTGGAGTTGTCACCGGTGGCTCCCGCCCACCGCACCTCTTGCAGCCGATCTACCGCCGCCGCCAGCCACCGGTAAGTCGCCTCCCGCAAGCTCGAAACGCGCGACGTCTCAAATTCTCGGCTCCACCCACCCATGATTACTTTTTTAAACACTGAACCTGTACAGTTAACATAGCAGTGAACATAAAGTGTACTTTTCTTGAAACGAACGTGAACAGAAATGTAAACGCTACTTGGGGTGCTTTGGTTTAGAAAGTGCATATGAATGAAGCATCACTTGGTTGATAAAAATCTTCTTCAGAAATTGATCTTATAAGAACGCATGTGCTCATAAAAATCCTATATTGAATGTAAGATTTCTTTGATTATCTTCAGATTTGCTCCAGAAGGCTGGCCAACATTGCTAGCGATCCATGTTTTTTTTCCCCGGTGATGGCTAGGGAATATGCTCTGACCGAAGTATTAGGAGTATTAAATGATGTACCAACTCCTATAGTCCTATATGTGCATTACGGCCTTAAAAAGAAACTTCTGTATGTGAATTACAATCCATGATAATATCATTGTGTATTTTCTTTGTCAGAACTGTTGCAACTTTGATCCAGAAGAAAATGCACACACCGCAAATAAACTAAGAGAATATAGGAGAATTTCTGAATTTCTCTATTATCTTCTTTGCTCCTCCTTTTCATTTTCCTTATTCGCCAACTTACTCTAGTTTTAGTCTCAATGCATTATAAACTACCAGTTATGCCTCCATATGAAGCGTTCTACATGCAAGCTACATGTAGAAACTCAACTCAACTGGTACGGGTCTATCCAGATGCAAAGATTCTAAAATATTGAGACAGTCGGTCTCAACTACGACTTACTAAACTCATACTTGACACAGAACGGTGACACATCTCCTCAACGTTGCTGCGTTGCTTCGGGACGACTACGTTGCTTTGCTTCTCTCGGCGCTGACTTTTGCTGCTCCAGCTGTATGACGCGCGTCGGAGGCTTCGGAAGCACCGCTCGAGATGAGCGCAAAACGGAATCGCTAAGACGATTTTTTTTAGCAACTCGCTTCTCGCCTAGACTCTGATACCACTTGTTGCAACTTTGATTCAGGAGAAAATGCACACATCGCAAATAAACTGAGAGAATACAGGAGAATTTCTGAATTTCTCTATTCTCTTATTTGCTCCCCTTTTTCTTGCTTTTCTCCTCTTTTTTTACAAAATTGGGTACAAGCCTCCTCAATATAAATGCTAATAATTTTCTACTCGTATACGTATTCGGACTTCAAGTTGGACACAACTTCAACTTGAGTTATACTCGAAGACGGACTCTAATATGTTTAGGACTCGAAGTCAAGATTATTTCTAATAATCAAATTTGGGAGGCAACTTTTGTGAATATTCATACATCTACCATCCCTCCTCAGCATGGTTGTTAAGGCGTCAAGATATCAGCGAATCTCGTCGCCATATCGTCGTGACGGCCTGTAGGACCATGTCGTCTGGACGACATGGAGGTGCGTTGTATCCCGTCCGCCATGGCGGTATGGTGTCGTCGTGACAGCATTATGGCGGTAAGTCGTCGCTCGACGGACACCATAGGGGTGGGGAGGGTGTTAAAAGCCGAGACTCGAGAGAACTGAGTACTGACTACATACCTCATGGTTGGGGTTTTGGGAAGTCTCCATGGCCGGGCGAAAAAGCGAGGAGAGAGTCACCGCAGCCGCCGAATCTGCCGTCGCCATAGTCGGATCTGCCGTTGCCGCAGTCTACCATTGCCTCCTACCTCGTCGCCGCTGGCTCTAGCCTCCAGTCCACCGCTGCCTCCTGCTTCACCATCGTCATTGTCGGATCTGGTCGCCGCCACCAGATCAGGCCTCCTTTGCTTCACTAGGGGGCTAGTTCTCCACTGCCTCCTCCGGTCCGTCGCCGCCTCTTGCTTCATCGGTCGGCTCTCCGTTGTCTCCTCTGGTCTGCGCTCTGCTGCCGCCTCTCGCCAATGAGTTTCCTCGCCTCCATCTGTCTGTCACCACTCACCAGTGAGTCTGCCTCTCTGTATTGAACTGGCGTCTAGCGACTCACTCAGCGATATATATATATTGAGTATGGAACTACTGAACACTGAACAATGGATACTATTGTTGACTCTCTGGTATATGTACAATTGTTGACTGTGTCATTGTATTGAACTACCGAATACTCATATCTCATATGTGTTGCTATATGTGTAGGCTACTACAATACTGCTATATACTAGTTACTAATTATAATCATAGTCATATGCTAATGCTATCTTGCAACATGCAGAAACACGACATATCACAAATGGCAACTAAAAGCACAGGGGGCTCTAACGCCGCCTCATATGATCCAATGACTGATCTTAAACGGAGAGTAAAGTCAAATGACCCGAGATGGAAGTATGGGTTTTGGCCAATAATTGGCAACTGAGATTCGGTGCAATGTTCGCTTTGTGGAAAAATTGTACATAGAGGAATAACGAGGCTCAAGAAGCATCTTGTGGGTGGGTTTGGAGATGTTCAAAAGTGTGCCAAAACAACCACAACAATCACACAAGAGATGCATGATGCTTTGATTAAAAAGAAGAGGGAGGAGATGCCACTCTTCCTAGATGATGAAGGAGAACAACAAAATGAAGAGCATGTGACAGAGGAGTCCCAAGATGCTGTTAGGAGTGTTGTGCAGCCAAGTTCAGGGACAGCTACTAAAAGAAAGCAATCTGCCTTGAAGTTCAAGGGTCCAGCACCAAAGATGGCAAAGGAGACCAAGAAGTCCATTAGCGCAATGCTTCGACATACACCCATAAAGGTTGTAGAGCAAAGATATGCTAAAGGGGCATCTCAAAATAGCATTTAGTCCAGCATGAGGACCAAGGAAGAAAGGCATGTCATCAACATGGAGATAGCCAAATTTTTTTTTACGAGTGTGGCATACCATTTAATGCCGCAAATTCAAGACAATTCGAGATTGCTATGGAGGTTGTTGCACAGTATGATTCTGGGTACAAACCTCCCAGCTACATGAGCTAAGGGAGCCATTGCTTGAGGAGGTGGTTAAGGAGATAGATAATTCAAAGGTGAAGCATGAGGAAATGTGGAAGCAATATGGTTGCACACGTATGTCGGATGGATGGACAAATAGAAGGGGGCGACATTTGATTAACTTTTTTGTCAACAGTCCAGAAGGGACTTTCTTCTTGGAGTCTGTTGATGCATCAAGTGAAGCGCATGATGCAATGGTGTTAACTGATTTGCTAGAGAAATAGATCATGAATATTGGAAAGGATAAAGTTGTTCAAGTTATCACCGATAATGGTGCTAATTATAAGGCAGCGGGCAAGCTTCTCATGGAGATGATTCCTACACTTTTTTGGACCACATGTGCTGCACATTGCTTAGACCTTATGTTGTAAAACATAGGTAAGTTGAAGGAATTTAAGAAGCCCATTGCACGTGCCTGGCATGTCACTACTTTTATTTATAGGCATGGGAGACTTCTTAGTGCAATGAGGGAGAAGACAGGTGGGATGGATCTTGTGAGACCCGCAGCTACTCGGTTTGCCACAGCATTCCTTACTTTGCGGAGTTTGCACAAGCACAAAGACGCTTTGAGGTATCTATTTGCTGGTAATGATTGGACTATGACTAAATTGGCAAAGACAGAGGATAGGAAAAAGCGTATACCATTGTGCTTTCTAGAAAGTTTTGGAATTCAGTTGAGGATTGCCTTAGAGCTACACAGCTACTTCTTATTGTATTGAAGATGGTTGATGGTGATGAGAAGCCTACCATACCAGAGGTTGCGGCATTCCTGGCTCAAGCAAAAGGAAAGATCAATGCAACCTTCCCTACCCAAAACGAGAAAGGTTTGCTTAAGAGCATCATAAAAATTATAGAAGAGCGTTCAGAGAAGTAAATGGATATCTCACTGTATGGGGCTGCCCTCTATTTGAACCCGGGGAAATTCTTTGCCATCCGGAAGAAAGGTGATGATGCATATGTTAGGGAGTTAAGGGGTTGCTTCACTACTGTGCTTGCAAGAATGATAGAAGGTGATGATATTAGAAATAAGATTGATCAACAAGGCATTCTCTATGAGGACCAATGTGGAGATGTCTTTTCAAATAAAATGGCAATCCAAAACATCAACTCAAGGAGCCCTCAGTAAGTGTTTTAAGTTTTAACTATTAAATTTCAGCATGTATGTTATTTTTTTGTCTTAAGTCATAATATTAATACATACATATATTTTATCATTTTAGTTGATTGGTGGCGTTTATATGGAGGTAGAGCCATTGAGCTGCAAAGATTTGCACAACGTATCGTTAGTCTTTGTGCTTCATCATCCAGTTGTGAGCAAAATTGGAGTGCATTTGAATTTGTAAGTTAAGTTGATTAATTTTGGTAGCAAAATTTCAGTAAACCTATTATTAATTTTTGCTTGCTTTGATCATTTGTAGATCCATATCAAGAAAAGGAACCGGTTAGAGCACAAGAAATCGAATGATTTGATCTATATTGCATACAACCAAAAGATGACAAGTAGATTTCAAAAGCGGCATAAGGAAGGTGGCAAAAGTTATGACCCTTTGGTCGTAGAAAAGTTTGATTAGGGCAATGGATGGGTTAACCCAATAACCGAACCACCTCAAGGTTCTCATGAGTGTGACCTTACGTGGGATCATGTTAATGAAGCCATTGGTGTATCACGCGAGCTTCAAGGTCGTAATCTTCCTAGGAGGGCTCATGGTGAGCCTTTGACCCACACTCGACCAATGAGATGTACATCAAGAATGGTTGAAGAAGATGAGCCACACTCGGGCAATGAAGAAGAAGAGAAAGACGAGATCATGCTTGATGACAATGATGTGGATGATTATGGTGAAGATCCAATTGATGCTATCCAACATGGTGATGGGAATAACATTGTAGCATCTACCAATTTAGATGAGTTCGAGTTGGATGACTTTTGAGAGATGAGAGAGTTGGACTTGGATCAATTTTGTGAGATAAGAGAGTTGGATTTATGTTATTGTTATGGACTTATGAGTTATGACTCTATGCTTGTGAACTGTGGATTTATGTTGGTTATGTCATGCTTGTTAATTGTCATGTTGCTCATTGTTCATATAATTATATTTTGATTCTTAGTTATTCACTTCATATTGACCCATTTTCATATAGCTTGTGGATTATGAGAAGATATGACATATTATCAAGTATGAACAAGGTATACCATTCAATCCATATGTACTCAATTAAATGTAATATCAAATATACATTACTGTAATGTATTGTAACAAGTTACATGTTACAACTTGCAAGTTACAAGGGGATAGGTGCTATATAGGAGAAAGTACATTGGTAGATGATAGTGCTACATGAGCTCAAGAATAGACAAAATCAAGGTAACGTATGTTCTACTACATTTACCAAACTAAGTTAAGATATGTGTATGGTGTCGCCACACCACATGTCATATGGCGTCGCCACGCCGCGCGCCATAAGCGATATTGTTATGTGAAGGTGGTGAGGTGCCGCACCTCGCCACACCGCCTTAAAAACCTTGCTCCGCAGAACTTATGTGAATATTCACACATATATGGCACTATAGTAACTTCTTTGCCGAGCTAGGGAAGCTCGGCAAGTGACAAGTGTTACGTACTGCTGCTTCCACGGTTGTGGAGGAGTCCAAAATTGAAAATTTGTGCGCGCGGGGGGGGGGGGGGGGGGGCGATTTACAAAAAATTGCTATAGTGCAATATATGCGAAGGATTCAACATAATAGCAACCTGGATGATTAACAGAGATGAGTACGGAAATGTATGCAAGATATACAACAAAAGGTGAACACAGATTTCAAGTCCTAAACTCTTTGGATGCAATTAAGAACTTAATATGCAAGTCGAATTCACATATGTACACACTTTTTTTGTGGTACTTAAAAGAGTTTATTACAATAAATGCAAGCATATATCTGATTCAATGATGGAATGCATCCCAACTACATGTCGTTCAGATCAAACATGTCATGGGACGATTCCCAAATCCCTTTCCAATCTACTAACTTTGATTGCTAATTTGCTACCGATCAAACCCTTACCAACTTAATCCAACAGAAATTACAGTAGTAGTGAACTGGTCAAACACCAGGTGAAAGGGAGCTGCTCCCCGCGCGCCTCCACCAACTTGCGGGCGGCGGAGCAACCGATCGTCGGCAAAACTCGAAAGTTTGGGGGCATCATCGATGGTTGGAGCCGAGAATTTGAGACGTCGCGCATTTCTAGTTTGCGGGAGGCGACTTACCCGTGGCTGGCGATGGAGATGGATCGGCTGCAAGAGGCGCGGCGGGTGGGAGTTGTCACGGCAGCAAATTGCCGTTTCAGGATAATTCCAGGGTGGGCCCGACAGCTCCAGAAAAACTGGTGGGGATTGCCGAATGCCGGTTGCGTACGAGTTTAGCTGGTCCATTCGGTTGGGACGAAGAAAGCCCAATAATGGTGGTGCAGCCCATCCTACTTCACCATAAGTCCGCTCCGCTTGGGCTGGCGATTTTGGGCGCAGGAGAACGTACAAAGCGGAGGAGCGGAGACACTGGCTGGAGCCTGGTCTCGGAGACGACGAATCGATGACCCCTCCTCGCCGGCCGCCGGCCACCGTTCTCCGGCAGCGAGCCACACCGACCGACCTGGTAAGTGACAAATCCCCCTCACTAATGCCTCACGGGGGTGCCTATGACACTACTACAGAAAGGCTATAGACGGCAAATCACAGACGGTTTTGTGAAACCGTCTGCAATGTAAACTATCACAGACGGTTTTAATTTGAAGGCCGTCTGTGGTATTTGTGGCGGGAAAAAGGAGTATCACAGACGGTTCTTACTTCTGAACCGTCTGTGATACTGGAATATCACAGACGGTTTTTTATTAAAAACCGTCTGTGTTGTGTCGACTATCACAGCCGGTTGTTGTTAAGAACCGTCTGGGAATGTTCACAGACGGTTTTTCACAAGAACCGGCTGTGATGTCCCTTTGTCTGTCATATTCTAGATAGAGGTTAATATATAAGTACACATTGCTTCTAATAATAACTTAACTACAGAACTACTGAGACAAGAGGTCACAAATTAAAGGCAAATTTATTAATTTCAATTAGAGGCAAATTTATTACAAAAGTCGCACAGGTAAAGAGTTTCCCAGATTGTATTCTTTTGGGCTTCGTAAGCTTCTTCTTCCACTTGGGGACTTGGAGGATCAGCCGCTAAATTCTCGAACGCCGTTAAGATTGCCCTTGTCCTCAGCACTTCCTCGTGCAGCCTGGGCAAATGATCAGCAGCATCCATAATGTCGTACAGGATAGCATGAAAAGATTCTTCAGAATCTGCCGTTTCTGCTTGATTGGCAAGGCTATCCATCAGTCTCTGCAATGCGTGTAGAGCTTCTTCCGCATTGCGCACATTGTGGAGAAGAACCAGGGTGATGGTTGTTTCCCTTTCTTGAGCGGCAGCGAGACGCCTCCGTCGACGGCGGAGGATCAGGTCAAACTGACGGATGCAAGAAAGTCGGGGAAGGAGAGCAGGGCGGGTGCGGAGAAGCTGCTCCAGATGCAAATTGCTGGCCGCCTGTGTAAGGTTCCGGCCGAACAATTCATGATGAACAGATGAGAGGAAGGAGATGATCACAAGAACAGCAGTAGAAGCCATGTTGTATTAATTGTATATTGTATTGTACGTACGTAGAAGCTAGCTAGAGACCTAGATTAGGAGCGCATATTTAACCTTTAGCACAAACGGTTCGTATACCCAAACATGAATGATATAGACGCTTCGTATAATGATCGAGAGACGTTAATTAGACGATCGAAACACGAAGCGTTCTGGCATCGAAACACGCGCGAAGCGTTCTGGTATGAAGCTTATCACAGACGGTTTTTTATAAAAACCGTCTGTGATAATTTATTATCACAGACGGTTTTTAGTTAAAACCGTCTGTGATAATGACAAAGACATTTATTGCGCTGCTCAGACCGCATCGTCTTCATTTCGATCCAGATCTAGCCACTGCTGCGCACTTTTTCACTCGGGAGGAAGCTAGAGCGATTTCAGGCCAGTTAATTTGGTGGGAAGAGGCAGAGATTGAGCTTTGAATTAAGATTCAGACTTTCCTGGTTGCTGTAGATATGGTTAGTAATGAAATTTATTTATTTTTAATTGCATTACAATTTAGGTGTAAGTAATCCATGAGTGGTTATTGAAGATGGTTAATTAATTTGCAAAATTGTTGGTTATATAATAGCTATTGTGTTTGTAATATGAATTGAGCTAGGAAATTAAGTCTCAATATAATAAATGTGGCCGGTATATATGTAGTTATAATTAGTTATTCTAGATTTTAATACTAAGTTGTTATATATGTACGTAACGTAGGACCGAAGTTGGATGTATGCCGCGAGCCGTGTGAGTGAAGAGTACATTAATGGCGTTTCTGCTTTTATAAGAGCCGCCGAGGAGGATATGTTGAATAAGGGGGTGGAATATATGTGCTGTCCATGCACTGACTGCGAGAATTTGAAGATGTTTAAGAACCGAGGGCAAATTGAAGCGCACTTGATTCGAAGGGGTTTCAAAAAGGATTATACGTGTTGGACCAGTCATGGCGAAGTGAATGATCATATGCCGCCGGATGACATCGCCGGTGAAGTGAATGATATGCCCCCGGATGGCATCGCCGATGAAGTGAATGACATGCCGCCGGCTGATGTCGATTGTGGCTCGGATTCGGATAGGTTGCACGATGATAATCTGGATCAGATGCTTCGCGATGTAGAAGAGAACTATGATGAGAGAGAGTATGTTAAATTCCGTGGCTTGATGGAGGACTCAGAGAAACCTTTGTACACGGGCTGCAAGTACACGAGGTTGTCGGGCGTGCTTGAACTGTTGAAATTGAAGGCAAGCAACGGTTGGTCCGACAAGAGTTTCACGGCGCTGCTAGGTCTTTTAGCGGACATGCTTCCGGAGGGAAATGAGTTGCCTAAAACCACGTATAAAGCCAAGAAGATTCTTTGTCCGTTGGGAATGGAAGTAGAAAGAATACATGCATGCCCGAACGACTGTATCCTCTACCGTAAAGAGTATGCAAACATGCATGTATGTCCGGTGTGCAACACATCCCGATACAAACGTAACAATCAATCAGATGATGGCGAGGGAACAGAGGCGAAGAAAGGACCTCCTGCTAAGGTGGCATGGTATTTTCCTATAATTCCCCGTTTGAAAAGGTTTTATGCAAATCCAAAGGAGGCAAAACTGCTGCGTTGGCACTCGGAGGAGCGCAAGAAGGATGGAATGCTAAGACACCTTGCTGATTCCGCGCAGTGGAGAAACATCGATAGGAGTTTTGCAGAGTTCGGTGCAGAACCAAGGAATATAAGGTTTGGACTGAGTACAGATGGAATGAATCCATCCAGTCCAAATTTCCTGTGGACGACATCCTGGTAATAATTATTACCTCTCGAATGCTTGCTCCATTGGTAGGCCTATTCGAGTAGCTAATTTTGTATCGTTATGTAGGAGCCTATGACATGCAGGCTCCAAGTGAGATATGGCTCCATTCCCTTGTACGCTGCTTGGGGCCAGGCATATTCGTCTGGTATCGGGGCTATGGTGCACGGTCAAGCTTTAGCGCCAGGCTTCGCAAAAGTTAATGTGGATGGTGTGTATGCCAATTTTGAGGTGGTCCCGCTACCGAAGCCCCCCAACGACGAGATCGTGAATCTAGGACAGGCCATTGGAACATTCATCCAGTGGCCCAAAACCGACATCTCCCTGGAGGCTTCTTCACCGGTGGCAGGACCAGAAGTGCAGTGCGAACCACAGCAACTTGCACTGGTGCCATCTCCACACGGGCAGTGCGAACCACAGCTACCTGCACCGGTGCTATCTCCACGGGTGCTATTCTCGCCAGAGCAACTTGCACTGGTGCCATCTCCACACGGGCAGTGCGAACCACAGCTACCTGCACCGGTGCTATCTCCACGGGTGCTATTCTCGCCAGAGCAACTTGCACCGTCTATACCATTACAGTCGACTAGCATAAAGTCGACCCACAATCGAGGCAGTGGCCAGGGCAAATCAAAGACGAAGGATGATGACGATTTCCCGTCCATGCCATTGGCCCGCAAATTCGTGCTAGCTCAGCCGATGGTAGTCCAGGAAGAGCTCCAAAACTAGGACTTGGTTGCCAAAGATTCCACCTTTGGTATATGGAAGAGTCCAATAAGCCAGAGGCAGAACGGCGCTCAGGTATAACTGTCAAATTCAAGCCGGAACATTTCTTGCACGAAGCTCAGGACTGTGTCTTCGCGGTGACCTTTGACGATATATTTGAACTTTTCACGCTCAACGCTCTCGACACCTCACTCGTTCGATGCTGGACGCTGTAAGTCTGTACAATCACAGTCTCTGTTCACGTAATACCGATATATGTCACAATTTGTTGCTTTCCTATGTTATATATAGATTCATGCTGATCGAAGCTAGATCATCGAAATCACGAATTGGTTTCCTGGACCCACGCTTGGTCGCCATTGATACCATCATCGAGAATGCATCCTTCGTCGAGGACTATATTACAAAAGCACTGCTGGCTCACCAAGATAAGGAATTTGTTCTTATGCCATACAATGAGAAATTCCATTGAATTTTAATTGTAATTATACCAAAATGGAACAAGGCTATATACCTTAATTCTCTAAGTAAGAACAAATCCAAGTACACAGCTATCGCCCGAATACTCGATAGGTAAGTACATTGTACATTGTACATTGTACTCTTTCTTTCCTTCCGAATAACTAATCTAACTTTTTCGAATAACGAAGGTCGTTCGCCACATACGTTCAACAAACACGTGACTCGACGACAGGGGCCAAGGCCTTGAAACATGATCGCAAGTTTCGGGTATTCGCTAGCTACACATTAATTAATCATATACAACACATAGTAGTAATGCCACTTGATTTAACACATTATATTTTTTGCAGTGCCACCAGCAGGAGCCGGGCAACACGTGTGGATACTACGTGTGCCACCATATGAGACTACTCCTCGATTCCACCAAGATCACTAATTCTAAGGTTTGTCAATCTTCCCACATTTATTTCATACATGTCAGTTTTATATATGCGCGCGTTGATATTCCTATCGACAGGTTGCGTCCATCTCTACATCTGCATTGACACAGCCGGATTTTGCAAAAATTCGAGGACAGCTCATTTGGTTTTTGTGGTCAAAAGTCGTAAGATCAGATGGAGAGTTCCACTGCCCAGAATGATTTTTTATTGTAATTCTAAGTGCAAATACAGTGTAGATCTTTTACAATTGTGTATTTGTTAATGGATATTTTATTTCAACTCAATGAATTGATTTGCGAAATGGATGCTTTATGTTTGTGAAATGAAGTGCGTTGTCAATTGGATGTTTTATGTCTGTGAAATGAATTGAGATGTGAAATGTATCTGAAATGAAATGAGATGTGTGAATTGTATATGTTTATGTCTGTGATTATCTGCTTGTTTCAGAGGGCATGGCTAGCATTTCCTGAGGCTAGCTATAAACAGAAATAGATTCTGCTGGGGGGGGGAGGAGTATCACAGACGATTTTTCATTAAAAACCGTCTGTGATTATGCGATATCACAGACGGTTTTTCATTAAAAACCGTCTGTGATTATGCGATATCACAAACGGTTTTGTACTAAAAACCGTCTGTGATTATCCGATATCACAGACGGTTTTTTTTAAAAACCGTCTGTGATATTGGATAATCAGAGGCGGTTTTTTAATACAAAACCGTCTGTGATATCGGATAATCACAGACGGTTTTTAATTAAAAACCGTCTGTGATATCGCATAATCACAGATGGTTCAAAAACCGTCTGTGATAACTTGGATTATCACTGACCCATAATTTCAGACGGTTCAGAAAACCGTCTGTGATGACGTTTCTGAACCGTCTGTAATGTGGATTTCTGTAGTAGTGTGACCTACCTCTTTTGCCAATTACTAGACACAATCAGTAGTAGCAGTGGCGGATCTATAATTTTGTCGTGCCCCAGGCTAAACTTTAGCAAGCTAATATTCTAGGACTAATACTAATTTATACCCACACCTCGGTATAACAAAAGTACATCATAAATACATAATTGATATGAAAATTTAGCTCAATTCTTCAATATAAAACATAATATAAAAATGTAGCAAAAACTAAATAATGTAGCATAGTAGAGATACAATTTGAGTACCTAAATAACGAAGATTTGCTCTCTATCGTATTTCTATCCCACCATGTCTTTATTGACAATTGGACAAGAATCAGAACTTACAAAGATAACATATGAGAGTAAATCAAATGGATGTATGAATAAATACAAATAATATGAAGTTTACATTTATAAGAAGCTAACATGTCGCATTCAGAATTGTGCACATACGGATATTGGGTTTTGATAAATGTGAGGCATATGATTGTATTTCCATAAGAAATAAAATGAGCTGTCAATGAGAAGTATTATGATTACATAATGCACACAAAAGATGCATATAGATTTATATACAGAAAAAGACTAGCGGGGGTTACAGGTTGGAGTTTTTAGCTTACTGTTGCTGTCATACTCAAAATGATGCATCCAACAGTGACCCTATTGTATCAAGTTCATTGTGTAAAACAAATCAAAGAGGAGAATCAAAACTGTGTAGCAATTGAAGGCACGCATCCATGCTGCTACGATTTCAAGAAAAAAAATATAGAAAATTGACAATTGATCTTCATGTGCTCATGTTACCATACTATGGGCTTTTCCAGTTCAACCCACTTCTGTCATCTACAATAACACACAATTATAGGATATGTGGTACATAGAGTAATTATAGAAAGAGCCTGATTTTGATCACCATTCCAATATTGTTTTCTTTTGAAGAGCTTCTGGGGATTTAAATTCTGCGTCTACTATCAGCGTACTCAACACTACCTAACTGTATATAAAAAAACCATACTTTTCTCATTTAAATGTAACTGACGATGCACACCTATTGAATTGTAAGATTCAACTTAACTCTCTGAAATCCTTGAATATCCAGCTCAGGCACAAATCAAAACCTAACTGTATCAATTTGCATTGGCATTGTATCGATCTGTAGAATATGGGACCGTCATTGGTTGTGAGACATGAGCGCAAGTTTTGCATTAGGCCCAAACCATGTTCAATTGTGAGTTATTCGGTAACCATATACACCCTAACATCGCATCCATTTCAGGAAACAACAGTCACTAACTACATATTGATTCAGAATTCATACAAGGTCGTAAACCTTAGGCACTTGGGGAATGCCCAATGCCAAATCGTTTACAGTTATAGGCTAAACATATTAATCAACTAGAAATCCACAAGCTACACAAAGCGCAAACAGCTACCAGCCTACCACAACAGCAAACTTATCAAAAGGAAACTGGCATAAGAAAATTGAAGACATGCCTAACCCCTTTTGCAATTGAAGTAGGTTTCCCGCAGGCTGACGCACTTGCTCGTGATGTTGGGCACCTTCTCCCCGGCGCACTCCTAGTAGGGTCTCTTCTGAACCTGCGCAAAACTACATCAACCAGTCAGCACCACTGTCTCGAACAACACGCATAACTCTGACAGCGAAATAGATGGGATGATCCACTCCTGACTAGGGGGTGGAAAACGGTAACGGATAATTCGTTTTATCCGATATTCGTATCCGAGAAAACACAAATATGGTAAGCAAAAATCCGTATTCGAAAATATTCGTATTCGTATTCGAGAATATTCGTATCCGTATTTGAACGTATTCGTATTCGCATTCGTATTCGAGAATATTCGTATCCGTATTCGTATTCGAGACTATTCGATTCGTATTCGATCCGTTTCTAGAACTTATGAAAAAATCGTACAAATTTTGTGATTCAAAATTTGAATTTAGGCGGTTTAAAACCGGTAACCGGTCAAAAACTGGTGAAAAATCATTAAAACCGCTAGGAATCCGTTTTATCCGATATTCGTATCCGAGAAAATCCGTATTCGAAAATATCCGTATTCGTATTCGAGAATATTCGTATCCGTATTTAAGAATATCCGAATTCGTATCCGTATTCGTTTGAAAAATATGGATTCGTATTCGTATTTGAGACTATTCGACCGTATCCGATCCGTTTCCACCCCTACTCCTGACTTCCTACCCCGTATTGGTAACAAGAGCCACGGAACTTGTCGGTGGCATCTAGGCTGCTAACCACATGAAATTAGATCAAAACAAGCTGCGGTGCAGCAAATACGTGGGGGAGAAGAGAAGGGGAGGAGAAAGAGAGGGAAGGATCACTACTACAGAAAGCCTAATGCTAGACGCTAAATCACAGACGGTTTGACAAAACCGTCTGTGACTGACACTAACACAGACGATTATAATTTGGACACCGTCTGTGTTGATGGCGTCGGAGAAAACGAGTATCACAGATGGTTCTTACCGATGAACCGTCTGTAACATTCCAGTATCACAGACGGTTTTTATTAAAAACTGTCTGTGATAATGAAGTTATCACATACGGTTCGTATTAAAAACCGTCTGTGATATGTTTCCCGCCTTGCAATTCTCCAAAATTTTATAATTTCCCGCCTAAGTCCGAGTAGGATTCAGTTTTGAGACACCTTTAGTAAAACGGGCATAACTTTTGCATACGATGTTTGTTTTCGATGTTCTTATACTCGTTGGAAAGTTAACGACGAGCCCGATCCAAAAAAACAACCGGCTTGTGCTAGTTGCCCTCCAAGACCCTGAAAATCGGTCATCTTTGGACCTAAACCTACGTCACAAGTTTTTGGTTTCTGTTTTTCCCCTTTTTCTTGGTCTTCTTTTCAGAATTTGGATTTTGATTCAACTGAAAAGTTGTAGATCTCATCGAAACCTTTCAAATGAGTATATATAAGCTATATAAAACTTTGGTATTTTATCTTTTCAGACTAGTTGTTTATATTGCATCGGTATATAAAATTCTGTGCTCTAATTCACAGACGGTTCTATATATAGAACCGTCTGTGATAATCTGACCGCTAGGCCCGTCGATCCTCCTCAACCCGATCCTAGCGAATAGAAATCCACCAATCCTTACCTCACGGATCGTAGCTCCGCCTCTTCGTCCCCGTGCCAAAAAATTTCGCACTCTCTCCCCTATAAATAATCACCAGAACTAAGCCTCCTTTCTGTTCTCCTCCTCTTTATTGTTCTTCTTGCTGTTCTCCTCCTCTTTGTTGTTCTTCTCCTCCTTGCTGTTCTCCTCCTTCTCCTCCTTGACCCATACCATAATAGCCCCACGGAGCATATGATGCACAAGGTAGCGCTTAATCAACGCTGACGATGGTGGGCGTCAAAGACATCCAACTCGTGCGCTGCATTAGGGGCGAGAAGGCCTAGGTATAGAGGATCTTTGTTTTTCTCTGTTCTTGTTGTGTTAGCTAGATGGGCAACCTGTTTGTTGTTTTGGGATATTGTAATGGTAGGCTCTAATATTAATACAAATAAAATGTGTACTGTGTTTCATACTATATTTGCTTGTTTTCGTTTTAATTAATTGATTTGCGAAATGGATGTTTTATGTTTGTGAAATAAATTGAGATGTGAATTGGATGTATACATGTACATGTTGATCTGCTTGTTTCAGAGGGTATGGTTAGCATTTCCTGAGGTTAGCCAATAAACAGAAATAGATTTAGGGGTAGAAGAGAATAGCACAGACGGTTTTTAACTAAAAATCGTCTGTGATATTTACACAACGAACGGTTCGAAAACCGTTTGTGATAACCTTCGATTATCACTGACCCATAAATTCAGATGGTTTAGAAAACCGTCTGTGATGACGTTTTTGAACCGTCTGTAACACGGTTTTCTATAGTAGTGGATCCAACCGACCATGACATAGTTGGTCTCGCTGATGCACTTGACAAGCTCCATGGCCAAGCCCTTGCATGACTTCGCCATAGGAGCTGGCGGGATGGGGCGGCGCGGGGAGCTAGGCGGGAGGGTGGCGACGTGGGGAGGGAGCTGGGCCAAAGGGTGGCGGTGCCACACAATTGGGGGGATTAGGGAGGCTGCGAGGGAGGCGATTGGAGTTGGTCATTTGCTAGGCGTCCAAGCGACGCAATTGCATTTTGTGCGAGCTAACAGCGTGGCTGGCCGCTCGTTCAACAGGCCGAGGAGAGAACGAGAGGAGTGAAGTGGGCCGCTTGCTTACACAGGCTAAACCACTAAACTACTATCTGGACTAAGCTAAAATTATTTAGGCTATATACTAATAAAATTCTTGTATCCTAGACTGTAGTGTATCTTGCTATGGGCATGTAGGAAGTAGAAAACGCCCGTGAGGGTTCTTGGTAGCCGCCGCGCCGAATGATTCCGTAGAGAAATTAAGAGGAAACTGTGCTCCTTCCTCCGCTTGTTCCATTGCTCAAGTTGTGCGTCCTGCCTCTGCCTGCATCCGAGTGATCATTACGCTAGTGGTGGGTTTGGGGGGGGGGGGGGGGGGTGTTGTAGCGCCGGGATCGTTCAAACAATTAATCAGGTATTCTCGTGGTGTTGCTATCAATACAGATTTCTCTGTCTACCTGGCCTCTTGTGGTGGGCTGGTCCCGGGGCGAGTTGAGCCTTACATGTGCTGACTTCGCGCTCGATCTGCTTGCGTTGAGCCAGGATTTCTGGCCACCTGGTGGATGCTAGGGCCCTGCTGTACTAGAGATTTCATGTCATCTGGTCATTAAAATCTAACAAGATCTTCTTTGCCCATCTGGGCTGGAGTTCTCGTTCTGGTAGAACATTCATGACTTGGTTCTTTTTTTGGTTAACGTCCTATACCCCTATGGGCAAAGTCAATGAAAACAGCAGGATATGCGAAAGATCCGACTCTCCTATACTAGCATCCTGAACTCCTTTCAAAAAAAGAAAATCCCCTGAACTGAACTTCGAATATTCAATCGCCAATGCAGGCAGAGTCAATTTTGCTGGTGAATTAGCGAGAAGGCCTTGACGTACCCATGCGCAGATTCGCGGATCGTCTAAAGTTGGGGCTGCGTGGCCAGTCTGTTTCGTGAAAGCTGGGGAGGGAACTTGGCCAAAGAAGACGAGCTATATTTTGGCAAGGCACACAGGGTTTTGCTTATCAATCATCGTACGAGATCTGTCAATATCAGAGTTGTAATGATGCATATGCTACGTTCAATGGACGGTGCTGCATGTGCCTGAAAAATGACAGCTTTTGCAGTATGCTCCTAGTCGATAGGGAAAGAATATACTAGTACATTTCAAAAAAAAAAAAAAAAGCTCCGTGCTCATGAAACTGAAGGGCACTACTGATATAGTGATTCACAGTTGCTACTCATCTAAATATCTTCAGTGCATACAGCTTCTGTGCATTGCTGAATGCACGGTTCTGCGTGGCTGGCTGTAATATTGTAGATTCAAGTCAGGGATAATTGTGAGCATGGCTGATTCTTCTTGCATGCAATCATGTCAAGCTGTGGGGATGAATAGAAGAAAGGATTCCTTTGAACTATTTCTAAGGGCTTCGGTGGAGTGGGGTTAAATAACGGCATCTTTGATTTGCAGGATTTCAAAAACGTATAAATAGAAAAAAACACAGTAATATTTTTAGAAATTTATGTACGAAATAGATAATTGGAAAAAACATGAACCTTGTAGAATTGGGTGTTTGATTTGTAAGAAGAGTAAGAGCACAAAAATTTTAGAGTTAATAGTAATCTCATTTGCTTTTAGTATAAATATAATAAATTATCACACTGATTTAGCTAGTAGCACATGTAAAAAATGTTCTTTTGTTGGCCACTTACAGGTGGACCGAACAATCTATTCTTATCCCCCACCGCATCCCTATCGTTCTTATCCACAACCCACCCCAAGCAAGTGGTAGTGGAGGTATTGAGGCCAACAACAGCAAGATCCAGGGTGAATGCCGATGGTCCCATCTCGGGCAGTAGCAGCAGAGCGAGGGTGAAGGCCGGCAGCGCCAACTCAGGCAGCGGCATTGGGATCCAAGGTGAGCCAACGGCGCCATCTTGGGTGGCCATGGTGGGAACGAGGGCGAGCCAGTGGCGCCATGTAAGACGGTAGCAGTGGGAGCAAGGGCGAAAGCTGACGGCGCCAGCTAGGGCGATAGTGGGATCCAAGGAGAAGGGACATCGTCAACTAGTTGTCCCTTTCCACCCCGAGCTTCGGTCGTTGCAAGTGTGCCACCATCCTTCTCCGACCAAGCCGACACTACCCCTGCATTTGACTTGGTTGTTGCAATCCATTTTTGCCCTTGCCGATCATTGCGGTCACCTTCCCCCTACCGGTGCCAAGCTCGCCATCGTGGCCCATGGCAGCTTTGTCTCAAGCATAGCAAGCATGAGTGCAATTGAGACACAATTTACCTCAATCCTTTGTGAGTCAACAAAGAAAAAAGAGATATGAGTGGACATTTCATTTCCCTTGAAATTCCTGCATTTTCATAGGATTGCTATAATAATCCTATGGAATGTAGCGATTCCTACGAATCAAAGGATGCCACAATGTCAAATCCTACAGGAATCAATTTCCTCCAAAAACCCTTCAAATCAAAGAAGCCATGAAAGGTCAAGACAACGGCTAGGATTTGACACGTCGGCGAGGTTAGCTAGGTGAGAGATCATTTGAGGTGTCACTGATCAATATATGATGAATAATTGGCACATTTGTTGAGTTGAATTTGGATTTTACAAATGCTCCTCCATTTTCAGTTCTAGAAGTTAGGGGCGGTCTGACTGGCTTACAGGGTCAGTCAGACCAGCCGGGTTGAACCGGGGTGAAAATAGGGAGGAATTTTGAGATTTTAGGATCAAACTAATGTGAGGAATGGTTTGGGGATGAGTTTGCACTAGGTTTTTACTAGAAATAGAGTTGTGAGGCAAAACTAGAGAGAGTTTTCCCAAAATTTCAAAGAGGGTTTGTTTAGGGACTTAGCTGAGAGGAAGTGGTGTTTTGACCAGCCACACCATGGCGGCCAGACCAATGGTCTAACCAGCATGGGGGTGGCGGTCAAACTGGTAGAGAAATTGATTTATGGGAAATTGGGTGAATTTGGGAGATTGATGTTAAGATGATCTTGGTTCTAGGATCATGGTTAAATTGTATTAGATAATGCATTGGTTTGACTAACATGAGCTAAGTGCATGGAACTTGAGCTCAAAATTGTTGCTTGGTTTTTGGATGTACAGGTAACTTAGAGAACATAACGGTCGTCAGCAATGGACCGGGACTAGGCGAGGGAGCTGAGATTTAGGGCGATCATATAAATTTGAGTCAAGTTATGTGGCTCAAACGGAAGTGCATAGAAGACAAGGATCGTGGTGAGGTGAGTTTGTGCATGTGGTGTGCCAAGTGACAAGACCGATGCACATAGAGACGGTTTGATGGAGATCGAATGTGTGAACATATGACGACTAGTAATTGGGCACTACAGGTGATGTGTCAAAGCATATGAGATGGTTTGAGGTGAAGGCAACAATGGAGTCAAGGGAAAGTGCTTGGAAGCTTTGTCTAGGGTATTGTGGTAGTTGGTGAAATACCAGAGTTGGTGGCTTGATCAAAGCCGTGGCATGAGGAGGCGCGAAGGAGAAGTGGTTTAGGTCAAAAAGAGCTGAAATTGCAAGTGGATCAATTCCTAATGTGTTAGTGCGTTAGCTGGTTGAGTCTTGTGGGTGCTTTGAAAAGCATTTATGAGTATGTAAAACCCGTGTTAGTTGGGGTTGACGGGTTTTCTCGGTTCCTTTAATGGGTTGAATCCATTAAGGAGTGTGTGCTGGTTATTTAGTAGAGAGGAGAGGAGGTGGTTAGATCCAAGGATTCTATGGTTAGAGTTTAATATTCTACCTTTGTCTCATTTCATTGTTGCAAGAGAGAAAGCTTGAGAGAAGAAAAGAGTGGTGTTGTGGTTGTACTTTGTAAACATCTATGAGCTTGTAAACATTTTCCTCTACTAAATCAATCAAGGCTTTGTTTCAATCATGTTCTTCTTTGTGTTCTTGCTTGACTTTGGTTGTTATTTTCTTGAGCTTGTTATGTGATTTCTTGTTCTTGGTTGTTCTAGCTTTAATCTCTTTCTTAATTTACTTTGCTAAGACATGTGAGAATAGATCAGCAAGAAGTAATTTGGGATTGAGGGGTTTTGGTGTTCTGTGAACTAGATTTTATTATATTGGATTTAGTGAACTTGAGTTGAAAAACCTTATGATTCTTGATTGGTTTAGGTTCCTGATAGATTGAACAAGTTTCATACAAAATTTAGAAATATTTGGATGAAATTTGGAAAAGTTCTTGAGATTTGAGCATTTGTCTCGAGAGGTTTTCAAACAGAGAATATGAGACCGGTCTAACTGGCCATAGCATGAAGGTTGTTGATTCTTGTTGGTTCAGATTTCTTACTTTGTCGTGTAAAGTGTAAGTAATATAATCTATACTTAGTGACTATAGTCATTGAGTAAGATTTGAACGTGGAAGAGAAAATTTCAGAAATCACTCACCCTCTCTTATACTGGTCCTACACTAGGAGTTGTGGCGTGGCTCAAAGCCCGAGGAATATCCTGCTTGTTGTAAAAGACTTATCAGTACTGTGAGTGCGAATATCTCCCATCTTCTCTCCTTTCAAATCTGTCTATTGTCCTGAATGATCGTTAATGCTAGTTTATTGGAGTGTTCCTGCTGTTTGCACCTTTCAAATTATGTGACGTCTGTACTTCCGAGAACATGGTTGGGAAACGATAATGGTGCCAAGAGGAAAGTTCGAGAACAACTTTGATGAGCTATAACAATGTGCTGTGAGTGCCAAATCTTCGATTAGCTAATTTTAATTTAGCTCTGTAACTGTTGTAAGTCCTGTTTTTTTTAATTTTTCGCTTTGTTTTTATCTTTAGTTTTTTAAAAACTCGAAACAACTATGACAATTTCTTCAAAGTTAAAATAAAGTTAAAATAAACATGACTACTTTTTTAAATATTTTCTGAGCCTAAGCGTCGGTGTACATTAGGCTTGCAGGGTACAGGTGCTAGCTGAGCAACGCTCTCTTTGTACTAGTGTGTAGACTGTAGACAGCGTGTGTGTGTTTGGACCCGAATGCGCGAAGAGATCATGCTCTAGTTTTGTGCAACTTATAAAATATTGCTTAGGAAGCTGAACTAAAATTGCGTGCATGTCCCATTTGTTTTTGTCATTCTAGGCTAGATAAAATCATCACCATACTCTCAATACATAATAATTGCTAGTATGCGAGCCAATAAGCAGTCCAACTAGTTTCATACCGGGTTCGTCTCGGTACGTGCATTAAAAAATCTGCCAACTGTGCATGGATTGTGTGGCTAATCTGTTGTTAATATTGTGATTTGTTCATTTCCGCTCCACTGAATACATCCTTCAAGTATGTGCTCTAACCAACCTTTTCTATTTTTTAAAAAGAAAGTAGGATCAAATATATGGCATAAATATGCACGGTACTCTCTATAGTCACAAAATAATATTGTTTTGAACACCACTTGTGGTCTTCAAAATACATCTTTAACCACTAATCTCTATTACAATAAATTTATAAAATCTAATAAACCTATACTATTATGAAAGTTCATTTGGAAACAAATCTATGCGTATCGTTTTTATGTGTTTATTCTAAACATTGAAAAAGATATCAATAACTAAAGTTTACAAAGTTTGACTGCACATACCTTAAAACAACATTGTTTTGTGCCTGAAGGGATTATATGGTGTGATCACTTAGACCTTGTTTGGGAAATTTGGGAATTTTTTCTGTAATGAACTAGTTGACGATGGCTATATAATACTGGTGCTGATTTGACAGTGAGAAGTTTGGACGTTTGAAAAAAAATCCTAACGAGCAGGTGAATGCATTATAAGTCTAAAACATACGAGCAATAAGATATGAGATTATGAGAGGACAAGTACTTGACAACGATCGGTAATAAATTAATAATTTATTGACTGTTATTCACTTATCGCAGGGCACAATCTGAGGTCAATTAATTCTGTATTGTTCATCTGGCCGGATACAAGAGCTAGCTGAGGACGTTCCTGTTGCTCGAAATAGCTGTAAGATCGATGCAATTGCTTTGGGCAAGCCGTCGAAATATTATATGGAACTCTTCAACTAGCTATGACGTGATTATTTTGTGCCAGTTATGGCCAGCTACTCATGATTCGTACAATGATAACCATACGGTTAAACTGCATCCCACTTGATCATCTACAATGTAGAATTTGCATAATTTGATGTCAAGAATTAATCTTCTATCATAGAGTGATGATGTGAGTTTTTTTTTGAAGAGGATTATCTTCAAGTGACGATGATGGAAGGCCGTGAACGACAAAAGGTATGTAAGACATTTTTTTTTCGTTTCCTGATTCTTTTCTTGTTCATGCTTGTTGATATTATGAGTGAGGATAATGGATTGAAGTTGAGGATGCTCTCTTCTAGCTAAGGGAGGATGGTGTTGGTTGATCTTGTCATAAAGTCCCTAATAGAATAGGGAGAACGATAATTAGTTTTGGTGTTTTTTCTTCTATTATTTCATGCCTAGGGGGTTTGAATCGATTTTAGCCATTGAAAATTAAAACAAGTTACGTCTCAAAAAAAAAAAAAATTAAAACAAGTTACTCCCTAAACAAGTTACCGCATAAGTTTGATCTATTGCAGGATGCATATAAGCCTAGTTTTATATTTCCCATCATTCTTAGTGTACCTTTTTAATTCTCCAGGCAGTAGCGCAGAGGCTATCTAGTTGGCTGCATCAGACGATCATTTTGCCTGGAATACATCTAAACAAGTTGGAGAACAATAACATATTATAGAAAGTTAGAAACATATAAGCCTGTTTGGTTTTGTGCCCATGGGAGCCAAAGTTTTCGAAGTAGTGGTATGTTCTGTACTTCTGTGTGACAATTTCAGTCCCCTTTTGTTGATTGATTGTGTTATATATACATACAGTTAAATTTGTTTCTTGCACATATATTAGATATATAACTTGGCGTATATATTCAATATTTGTAGCTTGTTCATGTATAACTAGGCATATTCAAGGAAGCTAGTGCATGCAATCCAGCCATTGTAGGCAGAGGCACATATGCTACTGATGTAATATTACCAAATCAACCAAGAGGGTTATCCAACTGATGGGAAAAGGGAGGCCAAGAATTGATGGCGGTTCTCATCAGCAACCATATTAATAATTATACAAACACACAGCAGATACGATCGATCATACTTAACATATATACCCGATCGATCCAGGTATATATATAGGAAATGCATCTTGTCGCAGGAAAGCTAGGAGCAGAGCAGAAGATAGCGATTACAACTTACAAGCAAGCGAAAAGGATCAGATAAAAATACAAGCTTCAGAGCAGCCACACACACATAACAGGATAGTAGGCAACTGGCCGGGGAGACATCTCGAACTGCTACCAGTCAACATGCATGCATGTATGCATCGACATCCCAGCACACCAGCTGTTTTGCCAGCACACTAGATCTTGCATTGCATATGCATCCTTGAGCTGAATTAAACTCACACTAATGCCAGACGTATGTACGACGAGTACATCGCACGTACGCTCACAGATCGACTCCACTTAATTAACTGAAGAACTTAACACAATCGAGAGACTAGATCGACAAGCAGCTTGCCGGGCGAGTTCTTATTTGATGGAGATAGGCTAGCTAGCTAACAGTAGCTAGGTTGATTGATAAGCTTGCATGCGCCATGCATGCAAAGAGGATCGGAAGTAGGGTTTGATTGATTGTTGGTCAGCGGCGGCGTGCGGCGGTCTCCCGTTGCGCGTTGAAGTAGACGGCGGCGACGGGGAGGCCGAGGTCGTTCTCGGCAGCGAAGCGGCGGGTGCTGAAGTGGTCCCTGGAGGAGGGCGGGCTCATCGCCTGCCGGCGCTGCTGCATGAACAGCACGAAGACGAACCTGTGGATGCCGATGTTGGGCCTCGGGCTCTCGTAGCTCACCACCTCCCTTCCTGCATGCATTCATAGATATATATGCATTAATTTGTTCAAAGACAGAAGACCTCTGAAACTTGCAAAGCTAAACCAAGGTGTTCACCAAAAGGACTTACCAAAAGAAGCCTCAGTGGTGCCAGGAATATCAGTGACGATCCTGCGAGAGGGTTAATATTTATTATATGAAAAGTTACTATATGCATACTCCATCAGCAATATTTTATGCATAGCTGAACATATTAAAGATGACCATTTGTGTTGGCTCAGAAAGAGAGAAAACCTGACAATCTCTGTGCACCAGAATCTATGTGGTTAGAAACTAATTGATCACTAATCGTAGCGTGCACATGACCTAACTAATTTGGTCATGCGGCTCACTTTGATTGATTCTCCCCCATAGATAACAATCATTTGGTTTTTCCATGTTGGAGCTGCCTAGCTGAGCCTGAGATTATATATACTGTAGTGATCTTTTCTTACCCTTTAACTTCAGATCGAGCTAGCTGTAAGTTGTAATTGGGATAGTTACCACTTACCAATGGAGATGCTCTCTCAGGTATGGATCACTAGGCCCTGGCACGTCTGGATCCGTCATGACCTGAAGAACAACACCAACACACTAATTAATTAGCTGGATGTCACACTATCTTCAGATAATGCACACAACTTAATTATAAGCTATGAAAACCAAGGGTGTGATGTCCAGATCAGTTGGCACAGACCAGTGTGAAGAAAGACCTCATGTCGCCGCCCTGGACCTCGACGCGCGGTTTGGACACAACCGCCGACGGGAAGAACTCGTGGCCGTTGAACACCTGCTTGTTGGAGCTGTAGGTCGCTGTCATCTTCACCGTGGGGTTGAAGTTGTCGATGACTTCTCCGATCACCCTCCCGACGATGAGAGGCTCCAGCACCCTAGACATAGCTAGCTTGCACTGAAGAGGCTGGTGTTGCTGAGTAGCTAGTAGTGTAGGTAAACACGAGATATCGACGGTTGTTGCTGAGTGTGGGAGACGCAAGGTTCTATTTAGCTGCCTGGAGCTAGCTAGCTGAGCTGCGAGTAGTAGTGTGAACAATGTAAAGTGTGCTGTAGCTAGATTAGCATTACCATTATAAGATGTTTGTTCCATGGTTGCTTTCGTTACAGCAAATTGGGTTATAATTAAAACTGATGAGGCACAACTCAAAAGAGGTTTCAAACCTGAATCCAAAAAGTGCCATGAGGACATATATTCGTATAGTATGATATTTGGGAGGAGAAACTTATTAAAATAATGCATAGAATCCATATTTGTCAGAGAAGAAAAGTCTATTGCCCATGTATGCGCCTACAATGTCCCAAGCTGAGGTAGATCGAACGTACCGTACTACAAGTCCTTGAAACAGTTCATCCATAGCGCGAGGACATAGTCTCACATTCTTTGAGACTGCCATTGAAACTTGCTTAAATGCCTTTTGGGAAATTGGTTTCTTTGTGATGATGATGAGTACAGCGCCACTAATTCTAAAGTGTACTATCTGCTTGCCAAAATACCTTTTTTTCACTTAAATTGCACGCGAATATCATATATGCATATAATTGGTTACTCTGTCTAGTCATAAAAAGTGCCATTGTCTATTTAAATTTTGATCAACAACGTATATATGTTAATATCTCGATCAGTTATGTAAAATGGTGCGGTAGATTTGTCTAGAAAAAAGCTTTATAGTACTACAATTTTATCGAGTATTACAAATATATTAGTACAATAGAAATTGCTGGTAAAAGCGACACGATTTTTTTTTATAAAAGGGAGGAGTAACACATGCAGAGTACAAACATGTGATGATCTAAGCTGGTACCCCTCATTTCTTTTTTAATTGTTGTTTAGGATATTGACAGTCTCCAATACATACATTTGGCCACTTCTTTTTATAGATATATGTTAGTAAACAATAAAAAAAATATAGTGATACAAAGTACTTTTGATAATAAATATACTAATATCATTTCACTGCTACAAAATAAACTATACTAGATGTTTCATCACAGACGGTTCATGGGGAACCATTTGTGCTATTATTATCACAGACGGTTTTACAAGAGTGACCGTTTGCCGTCTATGATGAGCTATTATCACAGACGATTCATATTAATAACCATCTGTGGTAGTTTACAGATGGTTATTAACACGAACCGTTTGTGATAGCTGAAGACATCACAGACGGATCGTATTAAAAACCGACTGTGATAGTTCATAGACGGTTATTAATATGAACTGTCTGTGATATTTGCATATATAACAGACGTTTATTAATACAAATCATCTATGGTAGTTCATAGACAGTTATTAACATGAACCGTCTGTAATACTTATGTATTACAGACGGTTTATGGTTGGACATGTCTGGGATATGCCACGTTATTAATTAATACTAAGCCAAACCGGTCCCGACAGATCTATCTTTATTGCGCTTCATTGAAGGAGGCAGCCGGCTTTGGGGAAGCATTTCGATTGTAAATCTAGCTACTTGTAGATCAATTTGTTCTAGCTTGGTGATTGGATGTTAGTATTTGTTTCTAATTTATATACCTTGCGATAAAGAGAGATGATAGCTAGATTATCTAGCTTAATTGGTAGTTTGTTGCAATTTAAGAATGGGTCAGTACTCCTAGTTTACTTCAACATATAAATTCTTGCTTGATATATATTGCTTCATAAATAGTACGTAGCTAGCTAGCTATAGTAGCATTAATAATCTAATTTGACACTAATTTGTTATATGCGTAGTGTAGATGGACCGAAACTGGATGTATATTGAGAACCATGTGAGTGAAGAGTACATTAATAGCGTGTTTACTTTTAGAAGAGCTGCCGAGCAGCGAATGTTGAAGAAGGGGATAGAATGTATGTACTGTCCATGCATGGATTGCGATAATCTGAAGATGTTTGGATCACGAAACAGCACAATCGTCGGTTAAACAAATGGTTGAAGGTGCGATTCACAGGGAGGTCGTCAAGTGAAACGCTGCAATGGTTGGCAAAAAGTCCAGAATTTATAATTATGACATGGCAAGGATACGACATTAATGGGTACACATTTTATACAATAGATCAAGATAGAAAGAGCACAATCCAGAACTCAGGTGTTCGCATAGATGCATTTCATGATGAATAGTTTAGTACCACTGGCCCAAGCTCCTACTACGGGCTTGTAGAGGAGATTTGGGAGTTCGATTACGTAATTTTCAAGATCACTCTATTTCGATGCGTTGGGTCCAACTCCCACAGAGTGTAAAGGCCAACAAGTACAGTGTCACTATTGTGAACCTCGAACACGTAAGATACAAAGATGAACTATTCATACTTGCAAGGCAAGTTGTTGAAGTTTTTTATGTACCTGACCCGGCAAATAAGAAGCTCTACGTAGTTCTTCATAGAAAAAAAGCATTGTCGGAGTTGAGAATATCGTGGATGAGAAAGAGTACAATCAATTTGACGAGTTGCCTCCATTCAAAGACAACATCAGACTTGAGGAAGAACGAGGTGATGAAGCAAGCTATATGCGTATCAACCATCGTGAAGGGGTTTATTTAAAAGGAGATAGCCAAGTGTAATGATCTCACACGGCGAACACCTTGGAAATTATTCCAATGTAATTATAAGAAACTCGGCATGTAATTAAGGAATTATTTTATTGTAATTGATTTAGTAAATAAGAAATAATTACATATGCAATTGTATATGCTTGCTTTTTTCATAGGGCATGGCCAACACTTTTTGAGGCTAGCTAAAAAATAGGATTTGTTGTACTATCATAGATAGTTCCATAATATAACTGTCTATGATACCAACATCACAGACAGTTCTATTATGGAACCGTCTGTGATATTAACATCATAGATGGTTCTTTAATGAAACTTTCTATGATAGTTTCTTTTATAAGTAGAGCCCCACTAGGGTTTGCGCCCTTACTCCTCATTTGCGTGCCCCTGTCGCTCGTTCGCCTCTGCCTCCTCAAGTGCCGCCTCCTCCCCAATCTCCACCTCCCATGTAGATCCGGCAGCACCTCCCCGTTCGTCCGCCTCCTCACCCAAATCTACCGCAGCTAGCCTCCCTATGTGTCTGTCTTCTCAAATCTCGATGATCTTGGCCTCTTCTTCCCCAACTACAACGACATCTTTACCATCGGCATCCTTGACCAGCCTCTTCTTCCCCAAACACAATGACATCTTCATTGACTTCCTCTGCTGGTATTGCTCCTCATTGGTATGTGAGTTAGCAGTTTATCTATATGCTTGTGAGCTTGCCATGAGTAGTCTGTCTATGTTCTAGGATTTGGATCTAGGATTTAGACCAATGGAAGGACCCTTATAACAGTATAGTTAAAAGAAAAATAAGCCCTAAACTAACAATACGATCTAACTATATTATTGCACTTCAAAATTTGATACATGGTTTTGCAATAGTTTTTACAAACTACATGTAGCTTTGCAAATTTTAATAATACCAATATAAATAGCCATTGAGACTAAATTAAGGCATATCATTTTTTTGTGAGAGATAGAAATTCCCATGGATAACCTAAAAAACCCTGGAAATTATCTTGTTAGTCCAGTAAAAAAGGGTTTGCACTATTGAAATTGTGGACCTTGAATTTAATTATGCAAATTAGTCCAGTAAAAAAGGTTTTGCACTATTGAAATTCTTATGAAATTAATGCAAAGATGAAAGCTTTAAGAGAAGATGAAATCAATTTAAATTGACACTAATATCACAGATGGTTCTTTTAAAGAGAAATGTCATCGTCATCATCGATGTCGCTAATTGGGTCTGATGCTCTGAAGACTGGGGTAACTAAACATGGCAGAGGAGTAACTAAAAGGCTAGCAGGACTAATGACCATCACGAAGGTCTCTCTGGATGGGATCCCTCTACAACCGAAGAAAGCAGCTGTAGCATTTCGGACTACCTGTGGGATAATTAGAAGAAAATGGGTCCCCATCACCGTAGCAAACTGGAAAGATTTGACAGAAAACGAGAGAAATATGCTGTGGACAGAAATTTCAAACTCATTCGAGATCCCAGCAGAAGTCCAAAAACGCATGCAACAGCATGCGCTCCTCGTGATGGAAAAAGCATGGAAGACATTCAATAGCACGCTTGTCATGCAGTACATGACCAAGGATCGTACGCCCTTCACGAGGTATCCTTTCGTGTCACCAAAAACATGAGAGAACTTTGTGCGGATGAAGACAATGACCGAATTTCAATAGAAAAGTGCGACACACAAGGCTGTCCAGGCATGAAACACTCACCCCCACAGACTTCGCACTGCTAGGTACATGAGTAAAATTCCGCAATGGAGCATGGAGGATGAGATCACAATCCGATCGGAGGCCTCCCCACCATTTGCCGGGATCACAAACGAGTGTGCTCGAAACTAGTTAAGAGCGAGGTCATCAACCACGTTTTCGGGCGTTGCCTCTTTGAAAAACCCCACAGACGAGGAAGTGTTCTAACGCCTGGTAAGATATGTTAAACTACCTAGATATTAATAGGTCCATAACTTCATGAGGTCCAAAATAACATGATTGCCTCTTGCAGTAAACATTGACTACCGAATCTTTCGAAGGCTCCTTTCAACAGTCAGAGAGAGGGATATACTGTCCATGGCCATGTCGCACGCGAGGTCTAGGGGTTTATGTATCTTGGAGGCATGAATTCCCAAACGACTCTGAGGCATACAGGAGTAGGAACAGATCCAAGGCCGAGTGTGAGGAAAGTATGAAACGGGACTTTGATGCGAAACTTGAGGATATAACTGCATCACTTTGAGGAGAGATAGATACATTGAGGAAAGAACTGAGATAAGTCTGCAACCAGTCGCAAGTTACCCCCATTATTACGGTACCCAGCCCCTTAACGTCAGAGTTGTGCATCTGTGCCACTTTCGGAACATAGCAACACACACTTACCTATCAACGACATCCAGGTAATATACATCTCTAAAATGCTACATAGATAGACCTGGTGGACGCCTTAGCTCATCATGTATCGTTATGTACGAGGCCACGTTGTGCATCCTTAGAATCAAGGTTGTTGTCTCTATTCCCATTGACGCTGGCGGAGGTTGGCGTATCTATGCCTTCCAGGGACGTTGGTGCACGGTGCCCAACTAGGGACCGGTTTCACGAAGGTCTAGGTAGACATGATTAATGACCTTTTTAGGGTCGTTCTGTTGAATAGGCCCTTAAATAGAGAAATCATGATACTAGGGGATGTCGTCCACATATTCATCTAGTGGCCTAAGAGGGACATCACCCTGGACCCTTTCATACCACGATCTCCACATGACATATCTATCAAACAGAACGCTCTATGACTCCCCCTTAAGCTCCTCTTCAGAAGGCCAGTGCATCGGCAAGTGAAGTGCTAAGTCCCAATCGAAGAAGATTAATGTGCCTCCCGAGGAATAGAAGTTCATGCTCAGAGTGTCATTGGTCCCCGAGTCACAATTACCCAGGCTTGGACTGTTTTGCAATACTTTGTATACCTGGTACTTGCAGAGGTCCAACATGAAGCCAAACCGGCACAGTGGCTTCACTGTGAGATACACGGAGGCGCATTTCCTCCACAACTTGGGCTACTTTGTCATGACATTCGAAGATTCATTCTTACTATTCAACATCGACAAACTCGATGCCTCACTTCTATGATGCTGGACACTATAAGTGTACTGTACAATCAAGTTCTACATTCACATAATACCAATAAATGCCATAATTCATTGCTTATGTATAGATCCATGATGCAACAAGTTCGGCGATGGTGAGAACCAGTGGGTTTGCTTGACCCACACTTGGTCTCTGAGCAATCCATCATCGATAATAGACCCTTCGTCCAAGATTATATAAGGAGGAGATTGCTTGCTCATAGTGATAAGGACTATATTATGGTACCCTTCAACTAGGAGTAAGTGCTTTACTAGTTGCCATACAATTTTAATTTGTACTTTATATGCAACATAAACTTAGGATTAACCACTATAGCGAAATACATGACTAGGGATCACTAGATTCTGATTGTGATTGTACCAAAGTGGAGTAAGGTTATATACCTTGATTCTCTACTTAGGAGCAACCATGACTTTACCCGTGTGCAACAAACACTTGACAGGTAAACTCATTTCCTCTTGATCCATATATAACTTTATTGTAGTCTTCCCTTCATTTGCAATGGATAATTCTTGTGTATGTGACTTAGATTTGCGAATGTATTTTGCAAAAGGTTGAAATTTATGTTCTCTACTCCTTGAGGCATGATGCTATCTTTTGCAAATGCGTTTTGCAAATTGTTGTGGCTCATGCATAATCCTTGTAACATATGACTTAAGTATGTGAATGTGTTTTACAACTTCTTGAGAATCTTGTTTTCTTGACCTTTCTTTGCATGCTTCTATAGTTTGTAAATGTGTTTTGCAAATTGATTGGATTATATGCATCTTTACCTATGCTACCTTGGCACACCGGTCAGACTGGCCATGTGCTTGCAATTTGACTGGGTCTGGTGGTCAGACTAGTCATGTGTTGATGATCTGACTAGCATCACTAGTCTTGTCGGGCCTTGTTGCAGTCTGACCGGTCATGCGGTCCAACCAGACTTTAGTAGGCGATATTGTTATTAAGTCGTTGACTAGTTGGTGATTAATCTACAACTAGTCGTCCAGTCAGTACACAGAGGAGGCCGACTCAATTGGAGTGACTAGTCGATATGATGGACGACTAGTCAGTGACCAACCACAACTAGCCGGGCTAGTCTAGCCACTTGATTAGAGGCCCAGTGATTTAGTAACTTGGTTTTATGCCTACAACCCACTAAGAAAGGCTCAGGAGTGAGTGAATAGTGAGGACTACAGTAAACCTAGATCAAAGATTCATAATCACATCATCTCTCTAGTGAGTCTTCCTCCCGCACGAGCTGCCACAAGCAATGAGCCACCACAAGCAATGATGCGAGCGAAGCAGTAGTAGGTAGCACCAGGGGGCCGCCTCCCTCTCCAATAGCTTTTTGTAGGACCGAAATGGCGACAGAGGGGGGGTGAATGTCGATCTCTAAAAATCGCCCCCAACAAATATCTTCTTCTCCAATCGCTATGGGAGCTATGAAGGTAGAAGACCAGTGCTCACAAGACACCCCAGCAGCAGGAAAAACACAAATACAGAGACCAGCAAACGAGAAAAATCAAATCGGGAAAATTCTGGCCTCAAGCGGTAGTACCTCTCCCGGAGCGGTAGTACCTCTTACCGTTCGGACTGTCCGAACGTCTCATCGCTCCCGATCGGAATCGTCCGAACATGAGCGGTAGTTCCGCTGAGCCGAGCGGTAGTACCTCTCCAGAAAAACAGCAAACAGGAATTTCTGAAAACTGAGAGATTCGCAATGATTCTTGGATTCTTGGCTTGGGAAACTTTGAGGATAGCTAGGGAACACTCCCAGAAGACTAAGCCAAAAGTCAATAACAAGAAATCCACTCCAAGAATCAAGAATTTCAGATTTGGGTAAAAATCTGAAATCTTGCAAGAACCGAGCCAAAAACCAAATAACTCCCCAACCGTTGATCCTTTGGCTATGAAATTTTGAGGGAAGCTAATTAATAGCCCCTGGACTCTTCATACCAAATTTCAAGCCATCTTAACAAGGGAATCAAGAGCAGCTCCAAAACCCTAGAAACTGAGTTCATGAACAGAGGAAGGCCAAAACTGAAATCTGAGAATTAAACCAAGTTTGCTCTTCGGGAAATCGATCAAATGATCTTGTGGCACTAACCCATCATAGAGCAACCCATTTTGGGCCTTCCCAACAAGCAAGAACTCAAAAATCAAACAGCTCAGAAATCAACCAAAAGGAGCAACGAAGAACAGAGAGAGCACGAACAGAGAAAATGAAACTTCAGATTTCCATTCATTGAACCAAAAGGAATACAGAGGAGTCCCGATGACACGATTGAATACAGAGGAATGATTACAAGACTCTCAATCCATCTCCTCACTCTCTCAATGCTCAACCATGAATGCTTGGAAGGGATAAACACTCACTGTTCTATCTAGAACCCATCGATGAAGGACAGAGGGAGCACGACTCTGCCTCTCCAACCACTAAAGACTAAAGGAAAACCACCTCCTAAAGCCTCTTTTGACTAGGGCTAACCCTATTCCCACCAAGTGCTCAAGGAGGGCATGCAGCCCCTCCTCTCCTTTTATAGCGCTTGGCTAACGGGTCTCCGCCCCGTTACGCCCGCTACGTCCAACGGAGCCCGCTCCCGCTTGTGCAGCCTTGCGAAATTCCCGTTTCGCCCCTCCTGCACCTTCCGGGAAGCTTCCGCGCTCCTTGTCGCCCACGACTCGCAACCACATCGAATCTCCGCCGTCTTCGACACATCCGACCGTTCTGACCTCAACGCCACCTGCGTCTAGTCCGGTCACCTCGTGTCTCACCACGACTCCGCCTCGACGTCCTCGAGTCCTTGCCGTTGCCCGTCGTGTCCACCACCGGTAGCTCCAGCTCCGGTTCCTCGTCTCCCGACTCGCAACCACCTCACCAGCCTCGATCATCCTCAGCGTACCCGACCGTCTGGACCTCAACACCTCCTGTGTCTAGTCCCGGTCCTTCCACGCGTCACCATGACCTAGCTCCGAAGTCCTGCAGTCACACAGACAAGAAAACACGTCACATAGCACCGCTCGACACATGAAAGCGTAGACAACATCACTTACCATTGCCGAAGTCCAAACCTGTCAAAACATTAGAATATGCATCCTAAACCCAAATGACCAGATTTGACCAAAGTCCGACCGAGCCCGATTGCGCCACGCAACGACTCGACTCCGAACCACTCAAACCAAACTCGACTGACCTAAACCTTTGTCAATTACTCATCACTCTCATGGAGCATGACCACATGGTCTCTCAATCTCCCCCTTGATGAGTATATTGACAAACTCAGAAAAAGCATGAAGTTGAGTTTGAGTTTGAAGAATCCAACATGGTCCACAGAATTAAATGAAGCTAATGACCATGTCGACAGAAGGAACACTAGAGCAACAACTGAAATAGCAAATTGATCTCCAAAGCTCTAAACTGTTCCCAACAGACTTTTTCTTCTCTATTCTCCCCCTTTTGGCAATAAACGCATCAAGATGCAATAGAGGGAATATGATATGATGGATGAATATGGCTGAAGTTTGTTTATTTAAGCATTTAGAGCCATGAGAATTATCCATAATGACCATAATGTAATACACCAAGCCATAACTCAATAAAACGCTATCTAGATCATGACAACATATATGTAAGCCAGCTAGAGCACATAGATGACAATCTGAAATGTAATGCATTTTAGCGAGCAAGTCAAGTCATCAATGAGCAAAGTCTAACTAGAGATATCCAAGGATGATGCAGGCCATGTCAATAAGCTAAGCGGAACAAGGAAGCTAACATTGAGTCCAAATAGAGTGCTATAAGCTCAAGATTGAAACTTTGGTTAAAGTACTTGGTTCTTTTTGAAGCTTAAGCAAATGGAGCACAAAAGACATATTTTCTTTTGAAATTCATGGTTGTTGCCAACCAGATTTTTGTTTTATCATGTGCTAGGTCTCAAGCCTTATGCGACTACTCCAAGCTATGAGCTTAAGAAGATAGTCTAGGTCATCCAAAACTCCCCCTGAGTTCATGCCTAGTGCAATGGCAAGCTGTCTCATAGGAAAGAATTGGTGAGATCAGTTTTTTCGCACAAAAGAGATGTTTTTGCTTTTTAACACATTGTACTAACTCATGTATCATCAGGAGACTAAAACAGCTCAAACTAAGGCTCAATATAGATTCAACACTCTACTCAGCCTATTTGACATGGCATGAATCATAAAAGGATAGCTCAAGAAAGACTAAACTCAAATGCTAGCATGACAAGTTTAATTTAAGTTGATCAATTTTACTTAACTTATCATGGCAAACGCTAGTCTACACATATGAAGTCATGATAAATTTAGCAAGCTAAGCACAAGTCATGGCAAGGTGTAAAGCATTGAAGCATGTCATAACAGGATAATGATCAAGGCTCAATGCAGTTTGATTATAATGCGAAATGCTGAAAATGCATGAAAGACCAGCTCCCCCTCAACATTAGATGCAACTTTTAGTTCAAGTTGAGTTATGTCAGAATTAAGCTCCAGAAGCTCCCAATTGAACTCCCCCTGAACCAAAGTAATAGAATCGAGAAGCTGGTAAAGAAAACCAAACAGGCAGTCCTTAAAGCATAGAAAAGATATAGAGGCAACTATGGCTCAGACTGACTCTCATCTACCCCATATGACTCTAGGACTATTAGACCGGTAATCTACCTCACTAGGGAGCAAACACGTACCCTGTCTACCCAAGGGTGGCCCGACCCTTGCTAGAACCTAGAAGCATTGAGTGGGCTCAACCTAGTGAGATAAGAAATAGCTAATCCTGGAAGCATAAGATAAGAGTAAGAAGTCTAAGCAACTCGGCAAGAGAAGCACTCTAACCTATGCTGGAAGGACTAAACCCAAATGCACCCCGAGTGCAATGCAACAGAAAAGAGACAGAAGCATAATCAAATTAGTAAAGCAGTAAAGCACAAAGCTCCCCCTCACTACAGTCCAGAAAAAGAAGGTTCTAACTTAAGGAGGTGATTCCCAAACACACCCTATCCACATGGTCTCTAGTCTGTAACCTCATACCATGGAGCAAAAGCACACTATGTCAAAGCACAAGACTCTAGTGGCCAAGAAGAAAGTTCAAACTAGGAAGAAGAGAATCCTAGAGAACCACAGCTCAAACTAGGTAGTAAATAATCCTAGAGAACCATTTGGAAGAGATGTGTGAAAGAGACATCATCACCTAGAGTTGGCTCCTATCTAACCAATCGGACCCTTCCTACCACTAAACAAAAGTACTATGCAACGCCAAGTGGTGGGAAGCAAAATGCTAAAGATCACAAAGTAGCATACCTCTCTCACGGTCGCTCGGTGAGGAATCATGATTGCAGACCTGATCAAGTATGAATGTTGCTTTGGCCGAGGTTGAGTACGAGTCCAGGACGTGGTCGTTGATGAGTCCAGACCTCGGTCGAGTGGTCAAAAAGGTTGTACTAGTCTCCTTTGCATTCACAGCCTGCAGGTTAAGCACATGGACGACCGATGTCCTAGTACTGGGGTAAATGATATACAACATGGAACCAGTACTTTGACAAATGACAACAATAGTAGCAACACAAGTACTAATGACACAGAACACATGAGAATATACACCCACACAAGCTCAATCTAGCCCTCATCAAAAGCATCTAGAACACCAAGCCTAGAGCCACCCAATACTAGAAGAAGCTTGTGACCTATCCACAGTTCTCATGAAATCTAAGTAAAAGTACCATCTAAAGCTACCAAGATGTCAAACAGTTTATCTCATGCCACAAATGAATAAGACCAAGGTATACATGCATCTCAATGCATTACAACCATACACATAGCAGGTGACAAGTGAAAGTCACAAAAGCATATGCTAGCATGGATAGAAGCATGTATACATAAATATGAGAAGCAAGAAGGCATGAATAAACATATCATCATGACATGGAGGAACTATCCAGGATATGATCAAGCTCAAAAATGTCCATACACAAACATACATCATGTAGGCATACGTCATGACAAACCAAAATCATGAAAAGTATGCTAACATGTCTAAATAATGATGAATGGACATAAGGAGCAAGATGTGAACATTAAACCATGATAGATACTACAAAGCACAAGGTCATGACAGTACTTGACTTCTAATACGCATAAACTACTCAGCTCATGAAGTCAAGTCAAAGCTTAAGCATCCAATCAATTAACATATATATCATGATACAAAGATACCTAAGCAGCATACACACATAAACATGTCAAGAAGACATCAAGAGTAAATCATGCCAACATGGTACAAATGAGCACAAGAACATGCACAACATGCCAATTATGACTAACACTTGAATATAAGGGCATGAGAGTATAGAATTGCTCACAAAGTAGGTGGAGACGCAACCGGTGAAAGCATATGCCTCTTGGAGGCCATGAAGTGGAGAACCAATGAATGTTCTAGTCACGTGATGAAGCAGAAGACTAAAACCCAATCAATCCCATGTTCTCCAACCAGCGTCTGGATACCTACAAATGACAAGACCAAAGTGCCCAAGTCTCATCGGAGTCAGAGCAGAGGTCGTCGTCGCTGAAGTCGCCCTCAAGGGCCATGGAGCATGTGCCGATGAAGTCGTCACCATCCTTCCCATTGAAGATAGGGGCATAGTGGAGTACTTGTCTGTCGCCATGGCTCTTAGAGACCGGTTAAGATCTATGGGAAAGAGCTAACCGGCTCTGATACCAATTGTAGGACCGAAATGGCGACAGAGGGGGGGTGAATGTCGATCTCTAAAAATCGCCCCCAACAAATATCTTCTTCTCCAATCGCTATGGGAGCTATGAAGGTAGAAGACCAGTGCTCACAAGACACCCCAGCAGCAGGAAAAACACAAATACAGAGACCAGCAAACGAGAAAAATCAAATCGGGAAAATTCTGGCCTCAAGCGGTAGTACCTCTCCCGGAGCGGTAGTACCTCTTACCGTTCGGACTGTCCGAACGTCTCATCGCTCCCGATCGGAATCGTCCGAACATGAGCGGTAGTTCCGCTGAGCCGAGCGGTAGTACCTCTCCAGAAAAACAGCAAACAGGAATTTCTGAAAACTGAGAGATTCGCAATGATTCTTGGATTCTTGGCTTGGGAAACTTTGAGGATAGCTAGGGAACACTCCCAGAAGACTAAGCCAAAAGTCAATAACAAGAAATCCACTCCAAGAATCAAGAATTTCAGATTTGGGTAAAAATCTGAAATCTTGCAAGAACCGAGCCAAAAACCAAATAACTCCCCAACCGTTGATCCTTTGGCTATGAAATTTTGAGGGAAGCTAATTAATAGCCCCTAGACTCTTCATACCAAATTTCAAGCCATCTTAACAAGGGAATCAAGAGCAGCTCCAAAACCCTAGAAACTGAGTTCATGAACAGAGGAAGGCCAAAACTGAAATCTGAGAATTAAACCAAGTTTGCTCTTCGGGAAATCGATCAAATGATCTTGTGGCACTAACCCATCATAGAGCAACCCATTTTGGGCCTTCCCAACAAGCAAGAACTCAAAAATCAAACAGCTCAGAAATCAACCAAAAGGAGCAACGAAGAACAGAGAGAGCACGAACAGAGAAAATGAAACTTCAGATTTCCATTCATTGAACCAAAAGGAATACAGAGGAGTCCCGATGACACGATTGAATACAGAGGAATGATTACAAGACTCTCAATCCATCTCCTCACTCTCTCAATGCTCAACCATGAATGCTTGGAAGGGATAAACACTCACTGTTCTATCTAGAACCCATCGATGAAGGACAGAGGGAGCACGACTCTGCCTCTCCAACCACTAAAGACTAAAGGAAAACCACCTCCTAAAGCCTCTTTTGACTAGGGCTAACCCTATTCCCTCCAAGTGCTTAAGGAGGGCATGCGGCCCCTCCTCTCCTTTTATAGCGCTTGGCTAACGGGTCTCCGCCCCGTTACGCCCGCTACGTCCAACGGAGCCCGCTCCCACTTGTGCAGCCTTGCGAAATTCCCGTTTCGCCCCTCCTGTACCTTCCGGGAAGCTTCCGCGCTCCTTGTCGCCCACGACTCGCAACCACATCGAATCTCCGCCGTCTTCGACACATCCGACCGTTCTGACCTCAACGCCACCTGCGTCTAGTCCGGTCACCTCGTGTCTCACCACGACTCCGCCTCGACGTCCTCGAGTCCTTGCCGTTGCCCGTCGTGTCCACCACCGGTAGCTCCAGCTCCGGTTTCTCGTCTCCCGACTCGCAACCACCTCACCAGCCTCGATCATCCTCAGCGTACCCGACCGTCTGGACCTCAACACCTCCTGTGTCTAGTCCCGGTCCTTCCACGCGTCACCATGACCTAGCACCGAAGTCCTGCAGTCACACAGACAAGAAAACACGTCACATAGCACCGCTCGACACATGAAAGCGTAGACAACATCACTTACCATTGCCGAAGTCCAAACCTGTCAAAACATTAGAATATGCATCCTAAACCCAAATGACCAGATTTGACCAAAGTCCGACCGAGCCCGATTGCGCCACGCAACGACTCGACTCCGAACCACTCAAACCAAACTCGACTGACCTAAACCTTTGTCAATTACTCATCACTCTCATGGAGCATGACCACATGGTCTCTCACTTTTATATTAGTTACTTATTGTTCTTCTCATATTATATTAGTTATGAGAGACCATGTGGAGGTGATCCCATGTGTGTGATGAGTAATTGACATCGGTTTAAGAAAGTCGAGTTTGATTTGGTTGGTTCGGTCCTTGACGTTGCGTGGTGCAATCGGGCTCGGTCGGACTTGGTCAAACCTGGTCAAAATGGTTAGGATGCATATTATGTCGACTTGTCAGGTTTGGGCTATTTCATTAATGCATTTATGCTTACATGTATCGAACGGTGCTATTTGATGTGTTTCTTGTCTGTGTTGGCTGCAGGACGTCGAGGCGGAGTCGTGGCGAGACACGAGGTGACCGGACTAGACACGGGCGGTGTCGAGGTCAGAACGGTCGAGATGTGTCGAAGATGGCGGAGACTCGAGGTGGTTGCGAGGCTTGGACAACAAGGAGCGCGGAAGCTTCCCGGAAGGTGCAGGAGGGGCGAAACGGTAATTTCACGAAGCTGCAAAAGCGGGAGCGGGCTCCGTTTGGGTTTAGCGGGCGTAACGGGTTGGAGACCCGTTAGCCAAGGGCTATAAATAGGTGTTGGTGGCTGCATACCCCTTCATGGATTTGGGAGAGAATTAGGGTTTTGTGAGTCAAAAGAGGCTTTGGAGAGGTTGTTGGCTTTAGGGCTTTAGTTGGTGAGGAGTTGGTGTGTGTAGGAGATATGGACAGAAGTGGTCTGTAGCTTGTCTCCCGTAGCTCTGTCCCCCTTCGATGTGTTCTTGAGTGGTTCTCTCCTTCAAGCATGTAGAGAGTAAGGGTTTCTTGATTTGAGAGAGGGAGAGGATGGTTTGAGAATCTATGTAATCATTCCTCTTGTTCTAATGTCCATGCGTATGGGGACTCCTATGTATTCCTTGTTTTGATGGAATGAAATTTCTGAAATTTTCTCTCGTGCAGCCTCTCTGTTCTTCGTTCGTCTCTTTGAGTGATTTCTTGACTTTTTGAGTTTCTTGTTGTCTCTTGCTAAGAAGTGCCAAAATGGGTTGTTCTGTGATGGGATTATGATTTTAAACCATTTGGTCAGCTAGTATCCCAGAGACAAGTGTTTGATTTCAGATTTGGCACTTTGAGCTTCTCTGTTCTTGTTCTTGGTTCTAGGGTTTTGGTGCAAATCGTGATTCCCTTCTTGAGATGGCATGAAACTTGGCATACTTAGTTCTAAGGCTATTAATCAGCTATTCTCAAAATTTCATGTGCAAAGGATCAAATGATAACTGGGAATTTAAGATTTGGGGTAGCTCTCTAAAAATTTACCATGTCTAGGGTTTGGTGTGATTTTCTTATTTCCCTTCTTGATATGGCTTGAGTTTTGGCATGTTAAGTCCTGAGACTATTGAGGAGTTTTTCTCAAAGTATTATGGCCAAAGGATTAAGGTTTGGAAGGGAATGTTGATTTTGGTACTGCACTCTGAATATTTTCAGTTTTTGGGTCAAATCCCAGATTCTTGTTTTTGTGGTGAGCTTTCTTGATTCCCTAGTCTCCTCTGGGTATTTTAGTTGTAGTCTTGTCATTCTGGGCAGAGAAATCCAAGAGAAAATCCTCAATTGCTCTGTTGTGACAAATTCTGAATTTTCGCTGTCTGAAAATCCCTGTCTGCAGTCTACTGTGCCTGAGGGCCGGTCTGACCGGATTGGAGATGGCGGTCAGACCGCACCTACACCACCGGTCTGACCGGAGTAGTGCAAGCGGTCTGACCGGCTTGAAGGGGGCGGTCTGACCGGCCAGCACACTTCGGTCAGACCGGCCCTCCTTGCTTCTGTGCTGTTTATTTGTTTTTCTTCTGTTTTCTAGGGTTTTGATTTCTCCTCTGTTGTTTTAGGGTTCAGTAAGTTTGGACGTTCCTCCTTCATAGCTTTTTAGCTATCGGAGAGGAGTGTTTTGAGTGAGTACTTTTTGAGGGGTTAGTTTTAAAATCGACATTCACCCCCCTCTGTCGCCATTTCGGTCCAACAAGTTATATATTGTTTTCTCTAATGAAAGTGGAGATTGAAGCTTTTAGAATTGAAAGGCTAAATAAGATTAAAGATGATATTTTGAGGAAGAAAGTGTAGTCTGTAGTCTCATGAGTCTATCATGTGCAACAGCAGCAGTAGGCTGGCACTGGCAGCACACACACACACACACACACACAAAGGATGTAGATTCCAACAAATACTTGCATGAGCAATTGAGCATTATTGATCATCACTTCAGATAAAAATGGCTCTATGTTTGCATTACTATATAATTAATTAAATCGATGTAGCTATGTGGTTGCAAGCTGCTAGTTGATGGGGTTTAGTTTTGATGACTGTTATTTGTTCAGCTGTGCAGTCTGCAGTCTCCTCATAGCTTTAAAACTTTGTGTTGCACTGGTGATGATTTCTCAAGATTATTAATTGGTTATTGTTGTGGCAATGGGCCAAACAGTAGAAGATGGGACTAGTAGAGTGAGTATGAGAAATGAGCTATATCGCTCCCTTGTTAACCTAAGGAAGTATATATATACATGGCCATAAGGACCTATTACAATAACACCCCAACCACAGGGTACTATTCCAAGGGTATACATGTCTTTTACATGCCTTATTGGGCCTCTTGCCAGCAGGCTGAATGGATGCCGGTGGAGGCCATCCCCACAATAGGAGCCTCTCATTGTAAAGGGCTTCATCTTGAGCAGGCCAAAACCATGTTGTCTAGGCCTTTTGGCCCCATTCCCCTCATCCTTTTGGCCTGGTAAGGAACTAGCCCATGCGTTTGGTCTTGTTGACAGTGGTCGTGCGTGGTTGCTGTAGTAGGGGACGCACGTACACTTGCGGTTGCTGCATCGTGTGCCATCTTGTCTTGTGGCGTGAGTTCTCAAGGGATGCCCAAAAAAGGTGTTTGCCTTTAAAACTCGGCACCCCTGGCGAAGCGCCGCCCCCACTGCTGCTCTTTTCCTTGTGTGCACTGGTTGGTGCCCTCGCCCTTGTCTTTTCCTGTAGCAACCGTCCCCACTCCTTTCACCGTGCAGTCCATGCCCTGCCTGCAAGTGTAGCAACCTCTGTTGCCCTTCAGTTTTAGTGCATGGCTCATGGTAGCAATCAGTGTCCTCGTCACAACACCGTAGGTGCTTCCTCGAGCCGCGATGGTGTGTCCGGCCGTAGGGGCTCATCGGCGATCGAGGTGGAGTACGGGCTGGTTGAATGCAATTTGTCGACGGCCAACAAGTGATGGAATGTGGCAAGAAGGTGAATGGTGTGTGCACGAACGCGATGGGGTAGGGTCTGGTGACCGAAGAGTTGATTTGGTCTTTGGTGCGTGATGGGAAGCTCTCAGACCGTGATGCGGTCCGTCTGCCCTCCTCTGGTGAGATGGAGCCCCATTTGATGGAGTTGGAGACGGTCGTGTTCATCGCCTACTTCGATGCTAGGCTCCAATTTCCAACGACAATGTTCGTTGGCAAGGTCCTTAGGGTGTATGGGTTGGAGCTGGCATATAGCTGACCCCACGCCATCGTCTGGTTGGCAGTGTATTGATGTGCTTCCCAGGTGGAGACGATGTGTGCGAGCCCAGCGTTGTTCGCCTTCTTGCACAACGCTCGATGCTAGCCGAAGAAGCTCGCAAAGGGCAAATACTCCAACTTGGGAAGTGTCAACTTCGTGCTTCGATCTACATGTATGAAGCTATTTCCGGTGAATGTGACACGAACGAAGTGGGAGTCGAGCTAGATGCGGTGGTAGTTCTACCACTGGGTGGAGAGTGGCAGCAATGTGAGGTGGTTGGGGTGCCTGATGGACTTCAACATGTCTCCATCAATGACCCTCGACCATGACGACGAGCATCATGCACAGAGGCTTGTGGGGGTCGCCCTTCGATTCAACATCTGTGATCTTGTGAAGGAGTACTACATATTCGATGTGTCTTTGCTGATGCGTCCGTGGCATGTTCAATCTGTCCCCGCTTGCGACAATGGCCCTCGCCCTACTATTGCTATGTTGTCGAGGCCGACTGGCCCAAGTAAGCACTTCACCAAAACCACCACACTTACCTCGATTATGTAAGAGCTCGTTGTGATTTCATTTTGTATTCATGGCAGGACTCACCCTTGAGGATGCCAAGCGTGCGACAGCTATTTTTCTAGGGCCATATATAACAAAGGAGCACAACCTTCGAGAGTCGGTGACGATGAACCTCGATCGGGTGAACCAGGTGTGCAAAGCCCTCAGCATCCCTGTGCTGAAGCGTGCCGTGCCCATTAGTGGTCGGTCCCGCCCCCCCCGCAGGCGACCGGGGGCATCCCCTTCATGCTGAAGAGGTCACTCTCCCCTCACAGCGTAGCCGCTGTGCTCGGTGCCTCGTCTGGACGAATCAGGTGAGCCCAAGGAGGCCGCCATGGGCACCAATTCGGAGTTGGGTGATACATGAACTTAGACCTTGAGCCCATGCTAGAGTGTGGCGTAGGTGGCATCGGCTGCATCATCGTAATGAGCCCCGCAGAGGGCCTGGGTGATGGGGCCGGTGATGTGGGCGGCCCTAAGCCTGCTGAGGGGCACGAGGTCTTGGATGCCCCCTAAGGCGTAGCTTTGCTATCGGTTGTCCGCCAGACATCATCGGAGACTCCAGTCCTCCAGGCGTCTCTGAATAGTCGAGCGACAAAGTGTGGTTGAGAGGATGTAGTCCATCCTCACCCATTCATGAGGCGTCCCTGGAGACCAAAGCAGCGAAGTGTGATCGAGCGTCTTCTCCCGTATCCGCGGGTTTGCGGTTCCAAGTGGCGCTGACGACACTGGTAGGGGATTCGGACTCTAACATGTACGTTAGTGGTGCTAAAGTAGGGTACTATGCCAGTGGTGGTGCTACCTCTGTGAGTTCAATTATGGAGCCCGCCAGTGCTACCACCTCCTGACCGGCGTCTCCAAGTCGAGCCGTAGGTATAACTCACTCATTCTCCTTTTGCAACTTCGTGCGGCTTTCCCCACTTTGCTCCTTGACACTGTCCTTGGTGTCAGCGGGCCACCGATCCTTGGGGCACGCATAGGGCTCTAGCAATGGAACTAGTCACTATCGGTGGCAAGATGATGTCTTTTGAAATGCATGCTCCGTCATGCACCCTTTAGACTGGCGTCGATGAAGTCGATGGCAAGACAAAGTCTGTTGAGAAGCGCACTCCATCCCCGCCCTTCAGACTGGCATCGACTAATTCGACGGTGAGATGAAGTCTTCTGAAACGCGTGCTCCATCCCGCACCCTTCAAACAGGCGTTGATGAAGTTGGCGGCGAGACAAAGTCTTTTGAAGCACGTGCTCCATCCTGCACCCTTTCGACTGGCATTGACGAAGTCGGTGGTGAGACGAAGTCTTTTGAAATGCGTGTGCTCTATCCGACACCCTTCAGACTGGCATCGACGAAGTCAATGGCGAGACGAAGTCTATTGAAAAACATGCTCTGTCCCCCACTATTCGGATTGGCATTGATGAAGTCGGCAGCAAGATGAAATCTTTTGAAATACGCGCTCCATCCCGCACTCTTCGGACTGGTGTTGACAAAGTTGGCACTGAGACAAAGTCTTTTGAAGCATGCACTCCATCCTGTGCCTTTTGAACCGGCATCGATGAAGTCGACGGTGAGACAAAGTCTTTTGAAACGTGTGCGCCCCGTCTCGCACCATTCAGACTAGCATCGACGAAGTCGGTAGTGAGACAGAATCTGTTGAAAAACGCACTCCGTTCCCCACCCTTCGGACAGGCATTGACGAAGTCAGTGGTGAGATGAAGTCTTTTGAAACGCGTGTGCTCCATCCTGCACCCTTCGGACTGGCATCGATGAAGTCAACAGCGAGACGAAGTCTATTGAAAAGCGCACTCTATTCCTACCCTTCAGACTAGCATCGACAAAGTTAGCAGTGAGACGAAGTCTGTTGAAATGCGCGCTCCGTCCCGCACCCCTCGGACTAGTGTCGACGAAGTCGACGGCGAGATGAAGTCTTTTGAAGCGCGCACTTCATCCCATACCCTTCGGATTGGCGTCGATGAAGTAGGCGGCGAGGCGAAGTCTTTTAAAATGCATGCGCTCTATCCCACACCCTTCAGACTGGCGTCAACGAAGTCGGCAGTGAGACAGAGTATGTTGAAAAGTTCACAGCTAGTACTAGATAGCTTGCTGCTCAAAAAATGGTCAGGCCGCACTACCAAGTCCGCCTAGCTTGCATGTCCAGGACGACTATGTTCCTGGTGGTTCATACTCCATAGAGTTTGCACAAATGCTATGACTTCCGCGCTTTTGATTTAGACTCTGTAGAGTTCACGCAGAGGCTACAGGCTTCGCGTAGTTATTTATAATCCATAGAGTTGCCCAGGACAAGTAAATTCCTAATGCCTTATACTGTGTAGAGTTCACGTGGAAGCTAAGAGCTCCGCACTTTGATTTAGACTTTGTAGAGTTTGCACAGAGGCTAAGGGCTCTGCGTAGTTATTTATATTCCGTAGAGTTCGTGTGGAGGTTGAGGGCTCCGCGTGGTTATTTATACTTTGTAGAGTTCGCACGGAGGCTATGGGCTCCGCGCTTAGATTTAGACTCCATAGAGTTCATGCGGAGGCTAACGGCTCTGTGTAGTTATTTATATTCCATAGAGTTCACATGGAGGCTGAGGGCTCTGCTCACTTATTTATACCCCATAGAGTTCGTGCGGAGGCTATGAGCTTAGTGCGGTTATTTATACTCCGTAGAGTTCGCGCGGAGGCTAAGGGCTCCTCATAGTTATTTATACTCCGTAGAGTTCACGTGGAGGCTGAGGGCTCCGTGCACTTTTTTATACTCCGTAGAGTTCACATGGAGACTATGAGCTTTGTGTGATTATTTATACTCTGTAGAGTTCGTGCGAAGGCTATGTGCTTCGCACTATAAGCGCTTGAGTCATGGATAACAGGACAACGAATTGAACCTAAAATTGGGTTTTTATTTATATCCTCCCATTTGTGTGGGTGATCTATTACAGATATACAAGCATGAAGTACACCTGGGCTACACGCCTCGTTGCTACTATATGTAATATCGACAAAGATGATCTGTATTCCATCTATGCTTGAGGTTCACCCCCTCGAGGGTTGCCAGCAGCTGATACACCCCCAGTCGGGGGGCTGCCATCACAATGTAGGGTCCTTCCCATTTAGACTTGAGCTTGCCAATCGTTGCGGCATGCAATGCCTTTCTCAGGACAAGGTCCCCTGGCTTGAGCTCCCACTGCCGGACATTCTTGTTGTGTGACTACACTGTTAGGTGCATATACTTTGCAACATGCTCGGCTGCCTTGACTCGCATCTCATCGAGGAGGTCTAGCAGCATTGCTCACTCTTCAGCCAGAGATGGTGCGAGGACCCACCTCGACTTGGCCTTGGTTTCCTCTAGTGTGACAGCCTCATCTCTGAAGAGGAGCTTGAACGACGTGAAGCCCATAGGGTGCGTCGTTGTGGTGTGGATGGACCAGAGTACGCTCGGCAGCTCTTATGACATTGGCCCTTGGGAGACCTACGAGGCAATTCTTGATGCCCGCGGAGATGGTGCTGTTGGCCCGCTCAACTACCCCATTGGATTGTGGGTGTCCTACGAAGTCGTAGCACATCTTGATGCCCATGTGGTCGCAGAATACCTTGAACTCAACGGAATCAAACTATAGGCCATTGTCGATGGTGATTTCCCTTGGGACCCAAAGCAACAAATGCCATTTTGCCAGAGGATACGCTACACTATCGCGGAGGTGACCTTGGCCAGGGCGACAACTTCGGGCCATTTGGAGAAGTGTTCAAATGCAACCATGATGAATCGTAAGTCCCCCGGGCCGCATGGTAGATGGCTGACAATGTCGAGTCCCCATCATGCCAACGGCCAGATTAGTGGCATAGGCTGGAAGTGAGTGGGGGCCTATGAATAGTCTTGCCATCCACTGGCATCCTTGGCACTTCTTGATGAGTTCATGCATGTCGACGGTCGAAGTGGGCTAGTAGAAGTGCTGCCTGAATGGGTTGTCGATGAGGGCTCTTGGAGAAATTTGGGAGCGTAAAGTCCGGCTTGAATTCCAGATAGGAGGTGTCTTCCCTCATGGTGTGATAAGCATCGGAGGAGCAGGGCACACACCCCGTGCTTGTACAATATGCTGTCAAGCACATAGAAGGTTCTGGCACACTATTGTAGCCACCGTAGTTCGAGGGGGTCATCTGGTTCATCCATTCCTTGGAGGAATATGGAGATGGGCTCCCTCCAGTCACCCTCGGTGGTGATTTGATGGACCAACACAGGGTCGCGCTGATCCTACTAGATGGCCACACCGAGTAGGGTCTCGGTGAACGCCCCACCGATGGATGGGCTCGCTGACTGGCTGCTTTGGCCAGGGAATCGGTCTCCTCATTGTTCGTGCGTGCAACAGCCTTGATAGTGATGCCCAAGAAATGGTACTCCCTCACTTTGACAGCTGCCAGGTACTTGGTGAGATCTAGGCTACCCTCACTCTGACAGCTGCCAGGTACTTGGTGAGATCTAGGTCTTTAGCCTGGTAAGATTTATCAACATGCCCCGCAAGCAGGCGGGAGTCAGTATGCACCAACACCCTTCGCATGCCTAAGGCCTTGAGATTAGCGAGGCCAAAGAGCAGGGCCTCATATTCGGCCATGTAGTTTGTCGTCGAGAAGTCCAGACGCACGAAGTAGAAAAGGTGACATCCCTCTGGCATAGTAATGACATCTCCCACGCCCACTCCGGAGGCGCTGTAAGCTCCGTCGATGTGATTTGCGTCTAGGCTAGCGGGGACCACTTTGCAATGAAGTCTACGAGGATCTGGGATTTAATCACCATGCGAGGAGCGTAGGTCAGGGAAAAGGCACGAGTTTGGTTGCCCATTTGCTGATGCGACCTATTGACTCCCTATTATGCAGCATTTCAACCAAGGGGAATGATGAAGGCACCGTGATGTGGTAAGCCAAGAAGTAATGGCGGAGCTTTCACGAGGCCATGAGAAGTGTGTAGGCCAGCTTCTCCAAGACGAAGTATATCGGGCACTGGATGGACTCATCCTCCAAGACGATTGGCTAGATAGAGTAATCGCAGAGCCTCTGGTGCTAGGGAGACTAGAGTTGGAAGGTTGGCTAGATGCTTCTTGAGCTCATCAAAAGCTACCATGCCGTCGGTGGTCCAGTGGAATCCATCACAACCTCGGAGTATTTTGAAAAATAGGAGACCTAGCTTAGCTGCTCTGGATAAGAAGTGGCTAAGGGTGGCCAGCTAGCCTGTGAGCCTTTGGACCTCCCTTGTGGTCCTGAGAGGCTCCATGAAGAGGATTGCATCAACTTTTTCTGGATTCACCTGTATTCCTTGTCCAGTCACCAGAAATCCAAGCAGCTTCCGTGCTCAGAATCCAAAGATGCACTTGTCCGGATTCAGCTTGACGCCAGCTCGTCAGAGGTTGTCGAAGGTTTCTTGGAGGTCTTGGCCATGGGACTCGGCTCAGGTGCTTTTAACCACCACATCATCAATGTAGGCTTCGACGTTCCTCCTAAGCTGGGTGGCGAGGATGATGGTGACCAGGAGAGTGATTGTGTCTCCCGTATTTTTATGGCCGAAGGGCATTGGATAAAGCAGTACATGCCTCCCGAGATTATGAAGCTTGTCTTGGTCTCGTCTTCTCTAGCCATGTGAATTTGGTAGTAGCCAGAGTATGTGTCTAGGAAGCTCATTAACTTGCACCCAGCTGTAGCGTCCACCAGCTGGTCGATTCCTCGAAGAAGGTAGCTATCTTTCAGTCACAGCTTGTTGAGATCGGTGAATTCAACACACATGTGCCACGCACCACTAGACATCTTGACCAGTATTGGGTTGGCAAGCCATTCTGGATGATGCACTTCACATATGATGCTGGCCTCGAGGAGCTTGGGACATCCATGTTAGACCATGTGGATGGTCATGTTTAAAAATGATGATGAATAATTGATATTTTAATTGCTTTGGAATTTGTGTTTGTAAAAGTATCGGGTGTTCGTAATCAAAGATTTTGCGTTTCATGGTTTTGGTTCTTTCCGAGTGGTTTTTGTTTCTTCAAGTGTTTCGGTCGACTACGGCCCACTTCAACGCTTTTCGACCACGGCCGGCTTCAACACCATCCAGTTTCGACCACGGAAAACTTCGTCAATGATGTGTTTATGACCACAGTTTTGTTTATGACCATGCACGTGTTATGACCATGTATGGCTTTACAACCATGGCAATTTGACTTCGACCATGCACGACTACGACCACGGCAACACGACTTCGACCATGAGGTAATCATAGTTACAATATTTTTAAATGGTCATAGCATCAGTGCTTTTGATAGTCGTGGGATTTATTGGTCGATAGTCGGTGGCTCTGCAGTCGATGGTCGTAGATTTTGCTGACTGCTCTTATAGTTGTATCTTTTGCAGCCTTGTCGATAGTCGTAGACCAAGCAGTTTGCTATCATTGTCTTCGGTAGTCGAAGGCTTTATGATCACGGTCGGTACTAGTTGACTTTGTTGTCAAAATGAGTGCTTCACTCTTTATAATCTTCGAGTACTTTGAGTACTCGTGTTAGGCCAATGTGGTGACTGCCTGGCGCTTAATGGAACAATATCGATAATTGGTAGTCGGAGCAATTACGTACTCGATGGTCAAAGAGTGATAGTTGTAAGTATTGCAATTGGTTCTCAGTTTCAAGTATTGGTTGTGCTCGGTGGTCGTGCTGAGTGGTCGAAAGATTGAGTTCGGATAATGATGGTTTTTTGCAGTTGTAATCGGTAGTCTGAGATTGTTTTCTTAATTGTGTTAAGATGATTGGTCGTGTACGACCGGGTTGATTGGTTGCGGATGGTTTAGGTCGTGTCTCTGGATGGACAGGGTGTTATATGTTGTTATGCTAACGACGGTCAAGCTGGGAAGTGCTTATGCTGGGAAAAACATTTCTTTGATTTTTGCATGTGCAGGACAGCATGGAGACAATCATGGTCAGTGGCGTGGAGGACCGGGACTAGGATAGGGATATCTAAGGTCCAGACGATTGAGGATATCACGCGAGGTGGTTGGGCTAATGCTGGAGCATGTGGAGATTGAGGATGGGAAGCGATACGGAGCTACAGGAGGGGATATCCTAGAGGCTTCGTCGCGTGTTGAGCATGAATTGTTATGGATAAAGTCTGTGTGCTAGAAGTGATAGAGTTTGAATAAAACCCATGTTACGAAAGGGTTTCAGATCCTTTGATTTGAGGAAGAGATTAGGTGTTGTGTTCGTGTTTGAATTGAACACGATTAGGGACGTTGGCCTATAAAAGCAGGGAGAGGCTTAGGCTAACGTAATTAGTCTTTAGGGCTTTTGTTGAGGAAGTTTTTAGGGTGTCGTGAGGGTACTTTGTATCCAAAAAAACTTGTTGTAGAAATAATATATTAGATCTATTCCACAACAAGTTGATCAACAGGATGTTTTTCTGAGCATCATTCTTATTGCGTCATTGGCAACGTGTTTTTCCTGATCATTGCCTTTTTGAGTTCTTGTCGATGTTCTACAACCACGATGTTGTATTTGACTTGTTCTTGATCGAGCGGTCGATTTGTTCAAGCAGTCAAAGTCTTCCGAGCGATAGAGATCTTGACTATGTGATCGTAGTGAGCGGTCGTGCGAGAGGTCGAACGTCGAGCGAATGGAATCTTCTTTGAGCACGCAGTTGTCTTTAGCTGGTACTCATTCGAGCGAGTTCGACCACGTACACGGCTGAAGTCTGTGAGCGTCATTCGAGCGATCATTGTCGACCATGAAGAAATCTAGCAAAGCGGAAGAAGTGGAGGCAATCATTCACCCCCCCTCTAATAGTGTCATACAGTCCTACAAGTGGTATCAGAGCAGGTTGCAATGGCATTAGATCGGAAATGGTTCTCTGGTAAGCCACCATTCTTTGATGGTATAGATTATCTCTACTAGAAAACTCGCATGGAAGTTTCTCTACAAGCTCAAGGTAATCTGATTTGGCAAAAGGTTGAATCTTCGTTTGAAGTACCTTCTGTCATTACCATCAAAAACACTGCAGATGTAGAGGCAAACACTAAGCCTAGAAATAAAATTTGGACTACTCTAGCCGATTCCCATGAAGGATCAAAGTCTATTAATGGTGTGCGTTAGAATCAATTCAAAAACGAGTATTCAAAATTTGAGATAAAACCAGGAGAATTAGTAGATACTCTTTTCGATTGCTTCAATAAGATTGTTAGTGATTTGCAATATATTGATGTCATATATTCTAATTCTGACAATGATCGTCAAATTCTAAATTCTTTGGATATGTCTATTTGAAATATGTTTAGTCACCACCATCAATCACTTTGTTAGCATGGAAACACTCACTCTGGATGATCTTTATTGAAAGATGAAAACACATGAGATTGATATTTTGGCGAAGGTAAACAAGACAAATTCTCTGGGTTTAGTGACTAACTTTGCTGATGACTCCTCTAACTCCTCTATTGGTTCCTTGCATGCATTATGCTCTGTTTCAGATGAACAATTGGAGGAGATCCCTGAAGAGCAGCTTGTACTTCTCTCCAAGCGGGTGACCAAGGCAATTAATAATATCAGATCAAGACGGAGCGTTGGTCCAATCAGATACTATGAATGTGGTGAGCAAAATCACATCAAGATAAATTGCCCTAATTTGAGGAAGGAGGTCAAAGATGACAAAGTATCAACTCATCGATCTCAAGTCAAGATTGACCTAAAGAAAAAATGCAATTATTGTAGGGCAGCCAACAAAATAATTTCAGCACTTGAGAAAATCGATTTGAGTGATGATGAATCTACAAGTGATGAGGACAGTGGCAAGAAGGTCAAGGAGGCAGATTTCACAGGAATGTGCTTTATGGCGAAGAGTGAGAATCTCGACGCTGATGATCTCTACAGTGATTCTGATGAGGTAAAACCATCTTACACAGATTTATCTCGTGCTATGCTTAGATTGACATATGAGCTCAGGAAATATAAAAAGAATTCAAAAATCATGATCTTGTTGTTGAGAATTTAAATTCTGAAATCGATAGATTTAAAGCTTCAATTCCTAATAATGAATCTTGTGAGTCCTTTCAAGTTTTACATTCTGAGTTGGCATCTGCAAGAAAAATTAATGCATCAACCTTGGGTCAATTTAGTGATGTAACTGCTAAATTTGATGAATTAAAACTGGCACACGGCTCTTGTGATGAAAAGATAAAATAGACACATGATGAAATTGAAAAGCTTAAGTCTAACTCATCTAAAGCTTACTCTAAATGTGATTTGCTTCAAGCTAGGCTTAACTCTTCTCAGCAGTTTATGCAACATATGCTTTTATCATGAGACTCTCTCTTGCTCGAACTGTCCAAGCTTAACACAGAAATAGAAGCTTTGACTAGACAACTTAAGGAGTTTGCTGAAAAGGAAAAATTAGCTCAGTCTAGTGCTTCTAAGAGTCTTAGTGATGAATATGTTAAATGCACAACCTGTCCCACTTTTGCTAAAGAGAACGAGTATCTTAAAGACACCTTAGAGAGATTTTCTTTTGGCAAAAAGAATTTGAATATGATTCTATATCAATCAAAAACAAGCATGAAGAAATATGGTCTAGGATTTAACTTTGTTGAGTATGCCAAGAATAATCTTCCTAACGTTGTTAAACTTTTGGAATCTGGAAAACATGTAGTAGAATCTGAATCAAAATAGATTATTTTTAAATCTGTTGGTATGGCAAAGGATTTCTCTACCAAAGAGAGTGTTGTAAAATCAATAGATACGACTTCTCAGCAAGTCAAGTTCAAGTGTACTCACTGTGGTAGAGATGGTCATCTAGTTCAATTTTGCTTTCGAAAAAACAAGAAGGAGAGGAAAGACAGGTTAAGAAAGTGTTCTTGAGTGGAGATTGTGCAAGCTCCAAACCATGGCTCTGCTCCCTCTAATCAGTTCTCTGCAGGCTCAAGAGTTTTTGTAACTAGACCTAGTCATAATGCTCAGTTGGTGGTCAAACCAGTCGTGCCAATGCATTCAGACTGCTCTATGGTCAGACGTTCCCTAATCGGACCCTCGCTTCGACCAGAAGCTTCCCCTGGTCGAACCATCAGCTGCTCGATCAATCTGTCCTCATGGTCGGAACAGAGGGACTGAACGAGATTTTTGACAAAGTGGTATGTGTGGTTGGGCTAGCTTCACAACAAACCATCGACCAGCGATCTCTGCTCGCTGAGACCAGTCAGGGGCCAGATCCATGCAACATAGTCAGACAGGAAGTTTTTGACCATTGACGTCCATACGATCCGACCAGTTAGTTGTTAGACCACCTTCTTTGAGAAGGTCAGATTGCTTCGTTGCTTTTCAACGACCGATTAGTCGAAACTTGTCAAATGCTTACGCTTCACTTAAATCTTTATCAGTGTCTGTTGTTGCTCCTATTTGTTGTGTGTCACAGCACTAGATTCCTAAAGCTTATTTAACTAACCCCAGTACTGTGAGACCGACACATGTGATTTAAAACTAGCGAATGCGGGATGGAGAACATGCGCTTGATTGGGTTCCAATCTTTTGCTTGGTGGGAACAGTTGATAGTTCTTCATCTTCTTTGATGGCTCCCGAGAGATTTCATCTTCTGGTTAGAACATGTGGAAAAAGTAATGCTACACTCCAAGTGGTCTTTTACAAGTGGCCTTTGAGTTCTTTCTCGGATTGGTTTTTTCCTCAACTTCTTATTTCTTCTATTTGGCCATTTTGCTGAGGGAGATGGGATTATTCTGAGGGGGAGCGTGTTCTTTGAAGAGGTGTCAAGAGCTTTGTTTATTATACCTATCATATAATTCATTGAGATCAAGTGTAACAGCCAAGCTGTTTATTTTAAAATTTCAGTATAAAATTTAAATTTAAAATTAATTTAATTTAAAAATAAAAATAACTGTTCTTTGGTTGCTTGCTTTTAGCTTTTAAAAAGGCTTTTGTTAAAATTAATTTAACTAAAAACATAAAATTATTATTAAATAAAAGGGTATTTTGAATGTTTGTAAAAAACTATTTTAAATTACTCATTTGGCTTTTATTTGGATTTTCTGGAATTTATTTGGAGTTATCTGGATTTTATTTCAAAGCCTAGAGCAAGAAAATGTACTTTAAATATTTTATTAAGCCAAAAAGAGTTTATTTTGCTTTTGCCAAGCTCCCCTTAATTTTATAAATTTTTTGAGAATTTTCTAGATTTAAAAATCAATTTTAAAGTCAAAAAGGTATTTTTGCAAAATTTCTAGGCCAAATTTATATAAAAAAAATATTTTTCCTAAGTCTAAAATAGCTCCATGAATTTCTATAAATTTTTTGGAATTTTTAGATATTATTTAGTAGTTTCTAAGAATTTTTGAAGCTTCCTAGCATTTCTCAAAAATTAAAAACAGAATTTAAACCATCCCTCTCTCCTCGGACGCCACGTGTCTGGTTTGGATTCAATCCACCACCTCCCGTTTAATCCTAGCCACCGGCTCCCTCTTATCGCTTCATCCTTGGATCCGACGGTCCCTATTTGCTCCCGAGCCACGTGGCCGCTATCAAGCCGTCCGACTCTCCTTTTCTCACCGACACTCGGGGCCCACCCGGTCATCCCCTTCCTCCCCATCTTCTTCCTTGGCTTCTCTCTCTCCTCCTCCAGCCGCACGCCATTAAAGCCCCGCGCGAGCTCTGTTTCGGCCGACTCCTCTCCCCAAAAAGCTGCCTCAGTCCTCCTCCCTCGCCGCCGCACCTTGCGCCTTTCTTTAATGCCCGCCCCCGCCCGCGTTCCCACCCCCAAACCGGCTTCCTCCACGGGTTCTCCGGCGAGCCCCGCCGCTGCCCTCCCCTATAATCCCCCCGAACCCTATCTTCAGCACCGCCTCTCCCCGCTCTCCCTTTCCCCGGCCGAGTGCCAAAGCCGCCGAAGCCACCGCCGCACCGAGAGCTGCCGCCTCCATGCCTTCTTCGTCGCTGACCGCCTCCGGTCTTCCCCAAGACCAACACCAGGTGGGAATGAACTCCCGCCGCCTCCCCTCGCTGGCCGCCGCCGAGTGCCGGAACTCTAGCGAGCTCGCGGCTCCCGAGCGTCACCGGCCCATCCTTGCTGCATCAACAGCAGGCGACGTGGCTGCCACGTGGCAGCCGACGTGGGCACCGCGTGGGAGCCACATTAGCCCTAACCGCTCACGTGCCACCTTGGCCTCCACCCTGGTCCGTGGACCGGGTCCACGGTAGGCCGGGCCCGCGTGTCAAAAATTTAAAATTGGCTGACGTCAGCATTGCGTCATAAAATATCTTTTTCTTCAGAAAAATAATCCAGCCAAATATTAAAATCCCTGCTGACATCATAATTAGCCTTTTTCAGTACAAAAATAATTCCCAAAAATCAGTCTTTTTCATTTTCTTCTTTTTAAACTTCCAGAAGCCCGTAATTCCTCATTTTAACTCCGATTTGACCCATTCAAATTTGTAAATTCTTGTAAAATTTGAATTTTTGAATTTTATTTGAATTTGATTTGTTTCGTTCTTCGCGGGTAGATTACGACGGTCTTGGAGAGCCCGACTTCGACGACTCGAACCAGGACCCTAAGCAAGGCAAGTTACACCTTTGATCATGTTGATCCCAATATTTGAAATTATTTATGTTGTTTTTAAATTATTTTGCATGCTTACTTTTATTCAATCTTGTTTAATTTCAGTTTAAATTGTAGTTATGCCCAATTCCTTTGTGTATGGCCAAATTTGACTCTGAACAATCATGCGTTGTCACATTAGATGAAAATCTAGTTAGTACACTAGTGTTAACAAGTAATTTTATAAAATTTCTTAGCCTTGCTTAGAATAATTATGGGTTGGGATAATCTTTCACATAAAATGGTAATCTTTTGAAGTGTATTCTTGACTTTGGTGAGTCAAGAATGCTTATGAAAATATTTCCAAACAAAGTATAAAACTTGGTTTAGAATTAGGCATTGGTATGGTGGTGGGTGCTTGCTGGCATGCATTGATGTTTGGTGACTCAATATCAATTGCCAGGCACAAGGGGTAAGAGCTTAGGCCTAAGTCAGGTTAAGGACTGGTCTGTGAGCTACTGTTGTAAAGCCCTATCGTACTATCACAAGTCTGGTATGGGATAGACCTGACCGAATAATTTGTGAAGTTCCAACTTGATCTCACTATAGGCTGAATGTGAGCGCGGCGTAGGCCGTGAGAAGTCTCACATGGCACAAGAGGGGGCTCCAACATGTGGTTTCATGTTGTGGTGAAACCTTAGTGGCGGCGTGATTAAGTTGACAACGGAGCATTGTAAAGGTCTTGTCATGATCTCCTCGCCGCACACCTAAGGAAGTGTGTTAATCCGGTGGCAAAAAGGGACGATCATGTCTTATGGGTAAAGCTATACAACCTCTGCAGAGTGTATAATCTATCCTGGATAGCCGTGCCCACGGTCATGGGCAAGCTGAGTGAAGTTTTTCGCGGATTAGACTTTGTTTTTGAAAATAGTTTACGAAAACCTTGTGGATGGATGGAATCCATATGAGATCTTTTCGGAAAAGATGGTCCGTGTGGGATATCCGTGGTTAGGTTAGTGTGGGGGATGGACCTGCACTAACGGTAACTATTTTGCTTACAACGTTGTTTTACATACTATATCAATTCAGTTTTTGCACTTACTTTATGATATTTACTTCAATGTTGCTTTTTATACAAATAACCATATTATGCATTCAATGAAGCCTTCGACGACTACGGTGAGGATTGCGAGTAGGCCACGTCTTACAGTCATTCGCCTTGTGGGAAGGCTGGATGGGCTACTATTTTATGTTATCTTCCGCTGTCTTCTTTTGCTGTTATTGTAAACTTTGGCCATAAGGTCATACTTTGCTATATAATAAAGTGTGGTTGTATGTGAGATATGCATCACTGTTGTCCCTGTGTTCACTAGCTTTCCTAGAATAGTGCAATTTACATAGAGGGTCCTGGTGTTGTTGCTCCAGGATCCGACATCAAGTCATTGAAATCAAATGAGTAGTGGAGCTCTCTGTATCATATTCACTCATATGTTGTATAGCTTTGGTCATAATTGATTATAATTAAAATTGCTACATTGAACTAAAGCATGACATGGCAAAAGACTTTGACTAGACCGATTATTGACAGTACTTTGCGATGCTCATCTAAAAAGACAGTACTTTGCGATGCTCATCTAAAAAGATTAGCTTAATTATGAATCCTATTTTAAATCTTGGCTATAAGGCTCGCATGGTTCATATTGCAATCTTTTATGTTCACTCAGATTGGCATGTTATAAAAAATTGAGATTCTCTAAGTGATATGATACAAATGGTGCCAAATGAGAATTGAAAAGGAGAAGATTAAAAATATGTATGCTTAAAGCATGCCATGGTCAAATGAAAAAAAGGCACAAGAGTGCACAAATGAAAAGAAGTATGCTTCAAGCATGCCACCATTTAAAAGAAGTTTGTTTTAAGCATGTATCATGAAAAAGAAGTATGCTACAAGCATGCCACATACCTAACAATCATGTGTGGAACAATAGGTTGTTATATGAGACTGCTAATCCATTTAGATTTAATGTTTGCTTCAATTCTAGGCTTTGACTTTTTGCTGTGGTATCTCATTGTGCTCTTTATAATTGGTTTAGCATTGATGAGATGCCTGTCATTGATCAAAATTGTTTAATTGTGCTAAAATATAAGTTTTTGATCTTGCTATATGATATATGATTTTATATGATATAGGTAGCTCTGCTCATACTGTTGGCTTGGTCAAAATTATTAAATCAATGCAAATTGACTTGGATAATCTACAAAACTTCTTGATCTCTATTCACTCGGCATCTTTTAGAATTATTCCCACTTTTGAGCCCTTGATGATTTCATTGCCAAAGGGGGAGAAAAGTAGAAAAAAGGGGAGATCTTCTCTGGAAGTTGTTCTCTGGGTTTGCTCTAGAAGTTGGTTGTGTGGTTGGTCGGTTGGATCGATACCCATTGTTTTGGATCGCAAATTCTTCCTCGCAAATTCTTTCTCACAAAGTTTTTCGTTTGAGTATTTTTCAAGGTGTTGTCAACATATTCATCAAGGGGGGGATTGTTAGACCATGTGAATGGTCGTGTTTCAAAATGATGATGAATAATTGACATTTTAATTGCTTTGGAATTTGCTTTTGTGAAAGTGTCGAGTGTTCGTAGTCAAAGATTTTGCATTTCGTGGTTTTGGTTCTTTCCAAGTGGCTTTTTCTTCTTCAAGTGTTTTGGTCGACTACAGCCAGCTTCAATGCTTTTCAACCACAGCCGGCTTCAACACTGTCCAGTTTCGACCACGGCAAACTTCGTCCACGAGGTGTTTATGACCATGGTGTCGTTTACGACCATGCACGTGTTACAACCACGGCTGACGGTTTACGACCATGTATGGCTTTACGACCAGGGCAATTTGACTTCGACCCTGCATGACTATGACCACAGCAACATGACTACGAACACGGCAACACGACTTTGACCACGAGGTAATCATAGTTACAGTATTTTTACATGGTTGTAGCATCAGTGCTTTTGATAGTCGTGGGCTTTACTGGTCGATAGTCGGTGACTCTACAGTCGATGGTCGTAGATTTTGCTTACTACTCTTATAGTCATATCTTTTGCAGTCTTATCGATAGTCGTAGACCAAGTAGTCTGTTGTTGTTGTCTTAGGTAGTCGAAGGCTTTATGATCATGGTCGGTACTCATAGACTTTGTTGTCAAAACAAGTGCTTTACTCTTTATGATCTTTGAGTACTTTGAGTACTCGTGTTAGGCCAACGAGGTGATTGATGGAATGGTATCAGTACTCGGTAGTCGGAGAGACTACGTACTCGATGGTCGATGAGCGATAGTTGTAAGTGTTGCGATCGGTTCTCAGTTTCGAGTACTATTTGTGCTCGGTGGTCGTGCTGAGTGGTCAGAAGATTGAGTTTCGGATAGCCATGATTTTTTGCAGTTGTAATCGATTGTCTGAGATTGTTTTCTTGATTGTGTTGAGATGATTGGTCGTGTATGACCAGGTTGATTGGTCATGCATGGTTTTGGTTGTGTCTCTGGATGGACAAAGTGTTATGAGTTGTGCTGATGACGGTCAAGTTGTGAAGAGCTTGTGCTGGAAAAAATGTTTATTTGGTCTTTGCATGTGCAGGAGAGCGTAGAGATGATCACGGTCAGTGATGTGGAGGATCGGTACTAGGATAGGGAGATTTGAGGTCCAGACGGTTGACAATGTCACACGAGGTGGTTGGGCTAATGCTGGAGCATGTGGAGATTGAGGATGGGAAGCGCGACAGAGCTACTGGACGGGATATCCCAGAGGCTTCATCGCATGTTGAGTTTGAATTGTTATGGATAAAGTCCATGTGCTAGAAGTGATAGAGTTTGAATAAAACCCATGTTAGGAAAGGTTTTCAGGTCCCTTGATTTGAGAAAGAGATTAGGTGTTGTGTTCATGTTTGAATTGAACACGATTAGGGATGTTGGCCTATAAAAGTAGGGAGAGGCTTCGGCTAACGTAACTAGTCTTTAGGGCTTTCGTTGAGGAAGTTTTTAGGGGTGCTATGAGGGCACTTTGTAGCCAAAAAACTTATTACAGAAATAATAGATCAGATCTATTCCATAAGAAGTTGATTAGCAGGATGTTTTTCTGAGCATCGTTCTTCTTGAATCATTGGCGACGTGTTTTTCCTGAGCATTGCCTTTTCAAGTTCACGTCGATGTGCTACAACCACAGTGTTGTCTTCATTGTTCTCGATTGAGCGGTCAATTTATTTGAGCAGTCGAAGTCTTCCGAGTGACAGAGATCTTGACTACATGATCATAGCGAGTGGTCGTGCGTGAGGTCAAATGTCGAGCAGACGGAATCTTCTTCGAGCACGTAGTTGTCTTCGGCTGATACTCATTCGAGTGAGTTTAACCACGTACGCAGCTGAATTTTGTTAGCATCATTCGAGCAGTCGTTGTCGACCACGAAGAAAACTATAGAAGCAGAAAAAATGCAGGTGATCATTCAACCCCCTCTGATAGCGCCATACGATCCTACTCTTCATTTTGGCAGCCTGTTGGTGCTTAAGGGACATGCGTGATAGTTTCTATTTGACCGGCTTGGCATCAAGGTGCACCGCTAGGTGGTGCTCAATGATCTAGGAGTCTACCCCCATGATGTTAATTAGCGACCATACGAAGATGTTCGCATTGGCATGAAGGACTCATAGGAATTCGTGCTTGATCTCCAGAGGGAGACCCTGGCCAATGGAAACCTGCCGCAAAACGTCCGTGTCATGCAGGGGGACCCTTTTGACATCCTCGTCAGGCTTGGGCTTCTCAAGCTCGCAGCTTGTTCGTCAGTCCCCACAGTCAGCGCCAACTATTCTGGCTATAGGCCAAACAGTAGAATAGTGGACTAGTAGAGTGAGTATGAGAAATGAGCTAACCCAAGGAAGTATCTATACATGGCCATAGGGCCTTATTACAATAACACCCCTACCACAGGGCACTATTCTAAGGGTATACATGTCTTTTACATGCCTTATTGGGCCTCTTGGCCCAGCAGGTTGAATGGATGCTGGTGGGGGCCATCCCCACAATAGTTATTTATTTATTTGCATTTCTTAGGTTCGCTTATATGATACTACTTCCCTAAGAAGACTGTAATTTCAGTTGATTTTAGGGAGTAACCAATCAAGGCAGTTGATGAGTATCCAAATGGGCATACTATCTAGAGTCTACACAGGAATAGGGGAACATGAGAACAGGTATGATAAGCAGCTGGTGCATAATACTTTTGTTGACACTCAGAATTTGAAAACATATTGAATGCTCTTCAATGTTACACTAGATCACATGCAATTCATGAGTTCATCACTTCTCTATAGACTCTATAGTACGTACAGTGTGTTCAACACTTTAACCCAAAAAATCATTGTCTACAGCTCTGCACTGCAGGTTGCTAAATTAATTTACAAATTACAATATGGTAGCTCATACAACCCCTATGATGAGTTGATGACTACCCCAAGATTGCTGATTTCATCTGTCGATTTGCACTTTGCAGTCCATCACATCAATGCGAACTTCTCTTACAAAAAGGTACTATTATTATCTTTGTGAGCTCATCAGTTTGAACTTTGACAAGGCTGGTTTTTGCATCTTATTTCATAGCATGGAGCCAATAGAGTACTTGTTAAATAAGTCATTACTTCGTTAGTACTTTGGTAGCAAGCATGACTGCAGTACTACAATAAACCTATCACCTGTGAGCACTAGGAGTAGCAGTGACGACTAGCACAACAACAAAAAACAAGTAGTACACCTAACCAGGGTCTAGTCGGTCGACTAGTCAACTAGTCACCCCCTTGGCGACTCGACTCAACTTTATGACTTAACAACCTTAGTAGCAGATCATGCAGGACTTTTGGTTTGCATTCTGGCTGGTACTCTTGTAGTCTGACCAGTCCCTATGTGGGTGGTTTGACTGGCCTAGCCTATAACGGCTAGTCTTCTAGCCATTGCAATGAAGGCCGATCTGACCAACCATGTGTTGGCAATCAGACTGGTCAAGGTCCATTTCGGCTGAAACCAAGTCCAACAGCTATTTTTCTTGGTGTGGGGTGTAAATACTCACTTGTGACTGGTTGGGCAAGGTTGCTGGTGCTATATTCTTCTTCCTAGAGCTAAGATTAAGCCATCTCATCTATTATGTGCATATGTTTTGCTTAGTGAGCTTGGAGAGGTAATACCTTGTGCATGTGCTACACTTGGCAGTGGACTTTATGTCCTTTGAGCCTTGACACTTGATTCATTCAAATTAGCATCTTCAGCTTGTTACTCTTGGATGTTACCAAATCCTAGACAACTTTGAAGGTGTGGTTGTCCAGTTGACGCGGATACGCTCATGTCTTGCACTTCTAAGTTAAATATATTATTTAACTGGAAGGAATTATTGAGCCGCATTAAATATTATCAGGTGAACTCTAATTTAATTGGGGTTTTAACTATTATATTTAGAGATACAGAGTTACTACTATTTTATTTAATTATATACAGGCCCATACTCGATCTGTACAAGCCTAAAGTGAAGATGCGTTTAGAAGATCTCGTTGACTCTAGTGCATTGTCCATCACTTTAAGTGTACAAGATGATGAGGACATCACGACTAGACCGATTACACGAGCACGAGCTAAAAGATTAATCAACAGGTTTGTATGGGATTAAAGCTTTGGAGAAGTACTATTCCAAACATCAGAATTGTGCACAACCTGTGAAGGCATATTCTAGTCATGGACTGCATGCATGCTCACGTGAGATACTATTCCAAATACAAGATTTGTGTACAAGCCTTGAAGCCAATTTCTAGTCAAGACATGCAAGCATACGGGAATAAAGCAATGGAAGATTATCTAGTCGCCACTATGCATGCAGCTATCGTGAGAAAGTATGACTGTTGAAGCCACGTTTGGCCTTGATTTGTTTTGGCCATGTAATCATGTTTTAGCCACATGTTTAGTTCGGCCATCAGGAAGTCTCGGTTAACCGACTGTGACTCAATTTCGTTGGTTGGCCGATTACGTTACGAGTCGGTTTTCTTTTCTTTAGTTGCGTACAAGTCGGCGTTTTTCTTTCGGTCGAGACTGATTTATATAGACTTGTATACCCTCCTGTAAAAGGAAGATGAGAAAACAGATCTATTATTTTGAGAGAGCCATGGCGCTTGTTCCTCCTAGGGTTTGGCATATGATTGCAACCTAGAGGGGAATCGGGCGTTCTTCCCCGTCGTTCTTGTGATTCCTTGTGATTTGCCAGAGCGACGACGCGTCTACTTGGTGGTCGGGTAGACGGGATCACGAGCGTGTGGTTGGGCGAATTCTTTTGTCGCAGGTTGCTGTTCTAACAGTGGTTGGCGCCATCAATTCGTCAGGTTACACGGATCCAAATTATCTCCATCGATCCTACGCCGTGAAGATCGGGCAATCCCCCGCATCATCTTGGTATCAGAGCGCCGGGTTGACACGGTAGGATTATTTACCCTTAGCTAGTATTATATTTATTTTCAGTCCTAGAATCCAGAAAATTGCCTCACAAAAATACCATCATTTACCTAGACCTTTGTGCCCAGATTTGTTTTTAGTTTTGCATTATCAAATTTTAATCCATGTGTTAGATTGCTCATAGTTGCTGTCGATCATTGCATTGTAACCATTAAACCAGAAAATACCAAAACTTTCGTCCACGAAATTCCGCCGTAATTCCTTTTCGCCACCAAAATTCTGCTATAACAGCCTCATTAATTTTTTTGATCCACTAGAACCCACCTTTCCATCCACGCCGCCGCCAATTTTGCAGAAACCCTAAAAAAAATTCGTCTGATCCTACGCCAGGCGTTACACACATTTTCCCTCCAAATCCCAGGCAGGTCCACCTGTGCGCCTCTCCACGCCGCGTTGCAGCTGTGCAAGTTTTCCCTGTTTTGTGGGCCAAACCTCAGAAAAACTTGCTGTCGCATAGCCCTTTCTTTGTTCCTGTTGATTGCGTTGACTCAGCTCTCGTGAGACTAGCAAAGAGAAGTTTTTGCTGCACCAAAGTTCCAAGGCTATATTGTCTCCCTCCTGTTCACGTATCCAACCGAGAGCACCCAAAAAAAAAAGGAAAACTGCTCTGGAAAAGTGCTCTCGGGTGATTTTTTTTGGAGGAGAATAATTCAGATTTTCGTATAGTTTCTTGGCACATTTTTTTTGTGTGTACTCTGCCATATCTATTCGGTGCATATACTCAGTTATTGCATGGTGCTTATATCCACTTTGTTATACGTCCTATTTTGCTATCTTTATCCCATCCAGTGACGGCAACTTAGGGCATTGTTAACTTTTGGATTATTATTTGATTTTGCATTAACTGAGTTACATATCTTTTACTCCTTGCTACGTATATCCCTCCAAGCTCCACATATAAGCCATAGTTATAACAGTGCTTGTGCAATTGAATTCGCTTGATCTATCACCTTATGTTGTCTACCGACACCAAAGTGTGTGCAGCTCTTCAATCCCAACAAGGACGCATAAGAACTTCGGTTGGTAAGAGAAGGCGAGAATGAGTGATTCCACATGAATTCCACATATTCTTTGCTTTTTTTTTGCAGTACTAACAATGGCAGGATATCCGACATTTCGTTCCTCATGGTGCGACTCTCGATACTTGTATTTTCCATTCTATGGAAGTACAAATCCGGAGGAGTATCTCGAATGGGTGGAACAACTTGAATGTGACCTTAAGTTTCAGAAGCTGTCCGAAGCCAAGAAAGTGACACAAGCCACCATGGAGTTTGAAAAATATGCATGCACTTGGTGGAAGCGATATCCTGAGAAGCAATATGTCACTATTTGGAAAGAATTAAAGGAAGTCATGAGAAAGAAGTTTGTGCCGTATGAGTATGAGCTTGAGTTACTTCATCATATGAAGAGCATTCGCCAAGGACGTCGATCTGTCCAATCTTACTATGATGAGCTAGATTATGCTATGTATCGTGCCAATATCACAGAGGCATGTGCAAAGAGAGCTTACTTCAAAAGAGGTTTGAATTCTGAGATCGCTGCTACTGTTCGTTTGAAATATGATGGTAGTATGCAGGATCTTGTGAATTATGCTATAGAGGAGGAGAAGAGAATTAAAGAAAGGCGTACAACACGTTTCAACTTGAGTCCACACTTCAGTTCGCATGCCTTTACCAATGCGTCACATGAGAAGATGACCGAGCATGGGACTTTCCCTTCGGTCAAGGCGTCATATAGTGCTGCCCCATTGCTACATGAGGAGATCGTGGTTGATGATAATTGCGCCATTGCTGGCCCACGATCCATAAAGGATGAGATGCTTCAAAACCCATGTAAGGATGAGAGCCACATAGCCAAATTGAGTGGGAGTGATAAAAAGAGTGAGTTGTGTGATTCCACCATATGTGAGGTTGAGAGCATCCAAATTGAGAGTGAGAGATATACACAAAAAGAAAAGAGAGAAGTAGATGATAGAAAAAGTGAGATTGTATTTTATACTAACGATTTACTCTCTACTTCTAGTGTTGTTTCTCCCATTGTGCAGGTTAAAGAAGAAGAGAAGCTAAATGCTAAACAAATCGCACAACTTGAAGTTGAAGCTACACTATCTACATCACCTACATCATCTGAGGAGGACGTTCAAGGTAACAATAAGGGTGATATATTGGTAGTTCATCAAGAAAAGGTGAGTAATTATGAGAATTTTTGTGCCCAATTGGAAATACCACATTCTGAATTTAATATGCTCAATTTACATAATGTGGAATTAATTACTCATAAGGAAGTTTTTACTCAAATATCTCCTAGTGATTCTTTGTATTATATTATGTTCGATGATCCTAAAGAGCTATCTAGTGTGATTCAGAATATTGCTGAAATTTCATGTTTAAAATCACTAGTTAGTACCTATGCCTACACCTATAAGTTTAATTTAATTGGAGATTATGGTATAGATGACAAGTTTTATGTTTACCGAATATGTATTACATGTGATAAGCTTGCTGAATTGAAATTGCATATTTTGGATAAACAATCTTTTGTGCCATATCATGATCACAATGAGATGAGTTTCAACAATAGTGTTTCATGTTCTAAAAGATTTCTTAAGCCTACTTGTTCATCCTTTAATGTACAATCATGTACAAATAATCAAAATAGCGCAGTTGAAGCATGGAAGGCACTAAAAATTTTCTCCCCCACATTTGAACAACTTAATTTGGTTTGGCGCATTAATGATTTGTCCATATACTTAGCAAAGTCGAGGACGACTTTTTCTCATGGAAGGGAGAATGATATGAATGACAGTATTGCAATGCTTACATCTTATGGATACTGTTGTACTAAATGGTTTGTGCAAAACAATGAGAATGGAACAAAAATTGATTCATATATATACCATGCATATGTGTTGTTCTTTTTATTTACTATGCCTTCAGATGTTTATGATGTACTAAACAGGAGAAGTGTTGACGACAAATATATATACCATGCATATACGTTGTATTTTTTGTTTAGTACGATTTCAGGCTATCAAAAGCCGAGGACGGCTTTTCTTGAAGAAGGGGAGGATGACGCGGATACGCTCATGTCTTGCACTTCTAAGTTAAATATATTATTTAACTGGAAGGAATTATTGAGCCGCATTAAATATTATCAGGTGAACTCTAATTTAATTGGGGTTTTAACTATTATATTTAGAGATACAGAGTTACTACTATTTTATTTAATTATATACAGGCCCATACTCGATCTGTACAAGCCTAAAGTGAAGATGCGTTTAGAAGATCTCGTTGACACTAGTGCATCGTCCATCACTTTAAGTGTACAAGATGATGAGGACATCACGACTAGACCGATTACACGAGCACGAGCTAAAAGATTAATCAACAAGTTTGTATGGGATTAAAGCTTTGGAGAAGTACTATTCCAAACATCAGAATTGTGCACAACCTGTGAAGGCATATTCTAGTCATGGACTGCATGCATGCTCACGTGAGATACTATTCCAAATACAAGATTTGTGTACAAGCCTTGAAGCCAATTTCTAGTCAAGACATGCAAGCATACGGGAATAAAGCAATGGAAGATTATCTAGTCGCCACTATGCATGCAGCCATCGTGAGAAAGTATGACTGTTGAAGCCACGTTTGGCCTTGATTTGTTTTGGCCATGTAATCATGTTTTAGCCACATGTTTAGTTCGGCCATCAGGAAGTCTCGGTTAACCGACTGTGACTCAATTTCGTTGGTTGGCCGATTACGTTACGAGTCGGTTTTCTTTTCTTTAGTTGCGTACAAGTCGGCGTTTTTCTTTCGGTCGAGACTGATTTATATAGACTTGTATACCCTCCTGTAAAAGGAAGACGAGAAAACAGATCTATTATTTTGAGAGAGCCATGGCGCTTGTTCCTCCTAGGGTTTGGCATATGATTGCAACCTAGAGGGGAATCGGGCGTTCTTCCCCGTCGTTCTTGTGATTCCTTGTGATTTGCCAGAGCGACGACGCGTCTACTTGGTGGTCGGGTAGACGGGATCACGAGCGTGTGGTTGGGCGAATTCTTTTGTCGCAGGTTGCTGTTCTAACAGTGGTTGGCGCCATCAATTCGTCAGGTTACACGGATCCAAATTATCTCCATCGATCCTACGCCGTGAAGATCGGGCAATCCCCCGCATCACCAGTGATGTTCTGAAGAAGCTTGTGAGAAGGTTCGGCATATTGTGAGTGGTGTGGTACTCACCATCTCTAGAGTGAAGAACCCTAGTGGAATTTATTTGGGCTTACACAAACATAGATTAGAAAAAACTGGCAAGTTTCCGAACACCATGGTAAAATATCGTGTGTCAATTGTGGTTTGCTTTCTTGAGCTCAATTTACATAGTTGCAATGTATATTCATAGAAAATAAATTGATTGCTTGTCACTCTAGGATTATAAACCTTGACTTAGAATTAGGGTGTTAGTTCATTTAAATTAGGGTGTTAGTTCATTTAGGTGAACCTAGTTGATTTAAGCCTTAATTATGCAAAATCGACTTAATTTAAGCTTCCACATTACAAGCCCAATTTTAGTGAAAGGAATTTTAAAAACACCTATTCACCCCCCTCTAGTTAGCATCCTCATCCTTACATCTTTGCCAACTCCGAATATACCCATGGTAGCACCAATGAAACTAATACAGTAATTGAATCAAGTTTGAGTAATTGATCTTCATCTAAAGTATGATATACTAACTCATAAGTTCATCGAAGAAAACCATATTTGATTATTGTCAAGGATGGAAGTAAACAATGTAATTAAGGCATAAACTACTTAAGCAATATCATTAAAAAATAACTAATAATAAATAGTATCGATAAATAAATAACCCAGAAATTAATCCACACGTAATATAACCTAACTAATAGAAATTCAATATGATCAAGGATCGTGTCTTGCCTTGTGACTCATAGTCGACTCTCTCTCCTTTGTAGGCTTCAAGATCATCACTTCTATTTCTAGTTGTCCCAAGACTTCTTCTCTATAATCTAATGTACCCATGCCAAATAAGCCTAATGCAGAACTATAATACTTGTAAATAAAACACTATTAAAAGGAAATGGGAAAGCGGAGCCAAAAAGTTCTTAAAAGGAAAAATTGATGAAGAGTTGGCTTTGGGAAGCTTTGAATTGGCCATAGATGATAAACAATGACAATTAAGTGGTCTACAAGGGTCTAGGGTTAGTCTACTATGAAGAACGGGTGCTAACTCGAAGAGAAATGGCATGGAACCATGCGAAACAGCCACAAATCGGTTCTAAACTGGTCTAAACTAGGCTAAATCAGTGGGAATCGAGTCGGACTTAGACTAAACGCATTGGAGTTGGGTTGGACTCAGGCTGAAACCAATTCGAGTCTAGTTTGGCTTGGCATGGGATGGTTTGGCTTGACCGTGTGAACATAGAACTGCACATTGGCTCAGTCAGGTGTGAGTGGCTCGGGTCAGGCACGGTAGCTAGCATAGTTGGTAGCGGTGATAGTCACTGGATGTGGGTGAGGGGAAGGCCGAATTTGGGGAATGAAGGGAGATGAGGAAAAGAAGGGGCAAAAGGGTTATTTCACAAGTGATTTTAGGTCAAAAAAAAATAAAAAATATACAAGAATAAAGTAGAGTGACAAATCTTAACCATTTCTATCTTAGGAGTGACAATTCATCAAGCAAAATATTATAAGTGGCAAATCTTAAAATCAGAGCTTTACAAGTAGCAAATCATCTATTTTCCCCTAAAAAACTATGTATGCATGTAATGGTCTATGTATGTATGTACACAAACCTAGGCCAAACAATGACCCAATGTTGAGGCCTTAGTGTCTAGTTAAACCAAATTTAATACTCCCTTCGTTCTTTATTGGTGGTCAAATTGATGGCATGAATTCTAGAACATAAAATAAAAAATAATGAAGGGAGTGTTGTAGGGGAGGCACAACCCCTAGAGCCGTCGAGAATATCTAGTACACCCTAGGAATATGAGTATGTATGTAGGAACTGTTCACACAAACATCATTGTAGCTACTTTTTTTTTCAAATTTGGCTTTCGAACGTCTATTTTTGTAAATCTAACCCCCTGGACCTACCAAGCTCGGTAGGCACCTACCAAGCTAGGGGAGCTTAGCATGCGACCTGCTGAGGTATAGTAGCTCGGTAGGCTGTCGAGTGCCCCCATAAGTGGTATATTAGCACTAAGCGCTGACAGAGGCTTATTTACCATAATTAAATTTAAAAAATTTAAAAATATAAAAAAATATGTTATCCCATTACGTATAATACAAACAAATATAGAAAAAAAGAACCGGCAAAAAAGCTCAACAAAAAGCCAAAAGTTCAGAAAAAGATGAAATTTATGAATAGTGAAAAATAAGCCGGAAGCTAAAAGCTAAAGCCAAAACGATCACCACTACTCTACTAACTGCATTTTAATTAGTGTTAATTAAGCACTAAATTAATCATATTTTATTTAGCACTTTAATTAGTTCTAATCACATTAATTAGTACTAATCATAATTAATTGGCACTAATCATATCATTAATTAAGTGTGCACTGTATCTTATTGCACTTGCAAGGTGGTGCCCAATGTTGTGATCCCTCTCACATCATAGCTTACACAATGATTTTTTTAATTAGATTTGAAAGTATTTTATGGTGATTGAACAAATGAGCACTACTATGAGAAAAATCGCAGTTCTTATATGCACTTTCAATATTTCTTTTAAGAATTCACTTCTAATATTGGCGATTTACTATTATTGTTTTTGAAAATATATGTGGCATTGATATTTTATTCACATAAAATTAAAAATCCTTCATGGGATAAAATATAAGATTTACTTCTCTCGCTACCATCTCACTCTGGGGATAAGGCAAGGGGTCATGGGTGCATCATGCACGCCACTCCTCTCACTCCTGTCACACACACGTATCTCTCCCTCACTTTTCCACCGCTCACCCCCTCCTTCTAAAAGCTACTTCTTTCAGCTATTACTATTTATTTTCACCCAAATGTCACAGCCAAAAGCTATCAGCAAAGGCCAATACAAACGCTCCCATAATATGGTAAGAACTAGGCTAAACTGATCTAGGTTGTAACTTGTTGGAAGAAATAGGCAAGTAGAGGAGGTTTTTTCTAACGTTTGTCATGAATTCAATGGATCAAAGTGCATGCAACTAGTCAATGAGGCATGCTACCTTATCCTACTACAAAGATCTGTTTAACCATTGTGTTGGTTAGTATGTACTTGTTGCAAAGCTACTAGCTGAATATTCAGAGGCAAGCACATGCATATATTAAACTGCCAATGATTCCAATATTTTCAAAGTGTATTATTATTATCAGTACCTACATTCCCTAAATGTTATTGTTGCAAGGCAACTATAGGTTTGACACTTGGAATCCTCAGGACGATAAAATAAAATGTAATAATGGGGGGTTTATAATGGACAAAGTAACATGGCTTGTAATGACTAAATCTTATGGATAATACTATGTAATTAAGTACAACAATGATGCACATGATTAACAATTAAAGCTCATGATTAGTGTTAATTAATTGTGATTAGCACTAATTAAAACACTAAATAAAATAAGAGTAATTTAGTTATTTAATTAGCACTAATTAAATGTGATAGTACTAACTAATTATGATTAGTAATAATTAATCATGATTAGTACTAATTAAAACGCTCATTAAGGCCTAACCAACGGCCTGCTGCCACGCATGGGGGCTCGGCAGGTACCTGCCAAGCACCCCAAGCTCGGTAGGTACCTGCAGAGCTCAATAGGTCTATGGAGGGGGCTAGATTTGCAAAATAGGCATTCGGGAGCCAAATTTGAAAAGTGGCTACATTAAAAAAATTGGCTTCTATATATAGAGGTCAGGCATATGAGTTGTACCTCAAAATGTACCATATTGCCCCTCACTTAATCATGTGGTGGAAGAAGCAAAATAGGGAATTGCCTCCTATTCTTCTCTATATATGTGGCCTCATGGGCACTTGTAAGGGGGCGTCCCCTCCTCACATTCATTCGATAATCATGCATTTGTCTCACTTAATTATCTAATGACAAAGGGTATGAGAATACCTACTATTTAGCCCTCATGTGGGGATAGAGCAAGAAGCTATGCAAGAAAGAGGAGAGGAGGTGGAACCAGGGAAGTAACTAAGGGTGTGTTTGTGTAGGACCGGACAAGCAACAGAGGGGGGTGAATGGTGCCTAAAGATTTTTTCTCCAAATATTCACATATTCCTTTTTCTCCAATAGCTACAAAGCTATAAAGATTAGGATATGAGGTCTACTTGAAAACAGAGGAACACAAAGCTCAGTACGACCAGATCAGAGCATAATGTGGTCGAGAGACACTGGTCAGCCAAACTGAACACCACTGGACAGCAGAGAAAAGCAATGTGGTAGATAGATAGACAACGTGGTCGAAGGGCAGACAACGTGGTTGAAGCAGACAACATGGTCGAAGCATACAACGTGGTCGTAACCAATATGGTCGTAACCAGCGTGGTCAAAACCAACGTGGTTGAAACCACCATGGTCGTAACCACCGTGGTTGAAACCAACATAGTCGGAACCAACGTGGTCGTAACCGACGTGGTCATAACCAACATGGTCGTAACCAACGTGGTCGTAACCCACGTGGTCGAAACCAATGTTGTTGAAGACCTACATGGTCGATACCAACATTGTCGATGTTCAATGTGCGGTCGAAAGGCCAGCGTAGTTTAGGACCAATGAGTGGTCAAAAACCAGCGCTTGTCAAAGACCAACGTGATCGAAGACTAATTTGTGGTCGACACCACCGTAGTCAATGACCAAGGTGCACACAGAAAACACATGCAGTCGAAAACCAGTATGTGGTCGTAACAGTTCAGAATGTGACCGAGAGATATACGACAATTGAGCGATCAAAACCATGTGCAGTTGTAAGTGAAAGATTGCAGAGAAGTCGAGCGACCACACGACTTAGGACCATTACGCGATAGAAAGCAAATGAGGTTGTAAGTGATTAGAAGTACCAGAGGCGGCTGACCGAGACAATTGAGATGTGGTCGTGAACGACTAGTGGAAACAAAAGAGGCACATGACCACTCTCCTCGGGAGGACCAAGCTCTAACCCTAGAGCCACACGCACTCTATAGCCTAACTCCCATGGGAGGTAGAGGCACCGGCCACCAAGGCTCAACCAACCTGCTCAACCCTAGCTCTTACCTCCCCTTCTCTTTTTATAGGCTCACCAATGAACCCTAGACCTTAATGGACCCTACCATTAGTCCAAACCGGGGATAACCCGTTAACCCCAGCTAACACCAGGTTTTACTCATGCACGCTTCTCAAAGAAACTTACATGTGGCCCCAATAACTTATCGTCAAGCCTCTCACGCGTCCGGATCCCACCGAACCGTCCTCGCTTGCAAACGACCCAAGTCACTTGGTGCACAACGCGCTTCTCCTCGTGCATGACAGCACCCGGCATCTTTGACCGTCTGGACCTCGACTCCTCCCTGAGCCTAGTCCCGGTCCACCTCACCGTTGCTCGTCATTTCCACCTCCGGTAGCTCCTGCTTTGGTTCCTCGTCGTCTCGGCTTGCAACTACCTCACCGGCCTCGATCATCTTCAGCGTCTCCATGACAATTCTGGACCTCAACAACTCCTTGTGCCTAGTCTCGGTCCTCCTATGCCTCACCATGACCTAGCTCTGAAGTCCTGCAACCAACACCAACAAGCAAACCATCACATAGCACCACACCATATATAAAGATCATCCATTAGAAGAAACAAAATGTATGCACCCAAAATACTAATTCTAATCCTAGAACCAAGCAACACCCTGGTCAACCCTGACCAAAACACCAATAATTCTAGTGAACAAACTCAACACAATGATTGGTCTTATATGACTTACGAGTACTCGGATGCACAAGAAATGAGGTACTCATAGCCCACGAGATCCTTCCAGCAGCCTATGACCACACTGCAATCTGCTACGACCATCAAATGCATAAGCATACAAAATGCTATGACTATAGCTCACATTCAGCAGAAGCTACAACTACCAACAACATAGCTTACGATTGCCGATCATGACCAGGCAGTAAGCTACGACCATCGATCACCAGTCTATGACTATCACTCACAGCATCTGGTCGTTACGACTTACAACTATGGAACACAAGCAGCTGGTCGCTATAACTTACAACTATCGATCACAAGCCAGGCAGAGCTACGACTATCGATCATGACCAGCAAAGGCTACGACTATCAACCAGCAGAAGCTACGACCACCAAGTCATAGGAGCACCTGTCGACCACCAAGTCATAAAAGACTCTGCCGATTGCAGATGTGGCTGCTTGCATGATGTTTATGTTTGTATGGTCCAAACTTAGGAATAGGAGAGAACGTATTACGTACGGCCTAATCGAGGAAAGTGATATGACTAGAATTGATTATTTTAATAATAAAATTTGGAAGAATAAAACAACATGTACCAACATGATAAGGCTTAAGAGGGACAATTTCTTTCAGTTGTGCGAAGTCTTAAGAGAACATTGTTTGCTTCGTGACACTATACATGTATGTGTTGAGGAACAAGTTGCCATGTTCTTTAACAAAATTGGACACAACCTTAGGAATAGACTAGTTGGCACCAACTTCACTAGGTAAGGTGAAATAGTTAGCTAATATTTTGGATGTGTTCTACATGCCATAGGTGAGCTAAGAAATGAGCTTCTTAAGCCACCTACATTGGAGACCCCAACCAAAATTGCAGGGAACCCAAGATGGGATCCATACTTTAAGGTGCGATAGCTAACAACTATAGCTTAGAGATTTGTGGTGAAATTTTTGTGGTTACTATTTTTTTTACCTATTTCTTGACTAAATAGGATTGTATTAGAGCCATTGATGTTACACATATGCCATTGATGGTACACATATAAGGGCATCCATTACTAAGTCTATGGAGGCAGCCTTTTGTGGTAGAAAGTCATTTGCTACACAAAATATGATGGCAACTATAGATTTTGATCTTTGTTTCACACATGTGTTGGCTGGTTGGGAGGGGACAGCACATGATGCTACGGTGTTAGCAGATGCACTAGAGCGTGAGAATGGCCTACGTGTCCCTGAGGGTAAATAAAATAATTGTAGTAGTACATGTCCATACCAAATTATTAAACCTCCAATTTCATTAATGTGTTAATCATGTCTTAAGGAGATTCTACCTAGTGGATGCTAGATATGAAGCCAAACCTAGGTTTATGCCACCTATTCGCAGTGTGAGGTACCACTTGAATGAATAGGGGAACAATCCTCCCATAGACAAAAAGGAATTGTTCAATCTTAGGCACTCATCTCTACGAGTAGGTGTAGAGTGCGCCTTTGGATCACACAAGAGTAGGTTCAAAATCCTAGATGATGCCACTCCATTTTTCCCCTTCGAAACTCAGGTTGATGTTGTCATAGCTTGCTACATCCTATATACTTGGGTTCTTTCTGAAGGGGCTTACTGTTTCATCTACCAGAGATTTCGTGGACAGCTAACCCTCATAGAACAGCAAGGGAGCAAATCCATGGTCGACTAGAGGCAGACTCTTGTTGATCAAATGTGTGCAGATCGTCAAAACTACCAAGGCCATTAATTATGTAGAGTGATTTTCATGTAAACCTATTGTTGGGGGAGTGGCCCCCACCTTCACCCATTCAGCCTGCTGGGCCAAGAGGCCCATTAAGCATGTAAAAGAACATTTGTACCCCTAGCATAGTGAGCCATAGTAGGGTATTCTTGTAATCAGGACTTAAGGCCATGTATATATAGCTCTAGGAAAGGACTAAGAGGGACAGTTCATTTTTACTCATCTTCATCTCCAGTATAGACAAGGCAAGGCTCTGGGCAGCCCCTAGTGGTCTCCCATAGCCCTTGTTTACTGTTTGGCCCATAGCCAAAATAGTTGGCACCGTTCATGGGGATCGAAACACAAGCTACAAGCTTGGAGGAACAATAGCACCGAAGAAAGCGGTGATAGTGGCTAAGTGAAAGAGAAGCATGGTGATAGCGACCATTGAGGCTAGGACACGGGGGCCATTGGTTGAGGGCCCCCGCCTCCGTGGCAGTAATGCATCAACACCACTAGCGATGAGCAACAAATGGCAACGCGAGGAACTCCACAACCGAAGGGTGCAGCGATGGCGACCCCTGGCAACATCGTCGACACCCGCGTCGGTACATCCATTGACCCTGACACCAGTGCCAGCACCACCATCAACCACGCAGGGCCGGCTCAACGTTTTCAAGGGCCCTAGGGCGAATTCGGCTCTATGGACCTTTTACTATAATTTTTTTTCTACTTATAAAATATGCAGTTCAAACTTTATATTGTCTAAAGTGACACAAATCAATAGTTCTAACATGATAAACTAATTAGGTACTAATTAGTTCATAAACCAAATGTAACTAGTAAGAATTAATTTACCTCAAATAAGAGCGACAAATATCCAATGTCTTTCATAAAAAGAAATTTCTTCTAGCACTTCTTGATCATGGCGCACTAGACTCTACAGTCAGTTCACGTTGTACGGACTGAACTGGATGGCTAATCAATGTGTAGTAAGGACTGTATCCCTTGTGCTTTGATCGATGATCAATCCGATCGTTGAGGCCAAGGCTTTTACGCAGAAAACTGCGAGTGTGGCAGGGGATTGCGAGCTTTGAACACTGTTGTAACGGAGTACTTAATTTGCATTAACTGTGCATTTTCCCGTGTAGAGGGAGACATGCAGCCGGCAATGGAAGCGGCCGGGAAGCCTAGCTAGACGGCGTACGTTGTTCAGTTGGGTTGGAATCTTGAGGTGAGCGGCGATTCGCTCTCCTTGAGCTTCTATTCCAGGTACGTGATGGATCGGATTGTGCATTCCAAATCAAGCAAAGCAGCAGCAACACAGCGATACATACCATGGAAAAGAAAAAATGAATCGCCTTTTTTGTTGTATCTCTGCTTGAGGCTCATCAACATTCTGCAGTACATCGACTACAACGGCCTGAAGCAATCGCGCTCTCTCGCGGCGGGGGGGTGGGCCCTCCCAGGCCCGGGGCCCTAGGCCGGCGCCCCCCGGCCTACCCCCAGAGCCGGGCCTGCAACCACGACACCCGCACTAGCACATCCGTCGACCCTGACACCCACGCTGGCACCACTGTCAACCACGACACCCACGTCAGCACATCCGCTGACCCCGACAACTGTGTCAGCACATCCAATGACCCTGGCGCTCATGTTGTCATCACCAACGACCCTGCTATGTGCGCTAGCACACCCATCGACTTTGGCACTCTTGCCATTGGCACACAGTGATTGGAGGGCACCTTGGCGGTGGTCCTCGAAATGCAACAGCATGAGCTCGTAGATCTACAGAGCACCATACGGGGATATAAGAGGCTCGAAATCCACAAATACTTGTGGTGGTGATGGCAAATGTCACTGCGGAAAGCGCGGACAATCACAAGGCCCACACTGGTGCTCGCAGTGCCCTCCGGCGAGTAGACCCGGAGTCTCCTTTGTCCGTTGACCTGCAGCAATGTGCATGACCGAAGGACTTCAAGATGCCCACGGTAGAACCGTGTAAGGGTGATATAGACCCCTACAAATTTCTACGCATCTACAAAATGACCATCAAAGCTGTGGGGCAATGACTCAACAAAGGCAAAGGGGTTGTCATTCGCCCTTCAAGGGATAGCACTCTCATCATTTTTCACCATCACGCTTGGCTCCTTATATGCATGGGAGCAGATCCAGGATCAGATGCACAACAACTTGCAAGGAAACTATGTTCAGCGGGTGGACACTGACTAGCTCATTGCGATTAAGAAGAAGCCATTTGAGAAGCTACGAGAATACTTCAAGCACTTTGCAAAGGTCCACTGTCAAGTAAAGATGTCAATGGGACTACTATCATCAACGTAGCGATACAAGGTCTCTACAACAGGCCCTTTGCCGAGTACAACTCATGCAAGCCCATAAGATGGTAACTAAGCACTTCGACAAGATGGAGGAGTATGCCAGAGCCGAAGAGGACGCATAGCGGTGCAAGGGCGACACTTCTGAGGCAAGTCCACGCCCAAGTATTCTAAGGAGGGCTCTAGCCACAAGCAATGAAAGGGCAATGATCTAGATATGTCCTCGATATTGACAGCGACAGATATGGCAATAGCGCCTCAGCGACCGATGGCACGAGCAGAGAGGCCACCGCCACAGAAGGGGCCAAGGCCATGATGATGGATAGTAGCAGGGGCTATGGTGTGAGGTCCATGGGCGAGGGGAACACCTCACCCAAGATTGTCCCGCCATCGTAACGCTCTGTGAAAGTATCACTAGGGAAAGAACCCTCGACACAAGGATGCCAATAGTGGCGCACACACAGCAACCCCAAAGGGTTAGCTCTTCCACTCTACCCCTACCGCCTTGCCCATACAACCCTCTGACAGTGGGTCATGCCGAATCATCAATGTCATCATGAGCTGTTCATCATTAGAGTTCTCCTCTGAAAGGCAACGAACAGCCTACACCCGCTGGCTACACCACGTCACCGCATACCCCATACAGTGGCCCCTGAGCTAGGCACAGGCTGACATTACCTTCATAGTGGAGGATGCGGCAGGAGTAGACTTCCCTCACCAATATCTGTTGGTGGTACAAGCAAGCATCGCGGGATGCAACATGAGGTGAGTCCTCATAGACGGAGGCAGCACGATGAACATCTTGTTTGCCAATGCCTTTGACCAGATGGGCATTCCCTAGAGCAGGTTGGAGCCTTCGGGAGTGACACTCCAGGGCTTTGGAGGACAACTGGTAAGTGTCCTAGGCCAGGTGGTGCTTGAGGTATCCTTCAACCAAGGTGAGCAAGCAAGGAGAGGGGTGGTCACCTTCGTCATCATCAACCTTCCTTACCCCTACACGCCATCTTTGGCAGGCGACACTCAACACCTTCGGAGAAGTTCCACACCGTAATTACTTGAAGCTCCTGGGTCTAAAGGGGATTGTGACGATGCTCAAAGATCAGGACCTCGCCCATCAGATAGAACTGGATGCATGAGGTCTGCTCTAGAAGGTGCATGCCATCAGTGAGACCACTATAACAACTGCGTCACCATCACTGTCAACACCGGTGTGGACACCCCAAGCCCAACCTAGAGGGTGAGGTCCCACTCAATGGGGCGGATGCCTCCTAGCAAGTCTCCATTGAAGAGGGGCTCACCCCAGAAGCCGAGCAGAGACTCCTAGAGGTCCTCCGCAATAATGTAGACATCTTCGCATGGTCTCCCTCTAACATCACATAAGTGGACCGCTCCATCATCAAGCATAGGCTGGCCATGCGCCCCGATGCCAAGCCAGTCAAACAGAAGCTGAGGTGCATGTCCCTTGAATGCCAAGAGGCTACAAAGGCAGAGGTCACCAAATTGGTCATGTTCAGCATCATCTATGAAGTACATCATCCAGAGTGGCTTGTCATTTCAGTGCTTGTCAAGAAGGCCAGCGGTGTGTGGCGCATGTGCGTTGATTTCACGAACCTCAATAAGGCATGCCCAAAGGACAACTATCCACTCCCGCGAATCGACCAATTGGTAGACGCTACAATAGGGTGTGAGCTAATGAGCTTCCTAGACACATACTCTAGGTACCACCAAATTCGCACGGCCAAGGAGAACGAGGCCAAAACGAGCTTCATAGTCCTGCGAGGAACTTACTGCTTCGCCAGAATTCCCTTCGGCCTCAAAATATGCGGGAGCCACCTTCACCCAGTTGGTAACACTCACCCTTTCGTCCTAGCTTGGATGAAACATCGAGGCCTACATTGACGATGTCGTGGTCAAGAGCACGCAGGCCATGTCTCACAGAGTAGACCTCCAAGAGACCTTCAACAACCTTCACTGAACCAGCATCAAACTAACCTAGACAACTGCGTCTTTGGAGTATGGGCAAGAAAGCTGCTCAGCTTTTTGGCATCTGGTCAAGGAATCGAGGCAAACCCAAAAAAGATTTATGCAATTCTCTCCAAGGAGACACCCAAGACGACTCGGGAGGTCATTCCCTAGGGAAATGCTACAAAATAAGAAATCAACGGGCCACATCGGCAAATGGGCAGTGAACTCGCACCATTCTCCATAACGTATGCCTTGTAAATTGCAATCAAGTCATAAATCCTCACATATTTCATCGCGGAATGGACTCCGCCAACCCAACCATGAACTCAGGCACCCGTGGAGCCGCACCAACTCCAACTTCACCTTCTAATGCATCGCTAGGGCTAGCCACATCATGCAAGCTGGTGTCGATGAACCTCGCCGAGCTTGCGTCAGTAGAGCTGCCTCTGCTAATCGATTGTTGCTCATCCTCAGAGTGGATACCTAAGTTGGCATACTCTGCGGACTCTGACTCACTGTCTATGGCTAGCGCATCGTCCGAACCCTCTGAGTCATCAGGACCAGGAGGCCAACGATAGTGACCGGGTAGCGATTGGAGATCATGAACTTCATCACGAGGGGGTGGCCTCCTAACCATCACCATCGCCAGACACATGCGCGCAACCACTGCTATTAGAGGGCACAAGATGCTCGGGGCATGGGGATACCGAGAACTTCACCCACTTAGTTAACCCAACAATGATTCAAAATCACAGATGCCCAGAGGGTGTGCTCCTTCAAGATGTATGACCCAAGAAAGACAATGGTTGGACGCTCTACCTCGCCAAGAGAAAGAACTGTGCATAGTAAAACGAGGACAAGCAACAACATGGTGAATGCTAGCAATGAATAGAATTGACGCATGAAAGGCATATGGCTTACCTGGGCCAGTGGGCTTCGGTAACAATGCAACAGTGGGGTAGAGACCATCAACGCAAGTAGGACTAGGCTGGATGTGCCACAGCTGGGCCAATGGCGAGATGCGGAGCATGCAATACCCCTCTATGAGATCCTGCATGTTGAACCAAAGGGCAACCCCCGCCAGCCTCTAGGCGCATTGCTTGTCCTCACAAATGAGGATTACGAAGGAGGACATGTTGAAATCAATCAGATGGCATGTCCAACGAAAGCTACTATCGGGCTCCATGCGGTGATAGAACCACCTCTGTATCAAATTCGACTCCCACTTCGTCCTGGTTGAATTCATCGAGAATAGCTTCATGTGGTCATACCAAAGTATGAAGTTCACACTGTCCAAATCTGAGTAGTTGCCTTCGTTCACTCGCTTCAGCTAACACTGGGCATCGTGGAGGGAGACGAACAACATCAGGCTCAGCATTACCACCTTCGCACGTGAAGCTCAGCTATACACAGTAAGCCACGGATGGAGTTCAGTGTCAATTGTGTGAGCTCCAGCCCATATAACTGAAGGGCATCGCTAATGAAGGCCGTGTAGGGATGCGGAGCCTAGCATCAAAGTATGTGGTGAAGACGAGAGTCTCTGATTCCATCGACTATGGTTCCACCTCACCGATGTTGGGGAGCTGCACTGCTTCACGGCCCAAAATCTTCCCGTGGCACGCTAGCGAGTGAACCAGCTCCTCCGTGGCCATAGTCGGCCCGAGTGTGTTCACACATGCACCATTGACCTTCTCTGATGCACTCCAATGCTTGTTGGCCATTGACTTATCACGCTCGATGATGCCAGCACCGCTCAACCAAAGGGAAGGGCTGTCGTGACCGGACGAACTACCCACAGCTCTGCGATGAGTGCGTCAGTTGCCATTGCGAACCATCTCCAGCGAATGACATGAATAACAGTGTGGTCGTGACAGTGACAGTGAACAGTGATGGGAAAAGAAACTCGACAAAGGGGGAAGGTGAAGAAAGATGGCGATAAACAATCAGCCAGACCACCGAGCAAGCTGGGAGATGGCTACTTATAAGGGAAACTCCATTTAGTGTGCACACCTTATTAGGCATAGAACAGGGCCCAAGACGGTGCAGAAACCAAAAGCGCACGGTGCATGACGACCATGCTGACACGACGCCTCGGCACACGACCAACCAACTGCAAGAGGACATGTATCATGTGGCACCAGACAATGAGGCGCCTCATGCCACACCAAATGAACTTGGCCCATGGGCCATCCAACCAACAGGCCGAAGGGATGGAGGGTCCAAGAGACCAAGGTGACATGGTTTCGACTTGTGGATGGTGATGCCCTTTACCATTTGAGGCTACTGTTGGGGGTGTGGACCCCACCTTCACTCATTCGCCTGTTGGGCCAAGAGGCACATTAAGCATGTAAAATGACATTTGTACCCCTAGCATAGTGAGCCATAGTAAGGGTATTCTTGTAATTGGGCCTTAAAGCCATGTATATATAACCCTAGGGAGGAAGTAAGAGGCACGGTTCATTTTTACTCATCCTCACCTCTAGTATAGACAAGGCAAGACTCTAGGCAGCCCCTAGCAGTCTCCCATAGCCCCCTACTTATTTTTTGGCCCATAGCCACAACACCTATTATGTGTGATGACTTCTATGTGGACCTTTCATTAAACCTGCTATGTGTGATCAGGTCTATCTGCACCTTACATTAAACTTTTGCTTTGTAGATGATATGCTCTCCCAGAATAGTTGTATGGATATATGTGTTGTCCCTAGAATCTAGAATTGTTCTTTCTAGCTCATGACTACCTTAATATTTGCAGTTTGGGATGTTGTTAGCAAAATTTAGATGGTAGCTCCTTATCGATGGGGGACAGTGTACTATGGCTGATAATAGTCTGCATGCAGTCACATGTTTTGCGTTAACACAATGTATTTGCTACCACAAATGATTGCACTAAAAAATTGCTTGTCAGCTACCTCATGAACATCAACAAGCTTGTAAAGCTGCTGAACTGACTTCTCAATAGATTCAGTAGTTCCAAGAACAATTGTTGTAATACATGAAATGCCTGCCTTTATAGCTGGGCCAATAGCGAGGCTCTGGTCAGTAGTATGGTCTCATTAACAACTAGTCTGGCACTTCAGAACAACAAGAAATTGAACTTGTGAATCAAAGCCAACAGAAACCCACCTGTGCCACTGGCCACTCCGGCCGCGGTAGCCACCAAAACTAACCGTCGTTGCTGGCTACTCCAGCCATGATGGACACCAAGCTAGTTTTGTAGCTTTGGCCTAGGCTTTTAGCCCCTGCGTCGCCTTCATGGAGCAAGACCCCCGCAGTCCTGACAAGCTGGACTGGGGAGAAGATGATTTCAATGATGAAGATGATCTGGAGGACTTCTTGGGCTCTCCCATGTCATAGAGACACTGCCAGCTGAGGCTCACGTGGCCAGTGAAGGGACCAGCCCTGCGGACCTCATTGCCCTGCCCTGTGCAGCCTTTACTCTGGTTGCTTCTGCGAAGGAAAAAGAGACTGACCTCCCTGCCTGACCTTACATAGTCACTACTCCCCCAACCCATGCTCCTCAGCTAAAGCTTGCAAAGGTAAGCAAAGCTCCCAAAGCCTTTACTGCATCTCAGGCCACCATTACTGCGGTTGGCATTGATGGCCATAGGCCACAGCTACCGCCACCCTTGCCAGAGTGGCCTACCTACTTCATGGTAGGGGAGAGTAGTAAAGCGGCCAATGGATAAGATCTTTCACCAATCCAACGCACGGCACCTATGGCACGGGAGCCCGAGAAGATGCAGCTGCCAAAATCCATCTCCATGGCTCCTCACCGGCTTGGAGTAGAATAGCTAGGCAAGTTAAATGCATCACAACAACATTCCTCTACTTGGCACATGGTGAGGCCAAAATTCTGGTGGAGGATACAGAGCATGCCAATTCAGACCTTGCATTCAAGCCAGCTTAAACAGCAATCACCTACCTCAATCACTGCAGGAAGAGCTTCGGGTGGATATAAAAACCATCTCAAGGGCAAATGCTTCAAATGCCTTACAAGCGACCACCAGGTAGCTAGCTGTAGAGACCCCATCAGATGCCTTCTCTGTAGACGCAGTGGCCATATTGCTCAATTTTTTGTGCCAACAAACCGATCCACACATGCCTGTCCAAAGTCCAACAGCCGGTACAAATTGCCATGGAGTACCTGCCTGGGTGGCCAGAGCAGCAGCCTCAACATGCCAAGTGCACCATCATACTCACAGGTGAAGATGGAAGAGGCGGACAAGCTCAGCGAACACGCAGTGCTGATCTCAATCATTGGGGCGTGCACCCTAAAAGCCTCCTCAAATACCTACAATGCTGCCAAGGCCCTTGAGACCATCTTGGGATCCCATGAGCAAACTTGCGTGTCACAAGGCATCACCCAGATGATTTCTTTTCTTGGTTAGACCATTCAGCACAGCATGAGATGGTGTGCCATACAAGATTTGTCAACTACAAAGACGTCAAGTACTCAGTGAAGCCATGCCAAGAATCCGAGCACGGCATGCACCACCCTTAGTGGTACCGCGCTTGGATTGGCATTAAAGGCCTTTCCCTGAATACTTGGACGGCAGAAGCCGTGGAGAAAGCCTGCTGCCGCTTCGAGCAGATTGACCGTCATGCAGCCATAAGGACACGGTGATTTTTTGGGTCTGGGTCTCTACCTTGGACAAGATCCCCAAGTCTGTAAGCTGTACTATTTTTGGCATCAACGGAAGTACGCGGGCGCCAGGTGCCGAGCATGGCACACCAGGGTCATCGCCGCCACGCTCAGACCTGTCAGAGGGGACCACCTTCAAGCTACTAATCCATTTGGACACCACTGAAGACTGCACACACATAGCTGTGGCATGTGGCCCAAAATCACCTCCTTCATTGTGCACAAGGTGTGCCTGATGGTTCGGCTGAGGGGTGTCGCTGCACCAATGATGTTTGATGCAAGCTCGGTATAAACTCCAGAGGAAGCGACCGAGACAACCATGTCCAAGATGATGATGATTGATAGAGTGGTTGGTGCTAAGACCACTGCAGTCACGAATCCTGGGCATAGTTGTTTGGTCGTGGCTAATAGCGGGATGGCAGCACTCGAGGGGCTAGAACCGCTGCACACGCTCTCCGCACGACCGATGCCAGCACCATAGAACTTAGCCTGGGGATGAGCTTGGTGGGGGACACAGATCCCACTACAACACCTTCCCACAAGATTGCCATTTCTCAGCCTCCCCACAAGCCCACCATCGCAACCGCTCATTGGAAGATCATCGCCGTCAGCGACTGAGGCAGGCCAAGCCCAATCTCCAGTTGAGGCTGTCACAAGGGGCGTAGGAAAAAAGTTGCATAGCTCAAGTGTGGCTCCCAAAACGCTGGGCCGACACGGCTCCCAAGAGCTGACCCAGCTCCTCAGGGAAACCTGCCCTTGGCACCGCCTGCGAGATCCGCCATAACCCCCAAGACCACCGAGAAGAGGATGGCGTTAGACCCAGATCCCTCCCTCTCCCTCCTGTAGCAAGACTTTCTCAGCTCTCAAGCGGGCCATCTGGCTTTCTGTGTGGACCCCATGTTGGAAGAAATGGTGTTCCTGTCCACCACTCCTCTTGATAAAGTACCTTGCCATACCAACTGATTCTTGTTAGGAGGCACAGCTATCTCTTGGACCAACCCAATCCTCAGTGGTAGACATGTGGACAGCCCCATTGACACAACGCCAAACTCTTCCCCGAGCAGTGATCAAACGAACGACTTCCTTCGCGCCATTTTCATCAAGCCATAGCCCCCACTAGTTGATGCACCTCCCGCAATGGCCAACACTACAAGGGTAGACATGCCCAGACGCAGCTTTTGCCTTGCATCCAAGCTTTGAACCATGCCAATGGCCAAGCTCACTGAAAACATCCTAGCACGATGCTTAGGTTTCTGCACCCTACAAGAGGATATCTCCAAGATTGCCCTCAGTTAGTACGTGAAGATGTTTGACAACCCCCTACTGGATGATGTCATTCGAGCACTCGGAGTAATCTGTTGACTTAAGGATACTGGGGAGCAAGCGATTGCAACACTTGCGGCAACGGGAGGTGTTGACCAGGCCATTCCAGAGCCATGAGGGGCAAACAAGCCAACTACAGCATCAACCATTTAGACTTATTTAATTTGCTTAGTTCTCACTAATTATGTTTGTCGACTTCATATCTCCCTCTAGTATGCTGGTAGCCACCAACTTGGCAGGGGCTTTTTCCCTCTGGTGCCCCCCTGCCACCCCTAATTATAGGCTCATTGCATTAGGTTTCCTTGTATCATCGTTGTTGCACTCTCTATCTTAATAGAAATGATGTCGTACTTCAATGCCCCCCGCTACTGCTAGTCCTCAGTACTACCTCGTTGCTTTCTTATTATCATGACTGAACATCACTGCACTATTCTCATTTAAAATGTGCGAGGTTTGAATAGTGCAAGACGACCGGACACGCTCAGACTGCTGGTTGAAATTACTTGATGCTTTATTGCCCGCATCCAAGACACAAAAATTCAGCTTTTCAATCAACAAACCATCCTACATATCGGTGGCCAATGACTCTCAAGCAACGTCTACTTGCCAGCCAACGGAACTAAGGGGGTGTGCTGCTCCCGTGGGACGAAAATATGGCCGAAATTACCTCAACTATTTTGGGAAATCACTCTCTGATAGCTAGTTTTCCTTCGGTAATACAACACCACTTTTCTACTGACCATAGTCTACAGCCCATCCGAGGACAAAACCAAGTCATGCTTTCTTTAAGAGCTCAACTCTGTCGCGCCACCAACTTCAACGCTATGGATAATCCTTGGAGATTTTAACCTCATATATGAAGTGCATGACAAAAGCAATTCGAACCTAAATTAGAGGCTGATGAGCCAGTTCTAAGCATTGCTAAACAGCTGTGAGCTCAACGAAATCGCACTGCAAAACAAAAAGTACACATGGAGCAATGAACAACAAGACCCAATTCTTATCAAATTAGATAGAGTATTCTACAACCATGAGTGGGATATCCTCTTCTCAAACCACTTGCTACAGGCACTCTCCACATCCATGTCAGATTAGTGTCCACTCCTCCTCACTAGTGAAAATGGACCAAGGACGCCGTGGACTTTCAAATTTGAGAACTTCTGGCCAAGGCTGCCTGGATTCGCAACTGTAGTACAAGAAGCATGGTTAGCTCCCTGCCACCACACAGATCCCATGAGGTGCCTAGCATACAAACTGAGACTCACTGCCAAGAAACTAAGAGAGTGGAGTAGGAAAATGCTCAATGGTGTGAAGCTACAGCTCATGCTAGCAAATGAAGTAATCCTTCAACCAGATGTGGCACAAGAAAAAAGAACACTCACGCTGGCTGAATTCGAATTAAGAAGGACATTGAAACAAAGAGTGCTTGGCCTAGTGGCAATAGAAAAGGCATGAAAATGCCAGGCGGCTAGAATAAAGTTTGTCGCCCGATAGAGCTAGGGGGATTGGGAGTGTTGAACCTAAAGAAATTTACAGCCACATTGAGACTTGGATGGCTTTGGTATGAATGGAAATCGCCGCAGAATCCATGGGTAGGACTTTGAACGCCATGTGATAGTAGAGACAAAGAGCTCTTTGCAGTGGCCACTAAGGTATACATAGAAAATGGCCACAAAGCAAAATTCTAGACCTCTCCCTGGATTGATGGAGTCGTGCCATATTATCTGACCCCAAAATTATGCAAACATTCACAACAACAAAAAACAAGTCAGGTACAAATGCCATCTAAGATATGAATTGGATATGAGACATCCATCATAGTCTCACCACTGACCTGTTAGTTCAATATGTGAGCTTATGGGAAAGATACAGCAGATTGACATCAATCTAGAGATTGAGGATAACATCAAATGGAAACTAACTACCGTAGGTGCTTATTCAACATTCTCGACCGATCGAGCACAGTTTCTAGGATCAGTTCAAACCTCATACCAAGTCATCATTTAGAAAGCTTGGACGCCATCGCGCTATAAGCTATTTGCTTGGTTGGTGTTGCAGGATAAAATCTGGATAGCTCAAATACTACAGTCTTGAGGATGGCCAAACAACTACTTCTGCCAAATGTGTAATAGAAACCTTGAAACTACAATGCACCTCTTCATTGACTGCCCAGCAATCTAGCAGATATGGAGTCAAATAGCAAAATGGCTGCATCTATCGATGCTTGACCCAACAAACTGTGGCCAACCGATGACAATTGAACACTAGTGGCTCAAGCGAGTCGACTCCCTGATCGGCCTCACAAAGGCTGCGAACACACTCATCATCCTTGTCCTCTGGCAATGGTGGAAGGAAAGAAACAGACATGTCTTCCAAAATAAGATTTCGACACAACGTGAGATCTCAACACTAATTAAAGACGAGCTCAAGCTCTGAGAGTTGGCTGGAGCAAAACATTTGAAGGAGTTAATTGAAAGGGCAAACAATGCCATGTAGCATGCAATGTCTAACTCACTTTGACGCCCCCTCAATTCATCATTAAGTGTAAACCTTTTACCCCCTTTTTATTCTGCCACAAGCGCCACTTGTGCTTCCTATAAATTAACCAGATTTATTTTTTTCTTTCCAATATATCATTGAGCTTCTACTGGCTTTTAAAAATAAGAAACTGAACTTTTCGATTGAGAAATCTGCATATTGTAGCCTCTGCGAGCAAAGACCCCAGTTACAATGTTGAGGACACCGGGACAATCATTCACAAGGATGGAGAGAGTACGTGAGCGAAGTCCACTTGACTTGTACCAAACAAAGTTAGATTATTGTACCAAACAAAGTCATAGTTAGATTAGCAGCTGCACCATTACTACAGTATATACTAGCATGCAGATTAATTAAGCATCATGACTATTGCTTAAAGTTACAGAGGCCTTTGTTTATATTTGACCGGTTGTAAATATTATGAACATTGAAAATGAGAATGCAAAGATTATGAAGATGGAAAATGAGAACTCACTGCAGTCACGTTAAGACTTACTCTCACGGGTTATCCCATCCACCCTCATCTACCTTTGTCCATCCCAACTAAACATGTATCATCCTATCCCCTAAACTAAATAGATAACTTAGATCATCACATCCCACCCACACTTATTCATCCAACTAAACACACCTAACAAGCGAAGGATCCACGTATACCCCCTGTTCCGAGTGAAGGGCCTCTTCGCCAATGCATACCCCCTTCGCTCGGCGCTGGACTTCGCATCCCCCAAGGGGCCTCGGGCGTGCACACCCACCTTGCACGTGTGCCGCCCTCGCGTATGGGGGGCAGCCTTGCGTCTACCCCCTCGCAGCAAAGGCCCGTGCATATGGGGGCGGGGCTCACGCATGAGGCGCACCTCGCCGCGAAGTGCTTCGGAGTGCGCCGGGGTAACCAGCCCAATTCAAGTAATGGCAAAAAATTCTACCCTCCGCTCCGCTCAGGATTGGAACCTGGTATGTCGTATTGCTAGGCCTTAAGAGCTTAGAAAAACCGCCTAGCAAACCGGAGAACAACCCATGTATGCTCAACCCATGCCCGACTCGACGGCTCCGGCCACATGACGGCCACGGAGAACAACCAGACGACCCTGGGCGCAAGCCACCGCGCTCCGCGGGCCACGTCGCACCGAAGACCCTCGACGCCGGCCGCCTCGAACATGATAGACGGGCTTCGCTCGCGAGGCCCCCTCGTACGCGTGAACCATAGGCTTCGATCGGGCGGTCCCATCTTGGGAACCAAGTTCCGCAGAGCTCGCCTCAGGGGGACTGGGGGAGTAGCTTCGTGGAGAACACCTCGCAGTTCATACGCCCATGCATGGCGTGCATGCAACCCGGCTTCGCACCGGAAGGCAGTGGATCCGCTCTCGCGCGGAGCTGCCCCGCATGCGGCCCGGCTCCGCACCACGACATCAAGACTGCAGACGGTCCGGCATCGCGTTCAGACCCCATGTCGCTTCGCGGAGCGAGCTCTGCTGGGAGGTCCACTTCGCAGAGAGACCCGGACGCTTTGCGAGGTGGTTCGCCTTAGGCCCCGTTTGGCACGGCTCCACTTCACAAGTGGAGTTGTTTTTTTTTCACTTCACAAGTGGAGCCGGGTGAAACTACTTTTTTCAGCTCCTTGGGTGGAGCTACTTTTGTCTCAGCACGTTTTAAGGAACTCCTTGGGTGGAGCTATTTTGTTTTACCCCGTTTGGCACAAAACAGCTCCAAGGAGCTAGTGGTGGAGCTGTGCCAAACGGGGCCTTAACTGCGAGGCCACTCCACGCGGCAGAGCGAAGCTTGGAATAAAATTAAAGATGAGCTAAACTATTTATAGGTTTAAATTAAGTTGATATAAAATTAATCTTTTACTCTTATAAAATTTTAAATTCATATAGATATTATAAATTAGATGAAGACAAATAATGAAAAATAGAGAAATAAAAAGTAGGTACCTTGATAATAAAAAAAAACATCATGAGTGCGGAGTGACGATAAGTCACCTATGTATAAAACATATCAAAATTAGTAATATAATAGAAAATTATGAATGATATGAAATATACCAGAATTAAGCTCATTTGAATCACAAGACAATAGAAACAAAAGACGGCATCCTTTTCCACACTCTATCCAATGCTCTTATCATCTTCATGGCTTGTTTGTTGATGTAAGTAGGGAGAAAGGATTAATCGATTGACATGGATGACTTGAACCTCTTCATACAGCGAGCAATGAACATGCTACACCAGCACTCCTCGGCCGCCACCGTCACTCCCGCATACACTGATGGCGGTGGCAACGACGAGGGTGCTTTCTTCCCCTTGCTACAAGCGCTCTGCAGCGCCTCCCAGACCACCACGGCCGTCGGCATCGGGAACCTCATGGTGCAGGTTGACCACTGGGCCAGCAGCTAAAGCTCCGACGATAACCTTGGCGCCACCATGGACCACGACGCGGCCGCTGGGTGGTCCCCCCACACCGCCCTCGCCAGGACCAGCGGCAACAGGTCGATGAGCTAGAACTTCAGCGCTGCGTCGGAGCAGCCAACTGATGAGAGCGGAGGCAGCGGGGGCGTTGCATTGCTGGACGCCGCCGAGGCCGCATAGCGCGTACATCAGCTGGGAGGAGAGGGGGCAGCGTGGCCTTTGGGGCACGTGCAGGACCACATCATCGTGGAGCGGCGGTGGAGGGAGAAAATCAACCAGAGGTCCTTCGAGCTCTTCACCGTCATGCCTAGACTCAAGAAGGTTCATATATATTTCACTTTCTTTCTTCTTTCTTTCTTTGATTAATTATCTCTTCTTTAATTTTTATGATTTTCACTACTCCTCTTATTCTTCTTCTTTAATTTTATGATTTACATATATTATTTCACTTTCTTCCTTTTTTGATTAATTGATCATCTCTTCTTTAATTTTATGATTTTCACTTCTCCTCCTTCTCGTCGTCTTTTTAATTTTATACTTGTTGTTAACATTCTTATTAAGGAAAGCTAACTTCTCTTTTGATTTATTAATCTCTCTCTTTCTTTTTTTATTTTTACTAGTATAAAATTATCATCGAGAGGGATAAAGCTCTGGTCTTACTAAGCCACCCGGTGGCTTCGCCCGTACCGTGCCACGCGGTGAACCAGCTCGCTCGAAAAGTCGACAGCCTCCACGCGAAGAAAGTTACTGCGAGCCAGGCAGGCCGCCTTTGGTACCCCGACGGGGAACACCTCGCACGCGACCCCAGATACACACGTGGCAGCATTTACGGGAGGGGCTCACGTGAGGCCCTCCCCGTAAAACCCCTTTCCCTCTTGTGCGTCCACCTGACGCGCGTACGCCGGGCCTGCATCGCTCCATCAAGCCAGCATGGAGCGAAGGCGCATCTCACGACAAGACCCGAGAGCAGCCTCGCTGTCTGGCCGGGCTTCGGAAGGGCCATCGCATGACAGGACCGGCCGGGCCCCGGTTTCAAAGAGAGTTCCGAGGGCCATCTCGTGACAGGACCGGCCGGGCCCCGGTTTCAAAGAGAGAGTTCCGAGGGTCCGCCACTTCGCACGAAGGAAAGGCTTCGCGGAGAGCTACGGCGCATGCAAGCATGGCCTCGCAGGGCGCTCAACCTCGCGCGGGTCCTGCTTCGCTGCGGAGGCCTGCGACTTTCCCCGGGCGAGCCCACTCTGGGCGGAGGCCAACTTCGCCACGAGGCCTGCTTAGCGGGCGTTCGTTCATAGGCCCGCCTCACGAGCAGCTAGGCGTTCGCGTGGCTGGGCTGGCCGGGCACGAAGGGACAATCCGCTGATCAGCCTTCGAAGTCGCGGGCCTCGGCCGGCTTCACGTCCGCCCGGCGCCCGGCCTCGCCTGCGACTGAGTAGCAAGTAACATCATTAAATTCCTTCAAAGAATATATCTACCCTACTCTATAATACATCAAAATTTTCTTTACTAAATCCACCCCCCTCAACCATCCCACAGTCATACCAAATCTAAGTCCACCCAGATTTGTGTACCAAAGTAATCCAACTTCATACAAATGAATGGCTTGGATCTCTCCTCAAGCCTTCTTCTCTTACTCATTAAAGATCCTAAGGCCAAAATCATCTGGATCATGCACATCATTGAACCTCCCACGAATCCTTTCCTCCCCACCCGCCGCCGCCGCGGCCTCCTTCCCTCCCCATCCCGCACCGCCTCCTCTTCCGCCCCCATGCGCCGGCACCTCCTCCTTCCTCCTCTTCCCTCCCCACGCGCCGCCTCCTTCTCCTTCCCTCCCCACCCCGCATCGCCCCTCCTCCCCTGCCCTGCCATCCCGCACCGCCGCCTCCTCCCCCGCGCCTCCACTCCCGCCGCTCCCCCCGTCCTCCACCGCGCTGCCACTCCCTCCGCTCCCCCCGTCCTCCACCGCGCCGCCGCTCCCCCATCTCCACCTCTCCCCCGCGCCTCCACTCCCTCCGCTCCCCCCGTCCTCCCCCGCGCCGCCGCTCCCCTCACCTCCTCCTCCCCACTCCGCACCGCCGCCGCCGTCTCCTCCCCCCACCCCTCCGCTCTGCCGCCGTCGTCTCCTCCCCCCACCCCTGTGTTTGGTTGGCGCACCGATGTGGGCGTCGGGGAAGTGGATCAGGATGCTGGTGGGGCTCAAGCCGGCGGCGGAGAAGGAGAAGCCCAGCGGGGGGACGGCGCGCAAGTGGAGCCGGCTGTGGCAGAGCTCGTCCTGCGGGCAGAGGGGCACCGCGGTGGGGAAACCGTCGGCTTCGGAGGTCTCCGAGACGTCATCCTTGGCCGCCGACGCGCTCAGCTCGGTCGTCGCAGCCGTGGTCTGCGCGCCGCCCAGGGACTTCCGCCTCATCAGGCAGGAGTGGGCCGCCGTCCGCATCCAGACCGCCTTCCGCGCCTTCTTGGTAGGCCACCGCCGTCGCTCACGTTGCTTCTCCTTTGCTTCTCCTCCCCCTTCCTCCTTCTCCACTGTCGGCGCCGGCGAGGGCCGGGCCTTACCTCGCCGGCAGCCAACTACACCGCCCCCCTTCTCGCCATTTCCTCCCGCCGCTCCTCCTCTCGCCTCCCTCAACCGTGTGCCGCCGCCCTCCATCAGCGCCGCCCCCTTCTGCAGCCCTTCTTCTCCGGTGCGCCGCTCCCCACCGCCTGCTCTCCCTCTGGCCGTCCCTTCCTATCTCGGCCGCCTCTACCTCGCTCTCCCCCCCCCCCCTCGGCTCTCCACCGCCGCCTCTCTTCTCCACCTACTCCGGCCGCCCTTCTTCTCCGGCGCGTCGCCCTCACTTCTCCTCACCACGCGCCACCCTTGCTCCCTTCTCCACCTCGCCGTCTCCCTCTGTGTGCGCCGCCACTGCCGCATCTCTTCTCCGGCTGCCCTTCCCATCTTCCCTCAACTGCAGCACCTTCTCCTCCTACTTCATTCTCCGCCTCCAGCCACATCTCCACTGCTCCTCCCCACTTCTTCCACTGAGTCCGCCGCCCACCTCGGCCACCACCGGCGTCGGCATCCTATGCGCCACCATAACCTCCGCCACCGAGCTCCTCTGCCGACTCTCTTCACCACCATAGCAGCGCCGCCACTCCACCGACATCCTTTCTGTTATTGTGATATATGCTCATGTGATTTTTGCTATGTTATTCAGCTGTTGCCCTCCCCGCCTCCATTTGTCCAGTAGCTAAACTGAATAAGACATGGTCTTTTGTAAGTGATGCAGGGAGTATCTATTCACGAACTACTCCCCGGACCTCAGCATCGCTGAGGACTCGTCAGCCCGGATCTGATGTGATGTTTTTTTTGCTTCTTTGCGAATGCAGCCACCATGCTGACCGGGTTCCACTTCACCGTCACGGCGCTCGTCGGATGGATCTCCAACGCCACCGGCTACTCCGTCTCCAAGCACGTTCCCCTCTGGGAGCTCGTTTGGTTCTCGCTCGTCGCCAACACGTCCATCACCAGGATGAACCTTAGCCTCATGCTCAACTCCGTTGGGTTCTATCAGGTATGCGATGTTGCTTTCTTATGTCTACGCCGGCTATTGGCCATGAGTGTATGGTCTGGTTGTGTAGCTGAATGTGCGAAAACTCTGCAAATTTGTAGATCTCCAAATTGAGCATGATTCCGGTTGTTTGTTTGATGGAATGGGTACTGAACAGCAAGCACTACACCACCATGGTTATATCAGCGGTGGTGGTCGTGGCGGCTGGTGTTGGGATTTGCACGGTCACGGATGTGGAGGTCAATGCCAAGGGATTCATCTGCGCTTGTGTGGCTGTGTTCTGCACGTCACTTCAACAGACTATGAGTTTCTTTTCTCTGTCTGTCTTGATACTAGATTTGTGCATTCCACATTCCTGTGTAGGATGATAATTGATAAATACTAGCTGTGCATACCATAGCTGGCAATGTGCCCTAAGATTTTCGTTATATGATTCATTATGAAATTGACACTATTTGAATCTTCTATGACCATTGACGATAAGGTATGCTGATGAGAAACAACAAAATTGGATGTTTTGGTGGAACAATGTCCCAAACAAGTCGTATTTTCATTGGTTGGGGATTATATAATTCCGCTCATATCAAGCCTTAGGTTTATTGCAGTTGCTCAATACTATGGCAGTGTGGAGTTGTGTAGGCTCACCGAACAAGTTATCTTCTCCAATCCATACATGGTCTCCAAATACCATCGCTGGACCTTGCCTTTCCTTGATAAAGATGCGAAAGTGTCGAGGGGATGATGCGCAGAAGTTGGAAATTGCTGAATTGAAATCAATGTAATTAGCTCTCTAAATACAAATCAATGTTACATATGCTGTGTTTCTTATGTGATTCGCAACTCCAGGTTTATTGAGAGAGCGCAGGCTGTGATTCATGAAGATCTCCACACTGGTTCCATCATGGTGACCACAGATTCTACCCAAGTGATTGATCCAGAGTTTGCTTTCTATGGGCCAATGGGTTTCGATATTAGGGCCTTCTTGGGCAACCAGATTTTGGCATATTTTGCACAGGATGGTCATGCTAATCAAGCAAATGATCGTCAAGTATGTATGAATTTTTTTTCTGTGGCCCTTTTTAACTCTAATTATACTATATGATGCACTCATACTGCAAAAAGGTCTTTTCTGTTCATTAACTATGTTTTTTTCCTGTGGTTGCCTGATCCACCAATGTATTCTTTGTGGTTTTATTGATGTGACAAAATAGTTTTTTTTGTGTGTGGTTTACCTTGTTTCACCTCTTCTATGGTAATGCAACCACATGTCTTCCTGTTCCTGCCTACCTTTTATTCAGAAATTTGGTAGGATATAAATGTTTTGAATATGATGCTTATCTCTTGTAGAAGAATGAAATTGAGTAGTATACGACGAGTATATGGATTTTTTAGCTTGCTTTTCTGCCACCTTTTATAACTCTACAGTAATATACGACGTGCTCATGCTACAATAGGACTTTTGTGTTAGTTAACTATTTTTCCCATGGTTACCTGATATACCAGTGTTTTCTTTGTGCTTTATTGTGAAAAAACATCTTTTTTAGTGGTTTAGCTCATTTATTTATGCTGAATTGAAATTAATGTAATTAGCTCTCTAAATGCAAATCAATGTTACATATGTTGTATTTATTATGTGATTTGCAACTCTAGGTTTATTGAGAGAGCACAGGCTCTAATTCATGGAGATCTCCACACTGGTTCTATCATGGTGACCACAGATTCTACCCAAGTGATTGATCCAGAGTTTGATTTCTATGGGCCAATGGGTTTCGATATTGGGGCCTTCTTGGGCAACCTAATTTTGGCATATTTTGCATAGGATGGGCATGCTAATCAAGCAAATGATCATCAAGTATGTATGAATTTTTTTTCTGCGGCCCTTTTTAACTCTAATTATACTATATGATGCACTTATACTGCAAAAGGTCTTTTCTGTTAATTAACTATGTTTTTTTCCTGTGGGTGCCTGATCCACCAATGTTTTCTTTGTGGTTTATTGATGTGACAAAATAGTTTCTTTGTGTGGTTTACCTTGTTTCACCTCTGCTATGGTAATGGCAACCACATGTCTTCCTATTCCTACCTACTTTTTATTCAGAAATTTGGTAGGATAAATGTTTTGAATATGATGCTTATCTCTTGTAGAAGAATGAAATTGAGGCTCATGCTACAATAGGACTTTTGTGTTAGTTAACTATTTTTTCCATGGTTACTTGATATACCAGTGTTTTTTTGTACTTTATCGTGAAAAAAGCATTATTTTTTAGTGGTTTAGCTCATTTAACCTATGCTAAGATAATGACAACCACATGTCTTCCTTCTCCTGCGGTCCTACCTACTTTTTATTTAGAAATTTGTAGGATAAACGTTTTGAATATGATGCTTATCCTGTGTAGAAGAATAATTGAATTTTATGCCAGAGGATAACAAAGATGGTTAGCATATAGAGGCGGGTGCTTGGCACTTGGCAGACAAAGAATTTATCACCCCAAAAAAGTTGCCATGCGTGGAGTAACTTGCCTTACCTCTTGAAAATCCATAAGCATCTTTGGCATCTATAGAATTACCTAATGGCAGTTGCATAAGTATCAGTTCATGATATAGTACAATGCATTTGCCATATGTGACATCTAGAAGATATTTTCATGATGCCCCGGGTATATGATAACTTGATAAGTGCTACGGCTGCCATCTTTCGTAGGCTTACAAGGAATGGATCTTGAAGACAATTGAAGAGTCATGGAATTTGTTCCATAAGAAGTTTGTTGAACTACGGAACAAGCACAAAGATGGGAATGGGGAGGCATACCTGCCCCCTATATACAACAACTCAGAACTTTTGAGCCTTGCGTATAAGAAGTACATGACAAGTCTATTTCATGATAGTCTTGGATTTGGTGTGGCCAAAATGATCAGGTAAATACATAATAGATTTCCATTTAATATTCATTTATGGGTTGAATCTTATTTATTTCTTGACTATGATGATATATTAAAGTTGCCCTTTTAATTGAAATGACTCAAAGCTGCACTAAGTTAGGCCAATACAGAGTTTTCAGATTTCAGTGTTGATGTAGTGCCCCTTTTTCATAATGATGCATCATTAAACAAACATTCCAGAAGACTAGCTTTGATTATTGCAGTTGAAAAGTCAAAATAAATTGTTAGGATTGAGGCACTTCAGGAATGTTATGTAGTGAAAAAGCACAAAGAGCTTAAGAAAGTACCCTTTTATTTTAAATTTTGGGCATATACGTGTGCCTTATGAATGATTCCTACTTGACTTTTGTTTCCTATATAAATTTGATCTTCCATGTGTAGGAGAGTAGCTGGAATTGCTCACGTTGAGGATTTTGAGTGAATTATGGATGCCAGCAAGAGAGCATCGTGCGAGCGCTGTGCACTTGATTGTGCAAAGACAATCCTGAAGGGAATATGCTAATTTGAGAGCATCAAGCAAGTGATTGCGCACATCTCTACCCATCTATAATACACCGAAATTTTCTTTACTAAATCCACCCCCCTCAACCACCCCTACAGTCATGCCTAATCTAAGTCCACCCAGATTTGTGTACCAAAGTAATCCAACTTCATACAAATGAATGGCCTGGATCTCTCCTCAAGCCTTCTTCTCTTACTCATTGAAGATCCTAAGGCCAAAATCATCCGGATCATGCACATCATTGAACCCAGAACCCCACCCCGCGTCCACGCACATGCCCCAGACGCTGCCTCCCCACGTCTCTCCCTCCCCCAATCCCTCCTCCTCCGACGATCCTCCAGAACATTCTCCCGTGGGGACTATCTGGGGCACCGTCGTCGCCACCTAGTACGACGTACCTCGGGTGGAGCGCCACGTCACGCTCCCGGGCCTCATCCGGACGCTCAAGATGTGCGGCAGCTACGGGGCCACCTTCGCCGCCGTCGGAGGGCTCTACATCGGCATCGAGCAGCTTGTGCAGAGCCAGCGCAAGAAGCACGATTTCGTCAACGGGGCCATCGGCGCCTTCGTCGCCGGCGCCATCGTCTACGGCTACAGAGGTTAGATGCTCTTGCTGTATTCAACAGATGCGCATGTGCCTTGGTACGTAGATTCTTCTAATAATTGCTAAGTGGGTAGTGATAAACTAGGGGTTGTGCTACTTGCCTACTTCTGTGTGTTTAGGGTCGATATCGATATGCAACCATGTGGGGATCAACTGAGATTGTGTTATAGTAAACATGGAAGGATGATTCACAGGAATTGATCACTGATTGATTGGTGGATTTAGTTACATTATAAAAGGATTTTTGTTAAGATTCACACGAAGCAGAAAAGGATGATTCACACGAATTGGGCTCTGATTGATTCGTGGATGTGGTTACATTATATAGGGGCTTTTTGTGATTAAAAGCAGAAAAAAATAAGAGGACCCGGGATTGAATGAGTTCATAGCATTTTCTTGCACTTCAAAGATAACCAACATTAAGTTATAGAGCAATATCACTCAAACTTTGGCTGCTTTAAAATGCATTTCAACTGTAAGAATATGTTCTTTGATTGGCTTGTTGAAAAGATCTTTGCCAATTGCTATGGCTCTTGTATCACTGAAAGTTACGAGCAAAACTCTTGGAGTAAACACAACTTCTTTTGAGAATAGTCCTCAGGCATTATTTCCATGCATATTAATTGAAGTTCGCCGGCAGAGTAGCCTGACTAATTTGGTGGTTGTGGTACAACTATAAGATGTTAATTACAATCTTAAGCACTTTCGAAATGTCCTTTTCCTTTTGTGATTGATTTATGGAGAAACGCATGACCACAGTAATACTCTTGTTTGAGGAACCACTACTAATGTGTGGAGCATTTTGGATTGGTTCATCCTAATTTTGTATGATGGCATAGTTTATGCTCCTATATTGATTGATTTCTGGTGACTACGCAGTAGGAGTTATTGTGTGGACAGATTCGGGTCAAACATATATTTCCATTATACTTGCTTTGTTCCGCAAGACGGGTCCCTTGGCTTAGATATGATCTTATTGGGCTTCATGGCTAAGCAGGTTTATGCTAGCAGGGGAGTGTAAGCGATGGTTCACCTAGAGAAGCATTTAGTTTACCTAACAATCAAGCTTTGGGGTTGTTACAAAGTCAATAAGCCATTGAGCCATCTTATGATACAAACTCATTTAGATAAGGTTAAACTAGACCTAATAACCTAACAGCCCTTTAGACTCATTGGACTTGTTTGTAATAAGATCATTACTATTTCTGCCTGTTTATTGTGCAACAATATAAAAGTAAGTTCGTCTACTTCTTAGCTGATTTTGATTGAATGTTTACTCATTTGAAGTACTTCAGATTGGCACTTCTATTATCTGAGTCGAGAGAGCAGCAATTGTTTCATAATGATATTATTGTTATGCTTATATGTTGGGTAGCTTACCATTTGGATGTTTTATTGCCCTTTTTTTACTTATTGCAACTCGAAGAACATAAACAAAATTAGTCCAGAACTGACCAAGCCCTTGGTTCCCTTGGAGATGAGAAATTCAAACCCATGAATGAATGTAATTCTTGCTAAGAAATCTTTAACAGAAGTTCGATATTGGAGTCAGTAACAAATTGTCATATATGATATCCTTGTACTGCCCTTTGTATGCTCTCGCTTCATACCTGGATAATAGTTCCGTGTGACTCAATATACTCAGAAATATATGATCGTACTACGGTGTTATACTGTTATCACTTTCAGTCAGATAGGTGACATACCACCAAGTGTAAACATTATCCTTATCACTGCATGCAAATCCAATGGTTATGTCTTGGGATGTACTTGGTCATATTTGATTCTTGATCAAATTTGTAACAGGCTATTCTGGGTTTTCACACACTTTTCTTGTTATATTCATGCTTATGCTTTGGTATATTGGGTAGCAAGACTGATGCCTGTGTTAATCTGGAAACACCCAATTGGCAGGAAGGAGCATTCCGTCTGCCCTCACTGGTGGTTCTTGCCTGGCATTCACATCTGCTGCGCTGGACATTGGCGGCAATACTACTAGAGTGGACAATGGCAAAGAGTACTATCCGTACACAACCGAGAAGAAGCCTGCCCATTGATTGAAGTTGTGTACTTGTAGCACAATCTTGCAAACCATCAGTTCGGTGAATTTTGAAGCTGATGCATGCTTTTGTCTATTTTGGTCATGCACTTAGTTCCTTTGCAAATCCCTGGTAACTTGTGCTTGAGAGGGACAGATACTACAGCCTAAGAATAAACCTTTGATTTGCTTTCTCAATGACCATCGATCACAATAAACGCCTGTGAAGCACCATACTGCCTTGAATTGTTTATTAACCCTACGCTGCCTTGTGTAATTTGAAATGCTGAAGTTCTCGTATCGGGAGTCTGTGTTAGTACTACAGTGCAGATGGAAATTTGGGCTGTACATACTTGTATGAGCCTACTATGCTCGGTTCGCTTGGTACTTGAACGATCTTCAATGTCAGAAGATTGCCAGATAGCAGCAATCACTATAGTAGGGCACGACTCAATAGTGGCCTGACGCACAAGTGTTGATAAATTAACTTAAAGCTGAAATTGTACTATAGTTAATTAAAATTGAATTGTAGGGGTGTTATTTAACATAACTAAATTTTAAAAAATTAAAAATAGAAAAAAAAATAAGTTAGCCTAATACAGAAAAAAGAATCAGCAAAATAGCTAGAAAAACTAGAAAAGATAAAATTTAAGAATAGTAAAAAATAAGCTAAAAACCAAAAGTTGAGCTCGAGACGAAGTACAGCGGAGAAACTGGACTGACGGTGCCCTCACAGTCACACGACGGCGTGTTCGTGGATGCGATAGGTCCGTCAACAGGTCCGACGGCGTAGTGTGAATGTGTGTTTGTCTCTGGGTGGATTTCTTTGATGGGTAGGAGAACTTTGCCTGAGAAATTGGGAGGTTGCAATTAATTGTGAGGTAATGGCATGTATATTAATTGTCAATCTAGGATGAAGTTTTTCCTTGGATCAGCTTGGATAATCTGCTTATGTTGGCATGCACCTTTTTCTCTAGGATATTTGTTTTGTTTGAGCAATTGCGTTTTTTGGTTGGGGGGCAGCTCTAAATACTGATTGTTGGTACATATCTCTTAGGAGGAACCAACATATCTCTTAGGAGGAACACAATTCTTTTTTGTTAACAAGGATGCTTTTTTGTATACATCTCTGGATGATTGCTTCAAATGTAGTTGTTGTGAAACTATGTATAGGTGGCCAAAATATGAATTACTCATATATGTAGCCTCATCCGAGAGTGTTTCTCTTTTTTTTGGCAATTTTTTGTTGTATCTGTGTTGAATACACAAAGTAGCAAAGTGGACCGTTATTTCACTTTTATTAGTTACCACACTAATATGGCAGGTTAATCTTGTCTATTAGTGATATAATAGAAACTTGTGAAAGACAATAAAAATTTAGATCATATAAAACATATCACAAATAAACTAATTTGAATCATAAGATAAATTTGAATCACGGGGAAAATGCATTATACGCGACTTCATGCCTTGGAAGCGATTTATGATTTTTCCATCACTCCAAATGGTCAGCCTCCACATGAGCTCAAAGTGAAAATCCACTGCCCTGCGATCCTTCTCCGCAATCTATATCCTAACCACGGATTGTGCAATGGAACAAGACTCATGGTTAGAGCATTCCAAAACAATGCAATTGATGCGGAAATAGTTGGTGGCCACCATGCAGGCAAGAGAGTATTCATTCCTAGAATCCCTATGGCTCCGTCCGACGATATCTCACTTCCTTTCAAGTTCAAGCGGAAACAATTCCCGATCCGCCTGAGTTTTGCAATGACCATAAACAAAGCGTAGGGCCAAACCATCCCAAATGTTGGCATCTACCTTCCAGAGCCTGTTTTCTCACATGGACAGCTTTATGTCGCGTTATCAAGGAGTGTATCAAGACAAACGACAAGAATTTTGGCCAAACCAAAGAAAGAAGTAGATGCCTCAGGGAAAAGCACCGAAAATATTGTGTATAAAGACGTCCTAGTATGGTGATGTGGTAAGTAAATAGTCCACAAACACCTATTTCCTTACTGTGTTTCATATTTCTTTATGTGACAAAAATGTTTGTTTTCTTTGTAGCCTCAAGTTTAAACAATGTGGGGATGGAGAAAGTCGTCGGTGGGTGATTCCAATGATGTTGTCGCCTCCTCAAAGGACCAGTCGTTATGTGACATTCATTATGTGACAAAAATATTTGGTTATACAATATATGAGACGTGAATCTTAATGAATCTGATTGTTCGTTTTATTTTTTACAAATTTTATCTTGTTTTGTCTTTTACCGTAGCGTTAGCACGGGCACACTACTAGTATATATAGTAATGCATTGCCATGCCACCTGGTGGACTTGTAATCTGGACTTTAAACCTGTAGGCTTAAGGGCATGCTGAGTGATAAACATTGCACAATAATATTTATAACCTCTATGTCATGTAGATATTATAATAGACAATACAACTCCAGTGCATAATTTCTACCGGTGGATCCAAATAGTAAATCCGTAATCTCCTTCCAATGCAACAATTATTGTGGATAGACACTAATTACCTTCCAATGCAAGTTTTTGTTGTTTCTTGTGTGTTGGATTTTGTGCCCAAGCAATATCTTGCATAAGACAATACTTCCCGCTCTTCTTTAATCCCCTCTCCACCTTAGGGCATGTCCAATAATAGAGTCAACTAGTTATCTATTAGCTAACTAATAGACAAGTTAGAGATAGCAAACACAATAGATTAACTATAAGTCATCTCTTAAGATAATATATTTTTATCCTACTCTCTCTTTCTCTTTCATCTACATTTATTTGTTTTGCCTAGGAGCACGTGCAAGGTTGGCTCTTGCATGAGAGACAACCCCTCTTGCCTCTCTCCTCCACATATGCAAAAGTATTACATCACCTAGCTTATAGTTAACCATTGTGGATGGTATCAATTCTACCTGACAAGCTAATTAATTTCATAGACATTACTGATGTAGAATGCATCGGAGTGCCTTAAGAGATGTATTGATGGGTAGCAACAGCAACCGGTGAGCAAGTAAGCCTTTTGCAATTATTGTGTCGTGCCTTGCAATTAGGGCCATAAGACAAGTTAATTAAGAACCTTTTAGATCAGCTGGTTTACAACTTCACATGAGTTTGTGGTGTATAAACTACAACCACTGCGTAGAGGCGGGCATTGGGTCATGCTGTGCTGGCATGGCCCAGGCCCACCATGCTTCGAGCCACGTCATGTCGTGCCGACTCAGCCCAGTCACCCCGCTGTGCCATGCCATGCTGGCCAGCCTCGCCTCCGGCCAAGCCTAGGCATGGTCCAAAGTCCGTCGTGTCGGCGTTCATGCCGTGTCATCCCAAGCCCAGCACGAAGTAACTATACACGATGAAGGCGGTGGCGACAATGGTAGCGGCGACTACCATCTTCCTTTTTCTCGTACCCGCCTTGTTAAAAACTAATTAAAATTGAATTAGTTGCATAAAAATATGGGCACACAATAACATAAATATTTTGGAGAAATATGGAATTTCCATGATATTTTAAAAATGCAATGTTACTGCTTCGTTATAAACATTACACCCCAAAGTGGGGTTCCCCGAGTAAGAAAAAGAGTATAGTAACAATATACGTACATACTAACTATAACAGCATGTGTACATAGTATCCAAGAGGCGTCGGGCCTGTGGGAGTAGCCGAATGCATCCCGCGCCGAGGCCGATGCACTCCGCTGGGAATTTTTTTTCCTTTTGGGCACCTGTGGCATTTTTTTGCAGATATGGCACCCAGGGTGGTGTTTGTACACTTTTGTCCCCCTCCCGACCGTGGAACCACCGGTGGGCGATGCGTGGCAGTTCCGCGACTGGGGGCACGAACGCACGGACGGCAGCTGCGGGCTTTTGCCCTCCCCTGCCGCGCGTGAGCTGTTGGGCCCACCGAAACCTGCGGTCAGGGGTGCGGAAAAGGCCAGCCGGGGCTCGCTGTAGCTGAGTGTGGAATTATAGGGAGGGCAACAGTGCATGAGTGTGGAAATGGAGGGGCCCGCCAGCCGATCGCAGAAGATGATTTGCTGTTTGAGGCTTTTTTACGATGTAGGTGATGTAAGCTTCGGCATAATTAAATTTTAAAAATATGTAAAAATGGAAAAAAAAGGTAATGTCATCACGGAAAATGCATAAGAATATAGGGGGGAAATAGGCTAGAAAAAATCAAAAAACCAGAAAAAGACGAAATTAAATAGTTAGATGCCTACTATGTAGTCTGTTCAAAACCTCTAGCTATGTTCCCCTAGGCGGCGCCTAGGCCCTTGGCAGCGCCCTCCCGTCTTGCCCACCTTGCCGATTTGGCCTGCTTAGGCGGCCGCCTAGCCCACCTAGGCGCTAGGTGACGGTCTGTTGCCCGATTAGCGCCTAGGGGAACACTAACCTCTAGTGAAGGCCAATAAATGTATTTTATATGTCTATAATCTACGAGTTTCTAGAGGCAGCAGGGTGATAGATTTCACTTTTAATCCAGAAGAACCAAGGTCTTGGTTTAGACAGAGAATGCAATAGATACCTAAGATGGATCTTAACGTTCTATTCTTGCAAATCTTGGCTAGGGGTAGGTCAAGTCAAGAAATTGGTGAAACAGGAGTATAAGTGGTTTGATACTACAAGTAAAAATATCTCTTGCCGCATGGTCCAAGTAAAAATATCTCTTGCCGCATGGTATATCTGGACATGGGATGAGGTTGTTTCTTGAACAATAATATAGTGTGCAAAAAACACATAATGGTGATTGTTCAAAGGTTTTTGCTCTGTATTGTGATTAGATGACACCTTACACATTTTTGGTTAAATTACTCCGTAACCGCAATACCTTTATGGCAATAGATTTCAATATAATTTCCAATACACCCATGGTGGAATGAGTTTCAAACACATTACTCTATGTATTTATAAAAACATTACAATTGCATCTACAGTTTGAACCAAACACCTCCGTTCAATGGTGGCATAACATTTTGTGGAAAGAAATTACCCATAACTTTCATGGAGTATGCAACATGAATATAATTGAGTTTGAGGAAAAGAAACATGTTCTGGTATTCCATGATCTAGGTAATTAAACACCTCCGTTCAATGGTGGCATAACATTATGTGGAAAGAAATTGCCCATAACTTTCATGGAGTATGCAACATGAATATAATTGAGTTTGAGGAAAAGAAACATGTTCTGGTGTTCCATGATCTAGGTAATTATTACCACTTACCAGACAATTTTTTTGAAAGGGACAAAAGTTGAACGTTGGTTCTAAAAGAAAACAATGTTGTTGGCCATAAAAAATAACACAATGGAAGAATGCAAGTTGAATAACTCATATTTTAGGGGTATGAGCTTTTTTTTGAGGTAAAAATGTGTAGTCTATTTTGGTTCTTATTTGACCTTGTATATCCCTTTGCAAAAGGTGACATGCCTTGTGATTACCTTTTTTCTATATTTTTTCAGCAGGAATGGGGTTCTGCATATGGGTACGTAAGTGCATCATGTGAAACAAATTCAACTAAAAGATCAGGATGAGGTTTGTCCCTACTTTGTTATCTTGGTGTTTATTCATGTGTCATTGTGTTTGGCCAATAAATCCGTGTATCCATACAGAATGCAATGCATCGTATGTTACCTTTGGTAATTCCTTGTATCTTATGTAAGTTCACTACACACAATTAGTGAGCAATCATTTCGTTTCAAAGATTTCTGTCCCATTCGTGTAAAGCTCTGTTAGCAATAGTAAAACTGCATTCATATTCCTCTTTTTTATTGATGCATGAAATCTCATCCCTAGCACTACCGAAATCAAAATGTACCACCTGCATCCACTTGATTGTGTTTACTTTTCTTTTATTATCTTTCCTTAATAGAGTATATGCTTACAGTAGATACTGTATTTTGGTTGGATGAACTGCCGTGCGGACATTTGTTTTTGAGTTGTGAGTTATGACCAGGGTTTTGAAAATCGGTTTTTATTTTTTACTAGGGGGTCCAATATCACTGATTTTACCGATTGTCGGTAAATTTCACACGAAAATTTCAAATCAAAATTTGATTTTTAACAAATCGGCCGAATATCTGTGAAAATTATCGGAATTATCGGCCAAAATTTCGGTGAAGGAAAGTAAACAATCAAGAAAATGTCAGCAAGATCAGCAAACAATCCATCTATTTAAACAATCAGGCTATTAAACCATCCATCTAATTGAACAATCAGGAAGCAATCCATCTAATGAAGCATGCATGAGCATCAAGCAGCACAAAGAAAATTGTAGACTGCCGTAGCATCTCTGATTGGCAGCAGCAAAACGGCCCAACCATCAGTCCATCGCACCTCAACTTAGTTTCCCAGTAGCAAAACAGAGTCTCTGAAGCTAATCAACGTGAACCAAAATTCCATACCTCCAGTGGCTGAAGCTGATGCCGTTCCTCTCGTAGCCGTACCCGCCGTCAGCGAGCTCTATGCGCTGGCCTCTTTCCCGCCGCCGTTCCCCGCCACTCCGCCTCCGCCGCCCTCCATGCGCCGTGGTGAGGATGCAACGTGGAGCCGAGCAGGAGCTCGAGATGGGTCGCTGCTAGCCAGAGATGGGCCACCGCCAGGAACGGGAGAGGTAAGGATGGAAATTGATCGGATATTATCGAAAACAATCTTAAATATAAATACGAATATATATTTTAAAAACAAACACGAATCCATATTTTTAAAATAAATTTGAATATTCTCGAATACGAATCAAATATCGTAACAAATACGAATTTAAATCAAATATGCACTAAATTCGGTCGAATACGAATATCCTCCTACAACTTCTGTAACAATTTTCGGTGGAACAAATTTATGTAACATGATCGAATATGAATCTCGGTCGGCATAGAAAACAGATTGAATACAAATAGAGTAGTCTCGAATACGAATGTTCCCGAATACGAATATAAATATGAACATTCTCAAATACGAATATAAATATTATCAAATACAAATATTTTTAATACGGATTTTATTTATTACATTCGTGTTTCTCGGATATGACATTTTCCACCCCCTAAGAAGAGGGGAGAGGGTCGATCGATTCCTCACCGTCACCTAGGGCAAACACCACAGCACGCCAAATGGGCTGTTTTGGGCTGGGTCTCAATTCAAATTGGGCCGATTTTTTCAAACCCCGTTTGGACTTCTACCCGAGGTCCCCAATAGAGCCGATATTTTTTTGAACCCTGGTTGTGACATCCTTGCATGTGGTCTGAAAATTTAAAATTAATACTTGCATTTATGAGTCATACTGAAACTACAGTTTAAGATTGACTATTAAATTAGGTACTAAATTAGTAGATTTTGAAAGATATAGGTTCTTAATTATTTCCCCTGAAATACAACTGAAAGTATGGAACTAAGGAAGTAAGGAACTAAGCAGGATATAACAGTACTAAACTATACAGGATACCAAAAAAAGACATACACAGACAGGACTGAGAACTATCATAGTTTTGTTGTGTGTTTGGATTATGGAAAGTTATTCTTCTAATTCACCCAACACTATACAGTCTATACATAACCAGCATCCTCCCAATTATTTGAATATGAACTTTGCTGATTCACTTGTTTCCTTTTCACACCCAACAGCATCTCTAAGTATACATACTGATAGTGAGCATTGACTGCACCAATAAGGGAAGAAAGGTACATGTATGTGACAACCAGTGCCACTTTGTTTCCTTGGCAGACAAGATAAATCAGTGGAAAGCGAAAATGACCGCAAAGTTATCTGCATTGCCGTCACGAGAAGAATAGCTTCCATTCAGGGAAGAAAATGGTTGAGATGGACAGAGAGCAAAACATTTAGCATGCAGTTTCTTGGGCCCACTTTGTATTGCTCATTCCCGATAATGTGATTTCAGAAGTTTCAGTCTACCAAGTATTGGAAAATACATGGTTCCTCCTTAGTGACCTCACGTAGTAAAGTTTCCAAGTGTTATGCAGCTCGATAAATTGGCACAGGTTCGGCATATTTTAAGCTTCCTGAAATCTTTCTGGCATCGACCAGAACGGTTAAAGAACTGACAACAGCATTTTCTGTTTCATGCCTCAGCGAGACTTGCGAAAATTGGCATGAAGCTCATCCTGATATAATGGTGTGTGACGTGTCTCCATGTTTTCCACTTACTCTACTTACCATCGCTGTATCTTCGTTACCTACAGTTGTCAACATCTCCAATCAGAAATTGCCAATTAGCGCAAGACTTTACCATTCGCTCTGGTAAGTGGTAACCTAAAAGGAAAAGGAGTTGATTGCACGATTGTGGGAGTATATTTACTCATTTCTCCATGTTTCATTCCTTGTAATTTGTCAATTGATTGTTTTCCTATGAGCTGACCTAAAAGTGCACGAAATTTAAAACTTTCTTGTTTGGTTGATATGAATTGTGTTCCATTTGCTATCCATAGGACGGGCAGCAGTAGCTTGCTGGTTTGGTTTTATTCCCATGATCCTATTGGTGCGTTCTTTTCAGCTGTAGTTTATGTCATTTGGATGGTTTTTAAATTATGGCTGTTCACAGGAGAAGATACGGAGAGAGAGAGTTATGTGCAATATTGACTGAGTGTGTATTATAATTGACTAATAAACCCCGTCTTAAAAAAACAATCTATTTGAAAGCTAGTTACTGTAGTATAAGCTAGAAAACAGAAGCCGAAAAGAACTAGGCCTTTATTTCAGTTGGGAACTACATTTTTCGTCTCACTAATTGCAGGTTCTATGGAATAATAACTGGTAGAAGTTTCATTGCCATTGATCCTAGTCTTTGTTTCAGTTGGGAACTACATTTTTCGTCTCACTAATTGCGCCCCTATTGAATAATAACCGGTAGAAATAAGGCTGGTCTGGAAGTAATGGTTGAGTTTTGGAAATTTTGTTAAATTAATCAATTAGATATAGGCATACAGCGACGCAACGTAAATTTGGCACTACCCGTAGTCATGTACATTCTCATTTCTCAGCATATATATGTGAAAGTGATGTAGACAACTGCGACGTGACCCAGATGATGTGTCGGACAAATTTGAGAGATCTCTGATTGATTGGTAGCACGGTGGGCTTTGATAGTCAGATTAATTCATTTTTTCACACTAAGTAAACTTTTTTTTTCTTAACGAAGCGTTTAAACTTGGACCGTAAATGAAGTTATCTGCAAAAGCGTGCAAACCGTGCTTCAAAGAAAGTGCAGTTACCTCGTTATGTATATCAAGGACCTACATAAGCTTCCGTTTGGAACGTACTGAAATTGAACTGTATTTTATGAAATTTCTATGTTAAACAGCCAATTAAATTGCGAAAAGTTTAAAATAATTCTGCAAAAAAGAGCTACTTTACAATACACTCTAACACATGAATGCTTCCCTACTTTTCTTCCGTTCATTCTGGCTTTTTTAAGCAACTTTCGACCATTACTTTTAGCTAAAATTACACTATAGTGGTTGCTACACTTTTATAAATCATTCAATTAAAAAATAAAGAAAAAAGAAAAAACATGTTATATCTCCATAGGCAATGCAAAGGGAAAAAAGGGAAAAAAAGAAGAAAAGGCAAAAGAAAAAGGAAATTAAGAAACCAACATGTTTATTCCAAGAAGCTAGAAGCTAAAGCTGGAAGAAATGAAGCCACTCTAGATCCTTTTAGTATTTTTTTTTTGTAAGATCGTGTATAATGATATAGACAACTATTGTCTATAATATCTTTTATGTTATCTATAGATATAACTAGGTTTTTTTACATCTCTATAGACAACTTCAAGTATAATGTGTTTTATTTCTCGTGTTATAATTGACTATTACATGAGAGACATTTCAATTCATTTTCTTTTTTCTTAACATTGTCTCAGTTCTATGTGTCAAGGTTTAAAAATAATTAGCGTCATATCATTATACAAGCTTTGAACTTCAAACGGAACAAGGCTTGGATCCTAGCTAGCCTCTAAAGAAGTGTGTAGCGTGCCAAACTAAGCCAATGCACGAGCAGACCACCAGCTCAACTGGCACGCTGCATCTGCGTACGATTTGCCAACTACGGTTTCTCACATCTGGTGTGCCCGACGCCGAGCCTCTTGCCATCCGCGGTCGCCAAAGGCCTCTGCAGAGCCGTTGCCCGTGGGGCAACGCGCTGTCTTCCTCGTGATCCCGCGTGTCGTGTTCCGGCGCGCACGTGTACTTGTCTCGCGCGCTGCCTCGCCGCTCCGCGTGTCCAAACGAAACGAAACGAGCCGAGCACGTCCGATCCACGCAGCGACGCGGCCTCCTGCGGATGCGGCTGTGTGGGGCGGCGCACGCAGCGTACCGATGGCCGGGCCAGGCGCCGGCCGCGCGGAGGGAAGGTCGCTGGCGCGAGCTCTTGAAGCTAGGTCGCAGGCTGCGCGAAAAGAATGTCGCTGGCGCGAGCTCGTGAAGGTTGCCCGCCGCGCGGGTCTTTCGTCCTTGCTGCTGCCTGCCGAGGTTCGCCAGCCGCGCGCTCGTCAAGGTGCCGGCCACGCGGGCTTCATAGTCGTGCTCAGTCAAGTACTCAAGTTCAATGTACGTCCTCGCTGCCCAATGGACGAACATGTGCTAGCGACTATCATGCGCATGTACACTAGTTTATTATTTGCTCCTTATCATTTGACCATGTTCGTTCGTATGTACGTGAATATGCTTAGCCATGTATCATTTGCTCATCTTCTAATTAAGTTCTGTCTTTTGCGATTGCAATGAACTGTTCTTGAACTTTTCGGAAGGCCTAATGGCACATTTCAGCCTGAAAATCATTAGAGATTTACAGTAGGATTTTTTAAAATAATCATTTTTATTCGGAATTACAAAAATATACTTATGATATTTTTTTGCACTTTTGGACTCATATCGCCCAACCGTTAAGTGATTTCGGCTAGTCGCCCAACCGTTGGGCAACATGTGACCAAGTCGCCCAACGATTGGGCGACTAGTCAATGTCGCCTAACAGTTGGGCGACCAGCCCACGTGTTGTCTAAACGTTGGGCGACTTTGCCCCTAGCCGCTTAACGGTTTGACAATTTTAAATAATAATGTAATTATTGTATTATTCCGAGGGAAATAATTGTGAAGGAGTAAATGAGAATTTTTATAGATAATACATTTAAGAAATCTTGTTTGTAGTTTTTTTTAATAAAAGTATTGACAATGTCGTTTGATGCATTTATAATTTTCGTAAATTGTGAATGGTCTAAAACATATTAGAGTCACAATAACATTTTTCGATCGTCGTATGTTATTGTAGTATGAGAAATTTCTGAAGAATTTTATGAAAACGATGTAATAGATAATTCGTACACGGAGGAACACAAAGCAAAACACATACACAACCAAAAAAAGTACATGTAGCAGGAGGAAGATCCACTACTCACCACCAGCTACACCACCCGCAGTACCTCCTCCGTCGTCTCCATGTCGCCACGTCCCACCCCCTAGCCCCGTCCGTGGTCGCCCGTATGGCCCCGTTTGGGCTTTCTCAGCACAGGGTGTCGGGGTTTGGGGCCCAACCGGGTGAAGTAGTCAGGAGGCCTACTGACCCGTGCTCCCAACGCCTTGAGGGTCGAATGCACCTGTGGCTGTGTGGGAACTAGGGATTGCTGAGCTGCGACGTAGAAAGGACCTTCGCTTGGTCCTCCACTAAGAACTCACTCACGTCTCCCGAGATATCCTCGTAGGGGGATAGGTAAACTCCTGACCAGTGCGTCATTCCTACAGGGCAGGTATTGTTTATTCGTGCAATATATTGACGCGAAAAAACCTTAACAGACGAAGCGTACCTTTCAAGTGGTCATGGCCTCCAGCCAACTGCTGTGCCCGCCGGACCCGCCTTGGCCGTACAACGTGGGCTACCCAGCCGATGCCAGGTAAGGGTCCATGTACAATGCCGGCAACAGTGTGTAGATACGTGCCCACCCTGACCCTCCGGCTTGACCCAGCGGTGGCGATGTCGGTGCCCGGGGGTAGGCACGTGGCCATGCCAACCCTCTGGCCTAGTCAAGTGCTGGCGAGGCCCATGCACATGGCCCTCCAAAGTCTCCTACCTGAGCTGTAGGTCATGGCGGCCTCGCTATGTGCGTCGACATGGCCATCCTCGGGAGCGCCCTACAGACATGAGGGTGAGAACATGTTTCTCCCTCTTGTAGACCCGATGGGCAAGGACCGGCAGCTCATCACGCGTCACCTCCAAACCGCGGGCGACCCTGTCCACGACCGACTCGATGCCCCCACAATGTCGGCAGTGATGTTCGTCTGCAAGAAGTATATAAAAGCGTTAAAAGAGTAATTGTGGTAACCGTACCCTGAAACTTTCAAACACAACAGTACGTAAACTAAAAATTCAATGATTTCAATTAATATCCTATCATGTTTCAAAAATAATTATACAAAAATACAGAAAACTCACCGTCATGGATACATAGATTCCTCCTCCTCCCCTCCCCTCCCTCTCCTCTTCCTCCTCTCCTCCTCCCCTCCTCTTCCTCCTCTTCCTTTTCTTTCCTCTCCTTCTCTCTCTTTCTCTTCTCCCTTTCTCCTTTCTTGCATTCGATTCTTGCTCTCGACCGAATGGGGGGAGGTGCCAGCTGTGTGGGGATAAATACACCCTAGTCGCCTAATGGTTGAGCGACTAGGGACAAAGTCATCTAACCGTTGGGCGACATTGACTAGTTGCCCAACTGTTAGGCGACTTGGCCACGTGTCGTCTAACGGTTGGACAAATAATCGAAATCGTCCAACGGTTTGGCGACATAAAGCTAAAAGTACAAAAACATTGTAGAGATATTTTTTTATAGTTTCGAATAAAAATAATTATTTAAAAAAATTCTTTACAGTAGGTTGTTTCTCTTGTAACATCCATAGCAATATGGCTGTTCTTTTGTACTTTTCTACAGTAACTATCTTTCGAACGAGTGTCTTCCAAGACGGTGGTCTACAAGTCGATTGCAGTATACATTACAGTGACTTCATCCAAATTTGGCTTTGGTTGTCCGGTCCTTGGGACTCATTCTTTTTGGTTGGGCTGGGCTTCGGGCTTGAGAAATGCGTAATTGTCAAGCCTCGGGTCGGGCTTGGGCTTGATACTCCTCTCCTGAATCTGATAAAAAAATGCAAGATTCCAGGTTGAAAAAAATAAACGACCTGTCTTACTGTGATTCTGATCCGAACGGGGTCGAACGGCCGGGAAGTATCTGGTCCGATTAGGTCACTGCGTAAAAACTTTTGTGTCCGCTCGTTTCGGCTTTAGTTTCTGGCTTCTGGCTTATTTTTCACTATTCATAAATTTCGTCTTTTTCTGAACTTTTGGTTTTTTGAGCTTTTTTACCGGTTCTTTTTTCCCGTATTCGTTTGCGTTGTCCGTGATGAACTAGCATATTTTTTCTATTTTTAATTTTTTTAAAATTTAATTATGTCAAATAAGCCATTTTCAGCTACAGTAAAATTTTAGTCGCTACAATGCAATTTCAACTATAAACCACAGCTTTTCAGTCCAACCGAGCGAGGCCTTAAGTCATTTGAGGCGGTGCATTAGACCTCGGAATACCCAGCCAAAATCATCATCTTTTGAAAACTTAAAAACTTTTTGAGCGCCACAATCATGAAAAATTCACATGTTGAATTTACACGCTACACCAACCCAACCAAAACATCGCATCCTCACATCTACGGCATGATTTGTAGTAAATGATGGCTGCTGACATGTTAATTTTACTGCCACCAAATGAGCAGTCTAGTAAAATCCAAAAGCCGTCGAGTTTCTCAGTCCATCCACTCGTCTTTCCGTCACACTGAGGCGGCGACACGTGGCATATCATGCCGGGACATGGTGTGCGGCGCTCCCAAGGCCGGCGCACTACAAGAGCAGGGGCGCAGCGGGCGAGCGGCCCAAGTGCCTTGCCCCGCTCCGCGTGTCCAAACAAACCCAGCCGAGCGCCCGAGCTGACTCCACGTGCGCAGCGGTCGCGACCGTCTGCGTCGCAGGACCGTGGAGCGCAGTGGATCGATGGCGACCGGGCCAGGCGGCGAGCCCCCCGCCCGTCGCGCCGCCGCCGCGTCCGGCAAGGAGCGCGCGCCGCCGGCCGCAGCGTACTCTGGTACCCCACCTCCCGCCTTTCTTTTCCCCCGTCTCTCGGCCTCCCCCACCCCCATGTGTGTCATGGGCTCATGGCTTGCGTTTCGCTTGCCTAGCTTTTACAAGGGGATGCGTGTTTTGGTATCCTGCTAGTGCTAGCTAGGGCGAAAAAAACTCTGGAGAATTCCAGACTGGAATATACATTAGTACCTCTCGAGAATTTATATGAGGTGTTCGAACAGTATTGTCAGGTTTCGTTTGGATGGATTTGGAATAAGACAGGGCCTAATATGTTTAACGGAGAATCAAAATTCATGAAGGTTGGATCAAAATCGTATCGTTTTCAACCGGTATAAACATGGCTTTTATCACAGGTGTAGTCAAGAAGCTGCCACTAGCTCTGCTCGTGTTCTTCTCGGCACTGCTGTACAAACAGATTCAGCCACCACCTGCAAAGATCCCCGGCTCACCGGGCGGCCCTCCAGTCACAGCACCCAGAACAAAGCTCAAGGACGGCAGGCACTTGGCCTACCTGGAATCCGGCGTCCCAAAGGAGACGGCCAAGTACAAGGTCATCTTTGTTCATGGCTTCGACTCCTGCAGATACGACGTGCTCAATGTCTCCCAGGTACACCGTTAACTAATCAATTGCTATACTTGATAAAAAAAATCATATACAATAAAGAACAAAACAGAGTAAAAATGTACTTAGCAATCTAGTTTCTTCTCCAGAGTAAATGTAAGTGTGTCACTCTGTGATGAACTGGAAACTGGTGCAGGGGCTGCTACAAGAGCTGGGCATCTACCTGCTGTCCTTCGACCGGCCCGGGTACGCCGAGAGCGACGCGCATCCGGCCCGGACCGAGAAGAGCATCGCCCTCGACATCGCGGAGCTCGCCGACAACCTGCAGCTCGGGCCCAAGTTCCACCTCATCGGCTACTCCATGGGCGGCGAGATCATGTGGAGCTGCCTCAAGTACATCCCACACAGGTAGTACTAGCAGTAGTACTACACTGAGACTGAGTCACTGACCATGTTTGCATCATCAGTAGTACTACACAGAGACCGAGTCACTGACCATGTTTGCATCATGGAATCGATCCAGGCTCGCCGGTGTGGCCATTCTTGCCCCGGTAGGCAACTACTGGTGGTCCGGCTTGCCGCCGGACGTGTCGCGGGACGCCTGGTACGAGCAATTTCCATCAGACCGACGCGCGGTCTGGGTCGCTCACCACCTCCCATGGCTGACGCACTGGTGGAACACCCAGAAACTGTTTGCCAGCTCCAGCGTCAAGGCCCGAAGCCCTGTCGTCTTATCTAAGGAAGACAAGCTCATCCTTCAAAAGTTCAGTCAGCCAACGGTGCGACCCTACGAGGCAAGATCGAAGAAGACCAAGACACTACCATTGACACGTACCGTACGTTTGCCTCGAATGATCTCCTAACCCGGGGTTTGTTTGTTCTTGTTGGTTGATTTGCAGGAGCAGATCAGGCAGCAGGGGGAGCACGACTGCCTGCACCGCGACATGATGGTCGGGTTCGGCAAGTGGAAATGGAGCCCCCTGGAGCTGGAGAACCCGTTCGCCGGCGCGGACGACGAGGCGAAGGTGCATCTGTGGCACGGCGTCGAGGATCTCTACGTGCCGGTTGCCCTGTCGCGGTACATCAGCAAGAAGCTCCCTTGGGTCATCTACCATGAGCTCCCGACGGCCGGTCACCACTTCCTGCTCGCCGACGGGATGCCCGATGTCATTGTCAGGTCGCTCCTGCTCGGAGATGAGTGAGATGGGCTATTTTGAGTGGTCAATTTTAGTATGCACGCCGAGGTCTGAATGTTTGGCGAGGATTGAATAATCCATTAAATACAATTTTAATATATAATTAAGGCTTTAAGTCATTATGGTCATAACAATATTACTCGAGTACTCGTAGTTGGAGAGTTACTGCTTATTTACATCAGTCACTACTCGGAGATTCTATAATCCGATAAGTGGACTTAGGGGGTGTTTGGGACTGCTCCACAAACTCTACTCCACGAATTCTATCGTAGAGCAGCTCCACAAAAAACCTAGAGTTTGTGGAGCACCCCTTTAGGTGCTCTCACAACTCCACCTTTTTTTCATCGAACAGAGTGCGTGGAGCTGAACCTGTTTGGCTAAAAAACATAAAGCGGAGCTGAAAAACGTGGAGTGGAGCAGTCCCAAACACCCCCTTTAACTTTATGTAATCTCCGTGTAGTGAAATAGAGCACGTGTACCTTTATCCCTACTAACCACACCACAATCCGACCTTATGCTTCTGACGACAATCGCCTCACGGTTATCTCTTCTATTCTCTCCCACTAACAATAACCAATCAACAGTTATTATCAGATTCCTCTCGCTGATAGTAACTAATTGCTTGAACGAATGTGGGTAATCGATAAAGCGCATGTTCTAATGAGTAACCGACACCTCTTCGACTCTATTTAAGAAAGTTAGGGCTAGTAGTATCCTCTCTGTAATAACTCTTCAAGAGCAGGCTATAATCCCAATATAGTAATAAAGATAATCTCATTTCTCCTCTTTAATCCTTTTGTGAGGCTCGATATTTCCTACAACTCGTAAGATCGATGATTTGATTATCGATAATGCTCCAGTACTAACCATATTTGTTGGGCTTGTGCTGCTTCTGTAGAGCCGGTTTTACTGTAGCTAGTGCGTACCAAAGACGGTGTTGGCATGACCTCGGCAATAAAAAAAATGTTATAACGCTTCGTAGCTTATGTCATGGGATAGAGAGACTGCGCGATGACACGTGCACACCGTCTGATGCAAACAAGGCAAGGGAGATGTGCGATTTTGTGTAGGCATTGAACCACTTTTAGTTATTTCCGGTTGCCAGTAACGTGAAACATCATCATTCCATTTCTACGTATACTTGTTTGTTGTTTCTTTGAATGATCATATCTATTAAAATGAGTGTTCATTTTGTATTCTATATGAAATGTTGCGATATATATGACGAGAATAATAAGATAAGACATACATTGAAGATGTTTTAAGGACATATCTATATTGAATATGTTTTAAGGACATACCGACACAATTATTTCTCAGGTAGCAACTTTATGTTTTGTTGCTAGTAAGTAATATGTAAATCTGCTAGCAACTAATGTAGTAAGTAACATATAGATATGGCGCGTTTGGTAACACGTTATGCAACTACTAAAAGAAGAGTGGAGTCACGCATGTCTATGTTTCATACACATGATGTATGCAATGCGGTTAAGTGGTTCAAATGAACAAATGCATCGATTAGATAATATGATGTGAAGTTCGTACTTGTTCATTGTTTTTCTTTAAATGATTATATCTATTAAACTAAATGTCCGTTTTGCATTTCGTTTGACCATTGCGATCTATACAACGAGTGCAACAAAACTAGACCCATATTGCCCATGTTATGCAAACTGTTGTAGGGGTGGCCCTCACATAAGCCCAGCAGACTTGTTTCGGAAGTGTAAGGCCCAGAATGGGACATGTATAGTGACATAGGTACCCCTGAGGGGGGAACTCATACATAAGGGTATAATTGTAAAGGCACTCCCTATGTGGATGTAATATAAGACATAGGCCACAAGGAAAGGGGCCTAAGGCATTCATTTACTCAACTCTCCACTACTACACACTCTCTCTGTTTGGTCTGTAACCACAACAGTTAGCGCCGTCCGTGGGGAGGACAAGAGCAAGCCTCCAGATTTGAAGGAGGATGGCACCAAAGAAAGTTTCACCGTCGGCGGCGAAGAAGAAGAAGGCGGAGGCGGCGAAGTCTCGCGTCAGCACAAGGGCTCGGCTTTAGCAGCCGCAGGTATGAGCAGTGGTGTAGGTGCGACCAAGGACCCCGCCACTAGCGCGACGACCAACCCCGCCATCGGCACGACGACCAACCCCGCCATCGACGCGACGACCCACCCCGTCACCGACACGACGACCGATCCCACCAGCACTGCTCCGACGGCCAGCCCTGGCGATGGCAACGCAGGCGCAGAAACAGTGAATGACCCCAGCAGCGACGCGAACCTCGTCACCGGCTCTAGGGCCCTCCGGGGCAACGCGGCGCGCAGCCTGGGCGCGCAGGCCATGGTCACCACCATGCCGGTGGCACCGCCAAGCGCACCGACGACCCCGGCCACGCCCGCGGTAGAGACGGCCCTGCTGGCGGCCCTCAGCGCATTTCAGCGGGAGCTAACGGACCTCCACGGAGCCGTCCGGGACATGCAGGAGGCTCGGAGCCAACATGCCCCTCCGGCAGTGGCATCCGAACCCGCCCCGTAAAGGGCGGATAGCCGCGATGCCCCCACGTCTAGCCGTGCCCCACTACGGCGCGTAGACCCGGAGTCCCCGCTTTCTGCGGGCCTACAGCAGGCGCCATGGCCTGAAGATTTCAAGTTCCCGAGCGTCATCGAGGCCTACAAAGGCAACTCCGACCCGCGAGAGTTCGTGCGCGTGTACGAGACCGTCATCGAAGCCGCTGGCGGAGACGACACCACGAAGGCAAAAGGGCTCCCCCTCGCATTACAAGGGGCGGCGCTGTCCTGGTTCTTCACCATTGAACCACGGTCCATCTACGCGTGGGAACAGGTCCGCAACCGACTCTACAACAACTTCCAGGGAAACTACGTCGAGTGTGTCGATGCGGACCAGCTCTTCGCAGTCAAGCAAAAACCCCAAGAAAGGCTCCGGGACTACTTCAAGCGCTTCGCGAAAGTGCGCTGCCAAGTCAAGGACATCAACGAAACAACGGTCATCAACGCAGCAATACAAGGCCTCCGACCGGGGCCAATAGCCGAGTACAACGCGCGCAAAGCCCATTAAGACGGTCGGGAAACTCTTCGACATGATGGAAGAGTATGCTAGAGCGGAGGAGGACGCGCTGAGGCGACACGGTGATGACTCTGACTCCAACAAGGCGGAAGGCTCGGTCAAGAGCGAAGACTCGCCGAAACAGGGCTCTTCGAAAGGTAAGCGTAAGCAAGAGCAGCCGAAGGGCGCCTCCGAACGCAAGGACCTCCAACACAATGACCAGCCAGGCGACAGGCCCAAGCGCGACCAGCGCAAGTCCAGGAAATCTCGTTACGTTTTCGACATCGAGGGCGGCTCCGAAGACAATGCCTCCGCAGGTCGCGGAGGCAGAGGGCGCCGAGGCCGAGGACGGGGACGTGGCCGAGGTCGAGACGACCGGGGTCGAGACGACCGGACCCGCGAAGAGTACGGCGACCAGCACCACGAGCAGTGGTGCGAAATCCACGGCCGGGGCAACCACGACACGCGTGCTTGTGCCACCATCGCAGCGCTACGGCAGAGCGTTGCCAGGGACAAAAACCCGGATGCACGCGCGCCCGTTGTGGCTCACGTCCAACACCCCCAGGACCAAGGAGCATAGCCCCAGGAAGGCTTCCTGCGAATCCAGGCGCATGTACAGTAACCTCGGGAAGGCCTCCTACAGTTACAAGCCCCGGAGAGAGCCCAGCGCAGGATTATCAACATCATCTCCGGAGGCTCCTCACTGGAGTTCGCCTTAGCAAGACAACGGAAGGCTTACACGCGGAGGCTGCACCACGTCGCGGCATACCAGGCGCAGGCGCCGCCAGAATGGGCGCAACATGAAGTCACATTCACGCCCGCTGACGCCGAGGGCGTGGAGTTCCCCCACCAAGACCCTTTGGTCGTCCGGGTCCTCGTAGCCAGGTGCGACGTCAGGCGCGTCCTAGTCGATGGAGGAAGCTCCGCAAACATCCTATTCGCTGCGGCCTTCGACCAAATGGGGATCCCTCGGAGCCGATTGGGCCCTTCAGGCATCCCGCTGCAAGGATTTGGAGGGCAGCCTTTGCGCGCCTTAGGCCAGATATGCCTCCAAGTCTCCTTCGGCCAAAACGACAACGTCAGGAGCGAGGATGCTATCTTCGACGTGGTCGACATCGTATACCCCTACAACGCCATAATAGGGCGGCCGCTCCTAAACACCTTCGGGGCAGTCCCGCATCACGGCTTCTTGTGCATGAAGCTTCCCGGGCCGCGGGCCATCACCATCATTCATGGCGACCAGGACATGGCCCGGCGCATAGAGCTTGGCGCCAGAGGTCCATGCCACGCGGCTCGCCAAGGCACCTAAGCTGGGAGGGCGGATGCGGAGCCCTCGGGCACCCCCCCCCGAGAGCGTCCCGCGCTCCTCGCGCACAAGGTTGCCCCGGCAGCAGCGGCTCGTCAGCGGTCGCCCCGCCCTCATAGCGGTTAGTGGTTGGTATTCCTCCTCCTTTTGTAATGGCTCACCCGCGCAAACGGGAATTTAATAAAGTTCACCGTTTGCACAAATTTCTGTTCTTTGAAACAAAGTCACGCGTTCGCGCGCGCACTCTCTGTCAACGATACGGGCATGAGTATAAACAAAGACACGCGTTCGCGCGCGCACTCTCTGTCAAAGATACGGGCATGAGTATAAACGAAGACACGCGTTCGCGCGCGCACTCTCTGTCAAAGATACGGGCATGAGTATAAACGAAGACACGCGTTCGCACGCGCACTCTCTGTCAAAGATACGGGCATGAGTATAAACGAAGACACGCGTTCGCGCGCGCACTCTCCGTCAAAGACACGGGCATGAGTATAAACAAAGACGAGCGGGGGGACGCCTCCGCACGCACTCTACGGAGTATAAATAAGACGTAGCGTCGAGGTTCGTCCCCGCACGCAATTTCACCGCCTGCAACGCGCGGAGGCTCGCCTCCGCGCGCACTCTACGGACTCTAAAATAAGACGTAGCGTTGAGGTCCGCATCCGCACGCACTCTACGGAGTATAAATAAGACGTAGCGTCGAGGTTCGCCTCCGCACGCAATTTCACCGCCCACAACGCGCTGAGGCTCGCCTCCGCGCGCAGTCTACAGACTCTAAAATAAGACGTAGCGTCGAGGTCCGCCTCCGCATGCACTCTACGGAGTATAAATAAGACGTAGCGTCGAGGTTCGCCTCCTCACGCAATTTCACCGCCCGCAACGCGCGGAGGCTCACCTTCGCGCGCAGTCTACGGACTCTAAATAAGACGTAACGTCGAGGTCCGCCTCCGCACGCACTCTCCGGAGTATAAAGAAGACGCGGATGCTATCCCTGCGCACTCTACGGAGTATAAACAAGACGCGAACACCGCGCACGCACGGGCGTCGCCCCAGTGCGTACTCTTCGGAGTATAAATAGGACGTGGATGCCGACCCCACGCACTCTACGGAGTATAAACGAGACGCGAACACCGCGCACGCACGGGCGTCGCCCTAGTGCATACTCTTCGGAGTATAAATAGGACGTGGATGCCGACCCCACGCACTCTACGGAGTATAAACGAGACGCGAACACCGCGCACGCACGGGCGTCGCCCCAGTGCGTACTCTTCGGAGTATAAATAGGACGTGGATGCCGATCCCACGCACTCTACGGAGTATAAACAAGACGCGAACACCGCGCACGCATGGACGTCGCCCCAGTGCGTACTCTTCGGAGTATAAATAGGACGTGGATGCCGATCCCACGCACTCTATGGAGTATAAGCAAGACGCGAGCACCGCGCACGCACGGGCGTCGCCCCAGTGCGTACTCTTCGGAGTATAAATATGACGTGGGTGCCAATCCCACGCACTCCCCGGAGTATAAAGAAGGCGCGGACGCTGTCTCCGCGCACTCTTCGGAGTATCAACAAGGCGTGGGCATTGGCCCCCACGTACTTCAGAGCACAGCTTACCTCGGTTAATTCTACGGCGGGCAAAGTGCACCACGGGGGCCCACTCCCACGCGCCGCCTGCAAAGTACCAAGGCGACGTGTTAAGAGGCTGGTTCCCGTGTGGGCACACCCGCGAGCGAGAAACACCAGAGGCTGGTTCCCGCACGGGCACACCTGCGAGCGAGAAACACCAGAGGCTGGTTTCCGCGCGGGCACACCCGCGAGCGAGAAGCACCAGAGGCTGTTCCGCTGCCACCACTTCGAAGGGTGGGGGACGGAGCGCTCGCACGTCTACTTTGACTAGGCGCCAGCTCCGCCGCCACCGCTTCGAAGGGTAGGGGACGGAGCGCTCGCGCGTCTACTTCGGCGTCTAATTCGACTAGGCGCCAGCTCCGCTGCCACCACTTCGAAGGGTAGGGGACGGAGCGCTCGCGCGTCTGCTTCGACTAGGCGCCAGCTCCGCCGCCACAGCTTCGAAGGGTAGGGGACAGAGCGCTCGCGCGTCTACTTCGGCGTCTACTTCGACTAGGCACCAGCTCTGCTGCCACCACTTCGAAGGGTAGGGGACGGAGCGCTCGCGTGTCTACTTCGGCTAGGCGCCAGCCCCGCTGCCACCACTTCGAAGGGTAGAGGACGGAGTGCTCGCGCGTCTACTTCGGCTAGGCGCCAGCCCTGCTGCCACCACTTCGAAGGCAAGATCTGGTCAAGACTGTTCTTTGTATTCGCTAAGGACGCTTACAAAGACGCACAGACACCCCCGACGCACCAGGCTGCTAGTTGGCAGGCTCATCCTTAACATGCGCCCGTACCATCCGTACCGAGGTCCCACTCGAAGACGCCCGACTCGCCCAGAAATCCAACGCTTCCTCGGCTCTTTGCCAGCGCCGAAGACGCCGTCGGGTCGCGTGGTCGGAGATCAGCAGCTGGCCCCGGTTGGGTAGCTGCTCGGGACAAGGGGGCAGGAATCAGAACAGCGGAAAACAACTCCGTATTTTTGCAAACACAAAACAAAGAAGACAACCCGGGCTTCGGTTACAACGCACACCAACACGCGACAACCTCCTATCACACCTGTGGATCCACGGTGTCCTCCGGAGCCGCGGCGCCATCGTCGTCACGCCGGGGGACCTCGTCTAGAAACCGGCCAAGGTTCCCCTCGCCGTACAAGTTGTTCCGTAGCTCGACTAGGGCTGCGGCCTCACCACAGTATTCCCATATCCGCTCATGGAAGAACCTCACGGCACGGCGTACAGCTCGCACGGCGCCGGACATTACGCCGCCCCCCGCGGGCATCTCCAGTCGGGGATCGGCTAACCCCGCAACGTGCTCACAACTGCGGTGTCGCAGGAGCGCGCACGTTAGACACGACGCCACGTACGTGCAACGCCGGCCGCCTCTCCAATCCACCGGAGTGACCGCGACAGGTCCTCGGGCCCGAAGGAGCGCGCGGGCACTTCGGAGACAAGCCCCTTGAGAGTGTCTTCCAGGGCCAGCATGGCGTCCCAGGCGGCTGCCGAAGCGTCGCCCAAGGCTTGATCTCGCTCCGCGAGAGCTCGATTTCGCTCCGCGAGAGAGGCAGCAAGCTCGCTGTTTCTCCTCTCCAGAGCAGCGATTTGTTGTACAAGGCCGTCCCGTTCTGTAGCAGCCTCTTGCCGCACTGCTTCCGCGGCCGAGGCTCGCGCCGCGGTGACGAGCCCATCGGTGCGCGTCTTCATCTCCGCGCACTCCAACTCCAGGCAGCGTATACGAGCATCCTGGGCGGATCGCCCTTCCGCAGCTCCCTGCAGCTCTTCTTCGGCGGCCCGCAGCCTGCTCCGCATCACTGCTCCCTCGTGGACGTGAGCACTTTGCAGGGCCTGGGCCAGCACGAGTGTCTGTGCGACGCAGGAGTTAGCAAACGCGAAGCGGCTGCAAGGGGGTCTAAAACACAGACGCTTACCCGCACCCCGACACCTCCAATGCATCTCCAAGGCGCCCTGACCCGTAGGTCTGCAACACCTGTTGTCCGATGCTGGAGGCCGCGTCTTCCGCAATTCCGCGCCATGCCCTCAGAGTATCCGGCGGAGGGACGAAGTCCGCCGGGCTTGGCCGCGCTGCACCTGTGTCGCCAGCACCGGGACCCCCGCGCTCAAGGAACGATTCCTCCTCCGGGATAAGTGTCGCTGCGAAGAGAAATTATACATGTCACGAGGCGTAAAAAAATCGAAGGAGTACCATCATAACCTACCTTCGGTCGCGGGCGGGAGGCTTCGCGGAGACGTCTCCCTAGCCGCGGGCGGGAACGCTTCCACGCCGGCCCCAACGGACGGCGTTGTCACCGTGGCCCGAGGGGCTGGGAGGGCGTGGGGTGGAGGGACCTCGATGCTCGAAGCAGGGTCCCACAGGCTCCCAACACCGGTCGCCACAACGAACCCTCGCGAAGTCCGCAAAAGGGAGGACTGCAGGCGCGCCCTCTTCGCTTGGGCGGGAGATACCACCGCGGTACCCGCCACAGAAGGGGCCCCTCCGGCTGCATCATCCGCTGAAGGGGTCTCCACAGCTACGACGATAGAGGTCGGGGACTTCACCCCCATGACTTCCGCGGGGGTTACCCCCACCTTTGTGGGAGAAACCCCCGCCTCCGCGGGCGACACCTCAGCCTCGGCCGCTGCGGTTAGCAAAGGCGGCGCTCCACACGCTCCCGCGGAGGGCAGCCCCGCCAAAGCCATGCTCGGAGACGAGGACTCCGCACCGGTGTCGCTAGCTGGCACCACCACCTCGGCAACGGTCGTGGGCAACGGGGCCTCCGCGGCGCGCCCTCCGCCGCCGGCGCCCCCGCCCTCAGTCTCCGCGCCCTCTAAATCTGAATCGGCATACCTCGCCGAACTCGACCCCGAGCTCGCCGCGCCGGCAGGAGCAGCGGCAACCGCCGTGCGTGCCGTGGTCGCGGTGCTCCGGGTCCTTTTGCGGGACAGCGCCTTCGTCTTCGCGGCACCATCATCCTCGTGCTGCTGGTCCGGAGGGGGGGTGATCCGGCACAGGAAGCCCTAAGGCCTCACACACGCGGTTTATCCGCCCCAAGCCGGCCTCCGCGGTCGCAGCCGCGCGTTGCCCGTGCTCTCTACTGGTGTATGGCCCGACGAACACGCGCGCGACGCGCTCCGCGTCCTCAAGGCGAGTCCCTGCCCCAGACGGCACATTTACATAAATGCAATACATACAATTGAAGAGGAAGATATGGTTGAGACTTACAAAGGCCAATTGGCACGGGCAACGAGCAAACGGACGGGCGAACATTGTCATCCCGACGTTCACCGGCTGTGAAGCGCCAACTGTGGGAAAGTGGCGTTGCACCGAGCATCATATACTCCTCGGCGAGGTCGCGCATATTGAAGCGGGCGGCGACCCCCACAAGTCTCCGCGCTCTCAGCCTATCTTCCTGGTCAAGCGCTAAGCCGGGGGCGGTCTTGAATGTAATCGGCCCGCCTACGCATTCAAGGCCGCTGCCACTCGTCACACGATGGTAGAACCACCGCCTCGCCCAGTTGACCTCCCACTTCCCTCGGGTCGCGTTCGCAGGGAAGAGCTTCCCACATGACGCCCACAGCGTACCGTCCTTCCGCTCCTTCGGTTGGCACCGGGCCTCATGCAGATACGCGAACAAGGAAGCGCTGGGCCAACACCCCTCCGAGCGCAGGGCCCAGCTGTACACGGCGAGCCGAGTCACCGCATTCGGAGTCAATTGTGACAACTCTAACTTGAAGGTCCGCAGCACCGCCCCAACAATTGCTGCGGACGGAATGCGAAACTCGGCTTCTAAGTAGGCAACGAAGACGATCGCCTCCGACTTCCTAGGGCGCGGCTCCGTTTCATCATTGACGGGCAACCGCACAGCGTGGCGATCCGATAGCTTCCCATCTCGCAGCAGCAACCGGATGGTGTCCTCCGTCACGAGCGTGCGGCCCAACTCGCCGGAGTACGGACCCTGAATCTTCTTCGCCGCCCACCACTTGTCTGCCGCCGGCGGATCGCGCTCCCCCAGCGTGTATTTCACCTCGAGAGGCGAGGACCGCCTGCGGATGGCGTAGCCGCCCACCTGAGTACGCTCGTCGCAAGTCGCCATCAGCATCCACGGGGAATTCGGCAGCAGGAAAGGAGCGCGGGAACAGGGCGAGTGAATGTGGAAAGCGACGTGAACAACCAGAAAGTGCGAGGAGGCGTGGGCACAACTCCACGGGGGGTCCTTAAAGGCCCCCGCCTCCCACCGTGAGTAAGCGCAAACGGCAAGCGGCAACCGCTCACCTCCCCACGCGCAAAGTCGAAGCGTCGCGGCAGTCCACATAGCCAGCACGCGACAGTGGTCGTACAGAGTCCTCTCACCACGCGACGCGTCACTAGCGTCCCTCCACGTGTCGGTCAGCGCAAGCAATAAATGCAGGTCGTGACCCTGGCCACACCTGTCCGAAGAGACAGCCACAAGTCCGCGCGACATGCGCAACCGAGGATCGGCGAGCAGCGCAACCGCTCGCAGCCGGTGGCGCACGTTGGAAGGGGGGCAGCCAGCGGGCGGCACGCCTACAGCGCCGCGCCACGTGCCCCGCCCCTCGGAGGAACGAACTTGACCGCGGGCGGCCCGTTGGCACACCAATCATGACCCGCCGCGTGTTCACCCCGAATGGACAAGTGCGTACGAATATAGCAGCCCGACTGTCAGCCCGGGGGTCGGCGCGATTCCCGGAGCCATTAAAGCGCACTACCATAGGCGCTCACCCCAGCGAATCCGTTGCCACCGCTTCGAAGGGTAGGGGACGGAGCGCTCGCGCGTCTACCTCGACTAGGCGCCAGCTCCGCTGCCACCGCTTCGAAGGGTAGGGGACGGAGCGCTCGCGCGTCTACCTCGACTAGGCGCCAGCTCCGCTGCCACCGCTTCGAAGGGTAGGGGACGGAGCGCTCGCGCGTCTACCTCGACTATGCGCCAACTCCGCTGCCACCGCTCAGCATCCCCGGACCACCCTGCCAACGCCTGCCCTCCGCGGTTACTATCCTCCAAGGCAGGAGAACAGTGGTCTCGGAACACCACCCCACTGCTCGTCTTGTAGGCACCGCCTCCGCGGGGTGGCACATCCGACGGCATTCCCCACACACCGCACTGGCGCAGGTCATGTCACGCCAAGTTTTGGCTTGTTCTCATAAACAGACCACCTTCAGTCCACCAAGATTTTCTCGGAAGGCGGGCTTGATCACAAGCCCCGACTGAAGGTGAGCCTGTCTAAGAGAACAGGGCAAACCTTGCCGTTGTGTACAGAAATGCAGAGCGAGCACAGCAACTGCAGGCAGTTGCCGTAAATAGACGCCAACCAAGCTCCCGAGAAAAATAGGCCTCCATCAGTACATCAACATCCCCCGAGCGGCGTGGTGCCGCCATGGAATGTGGATGTACTGAAGAAGCCCATTTTAGGGGAGCAGCACCTATCCGCGCGCACAATGCAGGTACAAGATTACACTAGCTCGCTATATATGTATACATACCCCATCAACGGGAAAGTCCAACCGGCGGAAGTCCATCCGGTGAAAGTCCAACCGGCGGAAGCCCATCCGGCGAAAGTCCAACCGGCAGGAGTCCATTTGGCGGAAATACAACTGGCAGAAGTCCAGCTGGCGGAAGTCCAACCAGCGACGGTCCAATGTTGCAGCGTCCTGCCGTCACGATGCTCCAAGACCCGCCCCGGGAGAAGGAGCGTCGCCACATGGCGTCACCACGCCCCCACCCCCCTCAAGTCTCGCGTCGCGCCAATCAAGCTCCGCGGGGTAGGCTGGCAGTTGCTTGTCGTCGAGGGCACTCGACGCCGGAGACGCGCGCGCACGATGGCTTACGACCCGCCCCGCCTCATACGCCGACACATTTGACTCCGCCAACATCTCCACTCCGGGCGACGGCCTCGACCCCGCCACGGCAGCAGTAGGTGGGTGACGAAGCCTTCGACAAGCCGCCCGGCGTCACGCCTTCGCAAAAAGGCGAACACTGCACTTCGAACGATGAAAAAGCTCACAGGCCGCAGGGACGAAGGGGGCCAAAGGGCTCGGCAACATGGCTTCGGCCCGTGAAGCCCTTCACCATGAGAGGCTCCTGTTGTAGGGGTGGCCCCCACCTAAGCCCAGCAGGCCTGTTTCGGAAGTGTAAGGCCCAGAATGGGACATGTATAGTGACATAGGTACCCCTGAGGGGGGAACTCATACATAAGGGTATAATTGTAAAGGCACTCCCCATGTGGATGTAATACAAGACATAGGCCACAACGAAAGGGGCCTAAGGCATTCATTTACTCAACTCTTCACTACTACACTCTCTCTCTGTTTGGTCTGTAACCACAACAGAAACATAATAAGAAGTTGAACATCTAAATACATAATTGATACCTCCATCTAACATTAATTGCTAGTATAACAAATTCAAGTCCTCGATGAGTTGCTACCCCTCTTCGTAGTGAGTTGGTACTCCTTCCAGCGAGTTTGCGTTTTTAGTTGCCACCGCCATCTGACATCAATTGCTAGTAATGTGGATTCAAGTCTCCATCGAGTTACGACCCCTTCTTAGTGAGTTGCTACTTGATTTTTTGTACATTACTACTTAATTTCTATAGTGAGATGCTACCTTTTCGTAGAGAGTTTGCTTTTTAGTTGCCACCTCTATATAACATTAGTTGATAGTAGGGTTGCTAGCAACTTTTGTAACATGTATAGCAACCAATATGACTTACCATGCACTTGATTTCAAGTGAGTTACTATATCCTTCTTAGCAAGTTGCTAGTCTCATTATTTGGAGTGACAAAGGCGGCCTTTCTCCATGAGTTGCTATTCCTTTCTAGAAAAATTACACTTGAAGATATGGGTTGATTATAAGTTGATCAATGACAACCATTAAAGTTGCTAGCAGTTGCTATGACAGATGCACACCGCACTACTTGGTGAATTCAATGAACTAACTAAACCACCAACTAGCAAGCAAATACAAGTCTATGGTCAACACAATGCATCGTGCATACACCTCATGTCCACCCGACCTGCTCCACTGTAGCACCACCATAGTTGGTCCCATCTGTGGTGATGGCTGAGGGGAGATTGAGCAACACCTTAGCAAACCGCATGCAGAACACATCGTTGTCATACGCCACAGTCGCCTCCTCGGCCAGCATAAGGAGGACGATGAGGATGCCAAGGTGGTGACCACAAGAGCATCGATTGGTCATGCCATGGTGAAACTCAAAGGAGGAAGGGGAGAGTGAGTGCTTCCTCTTGCTCTGCACTATTTTTGGGATAAGAAGATCACAGGGAGAAAGCAATGCATAGTGTTGGAAATGGAAAGGACATCATGATGGGAGCGAGACACGCCAACCGAAAAGAGAAAAGAGGAGCGGTTGTGCTCGCGTACTATCACACGACTAATCGGACTATAGTCACGTCCTAAAAAATATGCATGGATTAATTAGCATAAAACTATTCAGACATAGGAAACCAAATTATGGCATAAAACTGGTACAAGACCGTTTTGCTTTTTTTTGTTCTGATTCTTGGTCTGCAACTTCAATTTTTTTGAGTTTTTCAAACTAGGCGTATAAAAATAGACGGTTTTTTGTTTGCAACTTTACTTTTGAGTTTTTCAAAATTTGATACTTAGAATCTAAACAAATAAGTTCTACCACTTAAAAGAATGAGTTGGTGGTGATCACTACTCTCTTTTCTTTCTCACATAAAACAACTGCCGACATGTGTGCCTCACTTTCCACCCTCGCTGCTCCTCTTTCCTTTCCACTCCATCGTCTCGTCCCCTCCCCTCTCACCTCCGCTTGCTCCTCCTCATTCGTCACCACTTCACTGCCTCACACCCCTCCTTTCGCACCCTCGCTGCCTTTCCCCTTTCCCCTACCTGCTCCTCCTCCTTCATCGCCCCCTTCTACATCGGCATCGTCACCTCTTCCCCGCGCTTCGCTGCCTCAACCCCTCCCTTCCACCCCGCCGCCTTTCCCCTCTCCCCAACCTCCTCCTCCTCCTTTATCGCCCCCTCCTACGTCAACGTCGGTGCCTCTTCCCACACTCCGCCTCCCTATCCGTCTCCCCTAGATCCACACGCGTCGTGGCCCTCCGTTGAGTTCGGCTCCCAGAGCTCCACCTCCGACTCTAGCACCGTACCCTCCGCTGCCACCGAGGTGTTATCCTTCTCACCATTGGTCTCCTGCCCCATGCTGGGCTCTAGCCCGATCCATCCCCAGCCGCCGTCGATCCCGTAGCCTTGTGGCCGAGCTCCTAATCCATCGGCCCCAAAACGTAGGCCGCAGCCTTTGCCGCCTAAGACTGCTGCAGAGTCCAGGGAAGCGCACGAATGGAACCCCTTTGTGGCCATGCCGCCTTAAGCACATATGGTGGTGGCACCAACGCCGGTCAGTAGGGTGGGAGGGCTTACCCGGAGCTACATCCGCCTATGGCGGCGCTGCGCATCGAGAAGCTCTCGATGCGTTTACTGGATTCAGTGGTGGTTGGTTGGTGGGATCGTATCAGTAGAGGGGTAGACGGATTTGGGGATTTTTCCTTTCTACGTGTTCTTGATCTGATTTAGTAGCCCTGTTGTGTTTGGTGACATGTGCGTCACGAATTAGCGCAAGTAATTGTGAAGTTTGACAAGAAAACAAACAGGAAAGATGAACTATGTTTTAGTTGTTGGATAGGTAGGTGTAGTTGGGTTCGTGCATCTGCACAAAGCATTGGGAGTGAACAAAAAGTAAAGGAGCTGAACTCAGACTGATATGGTGAGCGTATACTATTTGATTGAAATCATAATTCTCGTCTTTGGGTGAGCCTACTGGTTAGCTCGGTCTTTTTACCTTGGAATAGACTATTGCACAGGTGATTGAAATTTTTTTTATCTTTTAGTCACATAAAGTTGCACTTTGAATCACCTGAAGTTGCACATATTTTTTTAGAGGGGGCTGCAATTTTAGTTGATTGAGAGTGCAATTTCAGGTCACTTGAAGTTGCACTCTGAATCACCTAAAGTTACAGCTGTTTTTTTGAAGGGGGCTGCAATTTTAATTCATTGAGAGTGCAATTTCAGGTGACTGAAACATAAAAAAATTTCAGTCGCCTGTGCAATAGCAAAACTGTTTTACCTTTGTTTGGTCAACATGTGCAGGGGCGGAGAAGGCGAGCGTGAAAAGCAATGTGATAACAAGGGAGCCTTCTGCACCGAAGGATGCTAATGGGAATGTCATCTCGGCGTAGACTTTCACCTTCCGAGAGCTGGCGACTGCGAGGAACTTCAGGCCGAAGTGCTTTCTGGGTGAAGGAGGCTTCGGGCGCATTTACAAGGGCCGTCTGGAGAGCACAGGCCAGGTAACTTTTTTTTTGGCAAATCCAAGCTTGGTCTTTTCTTGCCTTCTGATGCGGAGAATTGAGATAGTAGTAAACTGCACTGTTGTATCATAGGTACTGTTGAAAATTGTTTGCAGAAGTAGTGGATGCCCACATCGAAATAGTCCATATCGTAACCGAAGTATTAGCGGTGGAGTTCCGGCGCTGCGAGGCTAGCCACGTCGCCCCTGCGCTCCGTCCGCCCGCCGCGTGGCTCCGGTTTTTGCGTACGGTCGGGAGACCCATTTCCCTTTTGTTTTCCGAAAATTACGTAAAGGTCCTTTTTCCTCGCGAAAAGGTCCCTACACCCAGTTTTTTTTTAAAAAAATTTGGATGGCGCCCGCGTGTTTCCAAAATTACATATAGGTCCGTATTTACTTACGTACAGGTCCTTACAGGTCCTCGGTTTTTTCCGAAAAAGACCTTTGGTTTTTCCGAAATTACGCACGTGTCCTCGATTTTTTTTTTCTGAAACTCCCTGCGAATCGTCGTCTCTTTTACTTCGGTCCACACGGTAGCTAGCGCGGCGTGCGGCGCGCCCATGCAGCTAGTTGTGAAACAGTAGCTGTTCAAAGGAGCCCATTTGCTTAGGTTGCAGACCTCCTGCACTCAGCACCCCTGTCCTTACCTTTTGCTAATGTATTGAAAGAATCCGATCAGACAATTTATACGATGTTCTTTTCATTAAATGTGATAATTTGGAAACCCAAAGAAACGAGACGAGTAAAAAAAAATTAAATGATCGGAGTGCTAACTTATTGCTGCAGGTTGTTGCTATAAAGTAGCTTAATAGGGATGGCCTTGTAACTCCCTGGCTCTCCATAGGGTTCAAGATACTATTATCATACACTTATCATCTCAACTGGAAGTAACTAACATACAAATATATTATATTAGTAGTAAGCCAACTAACTTCATATTGCACATAACTGAAACATAAACAGAACTCTGAGCTCCATGACCATAGAGACCTCCTCCACGGCTCGCAAGCAAATTAAACCAAACGGCGAGCTACAAAGGACTTAACACTAGATTAAACATAAAAGCTCAGTGTAAGGCTAAATTCTTATTTCATATGTGCAGTGCCAAAAGGACTATTCTCATTCCATGCATCTCGGCATCATTCACCTAAAAACAACAACAGAGTAAGGGTGAGTCCGGAGACTCAGCAAGCACACGATAAAATAGTAATATCACTTTAGCAATTCAATCGATTTCATGAATTGTAAGCTGTAAACCAATTCTACGACTGTAAATTGTAAATCAATTCCATGTCTGTAAACTGTAAATCAATTCTACGACTGTTAACTGTAAATCAAATCTGTAACTGTAAACTGTAAACTGTAAACCTATTCCATGTCTGTAGACTGTAAATCAATTCTATGACTGTAAACTGTAAATCAAGTCTGTAATTGTAAACTGTAAACCCATTCCATGTCTGTAGACTGTAAATCAATTCTATGACTGTAAACTGTAAATCAAGTATGTAATTGTAAATTGTAAACACATTCCATGTCTGCAGACTGTAAATTAATTCTATTACTGTGAACTATAAATTAAATCTGTAAATGTAAACTATAAACTCATAACTCTCTATAACTATATAACTTTCTCTGTCACTTTCATGCAATGCAATACCATGCAATGCATCTGTAACTGTAGCTTATACCGGTATAGCGGAGGGCATACCCGTCGATGTCACTCTCTTCCTCCATCCCGTGGAGATGCCTACCTTTGTAAGTCTTATTCAATAGCACCCCGGACTAGTCATACAACTTTCTCACTGACCCGGCTCTTATGCATTTTGCATGATACAACATTCTCCAAATATTGATGTCTAATCATAAGCTGCACTCATCAAGATATGATTAGCCCACAATCATATACATTATCTCATAAATACTATAAATCATAGCATGGAAACATGAATAACAAATATTTACATAGTTCATTGTTTTACCATGCACTTGCCTGTTAACCTGGCGGACAATGCCTAGACGGCACAATTGAATTCCCGAGGCCATTTTATCCCGGAATATGAATTATCAGTTAATTCTGCAATTTCCAAGGGCCTATACACAAATTTTCATTTCAGAGAAAATTTTACGTAATTTTCTGAGGCCCTTTTTGCAAAATTCAAGACCGTCTGAAAAATTCTGAGGACCCTTCTGTAATTTCCAGAATTCGGAGGGTCTTTTTGCAAATTTGCCAGCGCCGGCCCGCTTCCCCTTTTTCCTTTTCTTCCAGCCCATTCGGTCCGCTTGGCCAGCTTAAAGTGGGGCGGGTAGGGTTTCCCCTACCTCGGTTCTTCTTCTGGCGGCGGCGACCCGATCGGTGGCTCGCGTGGGCGTGAGACGAGGGCGGCCGGCCTCGGCGGCGAGCTTCTCCTGCGCTTGGGGCGCCTCCGGGCGGCAGCTTGTGCGGGAGCAACGGCGGCTAGGGCTCACGCGAGTGGCCATGCGGCGGCGTGGGCGGCCGTGCGAGGCCGTGTGCGGCGCAGGGAAGCCGAGGCGGCACAGGCGACCGTGCGGGGCCGTGCACGGTGCGGGGAAGTCGAGGCGGCGCGGGCGGCCGTGCGGGGCAGTAGCGCAGCGCGGGGACTGAGGCGGCGGTCGGGCGGCTCCTTCCACTACTTCGGCCGATGGCGGTAGCAACGCCCGAAGGCGGCGGCGGGCGCGGGCGACTGACGGCCCTAAGCGGCAACTTCGGGCGTCGGCTTTGGGAGTCAGCGGCGTGCGGGCCGGCGCGCGAGGGGAGGCCGGCAGCCGGTGGCGACTTTAGGCCGGTGCGCGTGAGGAGGCCGGCCGTGCAAGATTTTTTTCTTTGTTTTATTTTTTTCCAATCTACAGTGCAATCGACATATACTCTTTCATGTAATCTACCGATCGATATTGTACCGACGACTTCAAGTCTGGTTGTGGTAGATTAGAGCAAATTTGCACCGTAGAAAATAATCTAGAAAGTGAAATATGCGGAATTTAAAGCGATCTAGATGTAAGACAATTCAATCTACTACTGATTCGATGATTACCTTTCGATTCACCGGAGTGATTTGTGTTGATAACGTGTTGAGGAACCGTCGCTGGCGACCAGTCCAATCGATTCCTCTGCTATGCAAAAGACAAATCAATCACAGAAGACATAAATAGTAGATTAAAACATAAAGATGGGGAGAACTCCTAGTCTTTTTTTATTACTTTCTTTTCTTATGCATATATAAAATAGCCAATAGCACTCTTTATTTATAGACTAGTGATAAGATATCTACTGTAGACCAAAGCTTTGAGTCCAGGCACAGAATTTCTAACAAAAACCACCCTGATACGTGCTTTTGAGTACACAACAAACCAGTGGTTTCAGCACGCAAACTATGACTTGCACTTAGAGCAAGTACAATAAGGTTTAGTCAGCAGGCTATAGCAAATATAATATCAACCAAATTTTACGTGGCAGAGAGAGAAAGGAAGAGAGAGAAGGAAGCTGGCTACTAAATTACAGCTAGCTATAGCACGTAAAAATATGCATTTCACTCTATTACACATGGGGCCAAATAGTTATTGTAATAGCTACCTTATTGTATGAACTATTTTTTTGAAGGCTATAGATGAAATGAACAAGTGTTATAGCCACTAGTTGGCTATACTATTGTACTTGCTCTTAGATACCCTACTTTCTTTTAGAGCTGTGGGTCCCCCGTGACCTGTGCAGGTTTAATAGAAGACCGGACCGGGCCGAGTGGCCGGCAGAAATCGGCAAGTTTGCGGTGGGACGGGGCGCTGCCATTGCTGCAGCTAGACCTCCGCCGCTCCTCGCCCTCGTGGAACTCGCTTGCCGCGCCCCCGCCCTTGCCCCCGGACCAAACCAAACAAGCCAAGCCAACGGCGGGAGGCCGCCGCAGCTGCCGACCCGATCGATGGCCTCGTCCGGCGATAAGCGGCCTCCGCCGCCGACCCCGGCCTCCGGTGGAGGTACGTTCACACGCTGTCTCTGTACTCTTCTGTGCCTTCTTTACGCTTATGTTTGGGCGGTTTGTTGGTTTCTGTTTGTTCCTGTGGGTGATGTGATCTGCTTGATTAGCTTCGGTTGCTTTCTTGTTTCTTGGTTCGTCAGTATGGCTGGTTTTGCCCGTGCATGTGGTAGTACGATCGATGTGATTTGCGATATTGTTCGGTGGTAAAGCCACTCTCTGTTCGTTGCTTCCGACCGGCTAGTACCTTGGCGCTTTTGCTAAGATGCAAGCGTGCGTAAGCCAAGAATTCTTGGAGCAGAGTATCTTATTCTTACCTTGTGCCTTTTGGGTTTGATATGTATTCTGCTCAAAAGTTTCTTACCTTTCCGTGTTCTTGATTATTTTTTATCCGTCTTCCGCCCGTCTCAACCAGTCGCAAAACTCAACTTTTGTTGCAAGATTTCCTAGCACCGTAATATTCCCGTCGATGTCACTTTCGGAACTAGAACTTTCTTTTCACCAAGTATTTTATTGACATATAAATTCAACAAAAGACATAAATAAATGAAGAAGCGATTCTACATTTCCTACAGAATCTCCGGTGTTGCTTCCCAAAGGAAGAAAACAGTTGCTCAGTTCCAGAACGCGAGTTTGTCGCTTGATTCTAGATTTGACCCAATAAGGGTTGCTTTTCTTGAGAGGATGATTCCTACAGACGACAGAGAAGTGATTTCTTCATTATTGATAGTGAAATGCTATTTAATAGGAGTGGACACGTACTAACTTTGTATTTGTTCTTCGTTTAATGAGAAGAGTAAACCACACCTCCAAGAGTAGACCTTGATCTGCAGTACTGTAGTACCTTCAAGAACCGACGCAGATTATCGGAACAAGATTTTGTATTAATTTTTAGAACGCCTTGTTATGATAGCGAAATCTCTATACACACACATCAAACCCTTATTGTTTTAATCCATATAGATGTAGGTAATGAGTTGACTATGGATGAAGTGCCGAACATGGCTTGAAACTGACAGTCCAAGTTATCATCTTTTTTTATCTTTTGCTTTCAATTTCTTCTTGGTTGACAGATGCACCTCGTATAGTTAATTTTTATTTGGGACCTATTTAGCTGTGATTATCCTTTCAGACTTTATTAATCGGCAAAGTGTTCAGAATATTTCCCTTTCCTAGAATATTCAAAGTTATTTACCTTTCCACGTTCTTATTTGTTTCGTATCAAGTCTCACGTCTCAAGCATCTGCAAAACTTAACTTTTGTTGTAAAATTTCGTAGCATTGCAATATTCCTGTCCCTGTCAGTTGTATAAATTTTCTTGGCTAAGTCATATATAAATGAAGACCCATGAGGGGGTGGCTGAGACTTGAGAGGATTATATATTAGTATATTAGATAGAGAGATTTTTTTTGTTAATGATAGTGAAATGTTATTTTTAAGTCTTAGGAGCGACATCGTGCTTACTTTTGTACTTGTTCTTCGTTGAATAAAAAAAAGGTTGGGATTTAAGCCCTTCTGTCTGAATAATTGTAAAATGCACCACTAAGAGCAGATCTTGATCTGCAGTACAGTAGTATCTATCGATTATTGTTAATTGTTAGAGCAACCTATTATGATATGCGAGCTCGCTATATATATATACATATGTTGGTTTTCTATTGCATATAAATATTCAAACCTCCATTGTTCAATCCATGTAGGGATTAAGTTGACTATGGATGAACATGGGCTTGAAACTGACAGCTGACATATTGTTTTGTCTCTTGCTTTTACCATTTTCTTGGCTGACAGATGCAGCTTGCATAGTTAATTGTTAGTTGGGAGTTCGATCTTTAGCAGTTGCTATCCTTGCCGACTTTATTAATCTGCGAAGTGTTTAGGATATTTTTTACTTGCTATAATAGTTTCTGAGACTTCCGAATGCCCGATGTGCCACTCTGCCCACAAGACTTATGCAAAATTCTAATGTTAGTGATGTCAATAGTAATCTATCAAATTTATCGAGAGAGGGAAAAACTTTCTTGGATGCAACGCTGCACATCACTGACATGGCGATGACAGTTCTACCACTTGCAACGACACAGTACCAGTTTAACATTTTCTTGTCTCCTCTCACAGGTATGGTAAGGAAGCTGTCCCTAGCTCTGTTTGTGTTCTTGTCAGCACTGCTGTACCAACAGATTCAGCCTCCCCCTCCGAAAATCTGTGGCTCGCCGAATGGCCCTCCGGTCACAGGACCAAGAACAAGGCTCAAGGACGGCAGGCATTTGGCCTACATGGAATCCGGCGTCCCAAAGGAGAAGGCCAAGTACAAGATCATCTTTGTTCATGGATTCGACTCCTGCAGATACGACGCACTCCCAATATCCCCGGTACATATTGTTACTGACTATCTTGTTCGTTTGACAGTCTGAACAATCTTGTTCTAGTTGTGTTCATAGTAGAAGTGTTTATGGCACGGACCGAAAACTGGTGCAGGAGCTGGCACAAGAGCTGGGCATCTACCTGCTGTCCTTCGATCGGCCTGGGTATGCCGAGAGCGACCCACACCCGGCCCGGACCGAGAAGAGCATCGCCCTCGACATTGAGGAACTTGCAGATAACCTGCAGCTGGGGCCCAAGTTCTACCTCATCGGCTTCTCCATGGGTGGCGAGATCATGTGGAGCTGCCTCAAGTACATCCCACACAGGTTTATGTACCGACCAGTAATTGAGCTGATCACCATTTTTCTTCTCTGAAACATCAAAGGTACCAAGACAAGACTGAACATTTTTCCATCATGGCACAGGCTCTCCGGGGTGGCCATTCTTGGCCCGGTGGGCAACTACTGGTGGTCCGGCTTGCCGTCGAACGTGTCGTGGGACGCCTGGTACCAGCAGCTCCCGCAGGACCAATGGGCCGTCTGGGTCGCCCACCACCTCCCATGGCTGACATACTGGTGGAACTCCCAGAAGCTCTTCCCGGCCTCCAGTGTCATTGCCTACAACCCTGCACTCCTATCTGAAGAAGACAAGCTGCTCATGCCAAAGTTTGCCTTCCGAACCTACATGGTAACAGATGACTGAACAACCGACACCTCACATAAATTGGCTGCGAAAATCCTAATGTAACTGACGGTTGGTTTGTTCGTTTGCGTTTGCGCGCCGTGCGTGCCGTTGCAGCCGCAGATAAGGCAGCAGGGGGAGCACGAGTGCCTGCACCGTGACATGATGGTCGGGTTCGGGAAGTGGAAATGGAGCCCCCTGGACCTGAAGGACCCGTTCGCCGACGGCGAAGGGAAGGTGCATCTGTGGCACGGCGCCGAGGATCTCATCGTGCCGGTCAGCTTGTCGAGGTACATCAGCGAGAAGCTCCCGTGGGTCGTCTACCACGAGCTCCCCAAGTCCGGCCACCTCTTCCCGATCGCCGACGGGATGGGCGACGCCATTGTCAAGTCCCTGCTGCTCGGAGACCAGTGGCCTGAACTCTCCGCTCATTCTGGATTCGCGCCCACGGAATGAATTCATAGCGCATTCCGTTCACAATTTGCAGTGCATTTCTCCATCTCTCTGATTTCTGTAAGTTATATCCGTGGCACTGCACAGTGTAGTAGCTGCTCACGGGCACTGAATAAGGTGTAAATCTATTTGGAACATCGGAGTTTTGCACGAGACATTGTGGAATCGTGTGAGAAATTCTCTGTTGGACTACGTGAGATGATCCAGATTAATATTGTAATAAATCATTACAATATTTGTGGAGTGGTCAATTGGTTTTGCAAATATTACTCTCTGTCAGGATTGGTTCGGGTAGAAATTAAGGATTTAAGATTTGAATCATGGATTTAGTTGGGTTTATTAGAGTCGTTGGATTAAGGTTGCATGATGTATGTCTTGGCTAATGTAGGTCAAGTTATGAAGAACTTGTGACTGGAGAAAAATTCTTTCTCTTTGGATGTGCAGGGTCGCTTGGAGTCAACTGTGGTCAACGGTGGTAATCGGGGCTAGACTCATGGAGGAGTCGAGGCTCAGAACGATCAAGGATGCCGGGTGAGACGGTGAGCTCAAGCATGACACAAAAAAGATGGGAATATTGAAGGCGAGTTTGAACAGCAGGATGATGCCAGGTGGCTTTTATGGGCCAAATGAGCCGTGGTTCGGTAGAACCAGGATGGAAGAGACTTAGTGGCACGTGACAAGTTAGTTGTGTACCTACACGTGGCAAGCATGGCGATTGTTTGCAAAGGATATTGATGACTCGGTCAACAAAGGGGCATTTCGGTATTTTGATCAAAATACCGAAAACCATCTTAGATCAAAACCGCGGCGCATGAACGATGCGTTGGAGAGTGGTTTAGGTAAACATGGAGCTTATTTAATCAAGGTGGATTAAGACTAAGGATTTAGTGGATGCACACTAATGCACTTTGAAAAACGTGGATAAGTGAACTTGACTGAGTAAAACCCGTATGTGTAGGGTTAATGGGTTTCCCCTATTGTAATAGTGAATAGAATTCATTTTGGGGAGTAGATGGCTGATTGCTTGCCTATAAAAGGGATTTAGGATGAAGACATCTAGGATTAACTATCCCACCCCTCTTCTCATGTGCTTTCTTGTTTAGGGTTAGAGTTTTAAGAGTGGAGCATATGATGTGCTTTTTGTCCTCTAAGGTGGAGTGATTGTAAACTCAACCTTCTAGTGAGCAATATATCAATCTTTGTATATTTCAATATATCCATCTTGGTTTGCTTTTGATTTGGCCTCAAAGTGCGATTTCTTGATTTAAGGGTTTTTGGGTCAATTTCTTTGGTGTTCTAACTTGCTGTGACATGTGGAAATATATCTAAACTCATCTTGATCGTCATCCACTCACGAGCTAGTTATATTCACCGATTTTGATTTTAACTTGGTTTTAATATAACCTTCCAACAAACTGAAAAAGGTCTCATCTTTGGTCATGCTTTTTTATGATCATTTGATGGAATAGATTCATAATACCCTAAAGAGGATCTCTACAAAGTTTCACATCATTTGGATTTACGGATCTAAAGTTCTATCTGTTTTCATTTTTTAATTTGAAGCTGAAGCAGTTGGTACAGTCTTTGTCTAAAACGTCGATCGGTTTTGTGGCCAGGTTGGTTTCGACCATGGTCAAATTCTAAACTGCATTGCACCGGTTTCGACCATGTACACTCTTTCAACCGCTTCGCTTTTTCCTACCGCATAGGATTTTCGATCACTCATGGATCCTCGTTTTCACTGGTTGGTTTTTGATTTAAATCGACCATGTCGGTCGCAGATCACTTGTTGGCCTCCAACCTTGTTAGTTGTTCGACCACTCATTGGCTTACGATCATGTTGGTTACGACTAGGTTGATCATTTCGATTGTTGACTGGTTCTGATTATGTTGGTTGTTCGACCACTCATTGGCTTACGACCACGTTAATCATTTTGGTTGCTAACTGGTTTCGACCACATTGGTTGTTCGACCACTCGTTGGTGTCCGACCATGTTGTTTATGACCACGTTGGTTTCGATTACATCCATTTTCAATCACATTTGTTTTGATCTCAGTGGTTATCGACTACGCTGATTTTCGACTACTCCCTAGTCGTCGATCACGAGAGACAATTTCCGATCATGTTAGACTTCTGACTAGTAGTCAAATTTCGGGCACGTTGTCAAGCGGGCGCACGGGCGGCTCGCAGCCGGCAAGCGGGCGGTGGCTTTGGAGCCTTGCTCCTCCGGGGGCCGGGACGGGAACCAACCAGGCGAGAAAGGCGTCCGCACATCATCAGAGCCCGCACAAGGCGCCCAACGCGGCAACGCGCGACTACTTTTCCAATCCCACCCCTACCGTTTTGTGCCTTGTCCGTGTTTGTGCCGGAGCTCATGGACTTTTTGTCGCGAGACGGAGAATTTGTCTTGAGACGGAGAGGCCTAGTAACTGTTTACAGTACCGTGCACACTGTGGAAGTAATACGGAAACCTTTGGATACTCTGTAGCGTGATGTGACCTAAATATAACCATTAGTTCTCTCTCGTGGATGTTATGTCGGCGTGATGGTCGATGAACTAACCGATTAAGACTCCTGGAGATGTTGCAACGTAACGTGACTTGCATACACTACTGAGCTACAACTATTGTAGCATGATACTTTAACGTCTATCTATTATATAATAAAAACTGAAAGCATATTGTTGAGAAACCGTCGCTGGCGACCAGTCCGAGCGATTCCTCTGTTTAGAACAAGAACGAATCAATCACAGAATCACAGAAGAATAGATTGAACACACAGAGAGATAGAGAGAACTCCTGATCTTTCTTTATTGCTTTCATTCATGTGTACATAATGAGGAGGTATGGCTCTCTATTTATAGACTACAATGAGGTGCCCACCATGGGCCCTGGGCTGCCGGCCCAGGCCCAGGTTTCTTAACATTCCCCCTTGGGCACTCATCCGACACGTTCATGCCTCACTAAAACTCCATAAAAACCCAGTGGGAAAAATTTGGAGAAAGAGCACATGATACATGTGATGCTGCGATGCACGAATTGCCTCATTAAAAACCTTTGTCGAGAAACTTCATGGAAAACTCGTCAAGGGAAAAAGAGTACAATTCACCCAATTTCATTTGGTCTTCAGGACTTTATTCCTTTGGGTACTTAATCTTCATGATCAAGATTTAATAACGGGCTTGAGAGAATTCTCCCCCTGAATTCTGCACTTCTCTAAGTTTCATCATTCCAATCCCTCACACGCACCTTTCAAAGCTAGATGCGGGGAGTGACTTAGTGAACAAGTCTACATGACTTAGTGTGCAGTACTTTAATCTTGTCCATCTTTGCAATTCATGAGCATAGAGGAACTTGGGGTTGATATGCTTACATATATAGCCCGTCTGCACTTGTGCAACGCAAGCTGCATTATCTTCATGGATAATTGTGGGGGTTTGCACAATGTTCATTCCACATGACTGCTGGATGTGGTGAACCGTTCATCGGAACCAAGCGCACATTCGTGCGGCTTCATACAGTGCTATAATTTCTGAGTGGTTCGTCGAAGTAGCTACAAGGCGTTGCTCAGACGATTTCCAGGAAATTGCAGTTCAACCACACAGAAAACACATAGCCTGTTTAACAGGTACCCAGCATCTGCATAGTCAATCAAGTTCAGATCTTGATTATTTCTGTAAAACAATCCAAGATCCTTCATTCCTTGGAGGTATCGGAAGATGTCCTTTATGCCCTACCAATGCCTTTTGGTGGACTCTGCACTGTACCTTGCTAACAGGTTCACGGCAAATGCAATGTCCGGTCTAGTGCAGTTTGCTGAGTACATGAGTGCTCCCATTGCACTCAAGTATGGGAATTCCGGTCCCAGGACTTCCTCCCCCTCTTCCCTTGGTCGGAAAGGATCTTTTTCTTGCTGTAAAGACCTACCGATCATCGGTACTTTCGAGGGAAATGCCTTCTCGAAGCCAAACCTTTCAAGCACCTTCTGGGTGTAGGTCGACTGATGTACCAAGACTCCTTCAGGAACATGCTCAAGCTGCAAGCCTAAGCAAAACTTGGTCTTGCCCAAATCTTTCATTTCAAATTCTGACTCCAAGTAGGAGCTTGCTTCTTTTATGTCTTCGGCTGTCTCGATGATATTCAGATCATCTACATACACAGAGATTATACAGAATCCATTCTGGGATCGCCGTATAAATACACAAGGACAGTCTTCATTGTTTGTGTAGCCTTTCTTACAGAGAAAGTCGCTCAAACGATTATACCACATTCTTCCAGATTGTTTCAGTCCATACAGTGACTTTCTGAGTTTCACACTGTACAGATTTCTATTTGCTCTATCTTGGTTCGGGAGAGGAATTCCTTCAGGGACTTTCATGTAAATCTCCGAATCCAAGTTACCGTAAAGGTATGCAGTCACAACATCCATCAATTTCATTTCTAAATTCAAGTTCACTGCCATTGAGATCAAGTATCTAAAGGTAATTCCACTCATGACTGGGGAGTAGGTTTTTTCATAATCAACTCCAGGACGTTGAGTGAAACCTTGGGCTACCAGCCTTGCTTTGTATCTCACTACTTCATTTCTTTCATTTCTCTTTCGAACAAATACCCACTTGTGCCCAACGGGGTGTATGTGGGGAGGTGTGCGGCATACGGGCTCAAACACCTCTCTTTTATTCAGAGATAGCAATTCAGTTGTTATTGCCTTCTTCCAATCTTCCCAATCTGATCTTTTCTTACATTCAGCGAGCGATGCAGGCTCGGGATCAAGATCGATGATGGTGGTAATTTTCTTTGCGAAGTAGATATCGATATTAGCTGTTGTCCTATTCAGGGACTCTCCCGTGTGCACATAATTTATAGCTATTTCTTCATGAGTTGCTTCTTCTGAAGCTTCGCCTTGCGCATCGCTTCTTTCAATTGCGGTGGCAAGTCCCTTTAGTTTTTCGGCATGGATGTGTGCGCACACATTCATGCCGATGGGGATATTCAGATCCGGTATGCCCTTTTCGGAAGGTGTCATACTCGTGCCAGGTCTCAACTGGCTCCCCTTCTCATTCTGGGGGACTTCAGTGATCGGCTGTGATAAATCCCGCTTATCCTTTTTCACCAGGCGTCCCCGGTTACTAAGGATTCGAGGAACCGGAGTTCTCGTCCTCATTTTTTTTCTGAGGCCTCTAGACGAGATTAGGGATACCTTCTGCTTTCTTTGGTATTTCAACCCTCTCCGGTGCAGTACGTGCAGGCACATGTGACTTAGTCACGCTCTTCAAATCACTAAAGTGATCAGGCAGCTGATTTGCTAATGCTTGCAAATCTATTTTGTCTTCTGGACTTCTATTGTCTTCTAGACTTCTCTAGTGCGCGGGTCATCTGCATGGATTCCCCAGGCTTGCCACGTAATTTCCCGACATTCATCATCAAGGGGTTGATTTCCTCCCCCTAATGTTGGAAAATTTTTTGTGGTGACACTTGCGCTAGTTGCATAGGTGAGTGGATGTTGTAGGCCGAAGGTCTAAGGTTGATGAGATTCGCTGCATGAAGGACTGCGTGTCCCCAACATGTAGCTGGCAAATTACTTTTATGTAAACGGGGTCGGGCAATAAATTTAATTCTTTTAATTAAAGTCTCTGCCAAACCGTTCTGGGTATGGATATGCGGTACCGAGTGCTCAACTGCAATTCCCATCGCCATGCAATAATCATCAAATGCCTTTGAAGTAAATTCTCCGGCGTTGTCCATTCAGATGGACTTGATATGATGATCTGGAAACACATTTATGATGCGAATGATCTGCGAGATCAATTTTGCAAAGGCGTGGTTTCTTGTGGACAACAAACCCACATATGACCACTTTGAAGAAGCGTCAATGAGCACCATGAAATACTTAAATGGCCCTGAGACGGGCTGAATGGGACTGCAAATGTCTCCCTGGATGCGTTCCAGGAATGCAGGGACTTCATCCTTCATTTTCAGAGTGGAGGGTCTAGTTATTAGTTTCCCGGTGGCACATGCAGGGCACACAAAATCTTCATGATACGGGAAATTCTTCACATTAATATTATGCCCATGTGAGTTATTTATTATGTTTCTCATCATCCTAAGACTTGGGTGGCCTAATCTATCATGCCAGAGACAGAAGAGTTCAGAGCTTCTAAACACTGTTTTCAGAATAGTGTACGCTGCAGGCGCTTTAATTGTGGTATAATATAGCCCAGTTTCAAGTGAAGTGAGCTTTTCTAATATTCTTTTGCCATTCTCTTCGCGCTTTGTGATGAGCAGGTATTCCTTACCGTACTCTTCGTTAGTCTCAACGTGGAAACCATTTGCGCGAATATTCTTAAAACTTAGGAGAGTTCTAGCCGATTCTGGGTACAATAAGGCTTCTTCAATGACCAAAGTTGTGCCCATTGTGGCTCTTCCCGAACCAGTTATACATGCATCGCTTCTGGCGATTGTCGTAAGGCTGTCAGTGCTCTTACGAATCGACTGAAAATACTCAATCTCTCTTAAGATGATATGCGTTGTGCCGCTGCTGGCTAAGCACACTTCCTTCATAGGGCGTTACACGTGTTCTAATATAGGGTATTTTATTAATATGCATGAGAAGACAATCAACACATAGATAAAATACTCCAATATCAGAACATATCATGCCATCATAAACTGAATAAATGAATGAATTCTTCAAATATCATCCAACCATCACGAGAAAATAACAATTCTTAAGTACCATCCATGCAAATTCTAACATATTCTTCCACACAAAATAAATGACAATTAAAGTCGAAATGCATTCAGTGCATCAGACTTCTTCTGCTATTTTCTCGGGGTTGACATTCTCTTCAAGAGAAAACATAGCGTCGGCTGCTTCTAGGTCAAAAGGGGTTACTGCTATCGTGATGGTTTCAACCTTCACCAGTGCAGGCAGCTACTCCGAACTCTCCCCCTCAGCCGATGCAAAGTGGGCTTTATCCTGCCCTTTGCCATCCCGTTTTGGCTTGCTGGTCTTATTCTCTCGTGGAGCATCTGATTTGCCTTTTTGGGCTGCGGCCTTGTCCTTCCTTCCCCTTCTCTCATTAAGAGCTTTTCGCACCTTGTAGCTCCCAGCGTTGGCTTCACGGCCAGCAGAGCTCCCAGGTGGCTGAGTGACGTAGTTCTTACGAAGAACTTTGTCCTGAGCCTCCGCAACTTGCATCATATCAGTCAATTCGGCGTATTCCTCATAGCCATCTTGATGATAGTTGCGTGCGGATTGTGCTACATTGGGGTGGAAGGATTTTCTCAATTTTCTATATTGGTGTACAAATCTTGTGCAAGGTAGAATTGTACTCCCCGACCATCTTAAAGTCGACAAACCTCAGTCTGATCCACTCCTGCTCTGCTTGAGAAAGAATGGTGTACTTCAGCCTCTCAAACCACTTCTTGAATGCGGTCCAGAGTGCTAGCGCGCTTTTCTCCGCCATATACTCATTCTTGAGAGTGAGGCAGAGGTGGTGCCTGAGAAAATGAAATGCCTGATCATTCTCCTCAAATTTGGGTTGGGCGTCATTCAGTCCGCTAATCCCAATAGCCACGCGGAGCTTCCTGGCTCCAAGCACAATATCGACATCGGATGCCTACGTCAGATAGTTTTGGCCATGCTGGGCCAGCTCCTCGAACTCCCAGTTCGTGATGCTAGTCATCTAAATGTGTATAAGTCTACTGCAGGTAGACATGCATGGAATAATTCACTGCGGGTAAATAAATGGTACAAAAGGTTCTCGCAATGTTTCATAATTTTCTGAGCATTTTCTATAATTTTACTGCTAATTCCAGTGATTAAAAGCAATTTAAACAATTACAATTAACCAAAACAGTAAATAAATACAAAAAATACATAAAACAGTAATGACATAAATAAATAAGCTTCAAAAGCTAAAAATAATGTAAAATTCGGATTCCCGAGGCCCTTTTATGCTAAAATATGAAATTTCAGCAAATTATGCAATTCCAGAGGGTTTTTACGCAAATTTCCAGTTCAGAGAAAAATTCGCGCAAGTTTTTGATTTACAGGGGGTTTTCTGAAAAATTCTGGATCCGCTCGTAAATTTGAGGGCTTATTCGCAATTTTCGGAATTACGAGGCCTGTTCTGCAAAATTCTGGAGTTAAATTAAATATTCAAGGGCCTGTCGGTATTTCATAGCGTTTCGGGGGGCTCTCTGTGAAATTTCCGGCGCTCCCCACGGCCCCCCTTTTTTTCACTCCCTCCGGTTGGGCCTGCTTCCGGCCCATTCATCAGCCGGCCTCATATGGCCCACGGCCGGTTCAGAAAAGAGGGGAAGGGGTAGGGTTTACCCTACCCCGTTCACACCTAATGGCGGCGGCGGCGCTGGTTCAAATCCGAGCGGTGGCCAAGGCCCGGGCGTGGGCTCGTGCGGGCGAGGCGAGGAGCGGGTTGGTGGCCCGAGCGGAGTGGATGGAGGTTGCCGGCCGGCGGTCATGCGAGAGACCGGTCAGCTACGGGCCGAGAGCGGGCGTGCGCGGCACGGGCGGCGGGCGGTGGTGGCTGCGGGCCGTCGTGTGGCCGGCGGTGAGCGGCTAGGTGGTGCGGGTGGCCGGGGCTACGAGCCAAGCGGCTAGGTGGCCGGAGCCATCGGCGCGAGGCGGCCGGGCGACATGGCAACTCGGGTAGCGGCCGATTCAAGCGGCGACGTGGGCGCGGACCTCGAGCTGCGCATGCGGAAGAGGAAGAGCCGGCTTCTGGGCCGGCAGCCGGTGCGGCGGCATGCGGGGCCGATTTGGCTGCGGGCCGAAGGTGGGCGACTGTGCGCGTGCGGGCGCAGTGGAGCCAGGTTGATGGGGCGGTGTACCAAGGCGGCTGGTTGCGGTGGCTGCGGGCCAGGTATCCGGGCGCAAGGCGCCGGCTTCAAACACGAGCTGCGGCAGCCATGGGGGCTCGGCTTCGGGCCGGGCGACCTTGGGAGGCGCGTGTCAGCAAGCATGGCAGCGATGCAGGGCTAGGCGGCCGTCCGTGCAGGGGCGGCAGCCAGCACTTCGGGCGCTGGGCCATGGCCGGCTATTGCTCCGGGTGGTGCTGGTCAGTGGTAAGCTGACGATCGGCGACATCCTTGCATGCGGCGGCCATACAGAGCCGCCTGTTCCAAAAGTTCCCCACCTCTTTACTTTATGCAATGACTGTGCAGAGAAGATGCAATTACAGAACAAAAAACATACATATTTCCTCCTTTTTTCGATTCTAATATACGATGCAATCAACATCTACCCCTTTTTCGCAATCTACCGATCGATATTGTGCCGGCGATTTCGGATCTGCTCGCGGTAGATTTAGGGCGGATTTACATCGTTTCTAATCTACAGTGCAATCAACATCTACCCCGTTTCACAATCTACCGATCGGCATTGTGCCGGCGACTTCAAGTCTGCTCGCGGTAGATTAGGGCGGATTTGCACCGTAGAATTTCAATCTAGAACGCGAAAGAAAATACAGATTCAAAAGCGATCTAGAAAATTCAATCTGTGCTTCGATGATTACCTCGTTCACCGGAGCGAAGTCGTGCTGATAACGTGTTGAGAAACCGTCGCTGGCGACCAGTCCGAGCGATTCCTCTGTTTAGAACAAGAACGAATCAATCACAGAATCACAGAAGAATAGATTGAACACACAGAGAGATAGAGAGAACTCCTGATCTTTCTTTATTGCTTTCATTCATGTGTACATAATGAGGAGGTATGGCTCTCTATTTATAGACTACAATGAGGTGCCCACCATGGGCCCTGGGCTGCCGGCCCAGGCCCAGGTTTCTTAACACATATGACTTACAGGTGCTAAGAAAAATATACTAAAAATTCTCATAAAAAGAAAACCAACAACGGCGGTAAACACGGAAATATGGCACGAAAAAGAAAGAGGAACTGGTCGCATGAAAAAAAAAGGAAAATTGCGACCTGAAAAATAGGGCGTAGGAAAGCAGGGCATATTTTCCTTGTGCCTGAAGTGAAGTCCAATGAAGTTGCTCCCATTGCAACCATCCGGTGGACTGAGCACCGCCCACTTATCCATGAAATATCTGCACTTCTACCTATTGCAGGAAAATGGTTTTACATTTACCAAATATATATGTAGCTACACCGCAAAGTTTTTATTATCTATGCATGTGTTTAACCAAAATTTAATTAGGATATTAAATAAAAATACTATTCATTGTGAGAAGCCTTCGGTGCATCACATGCAGGTGGAGAGGGAAACAAGATGTATGACATACAGAGAGTGAAGTAGCGTATAGCACAGGAGCAACACTGTGGCGCGGATGTCTGCACCCGGCGGATAGGCCACGCCGCCCCTCGCAGCAAGGGAGTGTCCGCCCTGGGCGGACATCCACTGGGTAGCAAAGGGGTAGCACAAGAGATCAAAAGACTTAAAAGGAAAGAACAACACATTTTAGATGTATTTTGAAACATCCAAAATTTGCAAAAACCAAAATTTGAGTTGATTGGCTTTGATTTGAGCTCCATCTCCTCCACAACTCTAATCTACACCAATCTCAAAGCATCACAGCCCCTTAATCCTTGTCAGCACGGCGTGATCACGGTGGAAACGGAGGATTGCGGCACGGCACTGTTCACCGGCCGAAAATATCGCCGCCGCCTCTGATTTTTGCCGCCACCGTTCCTTCGCGAGCCTTCGCGCCCCCGCTGCTTCCGTCCGCTTGTCAGCCACCGTACCAACGCCATAAATGCGCCTACCCCGGTGTCAGATGCCGTCGAGCGCTCTCGCCGCTCCCGTGCCCTGTTTCGCCTCCGCCGCTGCCCGCCTCTACCGTTTTCTCGCCTCTTCCTCTCACAGCTGCAGCCGCCCCGTACACGGCCGACCTCTGAGCCCTGGAATGCCGTGGAGTAACGGCCAAGCCGTCCGAGGCTTCCCGATCTCCAGCTCATCGCCACCGGGATATTTCCCCGCCGCCTCTCGGTGCCAACCGCCTTTCCCGCTTATTTAAGCCCGGCCGAGCTCCCCATTGAGACCCACCAGCGCCCCTGAAGCTCACTAGCCACCCCCGAGCGTCCCCCTTCCCTCCCAACTCCGGTAATCTCGAAAATCCCCAAATCCGTGCCCTAACTCAATGTCTTCTCTCCGGCCACCCACTCTCCAATTCCCTCCTCCAGTAGCATCCCCGAACCCCCTAAAGCCTCCCCAAAGCCCTGCCCTAGCCTCCCGAACCCCCACCTTCCCTGGCACCGTGAGCCGCCCCACTACCAAAACCCGCCGCCGTGGCCAGCCTAGCCCAAGCTTCCCGAGCTTCGGCCGACCCCTCCTTAAGCTCACCTAAACCCTAGTGATGCTCAAGAACCGGCCCAGTTGCCCTAGCAACCCCCCTTTCGCCCTAATTTTCAAAAATGGCCGAGGGATAAGACGGCCTCGCCGCCGGCGATTGCCGCCTCCGCCAGCCTTCCAACCACCCAAAATGAGCTCCCCTCAGTGCCCTCAACCCGCCCGTACCCTCGGCTTCCGTCGCGCTTAACCCTAGCACCGCCGCCAACCGCCGCCCTTCTCCTCTGTTCGTTGCGCGCGCGCGGGCTGGAGGAAGAAGAAGCACAGTGCCGCCCCGCCCGCGACGCGGTTGGACCCAGCCAGCGCGCCCGCACCAGCCGCGCCCGTTCCGCCCGACCGAGTCCGGCGCGACGCGTCTCGACCCAACCCGCTCGCCCGCGCCGAGCTCGCCCGACCGCGCCGCTCGCCCGGACCCGAGGAACAGTGCTGCACCCGGGGCGACGCGGTTCGACCGAGTCAGCTCGCCGCGCCTGGTCCGAACCCGGTGAACAGTGACCGACCGAGCCGCGTGAACAGTGCTTGACCCAAATTCAAAAACACAAGTTTATACTCCCCGGATTCGTCTCGAGCCCGCCAACCCAAATCCAAGGCCCATTTTCCCATATAACTCTCCTACAAGCCCAAATGCCCAATCTAATGGAGTTTCTCGGATTTTCTTTATTCTTTTATTTTCTTTATTCCTCGCTCAATCCTTCGAGCCTGGATTGATTTATTTTACTTGTTTTACGTTAGCTTCCGGAGTCGAGGTTTCGCAGGAGCAGGAGGGTGAAGAACTGAAGTTCAGGACGAGTCCGCCGAAGAATACGAGATTATCGAAATCGTAAATCCGCAAGGCAAGTCACACATATTTTTGGACATGTTGATCCTACATTTCCTAAGTTATTTACTTATTTGTACTTTCATTATGCTATTTGCCCTGTTATTTTATGTACAATAAATGCTTAGAATGACATGATATTAGTTATGTCCTACCACCCGAAAAAGCCCAGTCTAATTTGATGGCCATATTCACCTTGACAAGATACAGTAATATTAAATATAGTAATAATGTAAATATGATAGTTTAGAGAATTGATATCTTCTGAAGGAAGTGGAACTTATTTGGGAAGTGGCTCTATGGTAAGCGAGGATCGCTGGATCCTGTGACCTGGGGCGAAGGCAAATGTTACAAATCAATGGGAGTGTCAAATCACTGGACAGATTTGTAGAAGGGAATTTGCCACCGGTGAAATTATAAGGACTAGACCCTTATGCTAAGTAAAGAACATAGTGACCGCCCAACCACAAGCGTTGATACGTCAAACCTGGGCTAGTAACTGCTCAACTTCGATTGAACCTTTACATAGGCGGTTGGAGGCAAAGTGTGAGTACATACGGAAGGGAGTTAAGGGAGGGCCGTATGGAAGTTGGCACCGTTATTGTGTTTATTATTGATTTGATTATCGGGTGTCCACACAATAGTAGACTGAGACGAGTCAGAGGTTGTGGCCTGGGCTTGTTGAGGAAGTCTACTAGGTAGAGGCTATATAAAGGATTGAGCAGTGAACAACCTTGTTTCCTTTACTCTTTGGCGCGGAGTTAAGGAATCTTGTGGGTAAAGCAGGGCAACTTTGCAAAGTCATGACTAATGGTATTCGAATACGCCGTACTTCCGGTCAATGGAGTTATGTTTAATGGGTGAATCCAACAACAAAGCATAAGTAGATTTGGAAAGGATTTTGGTAATGTTGGTGGTCTGGTAATTGAACCTTGAAAACCCCCTAAAACTTATAGAAAGCTAAAATTTTGTGTTTAAAACCTGTTTTCAACTAAAACTGCATCCACATAAAATAACAGACATGCTTCCCTTTATTTGTTATACCTTGCATATAGTTATTGTTAAGCTCCGTGTGACTTGTTGAGTACGGTGGTTGTACTCATGCTTGCTAAAAACATAAACAGAAATAGCCAGCAATAAAGAGGCAGATGGAGGCAAAGGGATGGAACTACGAGATCAAGGATACGTGGAAATTAGGGCCGTCCTCCGCTCAGGCGTGCCTGTGGCGTTCTTTTGTTTGTAAGTTATCTAAGGGCCGCTTGCCCTTCTGTATTACTTGGCCTTTATGCCTTTATACTAATAAAGTTGGCTTTTGTCTTAAGCATGTGTTGGCAATGTTATACACTCGATTGATGTAACTCGCAACTGAACAGTCCTGGGCGGTTGCGAGGGTTTCATAATACTCCCAGAAATGGGGGTGTTACAGAGTGGTATCAGAGCCCCTGCTTGCTTGACCGTAGGATGACCCTAAGTGTGTTAGATGTGTTTGCAAAAACTATTTTGTTAAAAAAATGAATTACATAAAATATAGGTAATATTCTTGTATAACTTCTTTTCCCCTGTCTATATTAGTGTTATTTAATACTAAATTTTGTTTTCCTAAAACTATTTATATCCATTCTTGTCTAAATTCAAATTTGGCGATGTGAGTAGATGTCAAAAAAAAAGAGGAAAAAAAAGAGAAGAAAAAGTAAAAGAGTTAGAAAGTGTAGAGCTGTGTGCGTTAGTATAGTTGAACCCTTCGGTAGTAGTATCTTCTTGGCTGTGTAAAACAAGTTGAGATGTGTACCTTATAAGAATGGTATGTATCCAGCTTGTGTAATGAATGGAAACTATCTTTGCCTAGTTGATAATTTGTTTGCTACAAGTATCTCTAGTCTACCCTCTTCAAATTTCAGTCTTTCTATTTCACTCTAAGTCCTTACCTATTTCATTCTAATCTTACCCAACGTTCTGAATCCTTACTTCTCTATCTGACTTCCTTAAAAACTCGTTGCAGACCTAGCTCCCAATCCCATTAATCAAGATGGCTGAAACTGAAAATGGATCACAAGAGCAAGACCATTCTTATCCAGAAGAAGCAAGGCAGCCAAACATAATAAACCTATTGGTAGCAATGGAAGAAAGCCGGCATCAAGCGGAACTTAGTCAAGCCAGCAAGATGGAACAGCATACTAAGCTGTTAGCACAAATTGTTATGAGAAGTGGAGGAAACAGTCAGCAAGGACTGCCCGTACAACCAAAATGGGCAGATTTTCATAAGACCCGACCACCAGTCTTTTCTTCCTCACCTGACCCAATGATGGCAGAAGATTGGTTTAGAGATGTAGAAAGAAAGTTAAATACTGTTCAATGTAACGATAAGGAAAAGGTGTTATACGCCTCCCATCAGTTGCAAGGCCCAGCAGCAGCCTGGTGGATGAATTATCAAGCTATGATTGAAGGTCGAGAAATTTCTTGGAAGGAATTTGAGGATTCTTTCCGCCAAACCCATGTACCTACTGGGATGGTTGAAGCTAAGCGTCGAGAATTTCTCGCGTTGAAGCAAAGAGGATGCACGATCACAGAGTATCTTCATCAATTTAACGCATTGGCCCGTTACGCCCCTGACGATGTGAAAACTGAGGAGAAAAAGATGGAAAGATTTAGAGAAGGATTGCAGATATCTTTAAAGCATCATATCTCGGCTATGGACTTTAAAAATTTTCCTTCAATGGTAAATAAACTTATTATATCAGAGGAAACCAAAAAGGGGTTAGAAGATATACAGAAGAGGAAAATAGCACAAGTAACATCATCGTCAGATGCACCTCGGAAACGAGTAATCCTAGCATCCCAGTTCAAAAACCAGCAAGGCAAGAAAATGATATTTACTCCAAGACCACAATTGCAAATGAACCAGAATACCACAAGTCCACCACAAGATACAGTGAGAGCCTTAAATCCGAAGTGCTTTAGTTGTGGTGGGAACCATCCACAGGAGCAGTGTCCACAGTGGCCTCCTGCTTGTTTCCATTGTGGCCAAGTGGGTCATTTCAAGAATCAGTGCCCAAGAAGGGGACTGCCTTCTGAAGTGGCAAAGGCTCAAGTCCGGACACAAGCATCTTCGCCACAAAAGAAAGAAGACCAGAGCCAACAGTCTACAGACAAGACAGCAAGAATTCAGACGACAGCTACAACGCCAGCAACGGACAAGGACAAAGGAATACTGAGACCAGTCCAAGGAAGAATAAATCATATCTCGGCAGAAGAAGCAACTAGAGCCAACGATGGCATCGTTGATGCATTGAGTCAGAAAAGGTACCATGGCGAACAAGGTCAGATAGCAACCTTAGAAATTCAACAGACTCTAACTGATCAGATCAAGACAACCCAAGAGAATGATGAAGAAATACAGCGACTTATAAAGAAAAGTCAAGAGGAAAGTTCAACTGAGTTTGTTAAAGATGATCAAGGGATCCTGAGGTTCCAAGGTCGTTATTGTATACCTAATGATAAAGAGCTGAAGGACTTGATTTTACGAGAAGGCCACTCATCTCAATTTTCCATACATCCAGGAGGAACTAAAATGTATCAAGACTTAAAGAAGAGATATTGGTGGAGAAAAATGAAAAAGGAAATAGCAGAGTATATTGCACGCTGTGACACATGTCAAAAGATAAAAATAGATCATCAGAAACCATCAGGATTGTTAAACCCTTTACCCATCCCAGAAGGGAAATGGGAAGATATTGGTATGGACTTTATCACGGGATTCCCAAAAACCCGCAACGGTTACGATGCTATTTGGGTAATCGTAGACCGACTGACAAAGGTAGCACACTTCATACCAATCAAGCAAACCTATGGCAAGAACAAACTAGCAGAGTTATACTTAACCAAGATTGTGGTATTACATGGAATACCAAAGAGGATAGTATCTGATCGAGGAGCACAATTTACGTCTGTTTTCTGGGAAAAATTGCATGAGGCAATGGGAACAGACCTAGCATTCAGTACAGCCTACCATCCACAAACCGGAGGACAGACAGAACGAGTAAACCAAATCCTAGAAGACATGTTGCGAGCATGTGCGCTAGTATATGGAGCAGCTTGGGATATGTGCTTACCATTTGCAGAATTCTCTTACAATAACAGTTATCAAGCTAGTATCAAGATGGCACCATTTGAAGCCCTGTATGGAAGAGCATGTAGAACACCATTGAATTGGACTGAAATCGGAGAACGGGAGTTCTTAGGACCACAAGTCGTTCAAGATGCAGAAGCCCACATCAAGATTATTCAAGACAAAATGAAGATGGCCCAGAGACGACAGAAGCGTTATGCTGATACTCGTCGAAAAGACTTAAATTTTAAAGTTGAAGATTTGGTATATCTCAAGGTCACGCCATTCAAGTCAGTAAAGAGATTTCAAATTAAGGGAAAGCTAGCCCCAAGGTATATTGGTCCGTTCAAGATTCTCGAGAGAATAGGAGAAGTAGCTTATAAGTTGCAGTTGACACCGAATCTGGCAAGAGTACATAATATATTTCATGTATCCCAGCTACGGAAATGTCTCCGCCATCCCACAGAGCAAGTGCCAGTTGATGACATAGACTTACGAGATGACCTATCATATGCCGAAGAGCCAATCCAAGTTCTAGAAACTACAGAAAGACAGTTGAAGGGTAAAAATGTCAGATTCCATAAAATTCAGTGGCGAAATCACACTGAAGATGAGGCAACATGGGAAAAGGAATCGGATCTACAGCGAGAATTTCCCAACCTACTCCTTGGCCCGAGTTGATCTCGAGGATGAGATCCTTTTTAAGGAGGGTAGGTTGAAACATCCAAAATTTGCAAAAACCAAAATTTGAGTTGATTGGCTTTGATTTGAGCTCCATCTCCTCCACAACTCTAATCTACACCAATCTCAAAGCATCACAGCCCCTTAATCCTTGTCAGCACGGCGTGATCACGGTGGAAACGGAGGATTGCGGCACGGCACTGTTCACCGGCCGAAAATATCGCCGCCGCCTCTGATTTTTGCCGCCACCGTTCCTTCGCGAGCCTTCGCGCGCCCGCTGCTTCCGTCCGCTTGTCAGCCACCGTACCAACGCCATAAATGCGCCTACCCCGGTGTCAGATGCCGTCGAGCGCTCTCGCCGCTCCCGTGCCCTGTTTCGCCTCCGCCGCTGCCCGCCTCTACCGTTTTCTCGCCTCTTCCTCTCACAGCTGCAGCCGCCCCGTACACGGCCGACCTCTGAGCCCTGGAATGCCGTGGAGTAACGGCCAAGCCGTCCGAGGCTTCCCGATCTCCAGCTCATCGCCACCGGGATATTTCCCCGCCGCCTCTCGGTGCCAACCGCCTTTCCCGCTTATTTAAGCCCGGCCGAGCTCCCCATTGAGACCCACCAGCGCCCCTGAAGCTCACTAGCCACCCCCGAGCGTCCCCCTTCCCTCCCAACTCCGGTAATCTCGAAAATCCCCAAATCCGTGCCCTAACTCAATGTCTTCTCTCCGGCCACCCACTCTCCAATTCCCTCCTCCAGTAGCATCCCCGAACCCCCTAAAGCCTCCCCAAAGCCCTGCCCTAGCCTCCCGAACCCCCACCTTCCCTGGCACCGTGAGCCGCCCCACTACCAAAACCCGCCGCCGTGGCCAGCCTAGCCCAAGCTTCCCGAGCTTCGGCCGACCCCTCCTTAAGCTCACCTAAACCCTAGTGATGCTCAAGAACCGGCCCAGTTGCCCTAGCAACCCCCCTTTCGCCCTAATTTTCAAAAATGGCCGAGGGATAAGACGGCCTCGCCGCCGGCGATTGCCGCCTCCGCCAGCCTTCCAACCACCCAAAATGAGCTCCCCTCAGTGCCCTCAACCCGCCCGTACCCTCGGCTTCCGTCGCGCTTAACCCTAGCACCGCCGCCAACCGCCGCCCTTCTCCTCTGTTCGTTGCGCGCGCGCGGGCTGGAGGAAGAAGAAGCACAGTGCCGCCCCGCCCGCGACGCGGTTGGACCCAGCCAGCGCGCCCGCACCAGCCGCGCCCGTTCCGCCCGACCGAGTCCGGCGCGACGCGTCTCGACCCAACCCGCTCGCCCGCGCCGAGCTCGCCCGACCGCGCCGCTCGCCCGGACCCGAGGAACAGTGCTGCACCCGGGGCGACGCGGTTCGACCGAGTCAGCTCGCCGCGCCTGGTCCGAACCCGGTGAACAGTGACCGACCGAGCCGCGTGAACAGTGCTTGACCCAAATTCAAAAACACAAGTTTATACTCCCCGGATTCGTCTCGAGCCCGCCAACCCAAATCCAAGGCCCATTTTCCCATATAACTCTCCTACAAGCCCAAATGCCCAATCTAATGGAGTTTCTCGGATTTTCTTTATTCTTTTATTTTCTTTATTCCTCGCTCAATCCTTCGAGCCTGGATTGATTTATTTTACTTGTTTTACGTTAGCTTCCGGAGTCGAGGTTTCGCAGGAGCAGGAGGGTGAAGAACTGAAGTTCAGGACGAGTCCGCCGAAGAATACGAGATTATCGAAATCGTAAATCCGCAAGGCAAGTCACACATTTTTGGACATGTTGATCCTACATTTCCTAAGTTATTTACTTATTTGTACTTTCATTATGCTATTTGCCCTGTTATTTTATGTACAATAAATGCTTAGAATGACATGATATTAGTTATGTCCTACCACCCGAAAAAGCCCAGTCTAATTTGATGGCCATATTCACCTTGACAAGATACAGTAATATTAAATATAGTAATAATGTAAATATGATAGTTTAGAGAATTGATATCTTCTGAAGGAAGTGGAACTTATTTGGGAAGTGGCTCTATGGTAAGCGAGGATCGCTGGATCCTGTGACCTGGGGCGAAGGCAAATGTTACAAATCAATGGGAGTGTCAAATCACTGGACAGATTTGTAGAAGGGAATTTGCCACCGGTGAAATTATAAGGACTAGACCCTTATGCTAAGTAAAGAACATAGTGACCGCCCAACCACAGGCGTTGATACGTCAAACCTGGGCTAGTAACTGCTCAACTTCGATTGAACCTTTACATAGGCGGTTGGAGGCAAAGTGTGAGTACATACGGAAGGGAGTTAAGGGAGGGCCGTATGGAAGTTGGCACCGTTATTGTGTTTATTATTGATTTGATTATCGGGTGTCCACACAATAGTAGACTGAGACGAGTCAGAGGTTGTGGCCTGGGCTTGTTGAGGAAGTCTACTAGGTAGAGGCTATATAAAGGATTGAGCAGTGAACAACCTTGTTTCCTTTACTCTTTGGCGCGGAGTTAAGGAATCTTGTGGGTAAAGCAGGGCAACTTTGCAAAGTCATGACTAATGGTATTCGAATACGCCGTACTTCCGGTCAATGGAGTTATGTTTAATGGGTGAATCCAACAACAAAGCATAAGTAGATTTGGAAAGGATTTTGGTAATGTTGGTGGTCTGGTAATTGAACCTTGAAAACCCCCTAAAACTTATAGAAAGCTAAAATTTTGTGTTTAAAACCTGTTTTCAACTAAAACTGCATCCACATAAAATAACAGACATGCTTCCCTTTATTTGTTATACCTTGCATATAGTTATTGTTAAGCTCCGTGTGACTTGTTGAGTACGGTGGTTGTACTCATGCTTGCTAAAAACATAAACAGAAATAGCCAGCAATAAAGAGGCAGATGGAGGCAAAGGGATGGAACTACGAGATCAAGGATACGTGGAAATTAGGGCCGTCCTCCGCTCAGGCGTGCCTGTGGCGTTCTTTTGTTTGTAAGTTATCTAAGGGCCGCTTGCCCTTCTGTATTACTTGGCCTTTATGCCTTTATACTAATAAAGTTGGCTTTTGTCTTAAGCATGTGTTGGCAATGTTATACACTCGATTGATGTAACTCGCAACTGAACAGTCCTGGGCGGTTGCGAGGGTTTCATAATACTCCCAGAAATGGGGGTGTTACATATTTTTTTAGTGTTCGTGTAATTAATTTTTTTTATATTTTTAGTGTAATTAGCATAGGGTCTACCACGGGTCTAAATGGAGCTTAATTAGCAATAATTCGATGAATTATCAGGTTCATAGCAATACATAGTTGTATGCGTAAGGCATATTAATCATATTAGGAATTGAGATTACAGGCTATATACAATAATAAAAAAATTGGCTTACAAAAGTATGTTGAACCTTTGAGAGGCAAAGCAAAGATCGAATTGAAGCTATAGTAGGTCTGAACAAGAATAGAGAGAATATTAGGAAATGAGATTACAGACTATATACAATAATTGAAAAACATTGTCTCAATCAAATTATACGTGCAAAAGACCAAAGTCTAAAAGACTAGTAATATATATTTACGTGGCATCTACATTCTAGCACCAAGAGGTGTCCTTAATCTTAACAATTGCTTACATGGATGCAAATTGCAAATTATATAAGAAACAAAAGTCTAATAACTAACTTTAAGGAAGTAATAGGGCTAGCCTTACCATTGTGCAGACTATTTTGCTAGTTTTATTTAGAAATACTAAAATTTTTTATCTGACGACAGAAACGGTTGGGGAAAAGGGACCGGGTTTATCCTTTTCTCTTCTGTTCCATGAGATGGTTGATATAATTGTTGATGGATGCAAGATAAATCTTTACGATATTTCTATCTATTATTATATTATTAAAATAACGGTTAAAGAAGCTACCACGTTTACTCTTAAGGGTTAGAATTTCCCATGTTAGCCAGAGAAAAAAAGAAAAAAGATCTACACAATTGATTACGGTGAGTTCAGATTATAACGGTGTAAATTAAATAGGTGATATGAGAGATGTTACAATAGTATAAATAATATAACTATACTTTCGTAATAAGCATTAGAGTTCTATAACAAGAACAACTCTTTGTTTAGATATAAATAGATGTATTATAGTATTTAGTTGCGCAATTACACGAAAAATTTGACTAATTTTACAAGTTATTGTGTAATGTAATTTTAAGCGGTGGACTAATCTTTGATAAACTACTAGTCGAATACTCGTGCGTTGCTACGGATTTTTAAAATTTATCATATTACATGGATTAAAACTCATGGGTGGTAATTTTTTTTAAAATATGCATACAAACATGTTCTAAAAGTTTTTAAATCTGTCAAGTAAGTCGAAAACCGTCGATCACACCTTATGGTCATAAGTCGGAAGATATCAATCACACCTCGTGATCCTAGGTTGGGAGCCCTTGAGCACACCTCGTCGTCGTAAGTCGGAAGCCGTCGACCATCGCGTGTGATCGTAGGTTGGGAGTGATCGACCATCGCTGGTGGTCATAAGTTGGCAACAGTCGACGATCGATCGTAGTCCTAAATCGGGAGCCTTCAACAATGGCTCATGGTTGTACACCGGAAGCCGATGACCATCGTTCATGGTTATAAGTCGGAAGCCATCGAGGATACCTCGTGGTCATAAGTCGGAACACATCAACCAGCACTCGTAGTCATAAGTCGGAAGACATCGACCACAACTCGTGGTCGTAAGTCGAAACACATCGACCAATGCTCATGGTCGTAAATTAGAAGCCATCGATCACACCTCATGGTCGTAAGTTAGAAGCCGTCGATCATCGTGCATGATTGTAGGTCGAGAGCAGTCGACCATCGCTGGTGGTCGTACATTGGCAGTCCTTCGGTGCACTTGTGCTCTATCGCCCGATTGCCGATGCCAGCCTGCTCGACGCCGACTTCGACCACGGCCCCGACTTTAACCACAGCCCCTTTCGACTTCAACCACTACCCCCTTCAACCACTGTCCCCTTCAATCACGACCCTTCGATGTCGACCACTTTCCCCTTCGAAACCATGGCCCCCTTCGACCATGGCTTCAACCACCTTGTGGGTCTTGCCATCGAGGGTGGGGAGCTCGATCTCAGGGTGACTTGGGGTAGGCGATGAGGATGTCCAACTGGAGGGGGAACTCGTAGCGGTGGAGGTTGTGGACGAACAAGCAGGTGCCCTCTGGGTTGGTGCTATGACTACGACCATGACCGCTACAACCACGTCCACGGGCGCTACGACTATGACCATGACCGCAACTTCGAACATTGCCCCGTTCGACTTCGTGCATTGCCTCCTTCGACTTCAAGCACTGTCCCCTTTGACTTTGACCACTGCCTCCTTCAACCGCTTTTCCCTTTGACCACGACTCTTTGACGTTGATCACTTCCCTCTTCGACCACGGATTTTCAACTTCAACCATGAATCTGCGACTTCGATCACTATCCCCTTCAACCACGACCCTTCGACGACCATGGCCCTTCGACGTCGACCACTTCCCCCTTCAACCATCGCCCCTTCGATCACTGTCCCCTTTGACCATGGTCCTTCGACGTCGGTTATTTTCCCTTTCGACTACGGCTTAGACCATAGATCTTTGACTTTGACCACGGATCTTCGACTTCGACCACTATCCCCTTCGACCATGGTCCTTCGACGACCATGGCCCTTCGACGTCGACCACTTCCCCCTTCGACCACCGTCCCCTTCGACCACTGTCCCCTTCGACCATGACCCTTTGACGTCAACCACTGTCCCCTTCGACCACGGCCCTTTGACGTCGACCACGGCTTTTACTTTGACCACTGTCCCCTTCGATGACCACGACCCTTCGATGTCGACCACTTTCCCCCCTTCAACCACGACATCGACTTTGACCATGGATCTTTAACTTCGGCCATGGCCCCTCAACCACGACCCTCTTCTACCACAGCTCTGACGTCGACCAAGACCCCTTCAACCATAGCCCCGACGTCGACCACAGCCCTTCGACTTTGACCACGGACCGACTTCGTCCATGGCCCTTCGACTTCTACCACTGCCCTTTCGACCAATGCCCCTTCGACCACAGCGCGACGGGTTCCAAACGAAGAGCAGGAGGAGGTAGAGAAGCTCACCGAGCGAGCGACCGCTGGGCGGCGACGGGGGAGAGCCACATGGGCGGGCGTAGTAAGAGGAAGTCGCCGCCATCGCTGAGTGTCCTTCTCTCTGATCCACTGGCCGTTGTCGCCAAGCGCCATTCACTCCGATCCACCAGCCGCTGTCCCCGAGCATCGTGCCGCTGGTTGGAGGGGCGATGGGAAATGGAATTGGTGCAACGCCTTGGGGAAAATTGGGGGACTACGACTAGACGCTGCCGCACGGGGAAGGAATTGGCGGTGGCGGCGCCGAGGAGGAGGAGGAGGCGCGACACGAGGGTTCGGGGGAGAAGGAGGCGGCGGTTGCGGGAGGTGGAGGTTGAGAGGCGGCGACGGGCAGATGGGAGAGGAAGAGAAGAGGATGCGGGGGAAGAAAAGAGGAGTGTGGTCCACGCGTCGGCCTGACCTTTTCTACGAGGAGTGGAAGAACTACCTACATGCGGATCTGGATGGTTGATCTTTGATCGGGTGGCTGAGAAGAGGGAGGAGAATAGACCGACGACCCTATTTTTATAAGAGTATTGCTATACAACAATCGACTGTTTTTGAGGAAAAAACAATCAGATTGATCTGGAGCGTTAGATCTCCATCCAACGGATCCACTCATACAAGCCCCCCTCCAAAAAAATGATCCCCTCTAAAAAAAATAATCTAGTGCGTTGGATCTCCTTGTAACAGCTCAAAATCTGACTGTTTTTATCCTCAAAAACAGTTGAATGTTGTATAGACACTCCTTTTCTATAATAGTAGAGATAACACACATTCCAACCGGTGTGAAGTGCCAAGTCTCCATGCAGCTGTTCAGCCTGTTCCCCCTGCAGACATTCCGTTTACTCGGCTAGCCAACAACCAGGCCTGAAGGGAAGGGGGTTTAGGGGTAGCCGCCTACCCAACAGCAACAGATTCCAGATTCCACCACCTCCGAACAAAGCCTAAAACCCCTCCTCCCTCCCGACGATAAGGCGACCGCCCACCTGAAATCCTACTTCTCCTCTTCCCCCAAATCTCAGGTGCCGGCCGATTGCGCCGCAAAGCGCGCCGTGGTGGGTTCTTGGGGTTGCGGCGGCCGGAATCGCTCTTGGTAAGTAGGATTCTGGCCTCGATCCTCTCCGTCCAAATTTCTGCTTTGTTTGAACCCTAATCTTAGCTGCATTCGCCGGATTGGGGATCAGATGAGCCTGGTGTGCGATCCTGCGTAGTGTCCCCGCTCCGCTGCTGGTTGATGGCAAGACGGGGAGCCTGTTTTGTTTTTGTGCTTATGGTACGAGGTATTCGTTGATAAATTTCTCTTCTTGCAAGATTGATACGCGTAGGTAGATATAGATAGATGGCACGCATGTATGGATTTCTTGTTCCATTTCTTGGTGAGCCTATCTCACCTCTGCTTATTGTTCTTTTGTCCCAATTTCTTGTAGATATGAGCAGCCTCCAACCCCATTGGTGAAGCGTTTTGGTACCCTCAGGAAAAGAGCACCAACGATTGTCCTGCCACTTTAGCTTGTTGAGATGGCGACACAACTTCCGTGCTCCACGCAGCTCGCTCCGTCGTCCCCTAGATGGGGAAATGAAGCAGGGAGCTGGAGGGCTACATCTGGGAGGATATTGGTCAGAAACACTCCATTTTTGGGTCACTCTCACTTCAGGTGCTGTGCAAGCCCCCGCAATGCTAGCTCGTTTCAGAAGAAAGACTCGTTCTTGGACCTCCATCCAGAGGTGCCCCTGCTCCGAGGTGAAAAGAACGATGAGGTTGTGGACCCGAGGAATGGTTCTTCTGATAATAGCCCGTTAGAGGGGCTGGGGGTACTGACAGATCGGAATGATTACGAGGCCAAGATCAAGGTCATTGGAGTTGGGGGCGGGGGTTCAAATGCTGTCAACAGGATGATTGAGAGCTCCATGAATGGTGTTGAGTTTTGGATCGTGAACACTGATGTGCAGGCGATAAGGATGTCCCCGGTGTATCCCCAGAATAGGTTGCAGATTGGGCAGGAGCTGACTAGAGGTCTGGGTGCAGGGGGTAACCCTGATATTGGGATGAATGCCGCGAAGGAGAGCAGTGAGTCCATTCAGGAAGCACTTTATGGTTCTGACATGGTTTTTGTGACGGTAAATGTCACCACCTAGATGGCTTGACGTGTGAAATCATTATACATTGGGATACAATAATACTCTTTTGGTGTCTAAATTGCAGGCTGGAATGGGTGGAGGAACTGGAACTGGAGCTGCTCCTGTAATTGCTGTAATTGCCAAGTCCATGGGTATACTGACTGTCGGTATTGTCACAACACCATTCTCATTTGAGGGGAGGAGGCGGGCTGTTCAGGCTCAAGAAGGGATAGCAGCCTTGAGAAATAGTGTGGACACACTCATTGTCATCCCAAATGACAAGCTATTGTCTGCTGTTTCTCCAAACACTCCTGTAACAGAAGCATTCAACTTGGCTGATGATATTCTTCGGCAAGGCATTCGTGGTATCTCTGATATTATTACGGTAAAGTGATGTCTGCAATTTAATACCACCATCACCATGTCACGAAAGGCAGAAGAATCAACTTGAGAAAATCAAAGATATCTAAGTTACGATGCACAAGAAAATATTTGATTTACAGAAATTTAATTTCCTCTTCTCCTTTGCAGGTTCCTGGGTTGGTTAATGTTGATTTTGCTGATGTGCGAGCAATCATGCAAAATGCAGGGTCATCTTTGATGGGTATAGGGACTGCTACAGGTATTAAATTTGGAATAAATTTATATAATGTATTGCTTGACATTTATATGACTACTACACGGTATCCAACTCCATTCTTTCTGCAAGTTGAATTCTTCTTGTTTGCACCCTGTTTCTTCGGAAATTTCATTACACACTAAGCTAGGAGCAAACACTGTTAGAGGAGAGAAGTGATTGCTTGTTATCAATGTGATGTTGATAGTGTGCTACTGCTAACTGCTAACATAGTAATAGTTGTGATGTGTGCTATTATAACTTGAATATGTGGTTGTTGTGTAGCTTCAGAATTGTTATTTTCCTTCTTGTGGAATCAAGTAAATAGCATTAAGTATTTTGTCCCACTGACACTCTGTTACTGTTGATTAACAAAGAAAATTAATTGCATGCCATACTAAGCATGTATACTTGTCCCCTTCTTGTCAGTTATTAATAATAAAATTGTATGCTAAAATTGATGATCTAACATATTTGATATTTGTACGAGAACCAATCAATTGATGATATATGCCTGGTAGAAAGTCATGAGCTGAGTTCAGTTTGCTTGGCACAACTCTGCAGTTTTTCTGCTTCCACATAGATGCATAGATAACTAAATTAACTTTTACTTGTGCATTTATTTATCAAATTGCTTTAAATTTTCAGGAAAGTCAAGAGCAAGAGATGCTGCTCTTAATGCTATTCAGTCGCCACTGCTAGATATTGGAATTGAAAGAGCCACAGGCATTGTGTGGAATATCACTGGGGGAACTGATTTGACTTTGTTTGAGGTTTGGTCCATCTATTTGCTATTCTTTTATCCATGGCATGGATTGTTTTCTGACCTTAGTTTTTGTAGGTTGTTGTTCTCTGCAGCCTATCATATAGTTGTCATACGTCTAATATAACTTGAATAACATTTAGCCAGAAATTGCTACTCGGATACAGAAAGTACCTTGTTTGTATGCAAACACAACAATATTAATGAAAGTGGGTGTGAGAATGACTTTATAGCATGTGGACAACTGGGTTTTGTGGTCTAGCAGCAAGTTTTCCCTTCCAAATCGACCATGGGGCCATATTTAAATGCTTTGTTTGATTTGTGAGTGTATCTTTCAGGCTGATCGACTTTGAGAGATCCCAGAAGACAGACTGAAACACTGTTTCCACAGTGTACAATAATACTATACATAGCAAAACTTTCTTTGGAGGAGTTCAATGTCAGATATGAATTGCGTTTTTAAAGTAATTTCAACACTTTGGTTGACCTAAATTTGGAAGATTGCAAATGACATAATAAAAGAACTGTGTTAGATTTTGACGCCATAAATTTTTGCCTTACCTATGACAAAAATCTAATATTGCCTTACTTTCTACTGAAATCATAGCACATGCCTATGTAGTCTGTAACTCTTTGTACAATGAATTAAGAATGTCAAATTGTCAAGTCAGTATTAACATGTATTTGCTAATACAAGACAGCAAACACTTTGAATAAGACTTATCTTCTGTTTACTGTACTACGGAAACAAATTCTAGAGTCGAGGGATGGTTTGATGAGATCATGATAATAGTGTTATCAGTTCCCTGCATGATGAGCCAACTGTATCCAACATGTACGCCTTTTTTACAAACTTGATGGTGTTGCCATACAAGGTTGATGCCATTGGATTAGACATTTCATTGCTGCAAAAATTACACTACCAGTTGTGATGCATGGTTGTATGTAACTTTTGATTGCCATAAGCAGTGATCACATACATACTGACACTAGGCAGATTCAACACTCAGCATATTCCATCTTTCCAACAGTTTATTGCCAACAAAGAACCTTCTGTTTCATAAAATTGCAAATATTAAGATCTTGGAACCAATATAATTCTTACTTCATTGAGATGTGGTAGTGGAGCAGACCCAAATGTCACGAAAGCACTTATGGCACTCTCATAGGCCTGGCATTAAACTTTACCTGTTGTCTTGATATTGCTTTCCAAGATGATGATGATAGAATTTCAAGATTGGCTTGTGTAGACGTCATCTTGTTCTAGTGTCCAGGTTAAGCACCTGTAGTCACCTGTTTTTTTGTTGTTTCAGGTAAATGCTGCTGCTGAAATAATCTACGATCTTGTTGATCCAAATGCTAATCTGATATTTGGTGCTGTCATAGACCCATCATTCAGTGGCCAAGTAAGTCATAGAAAGTTTATTTCAATATAGTTATGTCTTATCCAATATATATGGAATTATGGTTTAACTCTTGCACCATAAGTTTCTCGCAAGTTTGGCAACTTGGAGATGCAATTTACTCATTGTATGGTTTTTACATGAAATTCCTTATGCACATAGTTTTTGGTCATGCAGGTGAGCATAACCTTGATCGCTACTGGCTTCAAAAGGCAGGATGAACCAGAAGGTCGCACCTCGAAGGTAAATGTAGTCAAATAACTACTGGCCTAAGTTCTGCGAGGAATTTCTTGCCTGATCTCACTTTTGCAACTAAAGGGTGGCCAACAAGTGCAAGACAACGGTCGACACTCATCCTCCGCAGAAGGCAGCATGGTGGAGATTCCGGAGTTCCTTCGGAGGAGAGGACATTCCCGCTTCCCGCGAGTTTGACTGTCCAGACTCCTTGCCCTTGTCCTGTATCTATTCTTCCCATCAGCTGCTCATACCTACCTCTCTTAGATCAGATGCCTCATGTAAGATACCAGAACTGTAGACTGTTGCTGTTTTACTTAGTGGTTTCTTCTCAAGTTTTGTTCACTCCTTTATGTTCTATATTTTCAAATCTTACTGTCAATAATGTGTAGCGGTGAGCTTGCTAGTGCTATAGAAAATGTTTCTGCTTACCTTGCCTTTTGCCCTTCGTTATCTGTCGGACTGGGTCAGATGAGATACTGATATTTCCAATTAGTCATATGCCCCCTAATCTTTGGTCTTTTCATGAGGTTTTACTCGGTTGAGGTTCCCATGATTTTTGTTGAAATGTTTGTAGTCATAGTGATTTGCCCGACACCCACCGACTTAACTCTTCTCCCAACTTTCTGCTTCATAGAAAAATAGCTTAATTAGCACTGCGTTTGGGACTTGGGAGGACCTGAGCTTGAGTTTAAAGTTGCCAATACGACGCAACTGAACTCCCAAATGTATCCCATGAGCAAAATGTTAATATTATTTTTTCCTGTTTTAAGTGCCCGTTTGGAACGCTTGAATTCACACGTTCTAAACGGGCCTAAACCTATTTCCTACCTGACACTACATCAGGAGAGCCTAAACTCAAAGCCTGACACGTTAAACAATTGTACCGGCAGCTTTGTTTTCAGTTGCCATTGTTATGTTTCGGCCTACTTTTTTTTTCGACTTACGTTTCCTCAACAAACAAGCACGATGTTTCTCTGATCGGAATAGTTTTCTAAAACTGATATTTAGTTTAGGGAGTGTCTATACAATATTCGACTATTTTTGAGAACAAAAACAGTCAGATTTTGAGCCGTTAGATGGAGATTTAACGCCCTATGTTATATAGACATAAAAATTATTAGATTAAATTAAAAATCATCAACCCAACACACAAAAAAAAACACACCTAAAATAGAAACGCCTCTGCATCAGTGGATAGTAGACAGCCCCGTCCCCACCCATGGCATCCCAACGGCCCAAACGAGGGGACGCAGATTGCAACCCCGCGCGACACCTGTTGCGCGCTGAGTGGCCGCGCAGCGCGTTCGCTGGCGCGGCGGGTCACTCACCACGCACGCGCCCCCGCCCCGTCGGGCGTGAGGGAGAAGCCAGCAGAAGATGGCTGCTCGGCACGGGATTTTCCGACGATTTAGTTGCGGAATGGTGGGGGGGGGGGGGGGGGGGGGGGAAGGTAGTGCAACGTCATCAGGCCGGAGGCGGAGGGAGCGTCGCCATCCGACGAAAGGGGAAGCCGACAAAGGAATATGAGGGCGTCTGGGTTGCCGGCTCGTCTCCGGTTGGTGTGGCGACTGGAGGTTCCCCTGTTCTGTTCTCATGGACAAGTGGACAAACTGCATCTTTTCCTCTTTATTTTTCCTAAGTGTGGAGATTTAGGTTAGTGCAAAGAAGATGCCATTGGAAATGAGACTCACAATTCATAATGATGGGGGAAATCAGTCAAATTCTTTAGAAATGTTCTAAAGCAAATCCATGCTAGTGTTGTCAAGGTGAAACATTCAGTGTTGGGTTCACTTTCCTGGGAAAAAATGAAGTCGTTTGTGAGACGACCTACCCTGCAAGGAATTTTATTACTAGCATTGCATTATGAGTAGATTGTCGTATTTCCTCCATAGCTATTTGGAACATGGGGGTTTTTCAAGTTCCTATATATGTGAATCAAATTATTTCACGTGGAAACTCCTGCTCTCTAAATAAGATCTAGGCTTTTGGTGAATTGGTTGATACGTGAGACCGGACAACTAGAAAAAGTCATAAGCCAATTAATGTTCTAAAAAAAGTCAGGCAAGAATAAGGCACGTCCCACGTTAGAGCAAGTCCAATAATAGAGCCAAGTGTTTGGCTATAAGTCAAGTTATAAGAGCCAAGTTATACAATAATTTGTCTTCTATTTGTCTACAAAAGGTTTTTTATTATTATGTGGTACCATGTTTCACATTCTCTTTCCTATTCCTCCTCACATACATTTATTATCTGAGCCCACCACTGCATAGGCTCCCGTGCCCAGCTTGTTGCTTGCATGAGAGCCAAGCTCTCATCTCTCTCCTCTCTTCTCTCCTCCACATCAGCAAAAATGCTGACTAGCTTGGCTATAAGACCATTAGCGAAGATAGGAAGCAGCCGACGTCTGGGTTACCGTGTATTGCCATCAAAACAAAATACTAAGTGGCTTGTAATATATTGAAACCCAAAACCCAGTCTTTCTTAAAGGAGATCTATTTTTTCTTAAATACAACGGGGTTACATTGGTCGATCTGTTCTGTTGGCAACATGCACGGCAACACAAGCACCCCACCCCCAGTTACGAAGCGCGTAAATGAAATTTGCGTCCGCGAGAAACGAAGCTTGCAACAGCCTAGCTCCATTTGTTTTGCGTAGGTGCACGCTCGGACACGTATAGTTCTGCGACACATCGTAGGTAGGGCACACGTGACGTGAACTTCCTCTCCGAAGTCCAACCCGCGCGCGGGCTGAGACCTGCGGGTACGTAACTGCACGTCCGGCCATCCATCACCCACCGGAGGCAACCCCGAAGCAGTGCCACTCACTCGGATAGTGCCGGGTCAGATTCTTGATGTTAAAGGGGGTGGACGAACAGCGTCTGGTGGCCCCTGCAAAAAATCAAAGGGTTTTTGTTAAACATTATTCAAATATTTTTTTCTAACTAGTATCTAGATTTAGAACTGTTGAATTAGAGGTTCGCCATGAATTCTTTCCCTCCTGCTTGAATTCTGCCTCCTCCTCCTTAAAAAAAATATCCCCTCTTTAAAAATAAGGAGCTCATTAATCTCTCATTCAAAGGTCATAAATTTAAATAATAGTTAGAAAGAAAATATCTAGATGATACCTAGACATTTCCAAAATCAAATCTGCGGGCGGTATCAACCCATTGGCCCTGGTGCATCCAGGCCGCCCCGCCCCGCGGTCCCGCCAGCCTCACGAACACAGCCAAACCTAGCACCCACACACACGCATACGCTCCCGTCGAATACTACGCACGCACGTACACGGCGCGCGCAGTGTAGCTTCTACGGCTCCGGCCACGTAGCGAGGCAAGGGCAGCCACATGTATGCGCGGCAGCAGCTGGCCACGCTCCCCTCGCAGCCACCGTAGGCGCCCCCGTCATCTCCTCCTATTCTCCTCCTCTCCCCCCCTCCTCCTAACGTGTCCGCCTCTTCCCCCACCCGTCCCCCACCTCCTCCGATCTTTTCCCCGCCCACCCGCGCTATATCTCCCAAGAAGCACGCCAAGAACCGGTGCTGCCTGGCTCTGAATCACAGGTGTTCCTGCCTGCGTGTGTACTAGCTAGTGTACGTAGCTCGATCGGCTGCATGGCGTCCTCCGGCGTCTTCGAAGCCGTGCCTGAGCCCGGCGTGGACCAGCCGGCCGAGGCATGCGACGGTGGGAGCGGCTTGTCGGCGATGACGACGGAGGAAAGCCGGGCGGTGGTGCCCGACGAGACGACGTCCGATCACCATGAGGCGGCAGCGCCCGAGCAGGCCGCGGAGAGGTCGACGTCGGAGGAGAAGGTGCCGGCGGCGAAGGAGGAGGAGGCGGCGGCGGGGGATGGCCAAGAGAGCGCGCGGGAGAGGTTGAAGCGGCACAGGCGGGAGATGGCGGGGAGGGTGTGGGTGCCGGAGATGTGGGGGCAGGAGAAGCTGCTCAAGGATTGGGCGGACTGCGCCGTCTTCGACCGCCCGCTCGTGCCGACCGGCCTGCTCAAGGCGCGCCGGGCGCTCGTCGCCGAGTGTTGCGCGCGCCGGCCGGCCCAGACGCCGCCCGCCGGCTCCAGCCCTCTCCGGGTGCAAAACGGCTGCTCCTGAGCTAGTGCGAACCTACTACTTCACTTGCCGTAATTGCCATTAGCTAGCCGCATGCACATGCCTTCTTTTTGCTCAAACAAGAGATCCTTGTTGTTTCGGAGTTGTGAAGGTCTTTTTGTGCTTTAAGCGTGATCATGTGAATTGTGAACTAGCAGGGTGATCCGAACATTTGAACTGCCAGGTTTGTTATGTATCATTCACATATTTAATATTTGATATTTGTCGACGTCAGTTATTTGGTTTTTTATTGGATTAGGCTTTAGGTACTTCTGTGACATTAGATATATATTTATATTATAAAAAAGCTAGCCATAATACATCCCAAGAAACTTAATTAATATTTTATTAATTTTTTTCAATCGGTATAGTTTTTAGGGTATTAGAAGCTAATTATTCAAATGCATCTTTAGTTAAATACATTTTTAATTCAAGGCTTCTACCATTTTAACCTTATCAATTCTTGTGTCTGTTACCCTTTGCATGAGTCTCTCCTCTATGCTTTAGTCTCAATAGGCAACTAGGCATCACACCAAGGCCTGTGGAATCGAGGTCCACACACTATCATAGAAAGTCTAATATTAGATGCCACATCATAAATGGTTACTTAAAATCGTCTGTATTAAATACTATCACATACGATTTTAGTTTAGAACCGTCTGTGTTGCTGTCAGTGATAAAATCATTTGTGAAAGTGAACTATCACAGACGGTTCGTGATTAAAACTGTCTGTAAAGTATCACAAACGATTTTAACCACGAATCATATGTGATGTTATGAAGTATCACAGACGATTTTTAATTTGAACCGTCTGTGATAATTCACAGATGGTTCATTATAAAAACCGTCTGTGATAATTAATTTATCAAAGACGGTTTGTAACACAAACCATCTATGATAATTCTGCTATATTACTAGCGCACAAACCCGTCGACCTCCTCTGTCTTAAATTCCAGATCTACGCTGCTGCGTTGAGCTGCAGGCGGGGCTTTGAGGCCATTTGGTGGAAAGAGATTGACTATTTGGTAAGAGTAATTGTAGATCCACTAAGTTATTAGCTAGCTATGGTTAATAATTTGTTTCTAATAGTATTATAATTTATATATAGCTTTTGGTGAAAAGAGAATTGAAGATGGTTTAGATCTAGCTAGCTTGATGTAGAGAGAAAATTATTTACATCTAACTACATATAGCTACTTAATTTAGATCGTACATATATAGTATAGCAATTAATTAATTGAATATGTTATACAAAATTGTTATATGCATAACGTAGAACCGAACCTGGATGTACGCTGGAAACCATATGAGTGAAGAGTACATTAATGTTGTTTTTGCTTTTACAAGAGCTGCCGAGGAAGATACGCTGAATAAGGGAGTGGGATATATGTATTTGTAAGATCGATGAGGCCGACTAGAGCAGGGGTGAATAGGCGGTCTCAAAATCTCTTGTAATTATTATTTACAATTCAAGACTTTTCTATTTGTCTAAACAATGCGGAAACTTAAATCAATTTGGTTTAGCACAAATAATGCCTATATCAATTAAGTTCACCTAAGGACACCAATAATTTTTGGCTATATCAAGGTTGCAATCCTAGGATGACAACCAATCAATTTAATTCTATGTATGTAAATTGCTTGAATATAAATTGAGCACAAGAAAACAAACCACAATTGACACGGTCTCTTTTTACCGTGATGATCAGAGACTTGTCAGTCTCTCCTAGTCCACATTGAGGTAAACCTAAACTAATTAGACAAGCTACACGAATTAAGCCTTTCACCTCAAATCCATTAGTGGTAGTTCTTTCCCGCTCCGGGTAGGTGAGCTCCAACCTTCACATTCGTCGGGTCTTCTCATAATTTTCTTTGAGAAGATCACCACGCACGACGCCTCCAACACCGTCTAGGAGTCGGCAAACTCCAAGAGTAACAAGTCAAGCCCCTCGCTTGACTCTCACCACGTGCAACTAATGCACAAGCTCAAATGGACACTTAGTCCACCTCTAGATGCAATACATGCAATCTAGATCATCTCTCCTTGCTCACAAAGCGCAGCACATGCACAATTGAGTGGAGAGCCTTACACTAGCTCAAGGAAATAGAAATAGGTCCAACATTCTCCTCTCCAACCAGTCACAAGAGGGTATTTATACCCCATAAAAAAACCAGCTGTTGGAGCCAAATCCCTAAAAACAAGGAAATCGAAAGTACCGCCGGTTTAAGGCCGGTACTTCCTCTCCTCTTGCCAACGGTCAGAAAACTAGCTGTTGCAGCCAAAATTGGAAGTTCCACCATTCATTTTTCGGTACTTCCGATGATCAGAAGTATTGCTCAACACATGCGGAACTACTGATTTCGCGGGGAGGAGAAGACCAGTAGACCACCACACAGGTGTCTCTCGGGAAAAAAACATACCGTAGGAAAATTCGGAGCTTCCGAAGTGCGGTAGTACTATGCAACACACGCCGGTATTTCCGCCTTCCGGTAGTACCGCTCACACAGAGCCGGTACATCCGACGGTCAGACGAGCCGCTCATATAGAGCCGATCAGACCACTCGCATCTGGTAGTACCACACAACACATGCTAGTACTTCCGATTTTCGATAGTATCGCTCACATAGAGCTGGTACTTCTGACCTTTGGTAGTACCTCTGGTAGTACAGGTACAGATATCTCAACAGATTTTGCAAAACATATTTGCAAACTATAGTATCATACAAACAAGGATCAAACATGATTCTCAACAAGTTGCAAAACACATTTGCACACTTTTGAAATCATGACACAAAGAATAGGTACATAGACTTCTCACATTTACAAAATACATTCGCAAACTTAAGTCATATGCTACAAGGATTATATATGAGCTTTAACCATTTGCAAAACACATTTGCAAACATAAACCTCATACAATAATGAGTAGGAAACATGGACTTCAAACACTGCAAAACATATTTGCTATGTAAAGTCCCATGTTACAAGGATTTCACATATGAGCTTCAACTATTTGCAAAACACATTCGCAATTATAAGCCTCATATCACAAAGAATGGTGACATGGACTTCAAATGCTTGCAAATTATATTTTCTATGTATAGTCCCATGTTACAAGGATTTCACATATGAGCTTCAACTATTTGCAAAACATATTCATAAATATAAGCATCATGCTAAGAGAGCTAGAGCAAGTGAGATTGAGCTATCAGCACATGATGAGACTCAAACTATTAGACACGACCCCTCTCAATAGTACGGCAACTTATATTAGCAATCTGGTCTTCCAACCAAACATCAAGACCGATAAAAGACTAGGAACACATCATTAGCCCTAACTAGTCATACATTTGCCTTAGGTCATTGTCTTAATATGCATCAACTCATAATGCGTCATTTTCTTCAATTCCATCAACACATGATGGTCTTCACTTAACTTGATGATTAACTCATGATCATTTTCTTTTGGATATGCACCAAATCATGATGCATCATTTTCTTCAACTTCATCAATACATGATGGTCTCCACTTGACTTGATAATCAACGTATGATCATTTTCTCTTGGACATGCATCAACCCATGATGCATTTTCTTCTCGATGTCCTTCAACTTATGAAGCCATCTTCTTCTCATATCTTGACTTGATGATCTTCAATACATGAAGTCATCCCAAGTTATCCTCATTTGTGGAGCCTAATCTATTCATCCAACTTATGAAAAATATTAGTCCACAAAATAATTTTCATCAATTACCAAACTTCACCATTAACTTATAATGGAGAAACTAGATTCTACAATCTTCTCTTTTTGGTAATTCATGACAATCTTAACAAACAATGCGATAAAGATTAATTTTTGAGTAGACAACATGTACACAACAATTGTATACTCTAAGATAAGCTTTTAAAGAAAAGCTTACTTATCTAGTTGTCATTAATCATCCAACCATTAATACATAATGAAGAAATTAAATGACAACCCGATTGAGTATATATAAATTACACAAGTTATATATACTTAAAGGGTGTGTTTCAAAGTAAAGATTCTAAATATGTGTATTAAATAAAACATGGATCAATACTTGTGAAACCTCAAAACATATAATAAACTCCCTCTAAATGTGTGCATACAAGTATGTGTAGTGAAGATATATGTACATATTTATCTTAGGCCATTTGTGGAGTTCAATCTATATTTTGAATTCAAGGAATACATTAATATATGAAAATGTGATTTCGAATGCATACCTCTTTGATTTCACCTTTCATTCCATGTGAGACTAAGAAATAATATACTTACACAAATATATTAGTCTCACATATAGATTTGTCGTTTAATTATATATTTGGATGTGAGAAATGCAACAGGATTATAAGAAAGATATCGAATGCATACCTCAATAATTTCACCTTTTCATCCAATTGAGAACTAAGCATTAATATACTTAAAACAAACATATTAGTTTCACATATAGGTTTGTCATTATCACCAAAACATCATAATAGCATTTGTCATTATCACCAAAATCAACTTAAACGGAGCTTGATCTTTCAATACTGTCCATGCATTGACTACGAGAATCTAAAGATATTTAAAAACTGAGAGCAGCTTGAAGTGCACTTGATTTGAAGGGGTTTCAAAAAGGGTATGCACGTTGGACCAGTCATGGTGAAGAGCAGATTACACAGAAAGGTAGTAATAATAACATCGCTGATGAAGTCAATGATATATCGTTGAATGATCATGTTGATTGTGGTTTTGATTTGGATAGTTTGAATGATGACAATCTAGATTAGATGCTTTGCGATGCAAAAGGGAACTGTGATGAGAGAGGGTATGTTAAATTCTGAGGCTTGATGGAGGACTCGGAAAAACCTTTGTTCACACGCAGCAAGTCAAAATATATGAGGTTGTCAGCCGTACTTGAATTGCTGAAATTGAAGGCAAACAACAGTTAGACTGATAAGAGTTTCACGGCACTGTTCGGTCTTTTAGCGACATGCTTTCAGAGGGAAATGAGTTGCCCAAAATCACCTACAAAGCCAAGAAGGTTTTTTGTCCATTGGAAATGAAAGTAGAAAGAACACATACATGTCCGATCGACTATATCCTCTACCGTAAAGAGTATGCAAACATGCATGTATGTCCAGTGTGTAATGCATCCCAATACAAGCGTAAAAATCAATCAGATGATAGCGAGGGAATAGAGGTGAAGAGAGGACCTCCTGCTAAGGTGGCATGGTATCTTCCTGTAATTCCCCATTTGAAGCGATTTTTTGCAAACCCAAGGAGGCAAAACTTCTGCGTTGGCACTCAGAGGAGCGTAAGAAGGATGGAATGCTAAGACATCATACTGATTCCGCCTAGTGGAAAAACATCAATAGAATTTTTGCAAACTTCGGTGCAGAACTAAGGAATATGAGGTTAGGATTGAGTATAAATGGAATGAATCCTTTCGATAACATGAGCAGCTGACATAGCATTTGGGTCATGACTCTTTGCATCTACAATCTTCCTCCTTAGTTGTGTACAAAGTAGAAGTATATTTTGTTGTCGATACTTATCTAAGGGCCAAAGCAATCTAGGAACGATATTGATGTATATTTAGCACCATTGGTGGAAGATCTAAAAATACTGTGGATCAAAGGGGTACATGTATGGGATGTGTACAAACAAGAGAACTACACTTTACGCTCCTTGTTGTTCTGCACCATAAATGATTATTCTGCCCTTGCTAAACTGTCGTGCCAGAGTATAAAAGGGGGCCAAAACTTATACTCACTACTTAGATGATACCAAGAGTGTGTGGCTGAAACACTCACGTAAAACCGTGTACATGCGTCACCGTAGATTCCTTCGGAGGGCTCACCCATACCGCAGGATCAAGAAACAATTCGACAAAGAGAACAAGGGCAGTTCAGCTCTAAGGCATTTAAGTGGAAAAGAGATCTATGATATAGTTAAGGATTTAGATGTTGTGCTTGGAAAGAGACATAAATCGATGGCCCGTGAGAAGAATGTTTGGAAGAAGAAATCAATATTTTGGGACTTATCTTATTGGGAGAACCTACAAGTTCAACACTGCATCGACATCATGCATATAGAGAAGAATATATGTGATAGCTTGATTGGTCTCTTGCTGAACATCGTGATAAAACAAAAGCATGGTGTCAACGCATGGCTTGACTTGGTTGATCTGGACATCAGGCCTGAGTTAGCACCGACAAAGACCGATAAAGGACGAACTTACTTTTCCCCTGCTTGTTACACTCTGTCCAAGGGCAAGAGAACTAAACTGTGCCAGTGCTTGCATAGTGTGAAAGTTCTGTCTGGTTACTCCGCCAACATGAAAAAACTTGTTTCAATGGAAGATTTAAAGTTAATTGGCATGAAGTCTCATGATTGTCATGTGTTGATGACACATATGCTCCCTATTGCAGTTTGAAGTATTTTGCCGATCAAGATCCGAGAGACAATCATGAGGTTGTGTTATTTCTTTAACACAATTGCTCATAAGGTCAACGATCCTGAAGGACTAGATGCTCTGCAGGACGAGGTGGTGACGACTTTATGTCATCTTGAGATATATTTTTCTTCATTTTTCGATATCATGGTCCATCTCATTGTTCACATTGTGTGAGAAATAAAAATGTGCATGCCCGTATTCCTACGTAGCATGCACCCATTCGAGAGGTTCATGGGAATCTTCAAGTTCTATGTACGGAATCGATCTTGGCCGGATGGCAACATCATCGAAGGTTATGCAACCGAATTGAGTTCTATATCGATTACATGGCTCAAGTCGAACCGATAGGTGTGTCTCGATCGCGCCATGAGGGTAGGCTCAAGGGTATCGAGACCATCGGAAGGAAAGCAATCACTTCAGATATGGATGCGTATGTTCAAGCCCATTTCATGGCCTTCCAACATATGATTGAAGTGTCCCCATATATTGATCAGCACAAGGGTATGTTTGGATCATGAGATAACACAATAGTCAGTTCAACCAATGGTTGAAGGAGCGACTCGCTAGGAGCTCGTCAAGTGATATGCTGACATGGTTGGCAAAAGGACCAACATTTATAGTTGTGGCATGGCAAGGATATGACATAAATGGGTACACATTCTATATGCAGGCTTAGGATGTAAAGAGCACTAATCAGAATAGCGGTGTCCATATAGATGCGTTCAGTACAGATGGGTTAAGGAGCTCCTACTATGGGTTCATAGAGGAGATTTGGGAGCTCGACTACATGCTTTTCAAGATCCCCTTATTTCGGTGCCGTTGGGTCCATCTCTCACAGGTGAAGGTCGACAAGTACGGTGTCACTACCATGGACCTCAAACTTGTCGGATATAAAGACGAACCATTAGTACTCGCTAACCAAGTTGTTCAAGTTTTCTATGTAACCAACAGGGCAAATAAGAAGCGCCATGTAGTTCTTCATAAAAAAAGAAGAATTGTCGAAGTTGAGAATGTAGTGGACGAGGAAGAATATAATCAATTTGATGAGTTACCTCCTTTGGGAAACGGCATAAGCGTAGAGGAAGTACGTGGCAAAAGTAGCTACATACGCATTGATCATTATGAAGGGATAATTTTTAAAGGAAATAAGCAAGTGGAATGATGAATAAAATATTTATGTGCCATATGTTCCGCATTTGTATTTATATATGTATATGAGAATGTGTGATATATATGTGAATTTGCATATATGTATATAAGAATGTGTGATATGTATATCTGTGTGAATTTGCATATATGTATATAAGAATGTGTGATATATATGTGAATTTGCATTTATGTATATGAGAATATGTGATATATATGTGAATGTCAGTAGGGAACATCATAGACCGTTTGAAATAAAACTGTCTGTGATGTTTATTATTACAGACGGTTCGAGATAAGAACTGTTTGTGATGTTTTCTTATTACAGACGGTTCTAGTAGTAAATCGTCTGTGATGTTTTCTTATTATAGACGGTTCTAGCTAAGAACCTCTTGTGATGACAAATATCACATATGGTTATTAAAAAGAATTGTCTGCGATTATTCCCCTATATATTGTGCATTAGGGTTTGTCCCCACTGTACTGCCCACTAATGTATGCCGCTGCCTCGCCCTGAGCTCATCGCCCTCCTCCTCCCCTGACTCCAGTGGCACTCCTCGCCCGAGTCCGTCGCCCTCCTCCTCCTCCCTCGACTCCGGCGGCCTTCCTCCCAAGCCCGTCGCCCCTCCCCTGACACCGTCGCCGCCTCCCTCGAGCTCGTTGCCACCTTGCCCCGAGCCCATCGCTGCCTTCCCTGAGCCCATCGCCGTCACCACCTCCCCCGAACCCGTTGCTGCCTCACCCGGAGCCCATCGTTGTCTCCCCTGAGCCCATCGCCGTTGCCGCCTCCCCCAAGTATTATGCAAGTATTCATTTATCATTACTTGTTTCTTACTTCAGTTAAGTATAAATCACTACTGTTCTTTACTGAATATTGTTAGATTTAGTTATTACTGCTATGTTATTATAATGTCTTTGGATATATGCGCTTGGTTTTCTGGATTGTTGCAATATCTTCCAGTGCTACAACTAAGCAAATTAATTAGCTAGCATAACATATATGCAAAGATAAAGCAGAAATGAAACACTATGATATGAATGTGATTTACTTGAATTAAATAGTTTTGATATCTGTCTGTAGTTTATTGTTAAGTTTACTACTGCTTGTCTTCAGATATTTGGTAAGGTAGTTCAGAGTTCAAAGCCTGACTGATTAGAGAAATTATCACATAAATATGTGATTATATTCTAAATTTACCAAGAATTGGCTCAAGAATTACTCACTTCTATTATCTTTTGAAGATGTCATCCGCTCATTCTGCGACATCGTCGTCGGATGCGTGTGATGAACCGTCCTCTAGAAAATCCCGAAAATGAAGAGGACTATCGAAAAAGCCCAAGGGTCGATTTACCATCACGGATGCCGATGCGTGAGAGACCATGTGGTCGTGCTCCATGAGAGTGATGAGTAATTGACAAGGTTTTAGGTCAGTTGAGTTTGGTTTGAGTGGTTCAGAGTCGAGTCGTTGCGTGGGCAATCGGGCTCGGTCGGACTTTGGTCAAACTTGGTCTTTTGGGCTTAGGATGTATATTCTAAAGTTTTGACAGGTTTGGACTTCATATGTGGTAAGTGTAATGGTATTTACGCTTTCATGTGTCGAGCGGTGCTATTTGACATGTTTCTTGTCTGTGTGACTGCAGGACGTCGAGTTGGAGTCGTGGCGAGACACGGTGGACCGGACTAGGCGCAGGTGGCGCTGAGGTCAGAACGGTCGGGATGTGTCGAAGACGACGTGGACTCGAGGTGGTTGCGAGGCGTGCGAGGCAAGGAGCGTCGGAAGCTTCCCGGAAGGTGCAGAAGGGGCGAATCGGGAAATTCGCAAGGCTGCACAAGCGGGAGCGGGCTCCGTTGGACGTAGCGGGCGTAACGGGGCGGAGACCCGTTAGCCAGGCGCTATAAAAGGAGAGGAGGGGCTGCATGCCCTCCTTGAGCATTTGGGTGGAATTAGGGTTAGCTCTAGTCAAAAGAGGCTTTAGGAGTTGGTTTCTTCTTTAGTCTTTAGTGGTTGGAGAGGCAGAGTTTGGTGCTCCCTCTGTCCCCTACGATGTGTTCTAGGTGGTAGAACAGAGTGTGTGTTCTTCCTCCCTCCATGGATGTGTGTGTGTTCTTGAGTTGAGGTGAGGGAGAGGATGAGTTGAGAGATTGTAATCCTTCCTTTGTATCAAGACGGGGTATCGGGTCTCGCCTGTATTCGCTGTGATTCAAGCAATGAAAATCTGAAGTTTTATTCCCGTGCTCTCTGTTCTTCCTTCGATGCTCTTTTGGTGGATTTCTTGAGATTTTGATTTTCGAGTTCTTGCTTGCTGTGGAGGTGTAAAATGGGTTGCTCCATGATGGGATAGTGCTTCAAGATCATTTGATCAATTAAAATCCCAGAGACAAGGTTTTAATCTCAGTTTTGCCTTTTTGACCTCCCCTGTTCAAGCTTTGCATTTCTAGGGTTTTGGTGCTCTCAGTGTTCCCCTTGTTGTAATGGCTTGAAATTTGGCATGAAGGATCCAGAGGCTATCTTATAGCTATCCTCAAAATTTCATAGCCAAAGGATCAACCGTTTGGGAGCAATTTGATTTTTGGCTCGGGTCGTGCAAGAATTCAGATTTTTACCCAAATCTGAAATTCTTGATTCTTGGAGTGGATTTCTTGTTATTGGTTCTTGGCTTAGTCTTCTGGGAGTGTTCCCTAGCTATCCTCAAAGTTTCTCAAGCCAAGAATCCAAGAATCGGTGCGAATCTCTCAATTTTCTGAATTTCCTGTTTGCTGTTTTTCTCGAGAGGTACTACTGCTCGGGGAGCGGTACTACCGCTTAAAGGTACTACCGCTCTGACCAGCGGTACTACCGCTCAGCGGTACTACCGCTCTGACCAGCGGTACTACCGCTTGACCAAGCGGTACTACCGCTTGAGGCCAGAATTTTCCCGATTTGATTTTTCTCGCTTGCTGGTCTCTGTATTTGTGTTTTTCCTGCTGCTGGGGTATCTTGTGAGCACTGGTCTTCTACCTTCATAGCTCCCATAGCTATTGGAGAAGAAGATACGAGTTGGGGGCGATTTTTAAAAGCCGACATTCACCCCCCCTCTGTCGCCATTTCGGTCCAACAATTGGTATCAGAGCTGGTTAGCTCTAATTCATAGATCTTAACCGGTCTCAAGAGCCATGGCGACGGACAAGTACTCGACCAAGCCGCCCGTTTTCGATGGCATCGATTACCCCTTCTGGAAGAGCCGAATGGAGACATACATCCAGGCTCAGGGGTACGCTATCTGGCGCAAGGTCAAGGTCCGGTTTGTTGTTCCTGCCGATGAGAACATCAATGCTGGGAATATGCATGATGTTGAGGCAAACGCTAAGGCAAGGAACATCATTATCCAGGGCCTGAGTCGTAGCGAGTTCGATCGCATCTCCCACCTGTCGTCCGCCTACGATATCTGGGTGACCCTCGACGCATACCATGAGGGCACCACCCAGATCAAGACGGTTCGACAGGACCAGTTCAAGCGCGAATACAACAAATTCGAGATGCTTGCTGGTGAGTCCCTAGATGAGTGCTTCGCACGTTTTCACAAGATCTTGAGCAACCTCCGAGCGGTCGGTCTCACATACCCCGACTCGGACAACGCTCGTCAGATGCTTGCGGCACTCGATCTGCGAGTGTGGGAGATGAAAGTGACCACCATCAAAGACACGACAGACCTCTCGACCCTGACTCTTGACGCGCTGTACTCGCGCCTCAAGACTCACGAGATTGACGTTGTCTCTCGTCGGTCGAAGTCACAGTCGATGGCTTTGGTCACCGATCCCAGTTCAGCTTCTGGTCTCTCTTCTGAGTCTTCTTGCGGTTTCTCCCTTGCTGCTCTCTGTGACATAACTGATGATCAGTTAGAGCAGCTTGCGGATGATCAGCTGGCCCTCCTAGCCCGAAGGTTTTCCCATGCCTACAAGGGTAGGAGAGACAGAAAGAGAGGAGGACCAGTCATCTGCTTCGAGTGTGGTGGCCCCAACCACATCCGAGCAAACTGCCCCAAGCTTGGAAAGGGTAAAGGTGACTACGGCGGTTCGGGCAAGAACGACTACACCGACAAGGACCGCAACACGAAGCCTTCAGCACCTGCTCCGGGAAAGAAGAAGTTCCGCAACTTCGGGAAGGCCAAGAAGCTCTTCCACCGCGTCCTCACCGCCTTCGACGACCTCGACCTCAGCGAGGTGGAGGGATGGAGCGACGACGACGGGACGGGTGACCAAGATCCCAAGAGCGGCGACGACTTCTCCGGCATGTGCTTCATGGCCCTCGAGGGCGAACTCAGCGACAGCGAGCTGTACTCCGACTCGGACGAGGTATGTCCCTCCTATGACCAACTTAATGAAGCTTTCCTTAAGCTAGGAGGTTTTCATGCTAGAGCTAGGACTAGGTGTACCGAGTTAGAGAAGGAAGTAGATAGACTGTCACGGGAGCTTACTTCTCTTACATCTGCTCCCTCCCGTGACGACTGTGATACATGCTGTGCTTTGCTGGGTGATTTGGAGAAGTTAAGGACCTCGCATGATAGTGTGTCCTCCGAGCTTGATTCTATTAAGGTGGAGAATGTTAGTCTGCTTGCTGAGTTAGAGTTGAGTAGGATGGCTGTTACCCTACTTACTACTGATGGGACTACTTCTCCCACCTCATGTGAGGTTAAGGACATTGCTGCTAGAGGACCTTATGCCATGCTCCTTGATCTGCCCGAGTCTTGTGAAAATTGCAATAATTTAAAGATGAACCTAAAACGGGCAGATCACAAGATTGCTGAGTTGCGTGCTTCTTTACTTGAGCCTATTGATTCATGTTTAAACTGTCCAAAGTTAACTGCTGAACTTGAATCTGTCTCAAAACAGTTTCAAGAAATGATTGACAACAACAAGAAAATGGCTCAGTATGCGACTAAGGACTCTGTTAGCTCACCATGCATTAGTTGTGATAAACTAAAACTTGAACTCGTTGCTTTGAATGACAAATGTGTGAAGCTAACTAAGGACTTACTAGAGAAGCCACAATCTGGTTGTGATGTGATTGATGGTGTGGGGGAGAAGCCCCAGGGTAAGGGTGAGACGCCTAGAGACGCGAACCAACCTGCTAGTAGTAGGACTGTCCCCTCAGGGTCGGCTGTGCATGCACAAGCCATTCTCTCCTCTACTATTGGTTCTTCTTCTGCTCCCTTACCTCCTGCTGTTCCCTCTTCCCCCTGCTCTTCTTGCACCTCTCTCTTTCGGGAGTGTCAGTACCTTATGAACACTCTCGAGAGATTTGTAGGCGGCAAGAAGAAGCTTAATCTTATTCTAGACCAGTCCAAGATTTGCAGATTTAATCAGGGTCTAGGATATGACTATCATGAGGATATGAGGAAGCATCCACCTGCTGTGCTCAGACCCATAGCACCAGGTGTGATCGAGACCGAGCCCAGGACCGAGAAAGTCCAATTTAAGTCAGCGGGCTATGTCCAGGGGATTTCTGACAGCAAGGTGATTGCACCTGCTGCTTCGGCCTCTCAGAAGGCGAAGCCTGACCGTGCTACTTCTACCTCTCAGAGGATGAAGTATCACTGCACCTTCTGTCAAAAGGATGGACACACGGTTGATCGATGCTTCAGGCGCGCCAAGATTGCGCGTAGAGACCGTGTTGAGTCTCCTAGGCGTATTCAGGGTCAGCCCCAGATCCTGAGTGCACCTAGGACCAGCACGAGGTCTAGGTTTACTGCTGTTGATGGGTTTGGGCAGCATCGAGGACTTGGTTTTTCTGAGTCTTCTGTTTTTCGTCCTCATGCTGCTCCTGGTCATGACTTCCGCCGTCCTGAGGGTACATCTCGTTTCCCCCGTCGAGACAGTTACCCGCGGCGTGTTCAGCGTGTTGCCGGTGTTCCGACTCGCTCTCCCGTAGCAGTCGGACCCCGCAACAGCTTCAGGTCTGCTCACAGACCTTCTGCTTCTTTGAGTCATGGAGAGCGTAGGGTAGATAGAGGTCAGTCGTGCTTGACTACTTCATCTGCTCGACGTGTTGTTCAGTACTGGGTGCCAAAATCTCTCTTGATTTACCCCAGTACTGAGACTTTACTCTCTGTTTGACTCAGGTTCGCCGGGCAGGGAAGGGAAAGGTTTGGCTCGTAGACTCCGGGTGTTCACGACACATGACTGGAGATTCCCGTTGGTTTTGTTCCCTTGCCCGTGCTCCAGGTGATGAGACGATCACCTTCGGAGATGCTTCATCTGGGCGCGTCATCGCCAAAGGTACTGTGCGCATTAATGATTCTTTCATTTTGAAAGATGTTGCCTTGGTTAGTAAGCTGCTGCACAATTTGCTTTCAGTCTCTCAGCTTACCGATGACGGTTTCGAGGTAAGCTTTAAGAAAAATGCTTGTAAAATTCTTGATTCTTCGGGTAGTCTAGTTTGCGGGATTTCTCGTTATGGGAGGATCTTTCGTGCTGATTTTTCTGAGTCTTCTGGTGATCCTCTCAGGTGTTTAGTTGCTTCTGAGTCCCGCGACCTTTCTTTCTGGCATAGGAGACTTGGTCATATCGGATTTGATCATTTGACCCGAGTTAGCGGCCACGATCTCATTCGTGGTCTGCCGAAACTCAAGATGGTCAAAGACCTTGTTTGCTCTCCATGCCGGCACGGCAAGATGGTTGCCGCTTCTCACCCTCCGGTCACAGTTACTATGACCGATGCACCGGGACAGCTGCTCCACATGGACACAGTTGGACCAGCTCGAGTGCAGTCAGCAGGAGGGAAGTGGTATGTTCTTGTTGTGGTCGATGACTTCTCGAGGTATTCTTGGGTGTTTTTCTTAGCCTCGAAGGATGAGACGTTTTCGCATTTCCGAGGTCTTTTCAGTAGGCTTTCTGTAGAGCTCCCAGGTGCCTTACGAGCGATCCGCAGTGACAATGGCACGGAGTTCAAGAATTCCTACTTTGAGAGTTTCTGTGGTGAGACAGGTGTAGAGCACCAGTTCTCTTCTCCTTACGTCCCTCAGCAGAATGGCGTTGTGGAGAGGAAGAACCGTACCTTGGTCGAGATGGCCAGGACGATGCTTGATGAGTACTCTACACCGCGGAAGTTCTGGGCTGAGGCTATAGCTACCGCATGCCATGTTTCCAATCGAGTTTTTCTTCGGGCACACTTGCATCGCACTTCTTATGAGCTGAGATATGGGCGAAAGCCTAACGTCTCTCATTTTCGTGTGTTTGGTTGCAAGTGCTTTGTTTTGAAGTCCGGGAACCTAGACAAGTTCGAGTCACGTTCTTGTGATGGAATCTTTCTTGGTTAATCGCCTTCTTCGCGGGCTTATAGGGTCTGGAACTGCGAGTCTAGTAAAATGGTAGAGACCTGTGAGGTGACCTTCGATGAGGCCAGTCCGGGGACTAGGCCCGATATCTCAGGTTCTTTAGAGCAGTCCGAGACCATCTTTGTGGATGATGAGGATGATGGAGACGACGGTTGTCTACCTGATCCTGTCCCTCATCCACCCCTTGAGGTGCCGTCTTCCACCGCACCTCGAGGTGATCAGCCCATGCCTTCTGCTTCTTCTGGAGCTGGTGGCTCTGTTCCTACCTCGTCAGCTCACGAGGTAGAGGCCACTTCTTCATCTCATCCTGGACCTCCTAGACATATCCAGAAAGCTCATCCTTCAGAGCAGATCATTGGAGACCTTTTCGAGCGTGTAACCCGCTCAAAATCTGGCTTATCTCAATTCTGTCTCCATTCTGCTTTCATTGCCTCCTTTGAGCCCAAAGATGTCTCTCATGCTTTATCTGATGAGTCTTGGGTCAATGCCATGCATGAGGAGCTAGAAAATTTCGAGAGGAACAAGGTCTGATCGCTTGTCGAGCCCCCGCGAGGTCACAATATTATTGGGACTAAGTGGGTGTTCAAGAACAAGCAGAGCGAGGATGGAGTGGTTATTCGAAACAAGGCTAGACTGGTTGCTCAGGGGTTTTCCCAGGTTGAGGGTCTAGACTTCGAGGAGACCTTTGCCCCTGTAGCTCGACTTGAGGCCATTAGAATCCTGCTTGCCTTTGCAGCTTCTAAGGGTTTCAAGCTCTACCAGATGGACGTCAAGAGTGCCTTCCTTAATGGAGTCATTGAGGAAGAAGTTTACGTCAGACAGCCTCCTGGTTTCGAAAACCCCAAATACCCAAACCATGTCTTCAAGCTTTCCAAAGCGTTGTATGGACTTAAGCAGGCCCCCAGGGCTTGGTATGAGAGGCTTAAGTCCTACTTGTTGAGTCATGGGTTTGAAATGGGTAAAGTTGATAAGACCTTGTTCATCCGCCGGCTTGGCGCTGACCTTCTGCTCGTCCAGATCTATGTCGATGACATTATCTTTGGCGGCTCTTCCCATACTCTGGTTTCCCAGTTCTCGGATGTCATGAGCACCGAGTTTGAAATGAGTATGATGGGTGAGTTGACCTTCTTCCTTGGCTTCCAAATTAAGCAGACTCGGGAGGGTACATTTCTTCATCAAGGAAAGTACACTCGTGACCTCCTGAAGCGCTTCGATATGAGTGATGGTAAGCCGGTGTCAACTCCCATGGCTTCGACAGCCTATCTTGACCCAGATGAGGATGGCGAGCCAGTTGATCAGAAAGAGTTCAGAAGTATGATCGGCTCCCTTCTTTACCTCACCGCCTCGAGACCAGACATACACTTCTCAGTGTGTCTGTGTGCTCGCTTTCAGGCTTCTCCTCGCGTATCTCACCGCCAGGCGGTGAAGCGCATCTTTCGGTACCTTCGAGCTACCATTGACTATGGTATCTGGTACTCTTCCTCTTCTTGTCTTTCCTTGAGAGCCTTTTCGGATGCAGATTTTGCCGGCTGTAGGATAGATAGGAAGAGCACTTCTGGCACTTGCCAATTCATTGGCACTTCTCTCGTTTCCTGGTCTTCGAGGAAGCAGTCCGGTGTTGCACAGTCCACTGCAGAGGCCGAGTACGTTGCTGCTGCCAGTTGTTGCAGCCAGGCGCTTTGGATGGCTTCGACCCTGCGGGACTTTGGGTTAGTTATCGACAGTGTTCCACTCTTTTGTGATAACACTTCTGCGATTAACATTGCTAAGAACCCAGTGCAACACTCTCGGACCAAACACATTGATATCCGTTTCCACTTCCTTAGAGACCATGTAGAGAAGGGTGATATAGTGCTCCAATTTGTAGAGAGTGACCACCAGTTGGCTGACATTTTCACCAAGCCTTTGGACAGTTCGAGGTTTTCAGCTCTGCGGGGAGAGCTTGGGGTGGTTTGTCCTTACGGACTGTAGTGAGGGGGAGCTTGGGCTTTACTGCTTTACTATATTGATTATGCTTCTGTCTCATTTCTGTTGCATTGCACTCGGGGTGCATTTGGGTTTAGTCCTTCCAGCATAGGTTAGAGTGCTTCTCTTGCCGAGATGCTTAGACTTCTAACTCTTATCTTGTGCTTCCAGGATTAGCTGCCTCTTATCTCACTAGGTCGAGCTCACTCACTTCTTGTAGGTTCTAGCGAGGGTTGGGCCACCCTCGGGTAGACAGGGTACGTGTTTGCTCTCTAGTGTGTGATTTACTGTTAGCTGATTGTCCTGGAGTCATATGGGGTAGATGAGAGTCAGTCTGAGCCATAGTTGTCTCTATATCTTATCTATGCTTTAAGGACTGCCTGTTTTGGTTTTATTTGCCAGCTTCTCGATTTATTGCTTTGGTTCAGGGGGAGTTCAATTGGGAGCTTCTGGAGCTTAATTCTGACATAACTCAACTTGAACTAAAAGTTGCATCTAATGTTGAGGGGGAGCTGGTCTTTCATGCATTTTCAGCATTTCGCATTTAATCAAACTGCATTGAGCCTTGGTTATTATCCTGTTATGACATGCTTCAATGCTTTACACCTTGCCATGACTTGTGCTTAGCTTGCTAGATTGATCATGACTTCATATGTGTAGACTAGCTTTTACCATGATAAGTTAATTAAAATTGCCAAACTTGTAGTAAAACTTGTCATGCTAGCATTTGAGTTTAGTCTTTCTGGAGCTATCTCTGTATGATTCATGCCATGTCAACTAGGCTTAGCTGAGCGTTGAATCTTTTATTGAGCCTTAGATTGAGCTATTTTAGTCTCTTGATGTAGCATGAGGTAGTACAACATGTTTACAAAGCAAAAAGATCTCTTTTGTGCGAAAAAACTGATTTCACCAATTCTTTCTCATGAGACGGCTTGCCATTGCACTAGGCATGAACTCAGGGGGAGTTTTGGATGACCTAGACTATCTTCTTAAGCTTCTCGCTTGAAGTAGTCGCATAAGGCTTGAGATCTAGCACATAAAAAAATTGGGTTGCACACGACCATGTCTTATGTGCTCAATTTGCTTAAGCTACAAAAAGAACCAAGTACTTGCGCCAATGTTTCAATCTTGAGCTTATAGCACTCTATTTGGACTCAATGTTAGCTTCTTTGTTCCGCTTAGCTTATTGACATGGCCTGCATCATCCTTGGATATCTCTAGTTAGACTTTGCTCATTGATGACTTGACTTGCTCACTAAATACATTACATTTCAGATTGTCATCTATGTGCTCTAGCTAGCTTATATATATGTTGTCATGATCTAGATAGCGTTTTATTGGGTTATGGCTTGGTGTATTACATGTTGGTCATTATGGATAATTCTCATGGCTCAAAATGCTTAAATAAACAAACTTCAGCCATATTCATCCATTAACATGTCATATTCTCTCCATTGCATCTTGATGCGTTTATTGCCAAAAGGGGGAGAATAGAGAAGAAAAAGTCTGTTGGGAACAGTTTAGAGCTTTGGAGATCAATTTGCTCTTTCAGTAGTTGCTCTAGTGTTCTTTCTGTCGACATGGTCATTAGCTTCAGTTCATTCGTTGGACCATGTTGGACTCCTCAAATCAAACTCTTCGTAAATCTTTTTCTGTGTTTGTCAATATTCTCATCAAGGGGGAGATTGAGAGACCATGTGGTCGTGCTCCATGAGAGTGATGAGTAATTGACAAGGTTTTAGGTCAGTTGAGTTTGGTTTGAGTGGTTCAGAGTCGAGTCGTTGCGTGGGCAATCGGGCTCGGTCGGACTTTGGTCAAACTTGGTCTTTTGGGCTTAGGATGTATATTCTAAAGTTTTGACAGGTTTGGACTTCATATGTGGTAAGTGTAATGGTATTTACGCTTTCATGTGTCGAGCGGTGCTATTTGACGTGTTTCTTGTCTGTGTGACTGCAGGACGTCGAGTTGGAGTCGTGGCGAGACACGGTGGACCGGACTAGGCGCAGGTGGCGCTGAGGTCAGAACGGTCGGGATGTGTCGAAGACGACGTGGACTCGAGGTGGTTGCGAGGCGTGCGAGGCAAGGAGCGTCGGAAGCTTCCCGGAAGGTGCAGAAGGGGCGAATCGGGAAATTCGCAAGGCTGCACAAGCGGGAGCGGGCTCCGTTGGACGTAGCGGGCGTAACGGGGCGGAGACCCGTTAGCCAGGCGCTATAAAAGGAGAGGAGGGGCTGCATGCCCTCCTTGAGCATTTGGGTGGAATTAGGGTTAGCTCTAGTCAAAAGAGGCTTTAGGAGTTGGTTTCTTCTTTAGTCTTTAGTGGTTGGAGAGGCAGAGTTTGGTGCTCCCTCTGTCCCCTACGATGTGTTCTAGGTGGTAGAACAGAGTGTGTGTTCTTCCTCCCTCCATGGATGTGTGTGTGTTCTTGAGTTGAGGTGAGGGAGAGGATGAGTTGAGAGATTGTAATCCTTCCTTTGTATCAAGACGGGGTATCGGGTCTCGCCTGTATTCGCTGTGATTCAAGCAATGAAAATCTGAAGTTTTATTCCCGTGCTCTCTGTTCTTCCTTCGATGCTCTTTTGGTGGATTTCTTGAGATTTTGATTTTCGAGTTCTTGCTTGCTGTGGAGGTGTAAAATGGGTTGCTCCATGATGGGATAGTGCTTCAAGATCATTTGATCAATTAAAATCCCAGAGACAAGGTTTTAATCTCAGTTTTGCCTTTTTGACCTCCCCTGTTCAAGCTTTGCATTTCTAGGGTTTTGGTGCTCTCAGTGTTCCCCTTGTTGTAATGGCTTGAAATTTGGCATGAAGGATCCAGAGGCTATCTTATAGCTATCCTCAAAATTTCATAGCCAAAGGATCAACCGTTTGGGAGCAATTTGATTTTTGGCTCGGGTCGTGCAAGAATTCAGATTTTTACCCAAATCTGAAATTCTTGATTCTTGGAGTGGATTTCTTGTTATTGGTTCTTGGCTTAGTCTTCTGGGAGTGTTCCCTAGCTATCCTCAAAGTTTCTCAAGCCAAGAATCCAAGAATCGGTGCGAATCTCTCAATTTTCTGAATTTCCTGTTTGCTGTTTTTCTCGAGAGGTACTACTGCTCGGGGAGCGGTACTACCGCTTAAAGGTACTACCGCTCTGACCAGCGGTACTACCGCTCAGCGGTACTACCGCTCTGACCAGCGGTACTACCGCTTGACCAAGCGGTACTACCGCTTGAGGCCAGAATTTTCCCGATTTGATTTTTCTCGCTTGCTGGTCTCTGTATTTGTGTTTTTCCTGCTGCTGGGGTATCTTGTGAGCACTGGTCTTCTACCTTCATAGCTCCCATAGCTATTGGAGAAGAAGATACGAGTTGGGGGCGATTTTTAAAAGCCGACATTCACCCCCCCTCTGTCGCCATTTCGGTCCAACAATGCGTCTGGGACCCCTCTTAATCCTCGTCGAGAAGTGTTCGTATTTCAGAGAATAGTCAGAATAGTTGCACAGGAATGGATTGAGATCACGTCCGTTTCGTGGAAGAAGGTGACCGAAGAACAAAAGAGTCAAGTGCTGATGGAAGTTTTTCAATCGTTCGAGATCCCAAAAGAACATCAGACCTCCGTATGACAACATGCATTACTAGTAGCGTGCAAAGTGTGGAATAACTTCAAGAGCTTGCTTGTCAAGCAATACGTGAGAAGGATCTGACGCCCTTCCACAAGTATCCATTAGTGGAACTGGCGACGAAGACGACATATAATTTTATGAGTGAAAGTGCAGCGCATAGGGCCCTCCAAGCAAAAAAATACGCACCCCCATAGACTCGGCACCACTGGGTATACAGGTAAAATCCCACAATAGAGGTAGGAGGACGAGTAGGCAATCCTACGGGAGCCCTCCCCACCGTTTGCCGAGATCCCTAATGAGCACGCCTGAAACTGGATAAGAGCGAAGTCATCTACCATGTCATCGAGGGCCATCTCCTTTCGAAACCCCACAGACGAGAAAGTGTCCCTCTGCCTAGAAGCGTTGAGTGTAGAATCTTCCCAAGGCTTATTCGAGGGAGTTAGGGAGAGAGATTTACTCTCCACGGGCCTGGGAAACAAGGAGCACTCGGGTCATACAAGAGACCTTGGTCTTTATGTTCCTTGAAAATATGGCTTCCCAGAGGACTCCGAAGCTTCCCGGTGTAGGAAAAGAGCCAAAGCTGAGCATGAGGCACACCTACGAGAGGACATTATGGAAAAAATTATAGATGAGTTGCAAAGTTTGGTCAGAGATGAGATGCAAAGGTATAGAGAAAATCAGTAGGAAGCTCCCGCCGCTCCTGTGCTAGGCAGCCCCTAACCATCGGAGTAGTTGTGCGTCCAACCATACCTTGGAAAGCAACCACTAATTTTCTGTTGATGACATCCTAGTGATAATTATTATCTCTGAAATACTCGATCCATTGATTGGCCTATTGGAGTAGTTAATTTTGTATCGTTATGTAGGTGGCTACAAGGTGCAAGCTCCAAGTGAGATATACCTCCGTTGCCCTGTGCATTGCTTGGGATCAAGCATATCCATCCGGGCTCGAGGCCTTGGTGCACGGTGTATCTCTAGCACTAAGTTTCACAAAAGTTAATGTAGATAGTGTTCATGACAATTTCAAGGTCGTTCCGCTGCAGATGCCCCTAAACGATGAGGCCATGACTCTAGAGCAAGCCATTGGAACATTCATACAGTGGCCCAAGTGCGATATCTGCCTCAAGACTCCTGCACCTGTGCTATGTCCACAAGAGCTATCTGCACCAGTGCCAAGTCCACGAGAGCCATCTACCCCGGTGCCAAATCCACTTAAGCTACCTGCACCGGTGCCAAGACCACTCGAGCTACCTGCACCGATGCCAATTCCATAGGTGCAATCCACACCAACGCTACCTGCACAAATGCAGCAAGGGTGCGGTGCATTTATATCTCATGCCTGGTCGACTACCGTGAAGTTGACCTACAGCTGAGGTGGTAAGGGCAAACCGAAGAAGACAGATGATGATATCCCTTACTTGCTGTTGGCCCAAAAATTCATGCTAGACGAGCTGTTGGTCGTCCTAGAAGAGCGCCTCCTAACTCTAGGACTATCTTGCCAGAGATTGCATATGTATTACATGGAACATGCCAACAAGCCAGAAGAACAACGGCTCTCGTGCGTCAATGTCAAGTTCATGCCGCATCATCTGCAGCATAATATTCATGATTGTATCTTCACGGTGACCTTCGATGACTTATTCCTCCTCTTCACACTCGACGCCCTTGACGCCTCACTTATTCGATGCTGGACACTGTAAATGTATATAATCACGGTCTACATTTTTGTGATGTCGATAAATGTCATATATAACTCATTGCTTTTGTGTGTATGTATACATGGTGACTGAAGCCAGATTATCGAAATCACCGATTGGTTTTTTGACCAACGCTTGGTCTCTATAGATACCATCGAGGAGGATGCATCTTTCGTCGAGAATTACATGACAAAGGCATTGGAGGCTTACCGCAACAAAGAATTCATACTTATGCCCTACAACCAGGGGTAAGTGCTACACTAGTGGCTATACTTATTGATTTATACTTTATAAGCAACACGAACTTAGATTTAATGACCATGACATACCTGTGTAGGTTCCACTAGATTCTAATTGTAATTATACCAAAACGGAATAGGGTAAATACCTTGATTGTGAATTGGATGTATATATACTGTGTTGATCTGCTAACTTGTTTTAAAGGGCATGGCTAGCATTTCCTAAGGCTAGCTAACAAACAGAAATAAATTTAGAAATAGAAAAGAATATCATAGATGGTTATTTGCTCTTAATTGTCTGTGATTGTTTACTATCACAGACAGTTTTTATTAGAAACTATCTGTGATATATTGATTATCACATATGGTTTCACCTACAAACTGTCTGTGATATATTAATATCATAGATGGTTTCTAATAAAACCGTCTGTGATAGTCACCTATCACAGACGGTTCGAAAACCGTCTGTGATGACCTCGTATTATTACTGACCCTTAAACTCAGATGGCTCATGAAACCGTCTGTGATGATATTTTTGAACTATTTGTGATGACCTTTTGTGTAGTAGTGACAACATCTTGCGTGCAAAACCTTATATTGGCTTTACTTTTTCAGCTTCTCCTCATCCATTGACTCCTCCTCTGTTGCAACATATCTTTCCATCAAGAATCAAAGCAAGTCATTAGTGGCTCTTACCAGCCATTGCTAAGTGTTATCTCCTTTTTCTCCATCTATTTGACCATTCAGTACTGTATTGTAGCTGCACTAATTGGATAGCACGACAACATGCCCTTAGGAACTCTCTTGTCATGATTTACCATACTCTTACTCTTCCTGGCATTGCCACCCGCCCATCTCCCTGCCGCTGGTGGATCAGATGCCCTTTCTCACTCTTAAGTGTGCTCTTGACCGCTCTGATCGCATTTTGTGGTGCCCCGACACTAACACATAGCTTTTGCTCCTCTTGGCCCAACATGCGTTAGTGTGGCATAGGTGGCCTTGTCTTGCCATGCTTTCCCGTACTCTTACTCTACCCGCTCTACCACCTGTCTATCACACTATCGCTAGTGAATCAAATGCCTTTCTCACCCTTAACTCCTTAAGTGCGCTTTTGATCGCTTCGACCGCATTCTGTGGCACCCTGACACCGGCGCATAGCTTCTACTCCTCCTAGCCCAGCATGCATTAGTGTGGCATAGGTGGCCCAGCTGCCAAGTTTATCCTCAAGAACCTCCATCTCATTGACTCCTTCACTGCCGCTCACGAAGGTTCACATCCTTAGCTTCAAACCCAACACCCTCATTGGACCCATGCCATAAATGCTCTTGCGGGCACTCACCCTAACCTCAACCTATTTAGGTTGGAATCATATAAAAAACAACTAATATTTTTATTTTATTTTTACTTTGAATTTAAGCTATTTAGGTTCATACATGCATGTTGCTACGGGTGGATATCAAGCCAACTCGACTCGTTAGATAAAGCAGCTTTACTTGGCTCATTAAGCTAACGAGCTGAAAAGGAGGCTCAGCTTTCCTTGGCTAGAAGCTCAGGCTTGGCCAGTTATATACAGGAATGCTCTAAATATCTCGAGTCACCAAACAAACTTTTTTCAAAAAAGAATGCGGAAGAAACTTCAGTTAAAAGCATATGGCACAAAATATATCCTGTCCCCTAAACTCAAAATGTCATATATATAATATTACATAAATAAAGTGATTCAACTGTACACAAATACCGAGCCTAACGAGCTACCAAGCTAGCTTAGGCTCGACAGGTTAAGGAACCGACTAAAATATAGGCTCAAATCGGTTAGTTTATATCACGAACCAAGCTGAACCATAAGCAAGCTGAGCCGGTTTGTGAGCTTTAAGATTTGTTTCCACCCCTACATGTTCCATCCACTACCTCATAATCAGACAAGACACAAGTAGCATATATAGCTTTAGAATAAATTCAGAAGTACGTAACAGTACTGTTGTTTTGTAGTACACTTATTTCAAACAGTACATGCAGCGGTGCAGGAATCTTTGCTAGCTCACAATTATATGAATGGTTGCTTGCAGACAGGGATGGAGCAGGGAGCAACGTCTCGGACTGTGCTACAGTGATATAAGTCGTGTTTTTTTGTATTTTATAATTGATTTTATGATCTTAGGTCTAGAACTGAAGCCCTAACAATCTTGGGCCTGTATCTGCCCCTGCTTGCAGAAGATTCATATTTAAGACTATATAGGTGGTATGAACAATTTTTCAGAGGTGGTATGCATATTTTTTGACATACTTCTTTTTATGTACGTATATAAAGGTATTTATAAAATACGCTAAAAACTATGGACTTCCTTGCAATTTTTTCGTGTGGTTCACATTGGAGTATCTTATAATTAGTATATGAGTATACCTAAAATGATAAAGGAGTATTTCAAATTTGTTTAGGTGGTATATTAGAAGTGGGTGTAATTACATCCGGGAGCAAAAAGTATTTTTCATATATATATATATATATATATATATATATATATATATATATATATATATATATATATATATATATATATATATATATATATATATATATATATATACACGCGCGCGCGCGCGCGCTAAATTCAATATGATCGTGAACTAAGGCGTGCCAGTGCCACCGAATCCTGCTGGCCTACTGCCACTGTGTACTTTTAGAAACTGGGAGAAATTAATACTAATATTAGTTAGAAACCTACTCTCCAATAATTCTTGAAATAAACGCATACAAAGATACAATGCGATCATTCTTATCGGAGAGTTGTAAAAGAACTCGATACTTTACTAATAAAGAACATTTTAGACACCACAGATGTTTTGTTTGGAATTGCTACTGTAACGCTCCCGTTTCCAGGGGCGCCTGCGGACACGGCATTCCGCAACTATTCACGCTTGAACAGTTATAGAACGTCGCACAAGAGTATACCATCACATGTTTACAACAAAAATTCAACTTATATTTCACATAAGGTTTAACAACCCAGATTTACTGCAGCGGGGTGTGCGAGCCCAAAGTATATTACATAACAAAAACTCCAAGGACAGCTCGAGCGCGGCGGAGACCTAAAACCACAGATCCTCGTCGAAGAAAGGCTCCCAGGGGCTTCCTCAACGGGGAGACCTTCACCAGCGTCTTGATCTTCTAAAAGGTTTTAGCAAGCCGTGAGCTAACCAGCTCAGCAAGTCACAACGGGAAAGTCCTAACTTAGCTATTTGCACGGATCAACAAGGAAGGGAATATACTTGGTTTATTAACTTTAAGTGGATGCAGTTTTATTTGTAAACATTTTGAGAAATTCAAAACTGACAACTACTCCTTAAGATTAAGGGGGTTTTCATGAAAAGATAATTAACCAACTAATCCAGTTAAGGCATTTGCAAAAACTACTTAAGCTTCGCAGCTGGAATCACCTAAGTGACACAGCTCCATTAACCGGGTGCACGGCGTATTCGAATACCATTTGATTGACTCTGCAGAGTTGCTCAACTTTACCCACACACAACCTTAACCCTCATGACTGAGTTAAGCAACCGGGTCTTTTCGCTGCTCAATCCTTGATATACACTCCACCCGATAGGTTCGGAATCCGCACACCCTCGGGTATCCGTTGGCCACCACGGAACGTCGAGCCCGAGTTGTGGGGACCTATCGTTGTCTTAGTCCGGATTCGTGATCCGCACTGACTCCCAATGCAGGGCTCCACTTAAATTGAGCAGGTACTAAACCAGAGTTGACAAGTCAACACCTGTGGTTGAGCGGTCACTATGTCATTTGCTCGGCATAAGGGTCTAGTCTTTACATTTTCATGAGGTTCGCAACCTCCACCCTAGGGTAAAGCGGTGGGCGAAGACCGTCTCGCAGTTTCCCACAACACCCTTACCCTGACTTGTGCACGCTTGCACTACCACCCTAGGGTACGATGTCCCATACCACCTTACCCTACTCCGAGTTTTGAAATCTACCGGCCCACGGTCATAACCTTAGTAGTGTAAAGATTTTGTGTGAATGTAAATAACCTACAGGTAGTTATATTACACTTAGAGTAAATCTAGGGTTAACAAAGGCGGGGCTACAAGTTATCATGGCATTTACCTGTGGCAGGTTTTATCTACATAGTATGTCATTCTAAACATTTTATTTTACGCAAACTAGCATTTCACAACTAACAATAGTGCAAGTAGAATAATAACATATTTAAACACATTGGATACAACATGATCAAAGTTTTGCGACTTGCCGTGAATCTGGATGATCTCGGCGATCTCGAACGTAGCAACTCCTGGATCCTGGCCCTGCACCGAAACCTCCGGAATCTCCGAAATTAGCGCAAACATACAAAAATAACATAACTCCGGCTTGAGCCTAATCAAGCGAGGAAAAATAATCTATGAAAAAGGAGTAAAATGCATAAATATTCAAATGGGGGATTTTTAGAATTTTTCTGGGATGAATTTGGGAAAATAAAGGTCAAAAATGGGTTCAGGACATCAAAAGGAGCAAAGCAGTGAAATTTGGGAGTTTTTGGGATTTTCTAGGATTTATTTGGATTTTTAGAAATTAATAAATCTCTGGAAATTCGGTGAACAGTGTCGGGCCGGCCCAAAGCCACAGTGCGCCCCGGCATTATGCGGCCTGCGCGCCCAGGGTGGGCTGCGCGGCCTTGGCCCAACACGCGCGCGGCCAAAGGCCCGCGTGCGCGCCTTGCCCCGGCCGATGGTTGCCATGCGACGGGAACGGACGGCGGCGATGCGGGGTAGGTGGGTGGACGGGATGGGCTACGGGGAAGGATCGGACGGCGGGGAAGAGGGCTGGATCGGGTGGCTGCGAAGAGGTGTGTTTAGTGGCATCGGACGGCTGGGGAGAGGTGCCATCCGACGGTCGACGTTATATGGCAACGGAGGGGAAGAGGACAGCGGGGATGCGGCCACATTGGTCATCCTCCTCCTCTCGCCGTGCGTGCCTCGCAGAGAGGCAGAGACAAAGGTGTCTCCGATCTCCGGCGACGGCGAGGTTCTCGGCGGCGAGGAGGGGTACCGGCGGGTGGATCTCGACGCGGGAAAATCCATTTTGGGGTTTTGGGAGGTGAGGGGACCAACAGAGAGGGCAGGAGTCAAAAGGGGAAAGTTCGGCTTCTTGGCGGTGAAGGGGGTCACCGGAGCCGATCAGGCCAAATCGGCGGTGATTTCACGATCAAGGGAGTTCAGAGCTCACAATGGCGGTGGTGGTGTTAGCCGGGGAGCTTCCTGGAGAGCTGGCCATGGGAGGGTGTTTCGGCCGGCGGTGAGCAACGGTGCCGTAGTTCCTCGGGGTTTCTCCTGGCCAGAAGAGTGTACCAACACGATTAGAGTTTGATGAGGATGCTTTGGGTGAAAGGAATCGGAGAGTGAGGGGGGAGGAGGAGAAGATGAGCTCACAGGTGTCGCCGGCACAGGGGAGGATAGCGACGGCGAGGAGAGCGATGAGGCTTCAATCAGGAGCTCCTGGAGGTGCTTGGGAGTGGCAGGGAGTGAATGAGAGCAGTGGGAAGGCTTGAGGGGCACAGGGCCTCAAGGGAGCAGAGGGGTGTGCGAGTGAGCTCGGGCGGAGGGGAGAAAAAGAGGGGAAAGAGGGATGGACGCGGCACTGGCGGTCAAGGGAGGTGACGGGGAGCTGGTGGGGCGTCTTCTCGGAGTAAAGAAGCGGCGTCCGACTCTGCAACGCGAGTAATGGCGGAGGAACGGGCGCGGGAGCAGGTGGCCGAACCGCACGGCGGAGCGCGCTCTCGCGCGGAGGAGACGGGCGGCGACTGGCGAGTGGGGCCAAGGGAGGGAGGCGGCGACGCGTAGCGAGGGGAGGCGCCGCTGGTTTCAGACCGGATGGCGTCGGGGTGACGCAGGCGGGGAAACCGGGGGCGCGGGCGCAGCGCACAGCGCGTGCGCGAGGGAGAAAGCGGGGAGGGAGGGGGCGCCAGCGGGGAGAGAAAGAAGGCGCCGAGGGAGGAAGGAAAGCGGAAAAGGAGAATGGCGCCAGCGGGAAGGGGATGGCGCCCGGCCAGAAAAGGAAAGCGGCCGCGGGAAAACCTTTCCGAAAAAGGAAAGTTTCCAGAAATCACTCAAAAATTCAGTAAAAATCCAGGAAAAATCATAAAAAATTTTGGGGCTTTTCAGCTACTTTAGGACATCATGAAATTACATAATATTTGACTGATATATAAGAGGCACCTACGGTATAGAAGATTGCAATGGTTATACTGTTACTGAAATAAAAAGGAGCACTACTAACTGTCGAGCTCCTGTGGAGTTCAAAACATGCACCAGCTTTTTTTTCAGCTCCTCATCTACTAAAAATTGTTGTAGATCAATGTGCTATCTGCCTGTCGATCTTACTAGTAAGGATATAGCTAGGGTATGTAGAAGCACATTTGAAAAATGAGCATTTCTAAACATATTTGAAGAATGATAGCAAAAACGCTAATTTTAAATTCAGGACCGCGAACCATTCCCATTGATCGGATGGGATTGTCGTCCTTCACAGATCAAGCCAACACACATGCATATTTCGTTTTTCCGCCTTGCACTGTTGCCCTGTTGATTTCATGCTTGCCCGCAATACTTTTGCGTGAATTCCTGGTCTCGAAAATATTTTGCGCGAGTTTTCCAAATATAAATCCAAGTAAAATTCACATTATACGTCTAAATCTAATGTACTAGCTATTCCGGCCACCAACACGCATGTGTTCTCAGTAGCGGGATCGATTTGGGGTTTCCAAGCGGATAGGCTAGGTTCAATCCTGGGTTAAGCAGGAACAAACTCTCTCCCAAAAACACAGGTACTGTCTCTATGTCAAAATATAAGAATCATATCCGTGTTAGTTAAATATTGTTAGGTTTGATCATTAATGTATAAAGAATTATCTATATTAACAACATGAAATTGATAACACTAGATCCATCATAAAATATAATTTTATAATATACAATTATTTTATTTAGAACAATATATTTTCATCGAAATTGCAGGCGAACCGCGAAAGTGTCTCGAAGGAGTGCTCCCTGCATGCGCGAACAAACGGAGCAGAAACACTAGCCGGCAGCCGTTGCCCAGCGCGCTGCTGCAGCGTCAGCCGGTCGCGGACCAGCCCACCTCACCTTGCCTCCCCCGATCCAACGGACCCGTTCCGTTTCCCATCCACCCGGCCCACAGGATGATGGATGGGTTCGCCTGCCCGCCTCCCCGTGGTTCGCGTCGGTCCAACACGAGCGGAGCAACCGAAGCATCCAGAAACACGGCGCGCCTGGCCGTCCGATCCGGTAGCTGGTGTGGCGTGGCGTTACAGTTCCACGAATAAAAACCCAAGGCTGCACTGCAGTTGTCGATGCGTCTCTCTCTCTATCCAATCCGAATCCCAGTCACCCCGTGAGGCCGGGACCGTTCCCATCTCCACGCTCCTCTTCTTCTTCCCCTTCGCCTAGCTTGCTCCGGATTGCAGTGCCCGTCTAGCTACTAACTAGGTCAGTCTGCTCCTCTCTGCTCTTCTTGTCCCGTTTTTCCCCGTCCACGGGAGATTATTTGTAGTACTGGTGCGTCGTGTTGAGGATGTGAAAACGATTACGCAGAGCATTGCTGTTTCTTGTGGATTCTATGTTTCTTGCGTCGCATCCTTAGCCTATACAGCAATGGTGATTTTTAATTCCATGGATGCTCTGCTCCTCTGATGAATATATCTGAGTTGCCCTGATTAGCTCCAGGTTCAGGTTTCCATAGGTATCCAAATCTAGATACTTCGAACAATGCATGCAACTCTGTAGCATCTAAAGGGGGGGCATAAGCAATGAAGGTCTTCACTTGTCCTAAATTGCTTTTATCTGCCATTGTAAGGGCATCTCCAATGGTTATAGCTAGCAACTAACTATAAGACTTCCACATCATCTATATAGTACACACTAAAGTTAGCATTCTAAAGAACTATCTATAAGGATAGCTATTTGATGCTTACATGCACACACAGAATTTATGGAGGCTGCCTCGTTTGGCGCTATAGACTATCTCTAGAGCTGTAGAGAGCTGCGTTCTCTTTCTTCATTTAATATCTTCCACGTAGGACAGTTGATGACATGAACTCTCTTGTAGATAGCTGCTATAGACCCATTGGAGATGCTCTAAGTGCATTATGCTTCCAACTTTCCAATTCACTGGTCATGCTATCTGTCAATCATTGGAAGGCTCGAGGTGAGCGTTTGGATCATCAATTCGGTCCATCTTGTTGGTTTGGCAGTGATTCTTTCGGGAGTCTGACAGTACCAAGTAGCCATTCAAGAAACACCATCCTCAGCAGACAATTTGCCTCCCATGAGGAGCAGTAGCATCACTTAGTTGAAGGCACAAAGAATCACCCCTTATCTGCTTAGATGTATTCGCTGTGGATTTTTTTTATGGCACACCCAAATTAATGCAAACCGTTCATTTTGCACGATCCAAGGGTTGATATTCCTATTAACTCATAGGAGGCAAGATGTCATCTATTACCATTCAAAAGGCACTACGGTAATTTACTACATGTAAATAAGGAAATAGGTATATTTCGCCACCTCTCACTAAATGTGTGGATGTCAATAAGGTAAGTAATTAATAGTAATAATCTCACTTGCTACATTTTGTAAATTTAAACATAGTAGTACTATCATAGTACTCACATACTTATCTATACAGTGTACGGATCATTTTAGATTCAAAATGTAATAAAACAACAAAAACTAACCATTAAAATTCAGAATGTAATACCAAAATTGCAATAGAGTATAAATCAAATATATCTGTTTTTTTCAGTTCATAATGCAATTTTACATGTCATATTAAATCAGAATTGATTATTTTACTTCACAGAAATCTTAATGTTTTGACTATTGAGAAACAACAAATAACAAAAACCGGTATGTACGAGTGAAATTTATACTAGTAATGTACACATGCGGGTGTGCTAATGTTAAAAGAAGTTTGTGTATGAATGCACCAATGGTTCTTTAGCAACATCATTAGAGCTTTTAAGATGTTCCTTTTTTCTATGATCAGGTATATCATGTTAATTTTCATTTTTACAAAAACTTCCCATAAGTAATCAATGACTATGATTTAACCACTTCTCTTACCTCTAAAGGGGTACGTGGTGTACCTTAAGAGAGCTCGCATTTGCTATACATAGGAATAGTTGGTATCGTGAACATAAAAATAATTGGATATGTTGCAAATATGTAAAGTATTGGGTTTAATATGCAACACATGCTGTCAAAGATGGCATGCTTACTCTTATCGGCATTACTTGTGTCAAAAGGATTTTAGAATACTTTTTCTTTATTTGCTAAGGTTTCGTCTTACTCTAAAAGAACTTTGTGGTAAAAAAAACCTCTAAAAGAGCTTGAGATTATTAGACTGGGATGATGAGAATTCAAGTGGGAATGACAAAGATCCACATAGAATTTTCTTCAGAAATGGAAAAGCTTGTTCATTACGATAGACTAGATATGTGTCATTGCACTTGTGAATCTCATCCATCTCCAAATCCGAACTATAGTTGGGAAAAACTATCAGTTGGAATTGGATATCGTTCTTGATCAGGTGGTTGACTGTAATACCATTGTTTGTGCTTTTAGCAAGTGTAGGCCAAGGATTTTATCGGTCATTGTCAGAAATAAAATTTTTCATCCACAGCCAGTGATCAACCAGCTTCGAGTGTCCACCTCTTATTGCCTATTTTAAACATTTTCTATTTTTAGTCATGAGAAAGGGATCCAGGGGAAGAGTTATATGGATATGCCATACTTCTGTCATCAGAAGTCATTGTTTCTCTATTATACCTGCTAGCTACCAACATTGTTACGACATAGACATGACGCTTTACTTTAGTAGCCTTGCTTTCAACTGTATTCTGTAGCTAGAAATACTAATTTGGTTGCTTGATTACATCCTATAGCTAATTCGATCAACACTACATTTCGTAATGTTAGTCGTTCATACTCAGAACTTCACGTACTGTTTCATATGTAAGTACCTTTTCTCTTTGTGGCCCTTAAACTTAATTTATGTTAATTTGTGGATGGGTCCAGTTGAAGTCTTGAGCTTTCAAATAGAACCAAAGGGCCAAACCGTTCTTATCTTTCTAATTTATTAGGTACACATTTTTGGTCTTTCAGCTAAAAAATTAAACTTTGGGGGTTAATTACTTCTACTTGAAAGTTCAAGTCTCTAAACTTTTGACCTGACTACATTTTGTGGTTGTAACATCTCCTCAGCTCCTCTCTTGCTTCTGATTACCATCTTTCAGGTCTCAAACATCCAAGATGGCAACTACTTTGACAACACCAATTCTCTTAAACTTCAGGACCAACCCACTGAACAAGCTGCACAAGCTGCCTTCCACGAACAACAGCACAAGACGACCACTGCGTTTTCTCCTGAGCTCGGCAAGAACCATGCCCACATTTCCAGGCTTCAGGGCATCCAACGACTTCCGCGCCGCGGCCGTCTACAAGGTGAAGCTCATCGGGCCGGAGGGGCAGGAGAGCGTGATCGACGTGCCGGAGGACAGCTACATCCTTGACGCGGCCGAGGAGGCCGGCGTCGAGCTGCCCTATTCGTGCCGCGCCGGCGCGTGCTCCACGTGCGCCGGCAAGGTCCTGGAGGGCGCCGTAGACCAGTCGGACCAGTCGTTCCTGGACGACGCGCAGGTCGGCGCCGGCTACGCGCTCACCTGCGTCGCGTACCCCACCTCCGACTGCGTCATCGAGACGCACAAGGAGACAGACCTGTACTAGTCAATACTCAATAGTCATGATTCAGTCCATAGTTTGATGCAATCTTGGCACTGTGATCTGCACATGTACTTGTCGCTTCGACTAGCTAGACTTTATCGAAAACGCTATTTTGGTCGATCTACTTCATTACCATCTTCTACTTTGGCATCCATGAGCAAGTGTGGGTTGTTGTCTCTCCATGATCTCTATGGATATCTCGGAATCTGTCGAGCCTGTCTTGAAGTTGATGGCCGGGTGCTGCATATGCATCAATCGGTTTCAGTTTCGCCGCCGCTCTTGCGACGTCCATAAGAGCAAGTCCAATAATAGAACCAAGTGCTTGGCTATAAGTCAAGTTATAAGAGCCAAGTTATACAATAGTTTGTTTTCTATTTGTCTACAAAAGTTTTTTTATTATTATATGGTACCAAGTCTCACATTCTCTTTCCTACTCCTCCTCACATACATTTATTATCTGGGCCCACCACTGCATAGGCTCCCGTGTGCAGCTTGTTGCTTGCATGAGAGCCAAGCTCTCCTCTCTCTCCTATCTTCTCTCCTCCACATCAGCAAAAATGCTGACTAGCTTGGCTACAAGACCATTATTGTACTTGCTCTAAGAAAGAAACGGGCCAAGCTTTCAGGAGCTGGATCCGGGTGGGGCCCACGTGACTGGAACGCGAGCCTGGCGCACACAGTTGTTGGCGCGCGGGCCCGGTCCACGTGCCGCCGAGTCGGAGCGGCGTCACAAGCGGTCTTATGCACCGCACCCACCCACCCGAGTCGCGTCGATCGCCGCCGCCCCATCACCACGCACCGACGCCTGCCTGCTTGCCTTCGTGTGGTCCACCCCGTTCGCCCCTCTTCAGAACTCAGAAGCCGGCTAGCTGCGGCACGGGCCACGCGCGGCGGTCACAGCCGCCGCCCGGAAAACCCGAGAATCCGAATGTTTTTTCCTGAGAGAGAGGAATCGCGGGAGGGAGTTGATGATTTGGCTCCAGTTTGGGAGAAACCATTTGGAGACCTCTGGGACGGCCGGTACGAAACCGCCTGGCTGTGGCTGCGCAAGTGGGCTGCGGGCTGCAGCCTTTTTACTGTTTGGTACTGTGCAGTACTGTTTTCGGTCTATTTTTGTATCTTAGTTACTTTGAATTTAATTAAATATAGAAAAATAAAAAATTATGTTACCATAGACAATACAACAGATAAAAAAATAGAAACAAAACCTAAAAAATATCAAAAAATTAGAAAAAATGAAATTAAGAAGTTACAAACTAAAAGTTGAAGTCGAGCGAAGCGGGGTATAACTTTCGTGCCGTTACCTGCAAGCTTGTTGTGTTTCCCCGAGATGCACAGCAAGATTCGTGCCGCCGCGGCCTGAGGAAACACTGGTCGCAACGACCGTCCGGCACGGGATCCGCCGAAGACGGCACGAAGCGACGAAGGGATAGAAGTATACAGCAGCGCTAAGAGCAAGGCTAATAATACAGCTTTCAGTTGGCTGTATGGACACTTAGGGCATGTACAATGATATGAGTTAGTTACTAGCTCTAAGATAACTTCTCCAATGGTATTAACTTTTAGCACATAGCTCATAACATGAATAGTCACACATGACATCCTCATATAATCTTGGAATGTGTGTATGAGACTAGCTCTTGATCAAGAACTAGCTTTTCTCTCTCTTCTATTAAAATATGAAATAATATGTTTAGAGCTAGCTCATAAGTCACCATTGGACATGCCCTTACAGTCCACTTATCAACCCATTCATATAATAGTTTACAGCCAGCTGAAAGCTGTATGATCCACCCCTTTCTCTCACAAAGTTTCTTGGTTCTTGTGCTTCAGCTGACTATAAACTTACAGCCCACCTCTCTTCTCTCTCCTCCTATCTCTCCTCTACTTCAGCATACAACCTACTAACAGCCTCTTATTATACTAGTACCTACTCCACGTAACAGACGCAGAACCAAACATGGAATGGTCGGCGGGGATCTAAGATGACACGCGTCGTGCAAACGAGGAGCGCGCACACGTATAAAACAGTGGGAGCCAGCCCAAACTGCCGACCCCCTCCGCGTCCGTTTCAGCTCTCTCTCTCCTCGCGCTTTCCTGCCTGCCGCCGCTACAAACCTCTCGCTCTCCACCGCCACAAGCACGCGCGCGGCGCCAGGCGCTCGCAACGCGGCCTAGCCTAACTAACAGCTGTAACTAACCAGGCACACGGTTACTGCCACTCCCGCTGCTTAAATAGCCTCGAGACCACCCGCGCGCTTGCTCCGTCCAAACTTGCAGGCACAAGCAAAGCACAGGAACGCGACACATTTCTCACCACGCAAGACACACACGCGATAGAGAGATCAAAGCCCTTGGCTCTACTACCCGCGGTCTCGATTGCAGCCTCATCAGCCGGTGTCGGTCTCGGTTTTCTTCCTCCCTGGTTACTTGGAGATAGCTGCGTACCTCGGCCGTCGAGTAATTCATGGCCGTGGCGGAGCCGTCGATAACTGCTGGGTCGTCGCCGCCCGCTCGCTTCCTCCTCCTCGTCCTCGCCATCCTCCTCACAGGTGAACGCTGCGCACTCTGTATAAATTTGTTGCCAAAATGCATCGATCGCCGGGGTTTGCGATGTCCTGCTCATCTAAAAAATGCATCACCGGGGAATTTCTGGTACATGTCTGAGAGCGTACTGTGTCTCGAGTGCATGTATAGTTATACGAAAAGAAATGCCACTTTCCCCGGGAAATTTGAGCTGCTAGCTAGGTGATACGGTCGGTCCATGGAGCTCGGCAATGATAGGGTTAACTGCCGATTGCCGAACTAGTGATCAAACTCTGTATTCGGTAGATGAGGCTTGCTTAGTTTCTCTGTCTAAAATGGTGTTGAATTTGGGATTTCCTGAACCTATCTGTCATTTCAAAGGGTTAAACCAGTGACCGAATTGACTTGAGTACAGGATCATAGCACGAAGCTCCGATGGGTCTGAGTTTGTTGACCTGCAGAACTAACTGGTTACAATTTAAGCTCAAACTAATTGTTCTGTGATTTTCCTCTGTAATTGCTTTTGCATACCATTGTTCTATCTACTTGTCCATTTCTTACACTCCATTGTCAACTTACACCACATCATTGATCGTGGAGTGAAGTGACTAACTGTGCTTCTTCGTTTTTTGTTTTCTTCTGTTCTGAACCTCTCTGTGCTGTATTTATTTTCTGAGAGGCAATTTTTTGTTTGCTAGGTTTTGTCTCAATAAGGAATAATTCATTAGGCCATACTTGATTTTTGTTTTAAAAAAGAACGGCGTTACATGACGATCTATTGCAAAAATTGGTGGTTATTAGGTGCTTGCTGTGATTATCATATATAAGTTTTAACGAATATCCAGGGAGATCACATGGTCCCCCAAGGTGCTCCATGGCCTAAGGCAGGCTGCCCAATAAGCTGACATCTTCCCCAAATCTCAATACTAAATATAAACCTTTTCGCATTATTTACCTAAGAAACGAGTCTACTTGTCACCTTTTCTCCCCAAGTTGACGTGCATCCGATCTGGTTCTGAGCTGTGATGGCTTTCCCCGTAAAGTCTGTCTGGAAGGGTGGCTTTCTTAGTTCGTAGTTGCCAGCTAAATCTGATGTACTTTTTGATCACTTGCGGCCATTGGAAGAGAAATAAAATAAAAACATGCCCTCTTTAGGCTGAAAGGTGTTTTGGCAACGTACGTGGTTTTTTATTGGCTTGATTCTTGGTAGGACGCCCCAATCACATGCCCACATGTGGACCAGACCTCATTGGATCACGTAATTAGCTAGGACTGTATTGTGCAGAGGAGGTACAGCTTAGATCTCCTTTCCCTTTGAATTTTAAACTTTGTAGATGCCTTCACCAGTAACAAATTCACCATGATCGTTATAGTATATTGAGTGCAATTTGAGTTCTTGTGGACCAAATGTTGTATGTTGCTTAATATTAGGGACTACTGAATGCGTTATTTACTTTCCTGTCTTTGAATGCGTTATTTACTTTCATGTCTTACTTTTCAAATGATCAAAACCAAGTCATGAAGTTATGTCCATGTATGGTGAGACTGAACACTAATGTCAAAAGTCTCCAAACTAGAAGGTAAAGATGATCACAAAGTTATTTCCCCCTTTCCTCTGTCATAAAAAAAAAGGCATGTTTCATTTCGTGAGTACATAAATAATGTTGATATATGCTATGCGCAAATCAACAAAAAAGCACAAATTTTAGACTGTCGTGTAGAACAATTGCTGACTGTGTAACAAATGCAGATCAAGCGCTAGCAGCTGAAGGCCTGTCAATAGGGATCAACTACGGGCAGATCGCGGACAACCTGCCTTCCCCGTCGCGGGTCTCATGGCTCCTCCGGTCGATGCAGATCAGCAAGGTGAAGCTCTTCGACGCCGACCAGAACGTCCTGAGCGCGTTCCTCAACACCGGCGTGGAGTTCGTCATCGGTATCGGGAACGAGAACGTGTCGGCGATGGTGGACCCGGCGACCGCGCAGGCGTGGGTCCAGCGGCACGTCCAGCCGTACCTCCCCAGCACGCGCATCACCTGCATCACCGTCGGGAACGAGGTCTTCAAGGGCAACGACACCGCCCTCAAGGCCAACCTCCTGCCGGCGATGCAGTCGGTGTACCAGGCCCTCGCCGCGCTCGGCCTGCAGGGACAGGTGAACGTCACCACCGCGCATTCCCTGGACATCATGGGCAGCTCGTACCCTCCCTCCGCCGGCGCGTTCCGGCCCGACGTCGTGCCGTACATTCAGCCGCTCCTGAACTTCCTGTCGATGGCGAGGTCTCCGTTTCTGATCAACTGCTATCCGTACTTCGCCTACAAGGCCGACCCGAACAGCGTGCCGTTGGAGTACGTCCTCTTCCAGCCCAACGCAGGAGTGACCGATCCGAACACGAGGCTCAACTACGACAACATGCTGTATGCTCAGGTAGATTCAGTGTACGCCGCGATTCAGGCCCTGGGGCATACTGACATCGACGTGAAGATCTCCGAGACCGGGTGGCCGTCCAGGGGTGACCCTGACGAGGTGGGGGCGACGCCGGAGTACGCCGGGATCTATATCGGGAACCTCCTGCAGAGGATAGAGACGAAGCAAGGGACGCCGCTGAGGCCGTCGGTGCCTATTGATGTCTACGTCTTCGCGTTGTTCAATGAGAACCTGAAGCCAGGGCCGGCCTCTGAACGGAACTATGGACTGTTCTACCCTGACGGCACGCCGGTTTACAACGTCGGACTGCGCGGGTACCTTCCGCCGATGGATGGATCAGATGGCACGCGAAAGGTAGGCTCTTCAGGCGTGTCCCTTCTTTAACAGATTTTGCAAATTTACAAACTTTCTGAATGTGATGTGTAGTCTGTAGATTAGGTGACTGTAGGAAAGCCTAGTTCTTGCGAACCTTTGCCCCTGACCGACCTACCCTTTGCCATTACACTGCTCTCATACTTTTCACATGTTAGTGACACCGGCAATGAAATGGCAACAAGATAACATGGTCTATATAGGCAGGAATAGAATTCACCACCAAGTCGGTGTCAAAAAGAGGCTATTGTATATGCATTGCGGCACAAGTGTGATCCCTTGTTTCCATTGAGCAAACCTGTATGAGATACTTTTGTCTTTTGCATCTCTACTTTATACGAGACCTGATAAGTAACGGCATGACTTTCGTCTTTGGCAGGTGATTCACTTGTTTGCTCTCATCGCCATGGCATCCATCACTCTCATCTTATCCTGAGAGCATATACTGTTGACCATTGCAGTAAAGTGGATGAAGGTGATGAGCCTAAGCATCTGCTGCTGCTAGGGATTCCACTAACAGAACACAAGGTAAGAGTTGAAATATAACCGGCATTTTATTTGACCACTTGATTCTTTTCTTACTCCCAAGAGGAGCTTGAAATGAAGATATCCTCCATATTTCAAAGAGCTAGCAAAATATTAAAGTATATTGCCTACCTTTTCTTGTTAATTTAAACTTTTAGGTTTAAACTTTTAGGTGAACTGATTGGTGTATATAACTTAATATAGTATCAAAACTATGAGGTCTTAACTTCAAGGCCTGGCTTGTGCAATATTTAGAAAATTATAATGATTGTGGTTCACTTCAAGTTCACTTTTTAGATCTAGTGAAGTCTAGATGTGAGAGGAGTGTTGAAGTATATTGCCCAATTGTGGTTCACTTCAAGTGTACTTTTTAGGCCTAGTAGAGCCTAGACATAAGAGTGAGTGTTGAAGTATATTACCCACATTTCTTCATCAACTTAAAATTTTGGATAAACTTGTTAGTGCATCACACTTCATAATCTAGACCACAATTTTAGCTTATGTGATCTTTGCTGGTTCTTTTCACCTAGGCAACACACTATTTTGCAAGGACTCGTCCACCTGATGTGTCTTATCGAAGCACACACGTGTGTGTTTATGGTAAAACGTGTGTCTGCGCTCTATGAGGTTCTGGAGCCTCTGCAAAATTTCTAGTGTCTATACGGGACACACACGTATGTGTGGTATGAGTGGGTGTGCATCCTATTTGTAATGTTTAAAAAAACATACTATTTTGCTCAGAAAACTAACCAAGTGCTATGTTCCAACAGGGAAGCTCCGGAAGCAGAACATTATCCGGGATGGTTTTGATAATCAGAAATACACAGCTACCCCTGGAAAATCAGTGTGATTTTGACTTTTGATAGCTTCAAGGAGCGGAAGTTTGCTCCATATATACTGACAATGAAGTGTAGAACTTACTGCTTGGACATGATACATGGCCAATATTTGTACAACACAACCTTGATTTGATAGAATTCTTCTTGATTTATTCTGGAGATATCTTCTTTATGCAACTGTATATTTGTATACAAGTGGAACAGACAGGAGGTAAATTCAGGTAAGGCTGCCAAATGTAAATTATTGTTTCATGTACTGGTACTTCCCATCATGCTTCTCAATTGTCTCTCCTTTATCTCTTCTCAATTGTAAATTCAGGCAAGGCTGCCAACTCTCTAGGATGTACTGTTCAAAGAAGCCTCTGAAGCGTGTGTCAAGAACGTACACGCGTGAGTGAGTTTGCATGGTTGTGCGCGTTTTGTACCCGAAAAAGGAGGCAGACGTTGCTCCCACGGCCCAACAGGGAGGCAAGTTCTTTGCTAGGCTGTTGTACGATCCTTTGGGCTGCTCCCGCAAGAATGAAGAATTTTTTTTTATGAATGATCTGTTTTTATTCGAAATAACAGAAATATAATCGGTTAAAACTTTTTTTTTTTGCAAAAATAGGTTCTAGTCGTTCCGTCCAATGGTCGCGCGATAAGCAAGCAATCCGCCGGCCGTCCAACGGGGCGACTGCATGTAGTCGCCCATCGGTCTAGCGACTACGCTTTCAGTCGCCGAAGGGTTGGGTGACTGAAAACACAGATAAAAGGACCGCACAGTGAATAGAAGAGACAGATGAGAGAAAAGGAGATGGAGGAGGAGAGGAAAATGAGAGGAAAGAAAAGAGAGGAGAGGGAGGAGAGGAGAGGAAGGAGGAAAGGGAGGAGGGGAAGAAGCGATTCTTGTGAGGTAAATTTTTTGTTGTATTTTAAATTTTGTATATGCAGTAGATAGTTTATTTAGTGTTAGTATGAATAAAAAATTGTAGATGTAGACAAAAATAGTTCAGCTTTGGTATAGATAATTTAGTCAATGTAGTTTTAAAAAAATTAGTAGCCGTAGTAGCTTATAGTTGTGTAAAATTTAGTGAACATAGTTATACAAAATTGTAGTGGCAGAAAATTCAGTCAATATTACATAGAAATTAATCGTCCGTAGAAATTTGTAGTTATTAAAAAAATTAGTCAATATTTTTGTAAGAATTTCATAATTTTCTTTGCATAAAACAATAATATGTAATATTTATGATTAATTATGAATGAATATAATGCCGTTAGTACGTTGGAAAAACATGTGTACCATTGTAACTAGTATATAGGCATTTAAATCGATATGCCATGTAAATTGTCAAAACCATTAGGAATCATTTGCAGTAGGGGACAGCTCGAGTAGCAAGAAAAGAGTAGCGTCGGTGCGCGGTCTGGCAATAGGAAGTTAATGCTACCATGTTAGTGTAGTTGGTTACGACAGGTGAACAGTCGGTGAAATGTAAATTATAGTACATCAGTACTTTCGTAATGTGCGATGCGATTCGACTAGTTGCAAAATTGAAAATATAGGCAAACAAATATCAGCAATGCTGATACCCACTACACTCAAAGTGCATTACGGTGTTGGAATCGTTTGTGAAGGTCCTAATGGTGTGGATTTGAGTGGATTTGTGCAAGCTATTCTAGTACACTCGGATGACGAGAGTGCTCGAATCGCAGATGTGATGCATTGGCTTATCCGCTGTTTTTCGTTGGACCTCAAGGGCTTTGGAGCCGGTCTCCCACGGACATCATATGGAAGTTGAGAATATTGATACGCACTGTACGTGGAAGATGTTTGTGCAAGGGTGCCGGCGCCATAGATACGAGTGCATGATGCTTGTGCAACCATGCCCAGTAGAAGCTGTACAAGGTCGTGCGAACGACCATCATCCGGGAGGTGCGAGTAGCTCGGGTGGCCCGCATGTCGGCAAAGAGAAGGAAGATGTTCATGACGAGGCCAACGCGGTACATGGAGGAGAGGGAGAATGATCACGCCATGGTGAGGGTACAGGACAAGCCGATGAAGGGGAGGCATATGGAGTACATAGTGCATTAGATGGAGTACAATGACCAGACACTTGGGCTGAAGAGGAAGCTGTACAGGAGAACGACGAGGACAGTTCGGATGAGGACGAAGTTCCCGTGCCGCAGGAATGGAACCAGTTTGATGCTGAGGGTGTTGCCGCACATGACAAGCATGAATCACTATGGGAGTATCATGGGATAGAGGTTCGGTTGCATGCAATGTTTGCTGATAAGGCATTACTGCAGGAAGCCATCAAGCTATGGGCTCTGTCTCTGCAGCGGACTTTTTGGGTCGTGAAATATAGCTAGGAGCAGTATACCGTGAAGTGCGGGCAGGTCGATTGTCCTTGAAGGGTGCACGCACATAGACCCAAGTATAAGACTCACTGGATTGTATCGAAGGTGGAACCACACTCTTGCATTCTCAGTAGCATTTTGGTGAGGTATCATAATCTAACGTCTGTCTTTATAGCCGATCTGATGTATAGAGAAATAGTGAAGAAGAAAGACATGGAGACCACATATATCATGCCTTTGTCACCCGCTGGCCCAACCGCCCAAGTAATCTCGCAAAAGGGCATCATCAGAATTCAAAAGGCCATTTGCCATTTTCTTCTCTGCATCACCGCAATGCTCTTTGCTTCTTCCCTTTGGTTCCTGTGGGTATCATTCGTCACGTGGAACGGAAGATCACCGTGTCCACGGCTTGATGCTACTGCTACCTTAACTGTGATGCAGGGGCTAAAAAGACTATCCAAAGAACCTCCATTAGCTCTCCTTAATTCGTGAATGCCTAGTTGTTTGGCAAAAAAAGAAAAAAAAAAAGCTGGATTCGAGAGAATATGACGAGAACGTGCGTGCGTAGTGGGAGAGTAGTCGAAAAACGAATGGACAAGGATTGAAAGTTGAAGCACATACCCGAGAGAACGGAGACGTATAAAAGACAACGAACAAATAAGTCAAGTTGACGCACGGTGTGCTCCGAAAGTTTTCCATCATTGACCTGCCTAATCATTTCAGCTAGAAACAGTCACCTTCTATAGTAGTAGTCCTGGTAGATACGTCATGCCATATGCTCATTATTTTCAACTTATAATTTATGGTTAAATAAACGATCCTCCAAGTTGCAACACCAACACCATTGCATCATTAGCCTGCAAGTTGCAACGATCCTCCAAACTTTTTTACGCTAGAAAGATGCATACCCTTCCGGACCGAGCGGGTAGCACGCAGACCACTTCATTTTTAGACCAGTTTATCGTTGCTATATTCTTCTAACTACTTATATACTCATGCGTTACAATGAAACTTATTGAATATATAGAGAATCGTACTATAGACGACAATTATTCTGATCGGTTGAAAAGTGAAGAATGACGAGAAGTTAAGGAAATAGAGCGGTTGAAGGAGAATGGACGTACAACCACCAACTCGTTCTTTTATAATAGTAATGATATTCCGTGCTATCAAATCTAGTTAGTTAAAAGGATATTTAGACCTTATTTAGAACAGAGGAATTTCTTTTAAAAAACCGTAGGAATTAAATTGTTTCCTATTAAATTCCTAAAAAATCCAATAAAACCCTTACCAATTACGTTGGTTGCCTTTTTTTTGGTTCTTGACGTAATTAACTATCCATAAATACTGTGCAAGCGATGTTACCGACATATTCCGTTTTGGGTAAGACTATGACGCTACCGGATGCGCCATGGTCTTAACGTGTACTCAGTCCATCGCACGGCCCACCAAGCGTGTGTCCCTGCACGGCCTGTCGATCCCTTGCCCCTCCCGTGTTGTCTGACTGGTTTTCACTCCCACGTAAACCAATTTTTGTCTTTTATTGGGCCAAACGTGCAGCCATCCATCCTTCTCGCTTGCGCATGTTGTTTTTCTTAGGACACGAAGCATCCTGGTCATGCTGGTGATGGTATTGCTCTTCTAAATTTCTCAATTATTTACCTTATTTTGCCCAGGCTGCACGAAAAGGTTGCAATCTCCTATGTCAGGAAAAATATAGCTGTTGCTAAAAGTGTGTTGACTCAAACATTACATGCGATGATAAGTAGTTAGTAAGTTTGTTTTTTTTTCACCAGTTGGTTTTTCACCACCACATGTTGTACTTTCTCTTGCATATACCCTATTTTTTGCCATCCAATTAAATAACAGATTAATATGTAAACACCCCCTCCCCCTTTATTTTCCACCATTTAGCACTGTCACAATTTAATAGATAAATTTTTAGCAACATAATTTCGAGATCTGGATTTTCGTTTTTATAGACAAATTTCTAGCAACATAATTTCAACATGAAAGATTTCACTAGTAGATTTTGAAAAAGAAAGATTATTTTTTAAAAGCACAAAGTTATTGTCCATGACACACTAATTAACCATCTTTGGTTTCGACATATCCAACTAATGTACCATCAGTGCCACACTGTCACTATCCGAGCTGAAATAACCAAGAATGATTTCAACAATAAGGATTCTCACCATAAATCCGTGCATCCCTAGAAATTATCCTTACGAGTACAAATTGTTATAATCAGCATGGGGGTAAAATTACCAAATGGGAAAAATGTAGCCACAATCTCACCTGATTGACCTAAACCTATTACCACCAAATTTTGGCAGGAAAAGAAATCAGCTAAAAAGTGGAAATAAGGATCAGCCAAGAGATAGGATAAGGCTCACTTGATTTACCATCAGTGGTACAAATTGTTATCAACATTGTGACAGTAGAATTACCAGATGGGAAATAGTTAGTCATCATCTAAACTAACTTTACCTAGACCCTAATACACTAAAGTCACCATCCTCAAAACAACTTACTCACCATAAGTAGAATACTCCATCATCATTAAGTCACTTCATACTATAAAAAATGTCTAATTTGGCACTTCTAATTTACCATCAATGGCATGCTCAAGTTTTGGTAAATTTTTGTATGGACGTCGATCTAATTTACCATCAGGTCATGCACGTCAAAAATGAAAGTTATATTCTCCATAGGTACATCTAAAACCATAATTTATGGATTAAAGATACCATGATTACTGGCATGAACTTTTCAGCTACAAAAACTCTATTACTAGTGGGCTTTAATCAAGTTCTATCTACGTAAAATTTTTGTTTTTTAGCCCAAAATTTTAAAGTTTTTTACATATGGACCCCTGAAGAAAAGATTTGCAAAAATGGACCCCTCGAATGGCGCCAACTCACATGGCGCCCAGGGTACACGGCACGGCGCCATATGCTTTGGCGCCGTGAGTGGACACGTAGGATCCACGGTGGCACAGCACGGCGCCAAAGCACATAGCGCCGTGCCATCCATACACGGCGCTAACGGTCGTGGCGCCGTTTCCTAGGACTTAAGACCGAGCGCAGCCCCCGGCCCCCTCACTCCACTCCTCATACCGACACAGAGAACAGCCGCCGCCGCCCCTCTCTCCCCCCTCAAAATCCACCCCAATCCATCGATTTTTTTCGCGATTTTGCTTCCAAACCGAGCTAGCAAGGTGAGCTCCCTCTCCTCCTTTGATTTTTTGCAGTATATATGGATTATTTGAGGTACATTTCGTAGGGCAAAAGTTGAAACCCTAGATGAAATTAGTTGGATTTGGCTCGGTTTTAGATTCGATTCGCAATAGATATGCGTAATGTATTAGTAATAATGTGTATAGACCCGTTTTTAGGTTGAAATTAGTTGGATTAGGGTTTGATTTGGGTAACTAGCTAACCTAGGGTTGGAAACGAGAAAAATTATAAATCTTATTCATTTCACATTTTAGGTTGTCATGGGCTTCACTCGTTTGCCACCTCCATCCGGTGTTCCCGTGCCGATGTGTTATTGCGGCGATCCTTGCAAAGTGGAAAGGTCGGATGATCCGGATACATATAGGCAGAGGTACTGGATGTGCGCCAACTGGGCGTTCGATCCGCCACGTGCCGCCGTTGTCCTCGGCAAGATGGTATGTTGTATTGTCGATTCATCGAATTGGTATTAATTCTGTTGGTTTAACGAATGCGTACATTTGCAGGAGCCTCCACCGCTTTGTGATTTTGAGCAGTGGATCGACACTGCGATCGCTGAGGATGACAAAACATATCTTGACGCCAATAAGAAGTGGGATGAAGAACGAAAGGAGAGGTGAGAAAAGGAGAGGAGCGTAGGAGGGCCGTGGCAAAGCGCAAGGGAGAAAGGCAGAAGAAGCTAGAGAGAGCGCGGCGTGCCAAGGCAGCCGTTGAGCAGTACCCTGATGCTCAGAGGAAGGGGAAGTGGCCTCGATGCACTCAGTAGGTTATTACTATATATATTTAATGTTTGATGTATGCGGACGTATGTATTTTCTGAAAATTTATAAACTATGTATGTGGACTATGTATGTATGTGGACGTATGCACTCAGTATGTTATTTTGGGCTGTGCTTATTCATTTGGTGAATGTCAATTAGTATTGTTTGTGCGGATGGAACGAAACAACTAGGCCGAGCTTGCACTTTTAAAGCAAGTGCAGTAATCACGGCGCCAAACACCCTGGCGTCGTATATAAGTAGCACGGCGCCAAACACTCTGGCGCCGAGATATTGAAATACGGCGCACAAAACTTTGGCGCCAAAGGTTCTGGCGCCGTTGTTCAATACCTTGGCGCCAGAGTGTTTGGCGCCGTGCTACGCAAACCTACAGAAAAAACAATAGAGAGCTGTCTGTTTCTGCATATACAAAACACATGCACACATATACATACATTCACATATAAAACACATACGCATAACTCTCAATAAAGTCTAGATGCATACATTTTACATATATATATATATATCTCAAATCATGCATACATACATACATATATGCACACATACACATATAAAGTACACATACATATACATATATGTACACATACATCGTCATGCACACATATAAAATACACATACACATACACACAACTCTCATCATCATGGGTTGGAGGACGCAGTATGGGAATCATCGTGAGCTTGCCGCAGTGCTCTCTGTCGTAGAACTCGTCCACCAGCCGGTACCTCGCCATCCTGTGCATTCAAAATTACGTTAGTGATAAAAATAACAAAATATCTAAAAATTATGCTCTCTAGACCTAACGCTGCTAACCTGAGTGGAACGACGTTGACACGTCCGTGAATTGTGACCCATTAGACCACACATACCGCAGTGTGTCTCCTGTGGGTCCTCAACGAAGGGATTTGCCCTACCCCTCTTGGTGCGACCAGGTATCCGATCCATGTCCATCTTGTACCTTGACCGCTTCCTGCTGCCCCTCTTGTGCCAACGTTACCCCGCGTCCGCTATGTACTTGGGACCCAAGTAAAGTGGCCACTCGCTTTCATCACGATATGGCTCGAACTGTGGGGCCCAATGGCCCATGTCCTCACCAACGCATCCACGCTGAATAGTCTCGGGATTTTGGTCTCAACATCGACATTCCGGGCCCTACATGCGGTCACCATGTGGGAGCATGGAAAATGGAACTTGTCGGGAACACCGCATGTGCATGTGAAGGATGTAATCACGACCTTATGCTTTCGGGCCTCTCGGAGCTCTCCATTCTCGGTTGTCCCTCCACCCTCAACAACCTCATACGTGCCCGTCACATGGTCAAAACAGTGGTACTCCTGTTCATTGGCTTGCATATTCACTTTGGTAATGAAGCCGTGAGGACGAAGTGGCCAACGTGCATGTGCCTTTAACATGTCTGAGGCTTCTCGGTGCCGGTTGACAAACCATGCAACACACTTGTAGAAAGTGAACGCCGCAATTGCGGTAACTGGCAATCCACGTGCCCCCTTAAGCAGCCCGTTGAAGCATTCTGCCATGTTGCTAGTCATGAACCCATACCTCCTTCCCAATGGGTCATGAGCCCTTGACCATTTGTGCACATCCCTCATTAAACCCCTTATCCAATCACGACCCTCGACATTAGTTTTCGTTTTCAACTCCTCTAACTTTTCATCGAACAGCTTGACCTCCCTCTGGCGACATACCTCCTCGAAAAGTGCAAAGTTGGCCTTCACCCCATCTTTGTTGAACAAGTTCTCTGCAAGGTGCCTTGTGCACCAACGATGATGTACAGGTAAATGTCCTGGTATCACTTCCTTAACGGCGCTCAAGATCCCAGCGCGCCTGTCAGACAACACACATACCTCCCTCCCCGGGCCAACCACATGGATCCGTACAAGCCGTAGAAACCAAGCCCAGCTAGATTTGTCCTCCTTCTCCACCAAAGCAAAAGCCAACGGCACAAGCAAGTTGTCCGCATCACAGCCAATAGAAATCAACAACGTTCCCTCATACTTGCCCAACAGGAACGTCCCATCAATTGACAGAACAGGCCTACAATGTTTGAAAGCCTCGACACACTGACCAAAGCACCAGAATGCTCGAAAAAAATCTGTCTTCCATTAACCCATACATAGGGCTTAGGCACGTACTCATACTGCATTCCTGCATTGGCCGCTTTCATTGCGTTCAACATGGCCGGCAAACACTCATACGCCTCCTTCCAATCACCATAAATCAACTTCAAAGCACGTTGTTGTGCCCTCCATGCTTTCCCATACTTGATTGTGTAGTGCCAATTTAATTAGTTTAACGGCCTCTATCACTGCTGCCACGCGCATCGTCGGCATGTGCTTTATCATGGGGTACAGGCGGGTTGCAATGAACCGAGAAGTCAACTGACGATGTTTCTGGCTGGGCTCGAAAGACCCACAGCTGTGCGGTCCATCCACAGTTGTAATCTTAAACCTCTCCGTACCCTTCACCTTCCTGGCACAGACTTTCCATGCACACCCTGTGCTCTCACATTTGATGGTGTACCGACGTTTGGCGTATGAGTTCTTAACCCGGTATGGACGGTTGTGCACGATCGAGTACTCTTTCAACCACATCTTCAATGCCGACATATCCTCAAAGACATGACCCTTCTGAATTATGATACTAGCCCCAGGCCTAGGTACGTCCCTCTGCATTTGCCCTCCGTCCGCGACAGCCCTATGTGCGTTGCTTAGGTCATTATAATCGGACACTAGTGGATCACGGCCAGGAAACATTCTTCTCAACATCTCAATTTCGCTAGACGTCAAACCTGTGACTGGTCTGTTGTAACATCCCAAAATTTCGCTCTCTGAAAAATTTAATTTCAAATTAATTAATTTAAAGTATTTGAACTTTATTTGGATTTATCTAAATTTTATTTCAAAATCTAAATCAAATTTAATCCTCAACCTTCTCCCTAGTCCTTGGACCAAGATTCACAAAAGCTGATCCGACCTATCGTTGAATAAAACTATTTTTCTGTTGAAAAATAATTCGGCCAGAAAATCGAAATCCTTGCTAATGTCACCCTAACGTATAAATTCCTTTTTCCATAGAAAAATAATTCCGCTGAAAATCATTTCCCTTGATGATGTCATTTCAGTTCTAAAATAATTCCAGAGAATCAGTTTATTCTTTTTCTCTCCTTTTAAAGTTCCAAAAGATCGTATTTCTTCATTTTAATTCTGATTGAGCCCATTCAAATTTCTAAACTCATCTAAAATTTCAATCTATTCATTTATATCCTCTTTTTAAATTTTTGGAATTTTCGAATTTATTTGATTTAAATTAAAGCCTAGAAAGTAAAAATATTTTAAATGGTTAAAATATACTTCAATTAAATTCGAAATTATTTTATTTGATAATTTCGGCTTCCAAAGATTTTTATAGAATTTTTTTTCTGATTTTTTTCGAATTTATTTATTTTTTTGGAAAAAAATATTATTATTAAATTATTTTCTCTCTCCTCCAATCCACTTCATCTTCCTCACGATACGTCCAGAGCAATGCCGCCATGGCATTTCTTTGAAGCTTCTTCAATCCTCAATAACTCATGATTTACTCAACCGTTTTCCGTGAAATCAAGTGCATTCTTTTCCTCTCAGCAAGCTCTTTCAATTCCCTACCGTTTCCCCTCAAATTGATTAGCCGTTTCGCGGGATTTAACTCATGCCATTCAAAGACATGAACCTTCGATCTCCCTCCTCGGGCCTCCTCAACCCCTATAAAAGGGAGCACCGTGAGCCCCTCCTCATCCTTACTCAACCCCGAAAATTCCAAATCCTAACTCCCATTCGTTTGGCCGCAATCAGAGTTTTTCTTTTGTGTTCCAAGCGGCGTTCTTCGACTTCTTGCGCCTCGTCCGGTGGAGCCCTACCACTTTTGAGCACATCCTCGGATTCGCCTCGTCGCGTTCTACGCGGTGCTCACCTCGCCTTCGCCGGAACTTCGCCGGAGCACCGTCGCCACCGTGGGCCATAGCGCGTCGTCGTTCCTCGCATCGCCACCGGCCGTCCGTGCATGCCCGACCAAAACCAAGGTGAGCATCACGTTCCCCACGCTCTACTCTTCGTTTCGCCGCAAACCCCACATGCTAACTCCTCTCCGTTTGCCCGGAACGCCGATGTCAACCCGACGGTCGCACAATGTCTTCTCCACCGTGTTCCGCCACCATCCGATGTCCTTTGGCCGAGCCGTTCGCACCGTTGAGTTTGCCTCGACACGTTCTACATCGTGCTTCCATCGCCCTCGCCTAAAGATTCCCCGAGTCCTCGTCGACCTTGTCAGGCCCAGACACTAAAACTGTACCTTCGCGCGTACACCCCTTTTTGGTAGGCGCTTCGATTTTTGTTCGCGTCATATTGTGTCCTAGCCTCTAAGAAATTTTTCTACCATTTTGTTTAATTTTTCGTGAAGCCAATTGTCAGGAATTGAGCTTTCCGTGAAAATGGCCGTTTGTGACTCCCGACGTCGATTCGTCGCCTCCGGTAAGCCTTAGCCCATGCCATAATTTTTCTTAGACTTGCCTCACTGCGTTCTACGCCGTGCTTCCTTCCGTTTCCCCGAAAAGCCTCCACAAAATTTCGCCTCCAACACCTCGCCATGGCCGCCAATGGCATCTCGTGTCCCCGTCTATCCAGTGATGTTTTCCCCAATCCGTTCGCGTCATATCGTGCCAAACCATCCTAGGTAGCTACCTTTCAAATGGTTTTGGATTCGCTCTACCGAGCACCAAGATATCAAAATTTTCCTGTTTCTCCACTATCGTCATTCAAACGTCGATTGTATCGTCTCCGATTAATTTTCAGCTTAGCCAATAATTTTCCTAACTTCACCATGCCATGTACTATCCCACGCTCACCTTACATCTCCACGTTCCATACTCGGTACTATCTCTCTCCAACCTGCAGTTGTCGCTACTGTGCCGTCGGTGCAGTTTTTCACTCACTGCGGGTGATTGCCGCCGTTCCTCGTCGCCGTACCCATGTCACCACCTTCGCCTCATTGCCAACATTCCATTTTGCCCATTCGCCAGCCACCTTATAGCCAACCGACATTGTACTATTCAAAAAGTAATCCTCGTATTTTGTTATCATTTCATGTGATGTCCAAAACTTCCAGATATTGGATCTCCCTCATACGAACTCCGAATCTGTTGATTCTTTCTCCTAAATTCATCTAAAACCATAATCTATCCCTTAGTATATATTTTATAATTTTTTTTAGATTTTATTTGGATTTTATTTGAGTTTATTTTGTTTGTTCAGTCTTTTCGTGCGTAGAACCCGTCGTTGCCGAAAACTTTCCCGACCCGCAGCAAGAAGGTCCAGACAGTGTGCAAGAAGGCAAGTCTCCTTTTATCATCTCGAACCTATGATTTTTGAAATGTTTTAATTATTTTAAATTATGTGCATTGCTATTTATATAAAATATTAGTTCAAATCTTAAGGGTTAGTTAAACCAACCTTGTTATACCCTCCATTGAAATTGAATATCATGTACCTTTGTCACCCTAGAGTTTCATTTGTCTCAATAATGAGATTATTACTGAATCTTTGTGAATAGTGGAATGGTAGTATAATGCTTAGTCTCGCTATTTAATACCTCACAAATCTTGCAAATGGGAAATTATGAATTATTGTAATACCTTGTTTTTATAAAGTTAGTGGTGATTGGAGTTGCCACTGTTCTTTTAAAATAAACTAAAATGTGAAAATTGGTTTAGATTAGGGTGGATGGTTAGTTTGGATTGGTGCAGGAAGCACGAGATCTTGTAAAGTGTATGTTCCACCCTAGTCAATTAAGGACCGACGCTTGTGTTTGTCCAGACTGAGCATTAACCGTACAACCACAAGTCTATATGGGTACGACCTAGCTGACTAACTTACGATAGTCTAGTTTAGGTGCCACCAGTGGAAAGTGGATGCCAGGGATGGACTGGTTATTCACAGTGAGGGACAGGGATTTACTGTACTCATATGGCGCAAGAGGGGGCTTCGGTTCGGGCGGTTAGCCTACCTGCGGTGAAACCTCAGCGGGTGGTATCTAGCTAGATTAGAGTAAGGTAAAGGCTTTGTGATATTTTATCTGGGTCTCATGCCAAAGGAAGCGTGTTGACTTTTAGGATAATTTATCTCTTGTGGGTAAAGTTGTACAACCTCTGCAGAGTGTAAAACTATTCGAATAGCCGTGCCCACGGTCAAGGGCGGGCAAGGAATGCATTCACATGGTAGATTTTTGGTTTTAATTTTAAAAATCAAAAGTTTTGTATTCCGGGAGTGGAGGGAACTCTCGGAAGGGTATCCTGGCGGTTGGAGCCAGAGAGGGTGGATTTAACCCGCAGTATTAAACTTGTTCAAGTTGTTAGCTAGTGTTGGTAGATGGAACCTTCACTAGAAAGTTAATGATAGTTTCTGCTAAAACATTTACTTTATTAAATTGATGCCTTCGAAAGTAATTAGTAGTAATTGAATTTTAAAATATTGCTTTGTGCAAAAGAACCATATGACCTTCCTTTGTTATGCCTTGCATCTATGCATTTTTCCCAAGACTTGCGGAGTACTTTATGTACTCACGCGTTGCTCTCAAAAATAAATCTCAGAAGAATACGAAGCTCAAGAAGGAGACTACGACTACTTCGCGTGTGGATTTGACGAAGGATTTCCGGAGTACTAGGTCGCGCTTCCCCAGTCAATTGCCTGTGGCGTATTGATGGGTCTTCGCCGGATTTATCTTTTGCTTCCGCTGTGTTTCGTGTGTGCGAGGTCTTGAAACCTCAATTGTAATAATGAGACCTTTCGGTCTGTACTCTTTAATATTGTAATAAAGCGTTGCTGGTTATGTATTCATTTCTGTTTAACTGTGTGCACTAGCTTTGATCTGGGACTAGTGCAGTAATACACAGAGGGTCCGGGTTCGGAAATCCGGGGTCCCGACAGAGGTGGTATCAGAGCCAATTTGACTGTAGGACGTGACCTAGTTAGAATGGTCGTTAAAAGAAAAACTTCAAAATTTATTTTATAAAATAAAAATTTAATATTGTGCTATCCTTGTCTTTTCTTGTCTTTCTATCCTTACCTTCGTCATGGTATTCTTCCTTATCTATCTGGTTATTGACTTTTTGGAATGGTAATTGTACCCCCTTACCTTTGTAATTTCTATAGATGGCTCAGTAAGGCTGCGTCTAAGAAGCACTTGGAGAAGCTCGTCATCATGAAGGAGCGAGAACTAGTTCTTTAGTTGTGATACCTAAGTAAAGTCTTACGATTTTAGAACGCTTATATATTACTTGCTTGTGTATTAGGTGGACTGTACCAAGTCTTGTATACTTGTAGTACAGCCATCCTTAAAGACTATTTTGATTTCAAGTTAAGTTTCTTCTAAGTTGTTGCTTGCTTCTTTCTTGTGTGTTTGTTCGGGATGTTGTTTAGTTGTTCCCCTGATCTCTTATCTGTGCTACTTCCCTCTTATCTTTTGCTAACCCAAGTTACCGCAATAGTACAAGCTCCAATTCTTTCACCGCAGTCCAAGTTTGGAGAATCCTTGGAGACCTAGAGTATATGGAAGACAACAAATTTATGGAAAGTACTTTTGTCGGGAAAGCTGTCATAATCAGTGCATGTCAAGATAGGTAATTTGGAGAATTGTTGCTAGAGTGATATATCTTGGATTTATAATTGACAAGATTGAATAATATTCGGGTGAATTGAGAAAAACAAAGGTATATTTGTAGATACCAATGGATTATGAATAAATGTGAAGAAAGTAATACTTGTGGATTAAATAGATCATGGAGAATGAGGACAGTAGTAGACTTGGTGGAGCTAATTAGATCATAGGAAGTGTCTAAATTTGATACCTTCGATTTATTATCTAGGATTGAAAGGAGCAATTGGATGCAAAACAAGATTTTTGTTGAAGGGATTATTTGTGATTATTGGAGAATTGGTATTAAGAGATTGATCAAGTAAAGGGAGCGATTAAAAGATTAAGAAGTTGAATTATCATAAACAATTCATGATATCAATTTTGGGTGATTTGGTTGAATCATGAAGAGTAGATGAAGTTTGTGGAGTTAATTGATTATTAGAGTTTGGTGGACCTATTAATAAGTGGATACTAGTGGAATTGTAAAAGATAATACACTTAGATATCTTGGTGGATTAATTTTATCATCGCAAAGTGGACCTTGATATGTCAATTTGAATTGGTGGATTTAATAGGTCATTGTTAGATAATTGGATTTTAACTAATGGGATTAGCTAGGTCATTTAAGGATGTTCAACCTGGAGGATTTAAATTAATTATGGGAGATAGATTGTCCAATAAGAAGTAATTGAGAGATTGCCCGATAAGGATTAATTGAGTTCATTCAAATTTGGTGGAACCAAAATGATGATTATCAAAAGATTGATATTGGTGGATTAATGAATTTTAAATTATTGCTTAGGTGATCCTAAAATTGATTGATGATTACTAAAAGGTTGGATTAATCTTATATTATTTGATCAGAGTTATGGATCTGTTGAATTAGATAATGATCATAAAGCAATTGGTGGAAATCACAAATTACAATGTTATTGGATTCTTGTTAGAAAAATTTTATGGTTGGTCGTTGATTCAAATTAGAGTAGAGAATAAAAGTTTATGAGATTACTTGTCAAAATCAATAAGGTGCATTTGTGGTATATGATTTTGGAATCAAGAATTTTTGAAGAGTTGAAATAATTATGTCCTTCTCGGATGAACACTTGCGGAAGTTAAGCCCTTTTGGTGGAATACTGAATTAAGCGATATGATAAGGGCAATTGAAGTTAACCTAGAGCTTGCAGGCGACTAAAGATGTACCAATCCAATTTGTTGTTCTCTTCCATATTTCTCAGTTAAAGGAATCCTTCAGAGCATCGAACGACAAGATAGAATCATGAAGGAAGCTGAATGCCTCGCAAGAAGCATGACCATAAAGTTCTGCAAAGTACGGTAGAGCAACCATTTGAAGTCAAGCAACTTGGGAGGTGAAGAGGACCTAAGAGTCGAGTTTTCCTCTCCTTTCTTTTTCCTAGTCCGTCCGAATCTCGGGGACGAGATTCTTTCTAAGGGGGGTAGGTTTGTAACATCCCAAAATTTCGCTCTCTGAAAAATTTAATTTCAAATTAATTAATTTAAAGTATTTGAACTTTATTTGGATTTATCTAAATTTTATTTCAAAATCTAAATCAAATTTAATCCTCAACCTTCTCCCTAGTCCTTGGACCAAGATTCACAAAAGCTGATCCGACCTATCGTTGAATAAAACTATTTTTCTGTTGAAAAATAATTCGGCCAGAAAATCGAAATCCTTGCTAATGTCACCCTAACGTATAAATTCCTTTTTCCATAGAAAAATAATTCCGCTGAAAATCATTTCCCTTGATGATGTCATTTCAGTTCTAAAATAATTCCAGAGAATCAGTTTATTCTTTTTCTCTCCTTTTAAAGTTCCAAAAGATCGTATTTCTTCATTTTAATTCTGATTGAGCCCATTCAAATTTCTAAACTCATCTAAAATTTCAATCTATTCATTTATATCCTCTTTTTAAATTTTTGGAATTTTCGAATTTATTTGATTTAAATTAAAGCCTAGAAAGTAAAAATATTTTAAATGGTTAAAATATACTTCAATTAAATTCGAAATTATTTTATTTGATAATTTCGGCTTCCAAAGATTTTTATAGAATTTTTTTTCTGATTTTTTTCGAATTTATTTATTTTTTTGGAAAAAAATATTATTATTAAATTATTTTCTCTCTCCTCCAATCCACTTCATCTTCCTCACGATACGTCCAGAGCAATGCCGCCATGGCATTTCTTTGAAGCTTCTTCAATCCTCAATAACTCATGATTTACTCAACCGTTTTCCGTGAAATCAAGTGCATTCTTTTCCTCTCAGCAAGCTCTTTCAATTCCCTACCGTTTCCCCTCAAATTGATTAGCCGTTTCGCGGGATTTAACTCATGCCATTCAAAGACATGAACCTTCGATCTCCCTCCTCGGGCCTCCTCAACCCCTATAAAAGGGAGCACCGTGAGCCCCTCCTCATCCTTACTCAACCCCGAAAATTCCAAATCCTAACTCCCATTCGTTTGGCCGCAATCAGAGTTTTTCTTTTGTGTTCCAAGCGGCGTTCTTCGACTTCTTGCGCCTCGTCCGGTGGAGCCCTACCACTTTTGAGCACATCCTCGGATTCGCCTCGTCGCGTTCTACGCGGTGCTCACCTCGCCTTCGCCGGAACTTCGCCGGAGCACCGTCGCCACCGTGGGCCATAGCGCGTCGTCGTTCCTCGCATCGCCACCGGCCGTCCGTGCATGCCCGACCAAAACCAAGGTGAGCATCACGTTCCCCACGCTCTACTCTTCGTTTCGCCGCAAACCCCACATGCTAACTCCTCTCCGTTTGCCCGGAACGCCGATGTCAACCCGACGGTCGCACAATGTCTTCTCCACCGTGTTCCGCCACCATCCGATGTCCTTTGGCCGAGCCGTTCGCACCGTTGAGTTTGCCTCGACACGTTCTACATCGTGCTTCCATCGCCCTTGCCTAAAGATTCCCCGAGTCCTCGTCGACCTTGTCAGGCCCAGACACTAAAACTGTACCTTCGCGCGTACACCCCTTTTTGGTAGGCGCTTCGATTTTTGTTCGCGTCATATTGTGTCCTAGCCTCTAAGAAATTTTTCTACCATTTTGTTTAATTTTTCGTGAAGCCAATTGTCAGGAATTGAGCTTTCCGTGAAAATGGCCGTTTGTGACTCCCGACGTCGATTCGTCGCCTCCGGTAAGCCTTAGCCCATGCCATAATTTTTCTTAGACTTGCCTCACTGCGTTCTACGCCGTGCTTCCTTCCGTTTCCCCGAAAAGCCTCCACAAAATTTCGCCTCCAACACCTCGCCATGGCCGCCAATGGCATCTCGTGTCCCCGTCTATCCAGTGATGTTTTCCCCAATCCGTTCGCGTCATATCGTGCCAAACCATCCTAGGTAGCTACCTTTCAAATGGTTTTGGATTCGCTCTACCGAGCACCAAGATATCAAAATTTTCCTGTTTCTCCACTATCGTCATTCAAACGTCGATTGTATCGTCTCCGATTAATTTTCAGCTTAGCCAATAATTTTCCTAACTTCACCATGCCATGTACTATCCCACGCTCACCTTACATCTCCACGTTCCATACTCGGTACTATCTCTCTCCAACCTGCAGTTGTCGCTACTGTGCCGTCGGTGCAGTTTTTCACTCACTGCGGGTGATTGCCGCCGTTCCTCGTCGCCGTACCCATGTCACCACCTTCGCCTCATTGCCAACATTCCATTTTGCCCATTCGCCAGCCACCTTATAGCCAACCGACATTGTACTATTCAAAAAGTAATCCTCGTATTTTGTTATCATTTCATGTGATGTCCAAAACTTCCAGATATTGGATCTCCCTCATACGAACTCCGAATCTGTTGATTCTTTCTCCTAAATTCATCTAAAACCATAATCTATCCCTTAGTATATATTTTATAATTTTTTTTAGATTTTATTTGGATTTTATTTGAGTTTATTTTGTTTGTTCAGTCTTTTCGTGCGTAGAACCCGTCGTTGCCGAAAACTTTCCCGACCCGCAGCAAGAAGGTCCAGACAGTGTGCAAGAAGGCAAGTCTCCTTTTATCATCTCGAACCTATGATTTTTGAAATGTTTTAATTATTTTAAATTATGTGCATTGCTATTTATATAAAATATTAGTTCAAATCTTAAGGGTTAGTTAAACCAACCTTGTTATACCCTCCATTGAAATTGAATACCATGTACCTTTGTCACCCTAGAGTTTCATTTGTCTCAATAATGAGATTATTACTGAATCTTTGTGAATAGTGGAATGGTAGTATAATGCTTAGTCTCGCTATTTAATACCTCACAAATCTTGCAAATGGGAAATTATGAATTATTGTAATACCTTGTTTTTATAAAGTTAGTGGTGATTGGAGTTGCCACTGTTCTTTTAAAATAAACTAAAATGTGAAAATTGGTTTAGATTAGGGTGGATGGTTAGTTTGGATTGGTGCAGGAAGCACGAGATCTTGTAAAGTGTATGTTCCACCCTAGTCAATTAAGGACCGACGCTTGTGTTTGTCCAGACTGAGCATTAACCGTACAACCACAAGTCTATATGGGTACGACCTAGCTGACTAACTTACGATAGTCTAGTTTAGGTGCCACCAGTGGAAAGTGGATGCCAGGGATGGACTGGTTATTCACAGTGAGGGACAGGGATTTACTGTACTCATATGGCGCAAGAGGGGGCTTCGGTTCGGGCGGTTAGCCTACCTGCGGTGAAACCTCAGCGGGTGGTATCTAGCTAGATTAGAGTAAGGTAAAGGCTTTGTGATATTTTATCTGGGTCTCATGCCAAAGGAAGCGTGTTGACTTTTAGGATAATTTATCTCTTGTGGGTAAAGTTGTACAACCTCTGCAGAGTGTAAAACTATTCGAATAGCCGTGCCCACGGTCAAGGGCGGGCAAGGAATGCATTCACATGGTAGATTTTTGGTTTTAATTTTAAAAATCAAAAGTTTTGTATTCCGGGAGTGGAGGGAACTCTCGGAAGGGTATCCTGGCGGTTGGAGCCAGAGAGGGTGGATTTAACCCGCAGTATTAAACTTGTTCAAGTTGTTAGCTAGTGTTGGTAGATGGAACCTTCACTAGAAAGTTAATGATAGTTTCTGCTAAAACATTTACTTTATTAAATTGATGCCTTCGAAAGTAATTAGTAGTAATTGAATTTTAAAATATTGCTTTGTGCAAAAGAACCATATGACCTTCCTTTGTTATGCCTTGCATCTATGCATTTTTCCCAAGACTTGCGGAGTACTTTATGTACTCACGCGTTGCTCTCAAAAATAAATCTCAGAAGAATACGAAGCTCAAGAAGGAGACTACGACTACTTCGCGTGTGGATTTGACGAAGGATTTCCGGAGTACTAGGTCGCGCTTCCCCAGTCAATTGCCTGTGGCGTATTGATGGGTCTTCGCCGGATTTATCTTTTGCTTCCGCTGTGTTTCGTGTGTGCGAGGTCTTGAAACCTCAATTGTAATAATGAGACCTTTCGGTCTGTACTCTTTAATATTGTAATAAAGCGTTGCTGGTTATGTATTCATTTCTGTTTAACTGTGTGCACTAGCTTTGATCTGGGACTAGTGCAGTAATACACAGAGGGTCCGGGTTCGGAAATCCGGGGTCCCGACATCTGTTATCATCTGAGTCCACAGCCCTCGCATCCTCATAAGCAGCCTCGTCTCCTGCAAGCTGTACATCCACCCTGTTAGATGCTACACAAACCATGGGTTCCTCAAACACTATCTCCTCGTCGAATCCACCAACAAAGCGGTCATCGACATCCTCAGAGTCAGCTTCTACCTGAGTCAATGGAACCTCACATACTTGAGTCGAGGATACAACTTGCACCTCGACCTCTTCATGATCCGGTGACCCAACCAACGGTGAGTCATTGGGATCCAATGCATCCCTAGGAGGTGATTGATCTCTCACCACCCTCTGCACAAACAAGTCAGGTGCTCTGACCTCTGAGTCCAAAACAATGGCCACATAGTTATCCCATTCACCGTCGCTGCCAATCGAAACCAATCTCTTTATACGCGTCCCCTTTGACGACCCAACATCAATCAATCCTTGCATAACGACATCACCATGCTCATCTGTCCATCCCAACCTCTCTTTCAAGCGATAAATGACCTCACCATACGACGGACGTGAACTAAATAGCAATGTGGTCTCTTCCATGCCCTCCAAATCAACACCCCCATTGTCATTTCTCTTCACAGTACAACCATGGTGCAAAGTCACAACCTTATCCATCTATAGCACAACAAACAAACATACCTCAGTCATTACGTACAATAATCAAACCCTACAAACAGATCTATACACATTATTACTAATACATTACGCATATCTATTGCGAATCGAACCTAAAACCGAGCCAAATCCAACTAATTTCATCTAGGGTTTCAACTTTTGCCCTACGAAATGTACCTCAAATAATCCATATCTACTGCAACAAATTAAAGGAGGAGAGGGAGCTCACCTTGCTTGCTCGGTTTGGAAGCAAAATCGCAAGAAAATTCGATGGATTGGGATGGATTTGGGGAGGGGAGAGACGGGCGGCGGCGGAGGCTGCTCTCTGCTCGGTCTGTTCGAACAAGGGGGGGCGGGGGCTGCGTTCGGTCTTAAGTCCCAGGAAACGGCGCCACGACCGTTAGCGCCGTGTATGGATGGCACGGCGCCATGTGCTTTGGCGCTGTGCTGTGCCACCGTGGATCGTACGTGTCCACGCACGGCGCCAAAGCATATGGCGTCGTGTCGTGTAACCTGGGCGTCATGTGAGTTGGCACCGTGATAGGAGTCCATTTTTGCAAATCTTTTCTCCAGGGGTCCATATGTAAAAAAACTTTAAAATTTTGGGCTAAAAAGCAAAAAAAATTCACTATCTACTATATACAAATCATCTTAGTAAAAAGATGCATATGTCGGTCTAAAAAATTCAAATTTATCATCATTTAGACACTAAGTTATTATGTGCATTTTTAATAACTTACCACCCTAAGTTATTCTCTTATTTGCTAAAGTTATCTTGTTATTTAACATATGTTTAAAAAAGGTGATATTTAACCATGTCTTCTAAGATTTTTAATTAAAAACCCTGATAAAAATAGTATTTGTACTCAGTTACTAAAATTACCTACCCTGCATAACAAAGTTATTTTCTTAGAAGACATAAGTTATCTTCATATGAAAACAAAATTACGTTTTTTCTTATGTTAAGAACTTATGTTCTGTGTGAACATATTGTTACCTCATGAATCCTAATAACTTATCTTCTTGTGTGCTTAAGTAACACTTGTTAGATAATTTGGAACTATATGGTCCAAACAAATGAAATATAAATAATCTTCGTACATCATAAGAGTAATCTTTATATCCTGCTTAAGTTATCACTATATATAAATAAGTTATCTCCTACCCGTATAAAAGAAATTATCACAAAACCTGGCAACCTTACTAAAGTTATCTTCATATTCCGCTAAAGTATAACACAATTTAGTGTTATATAATAGCGAGAAAGCCATAGAGATAGACATAGGGATTAAGCACATCAAGATAACAAGGCTTTAAAGTGATTTCTAACCTGAATTTTCTTACCCCAGTAAAAATGTTGACTTTTTGTTCAGATGTAAAATTATCTTTTCTACATAATAAAGTTATTTTCTGACAAGGCATAAGTAATCTTTTTGTGAAAGGAAAATTATCTTCTTTTTTGTGTGTTGGTGTCTGTTCGTATTGGCTTCTATAAACTGTTTTTCTATAGTACCTAGCTTTTAAACAAAGTGTCTTTTCAAGTCGGGGTGTACTAGTCTATTGTAGTAGATAGTGCACTGGCTTCATTTATAACTGCCAAAATCGTATGCGGGTGTCCCTCTCTTTACAAGTTTCATTACAAACTATTACTATTCATAAGCCAAAGCCAAAAGCTATCCGCAAAAGCCAATATGAATGCCCCCGTATATCCATTGGAAAAACTAAACTTGCCCTCTATTGCACAATTCTGCACGTGGCACACAGGTGGGTAGGGGGTTGAAGAATATATATCCATAAAAAATACAGCTGAAAACAAGGTCATGCACTCAACTATAACTGCATTTAGTTCTACATTTTGAACTCTCCAAATGTTTCTTCCTTTACAATATTTTATTGAGTCTTGCTGGCTAATTCTTCACACACCAACACACACAAGCTAGTCCTGCACTCCTGCAAGGGCACACAAAAGATAGCAAACATACATCACCATCAATGGGATCACATGTCAAAGAGTAATCATCGCCGCTGTAAGTTCAATCTCCATAAAGTTGGTTTTGGTGATAATGACAAATACAATTATGAGACTAATATATTTATTGATTAGCGACCTGTGTGGTCAAACTGGACAATGAGGTCAGAGATCAACGTGGTCAGAGACTTGAGTGGTCGAACCATTCGACGTGGCCAAGGACCAGTGTAGTCGACGATCGGTACTTTCGACCATCTCTGTGTGAGCAATCCGATCTGCTCTATGTGTGTGGTCTAATCAGCAAGCAGTACTACCGGTTCTGTAAGAGCGGTACTTTTGATCTGCGGAACGTCCGACTTGTGTAGCAGTATATTTTTTTAGAGATACACGTGTGTGGAGCTTTCTAGTCCCCGAGGGGTAGTTCGCACGAGTGTTGCGGTACTTTCAATGATCGGTAGTACCGGACTTTGCACAACGAAACTATCAGATTTGCTTGCAATGGCTAGTTTTCTGACCGTTGCTGAGGGAGCAGAAGTACCGGTCATTCGCTTGTGGTACTTCTGGAAATCCTGATTTTCTGTCTCAATGGCTAGTTTCGAGGTATGGGGTATATATATACCCCCTTGTGGCCTATTGGAGAAGGTAATGCTTTACTCCATTTCACTCTCTTGAGTTAGTGTGAGATCCTCTTCTCAATTGTGCATGTGTTGCACCTTGTGAGTAAGGAGGAATGCTCTAGATTGTATGTGTTACATCTAGAAGTGAATTGTGTATCCATTTGAGCAGTGTGCATCCATTGCACACGGTGAGAGCAAAGCAAGGGGTTTGACTTATTATTCTTGGAGTTTGTTGACTCTTAGATGGCGTTGAAAATATCGTGCGCGGTGATCTTCTCAAAGAAAATAGGGCAGGTCACCGTCTTCTAGGGGGCAACACAAGGATGAGGGTTCTCTACAGGAGGCCTGCGACTCCGGTATGTACACCATAGTCATCATGTCCTTCCTCAACGTCTACGGCCAAGGCAAGTACCACCTCGACCTCTCCGGCCGACCACCCGCTCACCGGCATTAGCGACGACATCAAGCACTGCCAGTTCAAGGGCGTCCCCATCTTCCTCTCCGTCGGCAGCTTCACCGGTAACTACTCCCTCCCCACCAACCAGTCTACGCTTGACCTCTTCGACTACCTCTGGAGCTCCTACTTCGGCGGCTTCCATAGAATCTATGCCGCAGATCCACTCTAAGGACAGCGCCGCCTAGCTCGTATAGTGCTCCAGGAGCTCATCGATGGTGAAGTTATGCCCAGTAGTGGCAGCAGAAGATACTGACATGGAGAGTGAAAATATATTTTAAGGTGGAATAGAGAGGAGAGGATGAGGAATGAGGGAAGAATGAGCGTGGAGCAATAGTGCGAGGCGTACGAGAGAACCCCAGCATCGTGAATCATCCGTTCGTGCTTTGTCCCATCGGACGCGCGCCTGTAGCGCGTTAGATTTCCCGATGCGTTTTTACGTGCTTCGCTTGTCTTGCCGGGAGATTAATTGGCCTCCCTCTCAGCACCGATCACTACTACATGTTGTTCCGTATGGGCTAAGCTAGCTCACTGCCAAGCAGCAATCCAGCGCAAACCAAGATAATTTTTTTCCTTCAATTAAACATCTGATTCCTGTAGTCTCAGATCATCTTTTCCTATCACATATAATATTGTAAAAAAAATCTTTTGTTCTGCTTAGCACGTCAACAAAACAGAGGCACAACCTCCTGATAAGAGAATGGAACAGTAACACTCAAATAATACAAACAAGTCAGTCCCACAACACAGAATGATCCATGCATATATAATTCTGCCCATGCTACCAGCAGCAGCAGATTGCTTCTTTCCATAACTCACTTCCCCATTTGAAATTAGGAGCACTAGTTATCAACCCGTGCATCCAGCACGGGCTACAATTCTTTCATTTTGCAATGCGCATGATATACATCTGGTATAGTGCCTTTAGTGTTAGTATTTTTAAATTTTTAACTCCAAATATATAGATTGGAATAGCAGAGTTCTAAAAATTATAAAATTTTTAGAATTTGTAGATTTTTGGGGATTTGATCCCATGACCTTTTGGATGCTAAGTTTAAGAAAAACAGTTTACAATCACTAAATGATTTTGCTCCAAAACCTCAATTAGCTAGCTAAATTTAAGAAATTTCTCATAGGAATGCGCAGCTGCCGATGTCACGTAATAAATTCATCATGGCCGAGTAGTAAGCATCCAGTTTCTCAAAAATAAAAAAAAGAAGCAAGCATGCATGTACTTGATGCTGTGATGCATCGAGTCCTCGTGCAGTCCTACTAGTACCCTATGAGGCTATGACATGCATGTATATTTTTCTTGTCCTACTACTACCCTATGACATGCATGTATATTTTTCTTGTTCGATATGGGCTCTTTAATTAGGTGTATAAATGAACGTGTTCTATTCAGACTCCAGTCGGAACCGTCGCATTTTGAAAGAAGTAATATCGGATACTTAATCTGAACCGCACATTTTATCGATACTAAAATTAGATAGTTAATTGTTTTTTTCTTTCAATTAATATGAGAGTTTCTAACGATTTATCTTTTTATGATTAATGTGAAAATTTCTACTTTTTTACCTTCTATGTTTAATACAGAGGCTTTGAAAGAAGCCTCAAATTAGTAAAGACAAAGATTAGTGTAGTTACATTACGAAAAATTTGTGCATCTAGAAGATCGCATTCCATTTTAGTCAAAAAATGAAATCTCTGACAAAAAACCATTGTCCTCAGCCGATTGAAACACCCTACCTTACGCGCACAAGAAGAAACGCGTAGCCGTGTTGTATGTGGCTCTAATGCCCCCGTTTCCTAGCATCTCACCTGGGTCCCGTCTCTCTCAGCCATACGCCCGTCCGTCCTTGCCGAAGTGACCCGCCGCGCGCCGCCCGTGAACAAGCAATGCCGGTTGCCAAGTTGGTACGACTACTGCTTCTGTCTGTGCAACTTGGGCACCGACAGGGGCGGAGCCAGGATCCAGACAAAGGGGGGGGCCGACCCGCCAAGGCGCCGGCGTCATAGGTCCTAGGCGCCGTGTGTCGGCAAAATTAGACATACACATATATAATTAAACATACGCATATATATTGTCATATAAATTCAATCATAACACATATGGCAAAATAATGTAGCATACGTCTAGCATACTGAAAAGACTCTCTCAGTGGTCGCTGTTGATACTGGAAGAGTTATGACTAATCTTAGCAATCTATCGACCATTGGATAAATAGAATTTTTACCTAATCTCACTAGTCCCTTTGTTAGATCAGCAAGTGATGGCAATGTACTTAGCTCTAGATGGTTGCATACATCAAGTTTAAAATGTGGTAGTTGACACTCCAATTGAGCTTGATCTTGACTTGAAAAATCAGCGGGATAGTACTTTTCCACCAGAGTACTTATCTTTGAAATGTCAAGGCCATCTTTTCTTGGATCTAGTGAGGCACAAAGTGATAGAAACTCTGTTGCTTGAGAACTGAATCGATCTTTTAACTCAATCAATTGTTGGTCGACCGCAACATTAAACACATCTATTTTATAATGGTGAAGAGTGGTGGTATTATCATTTTTGTTCCGAGATTTGGTCACATCCACACACCTACAAATTGCGACATGTAGTTAAACAAGTTAGATATGTACCATAAGAATAAAAAATATGTATTTATGCTCATATTAAAAAACTGAAGGTAAGATAATAACTTACTTGCGATTTAAATCCGAAATCTCAATCTCGTGCTTGTCACAAAAGGCTTTCACCTCCTCAAGAAGTGGTTCCCAGCCATCATTTCTCAAGTCACTAAGCAATGATTTTGTGTTAGAAATGCAAGGGCCTAATTGACTAATTGACTGTGATGAAGGGTGATTAAGGGGTTCTATTAATACATTTGGTGGACCATTGGGGGGGGGGGGCAGGCCCCTGCCCGCCCCCCCTCCCCTTGTCTCCGCCCCTGGGCACCGAGGTGAATGAATCCGCTGCAGATTAGATCAGTGGCGTAGACAGCTCATTACTGTGGGGGATAGTTGATACAGGATGCCTAATCATCATGATATAGGATTGATAATAATAATTTAAATCTATATAATTTGATAAACTGATAGCGTTAACCACTGTTAAAACAATAATCTACGATAAAAGAATTCACTCAACCATATGCTCATGATCCCGTCTGCCTGACCACAAGGTAGATGCATCGCAGCTCCTAAGAATCACAAGAAATCACAAGAACAATAATATACAGAAATGTCCAATTCCCCTCTAGATTACAATCAGATGGAAAACATTAAGAAGAATAAGCGTATAACTCTCTCTTAAAAATAATAGATTCAATCATAGTCTGCCAAAAAGTTACGTATTACAAAGCTTATATAACCATTGGGAGGACGCAAGGTCTCCTACTCAACTCTTAAGTGTTTTAGATTCGGACTTTCACAAAAAGAAAATAAAAATAAAAACCCATAATGCTTTTGAAGATAAATCCTCCTCTATTACGTAACCTTTAAAATAAACTTTCCAATGAATCCACGACCACTTCAATCGAATCTTGTATGTGAAATTTATTGCCTTTATACGCCAAGTATACGATCAGAGATACAGTCATATTGTTCCGAACACCTTCAAGTCAATTGAAGGCTGCAAGCATCTCTAGCCAATCCAACGGCGGGATCGTTCGGTCTAGTCCGAATGTTACCATAAATATCGACCGTCCAAAGTTGATCAAACGACACAAAAGGGCGAACGTTCAGACCGTCGCTGTCGACGGTCCAAAACCGATCGAATGTCACAGAATGAACAAACATTCGAAACGGCCCGAACATCTCCAAGGTGATCAGGCAGTCCGTGGAAGATCGGACGGTGCGATTGTTCAGAGCGGTCCGAACGTCTCTGAAGCATCTGAGCATCCAACGCTGATTGGACGGTTCGGACAATCGAAACCATTCGGACTGGTCCAAACGTTCCGAAGGTCTTGCGAGCACCCGATGTGGATCGAACGGTCATGAACACATTTGAGGTCGATCAAACCGATCTGAAAGTAGTTTTTGATACCAGCTAAAATCGTTTAAATGTCCGGAGCATATTTATGAGTTCGATTATTCTTGTGGTCGATCTGACGTGGCAATGAGGACTTGACCATGTCTTCTCTTGCTTGACTCTAAGTATTTCTTCTCCATTAGTTTATCCTCCATGGCTCCAATTACAAAAGCTTCACATCGTTCAAACCTGAGAACGCACATCACATTGGAATGAGGTGGTATCTAGTTCTCACATAAATTATAACCAAATTCAATTAGGAGCGAATTCATCTATTGATTAATTTGTTTAGCTCGTACTCATGTGATCGGTCCAATTGGTGTCTTTGGGATGTCCTCATCATTAATTCACTCTACATTTTTGCAAAAAGTTTGATTAGTACTAATATTTATATATAAGTCTATAAAAGTTTAAACATTTTGTAATAGTTGATTCTACAGGTTTTGAGACTTGGCTACGCCACTCGATTAGATAGCTGGAGCCAAGTTGCTGCCTACTAGTGGAGAAAATTTATTGTGTCACAGTTGCACAGCGCGGTTCGTGTCATGATCGAATCGGAACGGAACATGTGGAAAGGTGATACTGTAGCAGTACTGTAGATTGTACGAAAATATAATTTTTAAAACCTGCTACAGTGCAGTTATATGAAAAAATAATTTTTGATAGTTGCTTACTGGTCGCAAGTTGTGGTCGTAAATCGCAAGCCATGGTTATGAGCATGGTCGTAAGTTGTGGTTGTATAAGCCGTGGTCGAGAGCACAGTCATAAGTCGTAAGCTGTGGTCGTGTACCGACTTACGACCACGGCTTGCAATAGGTATTAAAATTTACATTTCCGTACAATCTATAGTACTACTACAGTATCATCTTTTCCCGTGTTGTTTTTCAATTGGATTGTAACACAAACAACGCTGTGTAACTGTGGCACAGGAAAATTTCTCCTGCTAGTGGTGCAGCACACTTGAATTTTGATGAAAATCCGTCGCTATAGATCGGAATTAACGTTCAGGCTCTTGATCTGAACTGTCAGCTGCCTGCAGTTACACGAAACAGGGATTGTCTCTGGGATGAGAATTATCATCAGAGTCGCGCGCGACCACGTTTCCCACGCATGGTGGGGAGGTCAAAATCAACAATTAATAACTTTTGATCATTTGTCTCAAACAGTAACATAGATAAAGCGACCAAACTGAGCAGCCCAGTTGGCGCAGCAACGTTTTCGTAATAGATAATCACACAGAAAACAGATTTCTATGCGTCACAAGCAACCTGATAAAGTCATAATAATACACATAAAAAAACCCGAAAACTCCTGATATTTCCCTATCAGATATGATCTCCTTGGGAAAACTTTTTTCTGAATTCAAAGAAGTGGCAAACTGCCCTTTTCTCCAACTCTGCAAGCTTTGAATTTTGCCTGCCCTCGCACGCGCAGCGCCTGAGCTGCACGGTATAAATAGTACCCCTCGCTCCTCTGCTTCTACACATCCTTCACCACTTGTTCTTGCCATCACCTCTGATCTTAAGTGAGAGCAATGGGGGTTCTTGGAAGGGTTGCTTGGGCATGGCTGGTGCTACTGCTATTGCAGCTCGCCGGGGCGTCGCATGTCGTCCACCAGAACCTCGAGATGGATGCGGCGGCGATGGAGGCCGTGCCGCCTTCCATCGTCGATTCAGAGCTGAGGACTGGGTACCACTTCCAGCCCCCAAAGAACTGGATCAATGGTAATAATGTCAACTAACCCGCTTCTCTTGTTCGAGCTAGAATACAGCTTATAGGCGGGCACCCTTATATATGGCCGAGACACAATTTCACAAACCATGGATGGTATTCAGGCAGTTTCGAGCATGATACATAGAAAATCACCTGAAATTAATGGCTAAACATGTCCAAGTTATATCTACTCATGAGACTACTAACATGAATGTCAGTTGAAATGTTTGGCCACAGTAAAAACTACGAACTGTATGTCAACTCTTGTGTGTTTTTTTAACTAAAAGGTCAGTTGTGTTCGTGTCAGCCAGTAGTCTACCTGTGTTTTGTAGTAGGAAGAAACAAGCGTGCTTTGGGAGTAGCCCGCAGTTAACCGATGAAGTTTCAGGTCTCTTTCTTAAAAGCTCGAACTTTCCTTTGTCCATCGAACAAGAATTGTAGCTTAATTTAATAACTTCACTAGTGAGTAGTAGGTTTAGTTACAGTCGCTTCGTTTGCTAGTTCGTTCTACTTTTATGGTTGAACAGTGATAAATCCTTGCAAAGGTTTAATTGGTACTTACTCGCGATTTTCTTTCCTTTTGGTGGGCTGCTCCGGTCTCTGATTGCCGTGGCGGTGAAATTAACTTTTGGAACGCCACTCCAGATCCGAA